>OV788324.1:5586847-6877847 GCA_928718305.1 Tetramorium bicarinatum | reverse complement strand
AACACGAAGAGTTAACAGATGTGTTTAAAGAAGTCACTCTTCATGTGAGAGCCGAGATATTGCTTTCAAGCACACGAGTACTCGTAGAAAGGAGTAAAAGATAAAGACATTCCCGTTTAAGTATCGTTGTGTCTCTCGCGGGTATTTGTCGACTTAAATTCTTTTCAAGCTAACATAAACTCGTCGAATAATCCACGAAGATGTAGCGGAAGATTCGAGAGAAGTCGTGGATGAGGAGACGTCGGATTATAAATGTGCCTGAAAGGATCGGTACTTGACGCGATCAGGCGAGGGAAGCCAAAAAGGGAAAGCCATGAAGACAGAATGAACGTACAAAGAATCCAAGTGAAAGAATGTGGCCCGAGGAGTTATTATATCGTACATGTATACAAGAGCTCATCGGCTAACGTTTATTTTACGATATCACGGGTCACTGGAGACGAAGAGAGATGGTTTATCGCGATGCAAAGATGACGATGACGGCAATGTCAAAAAGAAAGGAATGTGAGATTCGAAGGAAGAAAGACGGTCGCGTAAGCAGAAAGATCGTTATTAATGGGGGACTATTTCGAGGAAGGTCTATAAACACGATTCTCGTTTATAATGACAGGAGGACCAGCGGAAAAGGTAGAGGGGGAAGGGAGAGAGGGCCTAGCTTGGTAATGGGAGAAAGGTAGACATAACTAGGCCGCTCGAGAAGGACATACGAAAGAAGGGAGACGGCGGATGAGCAACAGCCGCACGCTGTTCTTTTGTTTTACGGGACAAGAGGGTGGCTTCGTTTCGTCGGAGTCGTCGCAACAGACAGCCAACGAGCACAGCTCGACTCGCAACATCGCGGCTCTTTCTCGGAGACGTGAGAAAGAAAGCTACGTCGATTAAAGCTTTTTCCATTAGGGCCATCCGGCCGCGATCTCTCATCTGCGATTTCTACTTCGTTTAGCTGATTTCTTGCGAGAGGAAAAATGCCTGACGCGCCGCGAGCAGAGTTCCTCTCGAGTGCGGGGTCTCTCACCGCCGCGGTCGCGAAGTGCACTAATGCCGCGTCCTCGTATTATCTTACTTGCGGTTGGTCGCAACTTTCATGTTAATGCAGCGCTTTCCACTTACTTTCGTTATCTCTCGTTTCTCGTAGTTTTAGGTGGCCTCTCGTAGGTTTTTACCACGCGAATGCGACGAATATCTCGTAACAAATGTCGAGGGGTGGGGGGGGGGGGCGCTTTCATTTGTAGTTGAACGCCCTTTGGCTGGATCGATTAAATTAGCAGCTACGTTACGTTAGTAGTTTAGTTAATCTATTCCAACGGGAGTGTTTCAGCCGGTTATGTCGGCATTAATATATTCGGGTGATGCATTGTAACTATTGGAATCGTATTGCATGCATTGTTACTAGCTAGCTACTACTGTATGCTCGCGTATTTATCGAGTAAGTTGCGTTTTCGTTAATCCGGTTTCATCGGAAATTCCCTCTTGTTCCTACATTAATGTGCTGTGCAACTGACGCATTGTGAGCATTGCTACTATCGGTCGATATGTGTAACTATCGATCTTGCATGTAGTGAATAATTAAACCGATAGGTTTTGCCCGTGCTGTGCACAAAATAATCCCCTAATTGTTTTTATTATTATTCATGTATTATTATTATTCTACTTACAATTAGTGCTTAATGCATTTAATCATAAATTTTGAAAGAAGGATTGAGAAAGCGGAAAATTACGACAGTTAGAAGTGCCTCGAGTGAGTTGGGAGTCAGATGTCGCGAGTTAATAATTGAGAGAGTTGAGAGTTAAGAATTTTCTCACATATGAGAATCGAAAGTTGAAAATCGAGAGTTTATCAACGAACTTACGCTATGACATTATTATATTTGACATAAACGTATCGGTCTATCGGCGTTCGCGCCGGAAATTACGTCTCGGTTGAATCCACGCATTTAGCGTGTCGCGCGTAGTTTCCGAATTAATTAAACTGGATCGTTCGCGTTGGGCAGAAATCGGCAGCGGCGACGCGCGAATGCGGGCGTCTCTGGCTGTACGTTTGCAAATGAGACGAGTCTGGCGGAGGAGGCGATACCTTTTTTATCGTCGGGAACAAAAAGACGTGGCCGCAAAAGCCGACAAAATGTCCGCCATTGTCCGATCCGGTATGCAGCCACGTTTATACGCGCACCTAGCTGGGCATTATATAATGAGAGCATTGTTCCCTGAAACTATAGTCACATTGTTGTCACACTCTTCCCTCTCGCGCTCTTCCTCGTTGGTCTTCTTCTCCGCATCATTTCAATGCCGTCTTTAGCTTCAGCTCCATTCTTTTCGCGCTATAGACTGCCCGATGTCTTAGTGTCCTGCGTCCAGTTTTCCTGATGGCAGAGTGATTAGTCTCCGAGATTATTTCACGTGAATTTTATGGGAATATTTTTTATAATTCATCAAATTAGCATGCGCGAGAACAGAGGATTTTCAATAAAAACTTTCTCATTTTCCTCTCTTTATTAGTGATACGTGTACTACGTATAAACATATTTTACTCTGTACACACAGACTGCTACGATAAACCATTGTTTTCTTTGAGATAGAAATTTCTAATGTTAATCTGATTCCATTCTTTAATCGCATTCATTATTTTTATCTTAATTTTTATCGTCGACTCTCGCGGTTTTTAATGGAAAGCAGAAAGTATGTTTATTAAACGCGGACAATGCTGCTGCGGACTAGACGGATAAATATATGCAAGCATTTTTTACACGGCCGTAATCTTTCTTCTTTATTTTTTCGCCTCTGTCGTTTACATATGCGATAACTGTGAAACGTAGACGGAGATAGAGTCTAATAAAAACTGCTGAAAGTGCAAAGGATCCCGAGAGGGAGAGAGCCGTGGCTGGGAAGAAAATACGAAACGGCCAGCCAAAATTCGCGCAAATGAAACAATATTGCACCAGCCGGTCTGCAAACCAGCTTCTTCTAGGTTTTTCACGGGTACCATTTCCCGAGATAAGAAAAAGCTTTCTGACACTCCACAAATCATTTAATCCGACCAGGGAGACGCCATTCGGATACCTTCTACGTTTCCATTCGTTCTGTTCTCCTTCAGTGTTCTTGACAATTGAAATTAGAGCTTATTCAAGATTGCGCAAGAAGAGATGGTGGGAGGACAAAGAAATTTAGGGGAATCTCTCGGGAGAGATACAATCGGCGAGTCGCCGAGATACGGCAGAGTCGCGTTAGCAAGTTGGCGCAGATGAAACGCTATTGCTCTCCTCGGTCCTCGAATTCGACCGTCGTATCTCTCGAAGTGAGATCCACTTTCGGGCACTAGGCGAAGACTATGCATATCTCTCGCGGAATTGCGATAGAAGGACATGATAGCGCGTGTGCGTGAGGATACCGGCTGTGGCTAGTTTCAGTTAGACGCATCCGCGCATACAATCAATAGCATTACTCTCTGCCTCCATTATACCGGCAGCTACTACGGGCTACAATGGTGGATCATTAGGAATAGCAGCGGATAACACTGTAGCAAGATCAATTCTCCTACGAGGTTATTAGCCACTCCGCACTGAATAGATTGGTCCTGTTGTAACGGCATCAAGACGTATTTTCGCCGTAATCATGCAATTATAACGTTACTCAAGCTGCTAATAGCCATTTCCACGGACACGTTATCGTTGCGAATTCGGTAGACCCGCCAGTGAAATTCTCCTCACAGTGAGTTAACTCTAAGAGGTCTCAAGAGGTATCTTCCCAAGCCTTGAAAGTTTTTAAAGTACGGTTTTCGTAACTATTTTTCACGTTGTTTATGTTATTTTCCTTGTATGTTTTAAAGAAATTTTCTATCTAGAAATGTTGTAAATATTTCTTTCGAATCAATACTTTTACAAATCATTTTGTTTTCCCATGTAAATTCATAAGAACATTTCATATTGCTAACGATAAGACTAAAGTTTCAATTTTATTCCTCTAAAATTTTTTTAATTTGAGATGGCGAATCCACTACTAACTAAAATACAACAATTAATTTGATTATGTAATGTAATCGATTTCTTAAAATTACAATTCTTATATTTCGATCACATTCTTTGTGAAAAATATTTTGCTTTTAATATCTTCTTAGCTTTGTATATGTCGCCAGAACTTTGAACAAAGAGAAAAGAGAGAAACATTGGAGACGATATAACGTCGTTCTATCCTCTAAAGTCTGAATCAAACGACAAATTGGAACTGGAGAGCAAATTCTAAAAATCCGTATGATATGTCTGAGATTGCGATCGATTGTAGTATAACGCGGACGTTTTGTATTTCTTTTTACGCTCAGATTCCAATTCGCGATTGTTCGATTTGGGTTTGAAGATTAATAGGCACGCATTCTTGTCGCAAGATTGCTATTTCGAATTCCGTTATAACAATACGAACGGTTCTCCTTCCAAGGTTGCGCGCTGTGCTGCTTCAGCGCTGATTTGAATCGCGCGTTTTTAACTGCCGCGCGAAGAGGAGCGGTGTAAGATCCACCGTCGTGATTTAACGTTCAATCTCCTTAACGTGGTTGAGGTCAGTCGCCAGTCATTTGTCTGGCGGCAAGAGCACTCTCTCCGCTCGGGAGAGAGCCTCCTACCTTCATTCCCGGCGCGCACACGCGTCCATCTAAATTAGCCTCTTCAATCACAGTACAATGGTTACACCGAGAGCAGCTTTTCAGAGCTAGCCGGCATACGGTAGATCCGTACAAGTTCCCTATTGGCTGTTTACTATCGGTCAGGCCGAACACCATGCAACTGTCCCGAACCCTGGCATGCGGCCAGTCCCGAGATGCCACCGTAATGTCGCTAGCCACCTCCGAGATCGCGCAGTTTTTCGCGGGTTGCTTTAAGAAGTTCGTTAGGAAGAAGAAAGATCAAACGAGACGAGTCGCTCGTTACGGTCTCGTAAATAACGCATAACATCCGCTTATCATGCCCGCACAGTCCTCACCACGATCGTGGCTACCGTTTCTCGTTTCTTCGAATCGTACTTGGAAGTTTGCAACCGTAGTTGATGCTATAGCTACGTAGAGCTTCTCTTGGCGATAAAGAATCAAGCATTGTGAGTGATGTAGGCATTCTAGATTCATATATAGATTCGTTAAGAAGCATTTGTTCTACATTTCTGTGGTAGATTATAGTGATGACGGTATTATATACTCGATACACATACATACATACATACATATAAGAGAGTTAAAGTTTAATACTATAAAATTTCAGTACTTTAGATAAAATTATATACATATTGAGGATATAATAAGTTACACATACACGAAACTTTTAAGTATTGAACTGTAACAACGCTTTTTTTTTTTAAGTATTTAACGATTCGAGATAAAACCGTGAATATATATAAGTGAAATTAATATTATTTTAAGTAACTATATCAGTCTCTGAAATGGTAATCGTAACTGGTGATCAAAAATGCATATTAATCGTTTAATGGAAAGCCTCTTTGAACGGAACTTCTGATGTGGACGCATATCGATATTGGATTTTTATATGATTATAATAAAAGTGTAGATATATTTTAATTTCGATTAACTGGGGAAGGCTGGATAAAAACTCGTGTTATAAGGCTCGATTCCGTTTCACGATCATCAATAGGATGTTGCAACAAAGACGACATTTAACGAGGTCAACACTGAAATTTTATAGCGTACAGTCATTTTTTACAATCTATTATGGGATCAAGATACTTTGAAGTTATACGTAGAGTACATTTAAGAAATTTTCTAGAAAATATGTATACTGCCAGTAATGCGCGATATTTCTCAGTAACCAGTAAATCGGAGTATCTCGAAAATACGTATTCTCAGAGATGTACTCTTAGAAAGTCTAACGAGAATATAAAGTTATAATAGCATACCGTGCGGCTTTACTTGCAATCATTAAACAAGCCGACTGAAGATGTTCGTCCATTTTCTTTAAAATGACTTTGAAGAAAATTTAAAGATTTACAAAAAGGTACAAATATAATCATAGAATATTTTTACAACAAACTGTTTTATATATTTTCTTTCTTTTTTTTATCTCTCTCTTTCTTTCTCTCAAAGCATAACATCATAGGTATAACATCGATATAATTCTCGCTATTTAATCTGGAATTTTACGAGCAATGTTTGTCAATCAGAGGATTAATCATTTAAAAACGGTACACCAGTTAGGAATTGTATTTTAAAGAAGCATATTACTAATATTTCATGTTTATGGATTTGATTTCTAATCTGACGTCATTATTAGTTGAGATTAATTTAATATATAGATTATATTCTTTTTATTTTTTTTATTTTTATTTATTCCATTTCATCTATAATTATTATTTCTTTTTAATTATTGTAGCTAGAATAACGTGTACAATTTTATTCACTAGATTTGAGTTATATTTCCTCATTTTCATTTGTGATCACTCTGTGTTGATAATCTCACTTTGCAAGAGACATTTGTATGAAGCGAGAATTAGCAGCATCGTAAAGTTCCTCTTATTGCCTCTCTCATTTCCACGAAGCGTTGGCGCAAGCCGAATCCCTGAAGCGTTTCCGGATAAAACGCCCCTGTGGATCTCGCGTTTGCAGAAAGCGCGATGTCGACGCGTTAACCTAAGCTGGGTCGAACATCGATATTATTCGTGAGCGTATTTCGTAGATAAAAAGAAAATTCATGAAAGATACGAGAATATGCGGATATATGACCTGCGAAGGATCAGCGGCGATCCGCTTCGGATGCGGCCACCCACGCGCGGTCTCTATGGGGAAACTTTTCGGGCGCGCGTAAACCGCCCGATCGGATTAAAATAGATGCCGGCCGGTCGTATTTAGAGCGGCTAGAGTTTCTCCAGGCCGGGCGAAGATAGATGCGGGCTAGCTCGCTATTACCGTTACTATTAATGATGGCTACGTCGCGACAACAACGCTGTGGTTTGCAGCAGTCGACCGCTTTTTATTCCGCAATTGTACGTAGAACATTATAGATACGAGACGTGCCGTAAAAGTCATACAGTAAAATAATATTTCTCAGTAATAAAAAGATTTTATTCTTTTATTTGTGGATATTTTATAGTAGAGTTTTAATTTAATTAAATAAAAGTTTTTAAGAAAGTATTATTTTTTCGAAATTAAAAGTTATACACAAAGCGTTTGAGAAAAGTTTTTATACATTGGATTATACAGATTTAATATGACGTTTACAGATCAAGTTTTAATTGATGGAAGAAATTATAATGACAGTAGTTTCATCGTGCTAATATTTTTAAGAGAAATTGTGTCATAATCAAAATTGCGCACGAAATTAATTAATCTTTATTAAAGATTTATATCTATTACACGGCTTCATCCGGTTTCTAGTATAGGTGACAGTAGGATGTAATATGGTAGTTTGTTCTGCTTGGTACGATGTAGCGTTTACTCGGACGTATGTAAGACGAACAACCTGGTTGGATCCGTCAGGGTTTATGGCTACGCTGGGGTTAAAACGGGAGACCACCTGTCTCTCATCGTTGCGCAACATCGGTACCCTGAGGCACCGTGGGTCCACATTATATAGTTCATTGCGCTGGCCGCTTAACCCCTTCGTGCTTGGCATATCTTTTCCGATGCAAACCAGTTTCGGGCAATTGACGTTGTTACTATAACTCTATGTTATACCCTTACAAGCCCATCTTTCGCGGTTGCGCAACTTATCTGTAAATTACAATAGCAAATGTTAAGTTATTATTTGCTTTAGGAAAAAAAAGAAAATTGTTTTCTGTATTCCTTCAGCTAACGTTCATCGATAAAATTATAATTTGCCCGTGTATTTTTTACTTTGTGCCAATTACCGAGGACATCGAAACATTGTATTTTATTTTCCATAAAGACAAGTGTTAAGATCCGCGTAACGAAGGAAAACAATTTCTTTTTATATTGGGTTGATTCTTCGTTTATGTTCTTGTTCGCGCGCAATAAAAGTTTCCGGACTATTCAGGAAGCTGATTGCAAGTGTGAGAAGATACTAGGCAACCGTGCTATGCGGCTTGTTCTAGAATTACTTGCACTACGAGAAAATTCTTACGAGAATTAAGGTGAAAAGTCGTGAAACTTGGCTTTTTCGAGCTCGGAATCGTGTTTGAAAAAGTAACTCACACAATCAGTTGTTTATTAAAAATACAATTCAAAATATCCTATATTTAAAAATATTTTAATTTCAGACGACAAGCAAACATCTCTTAAATATTTATTGCTATTACTCTTTTTCAGTCAGTAAAAACAATAACTTGTTTATAGTAGACAATACTCTTGTAAAAGAATTTTTATAGCGTTAATATGTCAAATTTTATTGCGCTCTGATAATTTATATTATCGTTTGCATTAACGATGAGAAAGAAAGATGGTTATTTGATTTTTGTTATTTGTGTTTTATTATTGCGATAATAATTATTGGCGTGGTTCAAGATTTAAAGTATCAGAAAACATTTAAAAGAGTTTTTAATTGTTTTGTTGTCGTGCCTGGTATGCAGAATATTTGTACAAATCGGCAATTCGTAGCATGGTGGAACTCTTCAGTAAATCGCAAATTAAGTTAGATTTGATTGAAGCGATTCAGGAAGATCGTTCTGTTGCTTTAAGAAGCCTAAAACTATATCGCCATTAAACATCGGCGTTGAAACGTTGACGATCGATATATCCTATTCCCTATTTCCGCGAAAGGTTCTATCACGTGCTCTCGGGTTAGCACATTTTATTAGGTCGTGGATCGCGTCTATACGCGGCACTACACTAAATCCGATTAACTTCTAAGGCTTAGCGAAGGTCGATATTTCTATACATAGACTGCCGGAGCAATCGATAGGCAAATATTCGCAAACGAGCAGCTAGTTCGTTTCTCTCGATCGACTCTAAGCCAAACAATATGCATATTGAATTACAATAAGAAAAGCTAGTCATTTCCTTCTTGTTATCGTAGCTTGTTATTGTTTGCTTTATGCGATTTATTGAATGCTTTTATAAAGAGATAGCCAAATTTTAATTATTGATATCTTGTTAAGTCGTTTTTTCATAAATATGTATACGAAGAAGATTTTAAATCCTTTTCTTTCTTTCTTTGTGCGTATACGGTATTCATTTTCTCTGGTGAACGAGCAGCTAGTCGATAATACTTGTTTTTGTATTTTTATATTGGAAATTAACGGAAATACACTCGTGTGAATACGACTGTGATTAACTGTAAATTACTAAAAATATTAAATTAATTATTTTAATTGCGTATTCTGAAGGTTAATTAAAATTCTAGTATGAAGGTCACAATAGTTTCAGAGTTATAATTAAAGTTAATCATTAGCGAGAAGAGTTCGTGCACTCAAGGCCATAATTATACGTACACGTGTAGGCAGTGTGATCACTCTATTAATTTTCACAGCTCAGCTGATAACTCATTGTACATACATCCGCTTTTTTCTAGCCAATCGTGTGAAGATGGTGTGTGATTATTAATCATCATGAATATGAAATTAAAAAAAAAATATATATATATTAACTATTGTATATTAAAAGTCTAAGATTTGAACATTTGATTATATACTTGCGGTTATCATTCCTGACGTGAGAAATAATGCAATATCTGTATTAGAAAAAAATATGTAAAATAGTGTTATTCTTGAGAAAATTACTTATCTATTATTTTTAATCTTTAGCACTTGTTCATTTATCAAAATATACGATTTTTCCATTTCGATGCAACTACTTACGGTAGAAAGTACGAAGTATGGGCACAAACTCGACGGTGTTATGATTTCCTTTAGCTTTCGAAGGTAGATTGGTATCACATTCTCCATAACGAATAGAATTGCTGATACACCGATAACTCTCGTAATATTTGAACTGTCGGAATATACGATGACAGCTGTACGAAGTAAATACTGCGCAGAAAGACAAGCGCAGGAACGAGAGATTAAAAAAGGGACGCGAATGAAAACGGAGTATCGATTTAACATGCTTTTTTGAGGGTGGAATATAAATTCATAATATTGTTACATTAAATGTTTATTAAATACATTACAGTATGGATTATAAATTGAGATTTTCCGAACGTTATTGTATTCTTTTCCTTACGGAAGGAAAAGCTTTTTATGGTGTTGCGATGTTTAGTTTTCCTTTAATGCAAACGGGCGCGTTGATGTACGTTATTTGTAGGTAATACTGTTGGGATATATTGCGTTTAATGTTTTTCATATCAGATTTTCCTCGAGTCTCGCGTTTCCAAGCTTCACCGCGCATGAAACTAATATAATAGCGTTCTGAATGCTTAACGAAGGAATAGAGGAGATCGATTGCGTTGGCCATTCCATCGGTTAAAGATTTATTTGTTCTATAGTCTTTCGATTAGAAACTATTGATGGCTCGGCATCGCGCACGAGAGATCTGGCCCCGAATCATTCGACGAATCTGAAGGGTCAGTCCTAAGTGAACCTGCGCCGTGAAACTTTCCTACAATTGACAAACACGCGAGGATTTCATTAACCCGAATAAGAGAGCGGTAGAAAAAAGTCGACGATACGTGACAATTTCGGCGTATTGGCCCGCGACCTTAATTTCCGGAGTTCTCACTTTCATCGCCGGCGCAACTAATCTTTTACCTTTCTCGTCTTCCGTTTCTCTTCCGTGCAGCCGGGGAGAGAGAGAGAGCCGCGGACTCGTTTGGCGGCAGGGCAGGGACAGTCGGGTGGAAGCGGGAGGGTATTTTATTACCTCTACGGAGAGGAGAACACCACTCCGGCGTCGGGGGGGAGAGTCTAAAGAGAATAGGAAAGGATGGTGGTACGACGTACTATAATTCTTAATTTGAACGATTAGAGCAGAACGCGCGAGCGCGCTGCCGCCGTCTTTCCGAATATACACGGCGTTTCTCGGCGTCGTCGTCGTCGTCGTCGTCGTCGTCGGCAGCGGCAACGGCGGCGGCAGTGGCAGTGGCGCCTGTATTTCTCTTTACTTTAATAAACGAGTTCGCGTTTCGCTTCGTCGCCGTTTGCGTTTATTTTAAAAGGAAAGTTTGCGAGCGGCCGTGGCAATTTTCGTGCCGTAAATACGTACACGGGGACGAGCTCGTTGTCGCTCCGCGAGACCGCCCTGTGTGCGCTCGTGCATTATTCCGTTCGCCGTAAACGTCGACACGAGCGACGCATAAACTCGTAATTTTTCGGCTGGATAGTCTTCCGTCTCCCCCTCGAAAAGTAGACGCGTCGCGCCCTTGGCGCGTCGCGGAAACGAAATTCAGGCGGTACGAATGACCGATGAGGACAAATAAGTTTCCAATGGAAGCTCAAAACTTCGCTCCCGCACTTCTTGCCGGCGAGAATAGAAGCGAGGTGAAATCCTTTTTCGATGATAGCTCTTCCTCGTGATCCTCTGAAATACTTTAAACGTCTCTCCGTCTCCCGCTGCCCGTCTCGTTCTCTCTTCCTCTCCGATACGCTCTTTCTCTCTTTTTTTTTTTTTTTCTAACGTTCTTTCTCTGGAAGAATCGGACTGCAGGCGCACGATACGGCGATCCGATATTGTGAAGTATCTTAGCACGGCTGGGACGATTCCGAGATCCTTTGAATTTCGTCTCCGTTATCGAGTGCCATGGTCAAAGCTGTGTATATTGTAAAGTAGTACGGTCTATATCGAAAACTTTTATTTCAGCATAGAGGATCTACTTGGACATCTTAATACTTTCGGTTCTTATAAAGAACGATTTTCTAGCGACAAAAAAATATTTATCCTCGTTTCGACAAACGTATCGGATATATGTTGTCAGATGAATTGGGCAATATCGTCGTTATAGAGCTGTCTCAATGTTTAAGTTATGAAATTATTTCTATTTCTTTATTCTCTCTCTTTCTCTGAAATTGAGGTCTGTATTGACAGAATTATTTTCTTTCCCGTAAAAATAAGTGATTTTATCGTTATCGAGTTTAGACGCAGAAAATTTATACGGGCTACCACTTTGTCTCAACTTTTCCATTCCAATTTTTAAACGATATGTACGCGCGTACGTTGAAATGGAAAAATTACTGCCTACAAAAATGTTTATTTAAATATTGAAATAATAAGAAATATAATTCTATGCATTTTTATACTTTTTTGGAGTTTTCAAGTTCTTGTATTTTTCAAACATTATAGAAATTTCAAACATTATAGAAATCTTGACAAAAAAATTCTCTCTAGAAAGGGTTACAGTTTGATCTGCAAAGTTTCCGTAGACATTGAATGTAGGTTTTGGTCATGAAACGACGCGAAACGATGCTGATGCTTTAAAACATCGGGCAAAGTAAGTTTTCGGTCCCCTGGTTCTCTACGGACTTAATTAAAAATTAAATGAGCCCTTCGAGATTGTTGCGTCCACCGAATTTCATCGACGTTCTCTGTTCCATAAAGTCAGGAGATAATGGTGTCTTTCAGTAAACGAATGGTTATGTCTATTTGGAGTTTTGAACGATAAAATAGATATTCCACAACATGTAATATTTTAATAGCGTATTCCGAGAAATAAGTGAGATCGAAAGTCCTGATACGACTATAGATCACAATAGTTTTTTAAGTTATAATCGATCGGAGTTGATTAATGGTTGTATAGAAGACCTGTAATTGCGCTTACAACGATCCATGCGTACCAATCTGTCATCTGTTATTAATTTTTATTAGATGATATTGATATATTGCTCAACCAATTTTGTTTTTTGATTTCTTAATGTAGCTATTGCGTAATGGTAACTATAACAATCATTCGATAAAAATTAATTATAAATCTGCTTAAAAATTACATAATTTTTCTTCTCTTGTACCCTAAAAATTTGAAAGAATGACGATAATAAACAGTGAAACGAATACTTTTTTTATCCGGATGGAAGTAAATTTTGCTCTTCAAATAAGTGATGCGCGGTTCAATTTACAGCTCGTTTATTAAAATTAAGTTGAAATAATTCAGAAAAGTGATTAAAAAACAATATTCAACACTTCGCATATTTTTCATAGAATGTTAAATATTTTAAAACGGCGTAAATTGGATGGTACACAACCGCTACGCTTGTTTTTCTCGCGCTCAGCATATAGCATGTACAAGGTCACCACGATGAACTAGCAATGCAAGACGTGCTATATTTTCCCTTGAGACAAATGTGACGAGTAAACGTATTTGTTTCTTACAAACGTTTAACGATTATCAGCCTGCACAATCGATTGATTCCCGCGAGCGATGACTCGTGAATATGTATCTATGCAATGTGTTTATCGAAGTCCATATTTCGTACAATTTGTTCAATTGGAGATTGAATGTATCGGAGAGAACGAAAATTTTACATTATAGTGTTTTATTGTGTTATTTTCGGGTGATTGTATCTCTAATGAGATTACTTGAATTCTCGCGTTGCATTTCGACTTTTCCGCCGGATTATACATACCATACATATAAATATAACTTGCCTATCACTGAGTGATTGAAAAAGCAAACTAATACACGAATCGCGAGCTTCTAGTGCTGGAAAGTGGCGTAATATGTATTGACTGCTTATTAATAATAAGCGTATTTTACGAGCGTATTGGAAATGTATCGCGCGTGCAATATTGAATTTTCGGTTTTATATTTCGATGATCTATCGTGTCTTAATTAGCTATTCAGTTAAATTATCAATCACATCATATCGCATGGAATCAAGATAAAGTTGCCAATGCTATCTCTAAATTTTGGTCATTAACGTTGCGAAACGTTGCGAGTACGCGGAATGAATTGATTATGAGTCAAATGGTGATTGGGATATGTTTAATTAATCCTCGCAATACTGCTCTTTATATTATTTGATATAATTTTAAATGATATGAAATACTGTGAGAGCAAATCAATATCTTAATTTATGAAACTTAATTTATGAAAATGGACAACAAATGACAGATCAGTACACGCATAGTACATTTACAGGTTTGAACAAACTATATGCGATAACATGTGATCGCTTACAACCTGACAGCTATTTATGGCCGCAACATTTTTACATTACTTGCAGGATGTCTTATATAAGTTTGAATTGTCCACGCTTATTGCGAATCGTGTCACATAAAATGGGATCAATTCGAGGTATATATCCTCCACTTGTCATGCGCGATGAAAAAACGATGTGTTACTATTCCGATCGTATCTTTGATATTCTCTCGCGAAGATAAAAGTATTATTTTCACTTGTTTCATTTGAGTTCGGATACAGTGTCATATTCCTTTAAATCCTATTTTTATTACTAATCTTTTACTATTTTAATAAATGTTTCTCAATACAGAATTAAGTTAGTAATCGCGAAATTGGTACGATTTAAAATTATTATACTTTTTATCGTTATTAATTTGCAAATATAATTTTTTTTTCTAATAACTCGCTCTGTTCTGATTTAATTACATTGGATATGACATATTTATGTAACTTTATCACATTTACGCTTGATAAAAAGTACATAAGAATTAGAATTAGAAATATTCCTTGTTGCTCAAGGAAGTTATTTAATTGTAATTATTTAATAGATCGACTAACATTTATCGGATAGCTCCGCAACAAAATTTCAAATGTAATTCTCTTTAAATCATTCCTACTTCAATTCGTTTAATTTATTTGTCCTCGAATAATACGGCAGTTGATGGCAAGCACATTTTGGATAGTTGGTTCGCGCAATGCGAAATCGAATCCACCGTATTCTACGCGCAATGGCGTCTCTCCGGCAGACGTATGACCCATTTATACGATTCCTATCTATTCGAATCTGGTTGAAGCAGCGACGGTAGCGGGAGGGACGGTAGATTACCCCGCGGAAATCCGTCCTCAGCGAATGCCCGGGCTTCCGCACGCGACTACAAAGCAAACGTTAAACAGAGGTCGGCGCGGCTCGCGGGGCAATCGCACGATCCTCTCTTTTTTTCTGTTTTCCTCGATCACGCACAGAACGAACGGCGGGAAAATATCTCTCTCTTTTTTTTATGCTCCGCGACATTCACCGCGAGCATTCTATCTCTTTTTTTTTTATTTTATCGACCGTTGGTGGACATGCTGCCTCGCGGTGTAACGGATCGCTTTGTTCCGAAGAGCGGAAATATCTTGGCGGATTTTTCGCGTTACTCGCTTCTAGTACGATGTTTACGGTGCATATATATTTTTTTTCTTTTTTCACAAATTACAACGTCTGGAGAAATCATGTGCATACAGCGTGATGAACGAGCGGAACGATATAGGTTGTCTCCTCCAGTTCTCATAAATGCCACACGAAATTGTGACATTTACTGGAGAACGAAAGGTGAAAGCCGTTTTCGTGGACTCCATGTGGATAGCTAAGTGGTTTGCTCTCGAGTGTAGCTGTACTAGCCGATAATGATTGAGCTATAGTAAAGTAAAAACGTAAATTTGTTGTTTGCCTTTAAAAATTACAGATTTGGTTTGTTCCGAATAGAAAATATATCAGGATACATAACAGTTTCTGTCATATAGTGTAACTTGAAAAATTTATTGGATCTTCTAACAATAAATGTACAAATTTATGATTATTTATTAACGACGAATTTTATACGGCTTACTGTATATATACGCAAATACAATTGTTATTATATATGATAAAATATCGTGTAATATGATTAAATAAGATTATTCTCATACGTGTGTGGAATCACACTTTTTTTTGCTTCACGGTGTTATCTAGTTACAGGTTTAAAAATTTTATATCAAATGATTTTTATTTTTAACAAGTGTTTTAGAAAATTTCGATAATCCTAAATTGATAACTAGAGTGCCTTTGAAAAAATCAGATTGCGGATCATTACCGCGGTAGTGAAAGTTAAAAGTGCTTTTTCGTACATCCGGTTAAAGGCTGTGTAGAATACGCGTAGAATACAGATAGCAAAAGTGCATAGATTCCACTGAATTTTTCGTTCGATTTTTGCCGATTTTAATCATATCAGATATATGGTTGATTTAACACGACTGAATTGTTTCGATCTGCGCATCCTTCTCGGGCGAAGTTGCTGTAACGTGACGTATAATCTCGCGGTCGTATTAGTGCGGCGTCGATTGGTCGCACGGTGAAAGGATCTCGTGTTAATCCGCTTGAGATAATGTCGGATATCCAAAAGTTTGTTGCACGACAGCGAAGCGACTATCCTCAGATGCTTCGCCGCCACGTTGTTGCAGATTCGCATCGTTCTCGCCGCCGCCGCCATCGTCGTCATCGTCATCGTCGTCGTTGTCCTCGCCCTCGTCGTCGTCGTCGTCCTCTCGCGCAATTCTGCCGCGTAACTGCACGCAAGTTTCGTCGATATTGTCTCGAGTCAGTAACCCGTAAGCGACAGGAAATTATTAGGCCAGATAAGCGTGTAAATATGGCTGACGCTTGAGGGAACGGATAAAACGTGTGCTTTGAGATATTCGAGTATCTAATACGAGTTGGCAGCGAGAACTTCTCGATATACCTGAATCGCCTGTGATAAATTTAATCATCGATATTTTTTAACAGATATTGATGAATGGCGATATGATTCGTACTAGAACGTCGACGATTACTACTTGATTTGTAAAAAAAAAAGAAACAAATATCGATTATTTCCTTCGTTAAATAAAGTTTATTCGTATTTATTTGCGCTTGTTTGTTCGGAATCTAACTCAATGTACTGCAAGGAATTTTTAAACGAAAAGAAACACAGATATTGTATATAAAAATTTATTTATCGCTTTATTAACTCTATAATGATTTTTAAAGAAACCATTTGTTTTTCTTGCAATTTTTTGAGAGGTTGTTCTTTAATTTTTAACTTTAAATATCCTAACATAATTATCCTTCCAGTCGTCGCGTGAGGTCTTTATAAATGTTTAGTAGAACTCATCTTTTCGTAATAAAATGCAAACTTTGCTGTTTGAATTTTGAAAATCTGAATAAATATTATTTAAATATTATTTAAAAGATATCGACTGTGACGAGAAGTAACGCGGCAACTGAAGGATTAACTTTTCTGAAAGAAAACTTTTCTTAAAGTAGACTATTTGAGATTAAGCGTCAGGCGGGTTTTTATTGACTATGCGCTGCCTTCGCGATGTAGATTTATTAGAATTATTTACCTCATAAGTAAATTATCCTAGAAATTTTAAAATTGGCCGTGTAAACTCGCTAAAAAAATATTTCATTAAATTCGGTGCGGAATAGCTTAGCGGAGTAGATCGATGATGAGCCCGGTGTCGCGAAAAGTAGAAAAAATACGTGTGTAAACGATTGTCTAGGGTACAAATGGAACCATCTTTTGTCTGGCATGTCATTCCCCGCGCTGATGTACGCGCGTTCTTTCATCCCCCCGGCCACGCTTTTTGTAGCACTCGTATTATTCTTTACTCACTCTCCCTCCCTCTCACCCTTTCTTTCTCTCTCTCTCTCTCTTTCCGCGCGCCGTCTCACGCGGTTGAGGAGTGTCGAGAAGTTCTCGGCGGAATCAAATTTCCGTGAGATGTAGCCGAACAAAGACAGAAAAGTTCCGAAAGGTTTGTCTTAAGACGAATCCTTTTGTGTCTCCTCTCTGACGTTTACCGACGGCAGGCTTGCTCCCCGCTGTCGTGGCGTTGATGGAATCGAGTCGCTATTTTACGAGCCGATAGAACGAGAACCTCCGCGCGCGCGCGATGACTGTAAATACAGTTGGGTTTCGTATCGAACTATTATCCCGGGACTTCGCGGATTTAATACGCTCCGAATTCATTTCGGCGCAATTGAATTTCCCCAATGCGTTTCGACGTGCGAACGGATTCAGGAGGAATTAGCGGACGGCATCGGCGTCCGTTGTTCCCCCTTTTCTCCACCCGCTCCCGTATCGAACGACATCGGCGAATTCCCCAACATTTCCGCCCCGTTCGCTTCCGCTTCCGAATGCGAGACGCTCGAATATTTCACGAGGCCTTCGTGACCTCACGTAGCCGCGGAATTATTTCCCGCCCGCCGATCGTACGAAAGTTAGCTCTCTACACCGGCAGCGTTTTTCCACGTCATTGAAAATTTCAGGCAATCGTTCAAGCCGCCGTTACGGAGGACGACTGTGTTGGGTCGCGACTTCCTCGAGCTGCAGTTGTAGCTATCGACATGAATACTGCATCATTCTTGCGACATGTAGTAAACCCGATTCGTCCGTCTGTTGTTTTGCAATCGCGATTATGTATTGGACGGAAATTGGAATCTAATGGAATTCGCAATGTTTCTTTACCAAGAATCAATTTTTCTGTTAAGGTCTGCTGAAAATAATGTTGCAAATAAAACAGTATAAAGAGATGATTATTAATTAAATTTTGGCCAGGGAAAGATCGATTGCAACTTGAAGGAGAGAAAGAGAGCGAGAAAAAAATCTCAACGCAAGATGATAAGAAATAATAACGAATTCGTATATTTATGCAAAAATCATCTAATTTTCATTAATCGTCAGCTGCCTAGTTGTCCCGATTTAATTCGTCGGAAATGTAGTTGCGGCCAGATGAATTCTTCATCATTTCAATTCTAAGAGTTTTGCTCGCGCAGTAAACTCGATTCATTCAGAGCGTGAATGGTGCCTCTTCAGACTGTAATCGCGCGAAAGAGACGGAAACAAAAGACCGGGGAAGACGCGTGAAAAAGACGGAAAGTAGCAGAGGGTGAGAAAACACGAGTGCGGATCGAGCTGGGAGACGGAGGCGGGCGCTATGTCCGGAGGATTTTGGAGGTCTCGGGAGAGGGGCGGAGATCACGAAACTTCCGTATTCTGGAAGCTATAGCTCGTCTCGCGGCAAGTGGAGAGAGAAAGGATGGTCTCCCAGAAACCTCCCCGGCCATTTTTAACCCTTAACTGCTCGCGCGCCGCCTGACAGACTTCATATTTGTTTCATGTATATTTTACTCTTTTAGTCCTCACTTCTTCCCCATGTTTTATTTCCTCACTCTAGTTAACTCGCAGTATTTGAATTGCGCTGGATTATCAACGTATATAATTATCTCCAAAAATAAAATACTTGGAAATGTAAAAATCTATTGTTTGTAAAGGCACGACGATCGGCAGGCCGACATCGAGTCTTTCCGATGGCAGACGATTTATACGTCAGAGTCGAGAAATTATCGAATAAATGTTTATGTCATGTTGTTTTTGTCTCGCTCGATTTTTAAAGCAACTTAGTTAGAAGGCTTCTCTTGCTCTTTTTCTTGACCTTTGAGATTCTGGACTTTTGCGTTACATCGGCGGTTATTTACGGCGCGATAAATTACGCGATAGAAAGCATTCGTAATCCGCACGAAGCACGAAGTGTCGCAGGCTGCGCAATGGCAAACGACGGTTGTTTTTCGATAGGTGATTCCGCCGGGCGGAAAAAGAGAGCTGAGAACAGAAGAGCGAAACGCTATCTTGGGACCTCCATCTCGAATGCGGCGGAAGACGTGCGTTGTTCCTCTCTGTTGCCGGAGAAGTCACTCGCTCGCGCTCTTGGCCATGCAACATCGGGGCCATCCAATATATTCTCGTAACCGTGTTTAGCATAAGAGACACGGGAGACTATCGCGCAGCCGCCATACCGCCGCTACCGGTATTCGCGAAAAATTCGTTGAAAATTTCATCGGCGTCGCTACGGCGCCATTCGTTGCAACGGGCGCCGTCGCCGGTGCCGTTGCCGCTGCCGCTGCAGTGGCCGGGGTGAGTCACAGCTGCAGTCCCCAACTGCACTGTACTACTCCGGGGGCGACTCGGCGGTATAGCGCGCACGAACGAACGAACGAACGAACGAAACGTTTCGTCCGTGGGGGATTTAGGAGGTTTATGTCGCTGAGAGAAGATCGCGCGCGGAACTCTCCCGTATTCTGCCTTCCAGAATTTCCCTCGCTTATCCGCTCCAGTCTGCCCGGGCGGAGCCCGCCGCGCGGAGAGACGGGGCGAGGCCGCAGTTATCTATTTTTAATGGCGCGTAATAACATCGAGAGAAAACATAGCTGCATTATCTGTAAATTATGGCGAACTTTTGGCCTGCCAATAATTCCTACGCCGAGTCTGACAAACGCGCAGTCCCTTAGCTCCTAAATGGTCGGGCTGTCCCTTTTCAGTATACATTTATGCGCGAGTTAACTTGGAATTTTAAAATGGTCGATTAAAATGCACGGCCGTAATAAATGCATTTAAATGAAAGAATTATACGAGTTATCTGGAGTGATCGTAAAATGATATGGCGACATGTACTGTATCCAACATGGATGTAATTCATATAAATATTGTAATACTTATACTTTATTACTAATGCTTCTCATTTACGTTTCATAACATATATCATAATGTTCTTAAAACACCGTGAGCTGTTAAACTATAATGAAAGCATCGTTTATTCATCCGTGCAATGGTATTAAAAAAAAAATTGGGAGTCAGTGGAGGGTTTCTTTTACGGCGAGAAAAGACGTACAGTTATTTCGGGCACGTACAGACTTGTAATTTATTTTGCTATATTTTCCAAATTATATTCCGTCTCGCCGCGAGCAGAGAGTGCGTGCGATCGTAAAACACCAAAGTGTTATCACGGTGACGAAAGCCCACCTCCTTTCTCGCGGAGCGAGCTCCCAGTACGTCCCTGTAATTCTCTATGTAGGAAAAAAAATTGCTATGTGTTTTCCTGCGCGAGACACGCGTGTATATACCGGGTGTATTGCTTGTAAACTTTAGCCTTTAGCTCCTTTATACTATGGCTGCATTGTTATCGGGCGGGAGCATAGATTACAGTTCCGACTGTACCTCTCTCCTCTATGATATAACGTGCGAACGAAACGCTTCGTCCGCGGGGGATTTAGAAGGTTTATGTCGCCCGGAGAAAGATCTATTGGGAAGTTATGTCGCCCAGAGAAGATCTATTAGAAGGTTATGTCGCCTAGAGAGGATCCTCCGCGTTCTTCCTTCTGGAAACTCGCTCTTATCTGCCGGCGTGAGGAGGTGAAGAAGAAGCGCAGCGAGGTGAATAGCGGCAGCATGTTTTTATTGTAATGATGTCGCTGTACCAGTGTGTGTGTGTAGCATATTCTCTTTATGGCGCAAAGAGGATGAAAATTGACAATAACGGTAAATCCTGATAGATTTAGAGATAATCTTCTTTAAAACTTTAAGCTAACAGTCGAGACTATGTACTTAAACAATACTAAGAATTGGAATTCATTAGTTTGCCTTTCACTATTCATTTAGGTATTTCACAAAGTAAGATTAGTCAACTTTTGCCGCTGATCAGTTTAATAATTAGTCCTCCGTTTGAAATTTTTTTCCGCGCTGATACCGACATTGATGTTACATTCGCGATACGTCTGTAACGGAGGTCGAGAAATTCTGATGTTCTTCCGAATCCACACTTTGTCTGTTGATGAAACGTGACATGCTGGGTCTAATTATAATAACGTTTAATAACGAGATCATGCGGCTGCCTTTAATCCTAAACGACTCTTTGATCCCTGTTGAGCGTACATGTGCTTCGTGCCAGTCGAGTCAAGAGCTGCGCACCCGATCTACCGGGTGTACTCGGTATGTGCCGATCGCTCGAATCGCGACAAATCAAATGAAGTGACGCACGGAAGTGATGCTTGACAGATTTGCAAAAGGTGAGATCGGGAGATATATTGTGTACATTAATCAATTGGTTTGACCGGCGATAATTACGGTAATTGGAGCGGCAATTACTGTTGAACGGACGATAACGCAATTCGTCCGTCCGACAATAACGCACCCGCCGGTCACAACTATTTGTTGGAGAGTTTCCCTCCGCCGTCTCGCCTATTGTCCCTGTAGTCAGAGAGTTACGTCTCCAATTATTATCTCCCTCGTCGCGGTGCGTAATCCGTTAAATTGCGGCCGGCCGTTCGCGCGCCGCGCGCCAACGCAACGGTGCAAATTGCTCGCGTATTTGTTCGTCTAGCCAGTTGAGAACGAAACTGCAGTCTGTGCATTTGAAGGACGCGGCGCAGAAACAGTCGCTTAAGGCCCCTCTTATTCATCACGATCTTTGCGTGAAAAGATTACCAGCTGAAAATAGAAATCGCGGAAAGTGTGATAGGTTTCATAAATATTTCCTAAAATCTCATTTATTTCAACCAACTATGTCAAAAACACCCTTGTACTTACACCTTTTACAAATATAAGTATAAATTATTTAATACATTTTAAAAAACGTCAGCACTATAAGTTTGATTAATAATTTATCAAGTTGGAGCTTTTTTTTATTTTTATGCACACATAATGATGTGTTTCCGATTCTTCGTGAAATAACTTATTGTAAATAAATAAAGTAATGGATAAAAACGGATCAAATATCAGCAGATGAAGTAGAACGAAAAGATATATTGGTTTTTTCTAGAGAGTTGACGATTATTTTGTCAATATCTTGCGCGATCGTAAATTTAGTAGCCACGATGGCCCGCATTGTGGTCGGATGCCATGGCTCGAAATAGTGAAAGTTTCCGAGCGTCGAAGTGGTGTAGGTACGGTCGCCAGCAGCCGGGTCCTTCGACTGGGTAATGGATTATGCAAGCGTGTCGATAAATTTTTATTTCCTACGAATGTAGGGGGAGTACAGGCGCGGGGAGGGTGGGATGAAAAATCGCTCAGGCTCGAGAGTGTAATCCGTGTAACTCGTCGTTGCACGTCGAGCGTTATACGTGTAAATCGAGCGAGCAAAATGCACGGTAACGGCCCCGAAGCCACCGCATTTTCCGGAAACTTTTAATCAACAACGTTGTAACGGGGAACTTCGTAGACTGTTTATGAAACCGTTGAACTGAGATACTTCGAGGCATCAGATGTACAACGGACCGCCAGGTTTAGACTTTGATTTTCCTCATCGTTGCGGAGTCTAATTTTCTCAACTTTGCGAATTCGAAAGAATTTGCGGTCGTTGAATTTTATCGCCGTCAAATTTAATTTTTCGCACTTTAAAGTTGATGTAGTTAAAAATTATTATATTCTTACAATATAAATTATTTGTAATGCAATATTGTTATAATACAATTTCTTGCGCTTTTCTTTCGTATAAAGATGATTAAGGTATATCACGGATAGGGATGTCGTATTAGCGGAAGTGAAATGGATGCATCATTTCGAGAAAAAGAACAATTACTTCTTTTTATTTTGATATATATTTTTTTTTGTGATAAGCATTCAGTGATATTATACTGGTTTCGCGAGGGAGACGCGAGATCGCCGAAAGTGCGGCGTGCTTCCACGAACACCCTGTATTACCGCAGACGTCGTGGACCCGTGAGTAAACCGGTCCCGGGGCTCTCTCGGAGTCGTCGACTCGTGACCTTCGAAGCATTAAGCAGCGGCGAATGCTGCCATGCAGTTACCATGCAATATCGTGCTGCCCCCTCGTATACTGCTCACGAATTCGTCGTCTCTTGGCCGGTCTATTTCCAACAACGACATTGGGATCGATTTTCTTGCCGTCGACGTGGGGGGCTATACAGGATAGAAACGAATAACACCGATAAACTTTCGAGGGTGATAAAAGGATGCGATATGACGATTCTGAGATAAGAAACCTAATGTGTGGAAATGCTTCCTTTGTTGCGCCCGAGAGTCTGTTGAGGTACGGGAACAGCGGCAGGGGGGAGGAGAGAATGCAATAAATATACCAGTTTTTATCAACTTAACGTTTATCGGTAGATAAATTCTCGATGTATAGAAACTGAACAGGATCAGAAAGTGCTTTACTTCAGAAAGCCGGTCGCTCGGAGTGGCGACGCTAGCTTCAACATGCAAAATTACGATCATAACGCTTTATCAGTATTATTCGGCTCCAGCCATCAGTATTATTCTGTATAATTGAATGACATCACGCTCGTATCATGATGTTAACGTTGTACAAAGTGTGAGCCCGTGATTAACGTGACTCACCGTGGCGATACGTAACAGCATTAAAAAACGCGAGATCTCTTTCGTAGGAGGTTTAATGAGACAAACAGACTGATTAACACGTTTGACTGCGGGCGCGGCAATTTGCTACCTTGCGAATGCAAAGCTCTCTGCTGACATCATACAAAATCCAAGTACATAAAAAAAAAAAGAATTACCGCCAAACATCTAATAGTTTAATAATTCTAAACTATATTATCAGATGAATGAACGAATATAGGATTCATGAGTCTTGTATTTTGACGTCTGTCTTACATTTAGAAATTTATAGTCAATTCATTTATATCGCGTATAGTTTATATCGCGCGCATGTTCCAAAAGAAACGTTTGCGCGTTTAAGAGCCGAGAAAAAGGAAAGGTATCTCAGTGGAAAGAACGGATTAACGAGCAATCTTTCCGTCATAATCGTCGTTTGATCGTACGAATCGAGCCTACGCTATAGCGTGTTAAAACGGTGGAGAAGAAACTCCGCGAGAGTTCTGCGGGGCAGTCTCTGGCGATTAATGGGGGCAGCCGGCGGCTGTGTGTGCTCCTCGAGACGGTGGCGAGCGTGGAAAAGTACGCTCTCGTCGGAAGAAGGGACTTTTTTCGCGATGGACTTCGGGGGCCGGAGCCCGGGCCCCGGGCAGAAACGAGACGGATATTTTTCGCGATGGCCATCGCCGGTCTCGGCCCGGTGGGAGGACCGGTTTCACAGTGGCTTAAATCCTGTTATATACCCGCGCTGTCGTAAGCCGTGCACAACGCTTTCACGGACGAACAGCGGCGCTGGCGATGGTGACGGCCGTGTATGGCCACGCTGTTGTTTTCCCCTCCGTCTTTCCATGGTCCCCCTTCATAATTTTTATTTCCTTTCTGTTCTCTCTCGCTCGTTCTTTTCTTTTTTTTTGTTTCTTTCCTGGTCTTTCACGGTTTTCGTTCTTACGACGTACACTACAAACGACGAGTCCGCGAAGTCGCCGAAGTTTATCCTGAAAATAGGACGCCGTCATTGCCGTCGCAGACGTTGTATCGTAAAGTCGGAAGAGAAGCGCAATCGGTCGAGAGTGTGGAATATTTCTTCTGCCATCGATAACGATTCATTGTTCACTTTAGACACGGAATTTCGACTGAACGGTTTCACAAGTGAATATATTGCATGGTCGTATTTTTTTAGTTTGTTCGGATTGTTGTTAGTTCGTGTTTTTTTTTTTGCAGTTGTATATCATTTTGATATTGAAAATTGCAAATTTGAGAAAATTATTAAATTGCACATGATTGAATCAAAGCTGAAACGTAACGTTTAATTAGTAAGTGTAATTTGCGTTTCATTATTGACGTATTAATCATGTTATATAAACGTCTTTTAATCGTCAAATTTAGATTAAACTGTCATCTAATGACTCACAGATCGAACTTTAGAAATTGAACCTTCCGAGTTCCATTTATCGGTGCGAGTATGTACGTAAGCGTTATAACGTGATGCTATTATTCTAACGATATCTCTCGACGGTACGTGCAACATATCCGAGCGGATCGCCTGAAAATTTCGTCGTTGCGCTCCCTTAAATGCTCCCCGGCGGCGTTCCAGCGGGGTTTAACTGCGATCGTTTGCTTCCGAAAATACCTCGTTTACGGCGGACAAAACGTCGACTGTAAATCTCTCTGACGCTGCCTGGAAAATTCAACGGCGAAGTAAGTAAGGCGAATCGTGTTGAACCTCCCGTGCGATCTCGTTTCCGTTTGCGGTGCGCGGGAATCGGAGGTGGTTTTCGGACGATTGAAGATTAAGCCGGTTTTTGATGAGCTTCAAAATGTATGAAATAAAAGACTATTAATTTCATTATTAAAAGATTCCGCGTAACATGAGAGTATTCGCACGTGTGATTACATATCATCGAGTTTTTCAATTATCACTTTCATTCGATCTTGTACTTTAATCCGCGATTGAAATTCATCGTCGAATTCAAGCTTTACGTTATGCAAGCCGCACGCGGTATTTTCTCGCGCATATTCAACGACGGAGGCTGCTTTGGGTGTAGAAACGATGGGATGAGCGGTGGGTTCGGAAGTGGGAAGGATTAAGAGCGAGCTACGAAGAGAGAGAGAGAGAGAGAGCGCGAGAGAGGAAGAGAGAGAGCCACATAGGGGCCGAGGTCGTTGCAGTGTAGGCGGAGGTTAATGGGTTTCGAGGACAGCGGCATGTTACACCGTGAGATCTCGCGCCTCATCCGTTAAGAATGACGGCAAGCCTTTGTCAGGCTCGAGTGTTCGCGAGGCACACGAGGCAGAAGATTCCTTTCCGCGGTGACGTCGAGCGTTGAATTTAAATGGTCGTCTACAGAAAAACGGAGGCGAGCGCGTTTCGGTATAAAATAACCAGAGGCACGCTGATATGCTTGTCAATGCATCGCGATTCCGAAATTTCTGCAGAGGCAACATTGCAGTCTCCTTCCAATATTACATGTCGGAAAATCGTGTTGCGATGAAACCCGCAGGAATATATTTGACATCGCGGCGAGCACCGTGGCGCCGATTGTCGATAGTAAACAACTACACAATATGTACGATAGAACGATCGGAAAACGAAAGTTCGCGCGTGCAAGAGGTATCGATACAAGTCCTCACAATTTTAGAGCGGTTGCCGACCCAGCTGTGTGTTTCCAAATCGGTTTTCGGCACCGCCCTGGGAGCGCTCGGCGGTCGCGGGTGAGCGGAAATATTGTCCATCGGAAGTAGGCCATGGCGGCAAATTAAAAGAACTTGCCGGTAGTTTCCGCTTGGCTGGCGGACGACGTTTCCGCTGTGTCGTGACTAATTGCGCCAATAATACGCGAGCATTTTCAGACGTCGAAAACGAATCGTTTCAAGATTTTTTTGTGGCCTTGGGCATGTTGCAATCGATTACGTTGGAGAGGCTTGATTGACATTTATATCTTTCCTTTCGAGAATGAAATAGCAGTAAAAATAAGTAATAACAAGTCATGTATTTTAATGAATATAATGTGTAGTTGTTTGATATATGATAAAATTTTAGATATTTCTCTTCGCAATTTCTTTTTATAGTCATAGAAAGGAATACAATGAAGCGACTGAATTTTGCATTAAATACTTTCATTAGTGAGATTGTTTTTGTTTCTTAAAATGAAGGAAATATGATATGTCGCTTCTTCTACTCGATGGTTCATATATCAGCAACGTTGTCGCACTGAAACGTTAATTGCATTTTTTATGCACCTTTTATATCGCATGCGGTTTGTGAGTTGTAAATGCGTGTGAACCAAGATACAATAGTTTCAAGAAGTTGTTATGTAAAGACACTTATTTCATAATACTTGTTTGTTTCGGCTTTTATTGAAACGTTTTTCAAAACAGAATTTACAAAAATGGATCTGTTGCAATATATTTTTGTTGTGTTATTTCTGTTATCTGGGATTTTGTTCTGCAATTTGTTAATACAAGCAACCATTAACATTATTAATTTTAGTTTATACTCATTTTATATACATTCACGAATCTGAGTAAGAGCTTACCAAATTTAAAAAATCGTCACCAATTTCGCAGTTTTGGTAAAACATTTTTTTATTTTCCGGTATTGAAAGATATCAGTTTTTTATCTATGAAATATTAAAATGTCTATTTCGATACCTAGCTATTCAACACATTTCAATCCTCGAAAGCACGTGTAAGCCGTGTACGATTAATCCGCAGAGTCCCACACCTATCTGCATCAATGTCGATTCTGCACTTTGTTGCAGCGATGTTTAAAGGGCGCCATTGTTCCTGCGGCCGTTTGTAGGTATTTAGATTAAAATTGCTCCGCGAAATATAAGCTTCCGCGAAGCAAGCCGGCGCCCGCGCGCTTCGTTATAGATCGCTGAAGCATGGTGCCAGTCTAAATATATGCATGCTCGATTTACATCGGGCCGTTTGTGCCCTGTCGTGCGATTTTAACGTCGCTTCCCTAAGAAATCAGTGACGCAATCGCCGTCCGCTTCCGCCACATCACTGCTCTCCGATTTTACGATTCTACGCTTTCGTACATCAATTTTCGGAAATCTGCGATAACGAAATATTCTGAGCCCTGTTACACTCCGACAAATAAGAGACTTAATTTTTTACACGTTTTATTCTAACGCGATATATTAGGAACAGAAATAAATATTAACGCGTTAAATTT
Source organism: Tetramorium bicarinatum (assembly GCA_928718305.1). Lineage (NCBI taxonomy): Eukaryota > Metazoa > Arthropoda > Insecta > Hymenoptera > Formicidae > Tetramorium > Tetramorium bicarinatum. Next base: position 6,849,771 of record OV788324.1, on the reverse strand, counting down.
CCTAACGTGAAAATTAAAAAAATGTTGATAGTATTTTTACAATATTAGGTACATATTTCTACATTATTTCAAAAAGTGAAAAGAGTTTCGGCAATTGTTATAATTTCGATTACAATTTATTTCAAGATTTTCTATTTTTCTAAGTACAAGGTCCAAGAAGTTACATTTGCGAATATGAGACTTGGGATTTTTCGTAGAATAGTTTTCCTAAAAATTACCTGACAAAGATTTTCCGAAGATTTAGAATATGTATCGATCGAGAGCGATTAAACGTGCGATCTTTGAGGCGATAATGTCGTTGCGCCAGGCGCCAGGCTGGTTACCAAGCTCGTTTATCATCAAAATCCGATATGATTAATACGCGGCGCGGGCGATGCGACTATCGGTTCGTCGCGGCAGATGGATCGGTATCTAATCTATCACTATCGTGAGTCATAGCGCTCTCTAAGTGCGCATACAGGACCGACCGCACGGCAGCTGCTGTAAACAATTCGACGGTGTGTGCGTGTGTCCACCGTCGCAGAACAAATGATCCCCCGCGCAAATAAAAGTCCTATCATTAAATGGGATTGGCAATTTTTGCCGGAACCACGCGCGTTCGATGACTTATCAAACTACTAATTCATTACGCCGATCCCGCCGAAAAAGCCATATTCTCTTTTATCGAAGTTCGCATCTATCAAAATCCAAGTCGATTACCGGCGCAGGTGCAACGAATGGTTATCGAATGTTCTCGACATGGTACCCATCAGCGATCGATGACCATCGGAATGCACGTTTAGGATATAAAGCATCATGCATTATTGCTTTTGGCTGCAAAATATCATGCTTCAAGGAGCGTTGAAGCTACAAATAATTTATACAGTTGTGTATACGTTATATCTGTATTATATTATACCTACGTGCGTGTATTGAACCGGACCGGATAGAAATGTGTCTTGAATACTCCGGAATATATTCTATTGAATTTGTTACATTACATGTCGGCGAACATGCTAAAAATATGTAAATTAATCATGGGTTTAGTTGGATTACTCAAAGGCCGACTTATTTCTCATACTTTCTTAATTGTTAACCAACACTTTAATACCTGCTGTTCATCATTAATATTTAAGAAGTTTTTGAAATGATCTAATTAGTAAATTACTCGCGGAATCAATGCAATTATTTTAAATGCGACTTACATTTGTATCATTTTTTACGCTTCAATGTTAATCAATCAGTTCGTGATCGCAGGCTGCCGATCATCCGTCATGATCCTCAGCTTGGGTGGTCCGAATGATCAACGAGAGAATCAAAGTTCAGAGACCCACGTGCAACTCGCACAGTTGCGGTACTTAATTTTGATGTTCAAAAATGCAAAAAATATGACCAACAATTATAGATCTTATCAATCTTACCAGACATCATTTATTTCCTGTTAATTTTTTATTATTTATATCTTTGTGCCATTTGCAGTGGATATTGCATAACTGCCATAATTTTGTATAATTCTTCTTGGATCGATTTTCTCAACTATTACCTATTTTATATTTTTCATTAATGATTTGTTTTGTTAGTTGATTAATTCGCGATTAATTTCGGTAGCGATATGTCGCTCAAGTAATTATACATCGTCGCCTACAAGATTTTTTTTTCCTTTTTAAGCAGTTTCTTCTTTTTCTCTTCTCGTCTTCTTTCCGTCTTCCATTTAAGCCCTACCGAGATATACTTACTACCTAACTTTGTAAGTACCGTTAACGTCGGCTAACGATTATCGACCCCCGATATCGGCATCCGCATTACCACCAATTCGTACCTGCGTGTACGTGCTATGTATTGCTCCCTGGAATTGAGCTTTAATGTCGTTTACAAACTACCATAATATATGCCTAGCCGAAACTTTGTGCAAAACTGCCGTTGCGTTTCTTAATTATCCGCTGACGTCATCCACCCTTCCGCAGTCGCGTGCAATCGTGATTATGCCGTTAAAGTACTTTCAATGTATTTCTCACGAATTTCGGGTAGTAGTAAAAGTCACGAAATTATGAGAAACAGTATAAACAGTATACGTTGCAGTTATGATATAACAATTGCAGTTGTACAGAGATTTTAAAAATAAATTTAACCGGAACGAACGGTCACGGCATTAATTATGAAAGAGTTATTATTTCTATGGCTAAACAAATAAATGTAAATTCTAATTAATATAAAAAATAAGAAAAGAAAAATAATACATTGGATAAGTTAAAATGTATTTTTATATTAATATTTGTAAAATGTATTTGTCGTTTTTTGATGATATCCAGCTCAATTTACGAATTCGATCATTGCGTGAGTTTCGTTGTTACGCTCAAATCGAAGATAATAAGGACGGAAGTGACGTTCTCCGGAGGCGGTTTGTTTAAGAACAAATAAGACAGCGATGCGGATCGGTGCGATGAGAAGATGAGTGGAAGGGTTGATCATGGGAACACCTGCTGTCGAGCATTCGGAACCGGCGTTTTCCCCGGTCGTCTCTCGCCTCTCTACTCTCTTCCGAGCGTCGAGCAAATGATTTGATTAGAGAACAATGGCTTTCCATTAACAACCCCTCTCTCCAAGCACGTACCGGCTCATCGTGCTGTCTATCAGCTGACTAAACCCCTCCGCAGAGTCGACGCTCTCCGACGGCGCGCGGCAATGGCGACGTCCGTCGTCGTTACTGCGGCGAAATTGTTTGAAAATTCATCCAGCGTTTCCACGGTTCCGCTGTACGGTTCTCGCGGCTCGACCGAAAGCCCGACGACCGTAAATAAATATTCTGGCGAATAAGCTTTTGTACGTAACCGCGCGGCTCGATGTTGCACGTTGTCCACGTACATACGTGCGCCTCCACGTGTGTTGATTACGTTTGCACGTTTATAGGCGTTACATAGAGCTAGAGCTTTCGAGGTTTACATTGGCGCTGTAAACGAATCATCCGGGAATTTATTGTTCTCTCGATTTTGCCGGACAGCCGTCGTTGCAGTCGTGCATATTCCGAAATGCTCGGGCAGCATTTCGCCGCAGCAATTCCTATTCTGAGCGGTGGCACGTCGTCTTGATTGATAATGAAAATGTTGTGAATTTCGGGAAGAGGATATCTTGCCGTGTGTCATATCTATTCTCGTATTCTATCACGCTGTTCGAATATAATGTTTATGGATAATTCTCAATTTAATTTACGAAAATTTCAGGTTGACCTGCCGCGAACTAACATTGAAAAACATTGTAAAGCACTTGACACTTTATAGACATCTGTTATTTTACCGTATGCTACATAGATAACTGTTATGACGATAACAGTTCCGATAACGCAACAAATAACAGTTGGATTCAATCACCAGTGTGCCGAATTTGAAGGTATTGTTCCTGTCAATCGAGAGGGATCTCTCTAAACACCGCGTGGACGAAAAAAATGTTATATTATCACGAGCTCTCCCGAATTGTTTCTGATCTATGATGTGACGCGCAACGTCGCCCTAACATGGACAATACCGATGCGAGTGGCCAGACCCGAAGCCCATTTATTGATTCGAATTTCGCAGTTAATATCGAGCCTTCACCTTTTTCCGCGTGACAGTCGTCGAAATCCTGCTGCGCGAGCGGTTAATCGGGAAGCCCTGACGAGGAAATAGGCTATCGATCCGAATGGACAGTGACTCGTTTTGACAGTGCATCGAGTGGAGGGATGTCGCGATAGGGGAGCGCGATAACAGAAACAAATTTCCTACGCCATTTGCGGCTACTCGTTCTGCACGTGGTTTTCATCTGCGTTCCAACTACCGTTCGAATAAAACGTGATTTCTGGGCATCTGGTTTTTTCATACGGCCGCATATCGTAACGTCACAGATTGCTTGTGCTCGTTAAATAATACCTGCTGCTTTTAAATTATAAATCGTGATTTTCGAGAAAGAGAGAGAGAGAGAGAGAGAACCGTTTCCCTCTCGCGGTACAATTTTTATAACGCGTGCTGCATTCGTTTTTTTTATCAAATCCTTATTTTCTACTATAATTAAGTTAGTTTGTGTAGATTAAGGGAGGACGTCCAATCAAATTTTAACGATATCTCATGTTAATGCCACCGTCCGCCAAATGGCTATTTTGATCGTTATTTAAACCGGACGATGTATTTTATCTGTGAATCTTAGGCTAGAGATTGCACCAAATTTCGCATGACCTCTTCCTATCTATCTATATATCTTTATTTCTATCTCTCTCGGGTTTCTCCGTGCTATTTGGATTTCGTGCTATTTCTCCGCTGTGATTGTAGCCACGTTGCGCTGTTCATTTGCCTCCTCCCCGTTTCCATATTCGTTGTGCCGAAATATCCGTGCGAGGCATCGCAATATGTTTAGACGAGGGCGGAAGCGCGGGGGCAACGCGGGGGAAGGCGCGAGATTGCGAGATGAATATTTGCAGCGGGTGGAGAATTTCGTTTTTTCTTGCTTTCAGTTTTCCGCGTATCTTCGTACCGTGCTTCGCACACCGCGCACGTTCTCCCGATTTTTCCTCGGCTCGGCTACGTGCGTCTCGGTCCCTTTTCTGAGATTCCACATTATTTACGGTGCATAAAGCGTTAATACATGGCGCAAGACGGTTGAGATTAGCGACCCTCGGTGATGTTCGCGTACGCTTCTTGACGGACGGCAGAGATTTGCGTGGAGCGCGTTTAACTCGTCTGTTTACCTGTTCGCGACATAGGACTCGAAGAAGGCAAACCGAGTTGCGGGGCGGCCGCTCCGCGTCGGATAGTCGCAGCTCCCGGGCACTTTGCATGACAGAACGGCTAATCTCGCGACTCGCGCGCGGCTCGACGAGAGCCCGGCTCGAGAGGAGTGCATTACCGTACCCGCGCGCGCGCGCTTAGATTCCGTACTCCGCACTCAGATTAGCGAATTCGCTTGTCGCACAGCCGCTAAGTGACTTGCTAAGTAAACGAGGCTTCTTTAAGGACCCGAGTAAACATCGTGTCCGCTCTATAAATACGATTTGATTGCTTTAACATTCCGCTTAACGTGCGTCCTCGCTTTAGAGCCGGCTCTGCCACGAAAGACGTCGAAGATCAATCGTGGCGTTGCATCTCACTTTGAGTCGTTCATTTTCCCAAAGGCAATTTAACTCCTTTTCCTCGATTCAGTCGGCGACGTTTGTGATTGAATTAATGACGAAGAGATAATAGGAACGCAATACGAGAGAGATTATTTTTTTTAAAGCAATATGGTTTTTCTATATTGATGAAATTTCGTGTCCATCTTGAAATAGAGCTTACGATCGAAATATTTTTCTCGATGAGAAAATAACCTCGCTGAAATTGGAAACTTTTTGATGCGCTTCGAATACCAATTCATCGGTATCGAGGCTGCTTTGTTTGGCAAACGGGGGGAAAAAAAGGGAAATTCCAGTAGGCTCGTATATATGCATGCACCACGATGTGAGCGCAGACAATGGCGCGCTTCTGCCGTTGGTGATCGTCGTAATTTTGGGTGTACTAAATGTCAACCGATTTCGCATTTACGCCAGGCTGTCAGTTATTACCGAGTGGAAGTATGACGCACCCGACAGTGTAAATAATTCAGGGCTCAATTACGCAAATTGCGAGCTACCGCGTTCTCCCCTTTCCCCTTGACCTATCACCCTTTCGCGTTTGGCTTTCTCTCTTCTCGCGTACGCGTGTGTGCGTGTGATGCACGTTCCGCGCCACTTCATTCCGCCACGCTCTCTGCAACCCTTCGCCACGTGACTAATAACTAGTTTCGCCGGTGGCGGACATAAAAATATTTTTCACCCCGTACGTGCGTTCGCGTTACGCGACGCGATGAAATGTTTCGCGATATCAGCTTTTCATGCGCTTTCATTTACGCGGTATCAGAAATTAAAAAGGGAGATTGGCCTGCCTTTCCGTTTGTTTCTATTACATTTAAACTGCTTACCTTAATAAACTTTAAACGTGATTATCTTTAAACTCGATTATTCAAACAACGATTGCATAAATCGATTGCTTATCTAAAGCAAGTATAAATTAGCTATTTTAATATTACAGTTAAAAGAATGGAAAGAAACACAAACTATTTACGGGATAAAGAAAAAACATTTATTTCAATTTATTAATATTTGTTTGAATTCCTAAAGAATATGACATCTAGAAAGATTATAAAAAGATTTATCGACTATGATAACATAACGTGTGATAACAATATTGACGCGTCTGCCATATTGCTTCGACCGGTTACCATAGATAACGGAATAGACTTTCGAACCTTTCGATATTCACGCAAAAAAAATCGAATATAGATCTATCGGATTTCGAAAACATCGGCAGTTAATCGATTAATCGACAAAAAGTATCGAATTATCATTTCGATTAATCGGTCAAAGTCGCACATCCCTAGTGTCCGCTTCGCGTGCAATTGCCTGCGTCCTTTCCCGAAATGTGTCCTTTCGAGTCGAAATGAGTATCACGCGCGAGCGAGTGACGATCGAAAGTGCCGAATTTAGCGACAGACGACTTTTCGCCGCGTGTTGGAGCGTTCGCGCGGCCGTATGACGAGTGAATTCTTTGATATTCGATAACCGACGCATGTAACCTCGCGCACCGCCCTAGTAATAACTTGCAGGTAAAGATTATCGTTCCGCCGTTTCCGCTCGTTTTACAAGTGCACTATTCCCGGAAGCACCGGAGAAACGATTTTTCGGAGCAACCGAGACATCTGGCAGTGATATTCGCCGCGATGCTCGACGGCGGGTGAACAGCATCGACGGTTCGCGTAGCGGCGTGAAGTTGCCGCGCTTCGTGCCGCTTCCCGATTTTGACTACGCAGCCAGTTACGTGTCCGTCTCGCGCGCGATTGCCCGCGTCCCGTTTTCCCGAAGCGCGTCCTTTCGAGTCGAAAATGAGTTTCACGCGCGAGTGAGTGACGATCGAGAATGCCGGATTCTGAGCGGCGGACAGCTTGTCGTCGCGGGATTGGAGTCGTTCGCGCGATCGCGTAACGAGGTAAGTTCTTCGACGTTCGATAACCGGGCGCGCGAGTACGTCCGCCATTGTAGTAACCCGCTTGTCGAGACGTATTCCGTCTCTTCCGCTCTTACAAGCGCCTCCCGATTATGATGCTCGGATCCGGCGGTGTTAACGCGAAACGGATGATCCACTTCCCCGACAGTTGTCTTACATCTGGCTTGTAAAAGGGAGCTCTCCCTCGTACAAATGCGACGGATATAAGGCAGACGAGAGGCGGTGAGTGTTCTTCTTTGGACGAGAAAAAAAAAAGAGAGAGAGAGAGACGAAGGGAGAGACTAGAGATTCGCGAAACTTTGGAATTAACGAGGGAGGAGTTCTGCGGTGGTGGAACTTTTGCGCAGACTATTCAACTTCCAGCCGTATAACCTCTCGGGGTTGAAGACGCGCGCCATAATCCGGGGTAACAACGCGCTAGAAAATACCCGTCCCGTCGACCCCGCCGCCGCACCGCGAGGCGAGAGGGCCATCCCACCGAAAGCGAGCGAGCCCGGAGATACTCGCGGGTTTTGTTCTGATTCGTCGTTACTCGCGCGCGCGTCAGTGCTGGTGTTCCCGAAAGTAATTTCGCGGTTGGATCGAGTCAAGGAACGAAATGGACTGTGACGCGAATGTTATCAGGGACGACGGCATTTTGAGATATCGCGTAATTTGATAAAATCAGGACTGCATTTAAATAACGCGATTCGCGATAATTACTGATTCAATGGCTAATAATCTGATAATCTAATTAATGCGCATATATTTGCGTTATTTTATTAATGTCTTATTTTATTAATAAAGTTCGAAATTTTATAGATTCTCGGTCTAATTTTAAATATTTCGTACATGTATATTTCCATTTATTGATAAAGCCAATAAAATTGGGAAAAATTCTATTTGGAGACAAGAGAATTCAACTTAATTATATATTTGAGAATTACTCTCAACTTTAATGAATACGTATGTGATTTCACGTATGCATACATGATTTTCCGCGCTTATCGTCGGCACGGAGATATAATTCAATTTTTCTAATAAACCGTCTGTGCACACGCACACAGCGCTTCTTTTACATGTCAGAGAGATCGAAGTATATCGCGCGTCTCGTCGGAGAATCGGTTAACTGACACTAATTGTGGAAGATCCGAGAAGATTTATCCCCGCGGCGAACGTGCAATTGACTCATTAATTCATGCACGTTGCGTCACGTTGCGCGCGGTACGTTACGAGCATACGTCTCATTGGTTGCTAATGAGATCATCCATATAGGAAACGGTCGAAGAGCCGAGAGCCTGGTACGCAAGAGGCTTCGCTTTCGTAACTGTTTCGCTTTCTCTTCCGATGCCTTCTGCTCGAGCGATTAAAAATATTTTGCCTTATGTGTATTTTTTTAAGTCAGGCAGCCGCAATGTCGCCCACGATTGTTTTACTATCTTACCACTTGTCGCGAGTATTAACTGAATTTATTCGTATAGCAATATTTGAACAGTTTTCTTTAACGTGCTGCCAGCATTACTTCCATGTACAATGCGTGAGGATTCAACGAGGAAGAGAAAGAAAGAACGAGAGGAATATAGGCCGATTATGTAATATACTCCCTGATAGTTATATATATGTAACTACGTAACGGTTAAAGCACGGTGATGTTTCTTCATTGGCATCAACGTGTACCTCTTATTATCCACGTAACTGCGTGTCGACGAGCTGCTTATCTGTCAGTGCTACTTTCAGTCGCTCACCTAACGTGCTATTACTCTCGGCATAACGTAATTGATATAATGACAACGACTCGCGCCGATCGCGCGTTTGATAATGCTTCCATATACCGAAGCGTAAGACAGTGTTAACTCGTGCGCGTGTGTTCAATTATAATTAATTATAATTGTATTTGACAAATATAATATCATAGATTTTCTCATTAGATACGCGTTACATAATTCGAGAGATATATCGAGGCGTTATACTGAAATTTCTAGCAGTTTGATGGATTAAAGTTTTTAGAATACAAATAAATAGCAGAATATTTTACTATTTTTTATCATTTTCTTCTACTTTATTTGCTGAAGAATTATATAAATGAATTCAATTTTAATAGGATGCTAATTTATTTGCTAAATTATTTGATAAAATTGTAAGGATTGAAATTGTGTATGCGTTATTTAACGGAGGTTTTCCTCTTCAAAAAGATTCGACTCCTAATTCGTAGAGGATTCTGGGACTGAGGGGAGATACGCGGCTTTTGATACATCTTGTGTACACGCGCCATATTATACTGAAACGTCTCGTCGGATAACCGAGTGAGCTTTTTTTCGCAGTCGCCGTTGCTTTTTCGGTCCTTTTCTGCCTCTTTTGCGCATCCCCGCGCGTGGGACTAAGCGTTGCAAAAACCGGCTGGATACCGCCGAGAGTACTGGGGTGTATGTTACTTATCTCGTTCTTCGTTCCTCCTTCCTCTCTTCGCTGCAACCTTTCTTGCCTTTTTCACCTCTTTTCGCAGCTCGCTCGCATTTTTTTTGCCCTTTTTACATCGGGTGAGGTATTCGGCGAATTATCGGATCAACGCGATAAAACGGGCACAAATGTGGAGAAATGTGTGTCCTGAAAATAACATTGCTATTTTAAGCAAACTGTGAACTCAAAATCTCGAAACTGATTTCAAAACATTAGAAAATTTAATTTATGAAACAGATGTAGGGACATGTAGTCTGAAAGTCTTTCTTTTTTCTTTTTTCAAGATGAATATTAGAGGTGGCGAACGCGTGAAACAGGGCTGGATAAATGTTATATGAATTGTTTGCTCTTTTTTTTTTTTTGCGTACTTTTATCTTTATCCAGTAATAGAACGTTTCTCTGTTACTTTTTGATAATTCTCTCTCCGGTTTTTCACAGAGAGATTGGGAACTGATTCTTTTAACTTCCCGTGAAAGTTTACGCAGGTGAGAGGGTTTGTACGCCGTGACTTGCAGGAAAGAACGGAGGGATGGCTGTTCGTACCTTTCGCGCATTTACATTGTCCTCCCTCCTTCTTTCTCTTTCGCTCTCCCTCCCCCTCGTATTCCTGTTTTTTGTTCCCCACCCGCTGACTTTATGAAAGGGTTCAAATATGTGCGGAACTATGGGAAGTAAGAACCAGGTGGATTATGTCCGCAGTGTGCTCGCGCGCATTACTCACCTTATTCATCGTCACACTTCGCCTCTTTCCTCAAGTTTGTATTTTTCTTTTTTCTTTCAACACTATCGATTATCGCATTATCGATTATTTCGTACGCGTTTGTTGATAAGAATAAAGAATTAAAACAAATTCAAGTAATATTTCATTTTTTTGTGAAAAATTTGCGAAATATTATCGTCAAAGCTGTAAATTGTACATTCTGTAAATACCTCCGTATTTAATCGGTAATTTTTAATAAGCGAGTATTTTAGATATTTGCATAAACAATAGCAATTTGTCACCGCAGTATCGGCCGATATCTTTTATGTTTAACGATATAACGTAATATAATATTACAAAAGCGTACTGCGTTAATTCATACTCATTTATTTGCCTGGTTATGCAAACAATGAAGAATATTTTTAATTCGTCAGGACGCGAACAGTTAAAATTAATGGCGTGTTTAACGATCGCTGTTGATTCAACTTTCATAACGCTCGTGAAAACTCAACTTATTGCACTCATCGTTCTGTCATCCCGTGTAAAAAAATTGAAGGAGGGAAAAAGAGAGGCAAAGAGAAAAAGAGAGAGAGAGAGAGCGATAGGAGGGAAACGTGAACGCACAGGGGTGATCGCAATTAGCGCTTCGATTCGGGCAACGAGCAAACGAACGAAATAAAGCCCGCGTGATAAAAATCACTGTAGCAGTCATTTAACGCGTTGGAAACACTGGAAACGTTATTAGGAAGAATCGTAGCGTCGAGTTACATTCCATTTCCGCTTGTTCCATCAACTGATTCAGCGAAACTCTCACCGTCTTTCTTTACATCTCTCTTCGTCTCGCTCTTCTTTCTATCTCTCCCCCGCTTTTCCGCAGACACTTGAATTTACCTTACTCTTCCTGCTTTCTCATTTTCAACGCTTTCCTTGCTCCTTTGCGTAGCATCGGCACTTCTTCCGCCCGCCTTCATTTCTCGTTAACCCTTTCTATTATTCCTGACTCTCTTAATTGTCGGAACCACGAAGCTGGCTGTCATTCTCGCTCGCTGTTTCGTGCGCTATGTTATTATATGGATATGGATGATAATCGTGGAATTATTCCACGAAATATTTCTATTATTTTTGAAGATTTCCGCTTACGATTTTTAATTTTATAAAATGCAACGAAATAAATACTGTGAAATTTATTTATTCCCAAGTTGGCAAGCATTTCTCGAATTAACACGTTCGAGAATGTATATGTAAAATTACATTGTGTTATCTGTTAATTGTCTGTTAATGTAATTATTGTTCCGTTAATTTTTAGGTATCGTTCCGCGTTATTTACACTTTTTCGCGAATATAACAAATTTAACTTGTTTCTTTCGAAATAAACGGCTGGCGTGGTTTCACGCAGAGAAAGTATATCCGCACGTTTTTTTGTACATTCTTTTTCTTCGTACACGTATAAATCTCTGTACTTTATATTTTATGATGGTTGTGACTCCTATGGCAAATCGCGCTCTCATTTAACCTTTCTACTATTTCCTAGACTTTTTAATTATCCGAATTGCAACGCAAGTAGTTTATATAATAATATATCGCGCGCGAAAGCTTGTTCATGGCAATATTCGTTTCTCACTCGTTTCGTACATGTATATAACACGGACTTTCTCGTACGAATTACCCGCGAGATGAGAGATCTTTTCTTTCTCTCAAGATGGACACTTTTGTCCGCCACAAAAACTGGAGATGAGTAGATATCGTAGTCGTGATAATTACATACCCTTGCTCGCGCACGTATTTTATATTCTCTTGCTCTTTCTGCCAGCAAGTGGAAGCGGTGGCAATGCCGTTGGGTAGTTTGGTGGTGTTAACGGTAGACTCGCAGCACATTCCGAGTGCGTGTGTGCGTGGTAGTAAGGGCGGTGGTAGCCGTCCCAATGGTGGTAGATGGCTCGTAACCTAGCCACCCTTTTCTACTGGCTGATGCTGGAATCTAGCCGGCGGCATGGAATACGGCTCGCTAATTCGCGTTAATCTAATTTGCTGCGAGTCGACCGGAGCGACGGCTGCGAGCCGTTCGCGAATCAGTTGAAACGCGATTGCTGCGATGGAACCTGCAGGTGAATGATACCTGCACTTAATGTCACACATAAAAATGAACGGTTATAGCAATTATAATTATCGTATTTTTATGTGATATTATATTTTCAGAAGCACGGAAATATAGGATCGTATTGTTATATTAAATGTTTAATATTTGATTTAAATATTTTTAATTGCATGGATTAAATAAGATTGAAAAAATTCCAACACGGAAATATCAATGTAATAGTTTCAAAGCTACGAGCGATTAAAGTTACATATTTGCATCGAACAGAGTTAATGCGTTCAAGGTAATACACATATCCGCATGCGGATTGATCTATTATTTTTATTGCTCAACTCATTTGATATTGATTTTTATTGCTCAACTGGTTTCGTTTTTTAATTTATTATGTAATGACGTGATACATTACTTAACGCATATTTATACATCTTGATCATTACTTATAGATAATTCAAGACTTTGATATTTCACTTTTCTATTTGCGAGAATTATTTTAAAAATGTAAAATGCGCAAACATTCGCGCAAGAAGAAAGGAAATAATTTTGCATAATTGTTCCTGTCATTAAATCAAACGCATTCTTAATATTGCATACATAATTATAATATTAATTTTATTTATTGTCTAGCAAAGAAATAAAAAATTTTTTATGTGACTACTAATTCTTTTGACATGCATAAATATCGAAATGCACAAGGTTCGTCATGACAAGTATTCACGAAATGCGTAGTAAGATCGATCAACGTTGCAAGAAGAGAGTAGCAATAAAACGCGACATATCGACTTGACATATCTCTTTCAATAGTAGATTACATATATTAAAATATATTTGTTTCCTTCGGTTCATTATTTGTTTTCTTCGTCCGTTCACCGTTGATATTCAGCGCTTTCTCGAAGGTAACCTTTCGGGAGTGCATTTTTCTTCATTTTCCACGGACTTTCCTCCAATAAAGGAATATAGCGTGGCGTACGGCGAAGTTGTCGGCCGAACGATAAAAGTAATACCGATAGCTCATCCGGCGCGTTACTGTTTCGTTAACGTATACGGCGCGCGAGCTCGTCGCACGTTCGCATCGCACCTACACACACACGCACACGTAAATACACACGTATGAATGTGCTACACTCACATGTATGCCACTTAGCTTTATTGGCCATCAGACGAATTTTTCGTCGGGATCATATCTGGGACCGTAAAGTCGTATCGCGAAATCCCCAATGCAATCACGTCCGTAGCTCCTCTTTCCTAGGATGCAGCGGGCCACGAGCGCAATCCATTTGCCAGGAAATGTAATAATTGCAAATTGTAATGGCGTGGCACAGCAATGCCACCGCTGTATCAACTCTTCGCCGTCGTCCTTCGTCCTCGCTACCTTGTTTCTTGCCTTCGTTGTTTGTCGAAATTCCTTCTCCTCGGAGTGTGCGAAATCTTCTCTTTTTCTCCTGTACTTTGCTGTACGATAAGAAATGAAGGAACCGAATGTCGTTCTCTATAAGACTAAGCACTCTTGTTCGTGCTGCAGTCTGGTGGAGATACAACGAACCGACTTCGTTTATTTAATAATCTGCGAAATAGAGAATATTTTGCTTCTCTGATTTTTTTTAAATATTTATAAACTAAGATATTTTTAAGAGCGGATTTAATTTTATTTGTTTGTATTATTGTCACGAATAATTAATTATCTAATTTTGGACAGATTGATATTTCATTTTCTTTTCCATCAATATTCTGTATATTTTTCTAGCTTTTTGAATGCTGATGAGATACTCGGATTCCTTCGTTTACAAATATGCGCGTAATGAGATGCTTTCGGTAACGATTGCGTCATCGAGTGAAAACTCGAAATTCCTAGTAGTCAAATGACTCGTTTGCTGATCGATCGGCAGATGCCGATAGGTATTGATGCGACGGTGATAATACTGTCACCGTGATTAGATCGCAATTAGTTTTAGTCAAAGATAATGATGCAAATTGTTTGCACTGTTAATAGGAACGTAGCGTATCGATAGAAGTGTCGAATGCTCGTTCACCTCCCTAGTTTCGACCCATCCAATTAATCCGGCGAGTTGACATATTAATGAGACATTGTTGTCAGTGTACCGAGCGATAAAGTTGCGACGAATGTGTCTCCGACATATCCACGACATACTTCTTGGTGCACCGCATAGCACAGTACGGTTGATAAATTATAAATATGGTCAGCTGCTATGGTAGATGTGATTAATGTATTATGGCTATCTTGGCTATGTTTTCTGTTCTTAGTGGTCCAAGTGTTCGCAGCGAATACGCTGGCCATCAGAATGATGTATTCGTTGTATTACAAAATCGAATCTGGCGCTTGTTATTCATTTTGCGCTTAAATGTGAAACACACATTGCAACAATTCGCGTAACTATCTGTGCGTCACGATGATATTTTTAAAAGTACTTACACTACTAGTTTTATGATCGATCATATTCTATCGTTCAATGAAGCCTTTACATCGTTCTCCATTGATGCTTGAATTCATTGTTTAAGTTACAAAGATATTTAAGATATTTAATTCACTATTTAAAGTAAAAAGAAAATAATTTCACTTTACATGAGCTATTTTGATCTAAAGATCTGAAAATACTTTTATATTTGAAATCTGTGTGTGAAGCACTGACAGCTCATTATGAATTGAGAGTTAAGCCGAAAGATATCGAGCGAGTTTTGCGTAAGAGAGAAGCGACAGATATTGCGACTTAAACTTCGATCATTACGATGCGATTTTTCGAAGCGACGCTCGCGGTGCAGCCGGGTACGCGCCGGAATGCGCGCGATCATTTTTACAAAATGTCAATTCTCCCCAAATACCCATCGGCGTTGGTCGCCGATATCGACAACTACGCGACGTGGCGATGACAGGTATCGATCTCGCTCAACATTTTTATCGAACGCGCTCGTCACCGCCGTCGTAACGCGGGCAACATAAAGGCCAGCCTTGTTAGGACGGATATGGAACATGACGCACTCCCCGTACCCACGCGCGATAAAATGTTTCATCGTTACGTAATCGAGCTCGCGGCGAAGTTGCTTGAAGTGCAACGCAATTTATCTGTTAGGAAAAGAGTCTGCTGTCGCCTACGCTGCGACAAACTTTGTTTTCGACAATTGCGCGGATTTTTTTTTTCTAGGATTCCACTTTAATTTTGCATTGTTTTCGCGGCGCAGTGACGGACTTGGTGAAAAGATCGCGTCTTGACCGTTGGGACGATCTGAAATATTTAAAAGAAATTTTACATTTGTTTGATTTGTTATCATTTCTTTTCTCGAAAGTTTTAATGTCATCGTGTATATGACACTCTCTTGAGTATCGCTCCATATTTAGGAATTTGAAAGTCCGCTGTTGTACATGGGTGCGCGATAATCTAATATGTGTGCGCTTGCCACGGCTTATAACGCCTGTATTTTTAATACCACGTACCTGGCGAGAATGCTTGCTTGAAGTGTAGTTACGAGCGTCGCGCCGGAACAGCCACTTTGTTATTGTAACTTGCAATTTGCAAGAATCCCAGCCATATTTCCTGAGTTTATCATCTATATTTCCAACGACGACAACGTGACCTAACCGCCGCTCAGTGTGGCGGTTAGACGCGACCGTTTTCTCGAGTACAACGGGTGATGTCGTAATAACCGTAACCGAAGAAAAGAATCCCAGCCATTGCCATGAGTTTTATTCATCTATATTTCCAACGACGACAACGTGACCTAACCGCCGCTCAGTGTGGCGGTTAGACGCGACCGTTTTCTCGAGTACAACGGGTGATGTCGTAATAACCGACCGAAGAAAAATCCACTTGCCATCCCGTTTATTCCTGCCGAGCGTTCTTTTCACCGGTTTTGCTAGGCTTGTCCCGAGTTCTGCGCGCTATTTCGAAAAGCGGCGATCAAAAATAGTAGCGCGAGATGAAGTCAATGATTTAGAAATTTTACAACGTCGCCAGTGTCAAGCTTTCCAATAATACCTATGAATTTAGAGTACTAGATTGTAAAAGTTTTTGACGTCGGGGGTACGAAAATGCCACGATTCTACGGTGGAGTCAAATTGTTCTCGTTTCAGTCTCGGTGAGAACATTGTAGGTTGAGATTAAAAGCTGTTTGTCAAGCTCCAGCACACGTACCGACAAATGCGCACGATAAATGACGGCGAGTGCGTCCGTCTCACTTGCAGCGCGCGATATCTCATACTCAGCTCGCGTAAGACGGCGAGAATTGTAGAGGATACCGTATTTAATTTACAAATAGAACGGAGGAATAAGTTTCTGCGGTGACTTGACGGTCGACAAGCTTTCCCGGCGCCAATGGCCAGTAACGACGACAAAGTCAGCGGCTACCGACGTCGCATGCGCTTCTCGAGAGGACGACGTTGTTGGGCAAACGGTGCCACCACGGAGCGTTAAGTGACGTTTATGAGAAAATATCGGCCCGGACTGTAATTACATAGCTTCATGTAACATACGCCTCGCCACGGTATCCTTGATAGCGTTCGCGGCTGCTCTGCCATAACTTCGGAACATCTTTCCGGCACGTTCGGCTTGAGTTTGCAGGAGCGACCTGTAAAATAAAATGAACAGATAGCGAATAATAGATGACTTTTAGAGAAATTTAGTTGACTATTATTATATTTTATTAATATAGCCGTTGTAACTCGCTTAAAATATAATGTCCTGCTGAAAATAATGAGAGTTTCTTTATGATTTATTTTACTTAAAGAGAACACCTTATATATAATTCATACTAACCATATCGATTTCTTTTTGTTGCAGGTGAGTCGATGTCTTTGTTATTTGAGCTTGTGGTTATTTGGTCTGCGTAAGTAAAACTTGTATTTTTTATCCTTTCATAAATGTGATCGTTTATTTTCAATTATCATGGAGGTATTACAATTTTAAACGAATAATCTAGTCTACTTGAACTAAAAGACAGCAATATTATTCTCAAAAATTGTGAAAACGGTAATAATTGCGGTCGATTCATATTCAGTGTCAGTCCGGTTGTCCTTCACATTTGATGTGTTTGACGGGCGCGTAGCAGCATGGCGTAGGAAGCTATTATGGATCCACGCCTACGATCAATATGTCATAATGCGCTTGGTTATTAGCGTGTCATTAATAGTCTTTTAACTAATTCAATGATGACCGCGATACTACCACGTTGACTTTGCTATAAACATGTATGCAAATCTCAAATATATCCTTCAATGTTTATAAA
Organism: Tetramorium bicarinatum; assembly: GCA_928718305.1. NCBI lineage: Eukaryota > Metazoa > Arthropoda > Insecta > Hymenoptera > Formicidae > Tetramorium > Tetramorium bicarinatum. Next base: position 6,832,292 of record OV788324.1, on the reverse strand, counting down.
TGTCTCTGAACGTTAATCGGGCACACAGTTTTTTACAACTGCTTTAAGGTACTTAAAATTTTAAAAATTTCCGAGTCCTAATTATAAGTTCGCAATATAGAAAACAGTTTTTTGCTTGATTATATTAGTTGACGATGATTTCACTGAATGTTGGTATAAAATTGAAGATTTATCGTGCAAGATTTCTGGATAGGTGGAAAAATCATCTCTATAAAATCCATTTTATTTTTGAGACTGTCCGAAATAAGCGAGTCCTCAGAAGAAAGCATATAACTTGCTTCGGGAGATTATTACTTTTAGCGGTATAGCAGAGGAGGGGAGAGAGGAAGGCGACTCATGAACTAGAACGCGCGTTATGGCACGAGGCACGTTATCGTTTTGTCCGCTTGATCCTTCGATCGTGCCAGATTTAATGGTTTTCCGTTAATCCTCGCAACCCTTTCGAAAGTAGAAGATGATGAGGGGCGGTAAGGATTGGATGCGGAAGGGCGGCCGAACGTGAGGTGGATGAGAGTAGCAGAACGCGACGGGGACAGAAACGAGGACGCGGGAAGAGGGAAAGATGTCGAAGAAGAAGAAGAAGAAGAAGAGGAGCGGCGAGAAAGAAAAGAAGGAGTTAGGGTTAGGGTCAGGTTAGGGGTTGGAGGAGCAATAAGGAATTATTGCGGTACGATCGACAAACGGCGACTACGTGGCCGCACTACGGAAGATTCTCTCCGGCCGAGCGACTTTCCTTCCACCGTCGCCTCTCCTTTCCGCTTCTTCTCTCTTTTCCTTCTTTTGGACTTCCGCTCTTGCGTCATGTCGTTCCATCCGTACCCGTGCCTTGCCCCACGAAACCTTCCAGACTCGTCAATATGTAATGTTCGAGAACCCGCGCGCGCTACGCCACCCTCGTCCGGCAGTTCTACGTGGAATAGAAGATTCTATCCGACCTTGTATATTTCAGTGGACGCGCCAAGCAAACCGCGGTGGGACAGGTCGACCCTGTAAATATGCGATACTTCACGATTCTTGATCCGAGAACCGATATGATTATGAGCAAATATCTTGAATGCCCCGCTACTATAGACATGTATGCAGAATTTTGTATGTTTATCGCATATTTCTTTAAAAATGTTGGCCGTATTTGAGTATTATACAAAAATGTCAACTGCATTGGCAATGGAGTCTAAATATTTTATAAATACACATAGCTTTGTAATGTAAAATTAAAAATCTTTTAAATCCAAATTTATGCAAAATTTATTGAATTTTATGCGTATCTTAGTTACAAAATAATTTACGTTTCTCTTTATACAGTCGTCAATTGAATTTTCAGTATTATATCAGATAGTATTCATATCAGATTACAAGTAGGCGAATGCAATAAGGGTCGAAAGTATTTATTGGGCTAACATGCAACGTGTTCGACGCTAAAAATACCGTGCGATACGCCCTCGACAAAGTTTTATCGATGCATCTGTTTTGTTTGTCGGGGGAAATCCAGTTTGTCGTCGTTGTCGTCGTCGCGCAAAACCAATTTCGTCTCCGCCTTCGGGGCCTCCATATCGGGGCGTACATTAAGCGGCGGCGTGCAGGCGAGCTCGATTTATCAACGCTTCGTAAAGCCTCCTTCCTCAACGAGCCGCGTTTCCGCTCTTGATAAGAATGCGAATGTATATGGCCGTGTTGGTGTACAGTATGTTAAGTCACTGTCGATTACGAACCCCGGAGACCAACGGAAACTTCATTAACGCTTCATCGATCCGCGATTAGAATTTACAATTATTGCGATTATTGCCGATACCATCTCGACACGTATCCCGGACCGTTTTCCCGCCCGGAGATATCGTCGTCGGCGAAGGCCGGCGTATATTGTCGTAGGCGGGCACCATGTGCGCGTCGCATGATTGTGGTCGGCTCTCCGAGTAAATTGAACGGTAAATTGAAAAATTATGCGTGTACACCGATGCTGCCTTTGGCAGCGGCGATACGTCGATGGAAAATAATATGACATGCGTGCATGCTCCGCGCGCTCGTGCAGCTGCGAACGTGGATTTCCTGCTCGACTCCGAGGGGGGAAGTACCTCGCTCGCGAGCCGTCACCGCGCGTATTCCTGCAATCGTGCGCGATTTCTTCTCTTCCTTCTTCCACTTTACGTTGAATAGCCTGGGGAGCCGCGCGAGCACCTTCACGCGCGGTTCATTACCTATGAATGCGAACCCGCCATGTAATAGTGCGTCGTTTCCAAGCGGATGCCAAATTCTAATGTGTGAATGCAAATCGCGCGCGAGAACGTGACGCAGCTTACTCTCCGACTTAGGTAGCTTCAGCGATTATCATCTCAATACTTTTACGAGCATTTTCCCTGCTGCCGCGTCTTATCTAACATCTCTTTAATTTGGAATTGAAAAGTAGTATCGTAAAAACATGTACGCTGAGATGATATTTAAAAATAGCGCATAAATGGATTTTAAAATTCGGTCATACGTTATAATTTATTCGGGCGCTTGGCGGAACTGACAGGTGATCTTTACGTAAAAACATGTACGCTGAGATGATATTTAAAAATAGCGCATAATTGGATTTTAAAATTCGGTCATACGTTATAATTTATTCGGGCGCTTGGCGGAACTGACAGGTGTTATCTTTACTATTCTAACGCGATGGATGATGGCTTCTCTATGGTCATAGCTGTAGCCAATGTGAAGGATTATTCATACTGATGCGCGCATACATATGTATGAAGTGGAAAGCTTCTATCGACATTAAAATTTGCCGTAGCCGACCCCTATTGCGTCAGATGCGCGGAGTAACAATATACGAAATGATTCGGCCGGCAAAGGGAATGAATTGTGAATCTACGTTTTAATTGAGGCAAGGGCGTGATATAACACGATGCATGGAAACTCAATGACATATGTGTGCGTGAACAGTTTCACAAAATTCAGAATGATTGACAGGGCGATGATTAAATATCGATGAACGTTGACAATGTTGTTTTGCAACGTATTAAGTGCGGCAAAGATTTAAACTGTCAAACTCGGTATATGTTCTCTTTCTAAACTTGACAAAAGCAACACCTATGATAAATACGCCCTGTGATAGAATAGATACTGTGACAAATGAGTTGTAGTTTTTAATTTTAATTTATGTTGAAATATTTATTGATTTACAAAAGTGCTATAAACATTTATTATTTTACGAAAGAATTTAGTGAATAAATTTTTTTTTGTGTCCTACCTGATATTAGTTCTCATATAATAGGTCGTTATCACGTTATTATCGGTTATTATGAATATGTATCAATTTGTTTGTTGATTTATGTGTATAGTTTAAAAATCTTAATGGAAATTTGTCCAATTGTAAAAATGCGTTATGATTCTTATCTCGTTTCTATTTTGTCAAGTTTTACGAAACCGGTAACGTTTACGTACGTGGACAAAAAGAAAGCGCGTTTGCGATGCGCATATGTATGACCAGGTAGTGCCAGACGAGCGAAGTTTAGGGCAGTAACGTTGCGAAGGGATGATAATGTGGCCTGGTGAGGCTCGTATAGCCCGAGACCGCGCTGGAACAATGCCTTATCGAGCAACATTGTCTACTACCGGAGTCGGGGAGTTGAGCGTGTGTGGAATATATATATATATATATATATATATATATATATATGCAGAGAGAGAGAGAGAGAGAGAGAGAGAGAGAGAGAGAGAGAGAAAGGGAGAATTGGGGAGAGGTGAGTGAGAGAAAGAGAGACGAAATAGAGAGACGGAGTGGGGTGGTGGTGGGTTGCGAGAGCAGAGAGATGCACGGGGGTTTGAGCATTTCGAAGGGTTATCTCGTGCATGGCGTACACACATTGTCTGTTTCTACACCAGGTCGGCCGTAGAGACGTTGCGGTCTTCCGATCAAATTGGATCTACTGAGAGAGTTCGGAGTATCGGGTTGACCGCAACGGCGCAAATCCACAGACAACCACGAAATATTCCGTGGCCGCAATTCGCCTCCTCCCTCCCCCTCCATCCTTTTCCATCCCCGATTCTCTTCTTCCCTCCCGCCGCGCGAACCTCGCCGCCCGTATCTTTTCGTCGTACGCTGAAATGTAGATCGTCGCCGCGTTGCGCTCCGAGATTCTGCATAATTTCGTCTCGGCTCGTGCGAATTAAGGCTTTACTGGTGGGAAGAAGAGGATTTCGGAATGGAAGGGAGGGAGGAGCGAGAGCGGTTTACGAACTGGCGGACTGACTTCTAAAATATGGATTATTATTGTACCGGGGATATTACCGGCTCTGTAAAAGCATTTCTTGAGTGCTTCGACGAGAATAATTTTTTTAGGTCAATCTATTATTACAAATGTCTCCCTTCATTGTATATTGTCGTATCATTGTCGTACATTGAGAGATATCATGTTTTATAGAGTTAATTAAACATATTAATCAGAGATCTGCATATAGGAATGCTTTCCAGGAATATGAGAAACGCGGAAAACAAGCACTCGTGTAGATTGGTAAAAAAATCGAGTATCTCGCTTGGATAACGAACAAATTGAAAGTTCGTTTCGATTATCTCGTGTCGAGTTGTATTTAGAACGTCGAGTGAATCACACTTAATCAAGAACGATCCCGGATGAGCGCAGGGAATCGATCGTTCCGTTTTTCATCCTGTTACATTCAGACACCACCGAGTAGTTCGACGAGTGTTATCGATGAAACGGAGAACGCCAGAGACAATTCAAGGGTGATAGCCGTTTCGATAGTCTTCCAATCTGTTCTTCATCGCGGCTTCCGATTTTTCTTATTAAAGTACTACGCCACGAAATAACGAGCTTTACAATGATGTATCATTTTAGATATCCAGCAGCATCGCAAATTAACACCAAGGTATATAGTCTGCGCGGAGAATCATCAACTAAAAATAAACATACAGTCTAATTATATGTAGACCGTGGCTTTCCGTAAATGACTCGCCGATATCGAGTGCTCGACTACGGTATTACCACGACTCTCTTTATCTCTCCTCGAGGCGAGGAACGACTCTCGACGGGAACGGGTGGTAGGCAGAGAGTCTGTAGGAAGGCGCGTGACGCGAGGTAGCCTCCAGCAACGCCTCCGGAGGGTGTTTCTCACCTCCCTTGTCCGCTCAACCCCTCGTACTCAAAGTGCTAATGAGTGTCGCCTCGTAAGCCAATTAATACTACCCCACCCATCCTACCGAGAGGTAGCTTGCGAACGAGCAAAATGTAGGAGACTGAGAGGCAAGAGGAGAGAGAAGAGTAAAGAGAGAGAGAGAGAGAGAGGTAGGTAGGCAAGTCGCTCTCTTGGAAAGCTAGGACCCCCGTACCTACTACATGACCAGAATACCCCACGGATTTGGTATGCCGGCCACGCCTGACCGCCGCACACCACCTCCTCGTCAAGTGAACTCCGGCGTAAGGCGCTACCAAGCCACCCTTGCACCACCCTCGCCACCTCCACGTCGACCTCCCGACCGAATCTCCCGGAACCTCCTAGCACCTTCGGCGTCTTCGTTCGACCGTCGCCGCCATCACCTCGCTACTCACGCCTATACCTAGGCGACTTCTTGAGGAGCGTGCGACAAGGTGTGTGTATAGGTGGGCGGGTTGCAACACACCGACCAAGCCTCCCCGAGTACTTAGAGAGGCGCTCGTGGTACTCGTGAAGCATACGGCGGCGCGGCGACGTTACTTCTTACTTAAAGACGTGGAGGACTTATGATGCGCACGTGAACGGAGTTTCAGACTACGCCGAGTCAGCTCGGGACGGAGGCGGAAACTTTACGCGATCGCCGGACAACGCGAGAACGTCCCCGGCCAGAATTTTTTAGGTCAACTCCGATTGAGCATCGTAAGCTGGGGTTTTACGAGATCGAGAGGGAGGACTTTGGGTAACATACACACACACACACACATATGCACACGTGCGCATACTGGCACTACTTTGATATAGATCGACGGTAGGATCAAGCTGTTCATTTCCGGTGTTGTAAATTTACGAGCTACCGTGTCCCGCGATTGATTGCGTCAGCTTTTTGCCGAATCGAACTCGAAGTAACACGGATATCATTGTTAACCTTATAACTTGTTCACGTTTTATCGTTTCCATGCGGCATTAGCGTTCCCGCCTTCTCCCCGGCAGCGCTTATGATAAATCATATATACGTAGACGAGCGCGAGATACTTAGGGACACGAGTACACGGAATAGCGGGGACGGCATGGTGTTACTTCTTACTTAAAGGCGCGAAGGACTTATGACGCGTACGTGACAGAATTGTAGACTCGGGCTTTCGGCTCTTCCAGCGAGCGAGCTCGGCGAAGTCTCTGAGTGCTGGTAAACGCGCGACCGTAGCTTTCGGGAGGGATGCTGCTTTCTTCTTCTGCCTCTTACTTAGGTCGTTGTTCCATCCCCACTCGATTCGCCCTCCTTTCCCTTCTGCCCGTTAGCAGACGTTGCGACAATAAAGTTACAGAGAGGGTCGCAGAGTTCACGGGAAATTGAAGTTTCGCGCGACAAATTGTCGACGGACTGCCGTCCTCCCGCATGACGAACTTTCTAATCGTGCCCATGGTACGTGGATAGTACTTGAAATGGTTCTTGACGTTGATCGAGGTGGTCAGGACGAAGACGCTGGACCACCAGGTTGAGAAAGTACTGAGCACTGAAAGGAATCGAATTAATTCTGAAAAAAAAAACGTATAAAATATGTTTTCATACTTTTATATGTGAATAGTCGGTTAATATAAATTTTTTCCGACGATTCTTTTTTTATTCCTCATGACACATTTAATATCTATTAGTATAAATTTTAAAGTTAATTTTTTTTAACTAAGATTGGAGGATTATTAATTATTGCAATTTTTTTTAAGTTAGATATATATTTATATGCAAATATTTTAAATAAAATTTATCTGTTGGTATATTAATTATGAAAAGTAAAATTTATACAATTCTTTATTCCTTGCAACGTAAAACTTAGAGATACTTTTTTTAAAATAAAATAAAATTTACAATTAAATAAAATTTTATACTCCACTCGGTGAATGAAACGTATGGTTTTTCCATATTTTCCTACGTTTTAGTCGATTAGTTCGTACCATTCGCGACAGTCAAGCGAAGTATTGAGTTTGCATTCGCTATATCGCTTGCGGGTTATCAAGTGGGCGAAGCCAAATTAAATGTTGCCCTTTGACGTTTAGATTTAGCCGCTGGTATGGTCTTTTTAATCGTAAAGGGAAACAAGATTGTACCATCACAAAATTGATTTTACTGAAACGATATAAATAGACATTAAGTTGGCGTTTCTATGTTTCATATGTTGCTACTGTTTGATAGCAATTTGATTAAAACAAATTTGTACAATTTGGCTATCCATAAAAAAAAGAGTTTTGCGTGTTTATATTGAGTTTAATCCTCTTCATTGAATAAAATATCGATTTCGAATCGTTGGAAATACCAGCAGCAGCGGAAGCGAATCAGCTAAATGTCACATATTACCGTATTCCTAGTCCTTCGATTAGTCGTCGATAGTTCATCGCGTTTAATACGATTGAGCGGAAAAAGGTAAAAATAGAATCAAACAGTGTCGTGTCCATATTAAACCGAGTGGGAGCACATTAACCACGTCATCCGATTATTATTGCATGGCACATACGTCTCTTTTCGTATTTCTCATTAACCTTTCCCCGTTACGTGTCAGTCTACGGTATCTCTATTTAGCCGAATTACATTTATGGAGGCTGATCCTGTGCAGAATGATGGATCGTATACCGCTGCGGCTGGCCGTCTTTGTAGTTTACGAGCGGTGCGAGCTGATCCGATTAGGTTCAGGTCGAATTTGGTCGAATTAGGCATCTATTTCGACCCTCCTTGATTGCGAGGCCCGCCACTATATTATTTATCGTCGTGACCACATTACCCCGGGTGCAGCCCGGTGTTATGTACGGTACACGCCTCAGCTAACTTGTATCTATGAGCCTTTCGTACTTATGGGGGACAAATCGATTAACAAGCTTTCTATTAGCTAATTTCATTTTTTATATCGTTTTCTAATGCGAAAAGTATTATATAACGAGAAAGATGTTTATATTAGAAACTGGATCTTTATAAATTTCTACGTAATTCCTCTTTCGAGGAATGAACAGAAAGCAGAGACAGACAGAGATCACTGTATATTATATATACATCCTACATATCGTTAGAGAGAATAGAATATTCGTACATCGACATAAATTTTGCTTTTCACTGAAGAAGCAATAATTCAGTTGTTAGATGTTTATGTCACGTTCACACAGAGCAGCGAAGTAATTCACACCTCGTATTCTTGCTACAAATAGCCGGCATTATGTTTACCTTTATAGCACCGCGTTACGCTCTCTTTGGATTTCAAGATAGGTGCTCGTATCGCCACTGCCGCTCGTCGAAATTACATTTACGGCGGCCGTCGTGGGTACGAATGACGTAAGCCATACCGGCGACATCTCTCCTATCTGGCCTCCGGTGCGGCGCGGTATAGCGTGGTGTGGTTTACGAGCGGCATGTGCCGCCGGTCGAATTAGGCTTCTAGCGCGCGGCACCTGCCGAACCGTTCCGCATTGTCATGCGAGGCGGTCCCTATAAACCGAGATTGCCGAGGGATCGAAAGTTATGGCCGGTCGTCTTTTCTCCCCCTTTCTACTGTCCCCTTCCCCTCACACTTCTCTCCGCGTGTCTACTATTGCTACTACCACTGCAGCACTCCGCATGTCTACTTTTCCCTTCTTCGGTATCTTCCTCGCGTCTCGCGGCCTATGAGGGAACGTACGGCTGACGGCATTGTACTACCCTCGCCCTCTTTCTGTCTCTCGTTCGCCTCCCTTTGTGCGAACGGGGTTCCTCCTTTTCTTCGATCGCATTTGGATATCGCGGTATAAACTATTGTATATCCCCTTGTCCCGTCGGTGCACTACCTCCCTTCCTGTATATGCCCACTCGAGATCGTTCGAGGAAAACGAATTCCATTTTCTTCAAGAACTTTGCGTACTCGAGAACTTCTGGATCCTTCTATATGTCCCGTTGCTGTTTGGCGGCTCGAAGGGGTCAGTACTATCTATGCATCGCTTTCTGATATCTTTCTGTTTTGCATAGAATTACGATTGAAATCGCGATTCAACGAAAGTCTCCAAAATTTCGTGTTCGATATGCCGAAGGATTTTATCATCTTCATACGTAGTATCGTAAATTAGATAGTTTCATTAATGTTGACGTAACCAAAGTACGAATACAGGCAATCAGGAAAGCATGTTGCCAGGTCAATAACACAGGCGAACCGGTGCAGGTGCAATGGAAGCGCGTTGTTGAGAGGGAAAGAGGAGAGGGGGGAGGGGAGAGATGCGGGTAATTTGTTGAAGATAGAGCGCTGACAAATCGAAGGTAAATGCGGCAGAACAATCGCGACGGAACCGCGTGCGTCTGACGGTCCTGCAGGCGTCGTTATATCCACCCTCTCTACGCCCCCCCCCCTCTCTCTCTCTCTCTCTCTCTCTCTCTCTCTCTCTCTCTCTCTCTCTGCGGTGCTTCTGGTTCGAGCCTCGTGGAAGTCGGAATAGTCTCCTCCTGGAGATCGAAGTAGGCCTCACGCGACTGGGAGAGACGGCTTTTCCGTTGCTGACAGAAACACAAGACGGACAGTAAGGAAATGCCGCGACTCGAATCGGTTGTTTCTGACGGCCCGCTGGATTGCAATATTCTCGTCGCACGCGGCAAAAACTTAAACAGCTGAGGCTACAACTCCTGAGGTGCTATTAACTCCCTTTGTGAGCAAACTAGTTGAAGCTATATGTGCTTCGTTAATTATCAAAAATATAAATAGCGCTCGATTTTTTTAAAGATATTTCGTATAAAATTCCTTTTTATACGAAATTTTAATTTTAAACTTTATTTACTATTTCACAATCTTTCATTTGCGTGATCTGTATACAATTTTTATATGGATTATATGTAAATAACTCTCTAAACACAATGCGACATAAATTATCAAGAAAGCTATTTAAATTTTTAAGCAGAAGCGTGGAAAAGAAAGAGACTGAGGTGAGACGAGTGTACTAAATATGAGAGTAAGACGAAACGAACATTGCTAGACGTAGAATCAAGGAGAGATATTCTGTCTAAGGAATCGACGAAGCGATTCGTACTAACTGCTCTTTTCCCTTGGTCCCTTTTACCAGCATCATTCAGTTATAGGCGCGCCTATATCTTTGAGCTAGTTACGGTTTCTGTCTCCGCCATCTATGTCTCGTTTCTCTCGCCTTTTGGCATTTGCGAATCGCTCTTTTTCATCGTTCTTTAATTTGCATGAGTTATTTCCGTAGTTTTAAACGGACACTCCGCGGCGTTCGCATCTATTTTGCGCTGTCTCTTCCGAGATCGCCGCAGATGCACAAAGTGCAATTTAAATTTATGCATATTACGAGATGTTATATAGTTAAAATTCTGATATCACCAACACTCTTTCCTTGTTATTTACGATGCCGATGCTGGTGTTTGTTTGCAGTATGGAAATGAAGGAAAATTGTTTAGCCAACCGGTGAAAAATTAATATGTGCAATATATATCGATTACGCTTACGAATAGATAAGTTTTATATTTTTTCAGTATAGTGAAACAGAATTGGAAACTCCAAATAGAAATGCTAAAATTTTATTCTATTCTTTTTTTTTTGTTATTTATATGTAAAAACATCTGTATTTTATAACGCGCGTAATTAAACAGATTAATTTATTGATGATATATTTTATATACGATTATCATGTATTAATTATTACATAATTAGTAATTTTTTCGGTATTAAAAAGTATTAAAAAAAGAAAGAGAAGTAAATTATAATGTATGGACTATAGTAATAATTTAATGCTCTTCAAGATCCTTATAGTAGAAAAGCTTATGTGCATATGTAATGGATTTTATTTCGCACTAATCTTTTATTGTAATAATTTATTTTAGCGAAAGCTTTTACCTTTTGGATAGAACCGAGAATTTTCATTTCTTCAAGTACGAATAGCATTATTCGCAAATGGCGTCAGCACGGATTCAGTCCCAGTCGTATTCGACCAATGGTTGCGGTTCATTAATATCGACGTAACATGTCGGAATTCGGTGGAATGCATGCCGCACGTCGAATTTGCGGCGAGCAAGTAATTCAACGCCGACGGAACGTTCGCACTAAGAAGACTCAATATCGAAGAAGTTATATCGCGTATAACATCCTCGTTTGCTAGCTGTTTCTTCCTTTGCCAAAATCGAGCGAAAAACCAATAATCGTTTTTGACAATTTTATCGTTTGGTCGTTCTGGTAGCAATCTTCTATTGCAATTGTTATATTGTAATTTATATTCTGAATCTCTATTGCAATTGTTATATTGTAAAAATTTTCGATATTTCATCAAAATATGAAAGTAAATTAAATTATTACATATAATAATAATTAAACTACGGTTTAAAGGAATTCGTGAAGTTGCGAATAAATGTATTCAGAGTTTTCGAATTTCGAAGAAATGAATATGAACATAAAACGATTGGCACAACAAGTAATTGGTAACCAAGAATGTAATTTTTTATTTGAGAATAAGAACAATGGCACTAGCTATATAGAATCGCATTTGCATGCGCCGTTTCTTCATGAAGGAACCAAGAGTCTTCTTCGTCACACAGAATCTGTTATTCGCTCTTAGATTTCGCGGCTCAGATGAAAACTCTTTCTCTCTCTTTTTCTCCTTCATCCTTTGTTCCTGATTCAAAGGCTGGAGTAATCAGATTTGAGTTTTGCAAACTTGATTGGCCCGCGCTCGGTCCCGGGACTACGGCGAATTTTATTACGGGCACACAAACGACAGGCATGACGACGAAACGAAAATTCTTCTGGCCAGCGTGCGATTCGATGGAGCTAACGATGGAGGTAATGATTGCCTCCAATGAAAAAAAGCAGAATTTCAGACTTGTCCGTTCAATTATGATGATTGTCGATATAATTTGAATGTATTTATGAGAAATATATTGTTAGATAAAGAAATTTTTTTATAAGTAAAGATAAAAAAGAACAAGATAATAAATACAAAATAAGAAATGAAGACACAAGATATAAATAAAATATATTAGTTATTATATTGAAATTGCCTGCGTCGGCAAGTTGAAATTTTGTATGATACCTGCTGTAGCTGTAAACTGGATAAACTACAAAAATAGTAATATTTTCATTTACCTCTACTTAAGACCCTAATCTCGAGAGGGAAGATTCACGACGGAATGTCTATCCACCAACAGAAGCAAACGTATTCCTTTGCTTTTCCCCGCGGGCTATCCTTTCGTTCGTGTCTGTCTTTTTCTCCTCTGCTTATTTTCAGCTTCTCCGATTCGCCTCCCTGCACGAAACGTACGCTTGGCAGGTCGAATTTCGTCCGTCTCGCGGAAAACGACCTTCTGATTGCTGAGAAGACATCTTCCGTCGGTGTCCTCCGGAGTCTTCCGATTTCGGGCTTTTCCGTCCTCGAGAAAGAGGATTCTTACGGTCGGCGATGAACATGCTTGGTCGGACGCGTATTTCGTCCGCCGAGAGTAGAAACGACCTGAGAATCTGAGAAGGCGAGCGTAGATAGGGTAACCGTATCGGCAGGCGAAAGCGATGTTCTCCCGAGGTTTATCGAGAAACGTCGCTCGTTTATCGACGACTACTATCGCCGGTCGCTCAGGAATACAATTTCGAGAGTCGGGACACCGGTGGCGAATAATTCCGTCTGCCTTTCGCGTCATTCCTCTTCGCCGCGCGAGACTGCATTTTCACGTTCTCTCGCTTTTCGTAATTTTGATTTAGTATTATTTTATTTCCTTTCCAGATTTTGTTTGCTTCATTTACGAGTTTACATATTTGTACTTTTTAATGTAGAGTATTTAACTGAGTTGACTATTTTCTTTTTTGCAATTTATTTGAAGCTAAAGAAGAAAATACGTTGGAACAAAATTTCAAGATAAGAGCGTTAATATTCAAATTGGAAATCTGGATTGAATTGAAAATTTTCAATTTCAATTGAAAATTAAAATTTAGTTATTTAGTTGCATATTGGAACTTAATTAGTTTCGAAAATTCTATTTTATTTTTTTTTAAAGAAAACAAATTTATTTTAAATCAAGTCAGAAAAACTCGTTCATGAAACATGTGATGGCATATAGCTCGTATATTAATATCGTAAATTGTAATATGGTACCAACGAGATTAAGTTTGCGTCATGCTAAAGAAAATGCTTTAACAATGTTGAGTCTTTAAGAAAGTAATCAATAAGTTTCAAGGTTCACGAGACTCCTTTGCTTGTTGATCGCTTTCTTAACTTGGTGGAGTTTGCGTCGAGTTTCTGAAACCGAACGCAAAATAGTTTACATTAATAAAACCATAATAAAACTCCTTACGAGCATTCCGAGAGTGATCTTTGTTTAACAAACTATTAGAATTATTAGCATTCTTCTATTAAGAGGAATCATCTTTCGATTAAGAAAACAAGGTTTCAAGCATCGGACGGACGATGTAAATATATTACGAGTAAAGAAGCTTTGTAGTTCTCTTATAATGATATAATAAATGATAATTAATTAATGCGCTCATATATGCATCAAAGTTAGTAAATTATAATAGTACAATACAACTTCTCATTCACAGTTATGTTACATTCAATCACATCTATTAAATTATACATAATTTTTGTTCTGCACGTCCCACTATTATTTCATTCGGTGTATAAATTTTGCGCCAATGATATCCACATTAATCACATTACTGAATATGCGAAATAATATGCGAATGTAGGCCAGAATAGCGATATATATTTCAGAACTCTCCCTTTCCGTTTCTCGCGTCGCGATGTTTCGTTAGAAGCATGCTGCCTTTCAATTATCGCGATCCATCCTTTTTCGCCTTCGATCCGGGAATATTTTCGTTCTCTCGATGTTCGCTCTTAAATTCTATTTCCCCATTTTTCATCGCTCCCTTGTCCTCCATTCCCGCGGGTAACGGGTGAGAAACAGGCGCGGCCGTTTTCGGTGGAGACGATGTCGTCGTCGTTGTCGTCGTCGTTCCCTCTCGTTTATCGTGGAACGTCGATCGTCGCCGCGAGCAGAAGACGGCAATTTTGAAGCGAAGACTTTCTTCACGTGGCTTTCCCCTGTCTTTCGTTCTTTCTCTGCCTCTCTCTCTCTCTCTCTCCCTTCTTCAACATCGTCGACCGCCTCTTATCACGTTTATCGTATTTCTCGTTTCTGACACGTTTGCGTGAAAGTCATTCTCAATCGATAACCAATGTGAGGTTGCTTCGCTTTCTCGCAAAATGCTGCACACATGGAAAGCATGTTTCTTTCTCTTTCTTTCCTCTTGCTTACGATGACGTTTTCACGGATGAGTTCTTGGCATCGTCAACAATCACGCTCTCTGTTGGCGACATTTTCTTAGATTTGCATTAGATTCGCATTCGCGAATACGTCTGCTCGAGCGGTTGCGTCGACTATCGATCATGCGTATCAGTACGACCGATAAGCTTGTTGGTAAGTTTATTGCATTTCGCGAGCGTTTAAGTTTGCCATTTTCAGTTGCGCTCTTGTGAAATGGATTTTCAAGTCTCTCTACAGTCGGAAAAGTAGTTGAATGTATTGCACAGTTCTTTGAAATATAAGCAACATTTTCATTTTCATTTCATTTATTTTTTTCGCATACATTAAACATATTGACATTTTATAAATTATAAATTATCTTAAAAGTTGCTCTACGAATAAGATTTGTTATATTTACATTCTTGATTTGTTAAAAAATGTATTAATTAAATTATTAAAGTCAAACTGCAGACAGAATAGTCTAATTCGTAGTTTCGCTTAACTATATAATTTTGCATTGTTTGGTCTCTAGTACCTGTAGTTTAGAGATAGCGCTTAGCTTCTTGGACAGTCTATATCCTTTAGTGGTAGGTTCCTGAGAGCATTGGGATAATGTTTAAGCACAAGGGAATAACGATGACAAGTATTCCGATTAATTCGTCGCGTTTCGCTCCGTAGAATTGCTGAACATTTCATGAAGCTGGAGGCATGCTTGGAAGACCAGTGTACACTCGAGATATTTCTATTTAATGTAAGGAGCATCCTTCGTGATGCTTTTTCTCTTTGTTGCATAGCAATGGATAATTACGAAGATAATTACAATGAAAGTACCGTCCGTTGGATGGTGGATCTGTCCTTTCGTCCCATTTTCTCGGTCTCGTTCAAACCTACCCGATCTTTTAACCATTGTATTTTTGTAACTTTAATTATCACGTGTTTCCTCGCAATTCCGGGCTACTGGGATTTTCTATAGACGGATATATATATGTATATATATATATATATATATATATATATATATATATATATAATGTATACACTCGACCATTTACTGGCAGGCCCATTTACCGCTTGGCGTACTAAACGTAGTTATTCACGATAGGAGAGGCGCAACGAGCCCGTTCAATCTCCATTGGGAATTCGGTACGGCTAGCTAATTTCGGAGTCTGTTATCGACGTCGTAGGATTTTCGACTGCCATTTATTTCTGGCTTCCAGCTCGTCGCAAATGCCTCCTTCGCCGTGCGGCCCAAGTTTGTTGGCTATAAAACGCAGATACTTGATGTAGATAAGATATTTATTAGGCTGTATAAAAATATGAAAGCGAAGGTTTATAACCCTTGGGAATTCTTGTTGAGCGATCGACCCTATTCGCATGTCGAAGAAAGATCGAGTAATACGATGAGATTCGATGCAAGAGAAATTTCATTAGTTGTCTCGAGACTTTTACCGTCATGCGTCAACTGATATGAAATAAGAATAACGATCCTGTTCATGTTTTAATGCGTGGGCGTCGAAGTTGAATACTGGCTTATTTAATTTTAACATTATCGAGAAAGGAGGAACATTTTATGCTCAGCTATTTCTAATACAAATTTCATTATCTTTAACAATCTTATTTTCATTATTATGGTAGTAAGATTATAAAAGAGAGATAACATAATCATTAAGTAAAGCGTCTCTGTTGTAATATAACAATATTTAAAAAAAATACTTAAAGGAAAATTTAATATCAGAAAACATGGAGAGAATGAGGATAAGTTCAGAGGGATATAAAAAATTGGAAATTAAAGTCAATAGAATTTTCTTTTATTTAATCTTGTTTTTATTTTTATTTTAATCCATATTTTAATGCTGTTAAGATTAATTAACGATCATTTATATATATACATATATACACATACCGGATATCATAAAATTACAATACAAATAGATGGCCTGTTTATTACAAGACATAGAAACAGCGATATCGGGCTGGAAACGGACATATTTCTTACAAGTTAAACACTTAGAGAACATGTTTCCAGTGTAGTTACACGATCTCAATTAGAAATGGAAGTAATTGGATTACCAATATTGTTTGCAATCTTCAACGAATGGCGTTTAACTTTTTTCTTCGATGATAACTCTCAACCTGTCTTAAGCATCCAATTATCGTTTATTGCGCTTAGGGCTTGTATTCTCGTCTCGCTTGATTATTCATTTCTCCACCGATTTTTTGAATTGAATTTCCATTAAAAGCCCGTTCTTTTTCCTCTATTGCTATATGTAGAATCTCTTTGCTTTTGTACTTCTTATTTTATGATTATTTTAATCTTTCTTTCTTTCTTTCTCTCTTATTCTTCTTGCAATTATTTTTAGAAAAAAAATCTGTAGTTTTGTTTTATTTTTCGAGATTTTTATTGAATAAGATAATCTCCAAATTACTCGCTTCTTTATTTTCGCGTTAATGCAACATTTAGATATAATTTTAGTAAATAATTATTTAGTTTTTAATATCTTACATAGTTTTACATAATACATGTTTATTTTTTATATTACTACTTACTACTAGATGGATTTTTATTCGTAACTTGTTCTCTGGAAACTGTTAATTCATGTATTGAGCGAAACAAGAAAATCTAAGATTAGACATGTGCGAGAAATATCTCTTCGTATCGCGAAAGTTTCACTGTTTTAAGCCGTCCAGTGGAACAATCCTTTGCGCGGAAAGTAGACAACAGATCATATTTGCCCGTCCAACAAAGTACACGTCTTCACGCAAACGTGCTCCTTTTGCGGGGATGACTCTCCTTCGGCTCCATACACTCTGTGATAGTAACATTTGCTGCAATAACAAACAGAGTAATAGTACCATAAACCTCACTCGGAATACCCCTCTGTCTCTTCTCCCAAAATATAAAAATATGAAACGTCTTTGTTAGAGAGCTTTTGTCGAGATTTCCTACATTCATGTTCTCCTTTGGCTCCTTCTCGCCTCTCACACCGTCTTCTTCTGGCACGTTCAACTATTCCGACTTCTCTTTTTTTTTTCTACTTCGTCGTGCACGACCATCCTTCCATCTTGTTCGCTCGTCTCATCCTCTCTTCTCTTTCCCCGATGGCCTCACCTTTCTCTCTTTCTCTTCTCGTCATCTCTCCACACTGAAATTTTTATGGCGTGTCCAATTTCCGACGTGGCTAATAGGCATTAAAGCTGACGCACTGACGTTCTCTGTTTAAAGCACGGGTTGGACAAAAAGCGCGAACGAAAGTGGGATCTGCGGAGAGAGCGAAATTGTGCGTAGGAAATGGAAATTGTCTCCGCAATATACATATACAATATCTTAGTTCTATATCTTGAAAGAGTCATGCTGTTATAATTCATATTTATTTTTATAGATAGCATAAATAATCCTCTTTTTCCTCGAGAGTAATATTCCGATTTTAATGGAATTTTCTCATTAAAGTCATGAGATATGAATTCATTGCGAGACAAATGTAGTGATAGTTTTTGAAGTTTTGTTATAACGATACAGAATTTAAGAAAATTAAAACATGTAGACACTTATATAACATGTTTTTTTTTTCATTTCAAACTTTGAGTATAAAACTAATAGGCAATTATTATAACTTTAATGATAAAGCTTATACAATATACTATATATATATATATATATATATATATATATATATATACCGTTTAAAACGTGATTTTTATTTAACGTAATTTGATAGGTGGAGTTGCATTATAGATGTAGATAATTATTTTGACTTTGATCTTAAAAAGAGAAATATTGCATCATTGTTTGCTCGTGATTCGAAGTGTTAGTTTGATAGTGGATCGTGAAATCACGTCATTCAACGCGTTTACGCAACACAAAGTGGATCCATTAAACGCCAGCAATCCCATAAATTTTTACTTTACGCATCTAGCAGAAGTTTTCAAATCGACGGCAATGAGAAGCGATCGATTGTTGGTGAATCGTCGGCGCCACGGCGGGGATCGATGACGCATACAAAGTAAAAGGACCACCAGTCGCATTTATTTTCGTGCTTTTGGCTCCGGTCGATGATGGGGGAGGGGGGGGGGCAAATCTGGGGAAAATAATTAATTAAAAGTCGGCGCACGCTTAATGGGTTACAGATTAATGCTCGGTGTTGCGCAGCACTGTTTACTCTACAGCGGCCGGAGTAATAAATCAGTGTCTTATCGGCGAGGAAAAGCTCCGCGGCCAACGTTAAGAATACTCATTTTCAAGACGCCGCTAGTTTGCACGTCGATCGCGGGTGATCGATCCTCGTTCGCCCGACGACGTGAAAAATTTGGCGGTGAATCCGCAACCGCATGACGAAAGACGCGAGCAATTTGGCGTGAATCCAACGATCGCGTAACGAACGGGGGACAAAATCACAATCGCGACCGAAGAACGAACGAAATTCGTAATGAAATTTGCCTTCCATCCAATCCATCGAGCGGCACATGAGCCAGAAATTCGTTACGTCAAACGATTTATTTTGCGGTAACGTTTATTAAAACTATCGCGTCGCTTATTGCTATATTTATCTAGATGGTTGGTTTCTTTTTATTATTTTTTTTTTTTCGATAACATCGCGAGTGTCTGATTTCTTGGAGGAACGAAAGTACGTCAACCTGGCGCGATACTGGGATGTCGGCAATTTCCGAGGCATTTCATGCTCAGAAGTTGTACGTGAAATGTTTCCCAAGTTTGTGCGAGTTTTACTACCCGCGAATATCGACGAAACCGCGACGCAACTATCGAGGCGTTTGCGAGGCGATGACGTATTTTTATAGCGACGATGACTTACGCCGCCACTGCCGTTTCCACTCGCGATTCTTATTTCACCCCCTCGCGCCGGGGCGGACGCAGGCGGCGGAAGTTTCCGTTTTCGCGCGGGGTGTCTGTAAGAGTTGCCGACGATTCCATACATTTCCCACGTCGCCAGGCGCTCGCGCGCGTCTCGCAACGCGAATAAACAAGTTTCCGAGCCTGTAAGTCAAACGTCCAAACACGTCGTTGCAGTTTCGTGCTGCCTCGTCGGAGCGGAAGTTACTCGAATATCGCGGAGGGAGTTTAGCTAGACGTCGGGATGGTAAGGGCGATGGGAAATGCGGCGCGGCAGAAAGGGCGGGGAACGCGATAGGTGCCGAGGGGCGGAGGGGGCATCGATTTTCCACCATTACATTTCCGTCTTGCGGCGCCTCGAAATTGCACGGAGCGACAGATATCGCGGTCCCGCGATCAGTCCGCCGGTTCTACATGTAGGGCAAACTACGGGATAATCTCGTGGCGCGGCTTGTTTCGTAATACCCATGCCCCGGTTAAATCGAATAACTCCCGCGACTCCTTATCCGTATACTCAGGGCTAATGCGGAATTTCCCTAATAACGCCGCTTTCTTAATTACCGTCCCACGCTTGCGCGCGTACACCGCTAATAATCGCCCGTTTCGCACACTTCGTCAATTTTCCAGGCGTCCCGCCGGCGCGATCTTGCGAAATTACCGAGCGATTAATCTCTTAACTCATTTAAATCTTCCATGTATTTTCTATGGCACGAGTATCATCTGTGTTTGAAAAGTGTTAATTATTAAAACCTTTTCTATCTCTTTAATGTTCTTTCTTATGCATTTACTATTAAATGTGGAAATTACATTACATCCGAGATGCAAATTTGAACTTGTGTGTTCAATTATGTCACTATTTACACATTACACATTATATTATTCAAGAGTAGGTAGCTTGCGTACGTGCATACATTTTCGTTAGATTGCAAAGATTTTGCCTGGCATCGAAGATACATTTAATTGAAAGATCGAAAGTATCGAGAATCAATTTAATAACATTTCTCAAGATTTAATTAATGTTCTTTTCAACAATTCACTCTCTCACGGGCTGCACACCTTTATTTCCCGAGAAATATTCAATAATAAGAAAATACCGCGCCGCTGTATCACGAGTACCAACACCTCGCTGCAATAAATCACGAGGCAGATATCGAACGCGCATATTTGCTGCAAGCTCTGGCTTTATCGTGGGGCCGCGGCTAACGTAACGACACGCATCGCATTCAAGGTGTCCCTCTTCTTATCGTTGCCTCTTGAGACCTCGGGGGAGCGTTTTATCAATTTCTTTCCTCCCTCTTTAACCCTCCCCCTCCTTCCTCTTCCCCCTAGCCCTCCATTCTGGTTCGACGCATCAAGACCACATAGCGCGAGTTTTCGTGACAAGAGGACGGTCTAGACATTGATTGAAAGCCTTGGCCTAAAGCGCGCTTGCCCTCTTCCTCGTCTCCTCCCGACCCCACCTCGTGCGTCAATCGCGGCTTGATTAAATTTACGGCTGGTAAAAAAGAGCCGTATGTAGCCTCTCCGTTGATGGAGAAAGGGCTATGGCTCGTAAAGCACACACGGACGCTTTTGTCTTCGTCCATCCGATCTCTCTCGCGTCCTTTTCTTCCCCTCCTCTCGGTTTCGCTTACAAATTAAGGACCGCATCGTAGTTTTAACTCACGCACGGTACAACGGTGTGGCGGATGGTCCTCTTCGGCTCGCTCGCCGTTCCTCTTGCACCTTTTTCTCTCTCCTGCACGGCCATTTCATTCTATTTTCCTTTGTAGCTACCTGCTGGGTACTCGGATACTGCACGATATCCGCGAATATAGGAGGAGGAAGAGAGTGGTGAGGAGGGAGCGCGAGAGAAGGCAGTTCTCTATCGTAAAAGCGGTTGTTGTTCGGCGAGCCGTGCGCTCGTTTCACATATTATTACTGTGCGCGCGTGCTCGTGATTCTTGCCCGTCTCTGTGTTCTGCTTCTTCTTCTTCTTCTTCTATTACTTCAAGACCTCTCTTCTCGCACGTCCATTTACTCTCTTTGCGCTTGGGGGGGTTTCCTTGCCTCTCACGCTTGTTCGCGATGCAATGCGTCGTGGGGCGACGCGACGCGCCTGTTACTTTTTACTTTCCTCGTGGCCGTAAAAGCGGCTAATAGCCTCGACCGGATTTTCGGACGATAATAAAGCGAGAACGCGCGCGCGGGACGTGCAGACGACGCTATCGATACGCGCATCGAAGTTCCAGCTGCCGCAATCTTCCTCTTGGCGAAACTCGCAGTGGAATTTCCCAGATTGCTTGTGATACGCTCATCGCAAGAATGCAACGTTTAGTTGATAGTGAAGACGAGAGCAGAGGAGAGAAACTTCAAAATACCAATTTATTCTCAGATAATAACTTTATTAGCTGATAGTTATTGCGAAATATGAAAACACGTGTTGTATACCTCTCGATATCGAGAATTTATTTCTTGATAAATTACGATTTTTCTAATTAATTTTATATTCATTTCTCGAGATATTGCAGATATTTCGCCAGGTACACTAAATCATGTACCGATATGTTATAGATGATATTGATAAACTAATATGCTGTAGGTCATATACATTCTCTGTTATTACAACACATATAGTATATTTCCATCTGATTAAATTACTTTGTTTTCTCAAAAAAGCAATATGAAAGAATTGTAGAGATTTTCTATTGTCCATTGTGATAACGATGTCCTATTCAATGTATAAAGATCACTATTGTATTATTACATTTTACGCGGGGGGATAATCGACACGATACACCGATACGTATTCCCGTATGGCGATTGCGTACATCTGTATGCACCGACTGAATCTACAATTACAATCGAGCGCAGTTCTCGAATCCATTAGTCACCTCACAGCGGGCACGGATCGGTTTTGGAGCGGTTCGTGAAAGAGCACGGAGTAGACAGGATCGGAGTGAAGCGATCGGGACGCTAATGACTGGGATTACTTCTTGAAAGATATTGCGTTTTCCCTCTCTCTTTCTCTCTCTCTGCCTCTCCGTATCTCGTTTATTTCTGTTTCTTTTCGATCTCGATGCCCCGCGTGCCGTTGCGACGAATATCGATGAACCGGCGCGAGTACCGTTCATTCGCGCGTTGCTCTTTCTTTTCGCCTTCGTCTGAGATTCGTGGGAGTCATGTCACGCTGCATCGGCTGGATTTAGATAAGAAAAGGATGCTGAAAGCATCGTGGAGATACATACATCGTGGAGGCAATACCCCACGAAACGGGGCGAGAAAAAACGTCTCTCTGATAACTCTGATCTTTGAAGCTATACATATATGACGCGACCCGTTTTCTTTTAAATACGTGTTCATTTTCTACGTTGTACCTAACAAATGTGTAATTTGTGGATATTACAAATATATCAATTTACATTATTATATCAGCATTAAATTGCAGACACGCGTAAAATTGCGAAATTCATAGGATTACCTTTTGTGCGCAGCGTAACAGCACAGCTTGTGTACAACGTAATAGGATTTTCGAAAAGTTTAATTTATTCGTAAGTAGTAAGGACAACAAAGCAAATATTTAAAAACTTAATTAAACATCGTTTTAAATGTTATTAAGTATGTTTTATAATTTATAATTTATAATATATAATTTATTACATATATTTATAATGTTATTTTAATAATTTTGAAAACAATATGCAAATATGAAAATGAAGATAATGGTGTAGAGAGAGAAAGAAAGAAAGAGAACAGTTTTTCTCGCCGACGATCATTATTTGGATATACATTACACTTTTTAATTTATTTTTATTAATTTATTTATCTTTCACATTTGTGTTATATTCACCCACAAACTCAAAAAATTAGATTATCGGAATGCAGATATGGATATTTATTTCAATTGATTTATTAATAACTTGGCAATCAATTTATTGATGTACCAGTACAAAGTTAGTGAATGTATGTGCTTTTTACGTTTTTTAATACATAAAATATTCCGCCGGCAAATGATCATTCGTATCTGCATAACAATGTTTATCTCTCACAGTTTATCGGTTCGCAAATGCGTCACCACGTACGTCTTAAAAATTATCTGCAATTTGTGATACGCGAATGTTTTGGCAAAGTACCGAAAGTAATTCCAATTTTTAAGTCTGTACTTTTTTTTTATCTTATAAATGACACTGTTAACGGACCCTGAACTCTATGGATCGGACGTGACAGTGCGAGCACAAGCTCGGTAGAAATCTTCTTATTCGCCGCCAAGATATATCTCATCCTACTTTGCATTTTCCATCATGCGCCATTTTGGAGCCGTTGGTTCTCCGTGTCCTTTTACATGCGCTTCTTCCTTTCGGACCTTCTCGGGCAATCTTTACTCCTTGCGAATTCATGTCGGCAATTTTTGCATATAACTCTATCTTGTTTACCTATACGAAATGACAATCTTGAATTTTACCGCTGGAAAAGTCATTTAATGTAACACGACATAATAATTAAAAAAATATTACATTGACTCTCTACAAGGTAAAGCAATTTCCTAATTAGTAGTTAGAAAATTAACAAAAAGTATATTATCATACATGAAATAAGGTACACTTTTATATAATTCTGTTTTATTAGATTAATTTTATTCATACTACATTATCATGTGTTGAATTTTATAACTTTATTATATATGAGCTGAGTGTAGTATGAAACATGAGAGGTACAACTTTACATTTGTGGATAACATTCTATGAAAATAAGCACGCTATTAAGAATATAAAGTAGGTGTTTGTATTATGTATATTAACGTTAAATGAAAAGATAGATTTTCGGCGTATCTGAAAAAGAATACATAAAGAATATTTCGCGGCAAAGTACATTCAGGAAAAAAACAGTCGGATCATATTTTGCTGTACGAATCTTCCGGCGATAGTCTTCAATGAGCCAAATCGGGAGAGAGAGAAAGAGAAAGAAAGAGCGCTTTATTACGGGGTTCGCGGTAATTCAGCCGAAATCCCGCCGCCGCTTGTTCCGGCGATCGGAAGTAAATCAGCGAGCAGTAGTAATAGAAGTTGCGATTAGTCGAGCGAACGTGACGCATGAGCGTGACCTCAGTAAGAACCTTCCTTTTCTTTGCGCGCAAAGCGGCCTCATTCTACTTTGCATTTCCCATCATGCGGCTCTTTGGCTCGCTCATTCCTCCTCATGCTTCTTTCGTTCCTTTCTTTCGCGCTCTCTTCCTCGAAGCAGTGCCCTTTCTACAGAGCCAACGTTCTCCTTCTCGATCCTTTTCTTTTCTCGCCCGGCGCTTCCTCGTCTCCCTTCCATCCTTCCTTCACCCCTTCGCTCTTTTCCACCTCCGTTTCTCCGCCTCTCCTCTCTATCAATTTATTTTTCTCTCTTCGGAGCAGTGGACCGCGTAACGAGCAACGTAAATCAATCGGTTGGCATTGTGGCTTCGTTCCTTCGACAGTGGTTCTCGATCTTTGCATTGGAACGTTATATGAAACCTGTTTCATCAAGCTGAAATCGCTTCTGCGTTCGGATGTCTTTTGTGCCTCTGTACTAAGATACTCTTTTGTGATACCTTTGAACTTTATCGAAATCGTGTCAGTTATTCTTCTAAATTAGTGCAGTACAACTTTATATGCAGCACGTGCAATTATTTTAATCTTTAAGGAAAAAGGAAACCTTCAAATTATAGAAAATATGGATATGTAGAGGTATACATGATTAAAAAATTTATTATCACATTATTTAAAGGTACATTTTAAAATATATTATAATGAAAAGAAATTGTTATAATTGAATCAAATTCAATTCAATCTCGTTTCAATTTCCTACACTTATTATAATATGTAGTATGTAGAATGTATGATTAATCACGTTAATGGTTACTGTAATTGAATATATCCTAACGAATGTCAATGAGTGTCAACGAGCGGTTAAATTTACACTTAGCAATTATAGGCCTTAAAGATTTTTTGAGCACTCGAGCATTCGTTCTATTAAGTCGCTAATTTTAGAAGATGAGAAACTATTTTAACTGTCGTGATTTTTCCTTAATTAATAATTAATATTAATCGATATGTGATAATAACAAATGAAAAGATATCGTAAATTTTCGGACAACGACGCGCCGAATGAAATTTTCATCATTGCGTACGCGTTGATTTGAATTTTTGATATTTAGAGATCGGTCTCTTCTCTTAGAACATTACTCAATTTGCGAATCGAACGATTGCGCGAGGTTAGGACGGAAAAGAAAAGAAGAGTAGACGAGAAGTTAAACGGGGAAGAGGGCGAGACGGGGACGATCGTTGGCTGCGATCGTGAAGGGAAGTATCTTCGCTCACAGAGCCGTGCGAAGTTGAGCATCGTTTTGCCCCGGTTTTCTACTACGTGCCGAACGCTTTAAAGGACCTGCCTACTTTTAGAGACGAGAACTCGCCGGTTTCCTGCGGAAATCGAATATTTTCAACGGCATTTTCCTTCGCTCCTCTGCTTCGCGGTCGCGGATAGAAGAAAAAAAAAGAGAAAAGTGAGAAACGTATCACCTTTTGACCTGTGCAACAAAAGTTTCATCGCAACTTCTCTCGCTTGCTGAATAATCTTTTCTTCGTACACATGTGTACGTAGCGTGTACGGCGTTTGTGATCTCAGCGTTCTTTTCTAAATTAATAATTTTTGTTGTTCGTGCAAATATGTTTCAAAAGTACTGTAAGCTAAATTTTCATATGCTTCACGTTTTGTTAATTTTGTTTGTGTGTATTTAGCGTGTATATTTGTTCATAAGTTTAAACTCATGGTCAGAATTTACTTTACTTTTTACCGTTGCGATTATTAGTAAAGCATAATGAAGGGTAATCGCGCTGTAAAGTTCTGATCTTAAGAAATATTTGACACAGGCTATAAAGCGCTTAATGTGATCTCTTGGGGAGGAGAATATGTCGAAGGATGAAATACGAAATTACAAGCGCTTTACGTAAACGTTATTTAACGGTATGTCTCGCAGATGGCAAAGAGGGAAGGTACTAAGCAATAGAAAGAAAGGGACAATTTTCAAAATAATAGCTATAGTAAAATAAAACGATATATTTTGATAATAAATGTATTTTATCGTGCTATATGAGTTTAATTTTTGTATATCTTTATGAAAATGCGTAATTTTTTCAAGTGAACAGTACTTTAATCTAAGAATTAGTTACAATGACATTTAAAAATTACGGTTAATGAAATGAAGGAAAAAGGGACTAACTGGAATTTTTGTCCGGAAAAAATTAATTTCATGCTGATAGAAATATCTGTCGAGAATAAAAAAAATCTAGCTAGGATTTTCGTTGGCTAATTAATCCATCTGACGAGTTTTTTAAATTTTGAATGTCTGCATTGTTACAACATATTTGTTGCTATCTGCGTGAAATGAGTAAAAAAGGAAATAACCATCATTCCACAATGTTCTTTATGGCGTATCGCGCACCGTTAATTCAGCGGAATTATGCGATAGCGCTCTTCGACGGAAATAAATAATTTATATCATGCGCCGCACATTTGACTCCGGTTATAAACTGGTTACGGCGCGGCGCGCCGGTGGGATACGTGCCGAAGAAAGAAATACGAAATTAAAAGCGTTTTATGTGAGCGCGGCTTAATACCGTGCCTCGCGGTCTATGAGGGAGGATAAGGACGGAGAGAATGGAGGGCCGTAAGGGCGATGATAAAGAGAGCCAGCTGGAGGCAGGGGAGAGAAGAGAGAAGACAAGGCTGGTTTATGTAAGGTTCATGGGACCGGACCTCGTTTTGGTTTGACTGGAGTATACGCCCGGACTCAACGTCGAAGCCGACGTCTTTTTTCCCTTTCTTTCTCTCCTCTTCCTCCGTCCTTCTTTCCCTTTCTCTCCTTTTTTTGCCCTTCCCTCGACTCCTTCTTCTCTCGTCCATCAACTCGCTCTCCTCGTACCTAGTTTCCGCTCACCTTCGTTAACTCGGCCGCTTAATGCGATTTTAGGATCTCGCAGCGATTTTCGTCGAGGAGCGGCAATCTTGCGATTTGCCCGGAGATTTTTTTCAAACCTTACTTATATCAATTTTAGATTGATCCATTAGTCGATCAGAGGAATTCAGTGGAATTTGATTTTTATATAAAATGATTGAAAAAAATATATAAGCATTTTTTGTTCTTTTATTTTTTACTTGAAATATTTATTTCTTTATCTCTTGAAATGGCACAGTAGAAATGTTATATAATCCTAACATTGTTTTAATAAAAAATTCCAGATTAAACAACTGAAATTTCGATTGCAAGCAAAAATGATCTTTAACCAACTTTTGGCGATATTAGAATTTCTAGGATTTATTGAAATGACGTTTATGATGATTCGGCGTGGATTTGAGGGCATGCCAGATCGTGGAATAGATTTTCGACAGTTCGCTCAATCGACCATCTCGTCGAGACGGAATATTGATGTCGGTGTTTTGATTTGCCTCGCATGGCGCAAGGTAAATTCATCAAATCCGCGATTTGGCGACGATGAATTCGCGGGATTAAATTATCACAAAAAAAGCCGGGTGTGTATCCGTGTATGCGGGAATTTGCGCTACGATCGAGATGCCCGCTTTTTTCGCAGCGTTCAATTATTCCGACGCGCTCGGCCGACTAAATCGATTACTCGTTTCGCTCGTAAAACGAAATTACGAATGACGGCTGCGTAATAGCGGCATTACTGCCTCGTTAGGGCGCGGACGAGTAACTGATCAGCTTCGAGTGCTTCTGCGTCAATTTCTTCTCGAGTGCTACCGTCTGACGACCGAAACCGATTTTACACGGCTCATTCTCGATAATCGTCACGCCCAAAGCGAATACATTGAACGAGTTGTTTTTTCGAAGCGGATCGTTAGGAGCGAATTGCTCAGGTTTTCATGACTCTCGAGTTTCCTCCATCTCGTAAGATCTCTGTAAGAGAAATAACTTTGTCAAAAATTGATGTAAGAAATCATGTTTTTATATCTCCTTCATAAAAGTACTTTGAACAGGCCTTCGTCTTTTACCCCTCGGAGGTGTAAAACATGGAGACAACGTTTTGAACGTTTAAGAATCAGGGACAAACATTTTAAGCACCGTCGATTAAGCTGAGAAATGTCTGCGCGACAGCGATTTTTCGTGATACGCTCGTAAGCCTGGGGGACAAACACTATTACACTATTCTAAAGCGGGAGAAATTGCATCCTGGGAGCGTAATAATTTGCTCGGTCGAGCAGCTTTAAAATGGCGCCCGATACGGAGAAGCCTAATATACGTAAAGGTAGATATACGGTAAACAGACTGAACGAATAATAAACGAACAGCAGAGCGTCAATTGCCAGTTTTCCGTTTTTTTATTTATTTATTTTTGTGCATTCACACTTCAGATATCCAATTTAACATTTTTATTTATGCAACGTTCTTTAATTTATGTAGGAGCACACGTTGTATACGAATGTAGATACGTATACGTATAATGGTTCGCATTTGTTGTCCGTTGGGTTCAGACCAAGCTGTCTCACGGCGAATAGCCTAGAGACGATAAGAAAATATTAACGGGGCACAGAAGTTATTTCGTGTGATAGGATAAGGCGGGGGTGTTAAATAGGCCGCGTTACTCGCCATTACTTGCAATTCTCTATCATTAAACATCCCTACCGTTCGCCACCCTTGCTCCCCTTTCCTGCAATTTGTTCCGCGCATCCCTAAGCTCGTCCTCGGTCTCGTCCTTCTCTTTGTCCCTCGGCGGCTCCTCCATCCTTCTCCTACTTCTCTTTCCGCTTTCCGTCACGGCCCCGCCCTTATTATTTCTCTTTTTGCCTTCAAACCGGTGCTGCCGGATTCGCCCTTGAGGCTCCATATTCCCCTACTCCCCCTTCGCCGAATCTGTTAAAGGGAAATTTACATGGTTCACTCTTGATAGCCTTCCCGAATGAATCATTCGTAGCGAAGGAAAAGCGGATTATATATTCAAATTCTCTATAAATGTGATTATTTACGATTTACCTGCGATTCATGACTAATCGAAGGAAAGCGCGTCTATGCATAATATCATACTTAATAATTTTAGAATGTCTAGACTAGAATAATTTTAGAATTTTAGAAAATAAATATCTATTTAATTCAAATAGTTGCAATTATTTTACAGAAATATGTATCTTCTATTACGTTGCATCGTTTTCTTCTAATTTGATTTGGCGCATCAAAAGAAGAAACTCTATTTAATTGTTAAGTACTGTTCGGTTTATTTTTAAGGATTTATTCACGGGATAATTGAGAAGAAACTATGTAAATTCGGTTTGAACCGAATGCAACAGTGAATACTTCTGTTCATACCAAGATGTTCCTATGCTTTGTTTTTCTTCCAATTCGCATATCTTTTCCCATACGTATGCCGCTTTCTTTATCTTTTCAGTGTCTTTTCTCTTTATTCCATACCCGCAGTTCGTCCTTTATCGCGCTCCCTCGCCGCTGGAACAAATAGGAATTTCAGCGGGCGGTGACGGGCCTGTAAAGCGCAACAAGTTGAGCTCCGGGCTGTATCGCAAAAAATATTTAGGAATTAAGGGGATGCGAGTCTTATATTTGTTTCAAGGATAAAGGGAATTCTGTCGGACGAACTTTGAGGAGAGAATAATATACATCACACCGCGGGAGTTTAATTTCGCATACTCGCATACAGAGTTTCGCGTCGAATGTTACCGCAACATCCGAGAAATAAAAAAGTGAAAAATAAATATGTATATAATACTTTTCGATATAGTTGTATCTTTGAGAATATTTGCTAATGACGGAATATTTTGATAAATTTTGGCCTTTAATGAAAACCTACTGGAAGAATTAATTGTTAAGGTATCTAAAGCGCTCCGAAATAAGTAATTAATGAAGGATAAAGTTTTGTTCTTTAGTTAGTTCCAAGTTGACGGCACTTTAATGTGAAACGTGAGATTAGCTCATCAAGATTTAACGCGAAGAATTAAAAGCTTATAGCAAGTAAACGCCTTGCGTAATATCTTTTCTCTTCGAGAGAAGTACCACTTTGACTTCATCGGGAAATCGAAATAACGGAGATACTTTTTTTTTACATCCATTGTGCCATCTATTTCAGTTTTAAAAATGCCCGTTTACGTCTTAAGCGACTACTTGTGAGTGTCGGGATTTCATTTTTTTTTA
Source organism: Tetramorium bicarinatum (assembly GCA_928718305.1). Classification (NCBI taxonomy): domain Eukaryota; kingdom Metazoa; phylum Arthropoda; class Insecta; order Hymenoptera; family Formicidae; genus Tetramorium; species Tetramorium bicarinatum. The sequence continues at coordinate 6,801,899 of OV788324.1, read as the reverse complement.
CTGTTGCTCGGAAATAAGCGAGGACAGGCCAACGACTATAAGTCTGTTGTACGACAGTCGCTTACTTGACGCGGATATTGCAATTACAACCATGGTACGTGGGTGTGCAGCGCGTTAACATAGTTTTGCGCCCGACGTCACGGGCGTTTAAAAGACCATGAAGAGCGAGTTACCTGTTTTTTTTTCCTCGCTGGTATTTTCTTCTTTATGTCGTTTACCCTCTTGGCTACTCATTCAAACCTTTCTCTTTTCTGACACCGAGTGACGAACTACCGAGCCGCGAAAGTATCTCGTTGCGTTGAAACGACTCGCGAGACGTCGCCGAGCGCTCGTAAAACACGCATAATACATACTCGACTACGTCTGGAGATGCTTATGATAGCATCGAAATGTCCGGCGTATTATCAAAGTAATGATGCTCTGATAGCAATCTTTTTCGGCACTTTGATTTTTATTGTCGATGTTAATAAGATGTAAATTTTAATGATACTTGTCAAGTACGATTGATATATTCATCACTTTTAAATATTATATTGAGAATCGCAATGCTGTTATTCTTTATGTCGCAATCAATGTTGACTCGATTTTTTTCTTGACGAAAAGTTTCGGTCTTGTAATTAGAATTAACTTAAGAATTGAGATATGAAAACTAATGTTGTACCATTTAGTATCGATTTGCACGATCTTCAGCTTAATTATCGCAAGGCTCTTTGTTTTTAGTCGTTTGTAATTCAAGAATTATTCAGACATTTTTGTCGGCAAAGACTCTCTACTTGGAATTGTCTAACTCATCCATGGATGAGAGCTAGCGCGGTAGAAACAGGATACTCCGTATAGAAATTCCTCTTGGGACATGTATTGCAGCTCGAAACGGTCGGCTGTACGTGTAACATCAGCGCATTCCGACCATTAATTTGTCGTGTTTTGTCACTGCCTCGTACCGCACCGAGTCGCATCTCCGCCGTTCTTCCGCGTTTAAAGCGGCGTCGAGTTTTCGAAGTGGATAATTACGTGCCGCGCGGGCTCTCTTCCCTCTGTCGCGCGCGAAAACGCGCCACTTGGTTCCGTTCCAGTAAGCGACTCTCTTCTTATTACCGGGAGGAACTTCAGCCGCCGCGCCAAAAAGTGACTGTACATTTCCCTCCGCGGAAATAAATTATGTCGCACGGCTACGTCGGCGTCGCGCCGTTCGCGTTGGAAAGCGAAACGCCGGATATAATCGCATTAGTGAAAATGCTTCGCCGTCCGTGACAATCGAACTTTATTCCATAATCCACCTGGTTAAACAATAAGGAATCAATCGGAATTGTTTGCCGACCGGACAATGTCCGATTACCAATGGGAGGGACTGTTTGCGAGGCGGTCCCATTTTTTTTTTAATAATTGGATTTAATGCGGCGTAAAGGTGACCGGTGCTATTGCACACATAATACATAATAATGAAGCGCAATGTTTAAAGAAGCCTTTTTCGATTTTACGCGGAATTATAATAGCGGTTTATAATAGCCCGTCGCGAATGAGGCGTAAAAATTTGTGACGCACTCTGTTTGAAGGCACGTATCGAGCCTGGAAGCGGTCCGGTGAGAATATTCGCGCTTGCCATTCGCAATTTACTCGACATTGTGTTCGTTTGTCGCCGCACCGGTAATTCGGCATTCATAATGTCAAGTGAAATTCGCTTTGTGCGAAAATTTAGTCTCGCCGAACCGGTGAAAGTACTGTCGCGTTTAATTCCATCAGTGATATTAAATCGACATTAAAATTATCGTCGCCAAAATTGCCTGCAATAATCAGAGGTACAGAGGTCGTGGAAAGAAAGGGAACGAAAAAGGAGCGACAACGTTGGCTACGTTGGGAGATTGCGACGCGATTTGCGATGCCTATCTCGGACTCGGTAATTCGGCGCGGCTTATAACTTATAACTACGCGTCGTTATGCCAGCGTATTTACGTTTGACCATCGCGATATTACGGGCATAGATGGCGGCTCCTTGGTGGGGTTCTCTTTTGTGAGAACTAAAACCTGTTCACCCACCGAACCCGCGGCTTCTCGAAATCGCCCAAGTTCCGTGCTCGATCGTCTTTCTTTGTTCGGGCTCGGCATTCGCGATATATACCGGGTGACCTAATTAATCCTAACGAATGGCAAATCGACATCCGTTCTACCATGATAAAGCACGTAATTAGAATTACCTTGTTTTGAGAGCTAATCAGTGCGTCGCCGGGAGTGAGAAAATATCATAACGTCGCAAATGAAACGGTAATGCGATCGTAAAAATAATATTATTTGAGATTGCGTTATGTCACACCGCCCAATGAGATGCAAATTGCGTAATTCGCTTGGGAGTACGAGTCAAGATTGGCCATGCCTCATATTGCGACGCCTTTATTTATATAGATTGTGCATTTTTCGATGCACTCATTTAAAAGAGAAATCAATTTTTAACGGTTCATTTGAGAGAATTTATGTATTTATACATCAAAGAATTATAATTGAAAAATGAACAATTTTAGATGAATTTAGCACATCTAATAACGCTATAAATTTCGATAAGGGCAAGTAAATATGATATTTTGTTTCAATATCTAATTCACATGAGAGTCTGACCTAACGCTACGTTTGCCGGTTGATTAGCTGTCGAATCGATAGCGACTCTGTCATTATGAAAAAGCGTTTATCGTACTATCGAAGCACTCCCGCTCTAAACACACATTGAAGCGATAACATCGTGACGCGTAATCTACTCGAAGAAGGTAAATCGGCTTCGTCTCGATCGATACACTATCATGATTCTCGTGTCTGCTTATCGAGGCGCGTTTGAGCCGGCATGCATGAAGACATTTGTTCCAAGTACATGTGATTCCTAGTTGCGGGATCGAGTTGTGAATTGCGAGGAGCGCAGACGTGTTTCTCGACTTGATTCGCCGGAGGCGAGCTCTTATCATTTACACACACGCGTGGACGCGCACATTTACTTCCGAATATAATGATAATAAAGCAAAAAGTATAAAATACTAAGTACGTGAAATACATACATAAAATAAAATATTTTTGTAGATCTCAAGATAATATAGATATATCTTTAAAATACAAACTGTTAACGCATCATACGTAATAATATATTACGCAGTAGTATTTTTTTTATTTATGTGAGAAGACAATTTGTTCGCGTCTTAATAGTAATTTATTTTCGTAAACGTTCTTCTTCCTATGCTCCAAAGTATCATCCGTGCTTTTAGAGCAAATATTGACTAATATCGATAGTCTCTGTGTTCGACATTGACTGAGTAGAAGTATCTATACTCCGTTAAATCGAATCCCTGCACCTCCGGGAACACTGACACGATGGCGAGGGGGGAAAGTACGCGATGTGGATGTTGTGTATATGCGTGTACACGCAAGGGCGCGAACCTGTGCAGGTTCGAGCGCGCGGGCGAAGAACTAGCACCGCGGGCGCTCCGCGCGGCGGAACACAATATTGCGGATCAATAAACCTCAATAAAGTCAATTTCTGTCGCGGGGCATCTGAATACGGGAATTTTGTATTCCGCCGGCTAGGCAGAGTCGGCTGGGTGGCGAGGCGCTCGCGCTTCGAATACAGATTAAGTATATATTTTATATATCGCGTCTCTTGTGCCGCGTGCCTGCGAATTTGCGTGCGTATGCGTTAACTTGCACGTCCCTCTTCTCTCCCTCACGCTTTTTTCGCTTTCGTAGAAAGTGACGAAAGAAGGAGGGTGCATCTAAGTAGTGCTTGTTTCCAAATCAAATTTTTTTGGAGAGATACACAGACGGTAGGGCAGACGATATTTCCTAGAATAAGTAAATTTGTGGAAAATAAGCAGTTTCATAAAATTCTATGTGATGTGTAAATCAAAATACGCGATAGAAATTGTTACGTAGAAGACGTAGTTTAAAAAAATATTGCTAAATATACGTACATACATTCGTGGAATTTGTCTCTGCTAATAGAATATTCTTTATCGGGTTTATCGACCCGTCCTATATTTCACTCGAGGAGTGCGCATTGCGAAAATTCGACGTCTCTTGCGCAAACTAGTTTTACGACTACTCGTACGCGGCTCCTCAAAATGCACGTTGCGCCCGCACACGCCTAGCCGCATCCCCGCTTGTCGCTCGGTAATTTGTTTCGTGGAAACGCGCGGCTTTGAAGGGCCCACCCTTGGCGCAATTTTCTCGACTCGACGTACACGGCGTGAGGAATATCAATACGTCGTCCGCGAGAGAGACGCGTTCCGCAATTCTGCCAAGTTCCGCTAATAAACACGACGTGCTGTCGTAAGACGTAACGGCGGGGTTTTCGCCGGCTTGTGTACGAAACGAGATGCAGTTTTGCCGAAATTTCTTTCGCCCGGGTTCGAGGGACACGCGACACACGATCAATTCTTGCACATGCAACTGCGTTGCTCGGCGTCCAACACAGAAACTGCAGTCGCGCGTGGAATCGGTTGCAGTAATCGATCATACGGAAATAGAGCCTGCTCTTATTCGTGCAGTGCTTGCGCACGCAAGATTTGGTTATTTTAGTAATTTCCGGTTTATCCATGCCCTAATTTAATTTTAACGTGTTTAGAATCGGACTTGCGTCACTTTCGAAGATATACTCGAAAGACTGTTTTAAGTACGTTGTATCTCAGAGACGCGTAAAATTTCGAATGGAATCTTGCATCGATTTTTCAATGGGTTTAATTTTTTTTATAATAAATCGCAAGTATAAATATCTTCTCTGCATTCTATAAACTTATAATAAGAGCTCCTTTGAAACATTTCGGCGATTTCCGAGAACATTTCATCAGGAAATGAAGGAAATATCGCATCTGTGTTTCTGGGGCGAAAATATCATCGAGATTTCCGTGCGACGAGAACTCTCGTCTCGTTTCATTACCGGAAGCTGTTAATGGAGAAGTCATTTAAAGACTCGCGTCTGATTACGTGTATAAGAACAGGATAGAGATAGTATCATATCTGACAAGTGACCCTGATGTTTCACGGGTCAGAGTCCTTCATGCTTTTAATTTGGAAAATCCAACATTTTGTCCTTACTTCTCGCGTTGTTGTCACGAAGGAAGGCTGCGTCTAGTGCTTTTTTTCTCACACGTGAATTAAATCCAGGTCACTGGTTATGCTTCATTTTGTAGTGCCTGTACTCAAATTGCACGGAAATAATACTCTTCCGTTGCATTATTTCGCGCGCGCCGCGTGGTACGTTTTACACCACGCGCGACGCTGTTAACGATATTATTACGCGAAGTAACGCGGGATTACGCAATGATGCAATATAATGGGAATCATATTACAACTTTAGCATGAGCTTGAATTATGAATGCCCATATGGCATTGCAGCGTGACAATAATATCGCGATTAGTTTGCACGTGAAAATTATTAAATTAATTTTATCTTCTGTACAAGAAAAAGGCTTATTTATTTGGTAAAAAATGCTTTTATTTAAAGATGAGTTTCTCGATTTGCAGTGAAAGTCGCTGCATTCGCAATTACCTTTTGATACATATAAAAATTCGACATAAAAATTTAAATGTAAAGAGCAGTTTTTCAACCTATCAGAGATATCAGACTTGATCTAAATGTATTAGGTCTGTTGCCAAGATAGATTTGGAGAATAAAAATTGATTAGGGTGAAGGAAAAGGTAGTTCCCAAGTTTTCGTCATGCAATCATGTTCGAACGAAAGTGCTTTCCTTGTTGGATCGGCCCTCGCTGAAACTTCGCGGATTATTTAAGAACAAGCCCATCGTGCCGCGCGAATTTGATATGTGCGCCGAGGAACGAAACGGCAAATGGTCCAGAAAAAAAGGGATATGAACGGGAAGAAATCTTGCCGGAGGAGATGGTCGGGAAGGAGGAACGGGATAGGGAGAGAGAGAGAGAGAAAGAGAGAGAGAGAGAGAGAGAGAGAGAGAGAGAGAGAGAGAGAGAGAGAGAGAGAGAGAGAGAGAGAGAGAGAGAGAGAGACAAAGGAAGGAAGGAAAGAGAGAGAGAGAGAGAGAGAGATGACGCGCTCGGATAGAATGGGCTTCTATCGAGCCAAGAATATTGCCGTCTACGCACACGGCTGACGAGTGTCGGGGCCGGCTCTCCTAAATGTTTTTCGGGGGTGGCTCGAAATACTCAGCCCCGACGGCCGTAAAACTACACGGTAAAACACTTACAAACTATTGGCCGTCGGGGCATTAAATGCGGCTCACGTGCGATATAACCAGCTTCGCGTATATACGAGTCGTAGTAAATAACTATTCGCGCTTGCATGTATTCCGATGCGCGCCGGCCCGAAAATATGCCAACGTGACGTGGTTTTGCGTGTGTGTGTATGCGTGCGTGGCGTGAATTGGGATCGACAGACACGTTTGCCGGTTGTTACTGACGAGAGAATGATGAAATTTCTTAGCCTAATGCACAAAAAGGCGCCAGTAGCGTTTATGTGATAATCTAAGGAGATTCAGGTTCTCTCTTTCTCTTTCTTTAAAAAAAGGAAATAATTTCTATTTTATCTAATTGTAAAATGTGTGAGCATATTTTACAATTAGAACCGATTTTTTTTATACAGAAAATGTAAAAATGCGCAAGTTAAAATACTTAAAAGCTACTTTATTTTCCATTGTATCTCTTTATGATTTATGTTTATTGAGATGCATTATAGCTGTGAATCATATAATTATATAAAAAGAGTACATTATACATAAATAAGATAAATTCCTGTGTAAATTAACAAAATTAATTAACAGTCTTATTAGTACTGTTCATGCTATTTTGAAATTAAAAGCATATTTTCTCGCGATCGGAAGATTTATCTGAAGAACATTCTGTGAAAAAAAAAAAGGAAATTTTCACCGAAGCGAATTTTTCCATGCGATTATTGGTGGACACGATGCGATGTGATTTGGTTCTGATCGCTCGAAATATTTCGATATTAAACATATTGCTGTTTCGTGGATTTGTTGAAGCGTTTAATATTTATAACGTTGTTACGTCATTTGTGCGTGCATAAAAACGTACACTTACACGTATTCGATGCCAGATATTCAGACGAATACGGCGATGTATGCAAATGCGTTTTTATCGTCATTTATCCGCTCGCGTTCGCGGTGACGAAATTTCGGAGTTAAATTTTGGTCATTACATCGGGACGGCAACGTAATTCCGCATAATTTCCCGAGGACGAAACACGAAAACCCGCGCTGCCCGCCTATGAATAGGTCCGAATTAGTTCGTAATTAGTTCTGATATTTTTGCTGCATAATCGGAAGAGAATTTTGCAGCCTTTGTCGGTCCAGTTTTTGTTCGCGGGTTTGATACAAAACATTGTAAAGTGCGTTTGCCCGGTTAATTAGCATCGCCGTTAGCCACGTTTCCATCGACACTATTGGAACGCTGAGCGAATGCGCGACGCGTTGATTTTAATTAAAATTACTAACTCTCGTGCTACTCTAACTGCATAATTATTTGACAATTTGTACCGCGCGGATGTCGACGCGCACGGCAAGTTTTATATTCGCGATTGCATAACACACGTCGCAATGCTCGTCATTAGCGACGATAAACGACGAAAAAAAAAGTACAGTAACAACAGCGAAACGAACGCTAATAAAAGATACGCGCCATGTGAATTAATTTGTCTGGGAAACTGTTATCGTAAAATTAGTCAATTGCGTGAATTTAGAGCGGTTGTAAGATTTAATCGGGGAATCGATGCTTTCGTACTTCTTTTATCGTGGCATCGTATAGTTTACGCGTTTAATGTGCTTGTATGATCCATTGCGCGCGCTAATAGCGACAAAAAGAGATTAAGAGCTCGTTAACAGATAATGAAGGTGTATAATGCCGTAGTGCCACGTAAATGCACGATCTATCTCTCTAGTGCAGTTCAAGAGTTGAAAACAACAAAATGATATTATGTGTACGCTGGACATATTTTATTTATTAATAGCTTTACTATCACATGTATAATTTAAAATTTCTGTATTTGACAAATTCTTCAATATCATGATTGAATGAAGGTCTCTGTTTTTTCAGAAATGGTAAATTTTTGTTATCATTCTAAGACTTTTATCGTACATCATTAATTCAAAAATTTCTCGCTTCCTTACTTGCTGGAGATGGTTAAAAAAAAAGACTTTTACTCTAGTACAAAATTATTCTTGCTAACACAATCTTATTCCACGCACATACACATATATAATATATACACTTGTGGCAGCACGATAGTCATTCTGAACAAACTTTTATAAACTTATTTAGGCAGTCCACACTTGTGACTACAAAATCTCGCTACCACTTAAATTCACTCGCCGGGATTACGCCGATTCATGGAATATTTACATGGTTCACAACCCTACGAGATTACGTGAGGTCCGCGCGAATGATCTTCGATGGAAGTTTCTCCCTTTATGAGGGAAACGCGTTCGCTAAGTTTCGTCGTAAAAGTGCGAGAGCACACCTCGGAGATTGTGTCGTAACGCGACGCAAAAATCTCGCGAATTTTGTATATTCTATGTATCAATGATGATGCATTGTTTCAGACAATTCGACAAATCGCAGCGGTCCTTTTCGTATTTCTCGTTCACCCTTTCTTTCTCCGTTCTTCCTTTTTCGTCTGTACTCGCGACCGCATAGTCAACGAACACCCGCGTCGTGTACATACGCTGTGTTATCTATAGGGTGGCCACTACAAACGGTGTGGGGTCGGAACAGAGACAGCTAATTATTTAGACACGCTTGGACGCCGTCCCATCGATCACTCCCACAGGCTCTCCTCTCTCTTCTCTCTCTCTCTCTCTCTCTCTGTCTGTCTGTCTCTCTTTCTCTTCCTCTTCGTTTAGTCTACGCCTTCCGTCTCTCCTATCGTTGGCCGCGCGTGCACGTGCACGCGGCCACTACATCGGGGTTTAAACTATGGAGTTGGTTACTATCGTTGGCGAGCGCGTAAACATATACATCTCTATTGCATCACCACGAAAAGCGCGGTAACCGACATTTTCACAAAAATCGGCAACCATCTATTTTCATAAACAACCTACTTTTCGGTACTTTTTAAATTATCGTTGACATCTTTCGTTCGTAACAATGATGAAGAGTAGTGAGAAAATACTGAGACAACGTAATTTCTCGTGGACTTTATTCTTCCATGTTGTTGTCTTTTGACTCTGCATTACAAACTTTATAAAAGACGGAACAAATATGAGATAAAATATTTCTTATTATACTTGTTATATATCAATTTTTTTTTGTTAATTGTCATTAGGGCATTTTAAGCGTGCTCGAGTTTAGGGATAAACCTCAATGTGTCAGCTGTCGTTAAAAATGCTGACGTAGTTTGAACCGTAACTTCGAAGACGGAACGAATTTCCTACCGGCGGCGTTATTCATCAAAATGGTACACGCTTTTTTCGAGATACTCCGTGCCTGGATGTGTGGAACGTACATAGGTATATAGTCTTATACATACACACATACATGCTGGAACACAGCACAGGAAGGTGGCACTTAGGCGGCTCGCATGTTCGTAGCGTAACCGAAGGCTCGCGCTCCGTGAAATTAAAATCAACCACCTTTAACGGTGCAATCTCTATTCTCCGAAGGCTTTTCCCGTCGCCTTTTTTTTACCCGGGAGTTCAAGAGACAATGGATTAACGTGGTGTCTTTTTAAAAACGCGTGATATTACTCGCGTAATTAAAAACCCTCCTGGCATAGCGCATTTTCTATTGCACTACAAAATGGGCTCTAGTAATCGCCGATCTTACTCTCCGTTTTTCTCTGCACGGCGCATTTAAGAAAGCAGCCTGGTGGAACTTGATAAATTTCGTGTACATGTATGCAAATGGACAAACCGATTATACTTATTACTTTGAGAGCAACAAATATACACATTCCTTAGAAACAAAAAATAGTTTGTAGATCACGCTCCGAATTAATCCAATTATACCGTTAAAGATTGATGATCAGTTTTTGCTACTACTCTATTTTATTCGGAATAAAATAGAAACTTCGATGCGACTAAATTTATAATTCGTATTCGACAAATGTATTAAAAGTTAGTACATAGGAATTGATAGCTTATTGTTAGTTAAAAACGTAACGATTTATAATGTTAAAATTAGTAAGGACTATATTAAAAATATCAAATACTATGCTAGGATTTTAATTCGCCACGAAGGAGAAATCTTCAGGACCGACAAATTAAAACAATTGCGATACAACGGCATTGCACTGCAGTACTTCAAATTGTGTTAATTTATATTGCATGTTAATTAAATACTGTTACAAGTGATCACTTCCGTTATCACTACATTTCAACTGCGTTACTCATAACGAGCACTTGATCCGCGCTCTATCCAATCGCAATAAATGGAAAATAACTTTTTTTTTAGTTGTTTTTCAGTTATCGAGATACATCCTCTTGTTATTCCTGACTCATATATCACAATCGCAATAGGAATCGCGATCGTGATCGAACGTCGTTACATATATCTCACGGACGTTATGTTTTATGGGTCGTAGGTGCGATCGGCGTTAAGGTAACGGCGTTCCTTAAGACGTATGTAAACGTTTCTTATCGAGCGCGCAGCAGGCGCCGGCGAATTCGCGCCTGCGGCGGTTTACCGCTGGCTTACCGTCAAAGTATCCTCGATCTTTTCTCGCCCTATTGCGCCGAGGACTGTTGCCTTCTCTCTCCTCTTCAATGTCCCTCTTTCTCTCGATTTTATACCAACGGACTGCCGCGTTCGTTTTGTATGCACAACGTGAGCCGCGGAATGCTTGTCGCGCGTGAGACATCGGACTGACCGCGGATTACATCCGTGATATCCAGCGCGATCGCGTCCCGGCGAAAGCTCACGAAAGCGGTCGTACTTACCTCAGGAAGCGTGATTACGCGAGATTACGCGACGCCGAAACGGCGACCCTTACGTTTACACGACCATATACACGGGACAACAGTCAACCTCGGGCGGAATTACAGCGTTTTCTCCGAGCTTGTCGCACTCCCTACTGCGGTTTCCGAGGAGGCAGCTCGTGCAAATTGCATACCCGTTTCATCACGCTCGTTTTAACGCGTGCCGTTTCACTTGAGAAAAGATGTCGAAGGGACGGCGGAAACTCACAGTGAACATTTATTAAATTATTCGTTAAATTTCCAAATGAATTTAATATAGAATACTTATACTTCTAAATTAAATTAAAGCGTGTTGAAAATTAAATTAGAAAATAAAATTTGAATGATAATAATCTTTAACTTTTAAGTAACAAGCTTTCAAAAGTTTGCAGAAACATTATGTTTTCGGATTTGCTCCAAAATGCATCTCCGGATTTCGATGCGAACATTACGGATCATTTCGTATCCCCTGCGAGGACATTTACGCGCGCTCGTAAAATTTTACGAGCTTTAGTTTTCCTTTTTCCTTCAATCCATTCAGCCGAAAATTCATTGTTCTTTTTTTCTTTTGGTATATCCGATTCGTATGCGGTTATCTTCGAACATGAGACCGCTGCTCTACCATAGGGATCCCAAACTTACGACTCACGGGCCGGATCCGGTCCCCGTGAAGTTTTATCTGGTCCGCCAAGAAATTTCGATGTTACATGTATATATTCTTTTTTTTTCTTTCAACCTACATTGTTGCATCTTTGGTTCTGCAATACGATCGTCACTGTGTTGAATTTTTACGAAGAATTTTAAAATAAAGATATTTTATTTTTATAGGATTTTCAAAAATAAAATTTATCTTGCTCCTGATTATTACAAGATTTTTAATGTGGCCCTCTTGACAATAAAGTTGGTCACTTTTACTCTATCAGCATTCCCGACGCGTGAAATAATCGCTATCTCTCGCAGCTGTAATTATGTTGCACTGTTTATAATAGTTGACCACAAGCAGATGACATCACGTCGAGTTTACTTTACATGCGCCAAAACTGGATGATGACAATGTGCCTGCGGGCATAGGAAGTTTATCAACATTCGCTGTATCACTGGCACTATAATTTCTTTGACGGAATCTAGAGTCGTTTTCCGACACACTCGGGAATGAATTGTATGGTCGTAGTGTGGATTTAACTTGCTATTTTTATTTGAGTTCTACTTCTGCAGAAATTCCTTTTACAGAAATATAAATCATCGTGATTGTTAAACTAGATCTTTGTCTGAACCGTATTTTAGAAGAGCAAAATGCAATTTAATCGGAGAATGTGATTGAATTTTGTTACACGTTTTAGTGTTTCTGCACGGAGAGAATTTTCTCTTAAAATTTAGCCTCAAAATCATGGTAATCGTGGGATAACTAATATTTCGAAGTTTTTTATAAATTCTCTCTGATTTATTCATATCTACCACAATAAAATATAAAATCTGTTTGATTAATATTACAATCTGTAATTTGGTAATTTTTATTATGCAGTTTATAAAAATTTATTATGTAGTTTATAAAATTTCTGTTGTATATTTTACAAATTCCTATCATTTTCAATATTTAGTATGTTTTTTTTATTTTTATCTAGTAGTTGTCTAGTTATCCCACTCTTATCACCAAACATGTTAAAATTTGTAGTGAATTTTAAAATATAACGAAAAATTCTCTCCGTGTGCTTCTTGATCTTAATTTCCAACCTATCGCTTTGATGCTTATCCTCTATCAACGACTCTAACTCGAAATATGTCAAAATCACTTGGAAACTCGTTGCGAGAGGCTATCAACGAGCGGTCAAAGCACCAAAATGTTGGCATCCTACTAGCCACGTGTTGCGAAAAAATCCAATAGCCATAGAAATTGGCACGAGGGAGCTGCGACATTCAGCCGTGAAAAAGTCGTGCCGGGAAAGTGTAAGAAGTTTCGGTCGTCGTGATCCTCTTCGTCGTTGCTATCGCCGTCGTCGTCGTCGTCGTCGCCGTCTTCGTCGTCGACGTCGGGATGCACCAGTGAATTCTCTGTCTCCGATGGTGGTACCACAATTCACGACTCGCACTGGCAGCGCCATTGCTTCTACGACGCGCTCATAAATAACCTCAGAGCGTACATTATTTCACCTCAGCTGCATTCTAAGTTTTGACTTCTGACAGTGAAATACGGTATGTCAGCTGGACTGTCGGCCGTTGGTGCGATCGGGTGGGCTGTAGATGGGCGAATCTTTACGCTTATGTCATCGCTTGCGTCACTTACATCACGCGAGCGTAAACGTCTAGCGGATGTGACCCAAAATTGTGTATTTTGCTTTCGAAAACTTTCGTATCAATTTTCGAAGACATTAGATAATCGACAATTTTTCTTAATATTTATTGAGGAATTATCGAGAGTAGTTTTGCAGAGAATATTCTCGCATGGATGTCGCATGAATCTGAGTGAAAGTATTGCCGAACAAGCAGTTATAAAATGTGCATTTTATTTTGTACCAAATAGAAAGTTTGAGCACGCATGAGCAGCTCCAAACTCAAAATTAGATTTCCAAATGTCTCGATACGCGCGCTAAGAGCTTGTTTAATTACAGCATGAATACGTTTTATCTATAAATCTATTTAGCAACATCTTGCGCATAGATACGGAGAAACATGTGTCAACGAATGGCTTAGTTCGCGACTGTGGACGTAACACGCGCGCGGATTTCCGTATCTTTCTGTAATATCGTCCTGGGACACCGCGCGCACAATATTTCCACTGCATCGCGGGGAAAAATATATGAAAGTTCGACGGACGAGTTTGGAATTCAGTTATCTGCGAGGTGTCGTCCCGCGAGGGTGGATCCGCTGAGGGCCAGTTGTTTCGTATCGAAGGAGTCGAAGGCGTGATGCGTGTCGGGGACGGTCTAAATCAAAAAGAATATTTGCATCGATAAAACTTCCGGCGGAATTCAGTTTTCTTTGACGTGAGCCCTCGTGAGAGTTTTTTCCATGCTTGTCGACTCTCGCCCGGGAATTCCAAGTATGTACTCTCGGACAGAACATTTTTCGATGATGCGTGCACGTTTCATCACTAGAACAGAAAATTGAGTTCGGAAAATTTGCATCGCGAAATAAGCTGGGGACAAGTCGTGTTTCAATCTCTGGCTAATTTTTATTTTGGTAATCTATTAATTTTCAGTAAAGTGCGATGTAAGGTTGGATTTTCTTTAATTCTAATTGTTTGTTTATTATTTATTTAAGTGATCAAGTTTCAATTAACATTCCAGACTGTCAGAAATTTTTTACAGAAGTGTTTTGTAGCGATTCCAATGAAAGTATTAAAAAATAAGTTATCATATTTCGAATAAATAAAGAAACTTTGTAGTGATATTATATAATGGGAAAGTGATAGCAAAAAGTAGAAAGAAAGCATATATTTAAAAATTTATGCGATATATGTTCTTTATTGTATCTGAGATAAGTTTTATGTGTGCTGTACATATTGAACAGTGTTTAAAGATTCTCGCAGCTAGGAAAGGGTAACTGTTATAGAAGCGTACGTGGAGAGTGCGCGGAGGACGTTGGGTGCCGGTGGGCTAGGTTAACGACTTCCTGATGAGGCAATGTAGACCGCAACTTCTTCGTAATGGACTCCCGTGTCCCCCAATATCGTACTTAAAGTGGCCTCGGAAAGCCACCGTACCCCCGACAAGGCGTCTTATGAAAGGTCACCCTGACTATCAGAGATATCGGTGCAATTTGTAGCTTCTGATGTCCTCGTGATTCTCCTGATGCCGCTCGCGCTTTGCTGATAGCCTCGACGTTTCCGGCGTTACCAAGTTGATACTCCAACTATTTTAGTCGTTTACACGGTATATCAGAAGTCGCTCAGATAATTTTGTTACGTAAAATCGTACGACTAAGAGCAAAACTTTAACATGTGGCATGTAACAAAATGATTTTTTATAATTGACGATTTTATATTGATTTTTTTTGTTATAAAAAAAATTTCGAACGATATCGATTTCAAGCGTCTCAAGATTTTTGAGTCACTTAATTTTTTTACATCAAGTAGTCTTACTCTACGTAATCAAATTGCAAGTATCGAAGCCATTTAACAATCGAACTCTATGCATTATCGCACTCCGAACTACACTTATTTGCCAATAACATGTTTAATGATAGCCATGTCGCCGCGATAAAGTCTCGAGAGGATCTTGAAGCTTTCGTCGCAATCTGTCTAGTCCCATTCCGACGAGCCGGCGCCAGAATTGGTATACAGGCAGTTAGCTTGCGCACACATAGACACGGCTAAGAGGAACGAACTAACTTTATTTCATTGATAAGCGTGAGCGAGATCAAAATACGCTCGAACTTCTGTAAGTAAGTCCGGCAACGGATTAGCGGCGGATCCGTGGCTCCTTGAAATGGAATATTTTACGAATCCGTCTCGTTAAATTGCATCGATTCGGCTTGACTGCGAAAGTATAAATACGCGTCTGCAACTTTTCGGCACACCGCGAGTGCTCATGCATTTTGTACGTTTGCTAAAATAATCCCGGTCTTGAGCGCGCCGTCTGCGATTAATTACACTGCCGCACGAAACGGACTTGGACGGGAGCATCTGCAGTTTAGTGATTCTCAAATCTTTTCTACATACTATTCGTGAGAAACTGCGTCGCATTGAATGTTTGAATAAGTCGTAAAGTGTGATAAAAGTTCAAACAGACAAAATTTTATACTCACGATTAACATTTTACAGAGAGAAAACGAAAAATTCTCTTACGCAAGATGTACGTGTATAATTATCCCTATCCATTGACTTCTCTTTATGTGAAATATCTATTACTGTTGTATGAGGTAATGTAAGGCGGATTTGCATTTTACGCGTTATACAGTATCGTCGAATTAATCCTCTTATATAGAAGTGCACGGTGTGCATTAAAAATATGATTAACTCATTAGATAAGTAGGGATTAGCTCGTACAATATATTTTAAAGAGAGATTGTAGGAAAAATTAAAAATATGATTATTTTATACAAGAATAGTAATAAGGTTTCATTAATAATGTTAATTAATGGTAGATTTTTGTTTGATCTCGACGTTGTTGTCAAATTAATTACTTTCCACTTGTTATATTTGCATTAATTTTGCACTTATTGTATTTAATGCACTACATATTGAATTATTATAAGAACGGCAACAAACTTACCTGGGTAAGAAAAACTGACACAAATTTAAAGACTCAACTACATATCACGGAGCACGTACGCTTTAGTTCGAGAACAGCTGAGTCGAAACTCGGATATATTATTGCGAAGTTTAGAATGTGTGGAGATGATTGATTATCTTTCGATACTTCGTCGAAGAAGAATGAGAGATTAATTTGGCTCTGGCATTTCTTGAAACGCTCGAACGCGCTGCACATACACTCGTTCGACGGGAACGCAGAACGGAAGAATTAACGAGCAGCCACGTGTCCGAGAAGGGCGAGAGACGCAGATATATCGTAGCGTGAATTATGAAACAACGTGTTTAATGACGCGGCCGGATCCGACTCGCTGTAAATTTTCCACGAGGGGTTGAAGTTTTAAACCCTCTCCATGGCTTCCATACCATTGTCATTCCTCTCGTACGGCCCTCATTTCTGCGTCGTCGACTCGCCATCCCCTCATTGACTTTCCCCGCACGTTCTGCCCCACCCTTCCGTTCCCGCATCCGGATACCGGGACACATTTTTCAGTTATTAGATACTTATTCTTAATTTTTCCACCCCCCTTTCTCCTTCATCTTCTCGCTTTTTGTTGCACGGTTTTGACTAAAGGCATTAACGAAGCAACTCTTAATTTATTTGATTTTCTGACAATATCACTCTTTTGTATTGTCATCATTTTATTGGAAGAACAAATGGATTTATTTATCGTCGTATATAATAAAATCAGAAATGGGATTTAAGAATTTAAGCAGATTTTTCTTTTCAACGAGTGCAAAGTTTCAAAAACATGATTAACGTAATATCTACTTTTATCCGGATACGCTTGCACAAATAATATTTAATGATAATGACGATCACGAACGGATATCGCATTACCGATGACTAAGCCGTCGCTTCAGAGTTAAGTGAATTTATTCCGGCAATGTTGGGTTTAATTAACTCGAGTAAAGTCGACCGTTGAGTCGCAGCTATTCACCGAGAGACCCCACTTTATGCGCGACAGCTTCGGTAGCAGTCAGGCGCCCTTAAATTTCGTAATGAACGTATTATTAGGGTGCGTTGTCCACCGAAGGGATGCGCGACAGTGCGTGCTAGAATTTATTTATGTTGAGTGATTATACATGTAGCCATGATGAAAGTCATACCCACAATCGATACCTATAAAGATTTTAAATTCCTTCTTCATGCAACTCGTTAATCGTTAATGTTGGTTCAGTGTAACATTAAACAGATGAAATGCATGCAGTTTTTTGTGATTGGCAAAAGAAGCTATTTGTATAATCCAATTTAAATAATAAAATTCGAATTAGAAAATACAATTCTAATTATACTAAACTAGGTCGAGCAAGTTATGTTGACTAACAGTCTTTCTTTAGTAACCATTTAATTTAAGATAGTTATAGAATGGATTTACACAGTACGATATCCAAGTAATTGGAACGATTATCATATAGCCGAAATAGCTCGTCGAAGAAAATGATTGTCGATATTTCAAATAATATTCTATAAATAACGAAAAGTTCTATTTTACTTAAGTAAAGTTAAGAATACAAAACTATTTCGTATGTATCCTGATTGTGTAAAATAATTAACTTAAGTAGTTTTCGTTTGTTTAAAATATGTGCTTTTTAAAAAATATTTGACAGAGAGAGAAAATAAAAGTTATTTTAAAAAATTCTTTGACAAGCTATCTCGATATATATCGCAATATTTTATTTTTCTGTTATTTCTTGAAATGTCAATAGCTTTAACGACAGTCGGTCGCTCTTAAACTTAATAACAGATAATTTGTTAGAGCACGTTAACGGAAGGAAAGATATATATTTCTTTGAGCGCGCGTACGAGAGATATGCAACGACCAAGATGATGAGGCACCTGCACGCAACATCATTTTGGTTCGTTGCGAACGTGCTTGCGGTGTATCCTGGAACCGATGGTCCGCTCGTGAGGATTTTATACAATGGCGGATAGTAAGATCACTTGATCTCCTTACCCCGTCAGATTTGTGCCCGGAAGGAGACACATTTGAAAAATGTGGTGCATAAGGGAAGGATAGCATAGAGTGGAAGGAGGAAAGGAAAAAGGAAGGAAGGAAGGAAGGAAGGAACGAAGGAACGAAGAAAGGAAGAAAGGAAGGAAGGAAGGAAGGAAGGAAGGAAGGAAGGAAGGAAGGAAGGAAGGAAGGAAGGAAGGAAGGAAGGAAGGAAGGAAGGAAGGAAGGAAGGAAGGAGGAAGGAAGAAAGGAAGGAAGGAAAGAAGGAAGGAAGGAAGGAAGGAAGGAAGGAAGGAAGGAAGGAAGAAAGGAAGGAAGGAGGAAGGAAGGAGGAAGGAAGGAACGTAAGATACGGTAAGGACCAGAAGAGAAAAGGGAAGGGATCTCTCGAGTGCCGGCTGTCATGCCCTGAGATGAAGAGCAGAATACAACGGAGAAGACCCTGTAGTGATATTCCGCAAGCTGTTAAAGCTTCCAGCGAAATGTGCTCCGCCAGACAGCGAGGAACTGAGATATTGAATGCACGGCTTTTTCCGTATCGACACGAAAGCATGTCGTCCACCTGATTTCCGATACTGGAAACGATTTCGTTAGCAAGACTTTCGTTTTTAATGACGTTCTCGCAGATTGTATCGCTACATGTGGCAGATTGAGATTGAATTGCGTGATGTGGAATGTAAGGCTTGGCCAATGAAGACAGATAGGTAGGTAGGCGATAGATGTGGGCGGGTAGATGGATAAATTATTCTGGGAATAACTTTCTGGGAAAGACAATAAATTCAATACGAAGAGAAAAACACTATGATATTTAATACACAGAGAATTTAGATGTATTAAAGTAAAAGAATACAACATATAAATGGAAATAAAGATTTAATTGAAAACTAAAAAAGAAAAGTAAAATAAATAATAACGAGCATGTAAAAAACTGATTTAAAAATTATAAAAATTTTAAACACACAATTTAAATTATTAATATTTAAAATAATGTATTCTTTATTTTTTATATAATTTTTATAACATATTTTTTAAATACGCGCTGTATGATATCTAATGACATTTCTGCTATCATTTTTTTCATTTATATGAGTGACAGCTATACCGACAGGTAATGGTTTGCAACTCGCATCTTGTGTGTACGCTGAAAATTATTATGTAAAATAATCGCCGACAGACGATAATTAGAATTTCAACGTGAACTCTCGCACGAGCTCTCGGCGTCTTGCCAGCGACGTAGAAAGGAATCCCGACTGTCTAGGAGCTAGGCACTGCGAAACGTGCGTAAGCGGAATCTTGAAAATTCGCGATAATGAGCCGAGGCGAACGTGTTAATGAAACGACATTGTGTTGCGTGTAGGTATCTTGACTCGCGACGTTGAGGATCGCTGTTAAACTTTATTAGACTCATTTCGCCGTGAACGCGTCGCATAGGCGGACGCTTGCTTACGTATGCAACGATATTTACACTGCATGCACGATTCTTGATATTTCAAACGAATTGTTGGACGCAAAACGTGCTAATGCTTACCATTAATTTTCAACCATCGCTAGTTCATAACTCAGACTAAATTTGAATATGAATATATTTCAAAACTTCAGATAAATTTTAAAATTATTATCAACATTTTTAGCGTAACTATGTTACACAATTACACTAAAACTACTGGCTGGTTAATCTAACAAGAAATGAAAGGCAAACGATTTTTAACTGTAGATATTATATAAAAATATGTGGAAGATGTGCAACAAAATACGATAACTTATAGTGTGACTTCAATTATAGATTCAATTTTTAATTTCTTACAAAACTATTTGAGACAGTTATTTTTAAGATTGTTGTTGAATCTCAGTTCATTCTATTTTCACATGTGTGACTAACTAAAGCATGTCAAGTTAACGTGAATATGAAAGGAGATTTGCTTCTGTGAATTTTCTATGTCGAAAAGCAGTGTAGCATATACGTAGTGAGGACAGAGTGAATATTACGATAATATAGGATAACGTTTTAACAGCAAAAAGATATGTTTCGCGGATAATTGCGGCACTGTTGTTCGTCTTACTTTCGTTTGCCAGGATATCTTTTTCTGGCATTAATGGCATATTAGCATTTACACGGGTGAGAAAACACCGGCGACTGTTTGCACTTTGGATAGTCGAGTCCGACAATACGCTCGCAACGGAAGCCTTTCTGCCTGTATAATCGTTGCGGTGATAATAACCGGTGGTAATTAGGTTAATGGAATGACACTACGCTATGCAATTTTTTAAATTCAGCACTCGTGCGATACTAATGCATCGTTCAGCGTGCGTTTTTAAATTCCGCTTGAAACTGTCGCGTTACTATTTCCCTACAACAAGTTTTTTCTCCCCCGCGTTAATATTATTTCTGAAAATGGCGGGCTTGAATAAATTCTTTTCAACTAAACGCACCATTGTAATAAATAACAGATGTAATGGATAATTGCTGTCATTCTCTATTATTTCGTAAAATTGTTTAAGTGATTTATCGCCCGCGGAAAATGACTCTGTTTTTTGTTAGCTCTCATTTTCGTCATTATTTATACATATAGCATTTCAGTTAATCTTTTACATCGGAAATTTTTTGTCTCGCTAAACTCTAGTCTCTCTGTGTACTGTCGAAAAATTAAAAACTTGATGTTTAATAGAGAAAGATTATTTGGTACTGTATAAAATATCGAGAAACTAATTTACTATTTATATTAGACTTTAATGATATAACTCATTAGTAAAATTTGATGATAAATTGAAAATTCGATGTAATAATATTTATACAAGCTGCTGATCGCTTATATAACTCTCTGCTCGCTCGGGAATGTAAGAACGAGGACGAAATTTATCGCATAAAATCGCAGTTCTCAATTAGTCGCGAGTACTTCGAACTGCTAATCTACGAGACCACGTTGCTCATATTGCACTTCGGTGTTCTCCGGCACATACTTTACGCGGCCGGGCGCGCTTAACGCGCTAGCGTACGTACCGATGGGGATGCACGTAACTACGTGGCTTAAGCGATCTCTCTTTCTCTCTCGTTTCCACCCCTCGACTACGGGAGTCCTCGGCCGGCCCGAAATTAGAAAACTTTTTATGTACGCCAATTTTTAACCAGCCCGCGCTCTTCAGCGGTAATTACTTTTTAAGCCTCTCTTTTGCATATTATCTTCGGCGGCCGCTCTTTTCCCCTACTGGTCCTTCTTCTCGTGACTCGCGTTGTAATTTAAAATTTGTATCATGCCGAAATCGTGCCGCCTAATATCATCGTTCGTTCTTGTCGCGCCTCGCGTCGCTCCATTACACCGGCAAACTTACAAGACTTCACGTTTTGCCATCCCGCCCGCGTACCATTTCCCTTTTTGCTCTCGACGCTCTTGTATTCATGAATTTTCGCATTTCGGGGACGGAGAACAACACAGGGGGTGGAGCAAGCTGGCGTATGACGAGGCTTCTTTGTCGCGTTCATGAGCGCCGTGAGTGAGGTTATTGTCATTTGTGGATTTTTCAACGAGTAGAAATTCTCAGGATTTTAGCTTCCAACAGTAGCTTCTGTCTCTCTAGTGTTTAAAAAATTTTCAAGCTAGTCTTTTTAGAATCGAGTCTTGTTTGAAAACTTTAGCAGAAATTCAGCTATTTGTTCTCACAGAAAATGTTTCAAGTTTTCTCTTATTAAAAAATATTTTAAGATTCTTCATCGGCAAGAAATGTGTATTCCACATTTTAAAATTCGTACAGGAATTTATAGAAATTTATCCAAAGTGAGAAATATGTGAAGATGTGAATAAAATTTTGATATAAATTTTGATGTCACAGCGGATTACAGGTTACTCGCAGTAAATTGCGCTTTTTCGAAATAACAGAAGTTTTAACAAAGTATCAGATAAAAATTCTGCCGACGCTCATGATCACGCGGTCTTTTCTCGACTCTTTTTCGACGGCGGATTTCACCCGCGATTACGTAATTATTCTTCGCACGGCGGACATTTTGTTCGACCGTCTCGGTGGGATGCGTTTTTTGTCGACGGTCCCCGGTCGGTGTTTTCGCTAGGGAACGGAAAATACATCTGCTAATTTGCATAGTAAATTTGCGCGGTGCACCGTAACGTTTCGAGGACTTCCTCCGCGACGGGAGGGTGATCGCGGGGAAAGGGAGAGAGAGCCGGGAACAGAAGGCTGGACGTTTGTTTGCGGGCCTGTATCGCACTGGTACTTCCTTGACCCCTTAATGTCGCTATTATGCCGAAACAACGGAAAAAAATTAGTATTCGAGTTAATAGAGCACGAAATGGAGTAGTTTATCTCAACTCCATGCTTGCGAATTATTTTCTGACGTCTTTCCATAGTGTCAATAAATGGAGAGATTTTGAGGAAGTTTTGTATAATTATTTACTTGGAGTATCAAAAGAAACAATATTATGCAACTATTAGTTTGTGAAAATATAATATAATCAAGCGGATTAGATAATAAAATATCGTAATATTTTTTCTCGAGTATTAAGAACGCTCGCATTAGAGCGCTCCGATTTGCCTGGCGAGAATGAAAAAGACGAAGCACGAGAAAAAGATTGGCCGCTGGGCCACTGCCTCAACTTGCTCTCGAGGATTCTTTGCTGTCTCTCAAATTATCGTCGGCTGCGCCGGCATTGAATCGGCGCATCGAAGCACGAAGGCAACCAGACTCGCTACTGGCGCTCGCCTCGTCTGGAAGAGCCGCGCTCTGCCGCTTCCGTGTCATTTCGCGCCAGTAACCACGAGCCGTCTATTATGAAACCGGAAGCATCTGGTTACCGGCGTGGCATGGCGCGGCATGGCGCGGCGACGTGTTACGCGAGGTCCGCCCTCGTGATTTTTCCTCGCTTCATCGGTGACGGTCCCCCGTTCCGAGGCAGAAACGCGATCTCCGTCGCTCGACAATACGATTCGTATTTCTGAAAATCGAGCGGAAGCCAATACATTCAGCTCTTACCGAAACTTATTTCACACAGCTTGTAATATCCTTGCTATAATTGCATTGCGTCTTTGACTTGCCGTTTATTTCATCTGAGATTTCGATCAACCGATCACAGTCGCTTTGGAGTTACTCACATATATTAATATTTAGCATACCTTTTCTATTTTAATTTCAGTTTAAGAGATAATAAGAATGTCTCAAGAAATAAAGTAAATATAAAGTAATGCCAATC
Source organism: Tetramorium bicarinatum (assembly GCA_928718305.1). Lineage (NCBI taxonomy): Eukaryota > Metazoa > Arthropoda > Insecta > Hymenoptera > Formicidae > Tetramorium > Tetramorium bicarinatum. The sequence goes on along the minus strand of OV788324.1, from coordinate 6,778,591 downwards.
TTTGTTCTTTCGTGAGACAAAATTTATGAATTATAAAATTGGATTGTAAAATGTAAGGGAATGGAAGAAGGAAAGGGAAAATACGATTATACAAATGATTATAAATTATTTATTTTGCGGTTGGTTTAGAAGTCGTAAGATTTTCTTTTAGTTTGTACTCTGCTGTCTCTGTCTTGTCCATCTTCATAGAAATTAGAGCGTGCGACATTAATAGCTCCGATTTCATCACGCGAATATGAAACTAGCAGATATTTCTGGCATAAGAAAGTTCTGCCAACCGAGCGCAATTTTGTTAAATAAAGGTGGGAACTCTCGAATCTGTCAAGTGCTAAATTAAGAAACTTTAGTTACGACAGGTAAGAACATGCCATTATACATTGTTAATAGCATATCAAAGAGGCCAAGTGTTAGGGAAACTTACTTCGTTATTATAGTTTTTCAAGATAGCGCTCCCGATGAAGAAAAATAAAAAAAAATTAATCACCGATATTTTTATTAAACGACGCAAAGAAAAGTCTGCATGAAACTTATAATAAGTTTTAGAGCTCACTTTTAAATATTTTTTTATGGTGAAATTTATTTAAATTGTTTCAAAGATTGACATTCAGTGAAAATAAACGGCAGAATAATTATTAGCAGAATAATTAAGGGATTTTTAGGAAGTATTCTACTCCATTTAGTAAGAGAGTGAATTAATATTTCTTACACTTTTTGTGGAATCCGGCTTTAATTTATGTTATTATTAATTTTCCATGATAATTGATTTATCACATTTTATGTCTTGCTTTCCCGCTAATTCCTCGATAAAACTTAGTCTAGAGAGTATCTTGTACGTCGATATAATGGACGATTTTCTCCTTTTGTTTCAGGTAAGTCGGTAAAACGATCAAGAGAAAGTAACGATGCTGTGCTCGAGTGGTGTACAACAAGTCGCGATGCGGTAACGTTGCAATTAACGAGGCGCTCGTAATAGTCGAGCCGAATCGAGATAGTGCCGGATAGTCGACATAAGCAGGTATTAAAAAAAAAATAGATAAAGCACAGAGTCCGTTACAAGCTCCGGGCTTAGAAGATCGGAGGATTCTGTGTAACGGTATAGCGCGGAAAGTCGTTAACGACAGTTTAAGCTCGCTATGGTATAATGGATCGTACGGCTGTTCTATTTAACTACACCCGCGTAATACCGACCATTGTTGGTTGCTATATGACTGTTACTATAAGCTATAACAAAAAATAAATCTAATTTTCTCTCACTTTGCTCTTAAATACATGTTTTGTGCCTATACGCAGAATCCGAAAACGGTATTTTAATTTTATTCGTATAAAACTGAATTGCGGATGCATACGGGGAACGGAATTATTATTATTATTTGCATTATTTTCCAGATAATATATAATAATGGTAATAACAAGGTAAATAATACATTTAATATGATAAATGAAAAGTATCACTATATATTAACGTTCTATCAAGCTTTGACATGATACCAGAAATTCAATGACCTATATTATATTCATTATGAAAATGAAATTAAATGAATTTATTGTATTCACCATTAAATGAATTCGTTATATTCTAAAAACAGATTTAACAATAATTAAAATGAGTTATTTAGGAGTATCGTGGAGCAAGGAAACATTTCTTGACGAAAGAATGATAAATTTAATTTTATAGCCGTATTTATAGTCGTACATTTCTGCGGAAAACTTAGCTAAAACTAATTTCAAAATTTAATACAGTTTAATAAATCGATTTTGAAATTTAATTTCATATTAGTTACGTTATGTTTGCAATCGCGATTTAATTAAAGTATTTTAGTCCACGTTTAGATAATAATAATAAGTTAATATATATAATTTTTTTAATTAAAATGAAGGTAAATTTTATTATTTAAATGGCATTTTTAATAATACTTTTTAAATGGAAATTGATTGCTTAATTAAATTATTATAAGAATCGATTAAATAATTTACATGCAAAAGTTAAATTTGTTAATATTTGCTTGAAGCAAATTCTCTCGTCTAAATATCCTTTCTAAAACGCATTCTTAAACGGAATTAATTATTATCTTAAACGATGGTAATGAGTTCACTAAACGAAATGCCGAATATTTGCAGTAACAGCTTATTTATTGAAGTTAATTTTAAATGTACTAGATGAAATAAAATATTTAACACTTTTACTAAACTAACAATAAACTATTTTCATACGATGACAGTATAGTCTTGTTTGTAACATTCAGCATTTACGGCATAAATGTGCAATTCAAATAAAATTTTCTTTTGAATATTTCTCGATAATAGTTAATGTACGTTAAAAATTTCGCGACAAATGATGGTACCCTGTGAAACTTTTTAAACGAAAAGTTCGACTCCAGACGCGTCGAAGAATCCGCGGCTCGAGAAGTTATAGTCACGATAAATCCAGGAGACCCTGTATATTCACTACGCACCGCATGGCGACTGGTATTTTGGTGATTACATTAATCCGAGTTCGAGATATTTATGACATAATATTTTACGGCCGAAAGCCCTGTTGCGCGTGCGACGCACCAATTTGTGTCCGTGCTTAACGCGCTTCGCTTGGCATTCCATTATCTACATTGATCCTCGCTTTTCGTGTATTTTATATTTTATCGGCGTCGTCCCTAGAGCGAAATGAATTTCCGCTAGGCACTACCGAGCGATGTTGACCGTAAATTGCCTATCATTTGATCGCGATCGAACGTAAACACGCAGAATTTCGTAGCTCAGGAAAAATTTTCTTTCTTCGCGTTAGATAAAGTATCGTAATTTATGTAAGATTTCACATTTTTATATTGCAATGTTTAGACTTGCAATAGTGTAGCATAATTTATTAAAATATATATTTCTAGAATATATAGAGAATTCGTAAATATTACAAATATAGAAAATTTTATTTTTGAATAAATATAAAAAAAATTTAATAATTCTGCTAGAAAACATTTCATTCTCTATGGCTAGATTATGTAATGTAAGTACGAATGTATAATTCGATTAGAAGAGTTGTGTTTTTACTGAGATTAATCTTAATATTTTAATATTTTACGGAATACATTGCAATTATGTCATAAAAGTACTAATTCTCATGTGAACGATATTTTATTACACGCTCTTGCGTGTCGCAGAGTAAAGACTGTCGTCGTTAAATAAACATTCCGAATAATTCTTCGCTGACCGGGAACACGTCCCGTTCCGTGCAAGTGTAATATACATGCGACTGTTAGTTCTGCCAAAGTGGTTGCTGCTTTGTTTTTTAATTTTTCCCAATTACATAGTACTGTCCGCTTTTCAAGTGCGCTCGACTGTTTGCCAGGTTTTAATGACGAGGCATGCAAAATTAACTTCGTTATTTGTGCCACATTATTACGAAATAATGCGCTTCTCAACTCAGCCGTTAGTTTTAAAACCGTGATAACCGTAAGTTGCATACTTTGGGCAGTTTGTGTAAAAAAGTATAGAAATTAGCCGTACACTTTAAGATATTACGACAATACGGCATTGTCATTATTATCTAGTTTCGACAAGCATATCCTCCCTCGAATAGAAGGCGATTTCTAGTAAAAGTTTCAATCGCCCAAGTCTCGCCTCGGGCGACGCGTGGTGCTCATTATCTCGAAGATTGTTAGATCGCATTATTTTTCGTTTACGACTTCGGCGTGTCGCGGATCGGCCAAAGCAAACAAATAGTTTTCAATAAGAAAGTTTCCTTGTAAGGGGTCCAGGTGCAGGGAACTTCTGTGGCAAGAGTTTAAGGCACCGGGGGAACAAAACTTTTTCTCAGTTTTTAAAACAGTTCCGCGCTTTTCCAACATTTAAAGACTACATAGTTCGGGGGGCACTCACCCTTTTTTTCTCCGCTGTCTCTCCCCCTCCCCCTCCCCCCGTCTCTCCGGCGCCGCTCCGGGCGCATTCTGTTGCCTATCTGAGAGTGTAACCGAGTGTTTTGCCCATTCGCTTCGGGGTTATCTCCGCAGCAACTTGAGGCATTCCACCGCGAGATATCTCGGGAAATTAATATTCTACGAAAAATCGCATGAGCGAAATGCGGCGGGATGGAGCGAGAGCCGAGAAAAAGTTTTTCGCCCGCGATGCGGGATCAAGATCGAACGAAATCAAAGTTGTGCAAACACGCGGTTATTCTTCTTTCTGCGGTAAGAAAACACTTGGCGTTGCCGACGCTATCGAGACGTTCGGATGCCATCGAGTGGAATGAAATAATGATGAAATTGCAGCCGGCGCTTTGCCGATACCTCTCTCGATTTCGACATTTCTGATATCCAATCGCGCGATGTCCCGGCTTCATGAGAATTTTTCAAGTACCGACGACGTTTCGTTAGATTGAATGAAGATTAAATGGATTATTACTGATTGGGGACGAAGGAGTTTGATCAAAAACTAAGGCATTACAGTAATCAAATATCGTTTATAATCCTAAAGACATAATAGATTTATTGAAATAGAATTATAACAATGGGAAACATTTGCGAGTTTAATCCGACAATTTTATTCATCGTAATCAAGTTAATTCAACGTTCAGATCTCACATACAGTAATTCACATTGTAATTATCAGAATTATCAGGTCGAGTATATCACATCGGGCATAAATCCTCCGACGTGCGTCACGCGAATTCTTTTGCTCCATTCTATTTTAGTGGCGGAATGCGCATTCGTGGCCGGACAAGGTTAATGTGAATCGAGTGATAAGTAAACGTACGGTTATTTGCCTCCTTCTTTCTCGCGCACACCGCGTGCTCGTATCTCGTATGAACATTTCCAGAACCATCGAGATATTCCAGGGACCATTGAGCAGAATAAAATAATGACAAAATCGCATCGGGGGCTTTTCCGCAGCGGCCAATGCCGGTCACAGCAGTCGTAGCGTAACTTATCCAGTTTGAAAATTTTATAGGCTTTTAGTGCTTTCGCTAGTACCGACATGCTTAGTATATTTCTCTCGTGATTTTTCTCTTTGAGGACGCGCCGTTATGTCATTTCCTTTCGTTCAGAGTTATTCTGCGAGAAAAGTAATGAGGCCGTTAACACATTAGTCATTTGCAAATTTTAATACATATTTTTCTCACTTGATATAATATTTGTATATGATAATTAGATTTATATGTATTTGCGGTAACTAAAGTACTTTCAGACTTTACAATTTGAAATACCATTAATTGGTTCTTTAAAAAAATCCTTTATTTTTGACGAAAAATATTTGCAAAAGTATATAATTTTTACTTTGATTAAAAAATTATTTTTCTCTTATTTTCTGTGCAGCAATTATTTTTCATTATTTTAAACTATTATACTGTAGAAGCTTGCATTTGAATTGAATTAAATTTAAATCTCAAAATAATGTTGATAAAAAAAAATTCGCAGGCGTTGAAAGTAACATTGGAATTCTAAAATTTCTACGTTCTAAAGTAAATCAAGCTTGAACGTTAAAATACGTTATTCAACGTTATGAATGTTTCAGTAAATGGTAACGAATGTACGAGCGTCTAGCACTTAACGTTTGTTGTTTTTATTCTTATGACGGATCCAGAATAATTTTGTTTTTACGAAAAGATTCAAATATCAGCGCAAAGTTCTACTCTGATATATTGCAATATTACTATTCAATGAATAAAGTAAAGTTCGCGGCGCGATGTACCTTCGTTTAATAATAAACAAATAAAATTGTAAATCAAATTTTCGGATTGCCGTTATTATTTGTTAATGCACAATTAATTGTCGTCCATACGTTATTCATCTTTATTAAACAATTTTAATATCCTCGTAAACACGCGCCGCGATATATCATCGGGTAATACTCTTATCGCGAGCTGCGAAGTAGGGAGAATTGGATAGAAGCGGAACATTTTTCACTTCCGGAATGATATACTGTGCCTGGTGTAAGGATGGCTTCGTCCTTTTACACCGAGGCATCGCTGAATCTCTTAAGGATCGCGGAACTCGATTTTCTCCAAAGTCGTAAGTAATAAAAATTGCGCCGGACGACAGCTAATATTAGCGATGACATTCCGATGCATTTTTATTGCCGGTCATTTAATTTGGTGAAACCATTTCCGCCATATCGCGTTTTATTTTCAAACTACATTCGAATTAGCAAAAAACCAGCAATATTGATGATAATATAATATAATGATACTAGGAGGAATAAAAAATATTATAATTTTTTTATTACAAAATTTCAGAATAAAATATTGAATTTTTAACGCAAGAGAAATTAAAAAATTTGAATGTAAAATATCGCAATATTTATCAAATTAAAATGATTTTTTATCAATACAGCGTAAATAAAAAATCGTTCATATTTATAACGTTTAGAATGTTAGAATTAAGTGTTTACTACTCGATAATTAATATATGTCGATGTTACCAGTACTATTAATCTATCCACTAAACTGATCAATCTAGTGTAACAGCAGCTTTATGTCAGCAATGCTAATTACGGTGCAATGAAGGTTTATTCGTTATTAAACGCGCCCATTATACTGGTCAACTTTAGCTTGCATTTCTGCAGTTACGTGTGGTAAACACTTTCCGAGTTAGTAACAATCGAATGCGAAGATACCATCGCGCACAATTGCCGCGTCATGACATGGTAATTCTGGAGCATAAGCGAGCTCGCGCCGCGAAATAAATGCATAATAAACACCGTAATGACGCATGTCGCGCGGAAAACACTCTCGTGGCAAACGAGAGTGGTAAACGATTTTTCGATACATTCTCTATTACGCTCGGACGTGGAGGAAACGCGCGTGGCAATTTATAGTATTGTGTGAGTTGTATTACGTATGTTGTATTTTAATGTATTTCTATGTGTGTCATACTGACGAGTACGATTGTAAATAAACTGTAGAGAGCTGAGAACTGCATTTCGATAAAACAGAGTCTGCCGCTCTTGAACTGTTTTGGTGGACGATTACGAATTTATGTTAATAAAATTTAAATTTGAAGTAATTATAGGAGATCTGTGGATACATACATGTATGAGAAGAATTTAGCAAAACTTCAGTATGACAATTGGAAAAAAATAGGAATAAGTTTATTTGTTTTAACAAAGTTAATTATGACTATTTGATGAAGTTTGTAATATCAATTTTTTCCTTTAACTTTCTAAAATCATATTACTAATTAACGGAATTTTTTAAACAGTGAATTATATTGGACTTTGATCATGCTCCGAGCACGCCTCCTATATTTTTCGAGTTTCCATTCATTGGCTAATAGTTTAAACGGATTTCATCTTCACAGTTTTATTCAAGCGTCGGAAATAATTTAAGGCCGAGCGGATTAATGAAATGTAATCGATCGATTGGTATTACCGGCGGGTCGAGTAATTTTCGCAGGAGCGCCACATCCGTCTATCGATCGGCTCGTCTCTCCTTTTTACCGTCGGTATTCGGAACGATCGGGATATCCCGTGGCTCTCGGTCGTGTCAACCTTTCGAGGGCGCCCTATTGTCCTGCGGCTTTCAGCCTCGGAAATGAAGTAATGGAAACGCGGCTGGATCTCCCTTTCCTGCGCCGTACGACGTACAATTTTACTCCTTCCTTTTTTTCTGGCCCTCTCTCCCTGCCTTCATTTCGCCGACTTGCTTCCGCTAGCTTTCCTTCATCCGTTCTTTCTTTCTATCCGCTTGTCACCGACCGCACCCCGGTTTGCCGCAATCGTATTAAGTTCGCTGTTTCGTCGACGAGTTGCGTTTACAGTGCGCAACGTGTCCAGCGAAAAGGGCTTACGAGAATTCATAACTCTAAATCGTTTTGTACGGAGTATATACTTCGTATATTCGAGACTTTATCGCCAAAAATCTTGAACAGAATCTTAACAGAAAAAGAGCGTGATGCAAAGTTAGAAATTATTTTTAACGATAGAGAAATGTAATAATTTCTTATAAATACCAAACTACTTCAGATTATTGTTAATATAGATTTCTTGGCATTTAAATATTTATCATTTGTTGAAAAATATAGATGCTTTATTAATACATAAAGATCATAAATATAATTATAAAGCATAAAAAAATTGTATAAAATAATATGATACAACTCAAACAAAAAGTATTCTTTTTAATAGCGAATGTACCAATGTTACTATGTATATTATTTAAAAAAATAACTTGTAAGAATAATTATTAATTCTCCAACTTCTCCACTGTTTTAATAAAAATTTTATTAGAATCAATCTAGGAAAAACAGCAAAAGGATAGTAAGAACAAATTGAATGAAAAAATTTTTATCCATTTTTGAGAAGAACACGACCGTCGTGGAAGGGTCACTGGCCCTTTAGGAGTTAACGATGGCTCTGGCTTTCTGCTCTTTTGCTTTACTCCGCTCTTCTGCTCTTCTTCGCTATTTTCCGCTTGTTTTCTCTAGCACGCGTCATCGGACGCGACCGCAACGATCGTATTAGCACCGCCTTTCTTCCGTTCCCTTCAACATAAGCTTATATCGTCAGCGCACTCGAATTCTCCGGCGGCGCTCCGCGCTCTAGTCCTTTCCGGTCCATCCGGTGCCCGGTCTCTGCCTCAGTACCGGCTTAGAAATACAATAAAATTGTTCCTCGCGACTACTCGATCTCGGGCCCCGCGTAAAAGGCTTTCGGAGATTTCGAGTGGTAATTTATTTCCGGCCGCGAGGGTCTTCTGAAGTGTGTGTGGCGAGAGTCACGACAAAGGAAAACTATCTCCTCGAGTCTCGTCAATGTGTCGTCCTTGGTCCTTGACTTTTTCTTTCTCCTCCCTCAATCCCCACTGTACGTCTTGCTCCTTCCATTTCGCCGTTCCTCCTTTCGCTTCTTTGCTTTTTTCCGCTTGGGGAATCTTTCCGAGTTTCAGGAACATTTGTATGTCGTTTGTTTCGCGACTTTGTCGCCGCAAATTAGGATGAAAAATCAGTCGTTAGAGTGAGGAGGTCCATTAAGACTCTCGCCTGGAGCTGTAATCTCTCGAGCAGTGATATTTAAGAAATAATTCTTTGTTGTGGGTTTAAGAAATGTTTTAACTGCTAATTACTCATAAATTTATATTTTATGTTTCTTATTAAATTTGTTCAGTCATTAAGTTGCCGCAAAAAAAGTGAAAAAATTCAATAATAATTTTATAAAATTCGTCATTGAGTTTTACAATGCAAGTTGAATTTTAAGAATATAAAGAAAGGCAAAGACATTACGGTGTATCTACATGGTCGCTGTACTGCTAATGAAGACTTTGTAATAAGCGGATTAATATGCCTCGTTGATTCATAAGCATTATTTTCGATTTCTGTTTATATATACTACTGATAATTTAATGTTCTCAATGAAATAATATAAATTCCAACGATACATGTGTAGGAGGATCAGCTCATTGTCGCGCTCATTAATTATTACTATATGGGACATATGTCGACGGCGAGGCAAACGATTTATTGGTACAATGAACTAATTACTTTCTAGCGTACAATGGTAATTGTAACGCGCATTCCCGGTATATTAAGCGTCGCGTTCGCTCCATTGTACGGACCATAATGGATATTATGTCATACGGGAAATATCTCTGCTTCGTTCACAGAACTGTCGGCGAACGCTCTTTTCGCGGGGGACGCGCTCAGATGATCTCACTCTTCGTCTCGGAGGGAATCCATTTTAAGCCCTGTTTTTTTCTCCGGCCATGCGAAAGCCTTTTAAATCCCGCGTACTCGTTCGACCGTTTTTTTTTTAATCCTGTTCCTTCCGCACACTGATATTTTCAGTGCTTAACTCGGGGAAATCGAGGGTTCTAAAGTCTCAGCAATTGCGTACAAAACGGATAATATTCATATTAATGACATCGCTTTTTGACGTTACGTAATTATAATATTATATCATTTTATAGAAATGTCGCGCATCGTATTAATCACGTAGCTGGGTCACGTTGCTATTTGTCGCGTTATAACACGGAGTAATAATCCTTTTTACGCATTTTCCCCCCGTTGTCTCTTAAAGCAACGGCTATGCTGTCCATGGCATAAAAATCTGCCCGGGAGATCGTAAAACCGAGGTCCGCCAAGACAAGGCTAATTTTCCGCGTAGCTGCGAACGGGATGTTACGTAAGCGTCCGTGGCGATATACAACAAATATATATCTCCGCTCGAATGTGCCTTCGAAAGGAAGTCTTAACGGCGACAGGACAGCTCCTACGGTCCTTTCCTGTGTCTCAGATCCTGTCAGCCTTTCTCTGATCCCTCCTGTCCTTCGTTCTGTATTTCACCGACATGGTCATAAAGGGTCGTACACGCGAATACGAGTGCCAGAATTGACTCTGTAACGAGCGCTGTAATAACAAACGAGCTACGACGTAAGTCAAACGAATGGGTCTTTTACGAGTTTCGAGAAGATAGTGTCGTAAGAAGGGAAAAACGCGCGGAGGACAGGCGCGGGAGAAGGAGACAACGAGGTGGGAAGAGCTGGGTGTCACGGCCGAGACATTGTGGCCTGAATATACGAGAGCCGAACTATTAAAAAGATATTTCGTGTGAATTTTTCGCGCATTAAGAAGCCTGAAGACTTGATTCGATGATACTTTCATTGTTATCTTGTTGGAACGTTATTGTGAAGTTGACTAACAAGTCTATTGAAAAGAGAATTTATTTTTAAAAAATATTAATTGGTCACATTAATTCATGATTAAGAGATTGCAGTCATGTTTACCTTGCTTCTAATTTTTCCAAAATACTAAAGTTTTATATTTTTTGAAAAAAATTAATAATTCCTTTCCTTTCTTCATTTTATAATTAATATTATTAAGGTATTGTTATATACATGATTGATTGTTACATATATTAATTTATAATGTTAGTGAAAAATTTAGTAGTATATGTATATTGGAGTTATGAGAAGATTATTTTCAACGTAAACGCAGATAAAAAATTGATTAATCTCAAAAACATTAAACGTGTCTGTATAATGTGTGCCGTAACTACTGAATTGAAGACTACCGCATCTTTTCTTTGGCGAACACAAACGGGATAATAGCAAGGCGCAACGGTCCACAGTGGCTCGCAATATGACACTGCGTGCTCAGGAAAGAGAAATGTGGATTCTTTTTTGAAATCCGCTTATTTTCGCGTCGTTTTGTCGCGCGGGCTTTTTCAGATTTTTAATTAAAAATGCGAAACGCGCCCGCGCGACGGGAGGTGATAGGTTACATAGGAGGGCTCGAGCGGGATAAGCTTTGTGCGTGGTATATAAACCCCGTTTAACCGTCGCGTCGATATACACTTTTGGCTCGCATGTTATTACGGGACCGCGATTTTATGCGGGACGCGTATATGTTCGCGAATTAGGGCTGTTTCGCGCCGGGCGCCGCCGAATTTTCGCGATAACCCGCGCGATAACGGCCTAAGTTACGATAATCTAATCGTAACCGCCGTATTTTCCGGCGCGGATTTAGACGCTCTGGCCATTATGCCGTCGTTGAATTTTTATGCCCGCGATTTTACGCCATTCGGGCGTGTTACATACTCACGGCGATTTTGGACGAAACGAAAATATGAGGTTAAAACGCGATCGCAATATTATCGAACGCGCTTACGCAGACGATACAACACCGCGAATACGCGAGAGTTTATGCTCGCTTTAAGCGTCTTGCGTTATCCTGTGAACGTTCTACAAAGTGCACAGTGTATACGTAGTACATAAATATTGCATAATATTGCAAGAAACTTGAATCCTATCGAAAATCAGAGACGACGAGTTTAACTTTATTAAAGAACAAGGTGATTACATTTTTTTTTATTATAAGCTGTCTTAAAGATCGGTCGTCGGTTTTTATAAACGTAAATAAAATAATTCAAATACGTTTATGTATCTCACACATGCTTAAGGTAGACATTTTAAGCTATCGAATACTTTAACATATTTTATCAAATTCTTTGTCCATCTCGATAAATTATATAAATCATGTATACATATATATTTTTTATAATATCTGTGATAATAAGATTTATAAACTTTATAAAATAAGTTTCTCTTACATAATTTAGCAGTACAAGAATTAAGAATTACTATCACACATGAATAGCATTTGATTTTTTAATATTTTGAATATGTAATATTGCTCACAGGCATATTTGTGTACGCCGCATCAAACGCGCGCGAAAATATGTAAATCGTAGAATGGAATTGGTCGAGGGGTATATCGGAGGGAAAGTCGAAGGAGTGCCGAGAAGTAGAGTCACGTAAGGGCGTTATTAAAAACGTGCCAGTGGGATGGTAGTTTTCAGAGGCAATATGTGGTTGTCTGTGCCGCAAGCAACGAGATCTCTTCGTCCTTCCAACGCGGATCTCTTTGATGGCGCCCAAGTTTTGGATAAAGCTCTTTCTCTTTGTTCACTTCTCGCTCTCCCGGCTTCTCGTACGGCTCCTCTTCGACGGCTTCTTCTCCCAGGTCACGGCGAACCTATTTCTCTCACAGCTACTTCAAATTTAAGTCGTTAAAATTACATTAGAGAAAAAAAAAGCATAGACTCTCTAATCCCGTATGTAATGCCATTCGGTAATTTAGGATGAAGGTCTAAAAGCGGGATCTGCACCCCCGATCACGAATTACCGAAAGCTCCGGAAAATAATGAATGTTATTCCTCACTCTCTTCCTTCCTCCTTAGTGAGCGCGGGAAAGGGGTAAGGGTAAGGAGATGGGACGGGCCCTCTCGGAAGATTCGCTTTCCACTTGGTAGCTCCTTCGTGCGCGTAGCAGCAGCAGCAGCAGCAGCAGCAGCCGCCACCACCACCTCCTTCTACCCTTCTCTCTAATTCGACTCCTCGACCATCGCCAACCCCCAATCTCCAGCCGCCACTCGGTTATTACTGGTTGGTCTCCCGGGAAGACGTTATTATCCGTGCGGCTCCTCCGCGATGAATTTCTCCCCGAGGCTGATTAACGGCGTGAAAAACTTGAACGGAACAGAAACGCACCGCACGTATCGACTCTCCTCGATGCGCGATCGCGTTATCTAATTATTCGTCTTGAAATTACCTGTCGTTGTTTTCTTCCCTCGCTAATAACTTTCGCCCGCTTGGATCCTCTGTAAAATTTGAAAATGCAAGATATTTCATTCTTTCTCCATGTTTCTCTTATCTTTTTTATCGATACTGTTACAAAATAAGTCAAATTACTATTTTTTATTTGTATTTGTCTCATTGAAATCCCGGAAGAGTCGCGCGAAAGTATAGCGCGTAGTAATGCTGTTTTCATTTCTACTACATTTTCGAAAATGGACGTGGTAGACTACGCTTGGAAAAAAATGACGCGCACCTGCAACCATTCGTTGCGATAAATACGGAACGGGCGACGGTGCCCGGGCGCGGCTCCGCAACTGACATTTGTTATCGAATGACAAGCTTCTCCCCGTCGACACATTTATCTTTCGACGTAGCGTCGCGGTATGGAGTTCATTTGCCTGGTACGTACCGAATATGTACTATTACCATGAACAAATTAACTCGCTTTCTACCGTCCACGCTTCTGCTCGGCGATTCGTGGGAAAGAGACGTCTGGCTAGGCGTATAGATATTGGTGGACAGTCTTTCCACGTTTGCGTATGTTGCTCGACACTCGTATCAATCGTAAATCGGAACGAGCGGACCATACAGCTGATCCGACGAATGGACGAGCCGATTACGTTAGAACGTCCGAAATTTTTCCCGAGATCCATCGTAAGCTTATCGCGGGATTAAGTTTTTCTGGTTGATTTGTGCTTCTCCGATACATATCACTATTCGTAAGTTCGTTAAGATTGAAGAATGAAAGAAATAGCGAAGAAATAAGAGAGATAATGTTATATAAACGGAATTCTAGATTTTATTTCTGTAAGATTGTGAAAAGCGTGTACTGATATTTTATAATATTCAAGACTTTTACAATCTGTAAAATATGCACAAAGGCATATTTTTTTCCCGAAAAGTCAGAAATGAAATGCTAATTTTCCAAAATCCAGTCGTATTGGAAATAAATTTGTGACTTTCTATCTATGCTTGATACAATGTAACACAGAATCATAAATGCAAAATCAATTTGTGATGTTAAAGCATAGTTATCCTCTGCGAGGCTACACATAATACTGTTTCCACCCACATGCTCGAGGGTTAAATGATTCGCAGCCCACGCGCGGCGCGGCGAACGTATTCGCCTGTCACCGTGTCCCAATTCGTTGGTCTCTTCTCTATCGGTCGATGGAGCCATATAAAGCAGATGATAGATCGGGACGAGCAAACAAAAAGTCGCATCAATGGCTCGTCCTTCTCGACGCGGCGCGGCGCGGCGCGACGGCCGTTCGCTGGATAACGAACTATTCTCCGAGCGGCGCGACACAATTTTTAGCCGGTGTTACGCGTTCGCCGGCACATTCGGTATCGAATTAAATCTCCCCCGGTTTTTCTTCGCAACCTCGTAACACGGGCGAGTGTTAATAGATCCAGCTCCACGTGGGACGCGCGCACCTCTTCGTCTCGCTACCGCGGCGCCGGCCGGTATCGATCCCGGGGATCGATGTAATGAAACGAGACGCGCGACGTGCAGGAGCGAACAAAGGGTCGATGAGAGCGGCACGAGCAAACAAAATTACGCGGATGGCTCGTCCTCGATGCTTTCCCGTCGCGCGCGAGTGCAGTTCCTGCGCCCGTCCGTTCCGAAGTAACGAACTGATCGCAAATCGAAACGCGCGTCTCCGATAAAGCTTTACTCTCTCTCGCACGCGAATTAACTCCATCTGCTCGGTACACCGTCCTTCACGAAAATACACATCGGAACGCGAGCTCACGTTCGGGCGCAGCGTATCTCTCCACATCACTATCGATAAGTCGCTCGAAAAGTGTTTTCGTAAATTCAGTGAGTATTTATCATGAATCGTGAAGAAGCAGGAAGAAGTCACTAAAGAATCAGCGCACGATTGCTTTGGCGTCCATCAATTTCAAGAGAGAGATTTCTTTTGGAATTCTTAAGGATCCAGAAATTACACGTAGATTGCAGATTATACATGGAAAATGCTCCAATAATTTGCTACGGAAATTGAAAAGCACGACGGTTGTTTTAACATTTTATTAATATCGAATTTTTACAAACGTTTCAAGATTGTATTTTGCAATAATGCGTAACTCTTATTGAATGTTTGTTAGCTGCACAATTGCATGCCATTTGATATCTTGATTAAAGAACTAAACTTGCAAAACGACTGTTAGTCGAGACATTCTCCTTACGACGTTATTCGTTCTTGCTGCCTCGTTGCTCGCAGCTTAATCTTTTCGCACGTCCGTTTTTTCCACTGGGCAAATGATTGCACGACGTATTATGCTCGTGAAAAAGACGTCTCCTCATATAGAGCGACGAGCATGCATTAAATTTGAATCTGTTGGGATGAGAGCGCGGAAGGGCGACAACGGTGGAATATCAACAGATGGTGTTTTAATCGCGGCACCCTTTACCGTTGAAAGGGTGGGAGTTAGAGGGAAACGCGTGCGGGGAGAGAAAGAGAAACTGTCAGAGGGATACACCCGCAGCGGAAGCGTCGGAGGACGAAGGACGAAGAGGAGAATGAGCTGTGCGGGGCGCAGAGGCACCGCTGGATGGCCGGATAGTAAATGATTGTCGATTAAAGTGTCCCCTCCGGTCAGGACCACGGCAGGCCCAATGGCTGGATTGACAAATGGTTCGCGAAATCTGCATTCGTTGCGAAGTATTCGCTTGCCAATTTTGCCCGAGAGTCGTACTCGGCCATTTGTTCGCTGCTCGTTCTACCATGAACTCCATGGAAGAAATAAAAAAAGAAAGAAAGAAAGAAATAAACAGACGCGCGCATCGCGTTTGTCCGTTCGGATCGTGATCCTTATCGATTTCGTCCCACGGCGATCCGTCGATAGACGTGCTCTCAGCAGCAATAAATGAAAAAAAAAAAAGGAAAAATTGTCGAGAGTACCGTTGAGCTCGTGCATAGCCTTTTCACGCTGCGCCCCCGATATCGATTCGATAAGCTACTAATTAACAGAATGAAAAGCGCGGGTGGTTCGGTCTTGATCTATTCAATATTTTCAACGATATTTTATTTTGAGCAGAGAGAAGCTTGTGTTGAGAATTATCTAACATCTGGCAGATTTGTATTTAAATAAATTTGATAGGATAAAATAAATAAGCCAAATAAAAGAATACTTATATGAATAGTAATTAATAGTCGATGAAAAATTCATTTTCTTGTTTTTGGAACTAGATGTTCTCATTTTAATGTAAATAGAAAAGACTGATTTTATTTTTTTAAAGATAGTTGATTGTATAATAATTTTTGTGCATATTTTGCGATCGTTAATCTTTAGAAAGCAAGAAATCGATCTTTTAGCTTTAGAATATCACTTTGGTACATGTGTAAAAAATGAAAAAAAAAAAATTGTAAAGTAATACGACCGGTTTCTAAAGTTTAAAGTTGTAAAGTGATTAGTATTTACGACGAATGGTCACAGGCAAAAGCAGATCAGAGCGATAAGTGTTTTATCGAATGAAAGTCGATCGAGTTCTTTCGGGCGCTGTTGAAGTATTTTCAGCACGACACGCCTCAGCGGCCAAATATTCGCAGCACGTTTCGAATCGTCCGAAGTATCCGAATCGTCCGAGCGAGTTGAACCCGAGCGGCTTCTTCGTGCGTACAGCGATCGTTTGATCGCGCACAATTGACAAGGAATTAAGAGAACAGAGTCGAAGTCAAAGGTCCGGACCCTTCACTTTGAGTCTTGATTGTTCGACGAGAGAATACGTCGCGCCGACGAACTGGGCGTCACTTTGGATCGCTCTGATAAATGATTCGACAGATTCGCACACTTCTTTGTCTGTACTTTACCACTATGATTTGTCTTGTCTTGAATCTCTTTTGACCCTGTTGTATGTTAACAAGCGGAAAATATGTGGCATTTAATTTTCTGAATGGTATTTCAGTAAAAGCTATTGCAAACAAATATCCGGAATGAAGGTGGATAGTGAATGGTAGAATAACAAATTGATATGCGTATTTGGTCTTTAATTTTAAATGTTGTATCATATTATTAAAATATTAATATGTAAATTTAACGATATATTGATGGAACTAAGCCGTCCCAAAAATTATGCTTCAAGCTATTTAAAAGACAATTATTTCAATTATATTTTTGTACATTTATAATATAATAAGAAATGTAATAAGAAACATTCGCGTATATAAATACTGAAAGTACAAATTTGAATAAATTTTAGTGATGTGTGATAAGGAGTTAAATTTGTAGCGAAACAATTAAACGCGAGCACGGCTGATTTCATTAAGCGACGGCCGTTGTAAGACGGAAATGAAAGTTTCTTTTTTCCGAGGTGATATAAAACGAGACTTTTCACCGTTGAATTATCCCCGTGCTCCTGAAAAATTAACTTAAAATCTTACCGTCGTGCCTCCGAGGACGGCACCTTGGAGAAGCAAATGAGAACGGTGCAACGTTACAATGGCGATTCAAGAGAAAGGGTCGGGGGGGTCAATTTACATTTAATCTACAAACATTCTTACACTCCTTGTCTCGTTACTTTCTATTAAAAGGGAGCTGTTGGGCGCTGGAATAATACGCTTGTTTGCCGTGTATGTGCGGCGATCGATACTGTGGCGCGATAGCACTGGTCCATATCGTGCAGCTACAGCATCTCGATCGCTCTTTGGGGAAGAAAAAAGAAGAAGAAGGAGAAGGAAAGAGCGAAAATTCTACCAGCGGAACTGGAAAAGGGAACGATGTGCCGTTCGTTCATACTTATTTCATGAAATTCCGCGATATATTTCTACTGCTAATATCCGCTGTTCATGATTGCCCACCACGGCCACGGGCCGATAGTCTCGTCGAAGAGACGAGATCGGATGGACAAGCACGGCTATTTAGGGCCCAGATTTCCAATCAGGAGTATCAAAGCTCGCCCCGCTTATCCCGCGCCCGCTTCGAACCGCCCATTGGTATCGTACACCGCGATATTCATTACCAAATATTTGAGCTTAAAATGGAGGACGTACACACGTCCATCTGCCGATTTCATAATTTGCGCGGTATACGCAATTGATCGCGTGCGACGAATGCATTCGTCCTTGTGTTTTCGTATCGAACACGTACGCAAGATCTATTTTCGTGTTGCATGCCGATGTGGATCAATGCGCTCGTTATATCGACAATGTGTTACATCGCAGATGAATCTGCAATTCCATTTATAAATCAGCATATGGAAATGGGAAAATAGCTGGATTTAGAATTTTAATTAAGCCTCTTCGGCTAGCAGTGTCTTCTATTAATTTCATCGGGTATTTTCACGTTAATACTGTAATATATGTGTCGTTAATACTGTAATATATCGATTTGCATATTTGCTGCGCAATGATAAATAAAGATAAAAAATTTATGTTGGAGAAACTGTGAGAAACATCCTTTTATCCCGTTTTGCTTCACATTATGCATATATAAAATACATGACATGTAATATGTGTAAGTTTCTTATAATGCCAGTCTTTTACATTATAAATTTAAAGAATTGTTAAAATATATAACTGATTGAAATTATTCCAAGGAAGATAAAGTAGTCAAAGTATTGATATAACATTAGGTACATTAACAAAACATTAATAAAACAGTGAAAAATTATGGATTTTATGATTAAAATTATGTCAAGCACATTCGCGCGAATTAAGTAGAGCTTCGATTTTCTGCAGTGCGAATTTAACTACCATTTTACCAATAATCTAATCATCATCGCAACGAATTCAAATCTCGTTTCCAAACGTTATTGGTTTTGTAAATCAGCGTTTAACTCGGAATCGAGCGCGGCAACTCGCATGACAGGTCGGTAATAAACAAAAACGAGGGCAGGCAGGAGGAAAAACGCGACGCCGCCACCCTTCGCGAGCGTCAAGGTGATAAATCCTGCGGGGAGGATGGCGGCTCTTGCTTCTTTCGAGTTTTAACTCCCGCAACTTTCTTATTTATGTGTGGCACGAGCACGAATGGATTTCGCCCGTTAAAGTTCCCGTTGCTCTCATCGAGGCAGTTCGAAAACCGGCGCATCGAAGTAGATCCGACGGGTCGTTCCGAGGGGGGAAACGAGGGCGGTCTCGGTTGGCGATTTAAATAAAAAGAATGCCGTTTTCTCGCGAAAAGTTTTTCGACAGCAATTACGCTTGCAAGCGCGCACTTTCCGAATATGGGTCGCGCGTAATTCGCGAATTTTTGTTAAAAGTTTATTGAATGAAGCGATTTTATGCCGAAGAGTCGCAAAAACTGTCTGTTATGCATACATAAGTGGCTGATTATTAGCGATAATTAACATATTTGCGAGATCTCGAAATTGTAAAATAACAATTAAATTCGCTATTTATTTAGCGAATTTTCATAATATCCGAGATTGCATTTCCGATAATGACGGGACGGCAAAATAACGTTCAGATATTCAGTTGTAGAAGAATTATCCGAATTTCGCACGCTGGGATTTCGACCGCGCGGATCTGGGATTACGAACCTATAATTATTTCGGGCATCTGATTATTCGATAGTCGGCTACCCCATTGGCGCCCCGCGCACATGACTATCACGCAGTCGTTATGCTATTATCGTAATCGCATAAATCCTTCGCGCCGCCGCTACGCATACCGATTTGTCTATGTCCTTTAACACGCTCGACTAGTCGCGTTACTTATAGACTCCGCGGTCGTACATATGTATCCTATAGTCGGAGACTCTCAGATTCTCTTCTCTTCTTTGTTTCAGGTAGGTGAGCAACGCATATCGGGGCCGTCTTGGTCGAGCCAACCGGTTATTTATGTGACGCGCTCGAGACGGTATGACGTCGACGACAAAGTATCGCCGAATGCTGCCTCCCTTCCCGGCGGCGCGGCGTTCCGCAGCTAAAGGTTTGACAGATACGAATGCAAGACGTCGCACGTCCCGACGTCGGCGTTACCGTCATTGTTGTCGTGCGTTAAACCGGATCTAGATCAAGCAAACGAGCGCGAACGGACGCAAGTGAGCAACTTGCCTCAATGCGAGGACGAACGATGTCGCTTCTACCGATATAGAAGCAAATTGTTCATTCGTGCTCGTTTGCGCACAAGGTTTGAGAGACATAGCACACGCGTAATCGCGTGCGCTTTGCGTCCGCGCTTTTGCGATATCGTGTCGCGCTAGGGCTTGAAATCCTTTTTACATGGATGGCACGTAACGTGATTTTGTACGCTCACAGGAATCATTCCATAGGTTTCAAATTTCGAAGCCTACATCTAGGATATCTAAAATATCGTGCTCTACAATAATGAGTTTAAAATAATAAGAAAGTAATAATTCTTGATTAATTAATTAATAATTAATTAACAATTTGAAAAATTTTTGAAAATATTAATCATCTTAATTAGAATTACTTTTTTAATTGCTTTCTGAAGAACCGTCTTGTTATTAAAGCAGCTTTTTTCTATTAAAGACATAATATACATGTATCGGATGTACATTAAAAATGCGTCATTATAAAATTAAATTTCGCGGATGAAATTAACGTGTGCACTAATCAATACCGTTTAAAACTCATTAATTTTTAGGTTGGATTAAATAGTAGAAGTGTTTTCTTTTTGCAACAGTAATATATTCCATATATATAAGACACATATTTTCTTCTCATTTAAATGGATATATGCGTTATGCATAATGCGCATCTCGCGTTCTACGGGGTACTCAACAAATGATATTTTGATGACTCTAAATCTGTCAAAGAATTTATCCCTAATAAATTATTCGTACGTCGCGAGGCATCCGGTATATTCCGCGTAATATGCTTCTTTTCACGGACGTTCAGACATGCGGACGTACGCAATCGCGTGCGGCAAATGAACGTATCATGCCAAGCCAGAGAGGGAAAGAGAAGCTGAGCGCTATAGCACGCTGAATTATTGAACAGTGCACTCTGGCTTACCTCCTTCGCATATTCCGACACCTATGCTCGGCTCAATCCTGCGCGCGTATTATTGTCTCGCAAAGTAGAGAGTACTACTACCTCTCAGCTTAAGATGGAGAGGTCTATATGTGATCGCACGATGTGTTTCACGTATCCGGATATAAATTATTTCTCGGATTTCGCGAGAGAGGATGAGAGAGAGAGAGAGAGAGAGAGAGAGGGGAGGGGGAAGAGGAAGAGAGAGAGAGAGAGAGAGAGAGAGAGAGAGAGAGAAAGCAAGATTACGCGTCTTCTGGATTTGTGTAATGGAATCTTATTGAATTCCTTTTTCCTCTTTCTGGCGAAAGTATCTTTAGTTTAACATACGACGGTCCATGCGCAATTAACATTTATATGAAAGGATTAAATTCATGGGTCCCTTCACAAATCTTTTGAATTGTTTAATGTCAAAGGTAATTGAAGTTTATCGAGTATAATTAACAATGATGTAGACGTAAAGTGCCCTTACAGCTAAAAGATGAGTTAATATAGAGTGTAGGTGATATACTTGAGCAGATAGCGTTGCAACGATGACCCAGTTGATTCAAGTTTGTTTACTCGAATCGAGTTTTCGGAATTTTCTTTTTTTTCTCTCCTTTCGATTTTACTAAGCTCTGCTTGAAAACTTATCAGAGTTTTAATTAGCATCAACCGCGTTACGTGACAGTGACGGTGAAAGATATTGCGAATCTAGCGACAGGCGCGGGAACGAAATTTCTTGCAACATGAAGGCAGGAAACACGTCGATTTTTCATGGCCTCATGACAATAAAGCGATAACGCGAGATTACATGGTCGCATACAAAGAAGAATCTTTTTCGCACGATACAGCTCGTTAATGGTGTCGGTAATCGGATGCAGTCTAATCTATGTGGAATCCGTGCCGAGGGGAAAATTCTAAATCAGTCGCGCGATACCGCGATACAAATGAAGTACGGATGTATATGAATAACTTTGCAGTTTGTCATATCGCGCTGTGAAAGTCGGTCGAAGACTCACGTATTCCGGGACGCGCACCGTGGATGTAACCCTTCGTAAGCCCTTAAGATCCGCCGGTGTCATTATTTTGCGCCAGGCGTGCGATCTAGTCGGGCGGAGAAGGCGCAACCGAACAGAGAGGTAATTCGGGTTACACGCCCGGGTGTAATGGGCGGTCTGACCGGGTTCCCGGTAGCTGGCGGCGGGAATACGTTGGCGGTCTCGAGGTCGGTCGGTGGCGCGAGGCAGGAAAACGCGCGAGAGGGATCGAGCGAGCGAGCGCGGCGGGGATGAATGTATGGGCTTCGCTTTTGGGCGCCGCCGGGATTCCTACGGGCCCGTAGGAACTTGCTGCTTGCTCATAAAATGCAAACGGGCGGCAAGTTTAAGTTTAGACAGCCCTCTCTCCGCTAACCCACCTCTTGCGTCGCCGCCGGCCGCCCCCGTTCTGTCCTGTCCCCCTTTCGCCCTTCTCCCACCGACCAGAAGCCTGAGGCTGCCCTAGTCAGCCTCCGTAACCAACCGCGGGCCGACAATAATGAAATCCATAAATCCGTAAGAGAGCAGCACGCCGAACACCCCGTGCCGCCGCGTCCAGGGATTTCTTCCCTTCCTTTGTTCCTCTCTCGTTTCTTCTCTGACAACACCCTGTATCGTACCTACTCTATCCCCCCGTGCTGCTATGTGCCTCTCCCGCTCTGCGAGCCTTCACCTTCGTGACCCTTGACTGAATCTTATTGCGAGTGGAAACGTCTTTACGACTCTCCGCTAGTGCTGCGAGACCAAGTTACATACATATGTACGTCTCTCGGGGTTCGGCATCGGTATTATAAGATGCGCTTAGAATTGCACCGACGGGTTGACTTCGCAACAGAAAGGTTTTCAGACAGGAAACTGTCTTCTAAAGTTAATCATCATGCAATGAGTTATCAAAACTGAATTTAACTAATTAGTTTCTTGGGTATTAAAGCTCATTTGCATCATGCTCTTAGTATGAATTTGTTAATGTACATTTTCTTTTTCTATCTATTACAAGTAAAACTTGTCTAGAAGACAGTGAATTTTTTATTAGACTTGCAGGCTTACCAACTCATACAATTAATGTAATTGAATGCTAAATGAATGAATTTTTTAAAAAGCGGTTTCAGTTTTTGGAACACAATGAGTTTTATTGAGATTGGAATAATACATAAATCGATGGAATATAGGAGCGTTTCGATTGCAGTACCCATTATCGGCACTGGATTTTGGAACCATTTTTTAAAGTAAATTATTCAAATGATGATTGCAGTTTTTATTACTATGGAGTGTGCAGTTATGTCTATCGGCGTAATTTGGTTCCATATTACGGCGCTGGTGTCCCGCAGGAGACTGTGATAGGGATGAAATATCGATTGTCACGCGGTTTCGCGGCCGGCTCTTGGGCGACGTCGAACGTGCCTCTGATTGATTCGATGCCGCCCGCATCGAAAGGAACTGGCGGCACTCGGTGCCCGAGGAGAGAGCATTGTTATGCTAACGGAATTTCGATGACTTCCTATCGATCGCGGCGACGATACGGAAAGCACTCGGGTCCCGCGGATTTTTCCATTTCGAAGGTTTCATTTGTAACCGGCTCTGTAAGGGCCGCCGGTATTTTCTCGACGTGTGGTGTATTATTCTGCAAGATCGTTTCCTCTCCTTCCGCCCGACGTCGCTCCGCGACGTTAAGATGCTTTAGAAACGGACTAGATGGATCTACTCGAAACAGACTCGTTGATCGAATATAAATATCACTCGCACAAAGCCGAGAGCAATGAGGCGCGGGCATTGTGTTGCAGATGGCTGCAAGGTAGAAAACGATAGAATAGAAAACGAAAATGGATGCGGATAGTGCGGATGTTAGTTTTGAGTTAGTTTATGTTTATCTTAGACTTTATGATAACAGAAATTCGTGGCATAGTACTGCGCGGGGTGATACTAGCAAATTTATGGTGTTTAAATTTGATTTGATGTTGAACTCATTTATTAAAAATACTGAAATTGAGTTTTCCGTGGCGGAATCACAAATTGCCGAGGGAATATAATTCGTCGCATTATTAACGCGTTTTTTCTCGCGGAAATTCCTAGAAAATCCCATTTGTCATTTTCATCATATATACTTTTTTTATTCAAATCCATCGTAATTTTACCTCGTTATTGATCGTCCACATTGACGGCTATGTAAAATAAGATTCTGCAATCTCTTTAGCTTTTTTTATCATCACATAATTTATTGATAACTAAACCTCACCAAGGAGGTTTTTTGGTCCACGCTCTGCATTAAATTACACCTTTCATACGCGTCTCTCAATTTCGCTCTCGTGCAATTTATCGGTTCGCTCGTTACACTAGCACCACTTGCGAAAAGTTTTACTCTTCCAGTAGAAATTAACGAAATGTCCCTCGATCTCTCTTTCGTCGATCGTCTGTTGACGTTCTCCCTGCACGAGAGGTGGTGGTCGTTGTAGAATCTCGCTTCGCATCCGCGTCACGGAGCGATGACGAACCGCGAAGAAAGTGGTAAGCTCGCCGATCTTGACTCTCTTCCGGGATTAACGTTCCAGATCCGAGCAACAACCGTGCTCGCTCGAGTGCAACTCGAAAAGCCCGTCTTGCTGACAAGCTCTTAGACCGCGTGTACACTGGCGAGCGATAAGCGATGAATTGTGAGCTAGGAGACGAGGAAGGGATGCGCTCGACTTCTTGACGTTTATGCGAGGAACTTAAGACTGATATATTTATCGTTGTACATGTACTTATATAAGAAAAAAGTTTGCATATAGCACTCACGAGTATCTCTTTTCACTCATCAGTTTAGTGTTTATCTTATCTATAAAACACATGTATTTATACATACATGTATTTATACATAGTAGAAGTATGTTTCTGGTTTATGTGTATAATTTTCTATTCGGGGTTCAAGCAGATTAAACAAAATTCAAACGTAGCTCATCATTTATCGATTATTCACGTAAACGCCGATTTTATAGGTCGTCCATATAAGATTGGCTATGCAATTTCTTACAAGTGGTCCTTGATCGACTGTGTGCATGTATCACCGACGAACAGCTGTTGCGCTTCGTAAGGCGCAGCGAACATGATCACTTGGCTCTAACAGTGTATCAAATGCGCGAACCATGAGCTTCTGTTGTTGGAAGCATCTCTTGACGTTCACAATACAACTGCGCCTTCCCGAAATATTCATAGCGCTAAATGCTCCCGAGACTTGCGTCATTCAGCATGTCGTCTTCGTGACACAAGCATTTGCCTGCCAGGAGATTACCTTGCTCATCGTTTCGCTTCGTATTCGTCCGCGGCGAATGCTTTAACACGTTGAGTGACGGCAGCAATTTGCTAATTTTGTGAAGACTTCGCTAATGTTTTCCTGTTATGAAAGATAACGCGGAATGTAAACGGCATTAAACCGGTATTTCAATGTTTCAAAAACACTGATAATCCATGTATAGCGCTTTCAGCAAAATTTTATCGACATCAAATACTAAAGTGGGAATTGATTTCTAAATCATTAGTAATCATTTATCAGATAAATTTATTACACAACTTCTGATTATTAATATATGTTATATTAATTTTATTAGCTACTATATAAATTTGTTCAACTTTACAATATCATAAAGAGCTACAAATTTAATGAACATTATATATGCATTTAATTAAAATTAAAAATGTGTATTCTAACGTTAAATATTTCTCTTGATTTTTGCCTTTTTAATATCGATACTCTCCAAGTCTGATCCTATTATTATAATTATATCATATTGTGTTTTGGCAGTGTTACATTTTGTTTCTTTATATATTATTCTTTTAAGATAATGTGTATAGTGATGAATTGTTCAGTGTGATTATTTTATATACGAAACGTGGAATCCTCATAGATGGCGAAATAGAATATATCCAAGCTTTCTCAATGCGATAGATGAAAACGGACCCTCGTAACTTTCGAAATTTTGGTGAAGTTTCTTCTTCACGCTTCGCGCAGCTTTGCTGCTTCCATCCCTCTGTTCTCATCTTCATAGCCGTTCGCCGTTCGTTTCTGTGAAACGTGCAACGAAGCAGCAATTTGTTACAAAACAAGACATGCGTTGTTGCATAATACGTTGCACACGTCGCTATTTTAACGCGCATGTTAAAATAACATCGTATATACAAGGTGTTTCAAGTTTCCCGTCTTTTTTTTTTTCATTCATAGATTTCGTGATGACCTTGGAGACGATTTTTTCTTTACAAATTTTTAATTACATGTCACATTTTCTACTATTGAACAGTTATTAAGTATCTTTATACATACATAAGTAATTATTTAAATTAAATTCACACTAAAACAAGGTCTACACAAAATTGTGAGTGGAATTTTTCTCCAATCAGTATACAGTTTAACCAATCAATATCATCGATATTGTTGAAGAAAATCTATTTCATGCTGCTCCTTACATGAAAGAAGTTGCATGAAACCTGAAATGCCTTGTATATATACGTCTGGGGCAATGGATAGAAGGAAGCAGTCCGGAGAATAGGATGTATATTTGGGAACAAATACAATTTGAATGAATTAGCAGTAAACTGGAAATGGGCAATCCAGGGTTACCTGACCCGAGGGTTACCGATCTCTCTTCGTCTCTCTCTTTCTCGTTACTTCCTCCCTCTTTGTTCTTTCTTTTTCTCACTGTTCTTCCTTCTTTCACTCACTCCTTCACTTTCATTCGATCTTGTCTTCTCTATTTCCTTCGTTCCTCTTATTCGTTTCACTTTCTTTCCCTTTTTCTCTGCCAATTTTCTTTCATCTCTATCTTACTGAGTATCGTCAATCTAAACGACATTTTCGGACGAAAATTCCGCAGCAACAGAGAGAAACATTTCACTTTGAGTGGTTTTCTTCTCTCTTTGTTCGCACGTATACAGACCATTCTGCCCTTCTTTATAGGGCTCTTCGTAAACAACTGCGATGCACGTAGAACATAGTCGATATCTACTTTACGTACACGCTTCACCGAGAATTGCTTTTACTTAGAATTCTGGAGGGCTGATAGTTCGCGTTGTATATTGATTAAGTTCTAAAACATCAACTGCTTAGTGTGTCACCAAAGAGTGAGACACTATGCATATTAGATATCTTTGCAGCTTTTTTTTGCATTATTTAGTTAACTGTCTGTTAAACTGTGTTTCATGTCACCTTATAACTGACATAGATATCATTCCAATTATCTTAAGTCGTCTTTTTGTATATGTTAATAATGTATATGTTATAATATTTTTATCATCTCGCATTAGCGTTTAATAATTATGATTGTCAGCAACGTTAATACGATAAATACGGCAAGCATTAGAGGTTCCTATCGAGTGCATCGTGCGTTTCATTTGTGGCAACGTGTATTGTAACAAGTATGATTGCGGCAATTCTCGCAAAGTGAGTATCTCGCGAAACAGTCCCACGATACAGAAAGTCGTATCGTCTCTATGGCCGACATTTTTCTTGGTCTGCATTTCGCGAAGTATACACCGAAGTATCGTAGATTACGCGGCAACCTCGATAGTAACTGCAGGTAGACAGATGCGAAAATGCGCATCGATACGTTCGCGTTACGGTTTGCCCGAGCAAAACGCATTGCGCGTCGTACCGCCGCGGGGGAATGGCAAACAAATATAGCGTAATATCCTACAACAATATACCGTTTTACCTCATTTCGCCGCGGAAGATATTTGTTCAAATGTATTTTACATTTGCGAACGCTATTTTAATAATGATCCTACTTCGTTTCCTCGTTTCGCGATGTAAAATTTCGTTATTGACGACGTGAAAGGTAGTCAAGAGCGAAAATCTTTAAAAAGCAACGACTATTCAGCAGTAACCATGCTTTCCCGTGTTCTTAACTGTAAAATCTTTCCTTTTACATTTCTGAAGGTAAGACGAACACAGTTATGTCACGTTTAAAATAACCTTGCTTAACGCAGTCGGATGATATAATTCCGCGTTTCCTGTTCCGCACACGCATTGTATCATGCAACCATTGTTTTTATTATACACGTACAATGATTACGTCGGCGGGAAAAGCGCGTGAATAGTGTGAATTTAGCGATGTGAAATTTTCTCGCTGTGCGGCGAGCGAAAGCAGCCTGGGAGAAAGAGATACACATTTCTCGGTGGTCTGATATACATTTTTGCTGAGCGCAGTAAGTTTCCCGTTAATCTTATAACACCGCTCACGCCGTGGACGTCCTTGCATTATTCTCGGGCGGAGATTCGTAATGCTTACCCCATGAATAATGTACTGGTTTCCCGGGCACAATCCCGCCGCCACATACTTTCAGTTGAGCCGACAGTTCGGAGTAGTTTTCAAATAGTTCTGGCAGACGTAAGTCCGGGCTAGCCCGATCTTTGCATTATCCGTTTCCGGGAGTGCTATCGCCTTCCGGAATGCGCAATCTCGCGTAATAAATCGACCGAACGTGGAATAAAAATTTGATGATCTGTCTCATCTAGAAAGTATGTACTCATGAATTATGCATTTAAGTCGGTAATGTGATTTAATGCTTACCTAATACCACTCCCGCACCTCGGGGATGAAAGAGAGAGGGAGAGAAAGAGAGAGAGAGAAAAAGAGCGCGCGGGAATGGTGGCGCGACCGAAAATGCAAAACGGTCGTAAGTAATCATTCGCGCGGCTATCGTTTTCGGGAATCCCGATAATTGCGTACAACAGTCATCCGGGATCAGGGATATTGCGTAATCACAAGCAGTCGTTACGTTGGTGGTGCGTTTTATTATCGTGATTAATATCGGCGGTGCCATCGACGGGCGCGAATGCAATACGTCTCTGCAATACGATGCGCTCCCCGCTTCCGCCGCCGCCACCGGTCATCCCCCTCGCTCGCATGCGGCCATGCGAGGCGCACCAATATCTGCAGTGACGGCATTGACCTCTTTCGCCGGTTCATAAAGCGTTAACGGTCATATCTGACGGTAATTACGCCCGCTATTGTGATATGTCACAAATTTCCCATGAAATTTGCCGTTTGTGCCCCGACCTTATCTCATCGCGTTCATATATGTCGCCGGGCGTCGTGCGTGCGTGTATATACATGCGTGTACACGTATGTACATCCGATGTGTAAACCACGCGACCAGCCTGCGGGGATAATTAGAACGCGCCGTGAATGAAACAGTATGGAAAATGGAGATTTCGAATGGTGTTCGCATCACATTGCGCTAAAAGGCCGTGCGTCCCACGGGCATCCCAGATAGACTTACGCTAGATCGCACTAATAAACGCTCACTCTCCACTATGAATTTCCATCATCCAATTTTGTCCAGTCTGTTTATTATCAACATGCATTTCCTTGTATGCAGAGGATATCGTACATTTACATCGCATCTGCACGTTCGCACATCGATTAATTTGATTACTTCAGAATATGTCTTTTTCCTTCAACAATAATATCAATACAGTTTAGTTTTTAATACAGATCGAATAAAAAAAAAAGAAAATTTTGCGGAAATTAATTTTTAGAATTGCAAGTTATTCGTCAAAGAACGATAAGTCAATTTTATAACAACTTATTTGTATATTTTATTTTAACTTATTTCTCTTAATTCGAGACTCACTCGCAGAAATATTGATTTACAATTATACGTTAATAAATTCTGTATCTAGATTTTTATTCTTCTCTTTTATTTGACAGTTTGGAACTTTTATTTTTCCGCATGATTATCGAACAATAACTAATAAGGTCGAATGCGTGTGGTCCATCTGCTCAATTGTCTCTCTTTTCTTCTCCGTCATAGTTTGCACATTTAGCACGCTGATCTGCGTACCCTTCCGTTTCACCCCCGCTCTTGCCCTATTCGGGCATTGGTATGCCGGCATTTTCCGTGACACGGTCCATGAATCGATATGGAATGTAGGCTTCCTGGACAACGATTTTGCGTAGGTAGCATGGAGCGTATATATCGCGCAATATGTGAACAATCCGCTTATTCTTATCAAAGGTAATATGCTTTTAATTGTGTTAATACACGAAGTCTTGCGTCAATATGAAAATAGGATTGCAACAGTCTGTTAATCTCTAAAGAGAAAGAGGCGATAATAAATTAATTTCTAAAGAAAAGGAAATAAAACGCGCGATTTATTAGCTTTTTTGCGCACCATCATTCTTCTGTATACATTTCTAAATGCATACATATATAATATGCATTTTCTTCTGCCAGCTGCATTTTATGGCCTTCATTACTTCTTTCGCTGAAATTAATTCTGCTGGGAGTGTAACATTACTAATTATTTCTGGCTATTCCCGTTTTCTTTAAAGTGTGATATTTGCCAACGTCTGGTACTAAAGTAATAGCTAATGTTACAATCAACTTTTTTAGAAACCCATAGAAGGGACACGATATGTTTATTTCGAAAAAAGCTTGAATTAGATGTTGGAAAACTAAGTAAATCACTTATATTTTTATATAGAATTGCTGTAATTGTTTGTTGCGTGCGAATTTAAAAAATAATTGCGGACAATTTTACTTTATCTCAAATATTTTTTTCGAATTTTTATAAACAATAAAACTTTTGTGAATGCTGACATTTATAAGATCAGTATAGAAAGGCAATATTTGACATTCAACATTCGTTTCTGAAGCAAAAGGATAAATTTGTGATATTAAAAAGTAAAGCTATTAAACTGCTTCAGCTTGCTTTTTACATGGCGTCGATCGTGTTGAATTCATCACGGCAATCCTTTGCTGGAATATACATATTTCTTTTTCCTCGCGCTATATTTCTCATTGAACAATACGTACTGGAAGCGAGATACTTTGGCGGCTCTCGTAATATAGCGCAGCTATTATTTCGTTCGCTGTGAAACATCCCGCGCGTATAATCGAGTCGGCAATATCTCCAAGATCTTACCCGCTGTTAACCGGATGGCCGGAGATGCATCAGCGTCTGTACGAAAAGCACCGAGTACTTTATGTTATTAGCTCTAACGCGGCGAGGAAATTATACTGGAAGAGAGCGAATTAAAGGAGAAGCAATGGTACATAGGTCCCAGAAAAAAGGATCTAAAGGCATTACGGGGGGAGAAAATACGTCTTGGCTCGGAGTTGTGATATCGCGCTAGCCATTAAGCTACAATGTGTCCTGAAACATTGATTTCTTTGGATAATTAAGTTTTTTTTTAGCAAAAACTTAACGAGAGGTCGTTATACATTTATTAAATTTTTTACTAATAAAACGCTAAATGAAAATGTGTTATCATGTTGAAGTCTACTTGAAGTTAATAATACAAAGTTTTATTTCACATTTACAATTTAGAATCTTAATCGATAAACTTCAATCGTTTAAATCGTTGAATGTCAAGTATTTTGTCATTTCCTTCAGCTTGTCCCAATAATCTGACATTAAATATATATCATTGCTTCTGGAGCACCGTACATGTATTGCATATCGCGGCCGCGGGGCAATATTATGTTTTCTTTCTCTGTACCCCATGCGGGCAATCACGTCGCCCGACTTTTAACTCCCTCTTCCTCCCGCGAGCCGTTGTTAAAGCTACGATGGAATAGGCGATCACGAGTCTCGATCGGAGCAACGTCCATCGTATACATCACGGTAGCTTGGCGGTTTATACCGCGCCCAGGAACATAAGCGGCTTCCTGTTTATCCAGCCGCGCGGTTACGCGCGAAAAACTCTTTTATCGGAGCGGAAAGCTGACATTGCTATTATTCTGTTAGTATTGCTTTTTTATACAATACCCGCATGTTGCAGCAATGCGTTCCTGCATAATTCGATAAGTACAAAAGAAAAGTCTGAAGAGTACAAATAATGCGAAAGTATATGGGATAAGCGTGTTTTATCGGCATTGCTCCTTTCACTCAAGGTATGCGAATAATGAAATACAGTTGGCAAATATATACAAATCTATATAAACCTATATAAATGTCTAGTTTAATATTAAAAAATTTGCGTTACTTGAATTTGCTATGATATGTTGGCAATAGATATTTTCTAAAGACAAAGAGATTCTTGAGACAACTGTCTCCGAGTGACATTTCAAAAGAATCGTAATTACGTTTATATTGACATCACGAAACCCGTAATTTTGCCCAATCTTCAATTCGGACAGAATTTGGCCCGGATTTAATCTCCGAATGCGTCCGGTTCGGTGCTCGTCGACGATGCCGCTTCTCTACCTAGCACAAGAATTAACCACTGGATGAACACGAATCGACGCGAATTGCGAATTCCCTTTTCCGCTCGAATGTCCTCATTTTCAGCGCGCGATGCATACCAGTTCGAATTGAATCAGTCGCGTTCCGTTGCGCTATTGCACCATTACCCAGATTCTACCGTTTCGACGAAACAGGTGCGTTCGCGTGTCGCGAGAGCGCGCATCTTTAGTCCAAGGGGGATGAAGAGTGTATCGAATCCAGTCGCAGCGGGACGTACACGTGAGACCTTCAGCACCGGTTCTAATACGCGTCAGAGCGTGAATTTCTCTTTGCTTGAATGAATGTAGTAACATCGTTTCTATGCGTCGATGAATGCAGTAAAAAAAAATTTATTCGATTCTCTCATATTTTACAATTCTATAAACTTGATCGCTAACTTTTCGCATTACCGCTTCGCTAGCGAAATCTGCCGTAATGACAACGTCATAAATACAGATTAAGTCATGGCTTATTCGCTAATAAGTTATATCATTAACCCCGCAGAACGGATTTCGTTCGTAACGAGCGGATTAGAATTGCAATTGAGGCGCACGATGTACGACGAGGACTGTAAGTTCCATTTCATAGCGCTGTTTATGAGCATATTACTCATAAGCTTTCACAAGCTATAATGGTAACTAATAAACTTATAAATAGCTATGAAATGGAAACTCATAGCACCACTAACATATTTCCCAGTCGTCAGCCTAGAATCGCATAGAGCGAGGGATAAACGGGGATTCCGCGTGATGCAATTACATAAAGCCGCGTATAGAATCGCCGATAATCGTAATGACAGAGGACGAGACCTGTGGAAAGATCGTTTCCGCGGCGCAAAGGGCTAAATTTAGCACCGCGGTTTCGAAACACCACCTGTAACGCGCGCCCGCAGGACGGCACCGAGTGTAGCGTTTCATTTAGCGGCGTGGAAGTGTCGATTTTACGCATGTAGTATCGAATCGAAATTGGAGAAAAGCAAGAATTGGAATTTCGCAGGTCTCATTCATCGGGCGCGAAATGGGCGGGGTGTTGTGAAACGAGATGACGACGGATGAAACTTTACGCGCGAGGCGAGGCCAACGTGTGCGCGCGCGTTGCCTGCCCCGGTTTTCAGCAGCCCCGGCTCCGATCGCGACCCTAAACTCCGGCTCGTCGAATAACGACGGGGGATGATTTTACCTGATCCCGGGATGCGCATCCCGGAGCTGCGTTTCGTGGTCGCGCACGTGTGCACCCGACTGCGCGCACACACGAGCGCTTCTACCCTCTAACCCTTGCTTCTCTCTTTCTCTCGTATACTGTAGCTGTGTCATCAGACGCGTGCCGCAGCGATGCATCACGGAATGACGGGAATCGCGGCGTAACGCTTTACCCGCTCACAAATCACGCCACGCAACGTCGCCCGTGTGCCGCGTAACGTGTGCACACGCGACATGATTACTCTCTCTCTCTCTTTCTCTCTCTCTACCTGGACCATACGGTCTCGCCGCAGACACCATCGGGAGGTCATGATAAAAACACGAAGCGGCGACAACGCGGCGCCCCGCTCGAATTCCGCGGCATCGCGGAACCCAACACCCTTCTCTTGGTCAGCAACAACGCGACGTCGCCTGGGGCGATAGCGATGGCTTTCTGTGTCTCTCCACCTAGGGAGAATGATATACCGACCGCGTTCTCACGCCTTCGTTCGAGTAGTCTTTGTGTTTAAGCAACTAAATGGAAGAAAATAACGAATTGATAAAAGAGTTCTTATTTCGTTTTAATATATTTAATAGGATTGCAGAATGTTGCAGTAAATTATAAATAATATCGATAAGAATTTATCTAATGCAATAACGTGACGTTGATAAAAATTGGAAATATGTATGAAGAAATGAAGCTGCGCCTTGATAGGCGAGGCAATATCCGTTACTTTAGTATCTTTATGAACATGAATGCAAAAAATGATTATTTACAAGAAAATAAGGCATAAATAGCGATACAGACGCTCGAGAATGGAATGGATGCACATGCGTTATGGATAAAGTGACGATGCTGGCAGTCCATGATTACATATAGGCAGAGATGCTGTATACGGATCGTATATCATGGCGCTTTACGCTCTATCCGGTTATGCGTACTTTCGAGTCGGACGTAAATGTCAATCCGGTTTTATACTTGGCGCGCACTGCCAGTCATGTACGGTTAGGCTTCACGTCCGCGCGGATTTTATTTTCCCCGTATTCCCGCCGTTGGGACATGATAAGCGTATTTCTTCCTCCAGGTTCCGCCTCCCGTTTCGTATGTCCGTTCATGATTTCTCGAACGAGCGCGAAAGAGCGTGCTGGGACTGCTGAGTCACCTGGCGATACAACAGAATCGCGCGTCGCGCTCTGACTTTCAATATCTCTCCGCTTCGCCAGCGTGAAAACTCGGAGCGGCGAAAGCGTGGGAAGATGAGCGACTTTGGAGATGATCCGGGAAAATAACGTCTTCTAAATTCGCTCCCGAAATCACGCGTGCCGAGCATCGTTAACATTCGCGAAACATTCGATCACGGCGAAACCGAGTGGAAATAAAAGATGATTCTGCCTCGATACGGAAGATAAGAGGATAATTTCGTCTCCATGATTTCATTTTCTTAATATGATTACAATTTTTACGGTACAAGTTTTGTTTTATTTTATTATTTCTTTACACAGTATTATAAAAGACAAAAGATTTATATTATCAGAACTAATTATATATAAACAGCGATCTTTTCATGATTTATAAAAAAAAAATAAAGAAAGAATAACTTAATTCTGATATATGCGTTTTTAAAAATATGTCTTTGAACCTATGGGTTTATTGATATAAAAAATTTTTTTAGAAGCATTAAGGGGGGGAAGTACATAATGATTGCTTAATGTTATACTTATTCTTGTGAGAAACTGAAGCAATATTTTTAGATTGCCGTTAGTCACTCCACTTATAAAGTTATTGTACATAATCGAGAGACTTGTGGAAAGCGTAGGTGGACCTTGGCAACGGCTGATTCTTGATTCCTGTCTGTGATAACGGGTCATTGACTCCACGTGCGAGAGCAGACAGAACTCGGTAGGCGGTAATGGCCGAGTGAGAATTCGCCGCCTAATTTGGGAAGGTCCGTTTTAAGGGTCCGAGACTCGTAGGGACGGAGCGCGGTTCGTCGTAGATGAAACGAGATAATGCGAATCGTGACCGGTCGTTTTTCTTCACACGCTTTTTTAAGAAACGCAAAGGTGTTACGTACTAAAAACGACAACCTCCAGTCCTTATCGAATATTTATACGAAGGCTTGTAATGGATTGTCAAAGAATTCTTAGTTGCTTTGGTTATAGAAATATGTATAAAAGTTCTGATATTTATTTAAAATATTTTTATTGCATTATGTACATTGATGATTTTGCTGTTAAACGATTAAAAGTTTGATTCTACGTAAAAATATATTTAATATAAGAGTAATATATTCAATATATAGAGTAAGTTTTTTTAATTAATAGCCGGAATAATTTCATGAACTTAGCCTTCCTATTCACTGGATTTAAATTTTTGTTACTTTTATTTATGGGAATATTTGAAGAATCACGTCTACTAGGATAATCTTCGTACAAATTAAAAATTTGAAAACTGACATTCAAACCATTGTAAAAGGAATTCCAGGAATTCTTGAAAAAGTAGTGAGCAATTTCTGTGGACGTTTGAATATGGTGGCTACTAAGGAATCTCATATTGGATTTTTACGTAGCATCATACTCTTAGCTGTTCAAGACTAAAATCATAAATGTCATCCAAATCATGTAATGCAATAGCAAGTACAGTAATTCCAAAGTATTGTGTCTTTTTGTGAAGACGCTGTATACATACAGGTATGAATTAAGAATTTAATAGAACATTTTATCATTTCGTTGCGTTATTTTTTAAAATTTATAAACATCTATACAGGATCATCGATGGCTTTCAACTTCAGATTGGTTTGAGTTGTAATGAAGATAAATCATTTGAAAAGTGCGTAAATGCGAATGAGGTTTCTGTGCAGATCTTTCACCGATGGCTATTTATCTCGTTTGCCGTTTATTTTGCGCCCATCTCTTCTTCGCCGCTTCATCCTCACTTAATTAGGTTCCGATTAACAGCGGAGCTTTGTGCAAATACCTCTTTAGGATTTTGCTGAAAACGCTCATTAAGCGGCGGCTATCGAGTTACCGCTCTAGTAACGAACCTCGATTGTTTTCGATCTCGAGCCGTCTCGCCGTTTTGGCGCGGCGATAACCCCGATTCCATCTTCGTGCATGAGCTAATTCAAACTCCGCAATTACGCATTTATCTGTACTCTAATCTTTTTATACCATTCCATGCGAGATGTCGCATTTGTGGATTGTAGATTGAACGGTTTTTACGTATAGGAAAATGCGGGCTTGTGGAGAAGTCCGACTGCAATAGTACTTTGTGTCGTAGAAATAAGTACATATTTATGCAAATAATACAATAATATTATACAATAATAATATACAATAATGAATTAATATTATACATTAATATTAATATTATATTAATATTATACTATAATATTAATGTTGATACGAATTTTGTACGCGATCGCTCGATTTGCTTACGAAACCGCTTATTCAATTAATCCTGCATTAGCCATACGCAGCCTCGCTTATTAAATTATTTGGCAAGACGCGCTGTTTATTACGTTGGGTTTTCGTGTGAACAGTATCCGATCGCAGTCCCGCCAATATTGACGCTGTATTTTATCTAAATGCAAATTCGACGTGAGGTCTTGAATATCGAAGGATCTTTCTGTCCGCGTGGTCGCCACGTGCAAGACGATTCTGTAGCGCGGTATGAATTAGCATGATTCCAATCTGAATATCAAGGAATCCGCGTGAACGTGAGTGAAATGGTAATACACGATCGCCCTGTAAAGCATACTGCGTATATACTTTTCCTGTCGCCTTGCCGGAATCTTTGCACAACGGGCGCAAGAGCGAATTAAATGCACGTTTGATATCAAAGTTGTGTGACGTTGAATATAAAATTACGTCTACGTGGCTTCTCTACGCTTTATCTGCGTGACGCACGCAGGCGGATTGTTTTCTCATAGAGCGTACACTAGGCAAAAGTTGCGCAGAAACAAACGATGTTGATGTTTTAGGTATGTAACTTTTCTTCAATGCTCAAAAATGCACTTTACATTTATAGCGTTTATAAATGCAATTGTTATTTTAGATAAAAAGAAAATAGAATAATCATTGCATTTTATTTAAATGCAATGTGATATCTAACTGAATTCTTGTTCTTGACAAATATGGGCATTTAGATTAACAAATGGAGGAGACAGTTGATGAAGTCATATCTATCTTTGATATTTATTTGGTTTATTTTCTGCGGCACAAATTGATGCTAATACCTTTTTATCGAATTAGCAAGCACGGAAGCTGGAAGTTGCTACTTAAATTAAATGAACAATCCCGGATTCGTAATCTCGGGTAGCGCTTGATTAAATTGGTAGTCATTCACTCGGCTTGATTATTTACTCTTCTTAACTGAGATTAGGCGCCATCTTATTACTACCCAGTCCCCTTGTGTTTCCTCCCGCCTACAAGTTAATACTATATACTATGTTACAACAGATGCTTTTGCGGGACTTCCCTATTGATGAGAAAATAAACTAATCAGAATCGATATTCCTGGAATTCGCGGGGAATGAAGTTAATTATCGTCTAATTGACCAAGATCGCGGAATATGATACTGTCGGGGACTTTCTTGTCTTCACCTTTTATTATTTCTTAGCTATTAATGTGGTTTTGTGAAATTGCGAATAGCTGCGCAATTAGCTGTTTCCAATTTAAACCCCATTCTTGATTCTGATGGTTTGAGATGAGATAAAAGAGTTAATCAATTTTCATGATTAATTTCGGAATAAGTTAAAAATAATTTACAATTGTGAGATAATTTCGCGTGCAGCTTCTAATATAATTCATTTCTGTTTTATTTCTCGTGATATTTTCAGTCTCGTTTTCGTATTTGATTCTTCCTGCGAGATTTATTGCTACTTCAAGTTTTTATTTATAAATGCAAATTTAATTCTTTGAAGCATATGGATATCGATTGAGGTAAAACCGGCACCGTCGATGCTTAAATTTTCAGTGTGACGCAGATAAATCTTCCGCGAGAAGTTCTAGTCTGTGCAAGCCGTCTTTGCGGCCGTTCCAAATGATTGCTTTAAATCTCACCGGCGCGCCTCAAAAGTTATCACATTTTTCTTTGCGAATTTTTGCCGCGCTTCCCTTTTTCCTCATAGATGCAGGAGGGCGAGATTCCTGGCGGGGTGGGTGCGTTTTTCTGCTTACGTTCCCCCGCGCCTTATCAACATAGAATCGACGTGCTGCGAAAAGAAAGTTAATATCGTCCGCGTTACGCTGCTGGCCTTAGAGAAAAGCAAGGAAGAAAGCAACCACGCTCGACCGACTTTTATATCACGCTCCGATCTCTCGACCCTCGTTCGAAACCTATAAAAGTCGAGTATGGTTTCGAGCGGGATCATTGGACAGGCGAGCGTGCGAGTTTGGAATTCCGGACTTCACGATGCCTAACACATTGGGAAAGATTTTTCGACTTATGTTCAAAATTACGCTTCGCTTCGTTTTCGACTTAATTCTAAACGAGGCGTACCTGATTCCGTATAAATTGTTGTCAGTCTTGTTGTGATCTTTCAGAACAGATGTAAATTGTATTACATAAGGTTAGGGAATAATATGTAGCCATGACATAACAAAAACAGGCTTTTATCTCCTTGAATGATTAAAAGTCGTTGGGAAAGTCTAGAGACAAGATCTATTTAGAGAATGCACCTTTATTACTTATAATGAAATGTCAAAGGTCCATGGTCAGGTTTCAGAAGACGCATTAAAGAGAGATAATTCTGAAATGATAATAAATAAGTATTACAGAATTTTAAATATTAAATATTAATTGGGGAAACTTTTGTTATATTAAATTATCGATCTGGAACACCATGTCATATTTGCCGCCTTTTGAAGTGGCTATAACATAAGTTATTATTTTGCCTGCTGTTCTTTGAATATCTTCATTGCACGCCTGACTTTTTCTTTCTTTTTCTGGGGGAGCGTTTGCATTAAATAACATCTACGGCGCCCACTATTACTCATAGTCTGCGAAAAAAATCGCGATCAACGTAAACGCGAGACGGTGACTCATGAATATCCTATGGACGGTTCAAGTCACCGCCGTTGTATATACATGCTATAATGCGGGATGACGGGTTCATGTGGATAAGAATAGAACGAATCGCTTAACAAAACTTCTATCAAGTTTAACAGCATTTTCGGTGCCGCTTTTATCGTACGTAAGTACGTCATTTCGAATCGATTAATTTTACTATACACTTTTGATCGTTAGCAGCTTAGATCGAGTTCTCTGTGTCGTGCATTCGATTATGTAAACATTAAAAATTAATTGGCATTAGAATAAATATTTGATTTTTTGTAAATTTTTACAGAATCATTTGTTTTTATCAAAGAATTAATATTGAACATATTTTGATTGAATGTCTCATTAATATTGTGGCTATAATTGTGTCATTATTTTTATTTGAAAATTTTGCAAGATAAAACCACTTTTATCAGACTTTTTCATAAATTATTCTTTATAAATTATTACTAGCACTTGTCTTCTTTTTTATTTTATATGCTATCCTAATTTCATAAATTCTGTAAGACTTCAAGAACTTCAAGTAGAAACAATAAGTGGCACAGAAAAAAATCGGGACAATTTCTCACCGGTTTCCTTCCGACGAGAAATATCCAGGAGCTTTCCGCCCTATTGTAAATCAGCGTTTGATGTCATTCCGT
The DNA here is from genome assembly GCA_928718305.1 of Tetramorium bicarinatum. Lineage (NCBI taxonomy): Eukaryota > Metazoa > Arthropoda > Insecta > Hymenoptera > Formicidae > Tetramorium > Tetramorium bicarinatum. Next base: position 6,738,494 of record OV788324.1, on the reverse strand, counting down.
GTCAAATCGCATGATTAACGGTCCGCTGTCGAGTAGAAGGGTGCGAGGGGAACCCGCTGACTTATCATCCGGGGTCTCGTCCATCGGTGTCCACGTTGCATCCCCTCTTCGAATTTTAATCATGCCTTCAGAGAAGGTCGAGAATAGAGCGGAGAGCGGAGAGAGATCTCGCGACTGATGCGCTGCTTTATTTCGTTAACGTTTCAATCGATCATCGTATGCTCCTGGGATTTGCCCCTTTCTACTGTCCTTCTTCATCGATTCCCCATGCACACTATGGCGTTTCACGACCTCATTGCTGACGTAATCGCTGTCGCTCTGTCTTTGTAAGCACGTTTTTGCCTTTATTCGTTACGACGTTGATCGCTTTGTAACGATCTTAACCGCAGACCGGAGAATTCTCGTCAATACATTTTCACCGAGAGAGTTTTCTCTTTAATCGCTCGTATTAACGCTGTTTGCGAGGCTTTCGCCTTCTTGAATTTTCGTTCGCGAATAGAGATGAAAACAATCGCGAGAGCTCGGTGCGACGTGAAAAAGTTATAAGATCGTTTTCTATAGATTCAGGATTTATTTTCCTGATCCCCGACGATTGATTTCTCCGAGCTCGTCCTGCTTCGCACAGCTCCCTTCTCTTTGCGCGCCGCTTCTGACGGCCGTTTAAATTAATGACTCATGCGAGAGCGAGAATTGGAGTGAAAGAACGCTCCGACTGGCAAACGAATTGCGAATTACAGAGAAATGTCAAGGGTGAAAGAATGCGGATCATGTGTGACATTGTCAATTCTTATCTAGCTGTGGATATATTTGCCAACTGTTTCTTCTTATATTACTTCGAGCATGATTGAAGTTGGATAACTTCAATCATGCTGAGATAAATCTTTAATTTAATCATCTCAGACTTATTTCGTGTAATTAATAGGAATTAATTTAGATTGTTTCTTATAATACTTATAAAAATTCTAAAATTTCAACGAAATCTTGCAATGACATATACATGTAGAAATACGTATATTTATTTGTTTTTTTCTCTTTATTATATGACTATTTTTGCACATTGTCGTATCATTTAATAATTACGTCTGCGCTTAACAATCGTTTAATCAAGTTCCTTCAATTGTTATGCGGCCTGCATCTTGTGTGGCTGTGAAGCGGAAGTTAATGCGTGAAAGCGAGGGGGGTGGAAATAAATTTAATAAATTAGCACCCGCCTTGCCACGTTAATTTACACCGCATAATGTTCGCTCTGTTCCGAATATAAGCGTGAATCCGAGGTACCAACTATGCTTTTCCGTTAGCTACTTCCACCCAACAGCCTCGATCCTACGCCATGAGAGCCATTGTGCGCAGTGTAAATAACATTTAATATTAGTGTTTTGCCTTGAGCTTTAACGTGGAAACAGCTCAAAGGGCTTCTCCACCGGCGAATCAGAGCCGGCGAGAGCTTCGTGGATGTTTTAATTGGCGCTTTGCTCTTCGTAGAGGAGCGTATTCGCCTGCGTTTGCTAATGCTTCAAAGCACACGACTGATATAATGATCGCGCTAGATACCACCCTATCTTCAGATTAACGGATTCGAGTTCGCAATCAAGTAGTCTGTAATCTATGGCGTGTCAGTCCCATTGACATCGTGGTATACGCAGAACGGGATCTGCAATGATTTCCTTGGAGATTATGTAATGGCTCGAAGCAATCCCTGCTTTCAGAATATTGCTCTTGTCGATGGTACGTTGCACATCTAATAGTCCTTAATGTGTTTAGGACATTTCTACAAAAAGAGTCCAAGAAATTGTATTTCTGTAAGCTCCTATAGAATTTTCATAGAAAAGTTTTCTGTAATTCTAGTTTAGCAATTCTTTTTATTATTATTATTTTTAGCTCTTTGTGTACATGTAGAGAATATTGATTTCTATAATATTTTATTTTAGAATGTGACGTAAATATTCGAAAAATATTTGATTCACTAATACTTTATTTCACAATTCTTTATTTAAGTATGAGTTTTCCATGTATAATCGACAATTACGAAAATAACTTTCATCGTAAAGCAAGCATTACAAAAGTACTGACAATTTGGCACACAATTCTCGATTACATACGGAAAGCTTATACTTAAATAAATCGTCATATCCTCTGGGTTTTATCCTGTCACGCTATCTTCGTTTAAATCATTCGGCGCGTAATTAAATAAATACTCAGCTTTCAAAAACCGGATGTGATATTCGTGTTCCGCGCAAGTAGAACTATAATCCTGAAAGCGACAGTGAATCATGACCTCGGAATTAGTTAGGCCAGACCATTGGTGCGACTGGGCTCGAGAGCGAAAGGCAGAGACAGAGGTTGGAGTATCGTGGAAAACCGGTGTACGTGTGGGGAGCAGACAACGGTGTCCGAGATGCGGAGAGAGGTCCACGTTATCGAGAGCACCCGGTACGGTATTGGCAGACCGTTTTCCAGCAAATAATTGGAAATGCAAACGGAACCGACCGCCCTGTGATAGTTCGATAATTGAGTCTCTTATCAGTGTTTGAATGCGCCCTCTGTCTCGCTTCCGCGCCCTTTGCCCCGATCGTTCCCGTACTCCCTCGCCCCTTCGTTTCTCCTCTTCTGGCACGGCCTCGCCTCTTTCTTCCGCCCGCTATCGCCAATCCCTCCGCATCCCCTTCGCTGTGTCCTCGTCATTTACGTGCCGGAGCGCCTCGTAAAGACGCGTATTACCAACGAACGAACAGATGCGTCGCGCTCGCCGTGCGATGCTCTTCGTGCAGGTGCACACGTGTTGCTAGGCAGATGCCTGCATCTTTGCGCTCGTGTACGTGTGCATCGTTCCGACACGATTCCGTATGTATTAGTCTGTTAGCGCCCGAATTTTTCGTTCCGCCCGTTCAGTTTGTTCTTTTATTAAATCTGTTTTTATTAAATTATTAAATCCGCTAACTCGAAATGCACACTTGGAAGAGTTCGTCTATTTCAAAAGTGACATAAGAACTTTAAAAGTTTTCAACAATCATTTTTTAATACATTTTGCAAGAGAATTCATTATTTTGATTAATTATGCAACGTTGACGGTAAATTTAATTATCTATATTCATAATCTCTTTTTCATGTTTTCCATGCATCTGATTTTGAACGCTTATTCTTGATATTCAGTCATTCAGTGTATTCAGATTTATTTTTATAAAACCCACGAAAGCGCAGCAATATTATTTTATTTCCGCGTTGCAAGTCTCAATCTATTCGTTAATTTACCATAATTTTGACTTAACATTTTCCATAATTTCGACTTGCAATCCAGATTATAACGGCGAAAGTCCTATTTACTCGTGAACGTTTCTAGGATAGTACACTCGCTGCAGATAAATTCTCCAACAAACTTCCTCACGCTTGCTTGCTCTAGCGCGTAAAAAATACACCTTCTACGATACGTGCGCGAGGAACGAAGTACACAAGCGACACTCTAACGCGCTAACTTTCAGCTCCTCCGGGTCATTTCCCTTGCGCGCGACTACGGGTACAACTCGTCTCGGTACGTTTACCGTAAATGTACCCGGAGGTCTCGCGTTTTGCGGCTCGTGTAACTCTCGCGATATCTTGCGCGGATCGACACGAGACCGTGTTTCGCTCACGCACTGGGTAAACACGGTGCCGCACGCATCTATATGGAAACAGTTTTGCGGAAACAGACGATGTACTTGCAAATATATAACGTCCGGGAACCACAGCGCTTCCTTCAGGCTGGCAGATTTATACATTTAAGGTCGATCTATAAATTAACGCGGATTCATTATTTAAGAATTTATCAGCAAATACTAAAATCGTCATTAAAATAATTCCAAAAGTCTGCAATATTCACGAGACAACGCATATATTATCTGTTATAAGATTCTATTATCGAGATTATAAGATTCTATTATATCAGACGTCTCACATTTACAACCTGCAATCGGATAAGAAAATTACATCAAGTATGACATCAAGCATCTATTGCAATAAAATTTAATTCAACTGAAAGGACATCGAGAAAAGACACTAATTGTTCTTAATGTATGCGCTTGCACGTGTGCATTCGTGATCATTCATACTATGGGATGCACACGCAATGCTAGCTGCAAGGTCCAGTGTGGCACTATAAACACCGGTGTGACGCCAATTACGCAAAGGGTCAACCGCGATGTTTTGCCGTCCGAGAACCGAAATTATCCCTGTCCCACCTCTCCCCATCCCGTATAGTTCCCGCTCGACCTATTCCTGTCGCCAACCAACCAGTGCTTCCGATTGCGCTGAAATTTCAGATAATTTCGCTTAGTCGCGGCGCCGGCTGCAGCGACCTGTCGTGTAAACCGGATATTTCCTAGCCTAGCAACGCTGTCGGCTGATTTTGCACGAAGATCCCGTCCGTATGAAGCAATACCGTAATGAATTGACAAACTTATGTTACTCTGAATAATTTCTTTTAGAAAAAAGCCTCAACAGAAACGTCGTGTATTTGCGCTACATCTTATGCTAATTGATATACCGACTTTACAGTTTCATACTTATAACTTTTTCTTTTTACTTCAGTTACGAAATTACATCTTTCTACTAGATATTAAAGTAACGAAAAAATATCCTTCAAAAAGAATTTATTTCGATGTTGCGTGTTGTGTAACTATCTTGTTAATAATTAAATTTTAAACACAATAATTATTTTATTAAATAGATTAAAGCTTGTTATACTGTACTATATTATACACGTAATTAGTCTAACGAGATAGAATGTTGTAATGTCATTACATTATTTTCTGTAAAGAATGCTATGTAAGTTATTTATTAATTTTAATAAGATGCTTGATAATTTTTACGCGAAAAAACCGTTCCACTACATTCACGAATATGTTTACGATAATTCATTGATGCAATTTCTGCGGCGGTGCACAGACGCGGTTTTAATTTTGGCACAGCACAAAGCTTAATAATTTAATACGTTAACACGGGTACGTCGAACTAATATTTTAATATCGTCCCCGTTTATAACATTTTCTGAATAATTTAATTGATCGACGTGCCTCACCTCAAAATGGGATGCATATTTGCGATATTCGTGCAATTCAATATCTTTTTAAAGAAATTGACAAGTTCAAATACAAGTATATACTTTAGTATTAAATTATATACTTTAGTATTATAGTACTAAACTATATACTTTAGTATTAAATTATTATAATTAAAAAATCAATTTTAAGTTTTTGTATTATTTTATATCGTGTTATATGTATTCTTTGATTTTGTATTAAATTGATGATATTTCTCATCAGAAAGACACTCTGCTAAATGATAAACTTATTAAAAGTTAGTAAAATTTAATTGACGTGTGTAGGAAATCATCTTTACATATAGTGATAAAACGTTACTCATTAGTAACTTTTGCATTAGTGTTATGCAAAGTAAAATAAATAAATAGAGTTATCAAAAATTGCTTAGAGAAAAATAGAATTTTCCAGGGGTGCTATCTCTTTTCATTAGCTCATTCAATCACAGAGACACATGGGATATGCCCGGTCGACTACGTGCCATGCAATTTACCGCGCTTCTTCACACCGGAAATTAATTTTATATCGGTCTGCCGTTAAGGCGTGAACAAACGAGAAGCGCCTTCACCTTATTACCCAACAATCCCGAGCACGGTCAGTTAATTCGCGAAGACGTGGCGAGAGCTGGAGGGGGTGAATGCGACTTTTGTGACGGTGGGGGGGCCCGGAGCCCGGCTTAATCAAATTCAAGATTAAACTTCGGAGTTTCGTAAGTTGTTCCTTGTGAATATTTGTCGGGGAGTGATTTTAATTTCCATAAGTACCGCAATCTCGCTTCTCTCGGTATCCCCCTGTATTCCTCTCCGGCGGCATTTTCCGCAGCCCCTGCAGCCGCTTCGGTGTGTTCGCGCGAGCGGGCGACCACTCACGCGCGCGAATGTTGTAATATTAAAATTTTCGATACCAGGAATTCGCATGGTGTTCGATGATTTGCATTTTAACGGCCGTGGAGAAGAGTGCCGACTCTCGCGTGAACATTCCGGGCGGGATCTTTGGGAATCAAACAGGAAGTTTTCGGTAATGATGCACCGATTAAAATTCTGTTGCAATCACATGGATCTCTGTCTGGTATTAAATAAGAGACAATTCTGAATGGTGAGTTAGTTTATCTTCGTAAACTTCTTTTCATGATATTACAACATCCTTGCTTCCTCTGATATATTTCTTCCAAGATTTTAGTAATATTCTTGAGAAACTTAATTTGTAATTTAAACTGATACTTAGTCGTCGAATAGTAAAACGAGAATATTGTAATATTTATATTTTAAATGAAGATATTTTATGTATGATATGTGTGTAAAATTAGTTGCGATTATAAACGCGAGAAATATTTGTAGTAAAAGTTTGAAAGTAAAAGTGTGAAAAAATTCATATATATAATAAATTCATATATAATAATATTGAATATCACATAAAGAGTGCTGAAAGTATTCATATAAAGAAACGTATTTGCTCAGAATAGTGATCGTTCGTGTACAACACACGCGACGAAACTGTCAATTAGAAGTGTAAATTCTTTACTGCGCGCTCGTGGCCCTTATGTAATAGCAGGATACACCTGATTAAATTTCTGCCGCTATCACGCGCACCTGCTACCCGATTTAAGATCCCTCGCGAGGAAGAAGCTTGGCGGTCGAGAGAATACAACCACCTCGATATTTTCCCTCGTAGCGCAATTTCACATCCTATGACGACCAAGTTGCTGTCCCTGATCCGACGGAATGACACCGAAGTGCCCCGTTCTTTCCTTTTTTGGAATATCTTAAAAATCTGTAATCAGTTTTTAAAAATTACGAGGTGCCTCGGGGAAGAAATATGTTAATCAAGTTCTTTTAAGCAAGTAATATAAATACAGATTACAATACAGCATTTTTATAATTCGCGCTATGATTATTATTGAGAATTAGACATTTAATGAGGTTGCTAAAAATTATTTATAATATTTATATATTTATACATATAATGAAATTAATAAAATTTAATAATATTAAAGAATAATAATGATAATTCAACTATTTTTTTTATTAATTTTAAACATCTTATATCTATTAAAAAAATTAAACATATTTTATAAAAACATTATAAATTGAGGATATGTTCTTATCTTAACTTTTTCATTTTAAATAATGCATACTCAAGATAAAAATTTTTTCTATTTTACATAAGAACACATACGATTTATTAATATAAACAATAATTTTTTCTTTTGAAAATTAAATTAATATGCTAAGCAGATTTCATTTTATTTTATTTTATGTTATCAATTCAGCTTATAAAATAAAAGAGGATTCTGTTCAATGGATTTTATAAGACGATGCACGCAATGTACGCTGCATTCTTGCATATGCGACGTGTACAGAATCTAGCGGAATTATCACCGCGAACGTTTCGCGGCAAGGAAGCTCTTCTGTTCGGAGCTAACGATAATTAAGCAGTCCACTCGACATTATAATACGGGCAATTTACTTGAGAAACGCGCGAGCGCGGGAAATTACGATGCGCCATCGTCGAGCGCCTACGTCGGCTCAGAGAGGAGCAGGAGGGAAATTAACGAAATTCCGTTTGCTCGTACCGGCGCGGCGCGATACAACGCCTCCCGCCTCGTGGGGTCGATAGGGCAACGGCGAGGATGCGAGAGGCGAGTCAACTTCCGTCTTTCTCTTTCTCTCGCTCTCTCCTCCTCTCTGTTTGCCGCCGAAGGCAGTTATTACGGCGTTATTTCAACCCCCTCCGGCCACCTTTCTCCCCCCCCGGCACATTGCGGTATTAAATTCCCATATTGTCACGCTATGCGACCCCGGCGAAGTGCAATCGCGGACGCACAGCGGTGGCGGATACTGTAATTTTTATCGATGGACCGGTGTGTGCGCTCTAACGCGGAAAAAAAATGAACTTTATGAAATGACACGTCCAATAGCAAGGGGCACTTCAGAGCCACGGGAGTATATACATGTAGGTATAGATATAAATATATATATATGTATATATTTCATATATGTATCTATATATACGTATGTTTATACGTATGCGATAGGGATGTATGGCTGGTGCCCCACGGGCACGTGGTCCACGTTCGTTGTTTGCACGTCTTTCTTTCACGCTCGCGGCGAATACACGACACGCGGAGTAATACAACTCAATCCGTTAAGGTTACAGGGAGTAAATCAATTACAGTTTCGCGTACGAGACCCCTGTTAACGGAGAGCGCTTTGAAGCCATGTCGGTGTAATGCATTCGGAAATGAATTACCGAGCCAGTGTTATCCGCGGGGCATACATAGGACGCTTTCCTGATCAGGCGCGGATCCTGTGGAGTACTGGCGCCTCTAGAAGCGCCAGGTACAAGTTGTATAATATCATTAGCTTATTTGCATTCACAGCCGTGACAGCTCGCCCGATCCTAGGAATCGACTTTCCGCCAAATTGGATTACCTTACAGTACGTTGCTGGAAATTTTATGATTCATTTGTTTCTTAATATTATTATGGGCAACGCTCGGCAACCGGTGAATAAAAGAAAATGCAGTCGACTGGAGAGATACTTGTAGAAGTCGAATATAATCGGAATAAGCGGAGATTTTTTTGTCTTCCTCTTCTCGCGACAAATTTTCTCCTTTCCCCCACGTTTTTATTCCTGACCCATATGTCTATATTATTTGTGTACCCATGTTTCGCGGTTATTACTTCGCACGTCGCGTACGCATATACTTCGTGCAATACATATGAGCGGAGCTGGGCGAAGCAATAAAAATGCAAAACTTACATCGTCTTCGCTGTGGCACAATAGCTTACTGCATTTCTGAAAATAATGTATGACGTTTATCGACTTTCCGTCCGAGGCAGTTTGCAAAAATATCAGATGTGCCAACGTGACAAACGATACCGAAGCGCTTATGTAAGTTTATCTTTTGTGTGTTTTCTCTCTCTCTTTCTCTCTCTCTCTCTCTCTCTCTCTCTTTTCCTCTCCCTCTTTCTCTCACATATCTTTTCATTGTATCAAATGTATTAAATTTTCAGACCGCTACTACCTCATGAGAGTAAAAATAATTACAAAATGTAAAACCGATCGATGTTATGTATATCCATATTTTTTACTTTGCATCGATGATCATACGTTTGCTGTGAATGAAAAAATATAATCATACATCGGACGATTGGATAAAGTACAACCGTATTTTTATGTTACTACCGAAAATCGATTTCGCTAAACTTCGTTATTCAATATATCCAACAATTTATTTAATTATCTCTTAAAACCGAAACATGTAGAGTTCTTAATAGCATAAATTTATAAATATGATTATATGATTATATTCTCGTTTAAACATCGTTATCGCAGTAGCCGTTAACAAATCTTAATTATCTGAGATTCAATATTCTGTATTTTATCTCCTGTGCGACATATACATTCCATCGCAGTAGCAAACGACTTGGTGAAAGATGTAAAAAAAAATCCGGACCAAGCTTTCCATCGTGCGGCGGTTTACAGAAATCTCCGGTTTCAGGCTTAGGGAAGTTTAGAGGAACCTATACACGTCGGCAGTCGCGCAACTTCACCCGATGTTCGCAACCCTTGTTTGGCAAGCCCTTCCATGATCAGGTTTATCCTATGCGCGCGAAATCGATGCAGACACTCCGACAGAAAGAGAGAGAGGAATCGGTAGAGCGCGGGTTTCGGGGGATTTCTAGTCCGTTCGAATTAATTGCATCGCAACGAGAAGCCCCGTAAACGAATGCGTAGCACGCACGTCGAGCAATTTATGCGATTGCTCGTGGCCGTTGAATTCTCCTAACTGAGCGCGGTATACAGGATCCATGTATAGTGAGGCTCTTCTATAATTTTAATTCTTCCGATTTTGCGAACTGATGGCAACTTTGACTTTAAACAGTCACATTTATAAATTTTTTGTTAACATACTTCTGGTTTTTATTTACGCGTTTCGATGGAAAATCTATTTATAAGGAGTCTCACTTTAACAGTATAATATTTCTAAAAAGGTCTATTTTAATTATAATTTTATTTATAGAAATTCGAGATATGATTCATATGCTTTCTGTCCATTCTAAATTTATTTTTTAAGCACGCTTCTTTAAGCGCGAGAATAAATTAATCTATTCCTCATGAGTTCTTTTTTCGTATTCTTTTATAGTGATTAATCGAGCTATAATTTTAGTATTTACTTGCTTTCTCCCGACTTCGCCAGAGTAAATGTCAGGCTATTTTGTTCGTGCGAGCGATTAGACGTAATAAGCTCAGCGTAATCGTTTCGTCGTTCGTAAAACAATCCACTTGGCCGTCGATCAACGGGAGGCTTTCGCTCGCTTCGGCGGCACTGCGATTCCAACGGGATCGTTTAACCGAATCATCCCGTAAATGGAGGTGCCTCACGTGGGCGAGTCGAAACCGACGTGACAGCCTGACGGTCGGTACGACACTATACTTTCGCAATTACCTATGTTAATTACGTGGTTTTAACTCGCTCGCACTATCCGACATCGGATGCCTCCTGTACTCGCCTCATCCCTCTCTGCCTTCGTTAAAACCGCGCGTGTGCACACATACACACATACACACACGCACGTGTAATACATATGCGCGTACACAATCGCGTTTCTCTTTCCCGGTCGCGTTGTTCCTCTCCCCCTCTGTGTATCTATCGAGTTCACGTACGTACGTAATCGCGTAGGTTTACATCCCTTCATGTGCATCACGGGCCCTGATTCGTAGTGCCTCGCGATTATGGCGCTTAATCGAGCGATTCGTTTACTACGTGCACAACCCCGTTTCAGGATGGAAGCCGCCGCTGCTGTAAAGCGCTATAGCGCTTCTCGATCGATTAAGGTCCGATTCCGCGAAGCGGCTTTACAGCTTAATAACTTATCCTACAACTTAAGGCTTATCCATTTTTGGACGGTTCGCGAATCGGCGCGTGAATGTAATCCTACTTTGGGGGATTCGGTCTTGCAAATTAATTTTGCAATTTGTTATTCTAATTGTAAATTATTGTTGTACATGCTAGCAGAGTTTTTAAATCAATATCTATCGAGTTTGCAACTGTTTAAATTACGGATGTGAACATCTTTGTCCTCGCTAATTTAATCGTCCAGCACTTTCTCACGTTTTCTGATATTTTTAGCGAAATACGATAAACATAATCAAATTTATTGGCGCGCTACGTACAAATGTCACGTCATGATATTTCGCGATATAGGACTCCGTAAAGTTATTTCCAGCTTGACTACCGCGCGAAATGATCGATGCGAAATGATGTCTCTGAGCGCGAGCGTGTGTACATTCTAAACGACAATCTACCAGACGGCATAACGCGACCGCTTTGATTTCACCAGCGCGTTGAGCTGCAACTCGTCTGGTTCCTATCAGGAAATACGGGCACGATATAAACGCAGACAGCGCTAAAGACGGTTGTGGGAAACTTTTCGGTCGATAGTCATTACCGGTGCAGACAGGCATCGTGCAATCGTGAGACCAACTAGGCTCGCCTCGCACGAAGAGGCCGCATCGTTGCGACCTCGCGAATATGCCCGACGATACTTTTCTCCGACGCGAAATAGCTATGTTTTCCGTCGACGAATTATGCGACTATCCACACGACTCTTGCTCGCTCTCGCTCTCTTTCTCTCTCTCTGCCGAGTCATTGTCATGAATTGGATTGCACGATGAACTCACTGACGCAAATACACGAGCAAGAAAATGTAAATAAGCACATGCATACGCTTTTAAGTAATTTTCTATGTCTCTTAACGCGGATGACACGCGAGACAAGCGCGCGTGAGCGCGCGCGACGGCGACGACGCGTTTTGTGAATTTGCATAGAAAAACTTGGGTACCGACTGGAAGTAATCTCGCCAGTTTCGCACTCCGGAAGACGGTGACACGTCGCGTTTGCCACTGTGCCGTTGTAATTTCACGGTTGAGTACGACCGCAGGGACCGAGTCGTGGGCGCGACTCGCGATCAATGACACGTCTTCAGCCGAGTGTTATAAGACTCTATGTGATTTAAAGCGTAGTACTGAAATATTGCGTAACTTAAACACGACTGTGCGTCATATAATCATGCGAACAACAAGGTACGATTATCTACTGTATGAATCCTTGATATATTTTTGAGATAAAATTGAGTAATGTTAGAAAAATAGAACTTTTAATTTTGCATCATTTTTCAAAAATGTTGACTGCTGGTAATTAATCAATTGTTTAATCAGAAATATCAGTAAGATCTCGCGCTTTACTCAATCGATTCGGCGAACATGACGAACGAGGCGTTAACACGAGCCAGGGATCACGAGTGCTTGGAGGCTTTAAAAATCTAATCTCCCGGGAAGTTAAGGTCCTTTATGTTTAAAGTGTCTCGGTTCTCCATTGTGAGCACCCGGCCGGTTTCTCACTCGAAAATAGCCAGCCGCCGTTGTGCATAGCGTGTAATATGGTACGAAGGAGATAAGGACGACATGTATGTCGACGAGTCACACAAGATAAGCTGAAGAACCAGGACGGTTACCGTGGGGGAACTTCCTCATTTCTCAACCCCTTCCGCACTTATCGTCCTGGTTATGTGCCATTTCCATACACCTAATGGCGCACCGCGAATAGCGAAACAGCATTTCGTTTTAATGGGGAACGGTGTACACCTACACACACGTACACCCTTGTTGGTGCGAGGGGACTTTTGGCAAGTTCCCGTCGTGTCGTCGTCATCGTCCAAACTTCCTCTTCGTTAAGTACTTTGGCAACACGTCCTTGAGAGTTTTTGCCGCCGATGGGGTTAAGCGCCTGTGCATACACCCTGGGAAAATTTACATGCTTCGGTTGTAAGTAATTTTAGTTCTTAGCGGTCTACAATATTGAGTACTGGCCTGACATGGTTCGACCTTGAATGTAACCAGTGAGTGTGTTCTCGTGCTTCATGCATGATAATAAGCTCACTGATTATTAAATGCACGTTACGCTTAGTAAGATTAAATTTCAGAAATGTATATTAAATAAGAAAAGTTAACTTTGTAAAGATTAATAATTTCTTTTTCTAAATTTTTGGTGAATATTATTACTTTGTATGTACAATGGAGCCAATTCTTATTGGGAAAGATGTTATTGGTTAATTATATAAATAATTCCAGGTGAAATAATGAATACAAAATAATTGATATTATATTTTTTTTTGTTTGAGTTATGCTTGAATTATTTGTAATAATAGTTATATAAGCCACTTATTTTGAAAGTGATTTAATTATGAAAATCTTATCATAATGGACATATTTTATCTATTTATATACATATATCAGCTTTACTTAAGTGCATTATATTGCAAATTTCATCTTCGCTACTTTGAAACTGAATTAGTTATATTTTACACAGGAATATATTTAAATATTTTATTTAATTCTAAAATATCGTACATGTAAATGTCACATGGCTCAATCATTTAAAGCTGCATTAAATTGGTAAGAAATTCTAATTAACAATGCGATTATTTATATTTAATTAATGAATTGTTAATTAGCAACATTTCTTGATTTAATGAAAGCCAGGGAATCTTACGATACAATTCCGTTTGAAGAAGAAAACGTGTTGTTTATGAAAAGAGACCTTTCGCTTTTCCAATTAGAAATTCATCACGTCGTGTTTCCTCGAGAATAAACCGGGCTCTCTCGGGAGGGATGCTCCTCGGGGAAATATGTGTTGGAATAAGTCTACCGATACTGCGTCGCCTACGATAACCTATCTGCGGGTTGAACGCAAATAACGTTAGAATTCATGGGTACGTCCATTTCGTAGCGAGTTAATGCTTCAATGTTACGATGCATAATTTTCTTCGCTATTGGACAGTCAAAATATTTGCGCTTTGCAGGAATATTACGTTTAAAGTGCTATAACTTCGGTTTATTCTGCGCCTTAACATTGTCAGAGTCCCTTCACTTATTGCAACTTGTCTCCTTTACTTCGTTTTTATTATGCGTTAATCAATTTTGCGTTTTTGCTCGTGCACCTAATACTGAAATCATCTCGAGATCATGTCCTATACCAGCCCCGTTATTACGCCTGCAATTAATTTTCTCGCTCTTTAACGTTGGCGTGGAGATAAAGTTTTTCACGTTGAGTCTAGAAACATTAAGCTTTTTTTAGTTAGAAGTCCTTACTACGAGAGAATATTTCTTTTATCTAAATGTTATGCAAGATACATAAATTGTGTCAAGGTATCTTGATATTTATTTTATCTATTACGTTGGTTCTTGTCTTTATAGTTTATTTTGAAAGTGATTATTTTATGATTATGTTGATATATGTGATTAATATCCTCCTTTTAGTTATACGCAATTTATGAAATCTTTCGTATTTTTGTATCATGGATCAGTTTTATTTGGAATTAATTATCCATTTAAATTTACAAATATATTTATTATTACGATATGCAAATACGTATAGCAATACTCGATTAATAAATCGAAATTAGAACGAAATGTGAATGAGTTATACGCACTTTGCAATAATTAAAAATATTGACTGTACTTTAATCGAAGTCTTATAGATTTAATTACGGTTTAGTAACTGAAAAAACCTATCGTTTGAATTGCGAGAAATTGTGAGAATATTGATTCATCTGAATTCGGATTATCGATCGCGGTGGCATCGAGATCGGGCATTTTCGATTGCAGATCGGAGCGAGATTGCCTTGTCCGCCGCGCGTTCCCATTAACGAATGAAAGGGAATTAAATTCGATCCGTCACATTTATTAACGAGCGATTATGGTAATCTTCAAAGATGCAACACAACGATGTCGGGCATACACGACTACAGATATTCGCGATTACATTCTGAAACTTGTATTCGGGAGTGGCTGCTGCGCCCACGGATGCACGCTCCGATGGCTGCATCCGTGCTTGGCGATGCATCGTTACTGACTGCTTTAAATCGGCACCGCGTGCGCTAAGCTTTGTAGCACGGCATCGTTAATCTGGCGTCTTTCGGTCCGTGCGATTGATCAGATTAGATATCGTTATCAGATAATTACTACCCTTCCATTAATTGCGCATTAATACATCGCGTTTCTGTGCGAGTGCAATTTAATTTGTGTGAATTCGCGTTACGAGCGATGCACATAAGTAGATTGAAATATATATTCTTCTTACGCTTCGATTACGGGCAATATTTGTTATCCCTTGTTATCAGAATTGAAATAACAGTGGGTATTTTTAAATTTGAATTTCTACCGTACTGCAAGTATATGTGCGCGTGTGCGTACGTGTATTTTATTTCTTATATATTATAAAAATATTTCAATATTTACATACTTTGTTATAAAAAATTGACCTAATTTTTTCAGATAGCTGAAAATTTAATATATTCTGGTGCGATAGAAATATATTAGAGGTTATTCAATCCATTTTTCAAATGCAGTTTTGGATTTTCTTCATAACTGTCATGCATGTCGCATTTTTTCGATTTTAATTCTTTTAATGTTTTTAAAAAAAGCGATGTTTGAGATATCATCATATTCCGAATTTTCTCGCGAATCGCGTCGTTAAAATTTTATGATCGCGCAGCATGCCGTACATATTCATGACTTATGCGTTTACCACAGCCTCGATTTTGCGATGGCACGTTTCGGTCAAGCACTGAATATGATTAATTCTGCCGTTTGTTCGTCAAAAATCACGGAGTTTCGAATAATTCGGCCGTCGAATTAATGGAGATTATTTGGCATTTATTTAAATAAATATACGGTACACTTGCCTCCCGGAATTTATAGCCACTAAATTTCACATTTTAATTTGCAATTTGCAATTCGCATTTATGATTGTCATTGCATACAAGTAGTACAAATAATGAAAAAAGAAAAAACCATAAATTAAACGCGAAATGGCCGCGTAAAGCGTAAAATTGTTCTAATAACATTATAATATTAAAAGCATCAACTACATCATATAATGTAGTTGATGCGTCGTATTTATATATGTTTAATGAGTATTTTTTTGAGACGGTTTTATGACGCGCGCTTTTGCTTGGACATTGCTACGTGCGCGATGCTGTACGCTCGGCAGAGAGGAAGATGTAATTAAAATAATCCCGACGAATTAAAGCGTAATTACGACCGGAGTATTCACTTCAAGTACCGGTTGTGATTCCCTCTACGACAGTTAATTAGCAATTGCGTGCACGTAACGTACATAATTCCAACTTTACGGCCGATTCTCGCAGGCGATCTTCTACGCGCTCTTTTGTCCGTATTCGGTGTACCGATACCGCTGCTTTTCGTCCTAAAATATCATTGATCGCGCGCCACCGCGCGATGCGTCGCGCCGCCGTGTATGCAAATCCCCATCGAGTTTTAATGCGCGATTAATTAATCGAGTGACGCGAAATAAACGCACCGCGTTGAAATTCTATCTCGACTGTCGGCGTAGCAAAACGTGACGTTGAGCGAACCATCCTTTTCCACTCGAGTCACATAATTGAACGGACTAAATCCATCTCCTCTCCCCGTTCTCCTCTTTCTCCTTCTGCTCTCTCCGCATCTCTTTCTCTCTCTCTCTCTCTCTCGTTCTCTCCCTGCGGACTTCACCCTGCTTTATTCGTCCCTTTCCTTCAGTTGGGCCCTTCAGTTTCTCTCTCCGTGTGTCCCCGTTTAACGTCAGTTCGAATCGGCTGTAGTTAATTGACGTCTACTGTCGAAAGAAATGTATTCGGTAACCGTTAAACGAATTCCGTTTTTCTGCCCTCCCCTCGTCTCCACTTCACTGTCTCTTCTCTTTGCGGAATGGAATGACGACGAGGAGAGCGGTTCCGATGATGAGTAGGAGCGAGACACCAGGAGTATTTTATTCCGACGCGAAACACTTAAGGACGAGGCTGCGTATGCATATAGACGACAGTTCGCTTTTCCTTCGAATCCGCTTTATTTTATGCGAAAGGAAAATTTGCTTGGTGGCGACTGGCATGCGAATGGAAGCAGACGAGAAGAAAAATAACGCAAGTTCGATCGATTGCGTTTTATTAATCGAATCCCTGAATCTGTTTTACTCATTTTTACGAAATTTTTACGAAACATTAATTATAATGAAACGGGATAATGTATCACATGAGAAGGATAGTAAAACTTAAAGTTTTATCACATTGCAATGTGTTCTACTTTTTTATATTAAAAAAATGTATTTTACGAAATGTTTATACATTCTATCTAAAAATTAATCCAAGTTTTCCACATATCAGATAATTTCAAATGTGATTAATTCTGTATAATATATTTAGTATATGATTTATTACATGACGCAAAAGAGAGATGTCAATGCAATGGAAATGGAGCGAAAAGATATGCATACAAATAACAAAAGGCTTTGCGGTTGAGTGCAGTTAATCCACGCTGATCAGTTATGAGAGAACAAAATGTAAACTAAAGGATCGTCTCATTTCGCTAACTTTTATTCTCTTATTGTAAATTTAAAAGACTTTAAGCATGTATGAGAAACCGAAAGAGACCTAAAACTGTTTACAAATTTATCTGCTCGTGCCAATAGGTAATCTAAAACCAATCCTATACATCTAATATGTATTGGTTGAGATCAGGTAACCTTTAATTATCCCATATTGTTTAATCGTAAATATATAACGAGAATTGCCACAGTTAATGTCCCGCTGAACATGTTTATTTGATTGTACTGTGTGCTACAATCATTTTGTTGTAAAAGCGAAATTCTGAAAGAATTCTGTGACAATAAAATAAACTACCGTTTTCTTGTTTGAAACACGAAATAAAAATTAATAAAAAAATAAGAATGAGCGAGAAAGGTAGGAAAAAAAGAAAGGAGTAGAGAGTGGCTATGAGAGAGGGGGGGGGGAGAATGAGAATGAGAGAGAATTTGAGAGGTTGAGGGAGACAATGAGAGTATTTTATTCCATCGTGAGACACTTAAGGACGTGGAAGGGTACAGTCGTATGAATATAAATGACAGTACGTTGCTTTGAATACGCTTTGTTTTTTCGCGGGATGGGAGTTTAAAAGGCGATACGCACAGACGGGAATAGGAGAAAATTCCTCTCTCGCGAATTTCGTATTGAGTGAAAATATGATATTAGCATTGAGGCGTTGACTTAAATATTCAAATAAGCTGTCAAGATCAGCAGTAGACATATTTTCTCAATTATTTGAAATTAATTACGAGCTTTAAATTAGATTATATCATTATGTTGTGCGTTTTTTTAATTACAGAATTTTTAATACATTAGAAGTTTATTTTTAAGCGAAATTTTTTGCAGTGTTCTATTTATGGCATTTAAATTCTCAATATTAAACATGCATATTTTAATAAATTATTATAATTAAATATCAGTCTAAAATTACATTTTTGTTAATGTGAAAACGGCATTTCTCTCTATTTTTTTCGTCCTTATCATTCGCAATTATTACAGAATATACAGGTAATATCAAGCAAAATATTACGTAATTATGTACATACATGTATAATCGATTTTATTTATTGCGGATAATTTAGCAGAGATATAACTTGGTTCAACATTAATTTCGATCAACCGTATTGCGTTGTTTATCAAAGTGCTATGGAGCACGCATGCGAGCGTGAACGATTTAGAATTTAGCTCTAATTAAGCCGATATCGCTTGACCATTCTCTTTTGCGTGCTAGTTACGCAGTTCTTGTTCGTACCTAATTAAAGTATAATTTTCTAATTGCCGTTCTCTTTCGCGTGGCGTGCTTAGACATCGAGATATTTGCATAACGTTAATTTAATGGGTGCGTATGCAGCTTCTCGTCTTGTTCTTCCTGAACCTGTTCAAGACGTCTCTGCGAATAGCAAATATGAGCGGACGACAGGAAGGGAACAGCGAGCGATGGGGAACGAGAAAGGTTCCTTCGACGGTTGAATACGTTTTGTTTCCTGCCGAAAGACATTTCAGACGCGCCAAGTCGGAGGAAGAGACGCTCACCGACTTAAACGAAACTATAGAGAGGGGGAGAGCACGGGAAGGAAGAAAGGATAGGGGGCCCAAGAAACGAATAAGAGATGACGGAAGAGTCGGAGACGAGGAAGACGTCGGCGGTGATACGCGACAACTTGTTCAGCCGCATCCTCGAAGGACGCTCTGTGTGCCACTGGATGGAATCCCGGGTTCCCTTAATTACAACGACCCTCTTCCGTCCCATTAATAAGCGGCCTAAACAAACTGCCATCATATAAATACTTGAAGATTTCTCTACCTCGACCACACTCTCTCTCTCTCTCGCTCTTTATAGCACACGTACAGTCTGCAGTTTAACTGTCGGTCCTCGCCGCCTCTCCTTTCTACCTCGTACCCTTTCTTCACCTCGCGCTCACCTCTCGCTCTTCCCTCCGCGCTCTCTTCTTCTCTATAATTAAATTTGCACCGGGCTTCGCGAGTTTGGCTCCTTCGTTCATTTAATCGGACACCGGGCGTTAGTATAATTAAAAGCACATCTCTTTTGGAATTCGTCTCATCTGGACTGTCTGTCTTCCTCTCTCGTTTTCTCGCTTTTTCTTGCACTCGCTCGTCTCCGTTTCCGCGACGGTCTCCCCTCCTCCTTTCTATCATCGACACGGACGTCGAGTCTTGTTTGCTAATTGCGGTGTACACCGGCGTCTGTGTGCACGTCTGTGTTTTCGGCAGTTCTCGCGTACGAAGCTCAACGCCATGATACGCACGCCGCACATAAGCGCGTCTTCGTCCAACGGGCGAGTCGAAAGAAGGACCCGTGCGCCGTTTCACAGGGACATCCGGCGGCGGTTCGGTCTTTGTTCGCACGCGGAGGGAAATTATTCGGACTCGAATATAATTACGAGAATATGCTGCAATTATCGCGTGCGAAAGGACGGGCCGTGCTCGTAAAGGTACCCCACTGTCGTTAGGTGCGTCGTACGCGCCTGTACCATCGTCAATGTGGACCAGCGAGGAAACTGGGCACGAGCGCGTGATATAAAGCCTATTTTCAGGAAGCTCGTGTCATTAAGAGAAAATGGTTTTGCGCAGTAGCGAGAAGAGAATAACAGTAATGCGAGTTCGTGTACATCGGTAAGAATAGTTCTCCATTAAATCGATTTGCTCATCGCTACCCTGCGCACGAAAAGTGTTCCTAGTTTATGCAAATTTAACGCGTGAATGATTGTGCGGATTAAATGAGTAAAACTTAATTTTTCCCCTTTCTTTTGCAAGAAATATCGTGTGTCGTCATTTCAAATTTATTCAAACGAATGTGCTTCTATTGATCTTCTCGGATGCTTCTGATTATAAAAATTGTATTTTTATTTATTACTATTATTATATAATACTGTTACATAACATTTT
This sequence comes from Tetramorium bicarinatum, assembly GCA_928718305.1. NCBI lineage: Eukaryota > Metazoa > Arthropoda > Insecta > Hymenoptera > Formicidae > Tetramorium > Tetramorium bicarinatum. The sequence goes on along the minus strand of OV788324.1, from coordinate 6,718,094 downwards.
TAATCGGTGATTTGTCATCTTTCTCATGGTTACTTCCTGAATAAATGTCTGCCACGTTCGCCACGGGGTGGGGGCAATCGATTTTGCCATTATATTGGGGATTGTTTTACTTTACGTTCCGTGGAATAAACACGAAATCGTAAATTTCGGGTGATGGCCGATGCCGGAGAGCTAAACGACTCCGATTATTCGTGCGGCCCCCGGCCGCGGCACGTACGCCCGACTTTATCGAAGCCCGCCTCGAGATATACCCTCGCGCCTGGGACACACAACGTTTCCTCGATATTCGACGAATTACGATAGCGCACCCGCATTTTTCTCGGATGTACCCATCGTAAGACGTCCGATCGACAATTACACACGTACGTCGTACGCGGCTAGGTCTCGCCGCGTTTTATCTTGTGTGGCACGTTTAGTGTTCGAAGGCGTGACACGGATTCCTCGTCGCTGCAGAAACCGGTCTTATCCTCATGACTTTCTTGTTGTTACGACGGACCCGCTTTTGCGACGCTTCCGTCGCGGCTTCCGATACGAAGTTTCTGCCTTTCTCAAGTCAGACCAGAAGTACTGGATTGCGTGTCAGGGTCGAGATTTATTACATTTTTTTTCTTGTGTTTTACATTGGAACTCTTTGTGGATAATTCGCGATTTAGCACTTTGGGTTAAATAAATCCGTTACGTTATTTGCCATTTGTTTCTAATTAATGGTTTTTACAATATAGAAAAGGATAGGCGAAAAAGTGGATTTGACCGAGTGTTAAACGATCTATGCTAATCAAGCTTAAGAAAAGACAAAATAATCGCGCTTTACATAATTCTTCAATCATATTTGCTTTTTATGTGATTTATACGTTTTCATTATAATATTGTAATTAAATCGTGATAAAGATATCAATCGAATAATGAAGTTAAACTAAAAGTCAACGGGAGTTGAAGTCTTTGAATAAATGAGATCAGTTTTTTTTAAATTTAATTGCTTTTATTTCCTGATGATTTTACATAGCCTTTGAACAAATATTTTTTCTATTTCACACATTTCAACTTTTTTGTTATTGACATAATATAGTTATACAGATAATTTGTTAAATGGAACTGGTAAAAAGAAAAAATTCTTTACGTGTGCAATCTTTCGCATTTCATGCGTACGGTTGTTGTTGCGTTTCGTGTTCGCTTTGGAAGAACTGGAATTCACGCTATAACAATGCAACAGCACGCGCGTCGCAATGCGTGATCTTTTACACGCATTGTCACGTATGCAAGCAGATAGAGATATGGAGGCGTATGTAAGATGCCGGGCGTGGCGGGGCGTTCGAAGGGCAGGGAGTTTCTCAATATTTAATAGCGTCTGGGTACGAGTGCTGTCTCGACACTTCTGAAATTGCAAGGCGTGAAGGATTCGAGAGCTGCGCGGAAACTAGACGAAAGGAAGGCGGGGAGAATTTGTTGTCTACCACGAAATCTCGCGACGATTACACCAAGCTTGAGCTGTGATCTGAAGAAAACCTTCGTTTATTGTGTCTCGTCGAATCACACGTTGCAATTAAGAATCTGTTCTTTCGCACCCGGTATTAACGACATAAACAAATCGCATTTTTTAAATCGTGTATATGCACATGTATACATGTGTATACATATACGATCGGCGATCTGATTCCAAGGATTCGCGCATACAAAAGCAATTCAGCGTGCACGGAGTCGTTCTCGATAAACGACATGTGTTGCTCGAAGGCTGCGAACGATTGTCAAGTCGAGAGAACGCAAAGGTATCGTAGTACAGATTTAAAGAGAACCTAAAGCCCCGGGTGGTCGTCGAGAGGAGGACAGGCGGAAAGCGAGTAGGGAACGAGGAAGGAGGTGCTCTCGAAGTAGAAGAAGGAAACGGGGAGGTCTGGCGGAGCATAGTGAGATTGGAATACCTACCACGTAGAGAGAAGCTGGAGAGACGGAAAAGGAGAGTAGGGAGGGGAGGGAAGGGGGAGGGATAGCCTGATCCGAGTCAGAAGAGACACAGCAAAGAGAGCACGAGGACCGGGTGGCCATGGTAGAGACACTTTCGTGAGATTGAGCCCGAATTCAATAGGGGATGAATAAAATATAAACCAGCCGCTCTATTGCGATCCGACGCCGAGGCTAAGGGCGATAGCCGACCCTTGTGTAAATAAATAAAAATTATATCCGTCCCCGGCGAAACGCGAGTGGACATGTACGGTGGTTGTGCACACACGCCGGTTGATTCTCTCGCGAAGCTAAATGGCCGATTAAATCAATCGCTTTCATCGTTCCCGCCGTGATTTTCTATTCGGATATTTATACGATGTAACGATTTACAGCTGTACTTTAATAGATCGTGATGAACGATATTAATCCTCTTGTTTGGTTATGACATTTTTATCGAGTATCCGAAGTTTATGCGATTTTTGCGTTATTGAGTGATACGCGATATGTTATTAATTTTTTTGCACATGTCGATTTTCATTTCCGCGATTTGCGACTAGTGAAATTTATGCGAGTAGCATTTTGAATTGTTAGACAGAAAATTTATATTTTTAACTTAGCAAGATAATCATCTTATCTGTTAACGCTAAATGAATGTCTAGTAAAGACAAAATTATTATTTTTTATATAAAACACAGAGTATACACAGTGTATACTCTAGTACACACGCTATGCACACTCTAGTAATTTCATGTTTGAGACAGGCTTAAAATTGAAGGGATGAAGATTATAACCGAAGAAAATGAAGGGATTTTGACGGTAGCTGGCAGCTTCAACTTGCTGCATCTATGCAAATCGCGGTGCAACAGGCATGCTAGACTAGTACATTTAGGCGCATTGAATGAAGACAGACAAGTTTCCGCTTCTACTCTCAATCGTTGTACCGATTACAACGACAGTCGGAAATAATTAGATCGTGACGTCAAAGAGGGCGCATGCCGTTTGGATTTAATCGAATCACTCGCGAAACTTTCTCAAAGAAGTTGTGTTTCGTGCGGAAACTTCCAATGCCCTTCATTATACCCTTTGATCTCGACGCTAAGATCTCCGCTGACAAATTACGTTCTAATTAAGATGAGCTCGACGGTTTGCGGCTTGCGGAAATACCCCGACAAACTCAAAATTGAACTAGTTCGTCGCACAATTCCTATTCACTCATCCTTAAAAAGTTATTGATGCTATAAAACATAGTATTGCATTAATAAAATTACTTTCGCATTGTGCAGAAAGTAGATTTTTGGAATTGGAACACGAAAACTTGACGGGATTATTGACGAAATTATTTCCTTTTGATAAGAAATTTTTTGCTGACGTTATTGAACATTGTATTAGTAATGCAACATCATATTATTTTTCTTTGTCTTTGTGTTTTGTTCGTGAATATACTTGTTTTTTACTGCAACATTGAATGATGGATAATTGGCAAACATTTGTTAAATATTTAGAATAGTCTTAATTTTCCTGGATATTACGTGATGCTAAAATCTTTATTCACTGTGATGCAAAACGCATAGAGCCAGAACAATTTTGTTCAATCTTATGAAATTTTCATGTGTTGGTTGTCGACTTGCCGATTTCATGGAGATCCTGCTCCTTGCGTTCGCAGCAACCAACCATGCGGATAATTACGATGCAGAATTGCAGGTGTCGGCGAAAAATCTGCACGATCATCTCGCTTTTTAACTGCCGGAATGATTACAAGTTGGCAGGAATTTAGCAAAATATTATAGTTTCCTACCTCTTTTAAGAGGAAACTAAATAAAAAAAATCTACCGTTTAAATTGGCTGACTGCAAATTGCAATTTCTTCGGAATCAGTTTCAACGGAATTCAGATCTCTGCTTCATAAACACGTGAAAATGATCGTTTTCGTGACAATAGAACCGCGATAATTGGCGCAAGATACGCTTTGTCGCGTACACAGCGTAGACAAACGGGTTCTTTGATATTGCTAGCATTCCGTTATTTATGTCCATCATAGTTGTGGACATTAGCAGTCGCCATGGGAGATCGTTTGCGTCTCGCGCCGGCAGAGAATCGATTATCAACGTATCGAAATTTTGCCGCATCCGGCCAGTACTTGGGCATTAGACGACCATACGGCACACACAGATAGCCGGAGTAAGCAAGTCGACGGAGAGGTGCGGAGGGAGAGGGGAACCAGAACGAGGGAACCAGCCAGCTCGCAATATTTCGCGTTCATAGCGTTGCTAAGCCGCAACTAACCGCCTTGTTAGGAAGTTACTCCTTCTCTCTCGACCTCTCGCATCCTTCCTCCCCTGCTCCTTTTCTTCCGGTCTCTGTTCTCATCCTCTCTTCCCTTCCTCTTCACCACGATACCGTCTGCTTCTTCTCCCGTCCGGCCGCCACTTATATTTCTCTCCCTGTACGATTTGCCGTCTCTCTTCACGCTCTTTTTTTTTAATGTATCATACATGGTCTCGCTCTTCTTCTTTTCTACCTCACTTTTCGGTCGCCTCTTTTTCTGCAAAATGTATAACCACCTTCGCTTCATGTTCCTTCCTGTGTGCGTTTATTACAATGGATATCTGTGAACAAACGTTTTTATGCTAATGAATCTCGTAATAATAATACAAGTAAATTGCATTTTAGAAAATATCACGAATATTATTTTATAAGTCAGTTCTAGATAGTTCTGTTTGCCTTTCATTGTACTCTTCTAAAAATGGTTCTACAGATAAAAATACAGTTGAGGCATCCTGTATTTCCCTGTTGATACTGCTTTTCCACTTTTTTCTCTTTTTCTCTCGTGAGTGTATTCCTCGAGACGTATCCCTATGATCTCACCTCAGACCACCCACCGGATACTAAATCATAACTTGAGAAATTCGCGTGCAGCGCGCGGGACACCTTTAAGACCTCAGAGGAAACTTAGTGGAGGAGGGTACTGCTGCCCTTGCAAACCTTTGATAACTAAGTACGTAACGTTTCCTCGACGGCAATCCTCATACTCTGCCACGTCGTGTATGTGCGTTTCGGGACCCTTACCAACATAAATCCACTTACGTGGCTGCTCCCGGTTAAAGCCTAATTGTAGGATACCATATAAACTTTGAAATGACTCATAAGAGACGTTTCAAATAGATTTTTTCCGTTTTTGGATTTACACTTTTATTATTACGTTGAATTTGATGAAAAGACCATCGCGATAGCGGTAATTTAATTATAAATAGATTATTATTAATGGATTTAAATTAAATAAAGGCATTACATATATTAATGAATTGAAAGTGTGTCTTGAAGTTTTACTTTATTACATGAATATATCTATATGTAAGGATCTTTTTATAAAAGAATTAAAGAGTAAAGGAATAAAGTGGAAACAAATTGTCCATGTGTATTTTACAAATATCCTTGGGTTTAAATTTGATTCATCATAATTGAGAATTCAATGACGTTTGTTAAGTATCTTTCTATTTTGCATTAAGGACAGATCCTTTTTATTTCAAATTTACGCAAATTATGAATTTTGAGGAAACATTTTTACATTTAGAATGTTTCACAAAGATTCCAGATCGTTTCTTCCCAATGATATTGCGTCTATTCTACCGACAATTTTCCTTGGCTCCATCTTCGAGAGCCGGAGGTTGCTTGAATGTAAACTAGATCGCGACAGCCGATGCTTGGCTCTTCTCCCGGAGATGTTCTTTGATGCTCAAAGGTTCCTTTGATGCGCAGCTTATATTCCTATCGGAATTAAATATGCGATTTGATGTAACTGCATGTGCATGCGGCGTCGACCAATATCCGAATTCAATTTATGAAATAGCCGACCATTTTTTTCGTTTATTCGTGCAGTATAACGATAGTTATTCTCTTTTGATCTCGTAGGAAAATAATTAAATAAGAAATTGAGCAATGAAAAAGCGAACAAATACAATACAGTTTAATACACATAATTATTTTTTTTTTTTTTCCTTTACGATTTAGCTTTATCTAAATAGATTCTTAGGCGTCTTTTTATTGTGATTTCATTTCGAAATTTTAATCTTGAAGCTTACAAAATTTATGTCCGGCATAACCTGGTCCACATTGATAAAAATCAAAATGTACTACATCGCATAAAAAGAGATAAGTATGTCGAATAACATTGATCGATGGCACATTGATTAAAGCCACGTAGTATCACGTTTTATCACTTCCATTTCAATAAACTCCACAGGAGTGGAGCCCAATTCACGAAAAGGGAACAAAAAAAATATGTCTTATTGAGAATCAAAAGCCACGGCTCCGCAACGGAGATGGTTAAGAGCGTAAATCTTGATACGTGCCGTATCCAATTTATCTGCGTGCGCCCAATGTATGGCGTTATTAAATACGTGACCTTACTGAGCGAGCTTTTATAGAGTGTTGTAGAGTCGCGTTGAAGCGCTATATAGTTTTATCGCCGTCGGCCATAAGTTTCATTGGGGTCGCGATTGTCCGGAAAAATGAAACGCGCGAAGGGGGTAATAAAAACGTCCAAATCGCTTGATTACTGATACTGACTTGTTATTTCTTGTTTCAGGTATGTAACAGTAGTTTCACGTTGCCCTCCTCACATCAATTAAGAACAGCGAGTGAGTAAATTATTCATGTACGTTTCTATGGCTTGTGTCAAGAAATTGCGATTTGATACAAGATTTATATGATTGTAGCTCAGAATTGTGATGAAACCAAGTTGCATTTTGCATAATTTTTAAAAATAATATTCTTAAATGTATAACTTTACACTAATAATATTCAATTTTTCTTGATTCATAAATATCCTTATTTATTTTCCTATTCGCAATTTTGATCACAAATAACTGTTATTAAATAATATTGTTTTATAATATATTTATACTATCAAACGTTATGTACGCTTCATTTCTCACTAATTATTTAATATAATAATTATATAAATCTGTGACAATTCTGATTTCTTGACGATTTGGTTGTTTGAACATAACTTGCCGTTTTAAGTAGGTAATCTCATTACTCGATACAGCGGGACTTGCGGGCGCCACGATCGATCATTTTCAATTACAAAAATATCCATCTACGACTACGAGGTACCTATTACAACAGTATGTAAAGGTCGCGTGCGTCGAAGCCACTAGACACAACGTCGCCGTGTATTTCTAAATTTGCATCTCCGCCGTCGACAAGGCATGCAAGCGAAAACGGGAGCGGATTCGCAAGGCGGACGAACAGGATAGATTAATTGGCGACATGTCGGCGCGCCGCATTTTTTCGTAAAAAAATTCTGAATATCGTTCACCGATAAATCTCGAAATTCCGACACTAATAGGACTGAATGTTTTATTTTCCTTAAAAATCAAACATTTAAAAATATAGTATCTCATCTCGTGCATGAAAATAAATGAAAGTCGTTTGATAAAGACCAAAATTTTTTAAGTTATTATCGATTAGATTTAATGCAAAATGAAAAGACTGTGATTAGTTAAAAAGCGCTCTTCATTCTAATCTGGATATATCGATGATACTAAAATTATTTTTATCTTAATTTTAATTCTGAGTTAATCTATTTACTACGTTTTTTTTTTCTGGATCATAGAACTAGATTACAAATATAAAAACCATTATTTTATACAATATTTTAAAGAAATTTAGTAACGTAGAAAAAATGTGATAAGACGAAATTACAATTTTATCGATATCCCAGATGTATTTTTAATTATTTGTTCTGCAAGTGTATAATATCCAGATTTTCGTTCGAAACGTTAACGTACTGTACTCACACAATTGTTGGAACACAAATTTTCTTTTGAAAAAGGGACAGCAAGTAACTTTTCGTTTGGCATGCCTCGCTGTTGGCTCCGCGCGTGTTTGCCGTAAGCGCTGTAGGTGCAATCAGCCATTACTGCTGAAGTGTAAATCCTATCGGGCAAGCAAAAACGCCGGCGGAACCGCTTTCGAACATATGCCATAGTTTCGAGCGGAATTCCGCGGCATGCAGAAGTTGGTACGCGCATCGATGCGGCGCGACTCGTTCATGTCGGCTTATACTTCGGCGGCGCAGACTGCGCGGCGAAGTGCGCACTGCCATTTCAAATTCTTCCGCTTGCGCCTCGTTTATTTCTCTACGCGGTAATTCCGCGCTCAAGGTTTAATTTTAAGCGGATACGGCGACACGCTAGCAGACGGTAACCCGACGCAGTAAATCCGCGACAGACCGGACGGCGACGACGGCGTTGGCACACACAGTCTTTCCGTCCGTTCCTACAACGTTATCTCGGAAGCTTCTATCCTGATTGTAAGTGAACTCTCGGCGTATGGAGTGAGAGGGTTGTAACGTGGAAAATAAATGCGCGGGAGAAAGAAAGAGGAGGGATATAGACATAGAGCTTTGGGGACAGACCCGACATTTCGTTCGCTTTCGAAGACAGCACTGCGCTTCGAGTCTAATTACTCGAGTAAAGCTCAAGTCGCGAGTACCTCGGTAAATAAACGAAGTAAACGAGCGGGCCGGACTGTCCGCTTTCAACGATGTGTCCGTAGCCGACTCGTAATTGCGAGTAAAACTCGAACTGGCGTGCAAAGTGCTCGGCGCGACCGGAGCAGACCAGTATTTTTCAGTCTCTAGAATTCAGCGGGATACTAATCCACACCCTAGATAGATAGTTTGAATTTTTAGTAAAAAAGTTTGTCGGAATTTTAACTATAACGCTTCTAAATGTTTTTACGAAAATAAATTTTAATGATATCTTTTAATTGATGGAAGGGTTTAGGAAAATTAATGAAGGCTGCGTAGTAAATTTTATATCGGACGAATACTGCGCTCATCGATTGTTTCTATTGGAGATAAATATATCTAAATAATAGATATAAATATTTCAATTATATTATTATTAATTTACAAACTTTTTAAAGAGGAGAACATGAATTTTAGAAAAAGTAAACTAACGTCAAATATTACATCAATGTTAAATCCCAATAAATGATCTGCTATGTTTAAGCGAATTTATACACCGAATTAAAGGATCTGACCGTTTAATTCAGTGATAACTTGTACCGCATGTGTGTGACAGCGGTTTACGATGGGAGACCACGTGCCGCGTGTGCGCGACATTGGTCATGGGCGTATGTAATCGAAGGTACATTGGCCCCCCAAAGACGATTTCACGTGTAGTTACGTTCATTTTCAACAATGGGTGTGACTGCAGCTTCTGCGACTGCAGTTGTTAGCGGAACTCGTGGCGAACGGCGCGGACAGCGCGCTGTAATTCGATAGTCCCACCGAATGCAAACTCGCTCTCTCCCCTCTTTTGCATAGTGCCATGTTCATCTCGAGCAAACAAAAGAACGTCTATATGCGACGTTACACACGCCTTCGGTAAGCAAAGGACCGACTGTCGGTTCGCAGGAACCCTCGATGCACAATAAACTCAACCCGATGGGTTTTAGGTCTCCACTACGTTCACTTGCGTAGACGCAAGAATTGACGTGTCGTAGGATATTGTAAAAGTGTGTGCGTGAGTGTGAGTGCCGAGCAAAAATTTTTACGATCACCACCAGGTTGCGGAGCAGAGAAATCCGATGAAATACTATGCCTGTTTTCAATAAGTGTCAATAGTTACAAAGCCAATTCTTGATCAAAATTGCTTAAACTGTATTGTTTTCTAACAATATAACTTTATTTCGTTATGCAATGAGATGTAAAGATAAAAAGATATTTACTTAGCTTACAAACTTGTAATCTTTAACATATTCGTTAATTTAATTAGAAATGATTCAATTAATTTTTATTTAAAAATTAAATAACATTTGGATGGCACAAATTAGTTTATACTGGCATTATCAATATATTCATTTTTACCAGAAAATTCTCCAAGCAGACACAGTTGTTCTTTGAGAGAATTGATAGAATTCAATGCACTGAAATTATACGCTTAAATGAGAGTAGATGCGATTGTCCGCTCATGATAAAGTACTTAGTAAATGTTTCGAAGCACTCTTGCCCTGTATATTCGGTCAACGAGAATAGTGGAGAAACCGTCCATCGCGCGTGCAAATATGACAGCAATATCAATATCTGTTTACGACATTGGACCGCGGCAATGCGCCGGGTTAACGTCCGCCGCACGGTACCATTATTTTATATGGATACCATGTCGAGGCGGTCGCGTCTTTTTTCGCATATTGAACACGTTTATCACGTCGCTTCATTCGCGTTTCCACGAGCGGGATGCGTCCATCATTTACTTTTATCGCCCAGAATTTCCGGTCTATTCGGAACAAATTCCATTTCGCATAACGAGCGTCCATTAATATATTAAACGACCTAAAAGAATCTTCCAAGAGCCGGACGTGACTGGAATAGGATACAGGATTTCTTTCAGGTGGAGAAAAATCTGCATATATAGTGCGATTACCGTAACTTTCGCGATCGTCGTAATTTTGAGACAAAAATTCTACGCCAGCAAAGATGATTTTGCCCACTGCTGCGTGTGTTCGTGATTAACTGACGTCCAATTTAGTAGCACTGTGGTTACCCGCTCGCAACCACTGAGGGATGCTTATTCAAGCATAATTAATGTCAGTAATTATCTCGCGACTATCTATGTAATTTACGTGTCTGTTAAAATTATTAATCAGCATGCCTTGCTTTCTATATAAACATACATCCCTTATTAACCTTTCTCACATTAACAAAGAGATTCGAAAGCGTTCATGCTCGATGAACGTCCGTACATGTCACAAAGTATTAACGATGGCCAATTTAATCCAGTGGCCGTGTGCGACGCGATAAACAGATCTCCCGGCGTATTTTCCCGACGTATTTTCAGGCGAGATGGAAAAAGAAGATTTCGCGAAATCGTCGGGATTTAGCAGAAGGGCAGAATGGCGGGCGCAGAGCGCGATGACTCTGACAAAGGCGCCATAAGAGGGAGGGAGAGGATGGGGAACGAGGGAGACCAAGCGGGACGGAAGTGAGAGAAAGAGAGAGAATGCAACGAAGCGGAGAGTAGAACTCCGACGGAGTCGGCCGAGCATCGGATGGCCGAAGGGATGGTAGGCTGGATTCAATTACTTGGAGAACAATACTGCCTCGCCGTCATTGTTTGCTCGAGCACTTGCTCAGGTTTTCCTGGTTTGGGACCCCTAGCGTCGAATCCCATGTCCCGTTACACCACGATATTTTGTTTGCTCGCTATAACACCGTCGGCGAGGACGAGGAGGCGGAAGAAGAGGAGGACGAGGACGAGGATGTCAATAGCAAGGACTGCCACACTCGCCTCGCCGACCTTGGCATCTACGATAGTCGCCTCGGGCTTTCGTTTTGTACCGATAAAACGTCGAATGCATCGAACCGGTTACGTCCGGGTTTTCTCTGATTTCTCGCTCCAACACTGTGTTCGAGCCGCGAATTGAACGGTCCTCCCTCCGCACGTGCAACACGCCGAGATTTTTGGCGGCGATGGCGAAACGTGGCTTCCGGCGCCGATACTATTCCCACGTGTCCGGGCGCCGCTCCCCGGTGCGAAATAAAGATGGATGTATCTATTTGTCTCTCCATCCTTTTGCCTATCTATCTTTCTATCTGTTTATCTATCTGTATTTATCTTCATCTATCTGTCGATCCGTGTAGGTTTATTTACTCGCATACGGTCGTGTATCTTTGGATCTTTACCAGTTTTGATGCTTTCTTCCGCCGATATCTCCGTCGGAGTCTGGCTCGACATCTTGCAATACATCGTACTTTTGAAATTTTTCTTGATCGTATCGAAACATTAAGCAATTCATCGATATATTAGACTATTTCATTTATTACCGAACGTTGCGTTACCCGTGAACAACAAATTTTGACAATTTTGAGATTTTTATCATTAATTTTTAACGTTAAACATGCTACAATTAATTTTATGTCAAGCATGCAATTATAATCGCGCACTTCAATCGATGCGTCGATATTAAAATAATGTTCATTTAATCAGTTCGGTGTCCATCATTTATAAGTGACAGCAGGTAGCCATAAGGGATCCCGTAAGTTGACAGCGTCGACATTTTTGTCTGGTCAGCTTTGTCGCGACCGTTTCACTTCTGTTCCCATGTGGGACGGCTCCCGCGTGCTTTCGCATAGAATGGTGCATGCGTGTGTCACATCGCGTACGTACAAATAGATCGTAAAAACTTTTTGTTCCAAAAACGGCCGACCGAATGTGACGAGCGACGGTCGTTCGTTATACCCGGACAATGAAATCCGTCGTCTACCTACGGTAGCCGTTTGTCCTGGTCGCGGTGATATTTGCAAGCCTCAATGGTTATGGCTCTTTATGTCCTCCAAAATTGATACAGGAACTACTCGTTCAATTCGAATTTCGACGCCATCGTCGAAACATTGTATAAAAAAGATACTTATGAGCTAGAAAGAACTCTTTTTAGAAGAAATTTAAAATATGTATAATGTGATTCAAAAAGATATTGTGTGATTCTTATTATATATCTGTTTTAATGTCAAAACAATTTGTATACAATGCATATGGTTAAAAAATAATTTCTGATTAACCAACCTTTTTTTCGTGAAATTTTTTCGTTATTTAAAAAATGGAGTTGTCTATATGCGTGCAGAGTACCTTTATATATTCTGCAATTTTTTTCTACATCTCCTCAAGCTTCAAAACACATTTAAATATGTAAGTTTTTTTAAGCTTTTTGCGATTGACGTTTTTCTTTAGATAAAAATTTAATTCTAATTTCTTTGCGATCGTCAATAAATTCCTTTGATCACGATTGACCAGAAGTCATAATTTTTATATTATGCGTGACACTGCGCTATTTACGGGAGCGTCTTTGTTATGCGGGTTTCTGCTGAAACGTGTTGCTGGACTCGTCTCCATTTTCATGGGCATGAGTCTGGATTTTTAATGAATTTTTAACTATTCAATTTTTGTGCCGACGAGTTTCATTCCCCTTCCTCTTTGTCTCTCTCTCTCTCTCTTCTCTCTCTCTCTCTCTCTCTCTTTCTCTCCCGATGTAACTTTCAGCAGTCGCACTGGGTTCGAGTAGATGAAGTTGAGAAGGCAGAGTCGCAAAATGGCTGCGGAAGAGGACCGGTGGGTGGACGTAAAGTGCCGGGACGGCGTGGGGACGAGAGGGGCGGTACGTCGGAGAGAGTGGAATAATGAATAATTCCGAAAGAGGGATTCGTCTTGCAGCCGTGCGCACTTCGGCAATACAGAAACCGAATTCGCTAGTTGTTCCTTCGTGAAAGCTCGAAAGGAGATTCGCGTTCGCGCGGTTTTATCAATTCTCTCGTTCTCCATTCCCAGTCGCGCGACTTTGCGCTCTCAGGAAGTTACATTACAGGATAATAACGAGCTTTGCGTGTGCAATTTGTAGGTAAAAATGTGTTATAATATAAATCACGTCTGTTTATTTTGCCACAATAATAATGTCAATACTGTTCTGACTAATTTGGCCAAGCTGTAATGATTGCGAGAGATAATGCTACTTATTACTTTTTTGATTAAATTTATATTTGTATTTAATACTATATGTAGCGCTAACGGGTTGATTTCTATAATATAAAGATTGCATTGAATGCAAATGTGTGGAACGATTTGGGTAGTTAAATGATGCGCGAATATTTATTATTTTATACGTAGTACTGTAACGAATTCGGCCAATGTAAATATAGCGCAAGAGCAAAAAGATCAGGAGGATAAATATGCAAATTTGTGAAAGAATGGTGTCACAGATCAGATAATTACATCGATATACAAAATCTATGGTGATTTTATTATCTGCGTAAAAATACGATAAGTTCAATTCAGGAATAACGGTGGTACAGGAACGTGATTGTAATTCCAGCGACGTGCCTCTCGTAATTACGCGCGACGCGTCACGTTTCGGCACCGAATAATTCTTGTCGCGAGGCAGCGAGAGAAACAGAGAGAGGGATGCCCGGAAAAATCGAGAACCCGGTGCGACACGACACCACCGAGTATGTATATTTGCACCGCGAATATTCCGCGGCGCCGAACGTGCCGCGGAATCCGCGACGGCGATAGCGCAGTCGCTCTCGTTGGCAGATAAGGGGGGCAAAAAGCAGAAATGAGAAATGCTAATGGCATTCCGTTCTCAGCGCTATCATCTTTCACGGGGTCGGACAAAAAAAAATAGAGACTCTGCGAGGGACGGGGGACGAGGGCGCCGGTGACGGGGCGAAAAAACGAACAGCGCACGCTGTTTGCACAGTCGTAGGAGCGGCAGCTCGCGGTGGTATTGGGATGTACCTTTTACGCTAAGCTCGTTGATCAAGAGACAGAGTGTAGTATCTCGCGTCCATTGCACACGCCGGCGATATCGCTCATTCTGAATATTTTATAAGACGCGTTTGGAATAAAATAAAACTCGTGACACGTCGGTGCCTCTTCCCCTTTTTTCTCCCGTTTACCGCGATGCTCCGTTTCTCCGATTCTCGCGCTGTTCGAGCTGAAGTGGAATAATTTCTTTTGGCTCGTTGAAACGTTAATTGTTTTTCTTCTGGTCGATTAATTTCGTCCTACTTTTCGACACGTAGCGCCGCAATTCTTACATATGTAAGAATTTTTTGCTCGCATTAAATTAATTCTGGCACTGCAGTTTGCAGTATTTTACAAATTCATGTATCCGTTTCTTTGGTACATATCGCAGGGCGCAATCATTTATCTTTTTTTTTTCTCTTTTTCGTCTCCGGAATTTCTTCTCTATTGCTCTTCTTACGTCTCTGCATCATTTCTTCAAGAATTAATTTAAATGTCAACTCGTGTCGCGAAATGACAGTCGGGAAATTTAGGGAGGCTTTAAGAAACAAGGTGACCGTCGTCGAGCATGTTCGTTGTTAATTACATACAGTCAGAAAGACATTAGCCGCCTTCTGCGCGAGACGCACACACTGTCAGGAGACCTCGACCGGAAGAGCGTGTATGAAGTATTAGTGAGGATGAGAGCGGCGGAAGACAATGCAGTGGATACGAACTAATTGCCGGATTCTCCTGCCGTCTAGTGGACCAGGAAGATTAACTGCACGCCCATCCTCCTCGCCGTCCACCTTCACCTCTGTTTTCTCCTCTTTAACCTTCTCGTCTCTCTCGTTTTCCACCCTCTTCATCGCCATACGCGTCGAGAGAAAGAAGGAGAGCGCTCCAGTGCGTATATATAAATTAGTTGAATTTACTTCTGTCTATGTGTGCGCGTCGCGTGCATGAATATTACATAGATTAGTAATTTATCCTTAATGCACTTGTTTCTCGCGCATTTGCGATTTTACATACCATTTTATTACAGCATGCTCAAGCATGTTGTAAACTCGCGTTTTTACATATTGATAAAAAATTACGATATTGCAATAACGACTGAAATTCTTTAATTGAAAATTAAACATAAAAAAATTAAACATATATACTTTTTGGTTTGTTTAATTTTTTATAGACACGAAAATTTAAAAACACTTATATAAATTTTATACATGACACATAATTATAACTGGGAAGTAAATACTTTTTATTTTTGCTTTTATATACTCTTAATCTCTTGAAGAAAAAATTGATTAGAAATTAATGCAGATGCAGAATAATTATTTCTATTCTGGAATACATTCATTTTTCTCTGAAATTTTCTCTTTATGGTATAAATTCGTATCATCGTTTGATATACTCAATACCAGTCTGGAATATCTTTGTAACGAGTACCGTTTGGATGGCAACGATTATCTCGTGAGAACACGAAAGAACGAAACGGCGTGGCGTGTCAGTAAACAAGCACGATACACTCGTAGTACCGTTTGCAAAGAGCTAGCTTGTTAAATACTGTACAATGGAACAACTTACGTCCGTTTAATCTTAAACGCGAATTCTGCGGTATCTCGCAAGGGGTTGTAATTCAACGTGCCTCGTTCTCCATCCTTCCCCCATGACCTTCCTACCTCCCTCTCGTTCCCAGTATAAAGGATGAAATGAAGCCGAAATACCACGCTCGACCCCCCCTTGCCATTCTCCACTGCATCACCACCACCATCACCACCATCACCACCATCACCGGTGGCGGTATCTCTATCGCCTCCACCTTAACCTCGAGTGCCGCGAATTCTCCCATCCTTTATCCCTCTCTTTTCCGCCTTTCTCACTACCGATCGTTCGTAGAGCGTGCTGCTTGCCCGTAAAGCGGCAAAGAATTCACCCGTTATTGAATCAATATTGTGCAAACCTATCAGCGACCCCCACCTCCCCCCGTAACCATGCTCTCATCTCAGCTCGTGGTACCACCCTCTCCTTTTCCTCACCCCCGCGTTTTGCCATCTACGGAGCCTGATATGCCGCCGAAGGAAAGTATTGTCTACTCCCCCACTTCCGCCCCCTTATTCCCTCTTTTTCCCCCGTTATCGATCTGTGTGCAAATATTGAACCACGTCGGCATGGGCGAGAACGAAAGTGGGAAAAGGCCCGGCGAGACGGCGTAGGAAAAGGGGATGGAACGGGAAAAGGAGCGACGAGCGCGGTGGTAGTGGCGGTATAAACTGCGGGCAGGGATGATAAGAGGGAAGGTAGAGACGCGGGGAGGCAGATAGAGAGCGTGGTCTTTCCATCGCGGATGAATTTAATAGGGTGGCGTTCCGGTGCATTCCAGTCGAGTTAACGACAGGAGGACCCTCGAAGTCAATTAGAGAAAATCTCTTTGGCGTCGTGCGGCGTGGCTCTTCTCCTTCCTCTTCTCGCATAGTATCGATGACCATGTTTGGCGAAATCGTCGCCGCGCTTTCGGCACGTAAACGTAAGCCTGTGCGCGCTCTGTCACGATTCGCACAATTCCCTCTAAAGTAGACCGCTCTTCTTTTTGTCATTGTCCAGCCGGTGCTTACGTCGGAGGACGATCGTTGGAGCGGATCGTTTTCAAGTGGCCTGTCAACTGAACGGACGACAGTTCGTGAAATTGCGGCGATTTATCATTTCACGCAGAACGTAAGATTCACCGTTTCAGATGAAAGCTCCCGTGAGAGACTTCTTCTTTGTGTCTTTATTCTTTACATGACAAACGAATTATGAGTAAAAGTGAAATCAAGCAGATAATTATTACATTAGCTCATACGATATATCGCGATTTTCTAAATATGTCTATAGAGTGTCATGGTTTGTGATAAAGTATATCATGAAATTGGAGATTAATAAGGACTTAATTATTTATGTAATAAATGATAATTAAATTTATATTTTAAGTTGATATATAATTATTAAATCTTATATCTAATATCGAAGTTAAATGCATGATCGAAAAACATTAAATTATTATGAGGTTGCATAAATTATGTTATTATTAACACAGTGTAACAAATAGTAATTTGTATCATTTGATTCAATAGGTGATTTAACATTATCACATTTATACATGTATACTTAGTAATAATCTCCGAAAAAATGTCAGATCTATTTTCGAGCAACAAATTAAAATCGTATAGATAAGCGTAAAAAAAGTAGAAAAGGATGAAAAGACAATAGAGAAAAAAATCGTCGGAAATCCTCGATTCGCCAATGTTTAGGTAACAGTCGTTTAATAGATTCTTCCCAAGAGCGTGATCTATTTTTATTCTGCGGTGACGATAGTGGTCGACATTTATTTGACATGGACATACCATATCCAATAAAGTAACACGGCGCGGTCAACTTTCGCTACCCGCGCGATGTGTGCGCGGTAACTTCATTTACAAATTATACCGAGTGCGCGTGCATTCTCGCGATTAATATGCAACGACTTTGCGCGCAAGGCGAGCGAACCGAGAAGAGTGGAATGGAGGGAGGAAGCAGAGGGGAAAATCGCTGGGTAGACGATATGAATGGTTCATTTCGCGTGGACGGCTAATATTTCGCCCGGGCTGTGGGGGAGAAACGTTCTGTGGAAGATATGCTTGTTTCTCTCATCTTTCTCCTCTTCTTCTCCCCTTCTCCTTCCCTCCCCACGATCTACTCCGGTCTGACACAATTTAATCACGTTTTACCGCGCACACGCGTGTTTGTTCGACATTATAGCGACCGCTTTGCTGTTTACCATTCGCGTGCATCCCACCGATATTTTTTATAGCTTGAATTTTATACGTCGCGCACTTCATTCCCGGCGTGCGGCCACCATCACCATCCCCGTCAGTTTTTTAACTACTGCGTTCTCGAGTGATGTTGTCTGCCGCCTGCACGTTATTTTTTTTTCCCTCCCCCTCTGTACGTCTTACATCCCCTCATTGTAGTGAAATCTCTAGATATAAATACCATATCTAGATGCCATACTCGCATATAATTTTGATACATAATTTGTGCTCCTGTTTATATACATTTTCTATCTTACGTATTTACATTCAGATGTGCAAATGTATCTTAGCTAATGACTTAATATTTAACTATACACTGTTTATCTTCGCTATTAAGTGCTTCGTGCAAATGATGTTACATGATCTTTTACGAGCGATTTGTGGATATGACGATACTTAAATTTATCACGCTCCCATACGATCATATATGTCCATCATGCTCTTCTTTTATTTTCATAGCTGTACGCTCGACCATCGTATATTGATTAATTGGTCGTGTTGTTTCTATGAAAAGTACGAGCTATGCGTTGGAACATATCAATTCGCTAGGGGATATCGACCGATATCACGTTCAGTAGAAAAATTTTTTGTTCTCAACTCTGATGGACCGTTCGTGACTGCAGTTCAGATGTATTTTTGATTTTCTCGAGATCGCGCGATGTCACGCACGAAATACATCGTCATACATATTAGAATTGTGTAATAACATTTTACGCAATGTGATTCATTATCGTGTGTTAAAATAACCTGATTTTATAACGATCAATCGAATGTATCACTTTGCTGCATATATGTATATTTGATACATTTTTATATAGTTCATGTGTTATATTATTTAGCGCTTTTTATCATTGCTGAAAATAAGTGATTAAATTAGCGACTGTCACAATTATTTACATTCAATAAAGATGATTTATTTATTTTATCCAATAAATTGATACAGGTACAATAATAGCTCGTTGATAACCAAATGTGTTGCATTTAAAACTATTATCATGATTATTCAAAACAAGCTTATTTTTCCTCTTTACATAAAACTTACTGATATTTATTCTTGTCAGATCTAGAAAGATATAATAAGAATCTAAAATGTGATATAATTTGCTTAACGAATTCCATTTTAACCACATATTTTGGTTAGTGATGATAACACTTGTTTGATATATTTACGAAGAATCTATCGCGATACGATTTTCACGCAGCATACGCGTACGGATTTAATAGACGAACGTGAAAGTTTCTCTCTCTATTTCTCTCTGTCTCTCTGTCTCTCTCTCTCTCTCTAGCCCTCCCGTTTCGAATAACACGTAACGTCGTGTCACGTCGCGGGGAAAAATGTTTTTTATGTACCGGAGTCGGGCTTGTCCCGCGGGAAATGTTACGCGCGTGACACAACCGAACCTGCGAAATTACTTTTTGAAATCCCCGTCTATCCTTACCGTCTTTCCTACTATCTCGATGCTTCCTAATACCTCAAAAGAGCTTAACTCCTTTTTAGGACAGGATGTAAGGTCTGTTTAAAATTTCACGAAACTTTCATAGAACTGTACTTATGTGCTTCTTAGCTGTTTAAAGTTGAATGCGTTTATCACGATATCTTCATAAAAGATATTCCGTGTCCAAAGTTGTCTCTCTCGAACTTTCGCAAGAAAGAGTGACGGATTGTCACTCTCTTCCTTTCTCTTTGTCATGTATAGATTCCATATGTTTAGTGATTAAAGATTAACGCTTTATTAAATCTTAATTAAAATTTTTATAATTTACGCGATGCAAAGATTTTTTTGGATTGAAAATTAAATTATTAATTATTTTATGAGCCTTAATCGACCTTGTCGATCTGTTTTTCGATTTTATAAGCGCCCGTAAAATAGAACAATGGTTTAACAAACGACGAGCGCAATTGCAGAAAATAGAAGAACGTTTAGCACACGCAAAGTGGAGTTGTTTTGAAAAGTGGGCTTTATTTCACTCTGCGCTTTGTCTCTGGGAGAAGTGCCTGTTAATATTATTACGGTAGGACGACGATGGATCGTCGTGGCGGTGCAGCGGCTGGGAATTGAGATGAAAGTCGCGTTGCGTGTCGTTGGCTGTGCTTTTATTTCGGCGAGAAGTCGCTGAAAGGCGGTTGTTAACATTTCCCCAACTTCCCCGTGAATAGATGCAGTCCCGCATTGTTCCGCCCGATGCGCCGCGCACCGCGTCGTGCCGCGTTGTGCCGCCGAAAATTGAAGCACGTTTCGGCTGCAACGGTACGTGATGCGCGCGGACTGCCGCTTTCTCGCCAGAATACGCCGCGCGAAATAAGAGGTATACCCGGAGCACAAATCAACCGAATACAAACGCGTATTCGCGCGTCTCGCGTTCCGACCGAAATGCCCGGTTGAGTCGTTCCTTCCAAACGAACTTTTTCGTTCGCACCTACGTCGCGGGCGTGAATCTAATAAACCGTTGCGAAATGGTCGGGTCTTGGTACTTTATATCTGCCGTATGCCATCACGTTTCGTGGATTTTTTACGCGACAACACGCAGCATGCGGAATAACGTTCGTCCCTCGTCGTTTGGTTCCCCTTTTCTTTCTTCGCGCCGACGTCTGTAATAATATATGTAAAAGTTGAGCAGTTTGAAGTAGTTGTATAGAGTTGTTTTAGTAGCCGAGCTGGAGTATAGCTCTTTTCTAAATTAAGGTAGAAAAAAGTGGTAGAGAAAAGTATCTGTTTAGTATGCTCTTTAGTATGCTCATTCTATATGATTATATTTTTTCGAATAATGCATCGAATTTGCAAGCTGCAAAAAAGTGTATAATTCTACATATTTGAAAATAGTATAGTTATATGTATATTACAAGTATCGCTACATTTTTCGAACAAGTATAATCACAGAATAATAAATTATAGTGAAAGATTTTCTTTTACCACTTTTTTCTATCTTAATCTAGAGAAGAACTTTATAATTCAGTTACTAGAATCACCCTGTATATAGCAAATTACTTAGGTAAAAAGCTTTTATAATTGTTTGTTCAATTGATTACGGAGACAATATAAAAGATTTCTATTATAAATAATATATAAGAAATAATTTCGAGAAGAGGACTGATGCCCTCGATTCTGTGTTTTTGAGAACTCGACGGGAATTATTGAAGGACACGTGTCATGTAATATTACATACGTGTGCACAAACCGAATGGCTTTTGAATTTTACACATACCGATCTCCTCCGCTTTCGTAACATGAATGCAGTGACGTAAAAACTTTTACACTGCAGTGCATACACTTCGGCTTTGCGGTTTTTTCATGGCACGCAAGAGAATTTCTGGCGATCATACATATTCGCGGTCTCGCCGTTATTGCCGTTCGAATACCAGTGAGTTTCATCGACTTGCGTGTATTATTGTTTATAATGTTGCGCCACCACAAAATTGGAAAAACACTTTCTGGCGGTCGCGCGCAATGCACGAGCGATTAATTAGGAGCGTTGTCGATTTCGATTCACGCATCTGTTTACTCTGGCCGTACATTTCGGTTGCCGCACGTAATTAGGCCAGTTGAAAACAAATTTTCGCTCGATTAAACACGACCGTTAATGATGTACTTATAGTCATTAGCAAAACAGATCGGTTATTTACTGCTATACAGTTTTGAAAATGGTTGTTTGTCGTATTATTATACTTGCAATAGGTTTCTTTCTTAACAGTCTCAATCATAAAAGTCTGAAAAAGAAATTTTGAAATCTTAAACGTTCTAGCACAACTACAAAATGAAACATTGTGTTTAAACATATAAGAAAATTTATTTAGATATCAACATCAATTTTAATCTTCCTTATCATGATAAAGATGACCTCATTTTCGCGATTTTGAAAGAGTATTAGTGACGTTGAAATTGACGACGAGAGAGTTGAGAGGTTTTATAAACAGTGTTCGGGTCACTTAATCTTCCTTAGTTAGCGATCGATGGCTTCATAATCCTCTTCTTAACGTGAAGTCTTTTTGGGATTTAGTATGTCGAAGATGACTAGACGATTTATTGCACAGACGTAATAGAAAGCTGATCAAGATCGAAAGGAAGAATGGGCGGGCGCGTTCAGGGAACTCGTTGATATCAGCGGGTTTTATTTTAAAAAATGGAGTAGGCTCTTAACGAGAAACGCGGAGTTCTGAAATAAAGATGATAATAGACTGTACCTCGTGATATCAAAAGCAGCAACTCCATGATCGTTTATCGTCACAGATTTATCGAATCTCCTTTATGGACCGAAATGTTTGAAGGGAAAAGATGTTCCCTGCGAACGATCGAGAGTTCTATTGAGGTTCCGTGATTAATGAACAAACTGCAGTGAAATTCTGTTATACTGAATACACACAGAGCAAAATTTTCGCTATAATGAAGTTTGAATCCTTGTTCAATGTTTACACACTGTATAGGTAATTCGATTTAACGAGTATAACTTTATAGTATAACACTTTTGATTTGGCGATTTTACAGAGTTTGCCATAACTAATTTTTATTATAATCGAAGAAACTTGTCGTTTGTCAAACGAAAAGAATAGTTTCAAGCCCAAGATTGGATTATTTTTACATAATATGTATAGACGAAATATTATAAGTAGTACGAGTCAACTCTGAGCAAAGCATATAACAGATTTCGTGAATAATATAATTGTTATTAAAGTTTTTTGAAAAATCATTATGATAAATTAATTAGATTTTATTTAGTTTAGTGCATAAACTTCAATTTTATTTTGTAGATCAAAGATGATAAAACATATCAGTAAGATATCCAACAACATAATAGTCGCGTATTGTTTGTGCGGAAGCTATTCTTGAGTTTTGCATAAATGGTCTTGTAAACTTCCATCACTGCTATCAAGCGTCTGTATTAGTTTCTTCCTGCACGAGTTAGTTTGACATCTCCGTAATAATGATTTTCTCGATACCATATGGTTGGAATATATTGCTTTCGGAGGATAAATGTGGATAAGCATCTTGCGAGATTTCAATGTAACGTTGATGGATCCGTCATTTATCACGGCCACCGTTCAGTCAATCCCTCTTCTTTGATATGATCCACGATTTGTTCCAAATGTCTTTTGTATTCTTATTATATCACGCGAACAAAATTCGAAATGATATTATTAAAATGTCAGATACTCGGTTTTAAATGCATTTTGTTTTTACGATAACAAGCTTGTGCTTTGTCACCGAGGCATTGCCACCAGCATTTCAGATTAATCTTGAAATTTTGTCACGAAGTATTCGAAGGTAATTTTACCATCTTGACTTCTTCCTCGTCCTACCTCTTAGAACTATCAAAAGTTACTCGATGTCAAGTGGAAGCTTCGAGGGAGCTTTCTTCCCTATCTCTTCACTTTCGAGTTTCGCGAAGGGCGATATCGCGTCGCCAGATAAGGAAGGCAAGAAGATGGGGAAACGGAAGAACGAAAAGTAGTGGAACAAGAAGTAAAACGGGAAAGAATGGTACGTAGAATTTCAGATGAAGTTGGAGGAACCGGAATGCGCGCGCGTGCAACTGCGATCGTGAGTTATTACGGAATAGTTCGTGAATTATGGTTGAACAGTAACAACTACATGTGATTTGAAATTTTACGATGTAGAATGATACATTGATAATTCCGCGCGATAAACATAGTTGTGCCAGCACAATTTTATGAAGGCATATACCATCTTATTCTGTGGTAATGCTTGAAAGCACAAACGTTGGTTGAAATTTTATAAGCCCGTTTATAATTACATCATGGAAATTCTTCAACGTACTTATAGATTTGAATGCTTCTATGAATGAGTAAGCGCGACGAAAGGGCGGAACGCGCACGGAGTTGTACTACTGACCGATTGACCTAGATGGTTCTCTGCATTATGAGGAAAAAATATCAGAATCCGTTTATAAAGAATTTTAATAAATTTGAATCTCATAGAAAAAAATATAGTCAGAAATCTTTTACGCTACAGGTGTTATGTAGAATTTTAATTAATTCTTATTACGTGTAATACTAATTACAGGCGTTTGTATCTTTCAGTTTTATAATTTGGCAAGTGGTAATTTATTAAATGTTATTTACATTATCATTAAAGTGCGCGGTAACTTTAGATAATAATTATTCTCATCTCTGGTTTCAAATTCTAAATGTTATGGAAAATGTTCTACGATATTATTATTGTATATTATATATTATAATAGAGATATTATTATCTCCACAATAATGTATTTTCGTACGGGTTGATTTAGTAATTAATTATTAAATTAAATTAAAACATTTCGTGATATTCACAAATATTTCATGCTAAGATGAATTAATTTGAAACTGTGGACATTGACAAGTTCTCCGAAAAAAAAGCAATAACAATTATGAGCGTTAATGTAATATTCATTTTAATTATGTAAAGAAATGAGCGTTGATGAACGTTTATTTTTTGCAATGAGAATCCACATGACTTTTGTCGAATTAATTATCTTAAGTGTGAAATAAATTAAAATCGCGAAAGGGACAGGAAGCGTGAGAAAGCGTCGAGGGTAACACGGGATAGCAAAGAAAGGTATGATCGCGAGAAAGGAAGAGCGAATGGAAGAGAAAAGCCGACTATTAGATACTAGCTGCCGCAAAACTTAAGGGAACTTATGAAAGTGGGATCGGATTCGAGTGCTATAGTGAGACATGCCGGTATGGTATCTCGAGCTCCTCCCTTTCTGTTGCTCCACCCCCAAGTCGTCTCTCTACGTCTTTTGTTCCTTTTTTCGCAGCACGGGGAGAAGAAGAGAACAAACGGCCAAGTAGGATATACGAAACATATTAGACTCTACGGCACGTCCGCGAATTGGCCGGCAAGTTTCTTGCCTTCTTTTTTTCGTTTCTTCTTCAGCCCGACGACATTAACCTGTATCCTTCTTTCTTCCCTTCGGAGACAAGGAGGGCGTAGAGCGAATTGTCGCGCGTCGAGTCTTCTCGCAAAATTGAGCCATCGAAAAAGTTTAGAAATCGTGCTTTGAATTCTCGATGCGTTCTCTCTCTCTCTCTCTCTCTCTCTCTCTCTCTCTCTCTCTCTCTCAGGTCCAGTCTTTATGCCACAGTTGTCCATATGGTATTAATTTACGACCCAACGACGAAAGGAGAATAATTCGCGCGATCATTACCATCTTCCCTGGGTCGTCCTGTTTTCCATGGCCCATTTTCCCATTTTCTCTCTTGCTGCGGGGTCGCGTTCGGGAGAAGAGGAGAGCGGATAATGAGGCACGAAGTTAGCGGGCGCGACCCGGAATATCTTGAACCGTTGACGACAGTTCGCGATACTGGGAATTGGAACTATCCTCCGTCGCAGCCCGGCAAAAGGCACGCGAGTGACAATCCTATTAGCGAGTAGGCAGCCGGCAAAATAGCTTTCGAGATAATAAAAAGTTGCTGGCGGTGGTGGTCGTTTCGCGGCCGACGCTTCCCATTCAGAATCCAGGCGCTACTCACCGTCCAAATATGGAAATGAATCTATTATTATTCCTTTTTATTTTTTTTTAAATTTATATTATTTCTAAATACCACATAAATGTCTTTTTTGAGTTAATTTTAAAATTTATTGGTGCATGTTGATTTTGCATGATCTCATTAAATTGGGACGATTTAATGATATTAAATTTAATACTCGATCTTGTGATTTACATCTATATCTACATTTGAACATCTACATCTCTATTTGAAACATATTAATAAATAATATAATATAAATTGCGATTCTACGCAGAAATAATAATAGAACTGACTGCAGTAAATAATAATGAAATTTGCGATTATTTTTGTAAATAATGCACATTTGGGCATATTTAGACTTGACAAAAGGCATATAATCTGTAATTTCTACATTCAATTGCAAATCGCGTGTGTGATATACAGAAAATAGAAATGCAAAATCGGGTGATAAATTAAATTCCATTGAAAAATGTTTATCATACCGTAATCAAGGCGCTTTTGACAATTATTACGACATAATTACGTGGATTTCAACGTCCCTATGGAACACGAAAAGAATTCGCGATACATCGGTCGGGCGGGCACGGCATTTACTCTCTGTCTCTCTCCCCCTTTCCCCCTTTCTCTGGGGGCCGCAATAAAATCTAAAAATATATACCTTTCGAAATAAAATAAAATGGTAAACGTAGCGTGAAACGGCTTGTCCGTTATATACCATCGCTGTGCAACGGCAGCAGTACCTGGCAGTAGTGCCGCAGCACTACGGAGCGGCCACGTTTTTCCCTCTCTCCGTCCTTCGCGAAATACATTTTCCGTATTACGCTCGAGCGTTTCTCCTCCGTCGTTTCTCCGGTACACGGTCGAACGTACGCTGTGCGCTTCCGTTCCGCTCCGCGTGTTCTCCGCATTGTCCTTTTGCGTTTTGCACCGCCGAATCCTCTTCCGCTGCTATTGAATTTTCATACTTTCGCGCGATTTATAACACTGTCGGTCAGGAGCGACGTGATTCTTCGTCACTGATTCGACGACTACGAGGAGGTCCTATAAATATGAGATCAAAATTATATTATGTATATTTATTCTAAAAATTTCATAAAATATACAATAGATATTACGTATCAATGTTTATCTTTCCTTATAATTACCATTAGTATTTAGACATTTATTCCAGCGTTTGACCAGTTTAAACGGTCCTTCACGGTAATTTTCTGGCCCGAGAGTCTTGAAGTACAACTGCAACTATGAAACGAAAGAGGCCAGAACGTTTAAACACTGAAGAGAGACTTCTGGAGTACGGATCTCACACGTCGAATTAGACGAAAGCTTGGTTAGAAAACCAGAAGTAGAAATTCTGTAGCATCCGCCATAGTCCTGATCTAGCCCCAGCAGATTGTCGTTTCTTCGGGCCCTTTAAAATTTTTTTGTCAAACAATAGATTCGAAGATGACGACGAATTGAAAACCGCAGTTGTGCGATATTTTATAGATTTTTTGAAATAAATATTTGTAATATAGTATTGATTTGAACCTTATTTATCGGACCATCCTCGTAGATTTGAGATCGTTGAAGCTATGAAGATAAAACATTGAATCAAAAATTCAAAAAATAAATGAATTATTTTACATATATTCATACGTTTGAGAACGGATTGAGAATTCATCGACGCATTGCGAAAAATATTTTCTTTAATAAAGCTTTTTCTTTATTGCAAAATAATTTGAAATTTAAAAGACGAAAGTTAAATAACAATATATAAAACATAAAGAATAAATTCAAAGAATGATTTTCAAAAAATACATTTTTAATAAATTACATTTACAATTTAACATTTTAGAGCGTTTAATACAAAAATGACGTTTACAATTTATTTTAAAAATGTTTGATTTTATTCAGGTCACTTTACCATCTCAATTGGCAATCTTTTCTAGATCGGTCTTTTATTATTTTTTTCCTTTAATACGTATCCTCTTTGCGATATTTATTCTGGTTAGCTGTTTTCTGTTTTTGAATAAACATGAATTTTTATTCGATAACATCTCTTTTTATATTTGCGCTCTTAAATCATCATCTCGTGTTTTTATTTCTCTCTGCGGATTCTATATATCTCACGTATCTTATCTTTTTTCTTCTTTTTGTTTCCGTTTTATGAACGAACGTATCGTCTCGTGTAGATTCGAGCTTTTCGTTTTCTTTCATTCGCGCCTATTTCATACATATTTTACCTTTCTCTCTTTTTTTCTCTCCTTCCTCTAGCTCTCTCCTTCTTGTTTTTCAATCTCTTTCTGTTCCCTTTTTCATTCTACTTGACGTCACTTTTGCCCTCATACACCGTGCTTGGTGACTTCTCTCTTTTTTTCTCTTGCCATTCCAGCTCTGTGCGCGCGCCCGGCAGAATCTTCGTTCTCTTTTATTTCCGTCGCCTTCATTTTTCCTTCTCATTCGACGCTTACGTCGCTCTTTGTCCATTCCGCGTCGTTCGCGCCGTCGCTTCCTTTATTGTATTTGTTCCCCGGTGTCCTCCCTGCCTCCTGTGCAGCGCGGCCGCGGCTCCGATACCTCTCCAGGTTTTCCACGCACGTAAACGCGCGTTCTCTTATTTTTCTCGGCTCCCTTTTTCTCGCGTTCGTCCCACCATCGCGCGCGAGCACCCCACGCGATCCGCTACGTGACATTTTCCGTTTTCCTTTTCGGTATGTACGCTCGGTATCCGATACGTGATCCGTTCTACCTTGTCTTGATATTGTCCTTTTCTGCCGCGCAAAGTGCATTCTTCTGGCGTCTCCCGTTTTCGCACCGTTTTTTTTCCCTTTTCCTATCGCGTTTACTCTACGCTCCTCTTCCCTATTTCTCCTCAAATTCCTGGCACTTCGTTACTTCGCCCGATGGGCGATCCTCGAAAATACGATACGCTCGATTCCCTCCCATTACCCGCGTTAATTCGGGTACGCAGCTAGAGAGCGGAGAACCGCAAGATCGTCGGGGCCCGGCAAACGGCTATGGCCATTGCTCGTTGGAGCGCGAATCCCCAGTCAAACAATATTCAACTAAATTTCTGTAAATTCGCCGTTCTGGCTGAGATGCTTGGATCGTTACTATGGGAATTCGAGGTGTTACGTGATAGTCTTAACTGCGTCTGAATCTGAAATCAAAGGACAGTTTCTATATGAAAGTTCTTGCGAATTATGTAATTTGCGCGCTGCTTTGCTTTTTAACATCGTGTATATCTACTTTTCTATTTAAAAACCGCGATGTATAAGCATGTAGACAGGTTTTATTCAATTCAATTTTTTATCCGATTAAAAATGGGTTTTATTTCAACGATTTTATAAATCTAAGAGCTTTGAATATTCGATCATAGAAATTAACAAGTACATATGAACTTATTTTTCCTCATTTTCGCAAAAGGCAGAGAGAAAGGAGAAAAATAGCGTTCGGAAGCTTCACTTGTACGTTGCCAGAGATAAAATAAGAACAAGTGCGCAGTAATCGACACGGATGAGGGCTGGGGTCGTGAATTATTGCGCTCGGATCGATTCGGAGGATTTTCAAGTGAGAGGGACGCGAGCTGAGGAAAAAGGAGTAAAATGAAGATGGCGGAAGCTGGAAGGTGAGGAGGAATCCGCTTGGCCGCTAACGGACCGGGAAACAAGACTGCAGGCCCTAACTTTCGTTACAGCACGCCGCTGGGAATTTATTATTCCGCGTGCGGAAGGGGCGGCTCTTGCGTAACCCACGTCCACTTTAATGCAATTACCGCCCTGTGCTGTTCCACAGGGTCGGAAGGGGTCGGGAAGACAGCAGGGAGGAAAAGCGGAGATCCATGAAGGATTCCTTGTGCGCTTTCGTTTCTTTGTTCACGCGGGGATTTTTCTACGATGTCACCAACGTCGCACCGAGCGCACCTTTGACCTCACCTTATCGCAGTCAGGTCGTGCGAGGAATCTGCGCCCCTTCACCGACATGGTAATTAAATTTAAATAAGGGACTGGCGAGAGAGGAAAAAGCAGACTTGATGAAGAGTGGAAAAACGCAGGGTCCGAATAGTCGATGTGGATAAAGCCTCAAAGGAAGAGATTGAAGTGACGATGTGGGTGGACAAGGATGAGATTTAAAAAATACCAGCGGTGACCGTCACTGCTCGCCATTCGCCTTTCTCGCCTTTTCTCGTTTTCACAAAATCAAGAACACACGGAAGGAGCGAAAGAGAGCGAAATTTCTTGAGACTCTCGCGGTGCATTTTCTCAGCATTTTCTTTGGCCTCGCCAATCGATCACGTTTTCATTGCGTTTTGATAACCACTGATGGTCTCGAAAAGTCGCATCGCTCGGAGTGCATCGCAATTTAAATAAAGAGCGCGTCTCGGTGAAAAGACTCTCAAGACGGAGGGAAACGAAGTTACGAATGGTTCATCCGTAAGGCATCTCGAGGGAATTAGGACGGTGATGCGGAGTGACGGAAGAAAGAGATTATCCCCAGTCAACTCGCCGGAATCCTGTTCCATTTAACGTAATTACTATTTGGCCATGAGGTAAAGAATAACGGGAAACGAGACGCGACTTTTTTGCGTTCTGCGGAATCTCTTCATCTAGAATTTTGTCCGCGTTCCCCGCTTATACGTCGCACCATAATACAAAGCCGCCTCTGCGAGATTCGCAGAGTTAAGTAAATACCGAAAAAGTCGAATCGGAGGGAGATCAAAACTGCTTAAGATAGTGAAGCGTGATGACGCCAAGCGTGGCGAGTCTGGCTGGGTGGAGGGCTTTCGAGCTTTCGAGCTTTCGCGTAAAGCGGAATTCTAATTGCGAGGGATCAGATAGATCGATTTAGTTTCGAGCACGTCTGCTTTAACGCGATTAGCCTCGCGCGGAAAGGTGGGAGGGAAAAAAGAAAGGGCGAAAGGGCGAATTTCGTGGCGCGTTTCGTCGCTCTTACTCTTCTTTGATCCCTACGTTTGTTTCGCCACCTTGTTTCGCGTCCCTTTGTCGACTTCCGTCGAACGAGGGGATGTCGCATGCCTGGCCGTTACGCTCGTGCGGTCAGGCGGAAGTCCAAACACGATTTATAATGCGTGATTCTTTAGGTACGACCGTTGTTAGTTTTTTTATGGACTTCTTTCTAAATAATTGCAGAAACAGATATCACGAAAAGATAAAAATTAAATTGGCACTCTCGTTACTTTCAAACTTTATCGATTGTCTTTATGTAGAATATTACAGGTATAAAATATTATTTATAAATTATTTTATGCGTGGTTTAACTTTACAGCGCATAAACGGAAGTCTATGATTTTGTGGCTAATTTTTCATTTGTTATTATTGTGATTATTTGTGACCGAATTTAAAAGTTGATAAAAATTTCAAGATATTTGCAACTGGTTGAAGGGAACTTACTCGCTAGAATGTTAGATTCTGTTTTTTTAGTGCCAAACAATTACTTAGTAATTTTACCATATCCGAAACGAACTCTTTACCAATGTAAACTCTCAGTCCGAGCCAACAGTAAGATTTACGTGATTACAAGGTGCGCGGATAATTGACGACTTAACCATTTCTTTGCCGAGTAACTTCGCCCTAAGTAAAGGACCAGACTCCGCCTCCTACTCGTCG
The DNA here is from genome assembly GCA_928718305.1 of Tetramorium bicarinatum. Taxonomy (NCBI): domain Eukaryota; kingdom Metazoa; phylum Arthropoda; class Insecta; order Hymenoptera; family Formicidae; genus Tetramorium; species Tetramorium bicarinatum. The sequence continues at coordinate 6,686,963 of OV788324.1, read as the reverse complement.
CTCCTTCATCCGTAAATTTGTTTCACCGCGTTGGCCAGCCTTCTTCCCCGCCTCCTGCCTCTCCGGTCAAACTTGAGATCAGAAAGAAGAAAATGTTGCAAGGGGGTTCAGTCGCTCCGCCGACCAAGCAAGGAATTCAAATAAGAATCCGATGGAAAACGTGGGCGTTTTAAGGGAATAAGACGAGCTCGTGGAACGAGTCCACCATGGAGAAGGATCCGGAGATAGGAGCGGTGAAGAGAAATTGGTAGGGTGGTGCTGGATGATGAGAGCAAAAAGTCGTCTACTGGCGACGGCGACATCGGCGTCGTCGTCGTCGCCGCCGCCGCCGTCGCCGTCGCCGTTGCTGCTGGCTTGCTGGTGACTGCATTGCGCCGTCACGTCCCACGAGACTTTGGGGGTCCGTTCCAAGATGGTTCATTAGTTGTCGCAATGCAGGACCTCTCCTTGCTTTCGCTTTCTCTCTTTCTCTTGATATCTATCCATCCTTTTTTCACTCTCCGTCGTTTTTTTTCTCTTGATCCTCGACGCTCGGTTTTCCTTCCAGTTGGATCCTCCAGCGGGCCGCACCGCCTTCTCTTCCGGCCCTACGGAGCGCCGCGTTCCGACTCGACGGCCGTCGAGATCTCGAAACTCCGGCGAATAGCAACGAAGAAGGATATTTTGTTCAGTCAAGCGTGTCCGAGGATTTCCACGAAATCCCTGTTTCGGATGCATCGAGTTCCTTTCTCCGGAGCAAGAGTTCCTCCGTATATCCTATCGGCGTCCCCTTCTGTTCACCTTCGCTGTATCCTCCGACCTTTCTCCTCCCACCGTCCGCCGAATGGTATGTCCTTGTACGACTGTGTAAGCTACGAAGCAGCTATACGCACCTTCTTGTGCGGCCCTCCGAGGGATTACGAATTGCCGCAGCGTTGCAGTCGTTCCTCTCGCGAGCCCGATATCGAAACAATTCCGTGTGCCAAGTCGCGCGGAAGTACACTCAAAGACTCTATGATCGGGGCGAGATTCGATTCACCGTCCCTTCTCACCTACGAGCGTTCCCGGCGGCATTGCGGCAAACAATATCTCGCGACGCTTCGCGTACCCTGGAAGCCTCTTCGGACCATTCGTTCGCGTCGATACGATCCGATTCCTCCGGGCTGTGCTCCGAGTTGTGGATTCTTTGGAGGAATCTCACTTCTCACGACGCCGTTTGATTCTTCGACTTCTCATGTGTCGCGTCTGAAAGTTGCCGGATTGTACCTGGTAAGTGTTGTTGATCGAAGAGAAATGTCATTCATTTACAATTTTATCAAGTGAACGACGGTTTTGATAAATTCAATTTCTCTTATATGATTTTTAGTCAACATTTCCTATGGTAGATTCCGCGCACGTTGCCAACAATTTATATGACATTATGTTAGATGTGAATAATAGTTACTGTGCTTGACTCGATTTTTATCAACACAATGTGAAACACGTATAAGCGTGAAACGAGTGAATCGAGAAATACAAGGATTGTATTCAGCTTTAAGCGTGCGGGAAGAGCCGCACTCGATGTATAACTATATGTGCGAGCAAACATTTTGACGTGTATAAATTTGTGTATTTTCTTTTCATCGAACGATGTTCGTTCCACGAGTACCAATCTGTTATGAAACGAGATTGATTATTTGTTTAATCATCTGAAAGACATTATTCGTATTTTTTCGATTTTTTCGATATATTTGAGATGAATGTCTTAAAATAAAACTTGTAAAAAATAACCGAGTTATTGGAGATGGATTACGTCTGATATCTAAATTTAATATTGATTTGTCGCAGTAAATATAGTTTCATTTCATTTATCAACAAAATACCGAATCAAATTTTTTAGAACGGCACGCAGTAGATATTTTCTACAAAACGTGTAGCATAAAGATTTATTGGAACAATTAACCTCAGGTTTCCCTCTGTATGCTGTTCGCTCTTATAAAAACTCGTTTGCTCGGCAGTCCCTCGCGCTTCGATGCACGACCCATCCGCTCGAATTTGTGACGAAAAGAGCATCGCCTGTGGATGTTATATTCGCATTTGATTAATACTTTCCTAAGTAAATGCGGGCAGCGATTGGTTTTCGCTCTGCGTGAGAGAGAGAGAGAGAGAGAGAGAGAGAACTGAGTCGTATCGCATACGTATTCCGTGCTGTATTCCAATCTCCCTCCCGTTGCGCGATATATAGACGGCGCTCGCACGCGCGGCTAATAATAATATTAAGTTCGAGTGTACTCTCGGAAACGCGCGGGCGGTGAAAATCTGTGCAAACACGTAACTGGCTGCCGCGTTACGCCAGGTAAATCAAACAGATGATGGAAACGTGATAAGTTCGCTTCTCTTTCGCGCGACGCGATGCGACGCGACACGGATTCTCGATCTCGGATTCAAACCGACCTTCGAGTTAATCAAAACCCAAACGCCGTCCCGGGACGAGACTCGGAAAGATTTCCCAACTTCGTCTCTCCTGCGTTCCATTATCGTCAAATTGAGGGAGACGAGCGAGAGAGAGAGAGAGAGAGAGAGATCATGCACTCTGTTCGTTTCTATCCCTGCGATTCTAAGCCTTTCTTCGTATTTAAATCTCGAATGAAGTCGTAATTTTTATCTTGCATCGCCGTATTATCGATTACGGAAAAGGTTTCAATTTTTGATACATCTCTATATATTCGGAAATTATATTATTACAAGAGGCAACTGAAATTAAGTGAAGCGAAACGTTCGTTTCGATCGTCCCAGCAATCAATTATTTGTCAACATCGTCTGTATTTTATGTTCTCCCTCACGTTTCCACACATTTGCTTTCCTCACTTCACTTTTGCTTCGTTTCCTTTTTGCTTGATGTGCTTCGTTGCACAGACACGTGCATTCTAGTCTCGTCCTGCATCGAAGTACCTCGCAAAGGGGACCTACTTAAAACTGACTCCCGTGAATCCCGTATCCTTTTCAGTGCACTCTCTTTCGTATTTTCCGTCGATCCTCGTATTCCATGTCTCTCGTCTCTTTCCCTTATTACGTAATGAATCTTACATCTTGCTTCCGTTAGTCTCGTTCCAATCGTGAATTTTCTTTTTTTTATAGGTAAAGATTCTTTTTATTTTTATATATATACACTATATAAACGTTGCATCTTCATCTTACTCTGTGGAGTTACTCCCCAGACTTTTTGCCGCCCTTCGCCTCCTTATTTCTTATCCCCCGCCCTGCATCTCTTTTTCCACGAGTCGCAGTCGAGTTAAACCGAGCGCAACAACCGGTCCTGTAGACGAAAAAGAGATTTCGTCGTTGTCCTTCTCATCCTTTCCCTTTTCTCTTCCACCGTATTCCATCCTTCCCTCTCATCCTTGTAGCGCGATTGTGCGTGGTTCTGCGAAGGAACAACGGTCGCCGCCGGAGCCGGGCCAGAGCTCTCCTTTCTTAATCTTTCTTGGGACAATCGTCTCGGCGTGATAATTTAATCCAGGAGTTACGGAATTAAAAGTTTCCCGCTGAGCGACGCATGACCGAGGACACTGTCGTGTCCTCCCCCGCCCCTCCCCTCCCCTTCTCCTCTGACTCTTCTCACCGTTCTCCAAACTAGTGTCCGACGTTCTCCGTCTTTTCCTTTTTTCTCTTCTCTCTTCTTTCTCTCTCTTTCTCTTTCTTTGTCTTCTCTACTGTCCTTTCTTATCGTCCACGCGTTCTCGTTTTCCATTACCGTCTTGACTGTTCTTTTTCGCGAACGCAACGGACGAAAAGTATCTCGCGACGCGCGACCAGACTTCAGACTTAATTAATAAATTTGTCTCGCTTTGCCTAAATATTAGAATTGCTAATTTCTGTAAACAGCACGCTCCACTGCAGCAGCTACTTACCTTTCTCTCCCGGTTTCTTTGAAGGCATCTCTTCCTTTAAACTCTGCCGTCCCTTATTTGAGTCCTCTTTCGTGTTGCGTTTTCTGCTGTAAGTTTTGACCGTTGTCCTCTCGGTATGCTATGAAAAGCAGCATGATTGAAGAAAAACTTTACGAGAAACGACGCACTAGTTGTTGGAAATTTCTTTTCCTGGAAACTTTCCATTTTATTTCTGCCAAATAACATTCATTGTATTTTTCAATAAGTTTTCGAATTAATAACACGAATTGTACATTTATGAAATAATTAATAACTAAGTTATCCAGTAATGCGTATCGTATAAATTAAAAATTGAATTAACAGATGTTCTCTATATTAAAATTTTATGACAAATCCAAATGATGAATTTGAAGGGAGGAAACTTTGTTGTGTAAAGGTATTTTGTTGAAAAGTTATCGTATTATGTAATTTTTAATTTTCAATATTGAATATTACAATAATTACATTTTATATGAGATTTGTTAAAGTATAGCTTTGAAATTAAATATAAGAAATTAGATATTTTTATTTATTTACAATCTAAAAATTTGTTTCACAGAGGCTATTGAATGTTTAATAATAAATATTTCCGTAACTAATTCCTAAAAATTTTATCAAAGAAAAATTAATTCTTTAAATTTTTCTTATTAGAAAATTATTATTAGGAATTGATATATTATATTAATAATTATATTAATGCATTCACGGTAATATTTTCTAATTTATCATAGCTTTGAAAAATAACGAAGAATTAAAAGGAAAGATTAAACTTAATGTGCTTCAAGTTTATTTATCAATTTATCTTCAAATTTATGCTAGATTTATCTTCAAATTTATGCTAGATTATAGAGATTGTGTTAATACATATTGATTTACATCATTATTAGATCTTACATATATAATTTGAAGAAGCTATTAACGTGTAATTCTCAGGAAATCGTCAGATAATGTTCTAATCAAGAGTATTCCGCATCTCTGGTGGATTTCTCGTCCGACGTCGCGTCGCGTCGCGTCTCGCGTCCTTGTCCGCGTTTAAACGAAGGCCGGCGCGATTAATCAAGCGACTAGAATTTCTAGTACCGACGATCTCGGCATAATTTCTTCCTCGGTGGTTGGTGCGCGTTGGTATAAACATTTTCCAACCTCTCGGCTCCTCGAAAAGAAGGGAGCACTAATTACGCACCGCCGACATCCGCCTCCGTCGACGACTCCCGGATTATTAATATTTACGACAATTCGCGGTGTTTCCCCCGGCCGGCACCTAACTGCGCGATACCAGAAACTCGACGACTCTCATTTTTCCGACTATTTACTGCTGGCTGTTGGCTCGTTTTCGAGCTAGGTCGCGCGCGTAAACGAGAGAGAGAGAGAAAGAGATGTAGTTATTAAAATAAAAAAGTATGATAAATAAGAACGCGGGCGGAGCGAAGGAGGGGATTATTAAAATAACAAATGCGTTGCACGAAAGCGGACGAGCTGGCCGCGTTTTTATCCGTTTGCTGGCATTTGTGCTGTTTTTGCGCTTTACCTGAAAATATTTTCCGCGACACGCGCGCACGAGAAACTCTCTACCGGAAAAAAACAACGCACTATATTCTCAATTATGGGCGCACAATATATGATAATCTTTTTTTCATGGCGCAAGGGGGAAGCCTCGTCTTCTTTTTTTTCAGTTTCGAGTTTATCTCGATCGAGTGAAAGATAAATCCCAGAGAGATAATTATAATTTTAATATCCGACGGCGTTAAATAATCAGTGCAGATGGTCGTACAAGATCAGTTTCCAAGGACGCGCTATGTTAGTTAATGAGCTGCATCGACTCTCTAATCAGATGTATCTTCTGATTAGCGACACGACGCTCTTACTGGCGTCGCCGTTCGTGTAAACACGAATCTAATTTGAGCGCGTCGGGATCGGTAGCTCGTACAACGCTCTAATTATCGCCAAAGGAGACTGGGATGACACATTTAATTGGATGCAGTTATGTAATAAGGAACCCAGCGCCATTTTCGTGGCGCTGATTCCTGTGGCGCGAGTAATACTTCACGTAGACAGGAGATTTTCTAAAAACGTACATTACACCTGGAATTGTATTTTGTATAAGGAGGATTATATAATTCATTATATGTGAGATTCTCCGTTGATGCAAAATTTTATTTTTAACAGTTCGCGAAGTTAACTCTAGCCGAAAAGCAAAGTTTCGAAGTTCGTTCCGCATTGCAGATCCAATTTACAAACCTCGAATAAATCGCCAATCATCGCGCGATAGTAATTTCACTTTAATTCGCGAAAGTGCGCACATTTGATGTTGGTAAATTATATCGCGTTTCTCGTCATTTCATTTGCGAATGTCTCCATTCTTTTTATTCTTGTTGTGATTCGAACGGAGAATCGATCGTCGTCGTTTTGATGGATTTAAGCGTGCTCGACGTTTAACTTTGCATCGTGGAACGCGTCCCAAAAAATAATCCCGTTGTAGCGTGTAGGAAAGAGAGAAATATGCCGACAAGTAAACGTTCATTTGGATTAATATCGTTACACGTAACTGTTTGTCCTGTCAGGCGTAAACTCACTTCACCGTGTTTACCAGCGCGAAATAAAATACGATTTGCCCGGCGGCAATTTATTTCTCTCACGGTCCGGGTACAAAATGGCCTCTGCGTGGAGATTCGTCGGACTTTCCGGAATGTGTCTTCTAAGGAAAATGACTTTTTACTTACGTGCTCCTGGCGAGCGGTAAGGCGGACGAAAAGCCGAGACTTACGTTGATTGCCTTGTTCCGCCACATCTCTCTTACATTCTTATATTTGTATAATTGTACCCTCGGCATAACATTACTTTGCGTAATCGCGTTCGAGGTAAAATAAAAGCGTAATTTGTGAGCGTAATGACCAGCTGTGCACAACACTGTAAACGCTGCAATTTTGAAATTAATCACATTAAATATCTCCTATCGCGTATCTTGTACATACATTAGCATTACTTTGCGATAAAATCGCTTCAGCCTAATTATAGGATAAATATTTTAATAATTATTATATGTTACTGATTATTAAAAATAAAAATGTTTTGAGTAGCACATTATAATAATTGAAATGTAAAGTTCACTTTTCTCGTTTCAAGATATAAGATATTTAAAATATATATCTTTAGAGAAAAAGGAACGAAGAAGGAAAATAGACCAATTTAATCATTTACATAGTATAACGCAATGATGGAAAATTTCAGAAATTCTTATAAATTTGATAAAAGATTATAGATCAATCATTTCGACTGCTTCGGTAGTTCCAGTGTTACATAATTCGACTGAATAATAATAATGGTCTATCGGACAAAACGAAGATTCATTACCTTGAAACAACGTAGAGTATCATACATGTTTAGTTTCGCCGGGAGCAGGTAGCGGATACAACTCTATTCGGAATACGTTCAAATGTTGACGGAGGATCCCAGCCGAAGGTGCAGGTTGCAGCCAGATCATGTCGACACGGAAAATCCAACGTGGAGATAATACGCATGTACTATCAATCCACGTGCGTCGTCCAGAAATATATAATCTACCCAGCCGTGCGGAGGTGTAGGGAACGGACGTCAGGAGGGAGCGAGATGTACCTGATCGTTGTTACATGCTTGTCGGAATATCGCGGTGAGCGGCGCGTGCACGTAACCGGCCGTCCGACCGACCGACCCGGCGCGTTGCACTCGCGTGCGAACCATAAAGGGAGCGCAGAATTTCACGTGACTCACCGAAGCTACGTACCTGCCCGACCCGACGCATGACTCATGCTCGCAATTTGCCAATTAACGAACTTGCCGTAATCAGATAGTGTCGCCTGACCCTGATCGTGCGCTTATGTTAACTGTGCCGTCGTCGTGAGGTCCGCCGAGCGCGATGTTGCTAAGTGCAGCCTTGCTTCAGTTACTCCACACTCTCCACCCCGGCCTTCCCTGCCCCCTCTCTTGTTACTTTCCTATCGTCCCTTCTTGGAAGTAATATCAATAACCTCTTACATTGACTCGTGCGCGAGACGTGCAAGCACGCTAACCGTTCGTCTCTCATGGAAATTACTTGTTTTATTTGGATTATGAGAAAATGACGGCGAAATCAATTCAATGGTGCTTTCAGAAAAAAAATTACTTTAATAAATACTTTCCTGATTTCGTTCTTTACGATTCTCTTTTGGCATTTCCTTCGCTTCTTTAATCTTCTTTAGTTAATAAATACGCCGTCTCGGCGGCCGCGAACCTGGGATACAAGCAACCGCGTAACCACCGTTGCATTTTATCCCGATGGTGCCTCTTCCTCTCTAATTAATAAACCCGCCGTGCTGACGCGTAGTTTCTTGCAACCTTGGGTCACTAGCCTCGGCACAAACGTATTTTTTATAATTAACAAACCCACAGAGTTTACTGCAACCTCAGTCGACGTTAGCGTTTATCTTTCTCTTCGTAATTGCTGGTATTCTCATGTTTTTATATTTATACGCATCTCTTGCGTTTCACGACAAATCATCTCGGAGTGAAATAAAGAGTAGAGGACGGGTCAGAGAGTGAGAGAAGATGAATGAGCGAATTTCTTTATTTATTGTTCTTGCACGCTTCTCCTTCTACCGTGGGTAATCGACTCATGAATTTTAATCGTACAAGTCTCATGAACATCGCCGGGCTACTGGACACCGTTTCTAATTGGTCATTAAGTATGAGGCAGTTGTTCAGTAGATTGATTAAATTGACCCAAGTTGAGTTGACGAAAAAGCCGAAATTCGTTGCAAAGGTGTTTGTTATGTGACAGCACATTATGAAACGTGAAATCTCTCTGTACTGTACTGTCACACATTTTTTATTAAATCTTATTACGCTTTTATTAGACAGAAACGATAACATTGCAAGCAGATGAATAATTGTCACGCGTGCATTAATGATTGTACAAAACGGAATGTACATATCTGTTCGACAATGCTTTCATTTGCTTTTATAAATCTTCCACATTGAAACAAGTCTTTTACATTAACAGCTTCAGAAATGTAGAGCGCTGAATTGACTGCGACCTAATCTTATATATGTCACGAAATATCGCTGTACCATTTGTGCAATATCTTCTCTAACTTGATATCCGCTCATATTTTATCCGAATATTTTCTTGTGTAATGTTTCGGTCACCAATAACAAGAGCTTTTTGATTCGCGACGTCTAGACGATTTAATCTCTATGAAAATCTCTGATCCTACTGGCAAACATTTGGTTGTACTTGACAGTCGGTGTAATGTACCGTCGAATTCGCTATCACTAAATCTCTCGTATGCCGTGAATCAACAACGTCGACAGCAACGATCAACGAGCCGACAAGTGTAACGTTTGGGAAGATTATCGTTCATCATGCGTAGTCTCTGCGTTTGTACCATTTGCGTTAATAGCGCAATCTCGTAACTTAGTTACTATTGCAAATCTTTTATCGTTTGTTACAAGAAGTGAGAAGATTGTCAGAAACTTTGCGCATTTAAATGGCGCGACATTTCTTTTATTGCGACGTTTACCATTTAAACTTGCGTAAGAGATCCCGATTATTGTGGTTTAATTTATTAAAAAAATCTTTGTTTAAGCTTAGAGGATTTTTTTGTTTGGCCGATCTGTTTAAATTTCTGAATTAAAAAGTGAATGAATGATAATGAAAATCGGAATTATTTATATCTTGTTCACAAGACAAGAGGACATGAAATTTTATACAAGACTGATTTATTAACGAAAATTGCGTAAATTGAGTTGTCATACATTGATCTTTTTCACGCGGGACTTACAAGTTACTGATTTTATTTTTCTCTTTCGTGTTCTAATTACAGCCGCGCTTAAATGCGCCGTGAAGCACGACGAAGCACTAATTATTCTGTTTCTGCCGGTTTTACAATCTTTGTCATCGATTAAGGGAACGTATAAAAAAGTAATTAAAACCGGCAAGAGTAACGTTGCATTATTATTACAATACGGGGTTTCATAATCCCACGATAAATGCCTATTCCACATAATCTGCCGGCTGTATTTCCGCAGCAATTTGAATACAAAGAACCGAGATAACCCGGCTCCGGTTCCCATTGTCGGGGATATATATATATATATATATATATATATATATATATATATATGTATATATATATATAACCGCCGCGGCCCGCCGTCATGATACATGCGCGTGTATCTATGATGGTCTCGAATTAGTTGCCGGCTGGAAAAATTTGAATGGGACGACCAAATTTTGCGGCTGCGTTATGAGGCTGGCGTTTATCGGATCGTCAAAAGAGACTTATCGTAGCATTCCAACTCGTGTGCCCATATAGGTAATTAACATCACCCTAATTTTTGAGATAAATTCAAAATATTAAGATTTTTAATCTTCTCGATCTCTTTTTAACTATTCTCGAAAAATTTATTACAGATCGCTTTATTATCCAGTACATCATAATTATTTACATTTTAAACATATAATTGAAATGAATTAAACATATGAATATGTAACCAAATAAAAAATATAAGTAATTCGAATGAATTAAATTGAAAAACACAAATGTAAATAAAGTAGACAATATTGATAGATATTCCAGAAATAAACGTGAGAGAGATAATATGATAGAGATATCATCGAAACGTCATCTTTTATTCTATTGTGAACGAGTGCAAGTCGACGGGAATGAAAATAGCAGCCCTCCAGTTCTCTGATGAATAATTGGTTAAATATACTGTAAATTAGAGACTGCGAATAATAGCGTGAAATAGTGATTAGTGAAATAGTTCTCTTCCGCTAGCTATCTATACCGAGAGCGCCAGCGATGAACAAACGTATCGCGCCGATGTTAATTATGTAATGCGTATGACAGGTATCATTAGCCTAATGTGTACGCTGTAATAATGGACGGGGGTCTTTAAAAGCCACCTTCGCTAAAAATTAGTGACTAGGAGCGCCGTGGCAATGTATTTTCTCGCGTTCGTAACAGCGAGGGAAGAAAAAGAGTATAATGTGAAAATGGACTGGGTGGATTCCGTCAATTTGCATTCTGCGGGAATCCGCGAGTAAATGCTATCTTAACTCTTGACTGCATGGCTTAGCATATATACTATCTCTTGAATGTCTATAAGACATTTAGCGTATGTTTAATCTTTTGAAATACGGCGCTATATTTATGAAACATAATTATATTTTTTAAAATGTCTAAATGTGCTTTATAGATTTTACAACTTTTATGATGTAAAACTGTTTCTAAAAATGTTCTTTATATCATAAAATTTAATATAATTTTTAAAAGATTTGGCTACAATAATAGACAGAGCGAAAGAAATCTTTGTGCATATAAAAATTAATTTTTTACAAAGTTATCCACATTTTATTTATAACGTCATTTGACAATACATATATTTATGTGAACTTTTTTTCTGTTTCTGTTACAGGTAAGCAAGTGTGCTCATACATTTTCCTAAAGAGCTAATTCCCACAAAAGCCGAAGATTGATAGTGACTGGGCAAAAAGTAAGTTAATTACTCTCGAAATTTTCGCGTGACACATACATAACCCGCTTAATCACTCCTTTCCGCAAGAATTAAATTCTTTATTCTTTTGATAACGACGTTATATATCGCTTTTGGCGGTATCGAGAAAACGCATTAATAATTGTTAGAAAAACCAACAGAAGTAGTCCAAGTTTATAGTGATCATTAGTACATTTGTTTGAACGAGATAGAATTTGTTTTTCACTTAAAAACTGCTACATGCTGCTAGTAATTCTCTACATTGCTGTCAGCAATTTGTATTTACATTTGCATTTGGTGTAAAAGTTACATTACAATTAGAAGAGAATTATCATTCATTTCGGAATTAGTACGCGATTCGTCTTATCATAAAACACACGGGGAGATAATTAGTTTCATTTATTCATGACGGAACTTGCCGTTTTCGGCGACCGACACGGATATTCGGTTAAAACCGCGAAAGTAATCCACGTAACTGTCGGTAGGCGTTACGGCACGTCGAACGCGGAGAACGTTTCACGCCCATGTAGGTACGTACCTAACGTCGCATCGAGTAAATACATAAGCCGGGGATGCGCCGGTGTGTAATAGAGTTTCGCGTGCTTTGTTAAGCGGAGAGGTAGGCAGAGGCTTTTCCTGGACGGATGGGGTGGAGCCGGGAGGGGGGAGGGAGCGGCGGGTGCTGATAATGGTGGTGGTGGTGTGTGTTGGTGTGGCGGGGTAGACGGCGCACGGGAAAGTTACGCGAGCAGGTAACTTTTGATCTGAAAAGTGGTGGCAGGTTGGCAGGAGGATAGCCGTGGACTTGAATGGCGAAGTGCCTCGAGGGCCGTTAGATGCATTTTTCATGTCTCGGCCAAGATATACACCTAGGCACAAGTGGCAAGCGCCCCCAAACTCTCTTCTTTTCTCTCCGCACCGCTCCGCTCCGTCCTCTGCCTTTCGCACTCACGCACGCGACGTCGTCGCCCTCCCCGTGTCCGCTCGGCGGATAACGCTAGTCACTAAGCAGCCCCCCACCGTATCGCAGCTTGCTAAAAGTCTCTCGGTGATATGAAGCGTGTATTCAAACGATGTAATTTCTTCTCCTTGTCTGCCCCTCTCGACCCACGTCTCTCCCTCGCCGCGGGCGCATTTGGCTCGTTTCTTCCTCAGAGAGCTTCCACCCCGGCTTTAAACTGTTTCTGGCTTTGGCTACGCCGATCGTCTACGCGGATCGTCCGGGATTTCGTCCCGAGACCCCCGTCCCGCCGTGGAATTTATTATCCCCGATAACTTTTCTCGCATGCGAAGTCGCAGGAATTGCCGCTGCCGGCCGATCGACGCGGCGGGCGAGATCGAGAGGCAGAAACGAGATCGAGGATAGCACTTTCAAGTTTCGGACGCGTGACACGAATTGGACTTCTCTGCCCGCGTGCATGTGTGCGGCATAAGATATCGAGTAGGTCGCTCCTAATGCTTATCTTCGATTCAGTGACACACGTCGCACTCGGACTGGATACAAGCTTTCCCTGTCTTTCGGTAAGTTTGGACGGAAACTATGTTTCCGGCTTTATCGCTTCACTATATATCATGTACGTGATATGTCTCGAGTCTCTATCGAATTCTGTTTGAGAAAGTTAAAAGTGACCTCTTTTAACAAGTTAAGAAATAAGTTTAGCTTGACTCACGATTTGTGATCATTTTTTTTTATCTTTTACCAATGGAATATTTTGTTAATTAAATGTCTAAACTCGCTTAGCATCATTTAATCGTCTAATTTAACGTCGCGCATCGCGTATATCAGTATAATGAATAGTAATGAATGAAAGGCGAGAGCCACCCTTCCTCTTATCGCGCGAGCTCATCAGGACGTCGTAAAATCATATCGGGCGTCGAGCCAGAGAGCGACCGAAATAAAGAAGAGCTGTGCGAGGGGGCGAGTTCGAGTGCGGGGTTAAGACGTAGTGGTCGTGCGGATGTACCCTCGGGAATTGCTCGGAGACGGGGCGCGGAGGGGAGAGGGCCAAGTTAAACGACTACAAACGAAGGTAACCGTTAGGCGAACGAGGACGACGATGAGATCTGCTTGAGATTTCGGACGCGTGCAGCTCTCCTTAACCTCTGCCTCGTCCGCGTTTTTTAACACGGGATCTTTCTTCTCGTTTTCGTCTCGTTGTCTCTGTCCTTCTCCGTCGTCCCATCCTTCTCGGAGATGGCCGGGTTTCCTCCCCCCCCCCCGATCTCTCCGCCCCGCCGATCTCTCTCGTCGTGCAGTTCCATGGCGTACTTTGCTTGCAAATCAAATTGGACCGGGACTTTGCCCGCCCACACGGCGAGAATTTTTCGACTTTTGATCTTCGCGATCGATCAAGGAAACACCGGGGAGACACGGGGAAATTTAGTTATCGGACGTCAGCCATCCACATTGACCCTACCTTTCTCTCTTTCTTCTCCTGGCTAGACATCTTTTGTGTACGTAAGTACTTCGGCAAGTACTTATGGCTCCTGTTCATCCAAGGACCTATGCCCGAAGACGCTTGAGCTTCTTTGGTGACTTTAATTGCGATTTCAATTCCGAATTGTCATTGAAATTCTACGTCTCGTCCGCGATTTCCGATCGCATCTCTCGTAATTTCATCGTCTTAAATACAATTCAATCTCGCAGGCTACTCTATAGGTTTGTGATTAATTTGACTGCCTTTGAATGTTTCCCAAATATTGGTCGTATGATCAAGCCATGTAGCTCACAGAAGCATAATTTGCAAATGGAGCAACATTCCCTGACGAATATATCCAAATGTAAACTTGTAAGTATTTGAGTAACCTCAATTGCTGCCTGCTACCTTCGCTGGTATTTCTCTATATTATTCTACTGTAACGTGTCTCCAGAGATGATTACAAAACTTCCTTCATTTTTTATCTTGTATGTCCGTTCATTAAAGTCCTTTCATCGTTAAGAATTTTTCATTTCTCGCATTGATTATTCATCCGCGAATCTCATTCAGATCGCACCATTCGTCGTCTCTGGATTAAATAGGATCGCGAATGTTACAAACGACTCTTTCGACGTGCGATCATCCACCACGAGCGAAATTTTGTCGGATACCTTCCACGAGACTCGAAGGATTTGTCGAAGATGAAGAGATCTAACGTCGGCATTAAAACTCCAACTTCTTTCTGTCTTTTTGGACGCGTAACACTGTCCGCTCACTCGAGTCTGCCGTGTCGTTTTTCTCTCACGAAACTTTCGGCCGTTCCACCTCGTCTGCCTGTACTTCTCTCTCACACGCACCAACAAAGACATACATATATGCACCCAGCAAAATAGCTCACCATCCCGCCGATGATGAACACCGATAGCGGAGGAACAATGAAAGTTTTACTGAATGTTCGAGGATCGGGGAGCTCCTCGTATGAATACTTACAAAGAAGTATGGCCGAGCGAAGAGGAGAATTCTCGCCGGAAATTTATCCGAGAAATCTTCTGCTACGCTAAAACTACGTTCTACGTAGCCGTTTCCTTTGCCGTAATGTTAATCTACTGACGCTCCTATCTCGCGATAATCCGGATTGCGTTGAAGAAGAGGGTTGTAGAAAATTAAAATAATCTGAGACAAGAAACAAGATAAATATATCAGATGAATGTTGTAAATTCTATAGAAAATATTTTATAGATATTAATTATTAATATTTCTTATTTTTTAAAATTATTTGTATTTTTATATAAATTGTGTCTTGTAAGATAAATATCTCATTTATAAATTATCAAATCTATAAATTGAGGGATGGTTTAGAATTAGTTTTATCAATGTCCATTAACGTTAAATGTAAATTAATTAATTATCCGGATAAGTCGTCTCTTTTTTCGTAATGAATACTCTGTATTCGTTGGGGAACGCACTTCTGCAGTTTGATCCGAATCTCTCGAGAAGGCATTGTAAATCGGTTAAAAAGTATTCATGTGGAATAAGGAGAGCTCGAGCAAGTTTGGAGACAGTTTGGCTATCGTTCTTGGTACAATTGCATGGGAAAGGAGCTCCGAGAGCTTTCCAGAATGACTCCCTCCATTCGCAGAAAGAAGTCTGGCGCGATCTCGGGGTTTAGATGTCGTGCGGCCCGATAAGGAGGCCATGATAGTGGGCGGAGGACAGGCGACGGTAGACAAGGGAAATAGCAGCGGGGGACAGAAGTCGAGGGGGAGGTGGTACGAGGCACCGGTCTCTATCTATGTTAATTACCGAGGCGAACGTAAATCACGATCGCCCAGGTGCCGGCCGGCAAAGTAGGTAAGTTACCCCCGTCGTCTCGCGCGAGACGACGTTGGCCGCGGGATAAAAGCCGTAATTAATTACGCAATTACCAGGTCCTACTTAAAGATAAAAACCGTATTTTTCGCTTCGATGCGGCTTACCGACAGCCACATTGCTCTAACCAGTCCCTCGTTTTCTCGTCTTTTCGCTTTTTTTTTCTTTCTCTCTCTCTCTCTCTCTCTCTCTCTCTCTCAGTCGCTTCTTTCGTCTCTCTCGTTCTATTTTCTACTCGCGCCGATTTTCGAGTGGCAAATCCTTCTGGGTTCTGCTGGCTGCGAAGGATGCGCGTCTCCACCTTTTCGCCGACTCATCCTACTTTTCTCTCCTTCAACCTCGTTCCTACGCTTTCTCGCGCTATCTCATGGGCCGCGTATTCCTGCCGGTCTTTTTGTTACACCCGTTTTCCCAGGCATTCCTGATTTAGAGCTCATTTTCGTCGGCCGAAAGCTGTGCCGTTCTCACCCCTGAATCAACTTTGCGCCCTCCACAAATCACCGTCGAACCATTACGCTTCGCTCTTTCTTTCTCTCTTTCTCCTTCTCTCTTTCTTTCACTTTCTTATTCACTCTTTGTGCCATTATTGTGAGCGTACGTCGAGCGTAGGTAGCTTCGGAGGGCGAATGAAACTCTTTGAAGAAAGAATATCGTGAAAGAGAGTTTGAAATAACGTAATTGATCGATAGTGAACAAAATCAATGAATTATTCGAATTCGAGGCATGATATTCCAACAAAAATTAAGTAAATTAGATTTTCCTATTGTGATTGTAATCACATTATAGAAGGGAAAGCACGATAATAATTCTTAAACTCGACGCAAGTTATGTACCCGGATTATAGTACTTGAATTTTTAAGTTAGATTCTATTAGCAAGATTTTTATCAGTAACTTTAAAGGTAAGGATATATGCTTTGATATTACTTTCTTCGCTCTTATCGAACGTCGATGATTTTTGACAAAGATGTCAGTATTATGTATCCTAAATTAATTTGAAAGCATCATGACTCTTTACACGTTTATTGCTTTTGATCCTGGACCTTCCATCCGAGCTCGCGTTACGTTGCAGCGTAATATATCGTCGTTCTGGGATCACCATCGTAATTATCCTCTAATGCCAATTCATAAGAGCGTCGGCCATTTTCAAAGCCTTGCACGTAACTCCGGGAGAAACACGACGACGGTACACTCGCACACGGATGCAACTCCGGCCAACACAGCGGCATTTCAGCACACATACACGAACTTTGTTCCCTCTCTCGGGACCAATATACGTGTATCGTTCTCTACGATAAGAGACCACGGAGCAAGGAGAGACGTCTTGATTCCTCTCACCAAATTTTCCCTCTTTAGCTCTTTCTCTTTTTCTCTCTCTCTCTCTCTCCCGTCTTCTCTCCTCTCTCGCTCCGCTTCTTTCCGCTGCGATTTTCGTTTCCGGACAGCTAATCAGCCGACGACGACGCGGCACGATTACCTAAACGGATTTAACGGGCCCAGGACGTTTAAGCGAGGCAGCGGGTAAAGGCGACTGAGGCCGGCAATTCGAGATACCTTTCGGTAACTCCGAAGGAAAGGAGAATCGAGCCGAGATTCGCCTCGTGGCATTTCTGATGTGGCCATCGGTGCAGGCCATGAATCTTTCATGCGTCAATCGCTCCTCGTCCCTTACTTCTTTAGCTTACCCACGCCTTTTCTCTCTTTCTCTCTCTCTCTATTCCTTTTCCTGCCGCACTCCCAGGTTGCCTTTCGCAGTTCTCTGGAAATCCCAGCGAACCGACGCTTCGAGTTATCAGTCAGCAGAATCTGTCAATCGCTGGAGTAACGTATTCCAGCCGGCAACGCTGCCACAATGCTACCGTCGTAACGCGCGCGCGAGATTCTTCTGATCCATTTCTTATTCTTCTTGTACTCAGTGTTTCCCCTTTTGCTTGCCCTCACACGTTCGCCCTGCTCAGTTGGTATTTTTATGGGCTCGGACTCACCTCGCGCGCTCGTAGGGGAATTGAAGTTTAATGGGGATTGACGCGTAAAGCCGATCTCCGACTATTTCTTTCAATTTAATCCCGTTTCCTGTAATTCGTGTTATTTTACGCGAGGCACGTACGAAGTAATTTTGCTAGTAATTGCTTCCATGTTCTATTAAATGGTTTATTACTATCAAAAAATTTTGCGATGCTAATTTTGCTCCGGATTTAAAATAACCGGTATAATTTAAAGAATCCGGGAAAGATTACAAACTTTATGGAGAAACGCACGTAAAGCTTTCTTAATTCTGAACACTTCTTTTCTTGAATTGAAATTAATGGATTTGAGTTGAATTTTATTTTTTTGAAACGCGAGAGAGAGAGAGATAGAGTTTACCGATATATAAACATCGGTGTAATTACTTAAATTGCCAAGTATTTTATGCGAATGCCAGCGCTTCTCTCATTCGATTTGTATTTTTAAAATCTCGGCAGATGGACAAAAAGTTTTTCCTCTGTACGCTCTAAAAGAACCAACAGTCCGTAAAAGTCTATTTCTGTTTGCTAATGCGTCGCGGATTTGTTGCTCCAATAACGGAAGTGCAACGTCTCGTTGACTCCTGAATTATTCAGGCGTTATCGAGCCTTACGTTTTACATTGCCACTTACTCCAGCGCCGTAATGGAAGGAATGGCGGGCATTTCGCATCAACGGTGGAAGCTGGAAAAAGTCGCTCTCAATTAAACATCACACTTTGCTCCTTGGTAAGCTGTCGGACTTGACCTCGCAACCTGTCGGCGATTCGCGAAAGCGCGACAGGCGCTTTTGTCAATTACATATATGGTAATTAAAATATTTACACGAGCCCGTCTGTATAATCGCGATATTACAATTTATAATGTCACTCATAATTTATAATATTCATTGGTATATTGTCTGTCGTGGAACGAGCGGATTAATATTAATGGCGAAGCGTCATGAACTGCGGTGCGCGAGTCGAAACAATATGTTGGCGTAACGTTTAATCAAGCCGCGCGTCGAATATTTACACATTAGCCCCCGAGCTTCCGTCTTTAGCAAATCCCGCGTACATCGATTTCTTCGCGGTTAATCCTACGCCATGAAGATCGAGAACTCCCGTGACATCGAAGCGTTACCTTACACTCCAGGCTGCTCTCGTTCGCGCATCTATTTTCGTTTCCTCGTATCAATCTCATTACGGCCCGCGAGACGTTGGAGGTAAAGGGGGTAGGGGATTGTCGCCCTCGCGAGAATGTAATATGGATCCGGTCCTACGACGATTCTAATCGCAATTCCACGGAGCGCACGAGACACCGACTTGAAATCCGATTCGAATTCGCAGGGGGGTGACGAACGTACGGCAGTAGCAATAGCGGCAAAGACGGGGCAAGAGGGGAGGTATGGTCGGCCCCAAGGCTCATCGTTCATTCATGGGGCATTTACTCGGTATCCCCGTAAAGCCGACCTCTTCCCGGCCCTCCCGACCCGTCTCCCGTCCTTCTCGCTCCTTCTCCCCGTGACGGCACACCGGCACAACCCCTTGTGCCTCCTTACATCATTCTCTTGTCCGTCGGAATGGATCGGGATCAGGCGGATATAATATCTTCCTCGAGGATTCATTTTCGAGCGCCGTTGACCACGGAGCCGTTGCGCCGCACCGCGCTGCGCCGGAACCTCGGCGGCGTGACAACTGCAATTCGTCTTGTGTGAAGCACCGTTCACGAGGCCATTACTCTTGAATTCGGAAGTCTAGCAAACGAATCCCGCCATTGTTTCGCTGACCGTGCCGTCCCGAGATTCATGCCAGACACCCGGGTGTCACGCGTTTGCATTAGCGTTTATGTTATGAAATTATCACTCAACCGCTGTAATCTATCTTGCGTCCGCAACGTCGCGCGTGTCGTACATTATAATAAGCCAACTTGATGTTTCATTCGAGATATTTCTACGTCTAGAGACGTTAATCTTTTTGAATACGTCGTATAATTGATAATAACATTATTAAATTATTAAATGATATGAGATATTCGATGGAGAAGAAATTAGGTTTATATTTAGCGATTGTGTCCGATAAAAATAGAAACTCTTTTAGGATCCGTAGAGACTTCGTCGTTGCGGCACCAAATGTGGGAAACATTGCGTTTTTCATTTCTACTGAAAAATTTGATGTTCTTGCGTTACAACTCTCTCTCTCGCAGTAAGTCACAATCCTTTGTACGTCTCGTGACTGGCACTTTTTATCGTGGCTTTCTTAACAGCTTGCTGTGGGATTTTAGTGCTTGTAGTGGCGGCAGAACAGGTAGGTGTAATATATTCCTGGAGGATTCATTTTCCAGTGCGGCTGACCGCGGTCGTCCGCTCTCTCTGCAGGAACTTTGGCCACGTAACAACTGCAATTCGTCTTGCGTGAAACATCGCGCCACATCGTACTGAATAGTTAGCCACCGGATTCGGGAAACCTTAAACGCGAAATTTGCAAAATGCCATTCCGCCATTGCCCCCCGTTTCTTATTTTTTCTAATACGACAAAAACTCAATGGTTGGACGTATACGCTCGCGCCGGGAGTTATAATCCAATTTAATTAGATCCACATTCCAGAATTACCGAAATAATTATTGTAGAATATTTTACGCGAGGGAAATGAGATAATGAAGCAATTAGCGCGATATTGTCAACAACGAGGCATTAACACGGTATATTTGTGGTTCCTGGAAACATATTTAATTGCAAATTTGGCAATAACTTTGAATGTGAAATAATGAAATACTTTTGATTTCAAACTCTGTCAGTAATATGAATGAAATTGATTTACTTTGTATTACAGTTAATATATTTTTAAAGATAATTATATATATATATATATATATATATATATATATATATATATATAATTGACCTCTTTAATATCATGCAACTTTTATTTGAAATAATATCTCACGAAACAAACAGTTTACAAAGATAACTTAGGGTGGCTTATACTATAGATAAACAATTATATTACTATATGGAGATTATAATAAAAAATGATTATTCACTCAGGATTACAATTCCTTTATATTTCAATTATATTTTTTAAAAATTTGTCTATAATTTTCTTCGTTTTTTATTATTTTATACAATTTTCTAGAAATAAGTTGGATTGATGTTCTATAGATACTTAAATTTCTTTTTACATCGCCCCTTTACGCTGTGAAAAATATTGGGATCAACCGGACGTAATATTTTCTTTTAGGAATCTTCTTCGGGGCAAACTTGCCGCAGTCGGTGTGGCGCGCTCGAACTTCCAACGCGTGACAACTGCAATTTATCTTTCCGACCCGAAATTTCGTGGCTCATTATTTACAACTGTATCTGTGCGCGGAATGAAATTCGATAAATGGCCAGTGGTAACGATGAGATTACAATTTATCATAATCGCGCGATAGCAGTATTTATCGCATCGCACGTCGTTTGGCTATCGATAATTTGAGCAGAAATCTCAATATGCAAATACTCATTATTTTATAGTAAATACTAATAATTGACTATATGATTTATATTATTAATAATATTTTAATGAACAATAACATATTGAACAATTTGTGTATGCGATATTATTAACATAGTTATCAAAAATAGATTCGTATCTCTTTGTATCTTTTGCATATTAATATATAATTGTGCGTAAACATTTTCAGATAATATAAATTTTCAAAAATTTTCAAAAATATAACATTTTCACACAATATAAAAAATTAACATTAATGTGTTAAGAGTAATAACTAAAATATATTTTCATAAATCTTTAAAAATAAAAAATGTTAAAATTTATGTAAATTTTGAAATATTGATATCTATTATTATCAAATGATTATAATAATTTATTTTCTATTTTTTTATTTAACAAAGTTATGAAATTTGTATTATATTATATAAAAAGGGAGCACTAAATTATCACATTAAGCAATAGTAAAATATTACTCGAATATGTAGCACGCGATTTTGTCAGAATATAAAGATCTATAAAATACGTTATTTGTTATATGTACCGTAAAGCGTAAAGGAGTTTTTTTCGATTTATCGACGAGATTATTCGTCGAAGAAATAAAATAGGTGGTTGTTGCAAAGTGTTATAGTTTCCAGGAACGCGACTGCTCAATTTACTCTACCCTTATTCATCGAAACAAATCAATTCTGGGGTCTCCATGTTTTTGCATTCTATACGAAAAGGTTATCAAGCGGATATGCTATTTTATCCAATCATGATTTTATTCGAGAGAACTTTCCGATTCTATAATTATTCGTTTTCAACAGATAGAATCATTAAAACGGAATTTGTTAAATAAATAAATTAACTGCTTTAGCTTGTATTAGTTTTGTACATACACTTTTATGATGGACCTTTGAATAGAATAGAATAAATTGAAATTTTATTGAAAAAGAACGATGAAATAAACTCCTCCTTAAAAAGAATAACAAGGCAAAACAAGAATAATAATCAGTATTACTTCAGTATTTTATGAAAATAAAATTTTGTTCTTTGTGGATTAATCTGTATGAATGTAAAATTTACTAACGTAAAATTATATGCTATTAATAACTATTTATTCATTTATATTAAAATTAATACTTTTAATAATTTATGAAACCATTGGCGGTTCATAAATTATTGTTATTGAAAATTCAACTTCAGATTAATCGACGATTAATAGATTAGTATAAATATACCATACATAAAAGAAAGTATATTAAATCTGTGATTTTTGTATTTCTTTCGAAGAAATTTCTATATTTCTTCGAAAGAATCATTTCTATATTTTTTAAAACATTCAAAACCAAAAATTAATTTCATTTATCACAAAGCGGCATCAATGATCACGAAATGACGGTAATGACGGTAATGTGATAATTGCCACTCTTCTTTTTCCGCGGTATCGGAGATACCGAAAGTAGGAAACTAAATCTTTGTGACTCAATTATTGGATCCTCATACCTCGACCGGCGATGGCCGGGACGATATGAAGCCCGGAAAGTGCAACCCTCCTCCCCCTTTCCTCTTCCGTCACTCTCGTTGCATCCGGGCGACCGCGCGGTGAAACGGCACTCAGATCGAAGGTTATTATAAATTCCAATCATAGAACCCGATCGATAAGCCGCGAAGCTTCAAAGAAAATTATAAGTTGCGCATCGTGACTCGCGGGACGGTAGAGAGAGGGGATCAAGAGCTACACGGTGAGATAGGTTGGAGAGGGATGAGGTGGACCGGGTCGTAAAGCCATGAAAGCGCCTCCAACAGGATGGCATTGCTGGCAGCTTTTAAAGTTAATAAATTCGTCGGCTTGCTTTACTCTTCCGAACGTTTTCTCCCTCATCGGTTCTTTCTCTGTTTCTCCCTCTTCTTTCTCTCCCTCTCCCTCTAACCGATGTCATCCTCGTTTTTATTCGGGCCAGACGAATGTAAGAGAAAGAGAAAGAAAGAAAAAGATTTAAACTTAGTTTGAACGGGAGAACGGTTTGACCGAATTTAATAATAACCCCTCGATAATAAATCAAGCTTATATTTAGTGCCGCGTCCTGCTGTATTAACCATCTCGGACAAGTACCTAGCTTCTACCCCCCGAGAGAAGCTGGGTAAAACTTCGCTGTGTGCCGTCGGCTCAATTGTGAGGAAGCTCTCGCATAAATGGCGCACGGAGGTGTAATCTCGTACGCGAAGTTATCCGGGCGCGGTATTGTTCAACATATTGCGTTATGCTTATGCGCTCGCTGTCGTTACACTGTATACGTTTCCGTGTTTCATTAAGTTAATTAATGCGCGTTATATAGATAGCAGCGCGACTCCGATTCCTCCTATTCACGCGTCGGGCGCGCCTGGCTAAATATTTTGCTTGCATCGGCTTGCCGCAGAAAATCGCGGGTTGATAAAACACCACGCGCCGTTGTATCATGATTACGACTGTTATTAAATCACGCCTCATACGAAGCGGACCTTTTAATTGGCGCTCTTGCGCGTATTTCCTGATATTTTTTTATTCCGATTTGGATAGCGTAACCCGGCATTTTGAAATTTATATCTTGATATTTTGTTGAATTGCGTGAGTTAGCTTAAAAAAAAAGAATATTCAATTCCGTTCCGATTACCAGATTTTGTGTCATGTTTTTTCTTCTTTTTGCAATGTTTTTTTATCTGTCATTCATGCGTCGCGTAACATGGTTTACTTGTCTCGGGCAACGCTTCTTATTAAAATACAAAAATTTTTACGTTTCCGTAAATTTAATATCCAAATTTTTGCATTTACGAGACTCGATCGTAACCATTTTTCTCGTAATGTAAATTTCACGTGTAACGAACGCGCGATTTCGCTCCCTCCGGCACTTTCCTCTTGACACGTCAAAAAACTTGGCCGCTAACAAACCACACCCATACTCAACCCGGAAGGACCATCAGGTGACCCTCCACTCGGGCTTCCCCGCTCTTTATTATACGATTATTGCCGTAATACCCAGGTGGACTAGCCCTTCGTAATCGTAGCCGAACCCTATCCGCTCACTCTTATATGCCGCTTGTAAATCGTGTTCATAGAACGCATTATACGTCCCCGTTCCATGGAAGCCACTGCCTCGGGATAGAATATTTAATGTACATGTGTGAAAATGCACATATCGACTACCAAGAAAAATCTTTGTTCACATGAGTGTGCATCGTAAAATCTTTCTATCTCTCTAGTAAGAATAATAGTTAAGTTACTCTTTTAACAAATTGGAAGAATTTATTTCTGTTTTTAATAATTTATTTTTTTATTTCAAAATATTTCGGTAGATATTATTGATTGATAGAAAGTATTAATTGAATTATGTGATGTCCATAAACATTTTCCATGCGTGCACCTGCGCAATCAGGCGACATGGAACTTGCTTGCTTTAATTAATAATTCTAAACGCCGGGGTAATTCACTGGCCGGAAATTTTAATTAGAAGACTCCCGTGGGCGACAGATTTCCGCGATTCATACGGGACTTGACAAAAGCGCGGAATGCAATTTTCCCTCGCTTTAGGATCGTCGAGATGAAGTCTCAAAATTTCACAGACCACTTCCTTCGATTCCCCAGCGAGCGGCGCCTCGGTCATATTAATATTAATTCGCAGTTCGATATGTCATACACGAGTCGATGGTAGGTAGGTACATTACGACGCACATATCTTTTTAACGACTTTTCCCACGAAATAGCGAGACGTGGCGACCTTATTGCATCAAACGTTGACGCGACGTCGTATGAAAGTCAAAGTGTAATCATAAGAAAGTATCATGTCGTGAGTATACGTATCGGACGCCGGCGTAAAGAAATATTCGGGGTTATATTTCAATCCGCCGGAGTACCCACTTTATGTACCTATGTCTCATCCGGCCGGGGACCACGGATGGATAACCGGCGGGGCGGTGGGTGGCGCGGGTTGAAGGATCGAGAAGGGAGGCGGAGGCGATATTTTATGGGTACCGGCTTTTATTGCGCGAGACTTTTAGGACATTTCTTAAGGGAGGCGTGTTTGTAGTATTATCGGTAATGCGGGATGTCATCTCAGGTATATCATAGGGCTTCGTCATAGTACGTTTTAGGAGTCGTCAGCTGCGATGGCTCTCATATGGAGACTCAGAAACTTTTTATATTCAATTATTCAATTTTAGGATATTATAGGATATTATAGGAGTTTTTTTTTAATTAGGGGTTTGAGTAAAGGGATACAAATTGTGATTATATCAACTATATCCTATTTTAATAGTATGATTTGAAAATTATTCTTTTAAAAAATAGTACTTTTTCCAACTCTGTCATTTTGACATTAGAAATTTTATTTTTTACAATGCATGGTTTAAAAATGTGCACAATTTTCACAAATGATTTTATCGTATATATATATATATATATATATATATATATATATATATGTCAAAAAACATGAAGATTATTAAAAGTAAATTTAATTAATTTTAAAGGACACTATAGAACAAAGTTGAATTTAATATTTTATTAAGACTCAAGTGATAAGAAAAATACAAAATTGGTGTAATAATTTAATTAATAATTTGCTCAGGGAAAGATAGGATTTATACATGATGTTGAATATTACGTTCTATTACAATGCGTCATTTCGACAAACTTTCGTCAAAATTGTAATTGAGATTGAATATAATATCATTACTTGTTATTGCGAATATAAACAAAACTTAGCCGTCTTGAGATATCACTTACCTTCCGTAACAAAGGAAGCAATAGCTAGTAATGATAGGAAAACTAGAACGAGAAAGACAGAGGGAAGAAACAGAATCGAACTCTTTCACTGATGCATTAACCGCAGCCGGTGTAACGGGGTACCATCGGAGCTGGTGGGCGCCGTGCGATGGCTGTTCTTCGCGAACTTTGAATCAGATTTTAATTAAACGAAATTGCGAAATGATATTTCACTATCAGCTATAGGCGCCGCACTACGGCCAGTAGTCAGGTGTCCGGGCGAAATTAAGTTTGATTCGCCTTCTTTCTCGGCAGCTGCGGCGGCCAGGCATAATTTCCATTGTAACTTTGCGTATTGCTGTTTCTGGCGAACTTTAGGATGGAATCGCGAGGCCGTGATATCGCGCGAAAGATGATCGAAACGTCGGAAACTGGAGGAATCAATTTCGGTAAATATTCGTCAAGGTGTTTCTTTTCTTTCTTCATTTAACTCTATATGGTGTGCAGATAAGATTTAGATCCACTAATTAAATAAAAAAATTGAATGAAGGGAAATTAATTAAAAAAATTTTTTAAATAAAAAATCTAAAGAAAATTGTGGATATATAAAAGTTTAATGTAACTTTGGGCAAAAATATGGAGTATATTTAATAAACTTAATCTATATTAATACAAATAAACTGAAATAGCAGATTTTCTTTAAATATTCCATGAGTAGTCTCAACTAAAAAAAGAAAAGATAATTAACTTGCATTAATACGAAAATTTAATCATGGTTATCTCGATAAACGACAATGCTATTTTCAGCACTGAGACGCTTGTCTTCTTATGTTGGCAAAATTTTAATCCGGTCATCAATTTAAGATTTATCGTGGTAGATTAAACGGACAAAGAGATCTTATTTTAGTAAAGTATGTAATAATGTTTTACGATCAATTTCGCAAGTTGCAGTAGGGCGAGCGGAGTCATTGGAAAGTGCAACGTAGGCAAACAGGTGCTCCTCGCCCGGTGTTATTTAGCTTGATTCATCATGCCTTCCCGCAGCTGCAACGTTGAAGAGCGCGCACGCGCCCATCGTGATTCCCGATGTAGCTCCGCGTTTCGAGTTTCCCCTAAAACTTTGCATCAGATATGTGGAAACAATATAGCGACATATTACACGCGCCATTGAACTATGCGTTATCAGCAGCGGTCTGCGTTCGAGCGTATCATTTGCAATTCAAGACACCATAAGCGGATTAATACTTCTGAAAGCATGTCATGCTTTCGAATACGTTTTACCGGCATACAGGACGGGCTTAACGTTGTTGGTTCTGATAATAGAAATCAAACTCAGCTAGGCATGATTGTCGAGTGTCCAAAACGTCAAATGTTTTCATGGCAATGCGCCGAGACATAAATTGTCGTATCATACGGTCGAGGACGTCAACGCCGAATACTTGCCTCGCATCGACGCATCATCAGCAACGCGAGTTGAGTCGTCACTCAGGAGCAACGGATCGTTAAGCCAATGTCACTCGGGGCATTCAAGCGCGATTCAGCGTCTCGCGCCTCTCGCGTGCAGCTGCAACCGGCTGCCATAATTTCTATCGCGACACTTCGTTTCGCCGTCGTCGCTCGGCCGCACTAATGGCCGTGTGCGCCCGCGCTGGCTCCAGGAGCCGCTGGCACGAGTCGGTGCCAGAGGTGAGGCGACCCTTTAAAAAACGCAGGAAACGGTTTACGACCCTAAAAATGTTTTATTCATGCCGCGCAGGGGCTCCCAACCGTTTCACTAAACGCGCACACCGTCAACGTCGTATCAAACTTCAACTATAAGCCTGGCTGAACTCAAGTTTTCCGAAATGCGCCGGGCATGTGAAACTAAGGTCGTGGGCGGGCTGACCCCTCTCGGCGTGTATCTCTCTCACGTTTCGTCCCGATATATCGTAGTTCGCGAATGTATTTTTCTCCTCCTGCCTCGTCTTGTTTGCTTACTTAGCCGATAAACGCTCGAGTAGCTTTGTGACGTTTTTGAAATTTCTCTAGTTTCACGATTTTCCGTGACCTCGGAACTTTCCTGCATACGCACGCACATGATGTGGTCAGAAATTTATTTAATTAATAATTTTTGCAGTCTCATTATATACATAGTTCTCTTATTTTCCAGTGACCACACGGATAAGCTTGCAGAAATGTTATTTGTGTTATTTATGTGAAAACTTATTGTGCTTTAATTGAAACTAAATATTTGATTTATTAAAAATTTGGCTAAGTTGTATCGGTAAAAGTGTTTTAAAAATATCACTAATTTATTGCTTATCAGCCCAGTTTATATGTTATAATAATCGTGCGAAATAAGAGACAATAGATTTTGGAAGCAAACTGATACGTTTAACGGAATGATTTCCAAATTAATTACGTTTTATCGAATAATATTACCGTCGGATTCACTGCAAGCTGTAACAGCAACCTCTTTACTTTCTTAACGAGCTACGGGATATAACGATGATTTATACACATACGCGGGACACGTTGCCAAGTGCGCCGGGGCTTAACATAATGTGGCGTTGGGGGATTTAAATAATTAGCATAATGAGGTGAGCGAGGGTACGTGGTCGACGTTGCCTCGCGTGCCTCATTCGAAGACAGGCTCAGGGAACGGGAGGTCCCCGTGGCTAAAGGAGACTCCAATTTCAAACCTGAGTATCGTGGCTGTCGAGGCGGCCCAGAAAGGATGGTCCGAGCCAACCGGCCCTTAGCAACCCCCATCTCGTATTACTAATTAATTATTCACAAGTTTACTCTGCGTTACACGAAAATTTACGCCGTTCATCTCCGCTCGCGTTCCCATTTGTTTCAACTTCGGCGCGTTGATTTTGACTTTAAGTAGATGTTTTTGTTTCCGATGAGTTGGCTCTTCGAATCTGCATTTACAAAATTTATAAACGTTACATAATGTTTCTCTTTTAAAGAATATTTAGTTTAATACTGTTTTTTGTTAATTGCAATTTTTTGTTAATGAATGATAACTTATGTGCAATTCTTTCTTTCTGTTTCAGGTAAGCATGCTCACATATCGTAGAAAACCAGTTCCTCCGAAGACTATCGGTTTGACAGTGACTCGACAGAAAGTAAGTTAATCATTCTCTTGTGTGCCACACAACTTGATCATACTCTTCCGAAAGAGGTAAATTCTTTTTCCGGTTGACAGAACGTCACGTTGCACAGTGTCGTCCCGTGCCTGAACGGGAGACGCTCGGCAAGAGACAGCGAAGCTGAAAGTTGCGCGGCAGTCAGCGAAAGCGAATTCTCCCCTACTGACGTCGAATATTCCAGCCATGTTCGTTAATTACCGCGAAGTAACATGGCGTGAGTAATAATAGTTTTGCGACTCCCGCGAACGGGCGGCTGAAGGATCGGGGTCGGGGTCCAACAATAGCGAAGTTAATTAGCTCCCTTGTCATTTTGTAGGAAATAGGGAAAAACTAGCCAACTATAAATCACTTCGTGCACGCTGGTAAAAAGACTCGACGGTCTGCGTCGCGCTTTCAAGCACGGGTATGCAGAGCAATGAGCTCGCATAGCGGAACTTACTCGTCGGTCCAAGTTCCCATCAAGTCACGGATTTTTCGCTATTTTCGTTACAGAGAGGAGAGGGTATATTCAAGAGATTGTGCTAAATATTTAGCGATGTACTGCGTAATGGACGTATGTTGCTCAAGGATAGGCGTGACAGACGTTGTCTGAAAATTTTCAACGTTACCTTTATTTTGAACAAAAAGTAACTGTCCGTTCGTTAATTTTTTATTCCTCTGTTAGGCAGTAACTTTTACATAATCCACGTATATGACGTTGATCGACAACCGTTGGCGCAATAATAGATTGACACATCGTCACTTCTGACTCTGCTGTAGTCTAAAAAAAAGTGCAAAAAATTAATGCCTTGTATCGAGGAAACATCGTTCTCTTTGTGCGACTTTCTTAACAACGGAAACGAACCAAGCGTTGACGAAGCGAGCGCGTGACTCTGGCCTATTCAATACTATCTGCCGCGCTCGTCATAAATAACGCGGAATTAGTCATAAACTTCTACCTATCTGGCTTCGCTTGTCGCGAGGACATTGGCTCACTTTCGGGTCACGTCGACATGCGCGCGTCCGCTCAATAAAGAACGGACGTTTTCAATTATGACTATCTCTACTGTAATCGTGTTCCATTATAGCAAGGGATACGAATTGACACGAATTGTATTTTGAGATGAACCTATTGGGTGATGTATTTAAAACTTTTATTGTTTAAAGATTTATATGCAAAATTGAAAAACTCACAATCGCATAACACAATTGATTTTTTGAAATATTTAGATATCGGTATTTTAAGTGCTATTTCTTTCTCTCTCTCTCTCTCTCTCTCTCTCTCTCTCTCTCTCTTGTGACAAGTTTTATTTATTTTTTTTTTAAGAAAAGCATCTATTGACATTGATGTCTTAAAGATGTGTCGTTTAATTACATTTTTCAATGTTCCGACTTCCACTTTAATACGTGCAGTTCAATTTTCTTATCGAAAAATGTCGTTTAACTCTTTATTAGAAATACGGGATCCAATTATGCCCGGACTTACGAGCTTCAACGGGTGTTCAGCCGGCAGCAACGGCATTTGGCACGAACGGCGGCTTCTTCTTCTTCTTTGTCTCGAACTTCGTCGTCGAATAGCAGACCACAGGGAAGTACTTTTCTCGAGGCGTGACGTCATTTATTTCTCTCCACCACCGCGAGAGACCGAGTCACCCTCCGACATTCCGGAAAGTCGCGAGGGTGTGCCGGATATAACCGTACCATTCCCGGATTAATAACGTTAGCGCCTCTAAAAAGATCTTAACGTTAAGGTTTCGCACGTCGTGACGCAAAGGGATATTCGAGACTCGACGAAAATTGGGTGGTGCCCTTTTGCTCTTTCTTTCTACCGCCTTCAGCTTTCTAGAATATCTAATGCCAGGTACGACGGGAGGTCTGTTTATCTCTTCTATTAGCGTAAAGTCGAAAATTTCGTGCTCTACGTGCGTTCGCCATCTGATCGAATTACCGAGATACCCCGTGTCATTCTTTCCAGTTTTACGGAAACTTTCCGTTGCGAACAAAAGTTCGCGCTTTCGAACTAATGTTTCGACCACCACTTTAGTTGAAGCCGTTAGTGCCAAGAGAACGGAAAAGTAGAAATATAAAAACAAATGTGTCTGACATAAATTTATTTTATATTCTATACTTTTCTAAAAGATTTGTTGAAACCGTTACTTGTTCGACTTTTCTTCTATAATTATAGAAAATATTTATTATCAAGAATAATACAACTTTTTTTATAGCTTAGAGCTAAGACTGACTAATCTTTTAAATGGGATATAATTTATACTAACTAGGCTAATGTCCCATTTTGCCAGGAAAACACAGCGGAGATGTGTAAACGTATGTTGGTACATTTGTTTGCTACGCGATTACGGTTTAACCGCCTTGCTCATTCGCAAGGATTCCGTAATGTAAGCGCATGTACGCGCGTACCATGCGAACCCAAAAGTTTCGTTTTCGGTTGCATGACCGTTGGTGTTATTATGCCTCGAGCGGTGCACAAGATTCGAGAGATGAAGCCATTCGACCCACGAAGGTAGCCATTCTCGGATTAATAACGTCCGCCATCGAACAAAGATTTTACCGCCGACGGGTTTTTCACGCGCGTTGGCACAAAGGGAACGGACAGGCTCGTGACTGCCCGGGAAAATTGGGTCTGGCCCATTGGTGCCCACGACCGGAATATCCGTTGGCCTTGCAGAATACAAAATGACCAGCTTCACCATGACCACTATCACTGCCAACGACACTCACGTCGGATTGTAACGGCTCGAGATAGAGCCGTGTGTTTACCCACTACGCAGAATGTCAAAAACCCTTGACTTTAATAATGTCGCCTTCTTTTCCCCTTTCCTACCCGTTCCTCGTCCTTCCTTCCGCCCTTTTTTCCGCTATCTCGTCGTGCACGCCACTGCGCATGCCTGCGAGATACGGGAATTGACGAGAAAGAGCGAGGAGAGAAGAGAGAGAGAGAGAGAGCGAGAGAGCATAAGAGAGACAGGAGGGTTGGCCTCGCATGGAGACTAAAGTATAAGGGTGGAGGTGAGGTATAAATGTTAGGGTACCCTATCCCTTACGAAGGTGGCGAACGCGTGCTATGTGCCTGACATTTAAATATCGTAGCCGACGCCGGAGACTTCAGGGCGGGTTTACTATCGATTGCAATTGCAGATAGGACTGTTAGCCTACCCTCTTCGTTTTCACTCCCTTGTCGCTCGCGTTGCGAGCAACCCTCGCGCGTTCTGCCACTCGAGATGGTGTCCCAAAATTATCCTATTTCGAAAAATGTACGATCATGTTGCTTTGTAATCAAAAACGTCGAGCGAAACGGCTTATTGCTGACATGATATGAAAACTGTATTATTTGCTGCTTTAATTTTCCCGAAGTTGCGCGCTTTCAAGAATTTAGGTGATATTAAACAGTATCATAAATATTTCTAAAGAAAAACGAGCGTATTTGAAAACGGCGTATTTAAATTTAAGTTTAAAAATACATATAGACGATTATTTAATGAGACTAAAAGTAACATACTATAATGTAGGTCGCTGTGAAGTTAATGGTGATCCGATTATTGAAATTATCCGATCAGTCGATCGCGGAATTAATGGGGGGGGGGGGAATCTAATGCAATGTAGAATTAAGCAAGAACGAAAGAAAGATTTCCATTGTTGCGCAATATGTATATATGTTCTAAAGTACTTTAGGGACTGTACAGACTATCGCATTCACTTTCAGTTCGTAGCTAGCACAAACTTGCTGCCGAGATGTCCCCAAAACTCGCGAGCTTTGTCAAAGACCTATTGTTCTCTGATCTCGAGCTTTAGGATCTCAAGCTTCGAAACATAAATGAAAGGCTTGAGAGACAATAAGATGTCTAAGCCATCTGGCACACAGTGTCTTACGCTTTTACACGTTATATCTATTTGCATTTTTGATTAAGATCTCAAAGAGTCTTGCATTCTTGCTACATGTAAAAAGTATTTCTATGAAGAAGAATGTTAAACCCAATTTACGAAAGATTAATGCTTCTTTTTATTTTATGTTATTTTATATGACGTAACATAATTGCAAATGCGTCTTCTTGCTTTTGAATAAATTGTTACGAATAGAAAAATAGTAAAAGTTAAATTATCTTAATTTTAAAATATGGGATGAGTAATTTATGATATACAGCGCTCTTTTTTTCTTACAATTTTCTAAAGAAAATGCTAAAGTTTTTACGTTATAACTCGATATTACTATGCACACAAACTGGGGTATAATAATGATTTTTTGTTAATAAA
Source organism: Tetramorium bicarinatum (assembly GCA_928718305.1). Classification (NCBI taxonomy): domain Eukaryota; kingdom Metazoa; phylum Arthropoda; class Insecta; order Hymenoptera; family Formicidae; genus Tetramorium; species Tetramorium bicarinatum. The sequence continues at coordinate 6,653,699 of OV788324.1, read as the reverse complement.
ATGATTTCTGTTTAGTTTTAGCACATACTCTAGTATTTTGTTCGAAGACTCAAATTGCCTTTAATCAATTGCGAGGTTTAAATTAGAAATATCAGACTGTGGAGCATCGGGCGATGGTAATATCGTAATAAGACCAAGTTCACAGATTTATGACCATAGAAATAAAAGAATATCCGAACGTTTCTGTAGTATGCGGCATACCGGATATCGAACATGACGCCAGTAGTAACACGCGACTGGTACGGTACCACCTGCATTGGTACTGAGAGAACGGAACTTTCGGGTAGGAATTGCTTTCCGAAAAGGGGGGGTTGGGCAGGGCCGAGAGGGTTTTAGCATCGAGCCACCCCTTGATCGTCGGTATCGCGAGACTACCGGCGGAACAACCGGTAATTTCGTCAGCCGAGTGAATTTTGTAAACGGATCTGAAACTCACCTAACTTTCCAACGGCGTCCATCACTTCGTAACACTTTTTCCTAATCCCCCTGCCCCGCCGCCGAGTGATTTGCGCGAATTGCAAGTTGGTATCTCGAGGCAAAGTTTTGATTTCGGACTCGCCAAGCTTCGAATCGTGAATCGGTCGCGATTAACATCCGTCGATTAAGATAGTATTTCGCCTCTGAACTTTGTATCTCTTCGGAAGTATCGTTGATAGATTTCTTTTCCTATAATATCATATAAATTGTTTTCTCTTTTTAAGTCTATTTCACGTTTTATCTATTTTTTAACGACGCGATATAAGATCCTATTTGTGCATGGCATTGAATCTCATTAGGAGTAAACTCTAAATTTTTTCTTTTCTATCACAATTTTTTATCCTATTTTTCAGCATTTAGTACTTATATAAAAAGAATTTCTTATATTTATATATTTTTTAAATTGTGTTTTTGAAGCATATATTTTATCTTATTTATTTTTAAGAATATTAAGTTTAAAAAGGTGAATATATAGAGTTAGCGCGAAATAATCTATATTATATATCATCAAGCATCACTTGATGATCAGAATAATTTTCCATTGTACATCAATGTAACATAATGTACGTTACAAAGTGTCTAAAGTGAGGGCCAATTCGTGGCGCAGCACTTTGCACTGACCTGATCGTGCGCATATGTGATCGTTAATGCGTCATTAACTGCGGATCAGGCGATCTTCGGCATTGTCCGTCGGTAGAAACAATATGCCGGCTATTAATAGAGTTTCTATTAAGCGCTAGGATAATCCAAATTCTCGGGATAATACTCCGGCCACAATTTCATTTTCCATTAACGCCAGCGTGGAGATCGATTGCTTTGCGATCATCGGCACTATTATTGCCCCGGCGCCAATAATGGAAGGTACATACCATGATGATTAACCGCGTTATGTTCAACTAAATCGGCCCTAATTTGGCGACAATTTTTTTTCACCGATGCGTTACGCTTAGAAAAGTAATTGTGCGTAGACAAGTGGTGGTGGTGTCGGTGAAACGCGATCTAAATGCATTCTTTAACGTGAATATTGTGCCGCAATTATTCCAAGTATTTTTATGATACCGAGGAGAAAAAAAATTATATCGAACGAGATAATGTTCGAAGCACACAAGCGATGAAGCATTAAGTGAAAAAGATTAATTAACTATTATTCGCAATGGACTCCTCCTCAGAATGAACGAACCAATGAGACTTCGTATTCATCGGGGAGCCATCGTTGATTTTCAAGGCGCGGTAGAATTTTTTTTAATTCTCATAATTGCGAGCGATGTAGTGCAATCTACCATCGCGCGCGCGCGCTCGAGAGAGCCGGTTATTGCAGCGTTCATTAGAATATTTCGACGCGGCGCCATCCAGAACCGCGAAGGGGTACACCAGCAGCACGGTTCGAGATAGCCAGTTTCCAAAGTTAATAAATCATTCCTGTAATTGCCAGTAATTCCTGTAGTTTCCACCACACACCACTTTCCGCCTCAACTTTTCGTATAACTTGGCGCAACTTCGACGCGAAGATCGGTACGCCGTTTTCACTCCGCCATCGAAGCGGGCTTTAGTGAGATGGGAAAAGACGAAGGGGGTGTGGAGAAGAAGAAAAAAAAATATATAACGCGGTCCATTTACGCGGAGGAGTCGACTTATCGACCGACGGCTCAGCCCCCCCCCCCCGTATCCTTCTTTATTGCAGTTTACGATCCTGCTTTTCCACGATTCCTATTGCATTATCATGTTTTACCGTCCGACTCTATATGTTTCATTTCATATATACGTCATTTGCACAGCGGTTGGTCATACGATACGTTTCTCGTTAACCTTTGCACTGAATAGCTCTGAACTTTATCAAATTAACGCGCACCGCATAAAAATTTTTATTTATTTCGTTCGTCTGCAGAGTACAGCTAGAAAAAAAGTCAGGCAGAAATAAAAGTGCTTTGATAATTTTAGAAATAATCCTTCTTCAAACATTGTAAATGTCCTTCTCACAATTTTTAAATATACCTCACATTGAGTGTTTTAGTTAAATTAATTAAATTTCTTCAATTTGATTTTGAAATTAATTTCATTTTAATGGACCAGGATAAAGTCGCGCGTAAAAAGCGATATAAAAGCGAATATATAGAAGTGAATGGGAACGAACGATGCGACATCAGCACGCATGTCATTCCTCGTCGCGGGTAAAGAGTAGTGAAGCATTATTTTTTACCGGGCATTACGTGCGTCTTTCCCGTCGGGTATCCTTCTTGCGGGATTTCGCACGTCGCGACTTGCCCGAAGACGGAATTATTCGATGTAGATTACGAAGGAGCCACGAACGGTCACGAATGTCGTCCAGGGGGATCAAACAGTCCTACATGTTAAATAAATGGATTCCGCTTTCTCTACGCCGAAGAGAGAACGGCGGGATAAAGCTCCGAGTAAAGTACCGCGCGATGCGGCGACCGATCGTATTGCGCGCGCGCGCCATTCTCGAGTCTCAAGAAATTTTCAATCAAACGTTTGGAATGCCCGGGGCCATCTACATCGAATGCCATGACGAGGAAATAATGCGTGGCCGCGAGGAAGCAAGGGAATTCCGCCACCCTTCACGGCGACGGTGGTTGCCGGTCGAGGAGGTCGGCTCGGCGCGCGTTCTTGAAGGCACCCTCTTATCCGTGACATACCAATAATGGATGCGGGATTAAAGGGCCGCCAGGTTCGCGGATTCGACTCTCGTATACGCAGTGCAGACACATTTGATTTACGAGCTTGCTCGCGTTTCTGGATTCTTTTCCACGTCAGCCGTCCGGGATATAAAGCACGGGATGGGCTCCATTTTTGTTTATTCTGGAATTTTACCAAGGAGAGTTTTACCCCGCGGAAACGACCGCGTCGACTTCGGGGCCCCACTTTCTTTCTCTCTCTCTCTCTCTCTCTCTCTTTCCCCCATCCTTTTCTTCGTTTCGCTGCTTCGGTGTTTCCCTTGTTCCCATCTTATTTCCCTAGACTCGCTGCGGAACGATGTGCTCGAATGAATAAAGGACAACCGTTCGTACGAAATATTCCACCTTTATCGTGTCAAATTTTAACGTTTCCCTGATAAATTTAATGTTTGATCGATGTGATTGGTCGATGTGGTACAAGATTGCATGTTTCAGTTTCCTTCTTATGAACATTAAATATTTCGTCCAATCACGCTTTATAAATTTTAACTAAAACATCAAGTTGGAAATAAATTGATCAGAAACCAACATTCGAAATAGTTTGTTTGGAATTAATTAACTGAAAATAAACAGTGGAGGAGAAATCAATTTCCAGTTTAGCAAAGAAACTATCAACAGCGCTTGATGCGCTAGTAATGATAAACGCTTCATAAATAAACTTCGAGACTATGATTCAACGAGGATACTTCAATTTTATATTTTTTCAAATAAAACTAACCGCGAGACATGGATGAAAAATCTGTTGTCTGTTGTCGCGACTGTTCGTACGATAACTATTGACGAGCGTGACGAGTATTGCTGCCGAGTTTTTGAAGAGAATGATTTTTGGCATTTCTACGTCGATTGTTTCCCTCTCACCGGTTAATGTCGTTATTTTTTTACGCGATGATTAGCTTTAAAAATTTGCAGCCTTAAAATTACGAATTGTTTGGACGCAAAAGAAATATTTTGCGCATAAAATAAATAGTATTTTATTTGTATTTTAATTGATGAATAAATATTTTTTGAAAACTTTTTATTGTATGTTAATATTATATAACAAACGAGTATTTAATTAATGAAAAAAAAAGATTTATTTTAAAATTATAAAATTTTAGTTTCATCAATGGTTTTAAGATTTTTTTTGCAATATTTACGACAATTTTTTTATGCAATATCATGAGAATTCTTTATAAAAAATTCCATGGTAATATATTAATGTACACATTTGAAAAGGGATTTAAAGGGATGTTTAAAAGGATTATTTAGGGCCGTGACATTATATAATTTTACGACCATTTTTCTGGTTAAATTTACGATCTTTTTGCTAAATTCATGAAGGCTTTTTCGATATTGCGATATTGCGTGCGATCTTTAGGACTTTCTAGCTATACGGCGCGAGTATCCGCATACTGTTCATCCACTTTGAAACTTCACTTGACATTCACTTCCGACATCAAAATTTTACGTATCCGCAGCTACGGCAGCACGGAAGAACTCTCCAGATACTATCCTTCGTCGTATCTTTCGTGAACGAAATTTATTAACGTGACGAAGACGGTCGACTTTTAAACCGATCCTACCGGTTTATAGCTTTACGGCAACGTCAGTTGCACTAATAATAAACTTGATGAAACGGACAAATGCGTGACCAATTGACATCAATATTATATTTGACACCTTTGACTCAAAATTTAAAATGAATTTCCTTTTCGATTGAAAATGAAAAAATTAATTACAATCCCTCAGCTATTTATATCAATTCTTCTTAATTTTCAGTAAATTTTAAGTGTTTTGTTATATATAGGATAATATTAATATTATAAATGTTCTTCTATATTAACGAAAAACAGAATTCGCTATTTTTATGTATAGGTTACAGTATTGATATATGTGTGCTTTATAAAAGAGATGCACGAAGCTTCTCTATATATAACGGTAATTTGCATAAACACCGAAATTCCGTGCGAATAACGCAACCTATAATCACAGTCCTTTTTACACCGATATTTCGATGCTCCATCATCACTATCTCTCTCCGCAATGTACTCTGTCATTGTACCGCAAAATCCGCGCGAAGTAACACAATTATTGCACATCGCCACCGGGGTCATCTATCAACGAACATTTTCGTCGCGTCGTAGCGCCGGCTGCGTCGCCGGAATAATTGGGACATGCATACCGTGCGAGTGTTCTGCGCGAGATAATTGCGTTCCGCGAAAATTCAGATACATCAATCCACGAATGACCGGCTGCCCCAAATTTATTTGTCCTAAAAAGACGATAAAGAGGGGTAAAGGGAGAGGGAGAGAGAGGAAGAGGGGAGGAGGTCTCCATGAAGGCGACCGACTTTTCAACCGTGGCGGTCCACGAGTTTACGACGACGCCCGTTTTCCGCGTAGGGGCAAAGGTTCGGTAGGGCCGGGGGCGGAGGTTTCGAAGTGGAACGTCGATGTACGCGAGAGGAAGGCAGGAGGAATTGGGAGGGCGAAGTGCGGTAACCCGGTTGGACGTAGTCCAGGCATTCTGGAATCCCGACGGTCTCTCGGCCAGCTGATCGACTGACCGGCCACCGTCAGACGGACGGACGGACGGATGGATAGACAGATAGAAGGGCAGGAGGCGTCTGGGGGGATGGGGCTCCCGTCCGAGCGGCGCCGCGACGCCTCCCGGCTACTCGGCGTTCTCCAGTTGGGAGAGCGAGGGAAAAGGGACGCGTCTCTCTCGCGCGCGCGGCGTGCGCCCGCTCGTAAAATCGAATTATTAGTTACCACCGCGCAGGCACAATTCACGAAAACATCTCGTTAAATCACACCCCCGCCTGTGACCCCTTCGGCTGTGCGTTCTCGCTTAAGTTTGATACTCGCTTCCGTCACGCTTGAAAACAGGGAAATCACTTCACGTCACGCCGTCGTTTCTCCTCTCTCCTTCTACGTTCTGTAATGCTTTTCTCTTTTATTCTCGCCCTTTTAGATTTGAAATTTCTTAATTTTATTTCCTCCCATATTGTTGTCTCGATTTATCTGTGAAGTGAATTGAAATAATTTTTTCATTTAAAGAACGAATTGCATTTTGTTATTCTAGCGCGGAAAATTATTTATTGTTTCTATGCTTAAACATTTGATTTTATTTAATTATTTCTTATAAAGTGCCGTTTGTTACATCACATTCCTTTCAATTGAAGATAATTATTTATTAATTATTTTAATGATTGAAGAATGGTAATTTTTATAACAATATTTTTATTCAATTTGAATTATTTCACGGTATATGGTTCTCCGAATTTACAACTCATTCGTTTCATTTTACCGAAACTCGCAACTATTAAAGCCGTGGAAACTATTTCGCATTGTTAACTTCTAGTCAGCAGAAGTAATTCTGCCTTAATTTAGCAGCTCGACCTGCATTGCGGAGCATAATTTACCTTCTCAGCAGAGAATTATCCCCTTAAGATGATATTTGTTGCGAGGCGACGTCGAGCAGGGATTCGTGAAGAAGCTCATAAGGAGGGCTGGCCTTGCGGAAATCTTTCCCTTTGGACATTAAGAACGCTCAGGGTCGCGTATCTCACCGCTGAACAAACAGGGTACTCGTTATGTTCTGCGGGGCTTGTGTAGAGTTCAGCAAACATTCGATGGAAGGTCAACGATACTCTCGACAGCAGTCCATCGAGCTTCGTGTCCAATAGGCGGACTTGGGTGTGTCTCCGCGCGACACACGGGGCTCATAATGACGACGAAAAGGCCGGTCCTCGTGAAAGTTTTCTCCGGTTAAACGAGATTAAATGACATAATTTGTCCGGAACTCGCCGGAACAGTTCTCTCGCATACGCTGTCGAAGTGACCTCAAGAGCGAAATCGAGAGAGAGAGGGAGGGAGAGAGAGAGAGAGAGGGAGAGAGTGCTCTCGGGCACTAAGCTAGTTATGGTTCTGACCCGGAAAACCCGCTGGCGGTTGTATTTTTGGCAATGGTGTAGCCTCTACACGGTCGAGTGATTAATACGGTCTTCCACTTACATCGTAAACACCGCAGCATGGTTATTGCATATTCCATTATGGTTTTCGCGGCAATACGCTTTGAAGGAAAACAGTGGATATGAATTGATGTCGGGTCAGTTTCAAATGTTTTGCGCATACGAATTAGTTTAAATTGACATGTATTTTCCATCTTGCTTGTCATGCATTTCTCACAATTAATCGTCGAAACGTGAACCATTCAAATTGCAATAATAACTTCCAGTAGTCTCACAACGAGTTTTTTTTTCATTTCAACCTTTAACTTTATACCTTGCATTCTTAATATTGATTCAAGTGCTTTGCGATTTAATCGCAAGCATTAACAATTAATTCATGATGTGGACATCTAATTATGTAATTAAAATAAGGAATATACGCGCATTTTTAGATTCACGCACAATTCGTGAGCGATCATATTTTTTATCCATAGATCTCGTCTATATTTTTAAATCTTTTAACTTCTGGATTTCTCGGCATAACAATCAAGAGTGTCAAACAACTACAAAGTTATGTTGAAACTAAAGTCTTCTATTTACGTGTGGCTCGGGGAGGATTAGTAACTTGTGCTACTTCCCAAAGAATTCTCATTATCAAGCCATATGTGATAGTGTGCAATGTGCGAAGCGTATCTTCTTCTTTCTTCTTGAGATCGAATTACGTGTCTCGAATCTTCTTAGAGAATGGAACTGATTACATTGGTGAGTTCATTTTTCGCGAGATTCTCCGCGGCTTAGTGGGGGTGTCGAGGCTTCTGGAAGATCCAATCGCAGGCCAGGAGTATATAACTCGGTCAAGGTAGACGTAAGAGCAGAATGATCGGTCCACGATTTCACGCTCATCACGCTCCGTTGACTTTTAATCTCGATGAACGGAAAAAGCACCCCAATAATACGCAGTAAATACAGAAATGAAGTGCTCGAAAGTGCTGAATGAACCGGCGGAGTTGTCGAGCGGTAGCGGTTGTCGACGTGATGTTAGAGTTCGTTTAGAGAGAAGGAGCCTTTTCGCTAAAGGGGTGATCAGAAGAAGCGGCATGAGAAGCTCGCAGATGGCGAGAGACGGACGGATGCGAAAACCGGTGAACGACGAAACGAGTATCGTGCGACCGATCGCGCAGATTGAGACGGACAAGAGGAGAGATAGAAGCGAAGAGATGGAACGAAATAGAAAAGTTGGAGAAAAAGAAAGGCGAGAACGCGCGAGCGGGAGGACGAAGATCGGCTTCGGATAACTCGTGGGTGGAGGGATGGGGAAGGTTCTGAAAAATCTTTTCCGACGGTGCTTCCGTCCGCCTCGCGCCCGTAGGCCTTTGCGGCTCATCTTCTTCACCGTCGGCCTCTCGCTCGCTCGAGTCGGGCATCGGGCGAAAGGAAGTGCCGAATGCTCGAAAGACGGCGTGGTTGTGCGGCACGGTGTGTGTCCGATGTTATCTGTGGTTGCCATGGGGATGCTATTGATTGGCCGACGCGCCGACAGACGTCACGGGAGTCGCGGCGCCACTCCGACTATTGCCCGCCGCCCGCGCCCCCCTGGTCCCGCGAACCGACCGCCACCCCCTGCTGTCCCTCGCTTTCAGTACCACCCTCATTCGCCTCAACGTGCTCGCACACGATGCAGTTGGCCTGCACGTACGTCTCCCCGCGCCCCCGACACACGTGCACCGTGAATCCGTACGAGTGTGACGCGTACACACACGCACACACACACACATACATGCTTGTCTAACTACCCTCGTATCCCGTTTGATAACCCGAACTCCTGTGTCGTACAGAGGCGACTCCCTTTAATCGTCCTCTCTGGAAATGCTATTGGGCGAAACTTCTTAGTATATGCCCCGGTCGACGCAGGTGACTACGCGAATCGCTCGCATGTACGTGATACATGTAGCATGGCCCATGTAGGCAAGCCATCCCCGTGCGCGGCGGGTGGGCTTTCAAGGGTGGGTGGGCATCAGCTGTGCGCCGATGTGTTCGGTGACTTTTGTCCGCGGCTATTAACGATCGTGCTTCACCTGGAAACAATTTGCGGGCCGTGTCGTCCGTCGCGCAACGACCTCGGACGACATTGTCGTCGGATGATGAGAAGGGGGCCGCGGAGTGGCACAATGTGCGGGCGCATGGACGAGCGCCGGGCGAGAGCGCGTGTCTACTACTTATAGAGAGAAAACCGCCAGCGCGACGACTTCCGCGACCCGGAGCAGCCGTCCTGGCGCCTAGCCGGTCGTATAAAACGCCAGAGGGTTTCCCCAGGCGTTCGCGGTTGCACGCGAATTCCGAGGAACGGAAACGCCCGGCGATGGGAAAGAGAGGGTAGGCGGCGATAGAACAGTTAGGCGTGCACGACCGACCGACCGACCGACCGGGGATAGACGTTGCCGTCGCCACGTTGTGTCTTGGCGATTGCATCAGCTTGACTAGGGATTGATAGCGATCTTTGAGTCCCTTTAGATATTTACTGCAGAATTATATCAGAATAAAACATCTAACACAAACGATTCGACATATCAATTGTAACTGTGCCTGTGACGAACAGCTTGATGCAAATTTTTTTATATTTATTAAATATTAATTAAATATCTTGAAAAAACACTATAAAAGAGAATTTTTATGCTACAATTATTATGATTTGTATATGCAATACAACATAAATTTTTTTATAGAACATTAATTTATTTAATGCAATTGTGATTTTTTAATTAAAATACCAACATTTATTTTACATTAACTTAAAAATATTAGAAACGTTCGAATTATTTAATTATCAGAAATTCTAAATTTCTTTGGGAAAATTAATTTAAAAAATAAAAAAAAATAAAATAGAAATATGTTAATCTTTTTTCATTAGCAAATAAAGTCAATTTAAGTCACGAGGTAACAAAAATTAATGAATATATTATCTATATTTTGTTAAGATTTATATCTCTTGCTTATAATTGCCTGTCATTTTCGTTATTGTATTGTTTTAATTTCGACGTTATTAATCTAAATCACAATATTGACATTTCTTTTGTGACGCGCTTACTTGGCGTGAAACACATTATATCTGTCTCTTCCAGTTCGTGTTCTATTAAGAGCAAGCGTGTCAGGTGTTGAGTTACAGCCACGGTGTCGCAAAGCCAGATGCAATTACCAAGACGTGGCAACGTGGATGATCGGTTACATCGTGGATGCGATTGGAATATCAATCACGAATATGAGTTTCGCAATTTTGGGATGCTACTCACGTTACTACTCTTGTGGCAAAAAGATAATGTCGACACGGGCGAAGGCAATCGAAGGCGATGCTATGTCTCGATTTATCGGCGCCGTAAGGTTTTTTATTACGCACGTAAAACTTTCCTTTATTAATCTTTTCATTGCCAGCCATTGCGATGGCATTTGGGTTGAGCGTTAAAAATATTTAAATTGAAAAATTATCTATTCTTTTGATTTTACGAGATTGTTTTCGATGAATTTAATTTCATCGAAGATTTGTAATATTATAAGAACCAACAATTTTTTCAATGATTGATACAGTCACGCAACAGTATATTTAAAGTTTACAGAATAAGTTCAAAGGTATGGAAATACTTTGTTAAGCATTCAGACATTATTTAGGAATAAGACGGTTAATGTTGTCGTAAGTTTGAGACGTCTTACTTCTGTTGTCCTATCCTCCTGGGTTTGCAAGTAGATAGATTACAGGCGGCAGGTACTTCGGTATGCGGGAGAACCGCCCGCCTAATGTAATGATTATTAATTGCTGCGGTGACGATATGCAGTGCACGCAAACGCGACGGTTGCACCTGCACCGGTTTTATTAGCGTCGGCAATTCGGTAGCTTCTCCAACTAATATACATACATCTCGGTATGCACGGATAATAATCGTTGTTTCGAAGTTGGCGCACACACCGCGCGGACGAGCGCCTCGCGCCGGCTTGCCGACTAATGCGTCGTGCTTTACTCTACTTGCCCTAACTGCGGATGTCGTCGTCGTTGGAGTGAATGTCATCGCTCGTAATATTATTCGAGGTTTGAGAACCGCGCTTATCCACCTGTCTTAACTATGGGATGCTGTTAAACAGGTCGCGACGGCAGTTAAGATTTAGTTTAACCTTTTGCTGACGAGTCTTTATACTTACAATTAGTACACATCGAAAATAACCCAATAAAAAATTTCTCTCCCAGGTATTGGAATTTCTTACGAACCATTTTTAAATGTGTCTACTAATATTTTAGAGACTTTTTGTGAATTAATTTTTAATACTGATTTAACAGTGTCGGTTGAAGAAACTTAAAATATCGCAGCTACATCATTTTAATATGAAGGCGTTTGATGATCAGTTATTTATTTACTTTAACAATTGTAATTTTTTCTTATTTATTTAAAAATTTTGAAGTTAATAGATGTATCTTAAAATTTTTTCACAAAAGGATGTATGAGAACTTTTCAGGCCGATCGTATATTGGCGCATTTTCTATTTACTTGATTGTCATAATGATCGTGTCTTACTTATTATAATTAAAATTTAATTAAATTTTTTAAGAGAGTATATATGAGAATCAATAACAAGGACCATCAAACAATGTGACAGTCATATGGCACGTAACTAATTTATGACATGAAACTAGTACTTAATACCATTACCATACCGATTAAGGGAGAATACTGACGCTTAATAAACTTGTGACTATCATTTCGGCGTACTCTGAGGCAAGTGTTATCTAAGGATCATTAGTCATCCCGAAACTTTGCTATAGAAAAGATCAAGTACCGCCGATAATGTTTTGCGTAAGTTTGCTCGCTAGACACAAAATCTCGTAATACATTACTATCATTAATACGTCAATTTATCATTTTTGGAACTGTGTTTAACTGAGAAAATCAAATCAGTCATCTCTTTCTCCCCCTCTCTATGTCTTTCTCTATCTCTCTACATCTCTATTTCACCGCGAAAGCGTCAATCTGCAGTTGATCGCAACATCGAACCAACTTTAAGAATAAAAATAGTACCAACTTTAAAAGAAATTCGACAGCGGCGTTTTTAAATTGTAACGTGATGATCGTTTAATTTTTGTCGTTAGTCTTTCGTTATTTTCTGCTCGGTATCTTCGCGGTCTCTCATTTCTGTAAGATAAAGTAAAAAGATTGGAACTGACAGGCGAGAGAACACGGAAAGGGAACGAAACTAATTGCGGTGCCGCGCAGCCGGCTAGTTCCGCTATAACGATGATGCCATCTCGCTCGAATCCCGATACGTCTTGACGTATTTTCGATAGTACGAAAACTTTCGCACGCCAGATTATAACGAAGGCACTGCTGGTCTTGCTGGAGATGGCCCATTCTTGACGGACATTTCCATCCTTGAACGACCCGATATTCGCGGCGAATTTATCAAACCTTTCAATTTTAATAGCATTTTAATGCCATTTTGCAAGAATTTGTGTCGTATATTAATGAACATTATAATAAATATTACTAACGGAATCTGTGACAAGGTGAAGGTACGCGAATATCTCCTAGACCGAGTAAAAACTTATTAATGCTTCTTTTGACTACACATTAATGTACATTGACTAAAATCGGTGTTTCTTAAATAGGATGACACGTCGCTCAGGAAAGCTACCATTATAGAACTTAAAGAATAATCTATCACATCTGCTATTTTAAAGAGATATTTGAATCTTGCAAAGAATATAGAAAAATATTTACATGCATATATGTTTTGCAAAAATTATATATAAAAATAAAAGCATACGAGAGAGATTGAAAGGGGGACACTATTTTTGAAAATATTGAAAACAATGTGGATTTTGAGCGAGTTAATACAATTTATTGAGATCGGTTTTATTTACGTGAGCCTCGATGTTAGGACGTAAGCTCCAGAAAGAGAAACGGACGGTTTGTTGTTAGCAAATACAATAGCAGGTATGCGATATACGGCACCGAAGCAATCCGATTTACGTACAGGCAAATGCAACATCGCGACATGTTGCATTTGCTGTTTCGATACGCCAATCGGCATGATTTTATTGTCCGCCCTAGTGACTGCACGCCGAGAGTTATCCCCTCCTTCTCCCAACACCCGCCCTCTCGCTCCCTCGGCTTCCTATTTTTTTGTTATTTGTACACCCAACCGAGCCGAGTTGTTGCAGCGCTACGGCAAACGGCGACGACGGCGTCGGTGGCGGCGGCAGTAGCGCGGCAGCAGAAAATCTCAAATAAATCCTTTCGTAATCCCGCATCGCTCCTTTCAGCCAGTCCGGATTTCCACTACCTCGCTTTTATGCCACCTCCGCACCCTCCCAAAACTCTTCCCCTTTTCTCTTCCGTCTCTCCCTACCGTTCTTCCGTCAAGAGAGATTCTACAATTCTACCGTCTCTATCTGTCTCTTCCCTGCTTTTCCCGGTCTGACATTACCCTATTTTCGCCATTTTTTCTTGTTCTTTTATCCTTTCCTCTCGAACCCCGTTGCGCCTTTGCTAGCTCGCTCTTGCTCAGCCTTGCCCCCCCCCCCCTCCGTTTATACCTCCTGTTCGCATAATTTCACCGAGTTTTCCTTCTCATTTTGATTCGAACTCAAGTCAGCGCGCGGGGCATGCCCCGATCGTATTTGTTTCGTTTGCTTTTCCTGCGCGACCCTCAATAGAGACTTCCTCGCCATTCATGCGTACCATCATTACGATATCTGGCGCCACAAACTGCAACTGAAATGGGGTCCGCCCGATTTTGAAACTACGTTCGTCACAGTCGGGAGCGCCAACCGGAATTGGTCGTCATGCTGCTGGGGAACGAGACAAAGAGATTTATTGAAACAGTACGAACAAAGAGATTTTTTTAAGCTATTTGTCTTCCTTTCTTTTTTGGCGAAATCGAGAGCAATCGCTTCATTCTATCACGCGCGTATGTATGTATGTATGTGTGGATGTTTTCTGCTTTCCCTTTGGTATATTTATCACGCTATTATTGCATCATCGAACGCATTTTCGCTCGGCTCCGACCATCGCCCGTTTGAATTATATCGTGCGATACTTTGGCTTCTTATCGCCATAAAGGAGCGCCCCTTTCGAAAGTATGAAAAAATACGCGATTTTTTTTCCGTCGGAGGAGGAAGTTGTCTCTATCCTCGAACCGTGTCACTTTTATCCGGCTTACATTAAGCCACTTTTTTATGCTAGTCCTTATTTGGAGGATTATATCGTGACCGGATGAATACGTATAATATCGATGAAGAAAGAAACGCTGTAAGCAAGTATGCAGAACGCTTCAAAGTATTTCTCTTTTTAGATTGCATCTAAAAATTGTTTGTTCAACTGAAATTTTCGACAATGTATTATTTAGCAATGATAATTAATTGTTGCTGTCGAATTATAAATAACGCAAGTGAATTTTTCCAATAAAAAACTGATCGTAAATCGAATATCTGAGTATCACAATTAATTTAAAAGCAAGAAATTGTTAAATAATAAACATATTCACATTTATTAAAATATCGGCCGTTTAATTTATAGATAATTATTACAGATAATTATTACGAAAGTCTTAAGCCACCGGAACCAGCTCAAAAGTGAAGTTAAGGATCGATCCAAGAAAGTAGGTATTAAGAATGTTCGATGAAGCTCGTCGCCTTATAAAAGTCATCGAAAACACGGGAAAATAATTCCAATCCAGTTCTACGTTCGATTAAACTGTTCATCGAGAGAGTCATATCACTTGACCCCTCGTTAATTGCCCGATCAGATCGGGGAATTAATGCGAGCTGCTAAATTATTTACTTTGGACGGCTTTATCGTTTCCAAGGTAACGATTTAGCGATTTGGCCATTGTCGTATGCAGTGACTCTTTGACGTGATAATACGTTGTGCAGTGTGCAATGTGCAAGAAGCGTGCGTTATCGTGTGCAAGTCGATAACGTGAATTGAGGAGAGAGCATTATTCGCGTTACGGATACGCTTTTGCAAAATAGTTGCTGTTCTGAGGAAAATAATGACGGGCAATCTTAATATTGTGATAAGGAATTCGATTTTAGATTGAATTTAAATTGCCCGCAATTAGTTTTGTTTCTGGAAAATATATTCATACCGTGAATAAATCTAAATAACAGATGATGTGATTATAATATAAATTAAATGAAATACGCTATGAGCAAGTTGTCGAAAATACGTAATAATTTAATGCACATTCGTATTGCCTACATTATTTTCGTGGAACTTGTCGACTAACAAGTTGCTAACCGCTCGACGTTGGCATGATCGACGGGCACGTAGCGGAAAGTTCACGTTCGCCGTCTGGCCCGACGACGATAACAAATTCATTTCGAAGCCGCCGTAAACGATCCCCCGTTGAGCTATCCGCGAAAGTGCGCCCGAAGCTTTCGTAATTTATTAAAACGTCGCAGACACGAAAATTCGAACGAGCCTTCTGCTTTCTCGAGCCTTCGCCCCCGCCGCGCGTCGCCCCACCGCCTCGCACCCACCGCCTTCGCCCAGCCCCAGCGCGGATGTCTAACTCCTTCCTCCGTCTCTTCGGGGTCGCTGTAAAATTTTCAGTGGATCCTGCGCAAGCGGAAAGTGTACCTGGGTGGTTACGATGGACCCACGTCCACCATTTACACACGTTTCCTCGTGTGTAGTTGGCGCGTAAAACGATCGTGAGGGCGGGGGTGCAGGGAGGTGGCCGGGGGGATGGCCGGGCTCGGCACGTGGAATAAGAATCCAAAAAGACGAAGGTGAGGAAGACGACGAAACGGCTCCCCGGGGCTTTCCCCAATCAGCCGGCGCCGGGGCGAGAGAGCTCCGCCGTTGCTGGCTGCTAAAATGCAGTCTCGCCTCGGTCCTCCCCCCTGGTTTCCACCGGCATTTTCTCACCTAAGGCCGCCGCGGGTCGAATACGCGCGAACTCGCTAATGCCGCGCTAGCGTTGCCGCGAAGCATCGCGCACACCCCGGCAACTTTTATACGCTCGTATGGATTCCATTAGTAATCTTTATGCGATCTGTTAACGCGTGCCTTGCGGAAAGTCGAAGGAGCCCTTGGAGGATTTCTTTATTTTTCCGCGCTAGAGCTCGCGCGACTTTTATACCGGAGCACCGAGCTGAGTCCGCACTCGCCTCGCGCGTGTCGTTACGTTTATATCGTTCTGAGGATTTCGGGGATTAGAAACGTCGATACGATCGCTGAGTACGTTTTGCAAACGACATTTGCTCAGCGAAGGGCTACGAAGAGGGAATTCTAGGACCACTGTTTTACTTATATTATTTGGGGTCAACTTTTTCTCAGTAAAAGCATTTCACATAAAGCTATGCAACTTTTTTAAGCTTTAAAATCAAATGTCTTGTAGTTAAATTTGGGATTACAAATTAGTCGAAGTAAGTTTAATTTCGAAATTGAATGGTTGTATGGAGCAACAGTCATTCCTTTTATTAAGATTCTTTATTCTATAAAAGGAATGGCTTTCGCTTTGATATTTTATAAATAGATGACGCGAGAAATGATTCTTTGTGTACACAATTTAATTTTGAATTAATCAAACCTAGATTAATTTGCACTTTCAAATTTAATTACAAGTTATTTAATATTTTGTTAATATTTGGGGTGGAAATAATTTCTTTAGATATTCCTTTATATTTTAAAACTTTTTGTAATAAAAATTCTTGCAAATCTTTTGTTTCTCGTTGTTGCAGATATTGTTAGCAATAAAAAAAATTAATTTTTCTGCTATTTCCTTGCCTTACTTTTATGATAATACATATTCAGATCAGTAAGATTCACTGCATATGTGTCATGATGACATTACTTACTAATAATGCCTGCATCTCTTTCTCAAGCTCCATTATCGCTGCAATGTTGCGAAATAAAACTGCGCGCGAAATATAGTATCCGGTTGCCGTGCAACTTCTGCATACTCGCTTTAAGCGATTCTGTTAGTAACCTTTATACCGCTGGGAAAAGAAGGAAAATCCTTCGAGAATTTTTCCCTGAACGGCTTACCTCTCGACTTTCAAACGAGACCGTTCCGCCATCTTATGCATAGTGGTACCGAGTAAAGTCATGGCAAAATAACGAAATAGTAGATGAAAGTTAATGTCGATGCTTAACGAAAGAAAATGTTATTCTATTTTTGCATTTAAACAAGCTTGTTTATAATAAACGTCATATTATAACATATTACAACGTATTAATATATTTAATTATTTTCTGTTGCAGGTAAGCGTGCACATTCGTCATATTGAGAGTTGTATGTAAGTGACAATTATGTGTGGAATAATGAGAACGACACAGAGTAAGTACAATATGAATAGATAGCATAATGGATAGTATTATTACAATCCTAAACAATATATACGCCGTAAATAAATAAATATTATAGCAAAGTAACAAGTGGCAACTACCTTTATGCGATATTCCGCGTATCATTCTCTATCAATTAGTAATTAGATACTTGACCATCCGCGTTCCCCATGTGCACATATATTTGATGAAGCCAGGTACATGGCGTGTTCTAATGAGTGCTACTGGTATCAACGACGTCATAATTGCACCGAATTACATTGCCTCGCCGATCGAATATACAGTTAATGTTTGACAAACGTATGTTAATCCACAGACCGCCTAATAACTGATCAAATCTATTTATTTCAATGGAAACGTAAATCGATAAAGCCACGATAAAACGGCTATGAATCTCTGTTTTCTTCAAGTTTTATTGAATATAGTGCAGTTTATTTTTATTTTAATAGAAGTAGAAGAGATATCGATTGTGTGTCTAGAGCTATAATCGGGATATTGTGTTGTTCTTTTAGATATTTCTAAAACTCATTGTGCGCGCGTGTGTATGTCTCGAGTATCGTATCTTGGAGAGATCTTCTTCGAACTTTGATAAATCATCGTCAGTCGGTTTGTCAGTGGTAAATACTCTTTCAGTCCGCCGCCCCGATTTCCGACGATTCCATCTACCGCAGCCGAAGCGCTCGCGGTTAATTAATACACCTTTCATTCAACGTCAATAACCGATAACTTTCAATATGGCAATATCAATCGACAACTTCGTCCGATATGAGACAGAGACAATCCTGACGCATCTAACATAAGACGCCGCTACATTATAGATCTCCGGGGACGCGGAGATCGTAATATCGATCAGCATCGATCTTAAGTATTCCAATAACGACGTTTGATTTACGTGCAGACAGGTCGCGGCCAATTACCTCCTGATTCCGGTCTAAGGCGATTCGAGACAGTCTGACGACGTTATGCGCAATTAGGCGACGGGGTCAATTTGACGGTAGAGAGACGACCGATCGAGCGATCGCGAAACTTTGTGTCGATCATTGATTCGCCCGACTGTCGCTCGACTGAACCCCTTGAATCAGCGGAGCATTCGCGTTACTTACAGATGCGCAAACACGAGAAGGTTGACAAACGCTACACACGGTTAGAGGAGATATTGCCGCGCAATTGACCTCATATCCCCTCCGGCGTTAGTATGATATTAGATTAGATTTCGGCAAATTGTCCCCCAGAATTACGCGGACGCATGAGAGAGTCGCGCCGTTGTTTACTAGGCGTCAGTTCGGAATTTCGTGAGAGATTGTTATACCGAATGCAACTTGGGAATGCAGCGTGACGCTGTTGGCTGTTGATACATTCGTATGATATTTGGACGGCGTGGATGGCGCAAGAGATATTGTGCAATTTGAATTACTAAATGTGTTTGTCGTGATATCCTATTTCGTGATAATTTCTAAATAACTTTTGCCTCGACAGGAAAATAATTTCTAACTTGTGAAATAGTTTTATCTTTGGATATTGTTTAATAAGTACGTACTAAAATGCAATCCTATTTGTTGATTCTAACATTTATGCGCTGTTTACGCGCGATATTTTGATGTTAATTACAAAATGTTTGATATTAAATTATCTCATTAACGTATCATGGCGAATGATACTCCTACAAAAATTATCACGTTTTACAGTTAAATCTCACATATGTAAAAGATTGTTGTAATTACGGTTTATACGTAAATGCTTTATACGCGATTATCACAATGAAATTCGTATGGCATGACCACAAATACTCTTTTCGCTTTTCATCGTGCAAATAGCAGCGAACATTACGCCACAATAATTACGTATTGTCATCTAATTGGCTCGATATCCCTGGTATTACGGCGTGCGCAATATTAGATTAGATTTCGCCAAATTGTACGTGGAATAGTGGAAAATTACACAGCTGCATTAGAGGGACCGTGGGCTTTATTTGTCGAGCATCGTGATACATGCTGCGAACATGTGCTTCATTAAATACGTTTGAAATATGTGATGAGTCGATTTCGAGAATTAAGAATATGCAAATTTTATCTTTTATCGCTACGGATCATGGATTAAATTCTGATTTCCGAGAAGGAGTATTAAACGATCAATTCAGATTACGACCTGATCTAACGAGATGCGCAAAGATATGTTTCAATTTTCTTCGTGACGTGATATATTATTAGGATATTTCATTTGACGAAAATTTCGGAAAAAAATTTGTAAACTGATCGATTAATTTACTTGCAATTTTTATGTTCCTGACTGCTAAGTCCCGTGTAACTTGTAGCTAAATTTTTACGGATCGGTCGGCGTTTTCGAAATTACGGTGCCTGCGCGCCGAGGGAAAATCGTATAACTTCCTAATAAAGTATTTAGCCACCGTATGGAAGCGCAGTGAGGATGGTTATACGTACGAACGAAGCGATGGAGGTGGCGGCGGGTGTAGAACGCAGAGGAGAGATGCAGGAGATGCTGGTACGGCGGGAGTTTCAGTTTCCGGGTGATCTGTGGCTCCCTCGTCGTGAGAATCGATGCCGCCAGCCGCCCAATAACCATACATCGTACGACTATCACACCCCTGGGGTATATACCCGCTCACCGTATCCTTCTCTTTCCTTCCTGCCTTCTCGTTTGCTCTCGCCCTCTTTCACGCACGCACGCGTGCCCTCCCACCCGCGCCCTTCTCTCTTTCTCTCCGACCTTCTTCATCACTACTTGCCTTATTACAAATAGCCAGGCATACCTACCCCGCTTCGCTTGAGAAAAATTGCTCGGGATTTGAATTATTGCCCCGTTACTCCCCCCCTCTCTCTCTCTCTCTTTCTCTCTCTTTCTCGCGCGGCTCGAATTACTATTCGTTATTTCTCCGGCCGAGATTCAAATTATCCTAGGAGGTGCGAATTGTTATTTATTGGCCGTTTGTATCAAATATATTCAGGGCGTTGTTTCTTCCGCAATTTTAAACACCGCCTCGAATTGTGCGGCTCTCTTTCTCTCTCGCTCGCTCTCTTTCTTCTTTTCTTCCTTGTCTTCTTTCCAATCTTCGCGCGGCTCTCTTGAAATTTTTATACGCAATCTTCTACCCTGCTGCAGTTTCATCTATTTGTACGTCTTTGTTCTATGCATTTTGTTGGGTTTAGGAAAAAAAGACGTTGTTGGTAACGACTTTGAGTAGTTCATTATCTTTCGCTTACCATGTGCATGTCCTCGATTTGCGTCACGGCATCACAATACGTTATTCGTATCGTAAATATCTTCCATTGTTGTTGACTGTAGTATACTGCGCAACCCGATCTCAGCCTTCACTTGAATTTCAGAATATACAGCGGGCGCGTATAATTGGAATTAATCTTCACCAAGTTTGATATAACAAAGATGAATGAATATTACGGTTTTGATGTCGATGCGACATCGACTATAGAGAATTATGTGATTTTTATGCGTTTAGATATTATTTATATCGCATGTATTTTACAATATACAATATTTTCCTCTTTTTCCTCTTTATTTTATGCTATTTTTGTATATCTTTTTATGTTTTATTATATCATTATTATTATCACTAATTTCATTATTTTGAAATAACATTTTATTTTCTATTTTTGTGTTTCACGTATAAAGAATATTTGATATTTCTTGCACATAGAGATAAAATTTGAATTGTAAACAAGTAAATCGTTTGACAATTATTAACATTTAAACAGAGCACTGAGCTACAAATACTCGTGTTATTCCGAAATTATATATCATTTTCTGTAACTTATCAATTTTCTGACAATTATTTTAAATATAAATTTTGTTAAAATTGTACAGGGAGTTATAGTCGCCGCTATTATTCGTTATTTTTTACTCATTATGGAGAAAAGACATTTAAGACGGCGACTGAACGTAGAAGAGAAAATTGTGTTCCCGTTCCTCGAGTGAAATTATGCAAAGTTACGAGTGCGACTCGTATTTCCTGTGATAAACCGTTAGCGTATTATTAAAATTAAAATCTGGAGTAACCGGTAGAAAATCTACCGTAATTTAATCTCTTCAAGCTGCACAGTTACGAAGCTAACGCAGAAAATCCACAATCGTTATTTTCATATTGCATTACGCAATCATTGGCATTACGACACAGCATAATTTACATAAACGATTTAATGAAAAGTTACACATCGAATGTAATATCGAATCGTATGTTATTTATGGAAATTATGCATAGAGAATTAAAAGATAATACGTAGCTTTACGAAATTAATATACGTACTATACGCTTCTTACAAATTACGTGATACAGTTTGTGAGATGTCAAGCTGGGTATTGCATCAATAGCGAATTTAAATGCGAGTGGTTGACAAAACGCGGGTCGATTAGCATTACGCTATGGAATCGCGCTTTTTAAATGTTGCAATTAATTGGCAGAAGGAGAAAAGAGGGGAGAAGATGGGAGAAAACGCGCTCAAAGGCGATATTTATAACGATTCTGATTTTACCGCGAGGAAAAGAGCTCCGTGGTTCGAGATGCCGAGAAGAGCCGCGGTAGAACGGAGGGTTGACAGAAGGAGGAAGACGAGGAGAGACGGCGGTGTAAAAAAAAAGGAAGGAAGCTCAAGAACATTCGAGAGTGGAATACGAAGTGGGCCGGAGGAGACGAGACGGAACGTGATAATTGCGGCGAAGGATAATTTAACAGGCGGCTCTTTTCCGCCTCGGCTTCTGCTCACTGTCCGCCCCCGCTTCCTCTTTCTCCCACCTTTCCTCATTCCTGTTTTTAATACATCCTCCACTGTCGTCGCGGCTCGCAGCGACGTGCCGTGATGCTAAACAAGTGCGAACGGAGAACGTACGATGGAGAAAATGGCGCGATTATCTGGTTGGAAGTGCCGCGAGAAATTCCTGTAATCGTTTTAATTTCAACAACGTTGCGTTCAATCCTTTCAGTTTTAATTAGTGGAAATAGCAAATAAATGAGATTACCTCCAATTTTTACTGACCTATTTCACGCTATCAGATTTGGCGAGGAAGCGAACCTCATTTATTGATTTATCATCTAAATAAATTAGACTTTAAGATGTCTTCATGATTTTCGCACGGCGTTCTAGGCGCTCGTCCTCTGCCTCTACCTCCGTCGTGGAGGAACGGTCACCCACGCTGGATGCGCAGACAGTCACTACGGCGCAGTATTTATGGAAATGAACCGAGGTAGTTTGAACCCTCTTTTCGCCCGCCGTCCCACCACCCGTTCACGTCGACTACACCTACTCCATCGCCTACCCCCCTCCCCCCCCCGGTATATCCATCCAGGGGTCCACCCCCGCATGGACTTTTTCCACTTCGCTCCCGCGCATCCGCCGTCCGCCCCTGTCGTTTCGCCCGCTTTATTCTCTTCCTCCGTCCCTTTGCTCTTCTCCCGTACTTTCTCTTTCTCTCTCTCTCTTCCTCTTTTTTTCTCTATCCGTTTCTTTTCCACCAACGATCATCTTCCTGCCCTCCTCGTCTCGCGTGCGGACAAAATCCACGCGCGCAGCTGTTGCCGCTGTTTGCCCACCTAATTACGCGGAATTCATAAGTTACGGAGCACGGCACGCGTGCCGGCGACCCCTCCCGGTTACTTTTATTCCCGCTGTAATTTACGAACGTGAACGCGCCGTATATACCGTACTCCGTCGCGGTTCTACCTTTTTTTCGCGCGATTTTGTGGAAACGTTATTTTTCGTGCGTCCGCCTGCGACGTTTCTATATGAAAGCATCGTTTACGTCGGTTCGGATTCCGAGCTAATTGATCGCGCCGCTGCACGAGTTTGCTCCATGAAGCGAACCGAAGAAATTGCAAGGTACCTTAAGTAAACTCGTGGTGGTTTCTTTTACCACTTCGCGGAAGGGATTATTTTGCTTCTGCGAAAGAGTGTTGATTTATTCCAACTAAATGGAAACCAGAAAATATCAGAAATGATTAAATGGATAAATTATTATATTTATCATCGTGCGGAAGCTAAGCAGCGAGAAAAAGTCACACAATGTTAAACCATTTTATATGTAATTATCACATACGTCTTTATTTTTCCTTTTTAAAAATTCATTTCTTTATTTATTAAGTTGCATATTTGAGATTTCTTATCGTTTTATTGAAAATTTTAATTACGTGTTAATAATGTATATATATATATATATATATATATATATATATATATATATATATATATTCTTTTTGTCGCGAAATGTCAAAACCAAAGAAAAATATCGCGGTTCATTAATCTCATTTTCTCTACAAAACGTTTGAAATTCGATTTCACGTAATTAGTTGTATGACTAGTTAGCTTTAATTTGGGCTAATCGAGCTGTGCAATTTCAGCGGCGACTCTTGTGACAGATTGATTGTAATGCGGAAACCGGAAAGTGCTTATCAACGCATAATAGTAGCCGAGTATCGCTTAACGAGCGGAATTTAAATTAAATGAATTCAGTTTTAGTCAGAGAAAGATGCGAATATCGTTTCTCCTTGTATATTTTTTAAGTCTCACGATGCTTGTTAACTTTAAAACTTTAGAGAGGTTGGTCCACTTGAGAAAAACGTTCTTTTTACAAAAACAAGATACTCTTGTTTTGTATTACAAGGTGCAACTTGTGGTGTATATTCGATGTATTCAACGATAATCATTCGCTGTTGGTTAAATGCATTTTTACAACGGTATGCTAATTGAAGCGATTATCATTTTTTTTTATTGATCGAGCATGCTATTGCTAATTTTGCCATCTGTAAGATTTTTATGATAAAAATTTTCAAAAATAATAAAATTTCTTAATTTTATAACACTTAAAATAATGCATCTTTAATGCATTTTTTGTCTGCAAGTTTTGTATTTTTGATCCGCAATAACCGCAATGGAATTTTTATTATAAGCATACAATGATAAAATATTATCTAATATGATTAAACAAAACTGTATTTTCATGGATACTTCATGAATATTAAATAGCATACTTGTTAATTTACATTGTTATCTATTATTTAAAATTCTATATTAAGTGGTGTTTATTTTTACAAGTATTTTAAGCAATTTTGATAACGCCCGTCACTGAAAAGTCAGGTGCCGGTCATAGGTAACTACAAGGCAGTCAACGTGTTAACGCGAAAGATTTTAAATTTGTTAGCTATTTAAGTACAGTGGAGTTTACAGGATGGATATGCAATTTACCTGTACCGGCGTCATTAACGTAGCACGTCATATCGCAGCATGGGATAATCCAGCCGGGCGAATTAATTTGTTTTTCACAAAGATCTCAAAGGTTGAAAGGTTGAAAGCGGTGGAACGCCCGCACCTTCGTTCGATCGGCGCTTTTCGCGTCGAAGCGCTCATTAATTCAGCACTTTTACGAGGACGGTCAAAATCCATTCCGGACGATTAGACGCCCACGATCGTCGTCGACAGTAGGGTCGTGAGAGAGTCTTTAAACGCACATTTAGCGATCGAGTTCTTACGATGGCTCTCAAATCGAATCGAGGCAAATGCTGCGTTTTGAGCCGACGAGGGGTTTGCACAAAGACCCTTGCAGATAATACACTCGTGGGCAAGCAGCGGAGAAGAAAACGCGCGATTGTCGCCAGACACAAATAATATGATTTAGCGGGATAATTTGGCCGCGTCCTGAAAAATTCAACGTACGCGCGGGGACACAAGGGACGATGTATTCAGTTACGCCCAATTATTATCTTTCCACGATCGTGCGCGCCCCGGCACGTTGCTCACGAATTCCATCACTTTTTGATTGCGCGGCGACGCGTCTCTGTGCGATGGAAAATTGAAATATTCAAGAGCGGTGTCGCCTCAAACGGGTACGGGATGCGAATAATTCCGATATCCCGGGACCGATCGGATCACGTCCCGGGGGCCACGGGGGGGGGGGGAGAGGGCTCCGGGACGGAAATAGGCCACGAAAGTTAAAGCGAGCCGGCGGGATAGCGGCGGTCAGGCCAGACTGGTAATTTAAGTTGTCATAAGGAGATCAGTTACACGGTCGCCTTGAATCGCTCTTCCGCGTCCTGCCGCGTTGACATCCGCGAATTCTACTTGCAACCTGTTGCTCTCTGTCTCTCTCTCCGTCCGCACTCAGCCACCCCCTCGCGCCACCTCTTTCTCTCTGTCTTCGTCGTGTTCCCGCTAACGGGGTCCACGTGTAAGTGCATCCAGTACTTTAAAATCTCATCGCCGCTTTGCCACGTTCGTAATCGGACTACGCCATCAAATTGCGATAGCGTGCGACCTAGGAAAAAGTCTCATTACCATGTTCACAGCGCATTTGGCGCCGAGTGTGCTTATCCGACTCCCGTCTCGTGTTTTCTGCATGGAGATCTTTATGTTAAACTAGTGTTAAACCCAAAATAAACGACCATACATATCTGGTTATAAAGATGAGTGGAAATCTGAGAGAAATCCAAAGTATTTTCTTCGTGGCGCTTAGCAAGAAAATTTTAATTATCAAAATCTTGCAGTTTTATGTTTATGCGATGCTTAGAATTTATTTTATAGACTTTGTCCAACATCTGTTTAGCTAGCATTTTAATACTGAGATTTATTCCTGCGATTTAAAATGATATTATTTGTTGAAGATGTAATATTTATAAAATTTGATTAGTTATTCAATAATTATACTCTAAATTAAAATGTCCCTGCAATCTGACATCATACATACATCTTCGTCCTATGCTATGTCGAGAATGCTTATTTATTTTATAATTGAACTGATCGCATTATAAACGCACATGCTTTGTCGACAGTTTGACTTACGCGTACGTCGCCGGGTAAAATTTACATGTCGCATAGTGCAGCCCAGACCGGTTGCATGCCGGAATGCTATGCGTTATCCGACTGCCGACAGCAGTTGCAGTTGAAATCGTGCGACGGCCTCGAATGGAAATGCATCTGTGCATCGTATATGTCACGATTTACCGTTCATCGAAGGGAAGGGGGGGGGATGAAAACGCCCTACTCTACCCTCTCTTGACAAGCTTACCCGTTCAGTCTTCCGTACGTACGATCTCGCTCTGCATTCACGACGAGGAAGCTCGTTACTTCTCCAGACCTCCAGGCAATAGATACTTCAGAAAGATCGTTGTTGAACGCGGATTACGTAACCAAGTTACACTTGGCATGTGAAACGTAATGCATACGTGCATCATACCTGCAATCTACAATTCGCGATGATTGTTAGGTATGTCGCGCGAGACTCATCTTTTTGAAGACATGCGCATGGTAATAATATGATATTATCATTACAATTGTACGTTAATGAGCGGGAATCGATAATATTAGCTTTCATCGAATGAAAGTGCTTTTCTATCTTCCATCTTCTAGGTAGTATTTATAATATTCGAAATTTTATCTTATTTTACAGAACTTCAAGTGAGTTTCACATTAACGAAATTGTAGTTTGAGGCTTTGTTCGCTAGAGTCGTTAACAATGCGGTAC
The DNA here is from genome assembly GCA_928718305.1 of Tetramorium bicarinatum. Taxonomy (NCBI): domain Eukaryota; kingdom Metazoa; phylum Arthropoda; class Insecta; order Hymenoptera; family Formicidae; genus Tetramorium; species Tetramorium bicarinatum. The sequence continues at coordinate 6,626,787 of OV788324.1, read as the reverse complement.
CCAATCAAATTTTTGCAACCCTATCCGATTAATTTTCTTAAGGGCACGTGTATCTTTTTGTGCCGCGTGTAACAATGACGAGGACGCTTCTGCTCGCAGAAGAAAGAAAACAAGTATGTTACAATCGCGCTGGCATAATCCAAGGCAAGGAACATCTGCGTGGATTCGTGCCTGCTCGAAATGGAGACATTTTAAGCTCACGGGACCTCGTCCTGCTTGGCTCCCCTTCAAGGAATTTCGGTCTATGCAAACGCTCGGTATATATAAAGGACCAGATGTCCTGTTACCTCGACGCAATCAACTTCGAATACCTTCCGGAGAATTCACATGCGACCGTGACAAACCTCGTTGCAAGACTAGACTCCCGAAATTTTAGATGCTTTTATGCGAGAAATATAAGAGGGAAAAAGCTGAAATCGCAGTTGAAAGACTCTTCGGTCTCGCTAGCGTAATATTACGAAGAAAAATATAGATTTATATACTAGAAAGAGAGTCTCCTATACAAATTTATGTAAAAGAGATTTACGTGTAATATATAAATTGCTGATATAAAAGATTTTCTTAAAGTGATTAGATTAAATCTTACGAAAAATATTTATATCTCTCCTCTTCCATCTGTGAAAGATTACGATTCTAATAAAAAGATGAAATTAATAAATACGCTCGATGCGCTTCCAGGCTTCGATCCTACGATGTGATTCCAGGCATTTGAGAATTTCTCGCGCGTCTGAGATTCAATGGTATTAAAGAATTCGTAATATCGGACGCGCGCGTTTGCAAAGGACGCTCTCGCTGACGTCTTCTCGCATCGAGCAATCGCATTAGGACGACAGACACGTGTGTGGTTTTGTATATTTCGCGAGAAACACCTGCGAGAGCTAAGCGCGTATCTTCTCCCCGGCTTCTCTGTCCTCTTAGGACCAGAAGAGAGACGGCGACATTTTACCAGAGCAGAACACTTCGCCTCTCTTCCTTCCTTTTTCCCGTTCTTCTTCTCTCCTTTTGCCCTCGCTGGTTTTCGAGAAGATTCGCGCCGATGCGCATAGCAGGCGCTGTACCCGCTCACCTCTGTTTCTGCGACGCAGGAGATGCGAGGAGCACCAGATGTCCCAGTACCTCGGGCGCAATCTACTTCGAATGCGTACCCACGAATTCACATGCGGACGTGCTTCATGCAAATGTCTTTCTTGCCCGCGTCGCTTTCTCTCTCTCTCTCTCTCTCTTCTAAAAGAAGCGCCGCGCGCGATGGCGTTCATTAAAGTTATTAGTTTTGTGAGACTCGCCGGGCGTTCCAATATTCTCAAAGAGTTGTGCGGTGTACGCGTTGTTATGTGAGTATTTCAATGGCACGTGATAGCGCATGGAAAGTGACTTAATTATCGAGCGATCTAATCATTGTTTTTAATATTTTTGCTCTTTTTATGATTGTAATTATTCCCTTCTCTTACATTTCCTTCTTTTTACTTTCACGTTGAATCATGGAAGTGTAGTACTTTTAACGGTGATAGGTGGTATAGACACATAGTAGAGTAGATTATTTCATGAATAAATTTGATACTAATTATTCATAATATTGGCAAGAATTGATCGATAATTAATATTGGCGCTAGTTAATTAACGAAATAATAATAACAGTTTAAAAAGATAAATAATTTTATAATTATATTCTTAATTTACATCGCGAAAAGAAGATGTAATACGAATGGAAATGCAATACGAGCAATATCTATTGTATTATAATCAAATTTTTATTTTTATTTAAATTATTCTATCTCGTTACGGAAATTATTCTTAATTGTTTAAGTGTTAATTGTGTAATTTTGTATAGTGCTGTTTCATTTTTTATTTGATTCACGTCGCCGTAATGAGTATCTTTCGAAGTAATTAAATCGGATTTTGCAGGTGTTCGTGTTCGAGCGCCATATCCCGAATTTTTGCTAGGTTTGCCTTACCATTGGCAGTCTTATCACACCGATAATTCGAATCGACGCGAATCGACGGAAACTCACGCGGCGCTCCGTATTTATCGGATCCCGAGACTTTATTCAAATTTCACGTCACTCGATTAAGCAGTCGATTTACTCCGGATTTGCTTTCGCAGGAACTTCGCGGTTCCCTGCGACTTCGACCACGTGCAAATTCGCAGGGATCTACTCTAATAGCTCGCGCTTAGGCAAAACGAGAGAGAAGGAATAGAGAGAGACAGAGAGAGAGAGAGAGAGAGAGAGAGAGAGAGAGAAGCTTGCGCGGATGGTTGTCGGGCATGAGACGATATAGTTACGTAAATGTGTAGGTGCACTCACACGACGGAGCCAAGAGAACTAGCCTTTCCACTTGGTCCCCTTTTAGAGACTAGCGGAACTATGGAGACCGAATGTCTTCCTACCTTGACGCAATCTACCTCGAGTACTTACGTGCACCCACGAAACCCCACGTGCGGTCGTACCACGTGGAACTTCCCCGATTCTACTTCTGCACAAAGGACACGGCTGCATCGTCCACCATTAAGCTTATTAGTTTAAAGCTCTTTGAAATTTCTTATCCTGCGCGTCTCACTTCGCGGACCGAACGAATAATTTGGGACATCCAATTTTATAAGAGAATATAATTTATAATAAAATAAAATTATAAGTTTCTTGCGAATTTACGCATTGATCTAATTGTTCTGTGATTAGTGAAATTATGTACTTTTAACATTTTAAACTTGTCTTATTTTGATTATTCTACAATTTTATATAATATTAATATTGATATAAATCATGAATTTTTATTTTTAACTCTCAAATTTAACGTGAAAAAATGATAATGTCTTTGTGTTATTTTTAGTTTAGAGATAATGTATTTTCCTTTTCGTATTTCTTGTTTATTGCGGAAGACTGAAAATCACATAAGATGTCCTGTCGTGTTTCTCATGCAGCTTTGCATTTATTACTCCAAGTTATTGTTAGTTCCGTATTCGAATAGCAAAGCCGGACGTTTATGGTTTTCGTGCTAGATACCTCAACTTGTGGTTGCATGTACCAACCTGGGCGGTCATCATTATACAGTAATAATCCGCTCTACGTATATCCATGCTTTTCGTTTGCTGGATTTTCAAATAAGAGAGGCGCGATCGCTTTAATAAGCAATAACGTTTGTTCGCGCCGCGAAAGCGAATAATGGTGAGCGGGGCGCCGAAACAATGGGCACTTGCTCGCCCGTTTCAGCCCTTTTCTCTTTGAGATCCTTACAAAGGGGTATTCGCCGACTGTATTCTCGCGAGATTCGTCGAGGGCCAGCACGTGTGTCGTTAGTAATTTTGTGCCTTCCTTCGTTGCCCTCCTCTGTCTATCCACAGGGTCTTTTCGCCCTTCTCCCGCGGTCGAAAATGCGGCAGACGACTGACGTCGGCGAACGCGGGTAGGATCTCGCTCTGAAATAATTCGATTTAAAATCTCGCCACGACAGCTCGCGACGGCTCGTCGCCGCCTCTAACCTCGTTTTAACGGCCTCTTCTCCCTTATTTTCAAGTACTCCGGAAACTCCCGTAAATTTGAAGAACGGTTCCAGCACTGCGCCGTAACTTACACGTGACAAAGTTTCCATGACTAATTGCGCAACATTTACATGGTAACGCAGTTGCGTTGCAAGGGGGTGGAGGGTGGGCAAGTTTGGGGGGGACGGGGGTTGGAGGACGAGCCAAGGGGTGAAAGAGAGGGAGACCGGGCGCAGGCTCCGGTGATTTACGATGCCATGAATAAAACGCGAACAAAGTGTATCCAGGACGATGCCACGCGTGCTGCGAATACTCGAGTTATTTTCGAGGAATTGAAAATATTTTACGATGCGATGACGCCACGGTGTGACTTACGACCGGGCCCGCCCAATAGTGGAGAAGCTTATCCCAGCCGGAGTGATACATTTTTAGTCGCGCGATTTCGCAGCTGTATGTCCCCGATCGCATGTTCTGCCTTCCGTTATATAGTTTCCGTGTCACGAGACATTATTATTATCATCACACTGTGTTTCGTCAATGAAGAAGCTCTTTATTACATATATTGATATTCTCTATACATCTGTGAAATTCTTTCAGAAAACTTGGTTGCATTATTCAATCGTTACAAGGCATATTATTGTACATGATGGAATGCAACATTAAGATTAACAAAAATGTTTGAGAAGATGAATGATTAAGACAATGATTCTGATAAATGATTAAGATTGACGTCTTAGATAATAAATCGGCTTCACTCTTTTGTTTGTTGGATTTTTCTAACAGAAATTATGATTTTATCTTTTTTATCTAGTTTGTTTTTTGTTAGTATTGTTGTTAAAAGACGCTGATAATATTTGAACTACTTGGGGACAAGTTTTGAATAGCTAATTTTTTTCAATAATCGAATTATTATTTTGAAATCAAGAACTTTAAGTTGTTAGATAATATTCCGTGAATGCAACAAGACAAGCATTATAACGATAATTTAATAGTCTTCTTCATTTTCTTTTTCTTCTCATTTCATAAAGAGAACTTGCTGGCTCAAATATTTTTCTTAACACAACTTTGTTGATGAGTCTAATCTCTTTCTGTACTATTATCTAGAACTTGTTTCGAGAACAGCGAATGTATATTTCGAAATGACTGGATACGTTAGCTTTTAATATTAAGACACAACGTTTTATCAATATTTCTATATATTTGTAAAATCTAAACTACCGAAATTAAGAATATATCATAGAAACATACGTTTATATAAACTTACTTTCGTAAATTGACATACATATGGAATATTTATTCTCTTTTTATGGTTTCGTTTATTTTATTTGAATAATCAAACGTTTAATTGAAGGTTCGATTGTTCGGGTATTATACTGGATATTGTGTTGCTCTTCTAGGAAATGCAATACGCGTTAAAATTCACAATTATGTACAATTTAGAGAAATTCCATAAACAACGAACAAATCTGCTGAGTTTTCCCCACTTCCGGGCAACACGTGATCCAATATTTACATTTGAAAAACATCTCCCGGCCTGATTCTCGACTTTCGCGCGTTCGAATAAATCTTCAGCGCACAGCCGGGTTGTCTCTTGCCCGACACGGAGGCGAAAGCGGGAGCGTGTTAAAGCAGTCGTGCCGGCTCCCGGAAACGGGGCGGCATTGTCTAGGACCCCTCTCCGCCGGCTTCCGGCCGGCAATGTTTCGCCTGTCTTGCGAATCGCGAATTTCGAGGGTAACGGCGGCGGCAACAGCAGCAGGTGGCCATGCACCTGGATCTCTCGTAGGCGAACTGTGCACGATTGTTCCGTATTTCACGCCGGTGGATGGTCTCTCTGCTATGTTTTCTCTCTCTCTCTCTTTCTCTCTGTGTATACCGAAACAGCGTATGAATAGGAAACTGAATGAGCCGCGAGTCGCACACAACGCGAATTTGATATGCAAAAGTGCTGTTTTACGCATGGGTGACCGACACGTTTCTACGTTCGCACGGTCTTCCACTCATGAAAATGGCAACTAGAACGCATCATGGAAGAACAATTCGTATTAAAATCACAATTATTTTGGGGCTGAAACATGTATTAAATTGTTTTATCTCATTTGATATTCAATTTTCGCAAAAATATTATTTATTTCTATAATATCGCGCATTAATTGCCGCGTCTGATCAAACCTCAATTTCATTTCTCTGTTGACAATAAGATTTTCTCTCTTTTGGCATTTTAACGTATTTTAACGCGCGAATATAATATTAAATCCACGTTATTATATTACTCGTTATATTTCGCTTGTTTCTTCGAATCTCCGAGGTAGAATTTCGCTTTGCTATGTAATGGAATTCCGAGAACAGCTAGAGATACTTCAAAATTCGGTCGGCTATTTGCGATGTGCATTTGCCCGGGCGAAGCAGTGGTGGACAACAGCTGGTGACCAGGTGATGAACTCCGTCATCATAGCTTTGGGTTATTACCGTGGTATATCCGCTACGGTAACAGATCGGCTTCGCGGAAATCGTTAATGCGTCACTGTCATAAACCGCTTACCTCATTGACGTAAATCGCTAACTTTTTAAGTCTTCGATCGCATGACGTCTATTAAGACGTGATTATAACAACAACGTATCTACTTTGATATTTTAAACTTTATGTATTACTAGAAGAGATTATAAAGTTTAGCATAATTAGCTGGCTCTTCTGTCAATTACAAAAGAGAAACAGAAATGCAAGAAAAAAAGATCTGTTCGACTTTTCAATTTTTCCAATAATAGTTACGGTTAAGATATTTTAATTATCATTGGTCTTTAAATATCAATATTTAAAAAATTAACCATTTTTCAATTTTTAAGTACTAGTTTGGCTTTCTAAATACAGTTTTAGATCTACTCAAATGTGTGTATTATTACTCAATATGTAGGATAGCTTTAAACAAAATTTGTAATAATTACGAATAATTAATATATTGAATTTGATGTGATAGCTCTTGCTAGGAAAGAGAAGAGGAAGAATTTGAAGCTTTCGAATTTTCAGTAAGAACTGAAAGAGACAACCTAAACAATTCTACTTATATTACACTGAAATAGAAAATAGGTAATTGCTTTGGATAACAAGATGATAGTACGATAGTTTACGCAAGAGTAGCTTTCACGCGACATTTCCGTCTGATTTCACTCGTCGTATCCGTCCGTCGAAGCGAATCACGTCCGACGCGGCAGATTGGCCTTCTTCGTCATCCGAAAATGACGGTCTGGTCCATTTGACAAGTCAGAAATCTTATGTCCTTATTTGCGTCGCCAAATTGCCAACGTTCGTCCTGGCAAGGAACGGCATGCTTATTATAGCTGTTCTAAATCTTTTCAGGATCATTTCTACGGTATTCATTTTTACAGTGAATTTCCTTTTTCAGCTCTTTGTCAATGCGTAGATTTTATAAGCTCCGCATATATATCAAACTGTCGAAATAGCTTTGCCCAATACTTCATAAAAATTAGAACACGCGGATGAGTAATATATCTTCGCCGATCGCGTTACTCATTTTTCTTTGCGAAATAGACAGCGATAATCTCCATATATATTTTGAAAAACGAGCATACGCGTGACTCGCCGATTTTTCGCATTTTCGCCGTTTTACGCTTTTGTCCTAGAAAATGCGATGCATTCATGATCGATTGGCTCTAACTGGACGTCATTATAGGATAGTGGATTGTAACGATTGTTACGATGTTTTGCTAGGACTGAACAGCGTTCAGAGCAAATAATAAAAAAAGGCAATTCTTAATCGTTACTGAAGTGTGACTTAGCCTTTATAGAGTCAACACTGGTATGATATTCAAATCCCACTCTTTGCTAAAAACGTTATTGCTGGATTTTGTATCCGGTGACAGCGGAAATGTTGTGATACAAGAGCCGTAGTTTTGCGGCATCGAATTACACTTTTATAATAGCTTTTTCTTTTTTTTTGTTCGTACTACACGCGCGCGGATGACCGAATGCGTTACAATTTCTATATTCGGGAATTTTTTTTACGTATTTTATTGCATCAAAAGTCAAATACCACAATGTCAAGTGTCGTAATTAAATTTTAAACAATTGAAATCTCCGTTTGCTATCCGATACGTTCATTTTTTATCATTTGTTTTATTGCCCAATGATATACAATTAATGCGTTTTAAGCAATGATGAGTATACTTTAAATAATTATTTTTTTAATAATTACAATTTTTTTTTGTAATAGAAAAATATTATTTTATTTAATTTATAGAAATAGTTCACATCTATGTTTCGTTTCTTTATGTCACAAAAAAATTTTTTGTCATGAAAGACATTTCAGTATGTAATTATTGGTGGGAATTTATAACTTAAATTTGCAACTAATGACATTTTATTTTTTATTATTTTAACTGAGGCACGATAATTAATATTTGACAAATGCAACGTAAAAAGAGACCATTAAAATTTGGTTCTAAAAATTAGAATCTCCGTAAAACTAGTTTTATATGAAAGTCATACATCTGTAATAATTATACTGAAACTCTTACAACTTTAACTTATAAGTTGACGTACGCTATTTGGTTTTGGTTTGTAAAATTTTTATTCGACTCTGGAAATATTTCTGCAACTTTATTTATAATCGCTTCTCTATTGCGAATTGAGAAAAATTGAGGTTGACGATCGAATGCATATAATATCGTCGAAACAAAGAGATTCATTATTTTCATGCGCTCATTATTCGCGATTTGTCGTCGGATTCATCCGCTTCGGTCAGATAATCTCGATCGAAGGCATATAACGAACATTGGTGAAATCGCTTTTTTCCCTTGCCATTCTCAACGTGATATAGCCGCACGGCCGCGCGCAGCTCTATATAGAATCGGGGATTAAATCAATGTACCGTGGGGGCCGATATGAAGCCAGCCGAACGTATGTAATGTGCTTCTAAACGCCGGCAGAGAAGCGTAGATCCGATAGATTCGAAAATTCGCGTTTGGCCGATTGCTCGAGGCGTGTACGCTTCTATCTCGGGGAACGACGCAACAATGTCGATCGCGATTGTTTAACGCGATAAATCGCGCCGACCGCCGCGGTTTCGGGAACGGCCGCAAGCGCACGGCCCGGACCGGGACCGTTAAATATTTATCGCAGCGGGAGAGAGCGAGAGAAAGAGAGAGAGAGAGCGAGAGAGATGTAATCGGGTGATGCGAGACGCCGATAAAAAATGATAGGCCGATTCGCAGGGGAGGCATCACCGGTAATCACCGTAGAAAATCACATGAATTTGTAAGCGGACGGCGCGAGTCGCGCCGCAACTCGAGATTGAACCGCAACCGGCGGTTTCTACGCACCACTGTGATTTACATGCATATTAGGCGACATTGTACCGCGTGCACATGGCGAATTTATAAATGTACACGGCATGTGTGTGCGTGTGTGTGTGTGCCTGCGTGCACGCGCAAGAGCCCCGAAGCGCTCGCGCGCTATGCGCAACGACGAAATTACATTGCGCCGTGTGGGACGTGTTGGTCAATTCGATGAATATACGTTATAAAATTTTATTATGCTGTGTAACGCCGCGTGTAATGCGTTCCATTATCGATTAATGGCCCCGATAATAGCCGGGAGGGTAATACACTTTGTTTACTTTTGCGCTTCGCATTTATTTGAAATCCGATTTGCTAATACCAATAAATTCTTAATTCCCGTGTAGCAAATATTTTACGCATTCGGATACATACCATTTACTTTTACACTCTTGCGTTGCTTTTTTTGTACACTTATTACCATGTTTTTATCATAATGAAACATTTTTATTACATGTATAATAATGTAAAAGTTCTGTACCTTTCCAGGCAAGAAAATTTAATTTTAGCCATAGAGATGAAATAAAATGTTCTTTCCTGGAAAAGTATGTTAAAATTTTTAGCTACGTATTAAAGAAGAATTATACGAGAATTATTTAATTGTGAATAATTTTGTTGATTTTTTAATATTTTACTTTTGGACCTTGTTAAAATAAGAATTGCAGCTATTAATAAAATAGATTTTGCTATACGGTGAAAATATCTTTTAAAAATTGATCTGATTAAATACGTTATGTTCAAAAGATAATAATTGTGATGGAAGTTTGAGATAGAAGTCTAACATCGGCACAATGTTCCGTACAATTGCATGCAGTTGTTGCATGAAAGTCAGGGACAAATTTACTCTCACGAGAAGGTTGAGAAGGGCGAGCAATAATTATCGTGTCACGTCGAGCCCGATTTGAATCAGGGCTTTCCGAGAGCGGGAGGCTTAGTGGTTTGCCTTTGGTACATCGTGTCTATTTTATCGTGCACGCAGGAGAGAGCCATGCAAAGCCTTTGATGTTCAGCAAGACTCTTAGTAGGATGGATGACGGAAGGAAGAGTCGAGGGTGAGAGCGGCAAGAGTAAGCGCGAGTGCGAGGGAGCGAGCACGAGTAGAGGCGTTATAGAAACGAGTGCTGCGAGTGGCACGCCAGTGCCTTCTAACGTCTCTTTTTTTCTATCACTTAGAACTCTGGGGGAAAATTTTCTTCGCCTTTGAGCTGGCTCCGCTTTCGCACTCGTACGTTGCTCTTCTCTCTTCCGCGTTTTCGTTCTTCCTCGTCTCGGTTTTCTTTCCGCCTGGATCACCGTCGAACTTTATTCTCTTTGATCAGTCTAATTCACGAAATTGTTATTCTGTCACGGACCAGCTTCCAGTCCGCTGCCAAGATGAGAGCGTTGAAATTTTTCACGACAGCCAAGATCGCATTGCGTTGCCATTTCTTAAGGGGCAGATCTTTTAAGATTGCAAACATATAATTTAAAATTTTATTTTCTCGAATAAATGGCGATTAGCGGATTGAGTCGAAGAAGATAAATTCATGAGTATATTTGTGAATTTTTTTATTAAGGGAGAAAATTATGATAATCAATGTTAATGAATTTAATTTTAATACAGCAGTATAAATATTGTATATATATCTTTCTTTAGAGATTTAAAAAATCACAGTCCTCGAAAAACAACAAATTATTTGGGTCGCCGGTAATCAATGGCCTTGCAAACTGTGATTGTTACCGCGGATGTTGAGAAAAGGATTGTAACCAGTGGATAGCGGATTAAATGGTGGAACGGAGAAAGAGGAAGCTGAACGAGCGAAGCAGCGCCTATTAATTCGTTTAATTGTGCTGACGAATCAAACGGCTAAAAACTCGAACCTCGGAGCACCCTCTTTTCCTCCGAGCTTCTGTCTGTTTCTTTCTCTACCTGACCGCCAGTTTCTCCTTCCTCGTTCTCTTCTGCAAATTATCGTAATTCCTCTGGCTCGGTTAACGGGAGAAGTTGGCGTGAGCATGTAGGAGCAGGAAAAGGCTAGTGGCGCGGAGCTCGAGAAAAGGAGAGAGAGAGAGAGAAGATGGGATAGAGGATTGAAGGGCGAGAGAAGGGAGTGGGAAAATCGAGGGTTAGCAGCCCTTTGCTCAAGTGGTAAGACCAGCTCCGCACGCTGCACTAGAGTCTAGAGCACTTCAACACTCCGAAGTCGAAGAGGCGTTCATTAAACGATAACTCACACTCGGAGAATCGTCTTGTTAAATTGTCGATCTAACGACAATCAGAGCACAACATTCATGGATTGCGCACGAAGGAAGTACCATCGTGACCAGCGAGTAAATTTATTGTGCAAATAGTCCAGTGGGAACGATGATGACCGGCGCTCTCAGTTCGCCAGAAAAAGATATATATGCAGTAATATTATCAGTGACGATGATACGATATGTGATAATATTGAACATCGTATTCCACAAATACAATCAATAATTATCAAGTGCTGATCTACGCTTCATATCGTTGCTATATACCTTTTATATTGTTGCTCATAGCAATAAAATGAATTTTAAGCAGAGATAAGGAATTTATGGAATTTGATAAAACGTTTAAATTAATAATTTTATTTTACTAGAGTTTTATGTTTCCGCGGTCCAACAGATTAGATAACTTGCGTTTTAAATATTTTACTTTTTTTTTCTAAACGTCATTTGCACGAATTTGCTCTCGTCAATTTGTCATGTAAACTCGAGATACATTCGAATTTTATGAAGCACATGTACAGTATTGATATTTTCAATCCCTTTGAATGACCGTATCAGTCATTATTTGCCACAGCACGAACTTACTCAACGTGCACAAACAGAAAATAAAAAAAAAAAGCGTTTCCGGAAATGTTTGAACTATGTCCTCTCGATGTGTAATACAATGGTAAAATGTAAATATCAGTGCATCATGGGGAAATCCGATTACGCGCATTAAAAAATCATCGATCGAATTTTGTCTCTCGCGCAAAAGCGAATTCAGTTTCGGGATTCGCGTGTGATTTCTGTGCTTCCGTTTGAGTTTCAATTACATGCATACGCGGGATATTACGCGACGCACATGCACGGGCACTTCCTATCGACCGCTCTGAATAACGTTTCCAATGCAATTGCAGCCGCAACAGCTGTCCATCAAGATTCGCTTGCGCTCTTAATTAGTATTTATAATCGTGCATCGATATTGACGTGTCGAAACGGCGATCATCTGTCATATAATGTGGCGCGCTGAATCACATGGTTACGCAATTTCATTGTTTTCAATTGGATTAGCCAATGTCAAAATAATATCATTATTTTGATATTGGAACAATCAATGCTTTGTAAGTAGAAAAATGCACGAGATATTTATCTGGATGGAATATTATTAATATATTTCTTACTTTCTATATTTAAATTGTAAAATAGTGTATTATAAAGTTGAAATTATTCACATTTTTTTAACAATTAAAACTTTCTTAATTGTGTCAAAATAAAGCGCTCGCAAAATAAAACGTCTAAGAAATAAGAAATATTATTCAAAAGAATCGCGGGGTAATAATGAGCAACAATTTGAGACAATAAATGTTAATGATGAATTCTGAGGACAACGTAATAACGTGTTAGATGCTAATAATCGTAATTAAATAAATCTACTCTGCGAGCGCACGCGATCGAAAGAAATAATAATTCACAAGTATTTAGAATGCAGATATCGCGTGTAATCTCCGCGAGGCAGATTAGGTGTACATACTTATGTCAACTTCGTTCTCTGTAATACGCACTTCATATGCCGATCCAGCACTTCCATTACCATGTACCTGCATGCAATGCCACGCAACGCAATGACATACGTGCAACGTGTACAAGTTCTAAGAATTGCGTCAGAATTCTCGGCTGCGACGCTGCGCTCTAAGGAGACCCGGAACTAATATAGACGACATCACAGGATTCTACAGACTATTACTTCGCCACCTAATAGAGTTCGTGATCTACATAAAGGATCGCTCGGATATCGGAGATTAACTTTTACTCATTAATATGTACCGTGTGAAAGCGCCGGCAGAATGACACGCGAATGGTACGCACAGCGTCAACGTTGATCCCGGTGAAATTTGTCGGCGGAGAAGACGCCCGCTCGTGCGTTGTCCGCTAATTTAGCCGGGAGGCGTTCCGGCGTTTGTGAGCGAGTGCCGTTAATAATGTCACGTCGTTAACTGTCGCGCGCTGCGTCTCGGAAATAGAACTTCGCGACTGCGAAATACCGTCGCATATTGCGAGACGCGCGGACAACGTTAAATTAAACGACTGCAAAAGCATCACGTTAGCTGGAGACGTTAATTTGTTTAACGCTGTATATATATATATATATATTTTTTTTTTTTTTTCGAGTAAACCTCATCTAATTGTAGACGTTTCTCTTGCGTACTTCATTTAACTTACAGATGTTGAATTAAGAAGAATGACGGTTTTCTGTATTAGAATCGAGTTATTCGCAATTGCCGAGGCACTTAACGCTAAAAATTAAAAAATTAAAAATATTAAAGCTAATATTTTTCGAATTATCGGAATATCGGAAGGAGTTTTTAGTTGCTCTCTCTCCAATTGTTTGTAATTGAAGTTTATTGATGTTGTCTAACAATTGAGATAGTTGTTGTTCTTTATAACTTTCGTAACCTTACATGTTCTAAAAACTTTCCACCGTGTGATTTCGATAATGCTTCGGGAGAGAAAGGGAGAAAGAGATCAGAGTCTCTTGTTTGTTTTCCGTCCAACACAAATGCTGAAATCACAATGAAGAGAGATATAGGTAATGAAAATGCTCGAAACAAAAAGAAAATTGTTCCGTAACGCCGTAAAGATCTACAAGAGAGAAAGGAGAAGGATAGTGAGGAAGTAAAAAAAAAAACAAAGGGTGGAGAACGGACTTCCTTTTATACACCAGGGGTATAGCCACTGACTCAGCTGTGCTTTCACGTCCGTCGCCGTAATGAAACGAGACCCCTAATGTCATTTGGTCCGGCTTTCTCTCGACATCCGGATGGCTCTCCAAGACGGTCGCAGCCGCGGGGAGGGGTGAGAGGAGGGCGGATACGCGCGCGGAGGAAACGTAGAGGTAGAGAAAGAGAGCCGCCACTTTTCGAATTAACTGGCGAGCCGCCTTAGCTAAAACACATCGTCCATGAGAGCGGGACGTGGAACGTCGAGGAGGTCGACGGCTGCGGCCCGTCCTCGGTAAGAGCGTTGAACGAGCGAGGGAAAGGGCTCGAGTGAGTATAGATGAGGCTCGCCGGCGGTAGTCGCGACCGCAAAGCCCTAGATCGGAGCGTGACAAACCCTCCGGATGGAGAGGACACGTACGGGAGGTCCACTTCGACCTCGCCGGGTCTCCTCCGCCGACTGACCGCGTCATCGACTCTTTCGCCCGATTCATTATCCCCCTCGTCTCGCCCGCGGGGATGATGTAGCTATGCAGCCCCGTTGTCTATTTTCCGCAATGCGAAATCCTGCTAAAACTCGTTTCCCTGGGGCGCGAGTTTTTTGCAGTACCCGCAATCGGCTTTCACCGGCGGTTCTCTCTCTTGATACTGATGCACCAGTTCCAGGCTACTCTGGATTCTTACGGGATTTAAACAAGGACATTTGCCGGATAATATAAATCACGCTGCGAGATCGCGCAAAGAAACTAAATAAAGATCGTACATTAAATTACTCTTCTAACAAAATAATTTAAGTCATCAAAGAACTTATTAATTATTTTCTAGCTGTATCAAATGACTTTAATGTTTAATTATCATAGGCTATTATTGTTATGAATTAAATTTTGGATCTGATTATTCAACATTATTTTTTCGATATGTTTTTTATCTTGAAATTGCCGGTATTGCGACTGCATTTTTAAGCAACAGGGCAAGTCATATGCATGTGCATTCATGTGTTCATGCAATATCCATAAACATGCGAAAGATACGAAATATCCACGAAAAGGGCTTTCGCATTTATTCTTAAACAGCGGTCATCTCATATATATGTATACTATACATACAGATACTGTAAATTCGATTCGGGGAACAATGCCATGTTTTTCTACTCCCCTAAGTAATCCCGATAACAAAGTTCCTCTCAATCTGGCCTATCATCGCACCAATATCCGCCAGTTACGTTCCGCAGTCCTATCCCGATATCTTCGTCGTCGGTGCCCCTTCGTAGTTGATCCGATTATGATACTGGCCACTGTGAAAGGGTATTGCGGAATAAGCGAGTGGTTAGACTTTCTTGTATAGGGCTAGTTTATGCTATATACAAGCGTTATATGCAATCACTCTCCGAAGCCAATTAACGAAGAAACTGTTCCTGTCAATTTTTCTTTATTTTTCTACTCCCTAACATACTTTCATCAGTTTTTTATTCAACAATCTCCATTCGTTCTTAAACGAAGTATACGTTTTTGTTTTTTAATTATACTTGTACATTTCTGATTAATTTATATAAACTAATTTGTCAAATTATAATTTTATAATAATAATATTGAAGTGAATAATGTAGGGTAAAAAATATATCTCGCTTTCTTTGAAAAGATCGCGATATCAAGAAAATCAAGGCTGTAACGTATCGGAGATGTGCGGAGATGCTCCTCTCCCTTTCTGAAAAATTCCGCCTTTTAACCCCAGGTTTAGACCCTGCGTTTCTTCGGGACTTACCACTGGTAATTTCGAGCGGCGTGATCCGAAATGGCATCGCAGCGTCGTGAAACAGCCGCGCTTAAGCTACAACCACCGGGCTAATGTGGCAGATACCTCCCACAGCGAAATTAAGGCAAATCGTGTGCGGGCCCTCTTGCCGCCATACGACACTGTTCCACCAGGAAAATCGATATGCAAATCTACGCGCAAATCCTAGTAATCTCGCTCACCCGTCCTGCAGCCCTTGCAACGGCTCAACGGGCGGATGGCATATACCCCCGTCGACACCCTCGCCCCCCTTCGCACCTCTTATACACCCAATTTCTTTCTCTCCGCTTTCTTTCTCTCTCTCTCTCTTGTCTTCTCGGCTCTCGCCCAGCTTCTCTCCGTCATTCTGTCTGCGATTCTCATTTCAGCAGCGAGAACACGTTCTTTCCCTCTCGGCGTGCTCCCGTTGCGCGACGAGGCTGCGACAGGGGGCTAACGGGGGTAGATGGGTGAGAGGTTATAAAACGGGGTTAGCTCGGGTCTGAAGGATCGTGCTCGTCGGCCACCTTCGACGACAGGGCTTTATCGAGGTGAAAAAGGTTGCTCGACATCGACCTCCCGCCGCCATGAAGTGAGCAAGCATCCCGCAAGCCCGCCCAGCACCACCCTCCTGCTTTTTCCTTCCTGCGCCCCCGTCATCGAGTCGTTTTCGCGGACGTCTTCGCCTAGGTTTTTTTCCACGCAGCTAGATGGGGAAAACGATCCGAGTGCTCTCACGCGACGACGAATTATTATCGCGCGGTTTACTGTCGTACTTCTTATATGTGAGCCTCGTAATTTTGAGCCGGATATTGATGCCAATAAAATTTTTTATGTCTCTTGGCCCCAATGGATGATACTAACGTCGAACAAGTATGTTGTTTTGTACTATTTCCGTTGTAAATGCGATGTAACATCAACGTATCCGTTCTATTAATAAACCCTCAATTCATTACGCTATTTCTTCCTGTATTAAATTGAAGCAGAATTTTAAGAAATTGTGATTATGAAACAAATTAGTGAACTTGATGGATACATCTCAAATTATTTTGAGACCGAAATAAAATCTTTTTCTGATATTATCAACGTAATACATTCAGATTTATTTAATTTCGATGCTGCTGCAGAATATTTAATTATTAAATGTAAATATAAATATTAAATAAAAAAATTAAACTGCATAAATTTAATTGCAGAATATAAATTTGTTTCATGCTAAAGTTGATTGCAAATTAACAATAAATTTTTTGTTAGAATTCCGACCGTATTCCGGACGAATAACGTTTTGTTTTCCGCACTGGTTTATTTATGTGAGGCGGGAGAAAAGAAAATGTACGTCTCGGGTAGCTTGTATTTGTGGGAGGTCAGCGCGAAAGGAAGGAAGACAATCAATCTTGATCCCAATTATCGCGTCGCTCAGCGACTGTAATTGAGTCGGTCTCGAGCCTCCAACCGCCTCTATCCACGGCGTTTCTTTTGTAATGCCGGAAGACTGAAACAATGAAGGCACAGAAGTTTCCCCGTTGCGCTCGTACGAGTCGACTGGAAGCATTTTTTGGCTTTACCACACCTGCTCGTTTCGCGCCGATGAGTTATCAAGAAACGAACTGCTGAAGATTATTTACTGCCTCTGTATCAATTGGATTTTTTTGCCTTCTAACCTTGTCAACTTCGTATTCTGTCCATTATACATATAACAAAAAAATTATGTTTGCAACTTGATTGAAATTATCATATAATATAATATATGTAAATTATATAATATTCTATAATATTCTAAATTTATAGAAACGAATATTACTAAAGTAGACTCAACATCAAGCTTTAGAAAAACAAAAAGGTGCTTTTTATATTTATTTCAACAGTAACTGTTTCGATTTAAATATTGTTATATTAAAATTATTATAATTGCTTAATATCTGTGATACATTAAATTGATAACGCTGATAATGATCAATTTGTTCATCTATATAAAATATCTTCAAGAAGACTATTTAGAAATTTAAATATTTTTCTATACAAATCTTGAATTTAAAAAATAATCCTATAAAACATCAGCAGAATAGTTAAGCCATGTTTATCTAAGATTGTATAAGATTAATTTTGAAACGAGCAGGATTGTGTTATTACGTGACTCAGAGGTTTTTGCGTCGTTTTAATGCATAAAAAGATTAATACCTTCTCCGAATCGACAACGTGAAACTAAAGCTTTCTTTGTATGTTGCCTTATGTTAGACTATTCATCTAAGCGGATAAGCACGAAATCGAATATTAGTTATTATCTCGAGCACTGTGTAGATATCAGGTTCATACTCGTTTATATATTTCCAGAGGAATGTCTTCTTCAATATTCTCTACGCGTTATAAACTTTTAAGCAAAGCGCGAGTATTAATGTTGTAAATTTCATACATTATCAGATGATGCATTTTTTATGCTTACCATTGAAGTGCATATTGTTGATAAAAATAATTTTGTTTGATAAATCTTGCAATTTTTATTGTTATATATTTTGTAATCTATTTAAATTTACATTGAATTGCATATATTAAAATATATGATAAGAAAAATATGACTGCCTTCAGATATCGATACATGTGCGTAATTTAATATTACAGTTAAATACACTCAACTCCCTTTTCGGATTATGCAATTCTGTTTATGAATGCATGTATTACACGATAGAATAATTTATATATTTTCCATATTGTCCAGCAGATCTTGAAATCATAAAACATAATCCACTTTCCCATGTACATATTACAAGGTTTTTTGTTACATGGTTGGCCTACATACAAGCACTTTTTACACGGTAGGTGTATGAGGCGAATGAGAAAACCATGTAATAAGAAAACTTTTCCAAATAGTATCATTTTTTTACACGGTCTCTTGAAACTCGATTTTTTACACGGTTTTTTTCCGATAATGCGATTTTTTTCTGCGAAATGTATCTATCGCGTGAAAAAAGAATTGGATGTAAATATATTTAAAATTCTCGAAATAATTGTGAATTGATTTTAATATCAAATTTATTAATGAGAAACGCAGTTATTACGTTTGCTAATTCTGATTTTTAAGGGAAGTTTCATTTGGAATAATATAGATTTGTTAGTATTGAAATTAAATTTGTGTAAGGATGAAACCATTCGGGCGTTAAAAGATTTATGAGATATTATATCATTATGTTTGAAATTTACGAGACTATCCGTTTCGGGAGATCCTCTAAATATCATTAAAGTTTCATTAAAATTAGAGAAGAGCGTTTCGCACAGTTTCCCCAGAGACTGCTGTTTTTTATCAATAGCCCCTTTAAATCAATTTTAATATTGCACACACTAGTTGGCACCATCTAAAATGTATAGCTTAAGTATCTCGAAACTATATTTATGTGCATTACGTTGTTGACATTTTTAGTAAATAAAGTACGGACTATATTATTATTTATATCAAAATATATAATTATATATATATTAAGAGAAATTATTTTTCTCGACTCTTTTCAAAATGCTAAACTTTTTAAAATATATATATTAATTTCTCCATTTCAAGTATTCTATTTGATATTCCTTTTACCTTTTTTTTTAATTTTTCGATTATATTTCTAACGTATCTTCTATAAGTTTGTATCAACTAAGTTTGTGCAAAAAAATGTAAACCTTTATCTGACTAGCTTAAAGGATTATTTGGCTACTTAATTATATTATATTATATTATATTATAAACACGATAGGCACGTCTAAAACAATTATTGACGAAAAGAAACAAATGTTATCAAGCTGTCAAAGCTTCCGATGCAGATGTCGACACGCGTTGTATACGCCATGTAGCTTGTGCAAGAGCAAACGCTCGAATCTTGTCTCGTGCAATTAGTCGAGCTTAAACCGCCCCATGTCAACGAGAGGTCGGCTCCCGGGGAGCGCGACGACGCGGAGAACGGCGGCGGTGACGATGGCGAAGACGATGAAGAGGGCGGAGCATTTCCTCTCAATGGGTCGAAACTTTCTCGTGGCGGGTACCTACACATTATTCCTCGAAACTCTCGAATGTGCTTAATTAGGCGATATTTGAGCGTTCGTCCCGCCGACGCTACCACCAACACGTTCGTCCCGCCGCTTCCCCTTGGCCGCCCAACTGTCGCAACCCTTCTGTCTCTGATGGAGTTTATGCTCGCAAGTCGCTATTACCTAAAGCCACTGGATTTCCGTAAGAAAGCACAGGCGGCTGGCGGTGGCTACCACCCGGTCCTATATAGACGCCTTACCTGAACTAATATTGTTAAGGTCTAATTAGTACCACCGCGACACCAGGCGCGACCTCTCTCTTCGTTCCGCCTACCCTTCCTTCCTTCCTTCATTTCCCGCGGGCTTCCGTTTCTCCGCCACGAGTCTCTTTCCGAGACCCGGCTCGACGCTGCTCCTTCCATTTTCCCGCCTTTGTGCCACTTCCGTATTCCAGCCTTGCACCCTCAACTTACCTCATAAACCGCGTTACAGTTCGTCCCAACACCCAAATTATGAAAAGGAACGACCGGGTGAGGTAGGAAGAAAAAGAGAGAGAGAGGTAAAGTAAGCGAGAATACGATATAAAGAGTGGACGATAGTTGGCTTTCAGATATTAGTCATATAATGAGCCATTTATACGCGATTACGTGTCTTCTGTGACTCAATTATAGATGAAAACTTGTATTACACATACCTCCTCGTTAAAGATAATGTCATATGTGTAGGTAAAGTATTATGAATCCTGTGGCGTCGCGCGAAATTAGTATCTACGTTATTATAATATAGTATCATTGATACGAATATCAGATATCTCATCGATCATTATGTCCGCGACTACACTGAATACTGGGGATTATATTTTGCAGCCCCTCATCCAATTTCATTATTAATACATTTATAGCCGATATCCAGCTTAATTGCCGGAGTAACACTGGAATAATTTTGTATCATTCGGTGGAACCAAACTAGGAAGAAATTTAGTGAATAATATGACATTTGAAATTATTGGATGATTTGATTTATGAATCAATATCGATTAAGAAAGTAATAATTGCATATTTCAATTTATTTGATTGCTGGAAATTAACTTCGATACGATACCGGGTATTATCTTACCAGAAATTCGTGAATTGAATATATTACATGGTTTAATATAATAATCTCTCTATATCTCTCTCTCTCTCCCCCTTGTTTATTTTCACTTTTCGAGCTATTTGCTAAATAGAATTTCCTCGTGTGCACGATTACCATAATAAATGTTTACTCATTGTGATAAGATCATATTTTCACAAAACGATGGTAGCTTTAAACATATTCTGCATTTTTGTTTCAGGGTCGGTGTAACCGAGAGAAGCCACCTTGCAAGTATTTCCATCCCCCACAGCATCTGAAGGACCAACTCTTGATAAACGGGCGCAACCACTTAGCGCTGAAAAACGCGCTGATGCAGCAGATTCAGCAGGGCCTCACGCCGGGTCAGCCTCTCGTGCCCGGGCAGGTACCCGCAGTGGTATGTCCAACAAATTAACACAATTGTTGCACCATTTCTTCTGCTATCCACACATTCACACACTTTTTTTTTATCACGATTGTAATATTTGGATTTTCTCTGTGTTTAGTTGAGGGTTATCACTAGTTTATCTTTCTTTTTTTTTTTTTTTTTTTTTTAGTAGGCAACGCTGCGTAGATTATCGACGGCGTGGTGTTTAAGCTTCCTTTTCATATTACTGTTGTACCAAGAAATTTAAAGCTAGATACTATTAACGTAGTAGCTATGTTTGCATACGCAATCTCGTATATTACCTTAATTAAAACATTTTACAAGCTTTTTTTCGATAAGACTCGAGTCACGTATAAGCACTTCGCCGTCCATGTTTACCTGCGTTCCTTCTTGCGGACATTGCACCGAGAGACAAAGTTTTTAAGAATTAAAGCACGTCGCATGTTCTTGGTCAGTGTCATCCTTACTTCCTAGAGTAAAAACCTGACTTATCCACATATTTCGATAGACAGTCAATTTGCAGAATTAAATCTCACTGATACGATGGATAATTTTTAATCTTATTATTTTATGGTCTTTTTTGAAATTATGATGACACTCGTGTTTTTATTTTTATTTACTTCAAGTCATGGATTTTAATTATTTTTGGATTACAAGTATCTGTATTTTGTCGAGATACTTAAATATATTTTTGATTCAAGAACTCTTTCATAAACTTCTAAGTCTAGTAACTTTTAAAAGGTGAACACGAAACGTAAGTTACGAGTTCTTGGTATGAACATGTTAAATTCTCATTTCTCGTACTGCTTATATTTATCATTTAGCGGGGGAGGTTCGTTAATTACGATAAAAACGCAATGTCAACACGCCAAATTTTCGAACGACAGAGTAGCATTTGGGCGCGGAAAAGTTTCGTCGACTCATCAAAATTTCACGCGACATCGCGTGTATTGTTGACGCTTGGGTAATTTCGATCGACCCGAATAAATCTTCCGACAACCGAGGAAACTTCTCCGCATTTTTTCTGAACCTCCCCCTACCCCCGTTTCCGCGTGCGTTTCTAAATCGAACGACGCGATCGCTCACACGCACTCGCGTGCAAACGTGAGATTATCATTATTTTGTTTTTAATTAGAAGAACGATAAATTCCCTCGTTATTAACGTTTGTTCTCTCTTTTTTTTTTTACTCATGACATACATTTATATTCGTTGCTACGTGACATCGAATCCTATACTATGACTGCCTGTCTGTCCCCTATGTTTGCTGTGGCTCACGTGGTTGTGGTTGATTGTTGGTGTGTTCTCCAATTACATCATTGGTGAACAGGAGGCACCGGCACCTCCGGCACCACACCATCACCTTCAACAGCAAATCCAGCAGCAACTTCTCGCTACTCACGCCTTTATGGTAACTTCTGGTTTTGGTTGGCTTTCACTAATTTTTAGTTAATTTAATGCCACGTTGGCTACTAGTGGATGTAAAGACGCTTGCCATTTATGAATTCATAATTGGAAAAGACGACAGTGTGTAAGTATTTATTTTCAGTTTGCAATATCTTCATGCGAAATGAATTAATTTCGTAAGTTTACGTCCACTGTGGTCATTCAAGCGATGCGCCTGTAATTAGTAAGCGTTCGTTACGAAGCTTAAATTTTTATTTCTAGAGCGTGCCGCCTAGTAAATCAAAAAAATTTCTTTGCATGCTTTACGAGATGTTTTGTTTGTTTATTGAGGAAAGAAAATTTGTATATGTTTTCGTAAAGTTTTCCTGTAGAGGAGAAGAGCATGAAGTATTGCGGCTAAATAAAATTTGCGCGTTCTTTGGCTCTGAAACACGACGAATGTCTCTTCTTTCTCTGTAAAATATTTTATATTTTACGTTTAACATTATAATGGCAAATATTTAAATACAAAAATTGTTAGATTTTTTAAAATACAATAAGAATGGAGCTTATGAGAGTCAAAGAAATGAAGGAAAAGGATGCGAGGCATGGTAATCTCGGAATTGGAAATATTATCATGTAATATTTTAATTCAACATTAGTAATGAAATTTTTTATTTCCTATAATAATCTGGAAAAATGGTAATGTCTGGTCGTAAATATTGCTCAGCTAATATTTTCCAACAATTACCTAACCGCGTTTCCGAAAGCTTTTTTACAACGACGAAAGCTCCCAGGGTACCAGAGGCTTTTGAGAAGAAGGAACGAGTATTCTGCTCGTTCGGATGCGCTTGAAATTACCTGCCTTCGCTTCTGGGAGCCAGCTCTCGCTGCAAAACCAAACGCTTCGTGTGGGAACGTACGCTTGTCGTTAAAAGTGAAGGGGAGGGCACGAGAGAAGAGAAAAAGGACGATTAAGGCTTTGCGAGATCCGTAAACGAGACGCCTTTTCTTTGCAGATTCTCGTCTTTGGCACGTTTTTCACGTTTACTACTTTGAGTTAATTCTTCTATACATGTATATTATCAACCAAACTTTTCTAAAAGTTATTTCTTTAAAAATTCGTTCCGATAAATTTGTTTATCAAGTTGTGATATTGGAATAAAAACTTTGAGATATAAATGGTAATTATAACTAAAATATAATTTTAGATATATAATTAAGTTATAATTTTGCACTAATTTGCACTTTGAGAAGATTTTTATTTGACATTATTTTAAACTGTAATAATATTTAAAAAAACTTAATATTTTTATTTTTAGAGAAAATATAAAATTAATTTCAATTTTTAATTCTAATAATAATTTTGTTCCGTAAAATTGTTCAAGCTGAATCGAGACAAAATATATGACTACATTTTATTCTATTAAAATTTATAATTAGTCCGATTTGAATTTAATTATTATTACATTACATTACACGTATTGATATAAATTTTTTGCATATGTTATTTGTTCCAAGTTTCCAAAATTTTGCGGGTAAATATAAAGCAGCTCAAGATTGCTGGGTATCAATTTCTTCTCGGCAATGTATTAATATATAATTTTCCTTCGTTATACGTTGTTATTACACCAGATATTAACGATGTTGCTTATTTATCCGAAATTGAAGCGAGCACAACGATGGCTCGTAAACCAAGCGATATATATTGCGCGTCTTAAGGTTGATAAACACCGAAGCGTTGCTCACAAAGCTTTAATGCACCTTGAAGCAGAATTTACACGGACATTCAGAAATGGTAGATTGCATATACAGAATATTTGTTAATTGGTGGTACAAACTAGAAAACATTAATTTCTTGTCGGAGAAGTTAACTTACTCGATCTGAAACGAGTTGATTCGTAAGAGACTGTTCTTTCTCTGGAAACAGTTACACATAATTTTTAAATTATTTACAATCAACATTCGCTATGCAGTCAATCATAATTATTATGCCCGATATTATGTACTCGAAATTGTGGGGCGGATGTATATTTATCAATATGCATATATTATGAAGCTAGAGCAGATTGTATTTCTATCAAATATAATTATTTATTAATTAGACTTAATCCTCTTCGGCATCATATGTTTAATATAATATTTTGTAACATTTATATGACTTTTTTAGGAGTTTGTTCAGTCAAAGCAAATAGTACGTTTTTTGTGCGACGTCCATTCGAAATTAGTATTTCTGTCTTATTACCAATTTTTATCGTAAAAAAAATGTGGCTGTATTTGCGAAAGAGTAATTTTCAATCAAATCAATTCGCTTTATAAGGAAAAGTCGTGTTTTTCGATTTTCTGCTAATCTGCCATTAATATGAATACTCCGTGCACGAATAGTTGAGGTATAAAGCACGCGTTTTTCTCTGAATCGCGTGCGTCGCGACGTTATGTACACAGCGCGAAAACGCGTGAAGCGAAGGCGGGGGCCAGGTGTGTTCTAATCCGTGTTACCTGGATATCCTCCGGGTGTGTTTTCGCAGGCGACGAATCCGTACCTGACCGGTATGCCACAGGTTGGCAATACGTACAGCCCGTACTTCGCGCCCAGCCCGATAATGCCGGCGATAATGGGCCCGGCGGACCCAACGGGCGTCGGCAGTCCGCTCGGCGTGGTGCCGCAGACGGTGGCGATGCCGCAGAAGATGCCACGTACCGACCGCCTCGAGGTATGTCTACCACCAAACTACATTCAACAACAACAACAACAGCAACAACAACAACAACAGCATGGGGCCCAACACGGCGCAGCCGGGGCCTCAAGGTGCCCGATGGCCGCGCCCAGTACCGTGTACCAAGTGCCGGCCGGTCCCCCCAATCAGGTGTCGCCCGTATCCACGATGCAATCTGTCAATCATCCGCCATCCCCTACCACCATTACAACGACGTCCCTCTGCACTCCCCTGCACAATCCCCATGCCCATCATCATCCCATTCACAATCTCATTTACGTTCACGCGTATTACTAGAGAGGCTCCGACGTGTAGACCTTTAGATTCGACTCGACACCGAGTGTCGATGACGTTCGAATGTTCGACGAGATAGATCGACGCGCCATTTCTTTTCGTCCTTTCATATTTCTCCCTTCCCCCCCCCCCCGCCCCCTTCTCTTTGGGTTTTTCTTCCTCCCCTCTATTTTTTTTCTCACGTGAGCGTAATACGTCGGGTGGTGGATTAATCAGCCGGGGCGTAACGGAACGCCCGTGGTGATTAGAGCGTAACGATGACAACGGATGAAATTGCAGCGGGCACCGAGAATATCCTGATTTCGCAGGCGGGTTATATAGACGCGCGTTGCTAATTACAGTAATTTACGCCACGCGGATCCATAAGGCGATCTGATTACGCGAGCCGGATGGCTTACGTCCGTCGCGCGACACGGCGATCGATAGGGACACGGTACCGATGGATCCTAGGCTGGAAATCGAAGATTCGTTTTCGAGAACACATGACAAACGCAGGACTATAACGGGAGAAACTTTCAGAGTGTCTAGTTAGGGTTACAAAAAGCGCTATATATTTCTATACGCTCATTTAATTAATGTCACGTGTTCGATCGCGGAGAGAGATAATGTATCTTAACGATAGAAACGGTAGCCTCGAGATTAGCGATTGTAGTCGATGATTAGAGAACGCGATACGATTTCAAGGATCGTTTCCGCGACCCATGATCAATCGTAACTGCGACTGATGGCGATTAATTCCGTGTAGTTGATATTTTGGCGAATAATTTGCAATAGATAAATATAGAAATCGTACAGAGAGTGAATTCTATGAAACACGGAGCAAGCTTGACGCTGAAAGCGACGAACAGCGAGAGAAGTGAAATCGAATTGCGAGAACGACAGAGATTTTGTGGATATATTTTGTAGTGCGAAACGGAGATGAAACGATACAATGACGAGCAGTAATATATCGGTATCTAAGTAAGACGTGGCGACAAAGCAAATCTAATTTAAGATACCGCACATAGAGATACAATAGATTCCTATGGATCGTGAGCGACACAAAGGTCTAAAAGTATCAAGAGTATGTAAATTCCTAAAGTCAGGTAACTATAATGGCAACGAGATGAAACGTGATGAATAATTACGATTAACTTATATAGACCAGAATATATGGGCTAATTGATAGAAGTTGACGGATTTGCTAACTGACAAAATTATGTGAAATGAAATTGAAATTCTCGCACTACGAGCTTTTCTTAAATTTATCTCGATTTGTATGACTTGTGACATTTATATGTTACTCAGTTACTTTATGAAATTGCTAAATTGTGATATATTTCTATTTCGTGGAATCTTTTATCTAATACCTTTACTAAAAAAAAAAAAAAACATTTGTATAATTGAATAAGTTATAATCTCTCTAGTTAACGTGTTTGTTAAATTCAAAAACAGTTTTATTAATGTTTATTAGCTATTAGCATTTTTCTTATTATTGATATATTAAATTTTATGAAAACTTTCGTTAAATGTTAATATTTCTTTGTAGATTATTTTTATTTTATATATAAAAACGATTGTTTCAGATAATTGTTTTTTACCATTTTTGTTATATATATTTTTTATGAATTGTTGATTATCAATTATAAGTAAATTAGAATGATTTGTCGTTATATTAATGCTGCTATTATCAGCAGTTTTAATACATCTTTTTTATTATATATTTGAAAAAAATTGTTTATTTTTTCGGGCTGAAACATTGTCGCCGAACAATGTAAATAAATATGTGTCTTATCTTTCGTTACAAGAACAATCTTTATTGCATAAAAATAATAGGAGATTATTTTTGGCTATGCCAAATTCTGTCACTTCTATCAAATACGCCCGTTTCTTGAATTAATTATTTCCTCTAGATATACATGTTACAAAGATATTTAGGAATAAATGTAGGTTGGCGTAGAGTAATATTAATATTGTACTTGTGTAAGTACTTCGGGAAGAACGGACGAAGCTTTCCGGAATTAGACTGCGATCTTTGCAAAGCGCACTCGGTAGAGATCCGAGATACGATCGTGTAATATCGCCTCGGCCTTCGGTACGCGGACCTCCCAGTTGGAGAGCGCGAGAAACGTTTCAGGAACAATAACAAGATCGCCCTGTGAAACTTCGCGTCCGCATGCACCTGGAGTTTTCTAATGCGCGAGTTCGCAGATTTCCCCGGAGCCGTCATCGCCTCTTTTCCCATTTCGCCCGGCGGCACTCGCGAAATTAACAAGTTTTGCGAGTCAGTTTTCACGGGGCAGTTCTCTCTCTCGTGCGAGCTCGCTTCAGGACGGGAGAATGAACAAAATCGAGATAGCAGAGCTGTATCGGCGCGAAAACTCGCGCCGATTCATTTGCGGGGTGCTTCTTGGCGAATTCAACTCGCAAATAATCAACTACTTGTCGTAGGAGGCGAATTTAATACACTCGTTCCCAACATGGTCACGCAACGGCGCATATCGGGAATGTTTGAATTAAAGATTAAAGTAAATTTATATTTTACATTCCGATAAAAATTTAACGCTTTTGGGGAGATGGTAGCTCCGTCACGATTCGATAATCTTGATGCCCAGTATAACCAACTAGCAACGAATTAAAAATTATAAAGTAATTTCGAAAACTTACATAAACTATATTATCAAAAATTATTGAGCGCTACATATAAGAAAGAAAATATTTAAATGTCTTTCTCAATATTTAGAGATAATTTGAAAGCGATAAGGTCACAAACATTAGAACGGCTGAATTCTAAGTCTGTCTAGAATATCAGTTTTGCATACGGAAAAAAATTGTTTCCCAAATATTACGCGTTTTTATCATTTGTATAATAAAAAAAAGTGATTTTTTTTAAAACTAATATATCGAATTTTATTGATAATGAAAAGTGATTTAAAAAAAGGAAAGAGTATATAACAGATAATAGTGACATATTTTCAAAATGTATTTACTTAATAACATAATAGATTTAGCCATTCTATTGTTAACACCCGCATAATCGAAGGATGGCAATCACGGCGCATTAAAATTTAAAGAAATCGCAATTATTTAAAGGAGAAAACGTAGGAAAGGAAAATCGAAGATACTTAATGTAACCATATCGATTTAATTGGGTTTAATTTTATGATTTACGTGTTTGTGTATGTCGTGTCTGTGTATGTGATTATTATTCTGATAATAATTAGCATCACGACTATTGGATTATTATGTTAATCGGAGGAATCAACGAACGGGAGATCTCGCAGATCCCTTGCAAGCCATTTGCGCTTGAGTAACATGAGCAAAATGTGACTTTTTGCAATGCAGAGCGCTTCGTAGCGTTCGGAAATCTAAATATATGTACGTATGCAGAATCATATACAGATACATGACGCTTACACGCGCCGGTCCATCCATGCATACGCACATAGTGATATATATGTGTACATAGGTAGGTAGGTTAACAAATTAATTAATTAATTAATTGTATTTTGTATCGCGCAGAAACCGGTAGAGCATAAAACCGAAGGGAAGTGTAACTCGCTACCCTCATTTGAATTCACTGCAAACAGATTCGATCGCGATTCTTTTGTATTGCTATCTGAAAAAGGCACACTATATAACACAATACAATACAATATAGCTCTTCTTTTTCTAAATATATATCGATTATAGGCGATCGATATTGCAAGGCTCGACCGACCGCTCTTAAACTAGGAGAGAAACTAATTTTGCGCTCGCATCAGAATTTCCAGCCTGGGCGAAATAACAAAAAGTATTATTTCGGCGCGAATTAGCAATACGAATCTCGAGATTCTCTTTTTATCAGTTTTATAATTATATACATCGTACCCTTACCTACACCACCTCTACCCTCCTCCTTCCTCGTCTTTCATCTTTCATCACCATAGTGAGAACGATAGCACCCTCTCTATTCCCCATCCGAGATAATATATGATCGATTTCACGTATTTACGATTAAGTAAAGGAAACGTTTATGAAAAAGAGTAAGAATATACACAATGTAATGTCGTTTAATTAAATATTGCAGATAGAAGTCGGAAATATACGATCGATTTATTAACTAATTACGATTGGTCTTACGGTAACACTTATTATAATATTTGGTAACATACAATAACGATGATAATTAGTAATCATAACAATACCCTATTTGTGATGTACTACGATGACTTGCACTGAGTTCGGGTCACGTGAAAATTATTGATGATGAATTCAAATAAAAGAAATATAATTGAAACTGGAAACGATGCACAGACTGTTTATTGATTCTTACAAGTTCACTTAATGACCAAAAAAAGTTTGTGTGCTTTGTATGTCTTACCTTAGTCTTCTTGTATTTTCTTTACTTATTATTTTTTTTCCCGTTGCCTTTGCTCTTTTGGTTGAACGAATTTGCGCGAAGTATGCTCAGAACTGTATATCACTCTTTTTTCCTTTTCTGTTTGAGAATACAAACTTTCTTTTGTAGTGCACTCCGCTTGCAAATGAGAAATAGTTTCTTGCGTATACAGAGACAGGATACTCGATCGGAACTGTGCTAATAATCGGCTATCAGTCAAGTAATCTGCGTATAAACGCCTCTCGCGAGAATATTCCGTTATGTCCATTGCTAATTCCCGTCCATATATCGATGACGACATTGAAGTTCGCCCATTTCCTTCCGGGATTCATCCCGTCTGGACATCTCGACGCCTCCAAACTCCCTTGACCCTTGCACCTGCGAGAAAAAAAAAAGATCGCAAGATCTCTATTTTCCCCGGACGATATGTTATTAATGCTCTTTGAATTAATTGCTTGCTGCCTGTTTATACATATATATATATATTTACATATACATATAATGTTATTAATATCGATATAAACACGTTTGGATTTTCGCTGTTTAGTACATTAATATTTTTAACCTTGATTGGCCAAAGTTACTCTTAATGAACAATCGCAACGTTAAATAAATTATTTTTTTTATTATTCATCAATTTCTTTCGAGATTTCACGTTATCACCGTCGATTTTTTTTTATGACTCCTGCTTCGTGTATTTGAAGGATAAATCGCGTCCGCTTTTACGCCGCGAAAAGCTTGACCAATCAGGGAAGTGTAGAAAGCAATACGGTAACATAATTTACGATATGTAGTAGCGAATGACTTTAGTGAATGAAGAGTAGTGATGTCCATTAATTTCAATTGTTTTTTATTCGATGTTAACGAACTCTTATGCTCCATATGCTCACTGGCATACTCATACTCCGTCAAACGGGAAAGCAGCTGATATTGTGTTTTGTGTATACATACCATATCGTTTCTTTTTCACAGGCCGGCACTTAACTACTGGTCCCTCTGTTCTATTTCCTTTCTTACCGCCAATCAGCGCGACTTTTTCTCTCCCCCTCTCCCCCCTGCCCCTCATTCTCTGCGAATTTTGTTTTCTCTTGCGTCTCAACGATTTGGTTTCCGTTGTTAGTAGTAACATACGCATACATTTATTTTCGTTGGCTAGCCGACCCCGTCACGCCGATGCCCGCAGTCGGCCTCGCGAACGCTTGGCTTTGTTCGCGCAGAAGAAGAGAAACGCATGTTTCCAGCTCCCGGTCTTAACTTCGTTTCGTAGTTTGACTCTTGTTTCGTGTAAACGCGAGAAAGCCCTTGTCGCCGCCCGCGTATTCGCATATCCGACCGCGGCAATCGGCGTGCACGGCCAGCCCGGCGTAATTGCACAAAGCTAATGCGCTCTTTACAGCTTTTCGTACAGTTCACCTTATGTATCTCGGCAATATATAATTTTTTTGCGACTATATATATATGTATATATCTATATATACATTTTTTTTCTATATATATATGAATTTGGACGAGTGTGCGATATACCCACATATATATATATACATGTGTCTCTCATTTTTCAGCGCCAGAGTACCTTATGATTTCTGTTCTTTCGCAATCGCAAACACACATCACTTATTTACTAATTCTATTAATTGTCGTATACATCAGCAGCGATTTCAGTGTTTACTTTTACAGCTAGGAGGAGGTGCTTTACATTTATGCGATCGCATGTGAATTTTTGGCGCATTTATTATTCGCATATATATATATTTACATATAACATATATTTGTCTAAAACAGACAGTCATATGTGGACACGATTACACTTTAAACGAACACGCAACATACAACATACATCGAGACGCAACACACAGTTCTTCACAATTTTGAGTTCCCTTTCTTTTCGTGATTTTTTTTTCTGCAACTGCTGTAGTGTTACATGCTTGTGCAATATAGCAAGTTTTTTTTCACGTCTTTTATGGCTGCTAACAAAGCGATACTTTATATCGAATTTCTTCGTATTGAACGATGCACGCGACGCTATCGTCGCTGCTCGTTTTGTTAATGTTGCTTTTCACATTGCTTCTCTCTCGCGCGTGCGCGCGGTTTAGAAAAATTTCCGATAGAAAAATCTTCAGTAGAGCACGGATTTTATGAGCGAAAGTGGGATATACGGAGCGCGGGTTATGTAGAATGCATAGTAACTGGCGCATTGCAGATATACATATTTCTGCCAATTATTGTTTACGCATACGTGTACATACGAGGAACATGATTTCTATAGCGGCAAATTGAATAATTTGTGCGCGATGGTTCGTTTGAAAGACAATTCGAAGATAATGCCGAATCAATGGCCGATTAATCAGTCTCGCTGCCGAGAATTGATTACAAGATTGTTAAGATGATGAGTAGCGGTAACAAGTTGTGGCAAATTGTTAAAAAAGAAATTGATTTTAGAACGATTCAATTTGTAGACCGGCAACGCAAGCACAAGCGGAGGAAATTTTTTCCAATAATTAAAATGAAGCTCACTAACTGCTTTTTTTTATATACATTAAATAATGGAATAATTAATTAAATCCTGGAATATCTTGCTATTATATTAAGAAATACAATCGCGAGCACGTTTGCGACGGAATACAAGCTAAACGATAATATTTCGCAGCGATGCACACAACTCTCTCGCCAAGATTTCACTCGCGTTTCGAATGTCGCTCTCTCGTTAAAGCAAGGGGCATATCGCGTTTGTCTCGACGTAATTTTCCCCGGGGCGAAAATTTACGAGTGTTACTTGAAATTGATTCTCTCGCGCGGTGCGTGGCACTCCGCCGACTGTGCGTCGTTAATTAGGAACTCAAAAGGACCATTCGTCGCACCTGTCTCTCACTTTAGTCGCGGTGTCAACTACACTATCTGTCTCGCAACCATTCGCGATACCGGCACACAACGCACACACGCACCCACGTACACGTACTTACATACATTCTCTTTCTCCGTAGCTGCTACTGTATTGTCTTATATCTCTGCACGCGGCTCATGTGTTTGCAGGACGTGTGTGTATGTGTGTGTGCGCGCGCGCGTGTGTATGAGTGTGCGTGTCTTCTCTTTCTCTCTCGTTAACCGTTTACTGTCTGTATACGTGTGCGTTTCCTAACGAGCTTTCCAGCTTGCCGAAAGCGCGCACTTTAACCCGCGGTTCACACTCGAGCGCCCGAATGCGTGCACTCAAATTAACACGCTCAAACAAGGCAGGCGCGAAAGTAAAGCAAACACGGCGAGCGGCACTCCGCGCGCGGAAGTGACGCTCGTGATGCGCTATTACGCTTATTATCCCGCTGGCGTTGCCATTGAGCGCAAAATGCCCCATGTACAAGCGCGATGCCTGCACATGGAAGTAGATTTATCCGGTGGAAAAAAAAAGAAGAAGAATTCGATGAGGAAACAACTAATGAATAATGCTGTATAATCACTGATGAATAGCGCTTCAACGTAGATTTCAACATCATAATATGCATGGTACTCTAGAATGCTCTGAGTCTCGTATTCTGAGAGAAGTAGATTTTCGTCCCGACGCTGCAATAATATCTGGATATGCGATTGGTTGATTGCATCAACGAATATATATATATATATATATTTTTTTTTGGTCGATATTTGTATCGATTACATTTTTTTGCCCCTAATAATCTTGACAATTGCCTAAATTTTTAAGAAGTGATTCTGCCAAAGTACCCATTCGAGGTCTCATTCGACTTCCTACTTCTCTCGACGAAGAGGCGCGGCGAAAATGCACAGGGAATGGTACGTGATGCATGTGCAGAGTTTCCTTTAACACATGCGTGTTATTAACCCGATTGATAATACACCGGAGGATGCTCGTGGAGGCATTTATTATTACTCCTTGTCCTCCCCGACTTGCCATCCAGACCCCGTGTCCTTCGACCTTATTGGGCGGGGCGAGGGTGCACCGAATAACGGCGTGCTACGCCTCTTTGACAGATTTGAACACGGTATTTTAGCTCCATTAGTAGAGAGTAGAGTGATCTAATTTCTCCCTTTTCTGGGCGTTGGTAAGCACCAGTCTCTCTCGCTGACGCTAAAATTAGCCCCGGTAATACGAGTCGCGGACCCTCCGTCCACTGCCGGGGAAAAAAAGTAGCCGCGTTCACGTACAGGGATGATTTTTACGAGCGTCACAGATATCGCGTACGTGTATCTGTTTCGTGAGCAAACCCGTCTTACACCCGTAGCGTAAACCATTTTTCGCTAGAAGGTATCCTTTTCATTGAGACAAAAAGGCGCACACGCGAGAAAACGCGACAGAGAGCTGGATATAAAAACTCGAAGCTAATTGTAAGTGTCAAGAAGCATCTAGGATGGTGTTACCAACGGCCAGAAAAAAAAAGGAGGAACTACCGATAGGAAGGAATGTCAGGTTGGCTCTTTCTAACGCCTCCCCCGAAACAGACCCGAAGTCCACAAACGGAACGCTCTTTCGCATCACTCGATCCAATTGCTAGCTACACGTTACTCTACTCTCACTCTCATTTCTTTCAATACTTTTTCTCTCTTTTTTTTCTACGTTTCATTCTTTACCCGCCCTACCTTTTGTTTCTCTCCTCTTTACGCATATTTTATTGCCTCACTGTATACATCCATCTTGTGTAAAAAGAACGACGTAGTCCCGCCTGTATATCGCCAGGTTCGGCACGAGCTCTGTGGCTGCCAAACACACTAAAAGCCTAGCCAGTAGTCTTTATGCGGCCAGGTGTCAACTGTGGATACACGTTATCGAGATTTCTCGTACTTTTACCGTGTATATATTAATTTTAATGAGCATCGCGAAAATTTAATTTACAACAGAGAGAAACCGCCACAAATATGATCTTTCTCAAGAATGATTCATTTTATAATCAATTTTTGAAAAAACCTATTTAATATAAACGGTATATGTACAAAGTACAATTTAGCCACATTTACGGAATTTTATTTGAATTGCTTTTAAAGTAAACTGCTGAACTAATTTATATACAAGCTTACGCTATAAGAATGCGCGGCGACGTAAAGGATCTTGTTTGTTTAATAAATTAACGCTCCGCGGTAGTAAAGTTAATCCGCGACAAGAGGATTTTTTTTTTTTTTACAGCGAGAGAGACCGCGGGTTTTAAGGGCGCCGTAAAATTACGATGCAGTGGCGCTTTGAAGTTGTTTACTTTACCAGCGAGTCATTAATTGACTTTTTGCGTGTTCGCATGTTCCACAACGTGTATCCACGGCCAATGCTCGTCCTCGCCAAAGTAGAAAAATCCCACTCCGTAACGCGCCAATGTTCCTCAGTGTATCTGTTGTTCGCAAAAATCTCTACTTCCTATTCAATATCGGTTACTGTCCCATTCGAGTCAATCCGGAATTCCTTTCATACGACTGTTCGCGAAGCTTTTCCGTCAAGTGCATCGTACGCCATATCGATATAAAAAAAAGTTCACGTCGGTCACGACACTGGCGATAGCCCTACAATGTATATTTTGTTGCTTCCGAATTATTATAATTTAACGCACCTATTTCCGAACACGACTTTACAAATTATTAAATACATACTTTGACCATCTGACTTTTGGGTGCATCCGTTTTTTATTTTGAGAAGCAATTTAAACAAAACTTGTCTTTTTATCGATATAAATAATATAAAAAAGAGAGAAAAGAAAATAAAAAATTTATTAATACAGAAACACATTATATATATTAAACATAAAGTTCTTTCAAAAATCACTCGAAGAAGTTTATCCAATATAACTCGACATCGTCTAACGCAGCTCAAGGAGACATTCGCATTTATGATATCACGATGTCACGATATCGTTCTTTCATCACTAAGAAATCAACTAAGATATCATCCGTTTCACTTTTTTTTTCCTCCCTCTGTATATCCATCTGTCTTATCCATCTAGCTCCAAGCAACCATCGAACAGTATGACATACGATCGTAATCGGAGGAGAACCAGCGACCGTTTGAACAATCGCCTCACCCATTATCCTGAGCTATCCCCTCAACAACCCTATGACCCCCTCTGTCTCTCTCTATTTCTCTCTCTATCTCTGACTTTTGTGCCCCCGACCCTGCCAAGCCAGCCAGCCCCCAGCCTATAGCCCCTAAAACCCCTTTGCCCACATAGATAGAGTGCCATGCCATGCGTGTTCGCTCTTGCTGTAGGTATGTCGCGAGTTTCAACGCGGGGCGTGCAAACGCGGCGAGACGGAGTGCCGGTTTGCGCACCCCCTCGAGACGGTGCAGGCGAACGAGGACGGCTCTGTGACGGTCTGCATGGACGCTGTCAAGGGCCGATGCAATCGGGACCCCTGCCGCTATTTCCACCCCCCTCTGCACCTTCAAGCCCACATTAAGGCCGCACAATCTCGGGCTAGCATTGCGGTAATGCATTCTCTCTCTCTCTCTCTCTCTCTGTCTCTCTCTTTCTTTTTCTCTCTCTTCTACCCCTTTCTTCTCTTCTTTCCTTTACTACTACTACTTTCCTTTCATTTCTCACATTTTCTTCTTTCATTTCTCACTTTTTCTTGATATATTAACTCTCACGACTATTTCTCTTTTTGTTATTCCCAATTCTTGTTTATTTCTCCCATCTTTTGTTTGCGCTTTTGTTCTGTCCTTTCCAAATATTTCTCCTAATCTGATAACTAGTTTGAGTACCTCGTCCAGCATTTCCCTCTTTACCTAATAACAAAGTCTGTACAATCTTACCTCTCAGATCCTCTCTGTGTCTTTAGACGATACAGAGAATTTTCTTCTTGTTTTTTCTTCATCACACATCCAAATTGTCTATTCTGTTTTCGTTTCTCCATCTTAATTGTCGGTGAATTGCGACAGAACTTTATTCTATTATACAAATAGAATTTTATTCTATTATATAAATAGCGTAACAAATAAGGGCAGGATATCAATTTAAAATAATTTAGGAAAATATTTTATGATGTTGCATGGTTTCTGGCGTCAAAACACCGACACCATATTCTGTGTCAGCGATTGTCCCATTAAACAAAATATCAGTATGAAAATAAATGGTTTTATAAAACTTGCTAGTTTTTGTGACAGAATTTATTTTACGAAAATGTTGACGAGGAAATGTTATTTAGATTCATGCATTATATGTCGACGTAGAAAAAATGAAAATTTAATATGTATGAAAAAACCGTTTTTATACGTTTTTTTAGTCGGTATTGTTCTGTTACGACGTTAAACATTATAAAAATTCTTCATGTTAATGGGTCAACCGAGAACACTAATAATCTTTTTTCCTTTCTACTTTCGTCTTTTTCTGCCTTTCTGCCTCTTTCCAGCCTCGACCTCGCAGATCGTTCCATGTGGCGTGTGCTTCATGCAAGTGTGTCGTCTCTTTTTTCATTTTTTTTTAATTATCTCTCCGCTGAAAATTGGTCGATGTCAAAAAGGGTAAAGTAGCGCCCGATGCTCTATCCTTTTCACTGTTGGGCTGCGATAACAAAGTACAGTGGTATTGATGTTGCTTGTCGTGAAGAAAAATTGACGAAGACGTGTATCGCGGTTTTACTGTTGTCGCAATGCATTTCTATCATTAAGAATGATTATTTATCAAATCTCTATCGTAAAGTGTGGATACTTTGTGACTCAAAGTGATATGTTATTATTTCATTTGAAAGAATATGTATTAATTAGATATTATCCTGTGTGAAACGTGATGTAAATGTAGCGTTACACATTAATTCAATATATCATATCTAAAAATACATTATTATTAGTTATCGGGAAGGGATGATTTAATTTAAATTTATTAAATATGTTTCATACTGCATAATTCTTATTATCTCATTATTTGCAATTGGTTAAATTTTATTACATTACATTAAATTTATATTTAATATGAACATCAGTAAAGAATTGCATCCACAAGCATTCCACACTTTAAGAAATAATTGGAAACTACATATAAATGCTTAAAAAAAAAGGAGAAGAATACATTGCGCTTTCGCCTAACAAGCTTGGGAAGAAATTGCTCTATTTCTTCGTTTTCTTTTTCATAATTTCTTGATCGCTTTGGCTC
This sequence comes from Tetramorium bicarinatum, assembly GCA_928718305.1. NCBI lineage: Eukaryota > Metazoa > Arthropoda > Insecta > Hymenoptera > Formicidae > Tetramorium > Tetramorium bicarinatum. Next base: position 6,588,932 of record OV788324.1, on the reverse strand, counting down.
CATTATTATACTCTCACATCGTTGATCTTCACTTTCTTTCTATCTCCTGTATATCGCTTGAGTACCGTTTTGATTATATCACGGTCCCACTGTACTTTTTTCAATCAAGAGATACGCCTAAGCGGATGAAAATTTAAAAGTTTTGAGAAATCGGACGGATAAAGGAGAATCGATACGCTTCTCGCGATACTCTCGGAAAGTCTTTTGTGCAGGCCGAGGATGTCGCTCGCGGAGAACAAAAGACTCGAAGTGCACGCATGTTCCCCTCGACCGCACATTGTTCCCTCTTCCTCCCACACCTTAACATTAGCAGTTTTCTTCCTATCTCGTTTCTCCTTTATCCCTGAAGCTGTAGTCCCTTTTCTCTTACTATCTCACAGTTTTTCTCTCTCTCTCTCTCTCTCTCTCTCTCTTTTCTTTCATGTTTATCATCACCCTCCCTTTCAGTTTCCTAGTTTTACGTCAAAAGAAGCTTTCCGTTGCTGCGCTGCTTTTCGCCAATCTACGTCGAGTATGTACACCGTTGGTCTTCTCCCTTGATAGCAATAGTCCCTTTACGTGCTTCACACGCTATTGAACACGTATCGAGTTCTATATATTGCTGATCTATATCACGGATATTTATACACATGATATTATCGGCGCGCAAAAGCGGATTAAGATGGAACAATAATATTGGCCAATTGTTGCGCAGTGCTAGAATTATATGATAGTTGTACTAGGAGTAAGATGAACCTCTATCATTTAATAACATCTGACATGCAAGTACAAGTAGATTATTAATTAGATTTAACTAAAACTCATCATAGTACCAAGATAATCACACATGTGATATATGAAACAATTTGTTTTACTTATATATAATTTATAACAATGCATTATTTCCTTGCGCATTTGTCCATTCAATTTACATTTCACTTTTCTCAAAAAAAAAAAAAATACCAAAGATGGAGCGTGACATCGTCTTCTATATAACTACTATAGAAATGTTTATTTTAACACTTTTTCCTCTTACCTCTAAATTTTCCCGATTCTATCCCGATCTTCTTATCAGTGCAATTACTTTTCTCTCATTATCATTTGATTTTTTCCCAACGATCGTATCGTCCCATGTTTGTCGCTTTTGTGTTCGTCCATATTTTACATCTCCTGTATGATGTACAGCCGTTTCTGTAGTGTGTAGTGAGTAGTACACGAGGCAAAATTCTTGTTAACATCACCAAAACACCACTGTTCTATTTCTCTCTTTCTAGCAGCCTATCGCAGCTATCCAGGTGCAAAGAACTAGTTGCAATACACCAATCACCTGTTCGGTACTTAGGTCATAATAATTACAAATACTTTTGCAGCTATTTCCGTACACGCTCCATTTCCTTCCATTCTAAAAAGGAATATTAAAGATTTATTCCTTGCATTATTGATAAATTAAGATTCGCTCGATATTCGAAGTCGAAGTTAACTTGTAGACATATACTATTATAATACATTAAAGAATTTAAAATTATTACAATTATACACAATTTAATTCGATAAACATACGCAAAATGATCGTATGAAATTATTTAATTTATAAAAGCTCTTGTTATTTTAATGTTTGATTAATTTATTAATATTTATATAATGTTCATTTACGAGCTATGTATAATTTATACGTGCTTTGTCAATTGAGGCACTTTCCGACAATCCAGTTGGATCGAAATGAAGGAAAAACGGGAATGGAAATGGAACGTGGTAACGTTTTTGTAAATAAGAGTAGTTGAGAAAAGATATCTCTTACGAATGACACGTACACCACCCTGCTGACAAGCTGTGCTGCACGAAACCCGGCTATCAACCCCGCTGCTGTTTTTGCTGCCCCACACAAAAACGCTACACTAAGAGTCCCCGAAAGATACATAGATGACAGCGAAAAAAAAAACAGTAGAAGAAACGAACAGATACGACGGGTTTGTTGGGAGGTGTGTGGGCCAGGCGATGAAATGTCTCTGTCCACTTCCGTTGTCAAATCTGTCTCTTAATTCTCGCAGTTGCGTGCAATCACGATAACGTTAGCGTCAAAGCACGAGAGGATCGTGTTAACAGTCACAGCCACGGAATTACGCGATGAATTGTTAATGGCATACTCGCTCTCTCGTGATTAAACAGGATCTAAATTAGGAGATCGTTGTCCTTTGACCGCTCTCGACCTGGAAAAGTCACGTGTAGGTCGATCAAACGTCCCTTTCGTTGTTATCCTGATTATTTCAAATAAAGGATGATTGATCGCAGTCCTAAAAATTGGGTCGGTGGTTAATGATTTGACTAACGAGGGTTCGTTCTGGTTAACGAACGGATAATCGATTGAATCAGAAACTATTTTTGCGAACGTGTTTGGTGCAAAGTGCGACTGGACGACGGCCGTCTCGAAGTCATTACGTATTTTTATAAACAGCGCGGGGGGTGGACATACCCCGTTTCCTGCAGACTCAATCATCAGTGTTTTCGTTCCGCGAATTTGTCTCCGGGACACAAATCGTGTTCATTATCCGACGGGCGAGAAAGTCAGAAAAGTAACGATTAGAGAAAAAATAAATTAAAAAGCAGGAATAAAAGAGAGAGAAAGAGCGAGAAAGACTTTCAGCGACGTCGCGCGGAAGACCTGCAGCCACACCCGGACACAATGGAGGAAAAGTCTCACATGGATGATTGCGGCAGACCAGCTTGTTGGCAGGGAAGTCTCATTCTCTAAAAGTGGTTTTCAATTTCCCAAGGGTGCATACCGCGTACCGACGGAATCACCTCCGTCCGAATTTGCCTCGGGGGTTACGGACGACGTGGATCTCTTAGAAAACGAAACACGACCACGGGGGGGAAATGTTTGTTTTACCAGTTCTTTCCACTTTATTCCCTTTTTCAGATGGCCCGTCGATGGTTCGATATCTCGCGAGAAAATTTAAACTTCAAGTTTTTAATTTTTTAATTCGATAAAATTAAATTCTATGTATACGACTTTTGGGAGCTTATGAATTAATTATTCTAGGATTTCAAAGGAGATAGTAGCACTATATACTGCACATATTATATTTATTACTTAACGTTAAGTTATATTTTAGTAAAGAATAAACTCACAGAAAGATTTCCATTATTTTAATTAATACAAATATCATTTGTATGTTTTTAAATTCTTTCGATATAAAATATTTTAATACGCATTAATAATTGCCTCATGATGAGTTTCATAATGAATTCTGTAATTAGCCTTGATATGCATTATCTGTATCGACACCAACGAGGGCCACCCTGAATCGCATCGTCGCGACGTGATGCACTCTTCGGAATTGGTATGCCATACCTGAATGTTTATCAAGTGTACGACTCGAAGTTCCTCAAGCACGTAAGAGTGCAGATCTATCACCGAAACCGCATACGACACGAGCGAGCTGCGCAAGCTCGCGCACTCTCGATCTGTACAGACAAAATTATTGTCGCACATGTAAATATATACACGCGCATGCACATATACTGTCACACACATACACATACATACACACACACACACACACACATATACACAATACAGAACATATATCAGAAATATGATCACGACATACCGTTATCCTGTTCCTTAAAGAAGATGCCGACGACAACAGCGAGTTCTTGAACAAGAAGATTTGAACAAGAGAACACCGTTTACTTGGACGCTCGCGAGAGATGGTGTAAATTAATTGACAAACTAAATCAATGTCTCTTTCGTAAAATTTTCAGGTATTGTAAAGATAGAAAGACAACAAGTACGGGTCCTAAGAGACTACCCTCCTCTTTTGCTTTACTCATAGTCTCTTGCACGCATTTCTCTGTAACTTTTCCCATTTCTATACTATATGTATATATACTATATGTATAATTTTATCTCTCTCTCTCTCTCTCTCTCTCTCTCTCTTTCTCTCTCGATCGTCCTCTCTGCTTCGCAAGGGAGGCGCTGAAAAGGAAGAGCGATGGTGGCCGGACGCTGACGCAAAGCGAGAGAGAAAAGTGGAGCGAGAAGCCAAAGAGTCATATCACATATGTGTGGGTGCGTGCGTGTGTGTATGTGCGCGTGCCTGTGCGTATGTATGCGAATGTGTGTGTATATATCTTGTACATGAATTTCCACTCGCAAATATAGATTATGAGAGGCAGAGACAGACAAAACTAATCAACTTCGAGAGAGTGCCTCGATTATTGCAGGTGTTGCAGCAGTCAGAAACGCCAGCCGAAAGCCCGATGTCGACGGACGATGAAGTGGGACCGGGTCTCTTTCGCGTCCCTTTATCTACGTGCCTTTTCCTACGCTCTATGTTTCGATTCTGATTTTCCAGTATTGTTAAAAATTTGCGCTTTTCTTTTAGTCACCATAGATATCGTGCTCCGCCACATAGATGTGTGTTCACTTCTCTGTCCGTCTCTCTCCTTAATATCGATCAAATAACGAATTAGTGCCAATTAGCCCGCAGATTGACGCTGACGCCAGCTACGTCCGTTGGTCCTATCTAACGTGCTGCTATTATTATTATTATTGATTATTGATTATCATTATTATTATTATCATCAGCATTATTATATTATTATTGCCATTACTATTAATCGGTGATGTTTATACTCGTGTCTGTCTCGTAGGAATTTACGTTCTGCGAATCGTCGCGTTGCTACATGCATTCCAAATGAGTAACGCGATAGAAAGCCGATAAACGCGGTGCCGGAAACAAGGGAGAACGTGTTATTTGCTTAGACTACACATACGAGTTCTCGATTTTCCGATAATTGAAAATTCATCGTGTGTTTTGAAACAAAGTGCGGCTTTGTATTAACGATTTACATGATTATAACACCAAATACGATTATAATAACGAAAAGTATCTTTTCAAAATGATATGAATAACGCATGGCCATTATTAGCCACGTTTATCGGACAAAAGAAAGTTGCGATCGCGCGTCGGATTCAGTCGTTCTACTCGCAGGAGCTTTAATATTATTCGAAACGCGTAAAGATACCTCGGTCGCACGTAAAAATCTGCGTTTGACTTATATTTTCATTTTTAGCTACTCTCGAAATTTGTTTGCACTTGCGCCGTCGAAGAAAGCAAGTAGAAAATTAAAATGGTAAAAAAAGACGCTAATTGGATGATGAGCGATCGAGCGGCGTGATAAACGGGAGCAGTTACGTAACCGGGGATGCACGTGCGAGTAACGCGAGCGGTGTATTTATATATACCCAGTTGGTGTTACGCATTGGCGAACGTATCATCTTACGCGCGATCGCACGAGTTCACGCAAAAATATTGTAAATCCCGCGTGCGTAGATGCGTGTGGCGCGTGTGTGCGTGTGCGTGGTGCACACGTCGATCGACTCGCGGCGGACGGGAGAGAGTAGTCTGATAAGCGCGCGGATACACGGCGGTGATTCGCGAATCCGTACGGCGGCGGAACATGCCTACATACGCACACACGCATACACACATACACGCACGCGTAAGGAGTACGTGTTCTTTCTTTTTTTTTTTACATAAGACGAAAAAAAATTTATCGCGACTGTCGTTATTTCTTGCCTTAGCCTCAACTGGTCTGTTTTTCTTTTTTTGATTTTTATCTTGCCCTCTTCCGCCTGACGATGCTTCTACATGCTTGCTGACAATACCCCTTCGTGCGCTTCGCTACCTGCCAATTAACGCCTGCGAAATATTGCCGACCGAAACTCGGGGGAAAAAAAACCTGTACCAACGCAAATAATAAAAACCAACGTATAAATAATATGCACGATCGACCGATGCCACCGCACGCATGTGCCGAAAATACGAAAAAAAAAAAAAACACCCGTGTATGCCAACCATCGCCGCAACGATACAACAAAATATGTATAAATATGCTAACACACGAAAAACGTCTCGATTGGGAAATGTCTCGGGAATGCCAAAACGGAAACGGATGTGGTCGACGCACGGCGACGCACGGGGAAACTGTGTATACGGCTGTAAAAACCTGAAATCTGTGTACATGCATAAAAAAAACGTGGAATCGGAAAAAATCGAATGAACGTGTGAAAATGAAAACAAAAAAAAAACCAAAAAATAAATACGGAACGAAACGATACGGGGGAAAAAAAACGGCAGACGGCGACGATGCCGACGAACGTGACGGGAATGGGTACGTTGGCTGGCGGAGTATCAGGAGTGCCGGCAACTGCGATGCCCGGAGGACTTCAGAGCGCCGGTATGGCGAGCATCGAGCTCGGCAAGAAGCGGATGCGCGACTCCAATGATGATCTGCTAATGGTACCACGGCTTATGCATGGAGTACACTTTCCTTTTTTCGTAGCTGGACTCCGGCAAAATGGCCTCGATATCGCGGCGATTCTCGTAGAATTCTGAATTCACGTGTATCGTATATTTTTCAAAATTTTCTGCGATATGAAAGAAGACGTTGTCGCGCCAGCAAAAAATTAACCGATAGATTCACCAAGATATGATACGTTAACGATGTTTTGAATACACGTTGCGTAATACGTTAGATATATTGACTAACGTTAGTCAGCTACATCGAGTCGCGGCATTGACAGATTTTCAACATCGTTAATCAGGACGCAGAAATTAATCGCTGGCAGTCATATAATCGCATGCTAATCTCGTAGCGTTTCAAATTGATGTTTGCCCGTACTTGCTCGTACTTGCTCGCGCTCAATCGGGGAAACTTTGCAAACGGACAGGTTTAAGCGTACCCTGTCGTAAATGTAATCGACCTTGCCCCTGCCTCGGTTCTCGCGCTACGAGAGCGACGTCGCGGTAAAGTTTGGGCGACCGCGACGAGACGGTTCTAGGCCATTTTCCGGAGATCCCGGTAGTCGTATCTTTAAGTTATGAGTACAGTTATTGCGATTGTGAATACACTGCCGAGCGCGCTTAGAGCTCTAGCTCCTGTCTTTCATTTTTTATTTCTAACAAGAGTCCCGCTGTTTCTCTATCAGCCAGAAACGAGAAAAAAGAAAAAAAAACGTTTCGATGATACCTTGCAGCCGACGCGTGTAAACCTAATGATACGAGATATCGCGTTTGTACGGGCATGGTGTTATGATTGAAACGTGCATACTGGAATACCAATAACGTCACACACGGCGCCATAACTGAAACCTCTATGAGCCTAGCGACGCCACGTATGGCGTCATTATTGAAACTCCTCTAACGCCAGACCATCATGTACAATATTACCGTGGAAACCTTTACGGTACCGATGGTGTCACGTATGGCGTCATGATTGAAGCCTTTGTGACGCGGCGTGATAAATAACGCGTCACGCGATAACGGAAGAGAAAGAATTTGCTCGAAAAGAATCCTATAGTATTGATATAAAACGTTTTCAGGTATAGTTTCGCGAATAAAATTGTTTAAAGTGCCTTTCCAAAACTTACATGATTTGCAAGTTGCGTTGTAACATTCCGATTTATCTACTATGACCGCACCGAACGTTTATTCTCGTATCGTTCTCGAATTGCACACGATATCGGCTTCTACCCAAAAAAACAATCGCGTAAAAAATTTTAGAGACTCTATCTTTTTTTCTCTTGATTTCGCTTTCCACTGTCGTTCGTTGCAATGTTGTTCGTACCAGAGCTTACGCCTCGTAATGTATTTATAGATCGCTTACTACCTTTTTTTCGATCGTTAGCCACGCGTTTGTATTATCACGAATACGAGGGAGAGATCTCTTTCTCTCTCTCTCTCTCTCTCTCTCTCTGCGAGAAAGTACGCAAGGTGCATATTTTATCAAAGTCGTGTCAATGCGGAGGCATATTAAGCGTGGCTAGCGACTACCATATATGATTTAACATACATTTACCCTTGGCGATTCCCCGGCCAACGAAATTAGCGGATCCACAATCGCGTGAAAGGTCTTTTCATCGCGATTGTCATCCGCTCGTTGGTCGCGCTTACATTTCGAGACACGCACGCACTATTGAAAACACTTGAAAAAAATTCGAATTAAGTTGCAGATGATATATGCTTCAAAATATGTCTGTCTTTAATCCTTTAACGTTTGGCAGAAATTTATGTGATCGTGACATATATTTTGTTATTTCATGAGCGAAAAATTATTTATGTGTTTAAAAAATTATTTACTATTATAGTATGTTCTTCACATTGTGGGTAATCGATTATTTGTTTTAACAAAAATTTTACATGGCGCTTGAAGAAAATTGAAACAACGATGTGATTTTTCACGAAATTTTCGCAAAGAAAAAATTAACTGTGAAGTAGTCTTGAGGGAATTAAAGAATTGAAGATTTTTCAACGTTAAAGGATTAATATAACGGAATAAATTCTCGCGAAATGCGAAGGACGCAAATACATATATCGATATGGAAGTGTGCGCGTGCTTCGATGCGAGCTCGGTAAGAAAACCGTCGACTCTAATCTCCGTACGTTAAGACCCCCTCGCGAGATGAAACGGAAATGAGAGTAAAGAGGGCGAGTGAATGAGGCCCTAAAAGCCCTCGCACCTTCGCGGTATGCTACGAATTCCCTAACGGCATACCGCGGTGCCGCGTCTACGGAGCGTTAGATCTGTGTAAATTCTGAGCTTGCGCCGATGATGCATGTTGTGCTTAAGCGACTACCGAGGTGATGGTGGACGTCATCTCCTCGACGCTCTGGACGATGACCAAAATTTTTGGCAGTTCTTGTCGCGGAGGATCGCCGAGCGGACCCTTATCGCCGCGACGCGTTTCGGGACGTCGAGATTTCGCCGTCCGCGTGACGGCCACTTTTATCTTCGTTCGAGTCACGTCAAATCTGCTAAAGAGCACTGTAGATCGCTTACATACACTCGCTACTTTTTTTAATACTATTCTTTCTTTTACTTCTTTATCTTTATATACATTATATATATATATGTATACATATATATATCTCGCTCTTTCTCTCTATCTCTCCGTCGCTAATACTGTCAATCAGCATCTGAAACGCGATCGACAGATTCGTTCGGATTTGAGACGTAATTTTATCCATGTGCAACTTTCTAACTCCGAACGCCGAAGACGAAAATGGATTTTCGCTGTACAAATAGAGGCTTCCTTCAGAAAGCGCGCATAACTTCTCGGTATTTTCGGTACGTGAGTTTTCAATACGCGCGAAGAGAAAGAAGAAGTGCCTGCATAGAATCCATATAAATTCATAAGAATGCAAACTCCTGTTGCAGAAATGTATCAATATTCCAGAACAAAAATTTTGAAATGTGATAATATCGAGGCAGCCGAATGTGAATGGATTTTCACTGTATGCATACAAGTTGTGTTATAAAATATGGGAATTACGGAAATTTCTTTGGCGAATTTGAAATATAAAGTTTTCTGACTGTAGAGTAAAAGGACGAAAAAATCCTTTTTTAGCAAACTTTAAGTGAATTTTTTTATTATATACTTGATTTATATTATTTTTATCATAATTGCAAAGGAATTTATGTTCAATTTTAAAAGTTACAATAACGTCAACTCTTGATTAGCGTAGAGCCATTTCTAAATTTCTTAAAAATAACGACGCTATTATAATTTTTAAAAGTATATTCCAAAGTGCTTTTGTTTTCTTCTTTTTCCTATCATTGTCCTATCATTGTCAGCATTTTTAATGTGTGATCGCGGAGAAGCGAAAACTCGATGGAAACTTTTGTTACTTTCACATATTTTCGCGAGTCTTAGTAGACAGCAACACTCGAACGATGAAAAAAACTGAAGGGCACGTTGCCTCCTGTGTGATAGCCGGTTGCACATTCTCAATCAGACAAAACACAGTGTGACGCTGATTCGCTTTCGCGCACACGCTTACGGGCGACGTTTCGCAATTACGATTTATTTTCTGCGTTAGTCGCGAGGTCGTTACGAAAGGCGATGAAAGGCGAGTTCGGAGTCGTTCACGGCGCAAGTCGGGGGAGGAAGTTGGCGCGTAAAGTCGCGGGTTCTTGAAAATTCGTATCCGTGCGTCGTTAGGCGACTCCGAGTCCTTCGTTGGTGAGCAAACCGCGGGAACACGTGTTAACACGCATATACATATATGTATGTATCTGTGCCGCTGTGTGACAATATGTTTCACCCCGGCCACTTTATTATAAGTCAGCTTCTGAGCTTTTGCATCTCGTCTACCGCAGCTTCTAACTCGAACGTGTTTTCACACCTCGATAGAGATTTTTGATTTGGCTTTCCCCTCTTTGTTGCGCACGCGTCCGTCCGTGGGACGGACGACTTACCAAAGTGCCCGCTCACCAAGTATCACCGCAAGCCTACCAGCTTTCGTGAGTCCGTGTTGTGCAACTCTCGCATCACGTTCGTGGTATCCGCGAAGCCTTTTGTTTTTCTCCGAGCCAAGCCCAACTGTGCCTTTTATTAATATCTCTTGTCGATCTTGCCTCTTTCTTTTTCTCTTTCTCTTTCTCTCTCTCTCTCTCTCTCTCTCTCTATCTATCTATCTGTCTCTTTCTCTTTATATCTCTTTCTCTTCAGTCTCTCCGTTTCGCTCGCAAAGGAGAAGAGATTCATTTGTCTTCGCATTTGTTATCTCGCGAAAATGGACGGACAAGCTTTCAGATCGGACATTAGCATCGACACTTTGTTACAGCGCGATTCCTGCTTTTCTTCGCTCTCGCAATAGTCTTAATAGGAAGGCGACAGTGCAGTTTTTTCCGATCGGTATTTTGATCGTTTATTAATGTAAGGCGACGGTCTCTCTTTAATCGAGCCGCGCACGGTCCTCGATACTAACAATGGCTGGTCTTTCTGACACGCTCTCAGTAGTAGAAACAGAGGAAAAGTGCAAAAGAAAGAAAGAAAGAAAGAAAGAACGAACGAAACATTTTGCAGTTATCCAACAACGAAACGTCGTCGTTTGGGAACGTCGCTGCAAGCTGCGTCATCGGCACAACTTTTACACACTACCACCACAGTCCAACACCCTTCTCTACCGCGTCGCCGTCTACTCCTACCCTTCCCTCCCCCCTTTCCCTTCGTTTCTTTGAGATACGACCCTTTCTCGTTTCCCGTCTCGAAAATCCAATTATACAGACGCAACGCGCCTCGTCCTCGAAATTAGTTGAAACCGATCCTGTCTTTGTTGCAGATGGACATGAAGTCTGTCGGGTCGTTCTACTACGAGAACTTTGTAAGTGCAGAACCTAAACATTGAATCATAATTCATATGACTGCGATCCATTTCATCGCGCGTCACACTCGCGATTAATATACAATGTTCCCCATCCAGGGGATCGTTTGTCCAGGAGATTTTAATTTCTTACATTGACAAAATTCTTTTTGACTTATCATTAAATTCGCAAATATTTTAAAATGCAGCATTATCGACTTGCAGCGATAGCAGCAGATAGATCGTTTCTTTGCAAATCAGTGATAACGTCGCTGAGGCGCAGATGCAATTTCTCCCGAGCGCGCTACGCGCAACGTAATCGCCGTTTTGCAAAGAAGACGAAAGAGTCACTGTAACATCGAGATCGACTCATCTTAAAGTACTAACTTTTTACGAATTACGATTGCGTTGGACGAAAGGGGTCGGCCTTTCGACCGTCTCGTCGTGGAAAACGTCAAACCTGACGGGTCCCCTGCACGGCTGGATCAAGAAAACTCATGAGCACGCAAAAGAGAACAATATATCGTATCCCCGGCCGAAACGGAGTCGAGGCTTTCATGGAGGAAGCTTCCGCTCGAGTGGCCACTCCGCTCACGTCACCAGCCCGTTCTAATCCCGTATCTTTTTGCAATTCTTTTTCCAGGCCTTCCCAGGGATGGTTCCGTATAAACGACCGGCGGCCGACAAGTCCGGCGTGCCGGTCTATCAGCCTACCGGTGCGACGACCTATCAGCAGTTAATGCAGCTGCAGCAGCCCTTCGTGCCTCTGTCATGTGAGTACACTGGAACACCACCCCTACCCACCCAAACCTCTAACCAATCGGTCGTGCAACCCCCGAACGTGCAAAGCAACCACCACGCGATGGTGGTGCAATCCTCCTCCTCCCAGGGAGCCGCCGGCGCCACAGTCAATAACTGCGCCGACGCCAACAATGGCGTGCTGATGGATCCCTGCAACAATCCGCCGCCGCCACCTCCGACCGCTGACAATAACAGTAACAATAGTAACGGAAGTAACAAGCAGGCGGTTAGCACGCAGAATCACGATGTCGAAAATGCGCGTAACTCCCCCGAATTGAATCATTCGAGCCCGTCGTCACTGCAACAGCAGCAACAGCAGCACCAACAACAACAACAGCAGCACCAGCAGCACCAGCAGCAGCAGCAGCAGCAGCAGCAGGTGCAGCAGCATCAGCAGCAACACATTAATCAGCTGGCGTTGCCACCAGCGATGAGTCCGTTGACCTCGATGGCCAGTCTGACCTCGATGCCTAGCATGGTGAACATGGCCTCGATGGCCTCCATGGCCTCCATGGCGAACATGTCGCCGATAACAAATATGACCTCCATGAGCAATTATAACGCTGCCTCCAGTATGGCGAGTCTGAACATGCTCAACAGCCTCGGGATGGCCTCCGCCGGGTTACCAACCCCCTTCGATCCAGCGACTCTCGCCAAAGAGGTCGCCCAGAAAAACTACGCTAAGGCCATCAAGCTCTCGCAAGCCTCGCAGTCTTACGGCATCGGCCAGCTCGCCGCGCTTAATTATACCGGCGTCGCTTTGAACAAGCAGAACCTCATGAATTCCGCCGCTGGGAATCCCGCGGTGGCGGCCAGTCTGCAAGCCACCGCGGCGACTCCCAGACCTGTCATCCCGAGTCTGGCCGGTATCCCGAGCGCCCTGACCTCACCGTTGTCCGCGGGTATTCTGGCGTACTCCAGACCGCCGCCCACAGCGACCCCCATCAATCCATACTCCTTGATCAGACAGCAGATCTTGCCGAATCCATATGTCCAAGCGTCGATACCGGGCGCCGCGGCCGTACAGACCTCGCCCTACCATGTCCAGAATCCGTACGCCGTTCTACCTGGAGTAGCCAGCGTACCCGGAGTGGCAGCCGGCGTCGCGGCCGCGGCTGCGGCTGCGGGCGTGCCGCAGATACCGCAGATAGGCAATCCGGCGACGATAGCGGCGCAGCCGCAGGTAGCGATCCCCGTGAGCTCCGGGGTGATCATGCAACCGTATAAGAAGATGAAGACGTCGTAAAGACGTTCTTGCCTACCGGCTCGGGAGGACTCGTCTCTTCTCACGAGAGTGCCGTTCCTTCCCTCGGGCACCTTCCATTCTCTCCCTCTCGCGGCAACGAGCGAACGATTCCGCGATAGTCGCTACGGATGATGATCGCCGCTACCGATCGCGGTACTGGTATATTTTAGATAATTCTAGAGTATCTCTTTACGATTAACGTTCAATTGCGGAGACGAATGGCGGATCGTAACAATTCTTACGTACCAAATAGACTTTCGCAATTGTATTTTCGTAGTTTCGTAGTTTCAGTCACAGTAAGATTGATGAAAACGGCTAATCGCGTTTAGAAATGAAGATAGCGTTCGTGGAAATGAAAAAGCTTTTTAAGATTAATAAAATGCATCAAATCTATAAAATTGAGCTAAATGAATATTTGATATATGATTAGTTTACAATAATTCGATGGGAATTAGTCCTAGAATGTTATACTTTTCGGCATAAATTACATAGTGGAGATTAAGCGGAGATGGTGAACTTCTTGTCATACGTTGTTATTTGATTTTTCTATATTTTGCTGATGAAAGTGTTTTAAAGTGCGAGAAGGAGAAATATATAATATTTACATTCTTTATGTCATGTACAGAATATCGAATTGCAATTTATTAGCTTTAATTTTATTTGATATTTAAAAAAAAGTAAAGTCACGTATTTAAATCTTCGACTACATCGACTACATCGATGGAACGAAAAAATGTAGAGAGACAAAAGTGCAGTCCTAAGATATTAATCTCCATCGCCGGTGCTCAAGAAGCGAGAAATCGGTCTTCGTTCGCGAGAGGGACAGAATATTCAGTTGGGCGATTGCGAGACGAGAGAGAGAGAGAGAGAGAGAGAGAGAGAGATGCCGATACGAAAAAAAAAACAAGTTCCGAAAATAGATTCATTTTCTAGTCAGACATTGTCGGTGAACAGTGCCTTATTGACCCAATTCCATTTGGAACGTTATAAGCGTACAACTGCAAAGAAGAGAATGGTGAACGATGCGAGGAAGTGCGCGGGATTTTTATCCCCCCGTCATATTACCTGCTTGCTTAAATGACTGAGGAAGAGACGTGACTACCGTTCCGATCTTATTTCTGTCGAAATAAACCTGAATTTCATTTCGACCGGAAATTTTTCGACTTGCCGGTAAAGACTGCGTTCGTGAGAGGGCGAGAGAGCTTGCGAAAAATTGCGCGTGGCCAAAGTCACGGATTACATTAATCACCTATTTTACTATTTGATTTCTTTTTCTAGAATAATAGTGATTTGCGATATATTTGATAGGTTTTAACTTTGCCGATTATTAGCGTTGTTTTACTAGTAGAGAACTGTTGAAAATGTTATGTATCGTTACGTGGCTCCGTTTTGTTCTTTTAATAAGCTAAATTGTAAATAAGTCAATTTGCGCCATTAGAAGCGGCGTTGCAATATTTTTATTTCGGAATTACACAAAGTTTTGTTATAGCCATTCGTCCAAATTTTAACGTATAACGTCCGAAACAAGGAAGATGAAAACGACGCTCGGCCTATGTCACGTTATGTGCGATACTTGCCTTTAAGTCCATAGCGTTAATTAGCATTCGCGATTAGAGTTCTTGTAATAATTATTATTCAAAGTTGAATTATTTTATTAGAGCACGGTTTGCTTGTTTACATATTGTAGTGTACGTATTCAAAATTTTATTTTATTTGTCCATCTCGGGGGAAAGTCAAGTATTGTTAAATAAAAAAATCGCGCAAGGCACATTGATTTTAACATTTTAGCATTACGTAGTGCATTCAAAAAGCTGTTTTCTTCGTTATCGCATGATAGATTTTCGATTATATGAGGCTCGTGCGTGATATTTGTTAATATTGAAAGAAAATTGTTTAAAAATTTTTATTGACGACCTATCTTTTCTCTTGAGTTAGATGTAAGAACAAATATTATGTCTATTATATAGCGAGACATATATTTCCTAAAAACATCTTGTACATCGACGAGTATAAATTCGACTGGAAGATGCGACGCTTCCAGTAGGCCCTTAGTTATCATGTAATATGCGTAGAATTTTTAGACTAGTTATTTGTTTTATACTTAGCGTATCTATATCTTTAGCGTAAGCATGCTCGAACACAACGTACTCTTCTGTCCTGGATGGATTCAATTCGGGGGAGTCTGTTGCATACAGTGAACTTCGTCAATTGCGACCTACGAGCTTATGCATTTAGCCGAAATGAGAGAAGTACGGAGAACAATGATGAGAAAGAGACAGAGAAACGGCGAGTCCGCGGGATGTGCGGATGTATTTACATGGAATTGAAGGAAGAAAGAGGAGGGAAAGAGTAAAAGAAAAAATGATCGGTCCAGCCTTGAAGGCGGGGTGACGAGAAGAGAAAATCGTCTCGTCGACTGCCCCTCGAGGGTGGAAAGAAAACGAGTTTACATGCGCATCGTGGTACACGACCGCACAAACATTACACTTAAGACACTCACACGACCTACATGATAGACACTGCGTATATTTTTATTAATTCGCGCGTAACGGCAAGAGAGAAAAGCGGTTGTATGGCGTTAGCCGAGAGTGCGTAATTCATATGCGAGAAAACATAGGAAAACGTATTCCCACCGGCATCTACTTTCCTCTCTTCCGCATGTCCGCATTCACGTGTCTGCCAGTGATTTGAAAGTTTGTTTAAGTCCAAATGTATAGTTGTAAACATGTAAACATATATGCGTATGCATATGTATATGTGTATACATGCGTTTGTAAATAATTTTTTTATATACAGAATATGAAATTGAAAAATATTTGTCGTATGTGTTAAAAATTATACGCATATATGAATATATATATAGATATATATATAAATGTTTGTGTACATATATAATATATTTTAATAATATATAATATATGATGTCTTGCATAATATGTCATATATATGTATATTAAATAATTATATATATACACATACATATATAGAAAAGCACATTCGCTGGCACGTATGGTGGAGAAGAAACGAAACGGCCGGTCGTATCGTAATTTTCACGAGAAAAAAAGCCGAGCAAACGAATTGTACGACGGTAGGAATTTGTGTACACGAAAACGCGGAAGAACAGAGTGAGGCGAGGTATTTCCGAGAATCCCGGCACGTATGCAAGTGAAATGTACTTTTATCGCACCGTGCGAAAAGTTCGCGATATACTTATCTTAAATCTCTCTCGTAAAAGTTTAGTTTTAATCCCGGTCCTGGTCATGACGTGGCAAATTGCAATTGCTAGAAAATTATTCGGATTACAATGTCGTATCTCTCCTCTTGGCCCAAGAGCTCGAGATATGGATACGATTGGAGAATAAGCGCATCTCCTCACAGTTCCTTCGGTTCTTCCGCGGTATTAGAAACAACTTCTTCCAGAGGGTCACATATGAAAACGCACAAGATTGTAGAATGAGATTATCTTATGATTCGAGATTATCTTATGATTCGAGATTAGCGACTTTTAACTTTTAACAATAACAAACAATCGCAGAACAATCTACAGATAATTAAATCATAAATTGATACATATAGACAGCCAGCACGTAATTTAAAAAGTGACATACAACATTCTTATAGATTTCTAAGAAAGTTTTTTTCGTTTGCCTACTTTGCCTACTCATCTTATAGTCTTTTACATATAACTGTATAAATAAATGTATCATTTTATGATATCTGAATAATTACTTTATAAATATCTCTTCCATACTCTAAACTAAAGTTGTCCTTTTTTTTTAAAAAATAAATGACGAATCTACGCATTTTTTAAACACTCACAACTTGTACGTTCGACGAATAAACGACGAATTCTATTCTATAATTAATGTTTGTAATAACGTTTGTTGAATTTTATTTGCTCTGAGAGATAGATTTTACTAAGATCTGTAAGTCGGGAGTGGTTATTGCTTTAGAGTCAGAATTCTCAAGGGTATCATGGGGTCTTCCATAACAAACACCACGCGAGAAAACTTGGAGGCGAACTTCGTTTTATACTAGTGACCAAGGGAATTTATTGAGGCGTCTACCCCAGAGGGAAGAAATTGTTTCTATCCTTACAATGAACGCGCGTGCGGCGGTCCTATGTGATAATATGTAATGTATTACACTCATACGTATACACGTACACGCACACACTGTTCTCGCATGCGCGTGGCACTGGCGTATAGTAAGATTAGCCCTTTCAGTGCCTTGTACGGCGTCAACTTGGAACTCACGATCAGTACTTATGATGCCGGGCGTTACGGTACCATACGTGACGTCAATCGGCGCTAAAGGGCCTCGAGAAGATATAATATGACGATATAATACGTTAATCCATAAGCAAAGTCCTAACGGCCTTGGACAAGCCGAGGGATTCGGCGACGATGCGCGATGAAGTTCCGTATTCGACTTAACGACAACTCCACGAGGTACAAGGATAGTGAGAGTCTCGAGATAGCATCGAGCCTGAGATATACCGATTACGGACCGACACTCTTAGGGTTCCTGAACTTGATGTCTACAAATTATATATACGTACATTATCGAGAGGGTGGCTGGATTTTTTTTTCTCAAGTTCACACCGAAAACCCGGAATTGCGTTCTTGGGCGCGACGCGATCGGTCGCCGCCGTTGTTGCATCAAATGTAGCAAAATGTTTCCTTAGGACTGTGATTGTTTTATCGCAAAGCTACCTACGTACTTCCATAAGAGGAATGTTCATTATATTTTACTAGACGAGAGTGTATTCTTTTAAGGGATATGTATTAGTGTAGAGTGTCTTGTATGCGCGGATATGACGGAGAAGCGAGAGACGCAATCCCGTGTTCTCGGTGTGACATCGGCAAAACAGCGGAAGTGCCTTCCCCTTGCACTCTATACACCATTGCACACAGAGAACACGTATACAACGTATACAATTGCCTACATTATTTAGACACGCGACGCGGGAGCGAAGCACTACGATAAAGAAGAAAAAAAAAGAAACTTACACGATATATAATTATATTTATATACCCTTATATTAAGATAAATGACATATATACATATACACACACACATACACACAGACATGTATTATTGTTGTTGCATACAAATTAACGCGATGCAACGAAAGGAAGGAAAGAAGGACATATTCCACAAGGTAACTAATTACACGTGCAGGAAATTATTTTGTGGACTATGTATCTGTATATATACATAACCACACATATATATACATATATATATATAGTATATACACATATACACACATGTTCGAATACACTATTATGATGATGAGAAAGTGAGAAACGTTTTACGACTATAACTATACACGCATCAGATAGTATTTATTATTGTGTACTGTACTGTCTCTTATAATTCTTCTCATTGTACATTATTATACATATACGTATGTAAACATATATACACACACACACATACGCAGAGCTCACACATATGTAATATCGATATGTCGAGAGTACATTAACGTACGATCTCGGGAATGTAGAAATGCAAAAGTCCGCGCGCGCATCTTCAACAATTGTACGCGCGCGCGCGCGCGCGCGCAGGTGCCTACCTGAGCCTGTCCGAATTCTTTCGTTCGTATTTCACCATCATGTTGTGTGTACTCGCGCGTTTATGTGTGTGCGCCGATGCGAATCGGGATTTAAAACATCGTCCTCGCGCGAGGCACGACGAAAAGTGATGAAACGCGACAGCTTGCGCCGACTCGAGATAGAGAGATGTAGTCGATCTCATCGGTCTCGAATTGCGTTTTTTTGCGCGTGCACGCTCACGGGGTTTGTCAAGGAGTCAGCCAGTATTTGTAATAATAATGCTTGAGAAATGCATGAATATTTGTTTTATTAATGCTTCTTCTTATTTCATCTCTTTCTATGATAAAAAGAAAAGTGAAACAGAACTTCCCGAGACTCGCTAATCCCTTGTAATATTTATATTTATACATATATATATATTATATATATATACTTGTGTATTATTCGATATTGCGCCCATTATTGCTCACAGTCTTAGCCTCGCTTCCTGCTTCCCTTGTTTTTAATCTCCTCTCATTCGGATTCTATTTCGACTCAGTGCTTGTATCGTAACCACTCTTCTTTTCAACAGTTTTTTTTTTCATTTAAATTGTTTTTTATTGTTATTTCCTTTCAATGTTACATCACGCTGTCTGCGATCATGCCGATCGCACGTTCCCGCGGATCAGTTACACTTGTATTAATTTCGACGTTTTTCCCCTACGGGCGCCCTTAAAGCGGGGTGTCCCTGCACTATTGCGTGCCCTTGGCGAAATTCCTGCCGTCGTTGCATCATTGCTCATCTGCGAATCGTCGCGGAATGATTTCTCACTCGCCGAGAGCACGCGAGAGTTACGCCAAGCACGCGAGTCCCCTCAAGACCACGTAGATGTTAGCCGCTTTTACTATGGCGAACACCGTAAAAAGAGTGCCGTACGAACTCACGACTCGCTGTCCCTTTCTTCTATTCTCTCTCTCGTTTCCTGTAATCTTCAATTTCCCACGTTTCCACTCCCCCTCACGGCTTTTCCCGCGCTTTAGTTGCGACAATTCTTGAGGCACGGAGGAGATGTTAATATCTGTACCCTCCCGACCACACCGTCGATCCCTGGCCTCTCGATCCCGTTATTCTATACAATCGCCACATCAAGCTCCGTTCCCCGGCAAAGATAGTTAATCGTCATCGAGAAGAAGGTCGGCGCTCTTATCGCGTTTTATCGTGCTCTCGCAAGTCGTGTATTTCGAACGTGGGGTAAGAATAGATTTCTCGGACACAATGCTTGTGTTTCTGTTCACGTTGATTCCGATACGCCGGTACGCCATGCACGGAATTTAAAAGCACTGTAATTAGACTCGCGTAATCGCTGCCCTGATGAAATATATCATTTACGCTACGTTCGCAATACGCGGCTTCTGTATTTCCGGGAGACGATTTTGGAATTTTGGAAATCGAGAAATTAGAATACGAGAATTGTTCAAAATAAAAGTTATTATTCCGATATTGGTAATTAAAGCATGTGATATAACGTACTCGTTTCACTTATTGCGACCTTTTTCAAATATTCTGATACGTCCCCACTTCATCATCCTGCGTTCCCTTCGCTTCCCTTCCAGCTTTCTTTGTTACTCATCGCTAAGCCTGCGTAAGATGTGCGTGTGTGCCTAATGAGCTCTTCCATAATGCTTGGCACAATGAGCCTCCTGTAAATATAAAATCTTGACGAAACAGCCGAAGATCATAGCTCCAAAAAAAAAAGAAACGTAATCGCTTGCATATTGTTACAGAAAATTTTCTTTCAGAGGCAGTTTATTATCGCGATATTGGAGTCATTGATCTTCGCAGATCGTAACGACGCTACGCAACTGCGTGATAAGTTAAGAGGCAGTAAATGACATTTTTATCAACAATTGGACTCTTTTGCATATTTATTACAATTTACCAGAGAGAGAGAGAGAGAGAGAGAGAGAGAGAGAGAGAGAGAATGTGTGTGAGAATGTGTATACGTGTGAAAGAGAGAAAAAGAGATGTAATAAATAACATTTTTATGCAATATGTCGCAGAAAGCAATAGCAATATAATGTTACATAAAAAGAACTTAAAAGGTAAAAATTTATCCTGTCAGTTACAGCCTCGTACTTTATCGCAGCAAAATGATTTCGCTAGCTGCTTCTAGTTCGCGCTTCGTTTGCCGCTTCCGCCACGTTCGGCGGGCAGAGCCATTTCGCAGCGAATCGCAATCGGCAAATAACGTGGGCTATCTTCTCTTTTATATCGCCGGCATAATTTCGCCGTGATTACAAATGCGAACGCGCCACGAACCGATCGATTTCGTCGAACGATCCTATTCGGCCGCGCGATATTGCGGCAGCGACGAAGATAGCGCAGCCGTCTGAAAAAAACAAAAGAGCTCAGGATGGCCGATGCAATTTGACGAATGCAGTATATGGCGACTGCACACGTATACGCGTATACGTGTCGAGTAAGCAAACGCAAAT
Source organism: Tetramorium bicarinatum (assembly GCA_928718305.1). NCBI lineage: Eukaryota > Metazoa > Arthropoda > Insecta > Hymenoptera > Formicidae > Tetramorium > Tetramorium bicarinatum. Next base: position 6,567,717 of record OV788324.1, on the reverse strand, counting down.
TGCGCAAATACGTAAACGAAAGTTTATGGTCCTGCGCTCGCGCATGGAGCAAATTAACCCGGCACTGCAGTCCCATATCCGCGACGATTCGATAGCTTGCCGCCGCATTCTAATCCTCCGGATACAACGGACGATTCGCGAATGCAAATGATGATGGATACGCGCGAAAAGTATATTTCAGAGTGATTGGTCTCTCCCACTTAATTAATGGTCGAACGGCGGCGATTTGGTTACTGCTTGTTCTGTTTGTTGCGCGTTGAAGCACTTTACATATCAGAACAGAAGCCGAGAGGAACCCGCGGTTTTTCCGGAGACTCTAGTAGTAGTTTTGCTGTAATATCCGAGCAAGTCACTTGCTACGCTCCGTGGCTAATAAAAGTTATATGTGCTTTTGTAATATAGCCATCTCTCTTTATGATCCTTAGATATATATATATATATATATATATATATATATATATATACATATATATATCGCCACTTAATAATAATTAATATATATATATATATATTGCTGTCTATCTTCTTCTGCGCTAAAGAATTTGAACGCAAGCGACGCTTCTTGCATACCCGCATACCTGCGCCGATATTAAAAAAATCGACATGCAGCATTCTTTCCAATGTAAGTATCGCAGTAGCACTTTATTGTATTACATATGCAAGCTTTTAGCTCCATCGTCATTTAATTGTACTTATTCTATAATATATTTAATGGACTACTTTCTTATAGTGTTGGCACAGAATCACATACTCTGTAGGAGATACGGATTTTATGTACTTACCTCAGCATTCTGCGTCTTTTCCATACAACTATACAGTTTGATAAGTAGCCCCTGATTTGCGTGCTAAGTGCATTCCCTGGAGACCAACGTGAAAATCAAATTCGCGAACGAGAGTATTTAAATGTCTGGAAAGATTGCGAAATATTGATACATATATGCGAAAAGTACGACGAATAATCTCACTTTATTTTGATGTACGTAATGGAATGTTTCAATTAAAAATGTTCATTATGGTAATTAACGAGAGTTACGGAAAAACACAGTAATTCAAGATCTGGGAACAAAATAGTAAAATAAACAAATTGGAAGAGTAATTTAATGAAGAAGGTTTAAAAAGAAGCTAAACTTTTAGATTAATCTCTTCAATCTTTATTCAATCATTATTATTACATCTCAAGCTGGTAAAAGAATTTAAATTTATTGAAAAAAAGTCCAGCTGTGTAACTATACATAATCAGAAATTTTTCAAAATCAAGACGAAAGAAAGTCAGATCGGTTTTGCTTGAAGCGATTTTGATTTACACAGATTTGGACTCGGTACTTTCTGGGAATGCATCAATCGCTCCAAATGGGAAGTCATCTGTACCTATTTGCCTGGTTAAACTGTCACCTCGACAAAACTCGATATATACACTTACTAGCGCATGCGAACACGGTGTACTTGAAACGCAAAGCTTCCTAGAAGAATGCACGAGAGCATACTCGTTCGAAAGATTCGCTGGTCCGTGGCCACTTTTATTCTCGAGGGTCTCTCTCAGCCACGGTTGTGTTAGACATATATAGTTTAACGTACTATGCAAGTGCTATATATACATATATACCATTTTCATTCGTTTGCAGCGCAAGAAATGAATCGGCGTGCGCGTGCGACTTCTAACGACAGGCTCTGTACGAGACGAATGTGTGCCAGCCAAATACATATATGTACCACACATATATATATATATGTATATATATATATATATATATATATATACATATATATATACATATACACACACGCCACTATGCATACATATACACACACGCCACTGGTGCATGTTGAAGCGCGATCGTTCATGGTCTCTCTTTCAACTTTCTGTTTCATGCTTGCCCTCGCCTGGATACCCACCGCACGCGTCTTTCGACCGAAAATTCACCATGTGCATACCGTTTGATCCACCACCTCTGCCGACGCTTTTATCCCCAACCCGACCCGATGCAATCCCCGACGTCCTGTGTGTGGCCTACGTGGCGCCGATCCAATCCTCTAATTGATGAATCCTGAAACGTCCAACGATCTATACAACGGCTGTCACCCGTCCGATCCCCCTGCCTTGCCCTGATCGAATTACACTCATGTGGCGATTGTGTGACAATTCTCCTGCTCGTACGTCGAAAATCTTCGCGGTAAAAAAAATTAATATTAACACGCCGCATTATTAATCAATGTTTTAAAAAAATGTATATATATATTCGTTATTGTCCGTCCGTAAAATTTATCCTCTGCGTCTCACGATAAACGACAAATGTGTAATAATGAAACGCGCACGCACGGATATCGTCGATATCGCTGGTCGCACGCCACTTAAAACTCGACGCAAAATCGTCAATTATTTTTTTCGCGTTCGTTAACCAATCATGGACGAAACTATGGTGATGGGTTGTCGGTGCTTCTCCTCTTCCCATTTTTTTTTTTCGTTTCTCACAATCGCCGATCTCGTTTCGTTCGTTGGTGGCCACGCCGAATCGTTTGATAAATATTTGGCAAACGAATGAACGAAATAAAACGACATACGGATTCGAACATCCTCGTGCGACTCGAAAATGGCGGGCCGCGGTGATAAAACACAAAAAATAAACGATATGATAATACCGATGATACATATACATATATATATGCACGTGATGTATATACTCGTGGATGGATGGCGGCGACCTGACACATGCGTTCTTGTTCTCCGCTTTATCACGTGCTTCGGTCCGACTGGTTGATTGATTTTTCCCGAGTTTGCCTTTATCTGACCGTGCATACATCTACATGTATAATCTCCCATTTTCGATATATATATTATATATATATATATATATATATATATACACGTACACACACACACACATATATATATATATTATATATTATTTATAACGAACATATACGTATGTTCTTGAAACGCTGGCTTGGTATGTGTGCACCGCCGCCGCATTATTTCGATGCCCGCCCATCAAATTTCGATGCCCCCGTGGACAAAATCGGAATTAATGTCTGTGCGGCACACCCTGGTACATGCATCCGCCGTATCATCGAATTTAAAATGCGTATAATATTGCGCGCCCGAATACGCTCGCGCGCGCATCATACGCGTGGCAACCAACGCACCGAAATTTCCCTCCTCCCTCTTCGTTTGCACGACCGTGCGTGTAAACGAACTCGAAAAAAAAAATAAAAATAAAAATAAATAAATGACGGGCGCGACGACAAGCCGACGATTTACACTTTCATTTTCCGTAATTTACGCTTTCATTTTTCTCGCGCTTTTTCACTCGTTGCTCGCGTATCGGCGCGTTTCGCGGAACGGCTGCGACTGCAATTTAATCGACGACTCATCATGTTTCTTCGTGGAGTGCTTGATTTAAAAAACAAAAAAAAAACATAATAATAACAATGACGCAAAATTAAATGAATGACACGCATAATTTTGGATACTGAACGATAAAACGAATTCGATCTCACTGTCGTACATGTACCTGGATGCTCCGAGGACATGCTCCACGCGTGTCTCCTTTGATCTGGTGCCTTCTCCACCGAATTCAACCGACTGTGGTAATGAACGACCACGAAAAAAACTACCGATACTTGAAAAAAAAAATACCGTACGAACACTGCCTCGTTTGCTGCATGTGGATCGCCTTAGCAGCCTTAGCCACTGTCGGGGCCCAAATGGTCCCCCAAAACGCTCACTGTGTCGTCTACACAGACAGCTGCGGACAGGTAGACTCATTATTGTAACCAGTTTTTTATCCGGTTTCGAATTTGCATCACAAGCGCCGAACGCGGGTGACCGGATGAGAGAGAGTGAGAGAGAGAAAGAGAAGTTTTAGCGTGCATGCGTATCACCATGCTGGCCCCTCTGCTCGGCATGCGATTCCCTGAAGAACGCGATAGCGAAGCCACGGCTACTTTCACTAATCGGACTTCAGGGAGTCCGTCATTACCTTCCTCATTGTTCTGCACAACGTTGCGCGAATGATGAACCGTATCACGTTACAACGTTCGTCTCTTTCTATCGAGACCGATCCTGCGCGGAATAATCTTCGGATTATTAAAAAGTTGGAAATTACGTGGCGCTCTGATGCAAGCTCGAACTTTAATTGCTGCTAACCTTCAAGATTAACGAGGGAAAAGGATGTTATCGCGAATATCGCTCGATGAATGAACAGCTTTCTATTTTTTTTTTAACTCGTGCACTGCTTAGGCAGCAGGGAACTTGACGTTTACTTTCTTGTTCGAAGAGCGAAAACGTCGTAATCCGCATCTCTCGGTAATCTTGGCTAACACGTAGCTTTTGGGGGCATCTCCCTCACGACTGCTCACCGCAACTATAACTGCGAATAACCACTGCCTTATCTGGTGTTTGTCTATTATTATTATATCAATAATTATTATTATGCTATTTCGAAAGCGTTGTCGTCACCTTCGCCCCCCCCCCTTTGACTCCACCTCCCTACATATACGTACAGATAAACGATACATACACACCCCACACGTACACAACGTGCACACAAATCTATTCACGAAGAAAGAGATGCACGCTTCTTATACAGTAATTAGTATGATTAGTACTTTTGCCATTAAACGGTTTGCCATGTATCTATATATATATTATATACATATACATATTATTATATATCTCTATCATGCCATTGTCTTGAACCGCTTGTCTGATTAACGTTGCGCGTTATTTGTGGATGAGGATATTGTCGGGATGTCTTTTTAAACATTTCTTTGTATTCGTTACGACTGAATCTAATGCTACCGTCTGAGAGCAACTTTCATCCTTGTACGCTTCAATATCTATTTGTTTATTTTTTTCTCTCGCAGTGCATCTTACCGCAAGTAGCAATTACGATATGGACAGCTGTTACGAGTGTCGGGCGTGTATACTGCATGCTCATTAATATTATAATACTAAAGGAGGGCGAATCGAGAAATCAGAGGGCATAAAATACATTTTGCGTAAATTTGTTTTTGATGTGTGAAAATTATGAATCTCTCTTGCTACAATATTTCTCGATAATTATTACAATTTTTTTAATTGCTCCGTATAGTTGGTTTTATTTTAGAGATATTAAGCATTTATTTCTGTCGGAAATACTTAAAAATCTATTATTAAATATAAATATATTAAGAATTAATATATTAATATAAATATTAAATATAAATCTATTACGAATTAAATTTCAAATTTTCAGATTTTATATGAAGATCGTATCATGTCATATTTATTTTGTAAATTATTTTATTCTATGAAATATATTATAATTAGAATAATAAAACTGTAAAATAATTATGTGTATATATATATATATACACTTCTTTTTGTATCAAGAGAGTTTTAAAAAGTTCTTTAATTTAATTTTAATATCAAGCATTTTTATTACTTTTGAGTAAAAGTTTAATTAAGCCATCACGTTAAACGAAAGTTTTTTGCAATTATTCAATCTATCTTTTTTAAAACAATATAATTATGAACTTGTATCCTCTGGTTGGTATCGCATGCATCGCGTTGACATACACACAAAATTCGTAATATTCACATTAATTTCCGGATTTAAATGTGTCGCGCGCGCACGAATAATTACTTGCTGAAAAAATTTTCGAAACACTAAAATGTTTCGAACTCTCTGAGGAAGTCGATTATTTCGCCGGAGCTGTCCACATTTTCATTGGGCAATGACAATGGCGTGATTTACGACACGTAGATTCAAAGGGCTGTGAAAGAGTCGGCTTTCGCGACGGGACATTGACGAAACATTGACGTATAACACTGTTCTTCCATTTAGGACGTTTATGATTAACGCGTTTGTGCTCTTGCTTTCCGAATTAGCATACAGCTGCGAGATGTAATGTTATCCTGCCAAAAAGCAACTTTCGTTTGAAGCAAGCTGACGTGAACAGGATTCGAGTAATTTTAAATGACGGATATCTCTTGCCTCTGAAGATCGATCCCGACCGATTTGATGAGAGTTTAAGACCTTTGTCACGATTTAGAGCAAAGATACACGCAGCTTTCAGTTGAATCGCTCATTTCCGCTTACTTGGTCAAAGAACCGTGTCTCTTACGCTTGCACACTGATTGCTTTCGACGCAATTAACTACCGTGAGGCACAGAATATAGTATACATGGGCATGGAGTAAAGAAGCGCGTGCGAGCTTACCGTCCGACCGTTCGTCGAACCAACGATCATTTTCCATTGTGACAAAGCTTTCCCCGCGCACGAAAAAAAGTGGAAAAAAAGAAATAAAAACGATCGGGGATCCACCGATCGCTGCGCATCTATCGAATAGTTTCTTACTCATATTTTTGGCTAGCTCTGTCGTTATGGTTGCGGAGTCGCAGTTGACATAGTGTGTTGAACTTATTTGCAGTAGAATATTATTAATTTGACGGCTTTACGACATCCCACATCCATATTATACGATATTGCCGATAACCGCTGATTATCCAATTGTCCCCGCCCGTTCCCCCTTCTCGCCACCGCAGCCGCCTCCAGTCACTTTGGTTCGCTGGCGTGGATCGTCCGGAGGACTCTTTTCTTCCGTAGCTTCAGTAGTGAGTGGATGTGTGTGTTTCGGTCCTGTAATTCACGCAGGCGAACCAAAGCAGACGGTGAGTCGGCTCCTGGCAGCACATTAACGCTTGGGTGATGACATTATATTATCACCGCTGATACACGACCGCTCGTCGTCACCTCCGTCATCGTCGCGCGAGACAGAGATTCGATCATTTAATCACCCTTGGTACGATCGACGTTTCGAGTAACACCGTTGATCACCCAAGCAACGATCCCCCTTCTCCCGGGCCATTATTTGCATGACCAGACTCTGTGTTCGTAGCGAGTTATCTCTTATGCAATTGCAAGAATTGTTTATTATAATTATAATGGTTAATATTATGGTTAAACCACTTATTACTAGCGTTATTATTACGATTATTATTATACTGTTGCTATTAATGCTATTATATGATTGTTATTATTCTTATTACTGTTATGTTTAAGATTTCTTTAACTTTTCTTTAACTTTCTTATCATTACGATTATTACGAGTGCGCAGGATAATCATTTGCCGTGATTTTGTCCGAGAGTTATATGACAAAATAAGTTATTGGCGTTACATTTTTCGTGATACATTTTTCATATATTTTGCACGCTTCTATGGTGAGCCTATGGTATACTTTCGCGCGATTATACTTCATTCCTTTAATAAGTTTTTTTAAGAAATTTATTTATTTTTTTTTCGTATATCTGTCTGGTAGGTTGTTAATGCTTTGATCTAACGTTTTGCTAACACAAAAACCGTACTCTGGAATTTGATGTTTAATCTATTTGCTGCATTTGTCTCTTATATATATTTCGGATATACGAATAATTCTCTTCTAGATACGAGTGTACGTGTGTGTTTCCGTGTGTGTGTACATATAATATGCATACATCTTTTGCCGATGGGTAATAAAAGGAACGGGTATATAGTAGCTGTAGCTGGGTGGAGTTTCCGCTTCACTTGGGTTCACTTTAATCGCTATTCTTTTGATAGCCAATGTTCTACGACTTTATGTCTTTCTCTCTTCCATTTTTTGTCATTTTGTTAAATGTGGGATTATATTTCGCGCTCGCGAAAAATATTGCTCGCTTACGATTCGAGTAGCAACTTCAACACGGAACATTTTTCTTGTCTCCGCCGATACATCTGGTGCGTTTTAGCGGTATACGCAGTTTCGTGTAGAATGTGTGCGTACATATTATATATATACATACACACATTTTTATATATGTAATTATCGCTCTTATCTCGCGCAAACCGGGTTTACATTACGTCGATGTCCAACATCGTTTTCGATCGGGAAACGAGAGCGACGGAGAGATAGAAAGAGAAAAAAAAAGAGTGCGTGGGGGCAGTGAATTTCGAACATTCCTGTCGGATCTTTCCGTTGCTTTCCCGTATTTTGTTAACACTAAAATTTCAGTCTAGTCATTGTGCCTGAATGGCCCGCCGAGAAGAGGGCTTCCAAAACCTGATTCGCAAATTCTGTACAATATTCCACCAGCATAGGATACATACTTTGCGAAGTAACATACGCGTGAAAGTATATCAAGTGTATCGCGACCGAAATTAATATTCGAACGTGACTATGCTGAATATTTTAGTTGAGTCAGAGACTTTACGTACAATTTTCCTGGATTTTCGATGAAATTTGCGAATCAAATATCCTTATTTCTAGGCGCGCTCCTTACATACATTGTGTCCGGAATATCACGACTGGCATAACGAAAGTGTTTCACACACACATACACACACACAAATACACACACACACACAACCGGCACGCGTTATAGACATACTACGAATTCCCTTAATTCTAGCCCAAGTCAAGCCAATTTTGCAATTCCCGGCAAACCGTAAATGTATCCATTCGGTAGAGTTAACACGATTAGATGCAAAACTCTGTTGCAGTCGATTAGAATTATTTTAATTTTACACCACAATATATACAGACCATAATAGGAAATGTCCTGTTTGAAAACAAAAGTTCTACTGCAAATTATCACTTAATTCGTATGTGCGAATACTCGGCGGTCGTCTTTTACTTTGTCTTTTCTTTATTTTTAGTCAATCGATAACGACACGAGAAAAGCGTCGCTTGAAAAATTATTCATCCCGAATATTAATCCGACCGCACTGATTATTCACACATCGGTAGCAATTAATTAATATCCATATACGAACCGATCTTCTAGAGCATGTAATGAACCATGAATATGCTCTAACACTGAAGAATCTGAAGTGTATGGTTGTGCGAAAGATCTCGATGATGATAGGAATGCTTAGAAATGTACCAAGACACTCGATATTTTTAATTAATATATAAATGGATAAATGTATATCAATATGCTAAGTTTAAATAAGAAAAAGGATGAAGACTAATGGATACTTTATAGTGCTCTCTTGCAGATTATTTACTAGTATTTTTATCGACAATAAGTACACAAACATTTGGTAAAAATTGAATATTTATTTTTTACTTATCCAGTGATTAAGACTGCCTTGCATGTATAAATTAATTTTGTGATTAACGAATATCAGAATAAATGCATAATGTTATAGCACATTTCAAATTCATTTTGATGTTGGATTGAGATGGATTAAATTATCGGGTACTGGTATTTCAAGCAATCCTAAATAAAAAAGAGAGAAAGAGAGAAACATGATGAATGTGTGTATGTGTGTGAATGACTCTTGCAGGACACACGTGTGTATATGTGTGTGTGTGTGAGTGTGAGTGTGTGTGTGTGTGTGTGTGTGTGTGTGTGTGTGTGTGTGTGAAGTACTATAAGTTTCTTTTTTTTTTTTGCAAATCGTTCACCGTTCGCCGATCTCATCCGTTATAAGAGTATCTGGCACATTTTCTTTCAGTTACTGGACACCCTCCCGGTGTGCCAAGATTTTAATCGACAAGTGTGCAACCGTCCCGCCTGCAAGTTTATTCATCTCAGTAACGGTGAGTTATTTATTATTGAGAAGTACGAACTAGTCTTGCACAATTAGATTCAAAATAAGTATCATTAATTATTTGCGTGAAATGGAGATTATCGTGAGAGAAAAAATGTTCCATGTTTGAATCATTTTAATTTTAATATATAAATTCGTATTTTTCATTATGATACTTTATAGGAATATATTGATGTTGCCATGTTTAATTATTTATTTTCTCGGACGTATTTAATTAAAATTTTATTAATCTTCGACATTGGAGTACACGTTGAAGTCACTTTGTTTTTATATCTTTACCTCTTTTCGCTTTTATACATTTTATTGACCGAGAGATTAATATTAAAAATAATCTCTTTAATATTAAAGCGAAATCATACGATTACATTTGCTGCTGAATGTGTAGTAAGAATACGAGTCAATATCTGAGGGAACACTTGACTCGTCCAATTGAATTGATATTCGCCGAGCGCTTTGGCGATTTTCAAATTTCTCGCCGGTCACACAGATTGATATCAGTAACGAGATTTCCGGTGAAATCGACGACACTTACGGTGAAGCAAGCGACGGCAGAAATTCGGCTATTGAAATTCCTGCGCGACAGAACACTATCCCTCGCAGGCAGTGTCTGGCGATTATGGCCTTGTCTTTCGTTCGCCGATCGATTCCACGCGAATTTGCCAATCTTGCGTCGCAATTACAAACAATAAATCATTCCGCGGTTTTATCGCTTGAAAGAGCTCGATTGTCGTTCCACGCTTTTATTCGACTTCCGCTCTGCGACGTCGTCGACGGTGTCGATCGCCTTCATTATTCTCCGCATTATTATATGCCGTCGTTACAGCACGGCTCTCGCTTTCACGTTTAGCACGCGAATGATCTTTGCGGATGTAATGATCTCCCTTCTGTCAAGCTGCTGTGTCAATTAGATTCTATTCGTGATAATGAGCACTTTTCACTATTTGAGCAACCAATGTTACTCAAGACGCGAACGAGAAAGCGCGTCTCTCAGGTATCCAAACAATTAGCGATACTTTTTGCACAATCAATTGCGGACAATGTACACTTGAATAACGAGCGTTATTTCTATCGTCGCGAATTTGCATGAATTCCTTTGATGCCGTTGAACGATTGAGAATATTTATGCGTTGCGCTCATACTCGATGAATATTGCAATTAATGTCTGGCATTTTTTTTAAAGCTGGATATTATATAGTTTGTACCGTCATTTCTATAAATTGAATAGTTGTACATTTAAATATTTTTATTTGTGCAATATTTCTTCTTATTCCGTCAAAATAATTTTTATAATTCGAACGATGGAGCTTATTGGTTCTATGAGTTTAATTGGAGAATATATTTTAATTTTTATACACTTGCAACTTAAAAACTATCGAGGTCTCGATTTTGGAACATTATTTCTGACATTATAGTCTCTGAGAACGAAGGAAGTGGGCTGTTTTTATATCAATGATATATGTGAGTAATCGACTGATCCGTTTTTTCTGTGAATTTTCAGGAAACGTGGAGGTGATTGAAAACCGCGTAACGGTGTGCAGGGACGCAGTGAAGGGCGCGTGCACGCGACCTCAGTGTAAATATTACCACATACCTGTCGCGCTGCCGCCGGCGCCTCTGATGGCGATCGCATCGTCTGCCTCGCCATAGGGTTGTTCTTGCCAGCGGCTAACGCGCCGGGACCGCGCGGAGAAACGAGGAAGAAGACTCGATAAGCTTGCGCGTACGCGCATCTCCATACACGCCGGGATTGTGCATCGAGGCGGCATCGGTAGCGACGGCGGCGAACAAAGCGAGCGGGAAGAAACAAACGAGGAACATCGCCGATTCGATTTAGCTTCAACAGCACGTCGATATTCCTCCGCGAAGCTCCTCTCTGATGTACATGCTTATAATGCACGCGCACGAATGTGCGAACGCACGTTCAGGTGACAGGGCGGGGAAAATAGCGCGCGGAAGAATTGAGGATAGGGAAACGGGGGCGCCGAAGTGGTTTCCCGCGGCGCGAAAGTCGGAACGGGGAAGGAAGAAAACGTGTAAGCCCGAGAGTTCTTCTTGTCATGTAGAGAGAGGTTGCCGGGAGAGAAGACTGAAGCCGAGGAAAGATGCGACGGGTGATCCGCGGATCGTGGAGGTTGAAAGATCAAGCAATCCGGTGAGAATTGTTGCGTCGTCCTGAGGAGTTCGACGAAGTATTCGTTACGATCGCAGCGAGCTAGTAAGCAAAGTCTTCCTTAATGTCGTCTTTTTTTTTCCCCCCTCTTTCGATTTACATTTGGCTTCCCACGGCAGAGGCAAAACTCGCAGAGGGTTCGGAGTAACCCGTAAAACCGGTGCTGTGTTTCAACTTTCGCGATACCGGTTTCTTTCGTTAACTCGCTCGCGAGGCCGGGTCTTTCGGATCGAGTATAAAGCATCGAACGGGAAAACAATGACAACGGTTTGTCCCAACGGGTAAACATCGAACTCTTGAATACATCGGGATCCATTCTTCTTGCGAGCGAGCGAGTTAGCGAACAATGACCCTCCCTCAGCATCAAGTTTCTACGACTTCTGCGTTGGCGTGGCGAAGTCGCATCAACCAAGCTCCTTTCTCGGTCTTCATCAGTGATCGATAAACGGCAGTTTTCTCGAAGGCAGCAAAATGTAGCTGAAGAAATGATTTTTATTCTCAATTCCGTTCTTCTTAACTTTTTCAAATACAATTACTTTTATCTTACAGTAAAAGTATATAAAAGAAATATAAGGCATTATTATAAAATGCAGTATAAGACACTAATTTTTTTCATCTCTTCTTCGCCGTAGAATAAAATAATTGCTTCATTTTTTTAAAGATATTGAGCGGGAAATTTTTAATAGACCTTACATTTTCCACGCTCGAGAACGTCACGTTCTCCTGTGCCTACGATTTTCTTCCTTTTCCTAATTTGCCGCACGTACTCAGTGTCTTCTCTCGCCGTGACGTGAGATGCACGTTCACGCAATGCAAGACACGCTCGTAAGAAAATCCGGTGAGAGTTCATCTCGAAATATTGTTCTATAAAGGCGTATTAAAAATATTATACATATAATTATATAATTATATATTTACGCCAGATACCGGCGTAAGAGAGAAATCGTAACCTTATCACATAAGTAGACTAGCTAGAGGCCGCGAATCAACGCGATGAAACAAATGAACCGAAGAACACTGAACTTGGAGGAGAAAGAGAGAAACATATATAATACAAAATATAAAACGACGATAAATATCACCGAGATGATGAGAGAGAATTTACACGAGATATGATATAACGCGGCGAACGCATAACGAAGTTTTTTATACTCGTATATAACAAATCTCAATTATATTTTGTTTTTATGATAATAATGTAAACGCCTGTGTATATATATGTACGAGGAGAGACATGTATATGTATATGTATGCATATGCGAGAGGGTGTAACGATTTCGCTCGAAGGGGAGTATAATAGTTATCGGCGGATTGATTGGCTGCAATTAGACGAGCGGAGCGAAGTAATGGTCGGAAATGGAAACGTCGGAATTTCAGAAACTGCGAAGCGATCGATTCTCTCGCGCGAGAGGAAGAGGAAGCCTTAGGACGAGGTTTACGCCGGCTATTTGACTTTCGACCGTCTTACTTGATTCGCGAGAACCGAGCAAACGCCGAAAATCGCACATTCTATAGGCTGGTAAACACTAATTAATTATTACACTACGACAAATGTATATGACAAATTTATATGCATACGATAAGAAATTATATTTAATTAAAGATAGACGTCAGGAAGAGTTGGGAGTATAGAGCAAGAGCGATCGCGAGAGAGAAGATATCGCGAGGTATTCTTGGTTGCGAACGCGAAAGCTGCCGAGAAAGAAAGAGAGAGAGAGAGAGGAGAGAGAGGGAGAGAGAGAGAGAGAAACGAGAGGAATCGTTTTATATCTACTCTTCGAAACAAATGAAAAAAAAAGAAACAATTGATCCGCTGGATCGCGTGTATAGGTTTACACGATTGATAGGGAATACGTTTATACGTAAGTTTATACGTTGTTTCAGTCTTCGTAAATACGCGACCCTTCGTAAATACTTTAATTGTTGCGTTAATATCCTTTAATCTTATAATTATTCATTTCCCCGTGAAGGACCCCCCTCCATCGATCGAGTCTTTCGTCATTAAATGCATTCTTCATGATAAACTCCTTCGTGCACGCTTAATTGCATCTTCGAAGCTAATTCTCCACGATTACGCGTGCACTTCGCATACATACATACATATATATTTCGCGTCTGCGAATCTCATTTCTTTCTACAGGTTAAAATTTAAGCGATACATTCTCGCGTCCAGAAAAAAAGAATATTCCGAACAATATTTTTTTACAAGGTATACATATATATGTCGAAAATATTAATATTAAGGCATGCTTGCGGACCTAATTTCCTCGATAAATGTCTCGTGGAATGGTTGCTCACTTGATAGAATTTGCTTCAGAGAATTACTCTCAGAGTCTAATTTCCAAGTCTGCGATCAACCTAAGAGACTTGAAAAATTTTCACTACGCTAATACATACAAATACGTGGCAATGCTTGAAAGACATTTTACCGTCCAGGAGAGGCTTACACCAATCTTTCCCGACCAACGACACGATCTATCAAATATTCATACCGAAATATATTACAAAATGAAAAATGCACTTTTGAACTAGTCATGATGATGGGACAGGATCCTTCACGAAACTTCCCTTTTTGTACTGTTAAATATATCGTATTCATTTTTTTTTTAAATTTAGTTTACGCATTAATCATTAAATCGTTTAATCGAAACACTTTGATGATAGTATAATAATTTAAATGAAATTTAGGAATATAACAAAGTACTCTAACGACAAAATAAGTATAAGCCTACGGATATAAAATAATAAATAAAAAATATTAAACGAGTGATTAAAGAGTTAAGCAAGTAAATGTTCCTGTACAGCATTTAAGAATCAAAGGACACTCTTATCAAAGCAAAAAGAAAAAACAGATTATACACCTTTGGTATTAGAAGGGAAAGATCCGAGGCTGCCAGTAGGCGCGAATATAGCTGGAAGTTCAACTTTGTAAATTACTCGTGTACATAAAATAGTATTATTGCGTGAGAAGTAACTCTCGAGATTTTAGCGTAGACAGAATAAAAAAAGTACTGAGGATTCTAGAAACGTCATCGGTTTTAAAAAATCGTTCGTTAAACAAATCTATGGACGAGCGAAAAGGGGCGTTTTTAAAGCGTGTTACAGTAATATCCAGTTTTATAACTTGCATGTACTTCTTTGCGACGAATTGTTTAAAATCTTAGCGTTGATCTTTTAAATGTTTTCTTCCCTTTATTAATATACTTCTTTCTCGACACTGTGATTCTAGTCATGTGTTCGAAATCATTTATTATAATAATATTTTTCTCTCTTTGATACTGTTTCTTTTGCATATTCATATTAATAATAATTCGTACATTTATTAGAATTTTTATTTACTTTTGTCTTTAAAGTATAACGTTTAAAGTATATTAAGTATATAAAGCATACCGTTGAGTATAAATTTTGCTGTAAACGCAACTCAAGAAGGATATATGTGTAAATTCACCGAAACGAATGAGGAAAGATATAGGAACGAGTTCCTCTGTGCCCATACTTAGTATGTATATAGATTTAATTAGATACGCATAGGAAAAGAAAGAAAGGGAGAGAGAGAGAGAGAGAGAGAAAGAGAGAAAGAAAGAAAGAGAGATACATATGTTATATTATATAAAATTAAGTACAATAATCTATGAATGTCCATTTAAGTGATTCAATGACACCACGAAGAGGAGAGCGAAATATTTTCAATTGTGATTCCACTTAGAGTATACTCGATACTTTCTCTTAGAGACCCGGGGCCCCGCACTCCTCGTCTTCGGGATATTTCTTCTTCTTTGGTATCAGTAAATCGCAAACTAGATCCGTTTACTACGTCTTCGTATGGAGAGAGAGACACCAAGAGCAGGAACGATATTCAGATTCGTCCCACTCGCTGCCAGCCGCTCGGCCTGTTTAGACGAGCAAAAAGTCCTTCGAGAAGTTATCGATAACTCCTCCTTTCGTGTCGTCTCGCGAATGGTACGTGGTTCGTTAAAGCTCAGGTATACCCTGATCCCGACGCGCTCGAGAAACGAGAGAAACGACCGGGATGCCTTCGGCTTATTTTCGAACGGATTTTCCTCTCTAATCGCTAAACGATGAATTAGTTTTAGGGTAAACGAAACGGTCACATACAGACAACGCATCTAAGAGCGCGAAATTAACGTCGGACAGTACTACCCGTCTTTCCCTTTAATACCAAAATCTCTAGTAAATACACGATATATGAACGAATATTGTAATTAATAATAATATAATTACGCGAACAAAATGAAGAAAAAAAAAAAGAACGTTGGATAAAAGAAAAAAAATGAAAGAAGGATTGAAGCGCAACTCCGACTTACGGACGCAAAATACCACGAGAGTCATTCTAAAAAGTGATAACTAAAACAATGAAAAGATAAAAAGACAATGAAAACACGGTGAAAACGTTGTGACGAATCCACTGGAGTTTGAGCTTCCCAACTTGAGTCAAGGGTTTTAGCTGCTGCAGCAAGCAATCACAAAGCAAAACGATTATTTGTAATTAAATAAGAAGTTCGCCCGCGCGAGTCTCGCTGCCGCCGTCGTGCGTCTTCGAGCGTTCTTCGTCGTCTCCGAGAGGAGAAATCGACGGAGAGCGTCATCGTCTCGCGCAGCGGCACGGAATTCGGCGGGTGATTTATATACGCTGTCGCTTATATATCTATATATAACAACAGAATGCTGCTTCGCATGGCCAACGATTGCCTGCTGGACCGCATGAGAAACGCGATTATTCGGAGATAACAGTTTGCCACATTGTCCGGATGTTAATTCTTAATTGGACTTTTGTGCCGTTGTAAGATTAAATATATCGCAATACCGTTTCTGCAGGCAGCTAGTTGAGAATTAACGAAAATTGTCGAGGGACGTTTGCGAAATCGGAGCAGCTTTTTCGAGTTCATGACGACGCGGTGGCGCGTCCCTTCTTGCAATCCTCAGAGTTGCGCGAACAAAAATGACGAATGCTCGATTCTATTCTCATGCGTTCTGTCGTTCGTTGGCCGGATATGCTCGTGTGTACCTACCTAGCTTCTTGCGCGCTACGCATTTTTAACTCTGCTAGGAACCAGAAATTGAGAAGGAGGTCGAGAAAGAGAAAGGATTCGAGATTGGAGCGAGAGATAGAGAGGAAATGGAACGATGAAAGGCAAAACGTGTTTTTATTCTGCAGAGAAATCAGTCAGCGTTCCGACTTATCGTCGCGATTATTTTGAATGAAATGGGAAACAAACGCAAACGTTTAAGCGATTAATTCTCTTAATTAGATTGTCCGTCGACGATTTACATGCCCGAAATTATCTGCACGAAATTCTGACAAGACTTATGGAAGTATTATTCGTAAATTCGATCGATTATCATGTAATACATAGAGAAAATATTGAAGAAGAATAAAATAATATTTTCTGGTGAAATGATAGAAGAAACGTCATGGCAAAGAAATAAAATGGTTTCTCTAAATTTTTCATTTGACATATTAAAATTAAACAAGCAATTTAGAGAAAAATCAAGAAACGCAAAAAGAAAAGTAAGATACGATTAATTGCTATTAGATAAAAAATTTAAATAGAATTTTGCTGTCGCACACTTTTGAAAAATTTAATGAAAAGTTTTTAGTAAATAAACTTCAGTAAATACATTAATAAATATGAACGAGATGAAGTAATGTCGATATTATCAAGTAAATGAAAAGTAAAACTCAGACTCGTCAAACTTATTAAACAATTTTTATGCTATATTTACTGTATAGATATAAGATATCTTAAAATCAATTCAAGATAAGATAATTAAATCAAACGTAATATTAGTTATATGTTACTTTTTTATATTTATGGAAATTATAAAATTCCTTAAAATAGATAATTAAGATGACATTTTTTTGTTTATTGAATTTTAATTGTGAGTTAATATTAATATAAATAAAATATATAAGTTTATATTTAATTAATTTTTATGATAAAAACTCCATGAAAAGACTTAGTTCTTTTTTTATTTATATACTTTTTTAGTAAAATTATATATTGCATTTTATTATCAGATACATGTGTATATATTTTTAATTTTTATTCCGCAATAATCAATATTTAAATGGAGGCGAGCAATCTCCTTAGTTGCATAATTCGGTCATTAGTTAATAGTATTAATACAGATATAAAGAGCGTCATGAGATAATTGCGACTGCTACTGGATTTCTCTGCAGAAACGTTTTGACTTCTCATGTAGATTGCTTTCCTTGTTGGTACGTGACGATTCGCGAATAATGAGAGGTCGTGTAAAGAAAAAGAAGTTTAGGAAAGAGATGCATTGAAAAAAAAGAGAGTAATATAACGTAGTAGGAACTGGAACGAGATGAATTTTATAGAATAGACGAGATGCAACCGGATGCTATTTCACATACATATACCTACGTATATATGTAAGTATGTATATACGTGTTTACGTGTATGTGAACACATTCCGAAATTGAGCAATCGCTCCCTCGATGCTGTACGCGATTCTTCAAAAGAGTTCCTTTTATTCAGAGTACTATTGCATATATGTATACAGACCTTTTTCCCCGAGCATATGGGCGATTTTCCTCCAGCTGGCGTGTGTAAGATCGCGAGACAGGGAGAAGAAGGAAAGAGAAGGAAAAGGAAAAACATATTTTGGTATGAAGAACAGGGCGGCGGGTGTCATCCGCAGACGCACGTGTGTCACGCAGCGATTTTTGAGGATTGCCAAACGACAACGAGGAATGCCCCCCCGTAAGCTTACATTTGCAAACAATAATGGGAGAAATTGTCTAGGTAAAAAGAAAACGAAAAAAAAGAAACATTTAAGCGACTTTCTAGATAAAGAGCCTTAACATTGGTAGTTCGATGTTGATGGATATTAACTTTTTGACTAAGCTAACGAAGACTATAATATTTTTGAATTAGGTTATTAACACCTAGTGGTACATTGTAGCCCGCGACTTAGGACGAGAGTCTTACTGACGAACTAATTGCATGTCGATGTATCAGCATAAGCTTAATAGCTTTTAGTAGATAGTGATTACCGCGCCGCGTCCTTTTTGCAGGAATTCCACCCTGCGATTTTCTCCATTCTCCGCCGCGTTGAGAGACCTCAAGAGCAGCCCGCGGACGTTCTTGCGCCGCTCCTTCGTTATTCCTTCATTTTCGCTTTTCATGCTCTCCCTGCGGCTTCTTCCCTCTTGTCCCCACACCCGCGAGCGAAAAGGGAGTGCGAGTGAAAGGAAGATTTAAAAAGAGAGAGAGAGAGAGAGATAGAGAAAGCAAGAGTGTAACGCTCGCGTTAGTAATGCTTAGTGTCTCTGTAATATTATACACGAGTGTACTATATACAATGACTTTAGATGACGTAGAATATTCAAGATGAAACACTAAACGAACAAAAGCGGAACGCTTCTTTCGAGCTCTCGCGACGAACTTACTTAGGAGGCACGCTCTCACGGAAAAATACTCTATTTCGCTGGAGACAGACGCGCTGTGGCCGAAGATATAATCCCCTGCCTTGAAAACGTTCGTGGTGCACCTTCGGCCCCGTAAAATCGAAGAAAAGCGTCCAGAGTACTCCCTCGCCCCCTCCCCGTTCCCCGTCCCAACTACCTATATTAGAATACTCCGTTTGTCCGATCACGCAATGGGGTTTTACTGATTAACTTTAATACTATAGTTCGTATAGAGGATACCTACATATTACTTACGGCTTGCGAGACAATTGTAATTGCATTTTAACCAACGATTTCGAGGTATAACGTATTAGAAGGTAGCACAAGAGTTCGTTTTTGTCCGGATCGACACTTAAACGACAGATCCGACACCTCAGCCCCCTTACTATCTCCGAGAGTCGTCATCTCCGTGTTGAAATCGATTAAAGTCGAGCGTGTTTCTTCCCCCCCGCTTGTGTGTAAGCTTTGCGCCTCTTGCGAGATGCTTCTTAGGCCCTCGATCCCACTTACACGCACGTTAAACATGCACACGACACACACGCCACGTGTACTCGTGCATACATATGCCGCCAGTTACACGGATATACTAATATACAAAGTATATACACGTACACACGATGCCCTAGATATAATACGTTCGTTCCCGAGTTCACAAGTAGACACGTTTCGCATATCCAAGAAGCTACGCTAAGGATAACTATATGTATGTATATAGAGGATTCTCCTGTGAATGTGCGCGCGTAGTTAGAATCGGCTCGCTTAACAGACGATACGTCGTCACCTATTGCTATTCGCTGCATTGACAGTTTCCTTTCGTGTTGCGCGATAGTTTCTGCTGTCGATTTAAAAGCGATTACAAAATGGCAAAATTGTACGTTTTTTCCATAACTTTCTACGGTAATTTGTTGGCGGGAAATTATTGAAATTAATGCAGATTTAATCGTTCTAAAAGAATAACTATTCTGTTGTTGTATCAATCTTTTATTCTAAACTTTATTATAAATACTTTTTTGGGTATGTGTGTACAGAGAGAAAATGAGCTTTAATTTCTTTTAATCGACGGTGACAACAACTATTGCTACTCGATTAACATTAGTCTTTGAGAGTCTTTCTTCGTTACAATGCTTTCTTTCCCGTCAAGCGTTTTACCTGATATTGTGATGTACTTTCTGCAATATTAGTTCCCCGGTGCCTTTATGATTGAAAAGAAAAGTGGTTTAATGTTACACATTTTACTTTACATCTTACGAAGATGGCTTGATCTCTATATATATAATCCCTATTTCCGCGCCCCTCTGAACATAATAAACACGGTCGCCCCCCTTGACTACAAGTTTCTGAGAACAAAAGAAACAATAAAAAAAAATAATGAACAGTGAACAACGCTTAAAGACTAAATTGAAATGAATCCTATTGGGAATATGTAAGATTAAAGAACAAAAAAAAAATTAAAAATCACATAATATTTAAGGTCATGAATTTATAAAGATATTTACACTTTAAGAATAAAGAGAATCTTCTGTGGCAGCATAATATACGGAAAATTACTAGTTCGACACTTAAACTAACCGTATGTTGGAGACGAGGACGAAGGATTTTCTGGATACGTAGACGCGAGGATAGTGTCCCGACGATCCTTCGGATCGCTGCGTCTTCCGACAGTGATGTAACTATTAACACGTAATCCCTTAACGTTATATTTTTCCGGTGGTAGCTCTCGCGTTTATGCTAAGCGCCTCGTTTCCGGTATTGGTAGCGAGCGACGCTTAAAAGCATCGTCCTGATAGCGATCGTCGCGCTTAGCGGAAATGCGAGAGCTGCATTAGCCATCGGCAGTTTGTGATATATTTAGTGAAACAAATTAAAAAAATGGTTGTTATTCAAATTAAAAAAAAGAGAAGAAAGAGAAAGAGAGAGAAAGAAAGAGAGAAGAGAAGCGCCTAGCGATTTTACATCCACACACTTACACACCAAAAGGATTTGGTAGTATAATTGCGCACGCTGCTGAGAGCGATCCGATCCATAACACTGAGACTAAATCTCATAGGGCATTCCGTGGTAGATAATGAGCAGAAGGTTGCCTTTTTCAAAGCTTTTTGTGGTCTCCGCAGTTTCAATGAATGTTTGAAAGGAGTAGTCAATTTGCATGCAAGGAGATAATTTCAAGATCGAAGCCAATATTCTAAAAATGCAAAATAATTATTTCTCGTTATATATATCTTAAACTCGAGAAAGTAAATAAATCTTTATTAAGAATAAAATCTCTAAGAAACAACTAGGCCTATTTAATTACATTTATTTAGTAAGCATTTTAGAGATGTTTATTTCGAAATCTTTCTGCTTTTCAAACTTCAAAGTCTTTATGAGTCAAATCGAAGGAATTGAAAGTGTCATTTTAAATCAGAATTATCTTAGCTTTTAAGATGACGCCTTCAACGTTCGTCGATCGTGGAAACTGAGGACTCTCGACTAACAAAATGCTTCTTTGAAGAGGTGTAACAGGTACTATCGATCTACCAGCTTAATGTTGTTTATTATTACATAACAATTTTATATACATCAAGCCATTTCTACTCATTACGATACATAATTTTTTATAACGGATTCAGCAACGCAGATTGTGAACCACCTTACCATCTTACGTCGCCGGCCTCCTCTTAGCAGCGTCGACCGCCGTGTATAACTAATTGTAAATTTTAGGTATTATCGCGCGTATAATAAGGAAAAAAAAGAGCGATAAGTGAGAATGAGAGGCGAACTATCGTGGAGGAGAGATGGAATAAGAAGATAAACAAAAATGATAATACACATAACAACACACACACTATATATATATTGTAATATTATTTTTCGAACATAGTAATGTAATGTAGAATATAATATATATATTATATATATATTATATATATATATATTATCGCGCGTATTGTAACGATCATTTCGTATAGCGCTAGGCTGGACGAGGTGTTTTTGGAGGTTTAAGAGAATTAATTAAGGTGGGCCAGAAAAGAGCGGGCGGGCGTTGCCGAGCAGCGCGAGGTCACACTGATATTTTTACCAAGTTTTTCGAATATCGGAGATCCCCCACGATTCCTATATAATGAGAACTTAAATGTATCCTCGCGCTACTGCCGCCCCCGCGCTATTTATTAGCGATCACCCGCCGACCAGTCGTCGAAATTCGATTCGAGCTCACGTCGTGTTCAACTTCGTACAAATATGGAAGCAAACAACATGTAAACAACACACTACGACATATAACGCATATAAACGTACATATTTAACATATGAACAACAAGGTGAATGATACAATCGATCGCTATGCTTACTCCGAAATTGCGATCCTTAAGATTAGCCTCTAATGTATAATTAATCGATCTCCATTATACATTGAGGGAGCAATTGACGTTCTTTTAACGAATCTAAATTTTGCATTCTAAACCGAAGACACATTGGCCCTTTTGTTTAACGATAAAGAATTGCAGCGAAGATGCAAAATTGTGCCATCTGTTTGTAGAATAGATTAAACACGGGAAAAAAAATGATATATTTTTTAAGTAGATATATAAAGGTTATAAAAATATATTTTATTGCAGATAGATATATATCCGAGTTCTGTGTATGTACAGACGCAATTTTCACGAGATAACGTAGTTGTCTCTTCTAATTTCAAAATGTTTCTCAACATAACTCCAATTCGGCAATTACTTGAAATCAAGTCTGTGTCGGTTGTTCCCGTCCTATAATAAAGTACAATTAGGCAATATTAATGGAACAAGAAAATAATAGATAAAACGCATCTGTTGCAGTTCAGTAATTTTGAATTATTGACGACTGGCCCGCGGAGAATTTTCAATTTGTCGCGTCGAAGATCGAAACGGTGTAATAACGTGGCGTACGCGAAATCGATCTTCGAACGTGCGATCACGGCGATTCTCGTCTTTTTTACGTTGTTTCGTTCTTCGAGGCGATGCGTGCGTATCTTAATTTTTCATTGTTCACAGAGAAGGGACGAAGGATCGAACAGAGAAAGAGGCGTGTACAGTGGGAATGGTTGGCTATAATATGAGTAAAAAAAAAAGAAAGAATGGGAAAGTCAAAACTTACTCCCCCGTTCCCTCCCGCCTTCCTCTCCCTTCATCTCCCACACTTTCAAATCCATCACTTTTGGAAAACTCCTCGAGTATCGGCCCAATATGGACAACATAAAGCGAGATGTTTCCCCCCGACGGCGAGAAAACGACTGTGTAAATTTTGCGAGAACTAATGTAATACGTAAAAAAATGAAGAAAAAGAAAATGTTTAACTAATACGTTGTGTTTTAACATACTTATCGGATATTATTGGTTGTCGAATATATATGCGCCCAACAAAATTCAAAACTTACGACGCGAGTTGCGGCTGAGATAGACTTCTTCCTTTCGTTTTGTTTTTATATGCAGTTGTTATTCGATGTTTTGTTGTACGAATATGCTGGCATGTTGAATCGTGGATGAGAAGCAAGAGTCGCGAAGCTGGACATATCTATTTTCTGCGAGGCGCAATCGGCTCGTTACGGCTCCTAAGTTTCGCACATTCAATAGTTGCGTTAGAAACGCCGCGTGTGACAACCCTGTTTTGTCCATTCGTTCGCCCTGAACGAATTTGACCGGTGGCTTAGCACATCGAATACGCAGCAATATTTCGTACAACGCGGACAGACCGCCGTAAAGCTTGTCGCAACGGCACGAGCAGATTGCGCGTCGCTTTTAATAGAGAAGAGAAGTAACTATACGGACTAGAGGAAAATTAACATTGTGATGTTCATTGATCAAATATGTCAAAAGAAGAAGGCCTACTGGTTGAGGCCCGACATTTCTGAGTACACTATAAATAATAAATATTATGTAAAATTTATTGAATATGGTGCATATTTCATTGCCTCACCTTATATCCATGATGTACAAGATATCTCTAATAATGAGGAATAAGAAAATTAAGAAAATTAAAAGATTAAGGAAATTTATTTTGAACTTCTGCAGCTTTAACGGCATTTTCTAATCAAGATTTAATATAATTTAAAAATGAAACAATTTCAAGACGATTATAAACTTTTCGCTAAAAGAAGATAAAAAGATTTTCAAATCAGTCGCTAAATTTGAATATAAAAAATATGATGACAGTATTGAGGTGTTTTACCTTTTCTTTTGCATCTCAATAAAAAGAATCTCGTTTCGCGGCAGTGAAAAATTGCGACGGCCGATTTCTCTTAGAGTACTTCTTTGCGAAACAGTGCCCCGCCAAGTTGGCGCAAACATCGTGGAATTTATACTGGCGACGATATTTCACGGGATATCAGATGTCACGTCTGTTGCGAATTGCATTACGGACGCTCAGCGATGCTGCTGCAGCGGGATGCATGTGCAGGCGTGCAGTCGTCGACGTTTGAAATAAACACATGTACGGCGAACGGCCAATCGCGGCCGGTTGAATGTGCGCCGCGAAGTAATACACCGCGAGTGCACGATAGCAATGAGCGATAATGCCGCGATTGCGCACTGTCGGGAAAACAGCTCGACTGCCATTTTCGCTACGTGAAAATCCATCCTGAGGCTGGCCGACAGTGACATGATTCGATGTGGACAATGCAGGCAGAATTTTCTCTTGGCCGAGATAGGAAGAAGAAAAATATGTAAGAGCGGACATTATAGGACCATCTGATCTCCAATAAAATTCGGAGGAGGGGAAAATACGGGAAATTCTGTAGGCGCGCTGAAAGATTCTCCTTCGAAATGGAAAAACTGGATATTACATGAGCGAGTAATTGTGTCAAAATGTGTGCGTGCACCTGTACATGAGAATCTCTTAAATTTTACAAGTTTAAAAAAAAGAAACTAACATTTATTTCGCGTCCGTTCTATTGCTGATGATCAATAGAAGTGTCCGACATCGTCTATAAAAGTGTCTGATCACATGTAGCATTTATCACTGCGACTCTCAATGCAAGAGCCAAAGTTCAATCCTCTCTGGAGCCAATTAACTCTATCTGTTAAAACAGACCAATTTTATTTAATTCTTAGGAAAAATAAATTGTTAGATTACTATCTCCCGCTGATTTCTGGAAGAATACTTCAGTTAACGAAATAAAAATATTAAAAAGCCATGCTATTTTAAAGTCGTCGAGTTTGACTTTGAGACATCGGGAGGCTGTAATTTATGCAAATTTAGTTGAGAAACGATAAGCTGTCATTAAGTAGACCGGCATTAGCATCATCATCAGCGTGCAGTATCACGGAGCGAAGGGGACTTTTGCCAAGGCGGTTGGCAGGTCTGGCTCGTCTGTCTCTACTTGGCCTACTCTCCGTGTGTTCCGCATGGGTTTTCGCAATCGCCGCGCGGAATCGCGGTAAAAACTCGCGATTACGTTCGCGATCGATTAGGCTCGGCAGCGCGGCTAATGAACCTGAGTGTGACGATGCAAGGCGCTACGGTCGGCAGTCCAGTTGCAGCGTCCTGATGTGTCCGATCGCGTAATTGTCTCCGAGGCGTCGTGAAAATCCGGAGCGACCGTCGTCGAAGCGGATGGTCGCCGCGGTGTGCTCCTCCTGAAAAATGCGGTGGCACCTTCGGCGAGGAACGTCACCTCGTGCGTGCGAATACGACATTGTCGAGGAACGATTGGAAGACTCGAAAGGTTCCCAGCGTACTTCCTCGACCTGGGATCTCGCGAGGATTCGCAGTATGCGGATTTCGCGTGCGCATACGTGCGCAATGGTGCACGGCGTATAATTGGTGCACGACGGGCTGTTGACGCGGGCATCCCTTCTGTCAGTCGAGGGTGGGTGAGACACCTGAGTCCTCGCTGACGGACAGACGCTTTTAGACGGTTCTTCTCAGTGGCAGCTACAGCGAACTTTTAATTTTGTTGCTGTTGACCATCCTCCCGCGTTGTAAACTGCTCTGCTGGGTTTCTGTATTGAAATTTCGTGACTGTAAAATTTAATGCTACTTTTTTAGTGAATTTATCATTGTGGACTGAATTCATCTCGATCCTGATAATCTGACGATTTAAATATTTTGGAAATATAAGTGGACGAGTTTTACTAAATATTTTAATAAATATTTCTTTCTTGTGCATTGTGACCATGTGCTGACTGCCGCACTTATCGCGCAGTAAACCGGCAGTTGAAAGCTGTTGTATGGAGAAGTGTTTACCTAAAAGAGCGGAAGGATTTAAGCATCATTAATTCAAGAGCATTTACACAGATATTGCATCACAATTAACATAGTAAATATTTAATAAACATATATTTACCTCTGTGAATACGAATATATATTTATTTTAGGGGAATTTTTTTACATAAAGCACAATATTTTATTGTTATGTAATATATAAAGTGATCTTTTATTTGAGCAAAGCATATATTATTTATAAATTAGTTATTATTACTTATTTATTCAATTTTTATAAGTTATCAGATAATTATAGACATTTTATATGAATATACTGCAAGTATTATTGCTTACAAAATGTTCATAAAAATCTTTATCAATTTAATCAGACATAATATAATTTGAGTTTGTAAAATATTTATTCACAATAGATATGTATATCGATAATTTGTCAGCTTCTTCTGATCACGCTCGCGACACGCGACTATTTAACTTGACTCTATTATTGCTGGTCAAGGATTACACTGATTTATTCGATTAATTATTTTTATTTCTCGGAACGAAAGTGATTACACAATATAAATACTAAAACTATTTTGGACATTATATTGAATTTACAACTTTTGATTAATAAATAAATGCAATTAATATAACTTTTTTTACGTTTTGCATAATGTTTTTCTGTTTTTATGTATTTACATGATTAATTTTAATCAAGTAATTATTTACAATTAAAATAACGTTGATCATTTAATATGATTTTTGTATCAGATTTTTATAATTATATTATAATTATAATTAATATTATAATTTATTCGAATTTATGACATTGATTAAAATTATATATAAAAGTGTATAATATAAAATATTGCTTATAATTAATATTTAATCATTATCAAAGATTAATATTATTTTTTATTATTATATTTAATATCTAAAATCAATTACTATTTTCTTTAAGTATTTCTAACATTGTTTGACAACAATATAAAATTAGTATAAACACATTTCAATATGAATATATTAATCTTCTCCTCCTTTTTTGCAGAAGCGAATCATTGCATTAGCTTTATCCTTTCAAGAAGTTTTATTATATTAAATTGAAGAACACGTTTTATCTTCGACGACAATATGGACGATGATATCGATGATAAAGACGATACGAAGCGGTAGGAGCTTATTTTGAAACTCTTATGCAACTTATTTAATGTTTGTCGCGATAAACATTAAGTGTTTAAATGTTTACCTTTCAGAAAATCGCGTAATCTCAGCGAAAAGAAACGCAGAGATCAATTTAATATGCTTGTGAACGAACTCGGTAGTATGGTTACTGCCAATACGCGAAAAATGGATAAATCCACAGTACTGAAATCGACAATTCTATTTTTAAAGAATCACAATGGTAGGTTTATGATTCTTTATAGTATTTTATTTTAAGTTAAAATATTTCCGTAAATGTTTCTAATTAAAACTGTTAAACTTTAACTACGCATAAAAGAATTAATAAATGTATTAAGTTTTTTATATCATTTGATAAACTTTCAAATGTTATTTTTTGTAGTTACAGTATACAGTTGCTTATTTTCAGAAATAGCTGTTAGGTCGAGAGTTCATGAGATTCAAGAAGACTGGAAACCATCTTTTCTTTCTAATGAAGAATTTACTCACCTTATATTAGAGGTAAAATTACTTATTACAGACTATAGTAAGTTAAACATAAAATTATAATAAATTCTGTAGTGTTATTTAAGATACTAGATACATTTAAGGATGAAGATATATTTAATATGAATGTTTATATGTAAATATAGGCGCTAGATGGATTTATAATGGTTTTCTCTTCAAACGGACATATTTATTATGTCTCTGAAAGTGTTACGTCTCTACTTGGATATCTTCCGAACGAATTGGAGAACACAACTATTTATGATATAACATATCAGGAGGACCAGCCGCATTTATATAATGTCTTATTAAATCCCGGAAGCACACGAGACAGACGCAGTGTGAAGAAAGGTATTTTTTAATTTTTAAAAATTAAGAGATTTAAGTGATTTTTATTAAATATGATTTTTTGACAGAGGACCAAATTTCTTTTATGTGTCATATTAAAAGGGGCGGACTCGATTTTCGGGAAGAATCTATCTACGAACTTGTACAGTTTATCGGATATTTTCGTGAGTAAAATATTTCAAACTTTTTAACTTGACTTTTAACTTTTAACTTTTTAACAAAATAAACCAGCATTTTACATAAAACCAGCTTTCTCATAGAACTTTACAGTTAAAATCGAATTTTATCAATGCATTGTGTTGTTACAGGTTCTGCTATGGATAACGATGTTGAAACTCTATTACCAAATCAGAAACTTAGTAATACCAGCGGATCAGATAACAAGTATTGTCCTTAACTTAAGTATTGTATATACAAATTTTAAAATATAATCGCATCGCAAGTTAATTCACTTTTAATTTTGCAGATTGGTCTTCGTGGGTACGGGACGTTTGCAAACTCCTCAACTTATCCGAGAGTTATCCGTGATGGATAATACAAAGTCGGAATTCACATCCCGCCATAGTCTCGAATGGAAATTCCTATTTTTAGATCACAGAGCTCCGCCCATTATTGGGTATTTACCTTTTGAAGTTTTAGGCACTTCTGGTTACGATTACTATCACGTGGACGATTTAGACAATGTAGTTACATGCCATGAATCATGTGAGTATTGAAAAAACGATCGACTATTACGATCGAGTATTAATTATCTCATTTTTTTAGTGATGCAGAAAGGCGAGGGAACGTCTTGCTACTATAGATTTCTCACGAAAGGCCAACAATGGATTTGGCTGCAGACCAGATTCTACATCACTTATAATCAATGGAATTCGAAACCTGAATTTATCGTATGCACGCATTACGTGGTCAGTTATGTTGACGTAATCAAGGAAATGCGCGCGGAATCGGGGAGTTACGATAAAACGCAAAATCAGGACGTTTTACTACCTGTAAAACAAGTAAGATGATAGACGACACGCGATTGTTGAATTTCATAATTATTGCGATACTAATCGCATAGAACAAAATAAATGCGTATGTATAAACGCGGACTTCAGAATGAAAACAATTAAAATAATAATTATCGTTAGAAAATTTTATATTTTAGTGTACAAAATTTATGCCAGAAAATCGTTTAATGGGCATTGTTCTTAAATATTATTTTTATTGTTATTTTTCAATCAATTTATATTGCCTAACACATCTTATGACTTATACATATAATTTAACCATCTTCATTGTATATTTTATTAACGTTGTAGAATATTACGGATAAAATATTTACTATAGAAAAACTTAAACAAGGCAATAAAAAAAACAAAAATAATTTTAAAAATATATTTTAAAAAATATATAATAGAATAGAAAACAAAGTAGAAATTGTTACTCACGCACATCGAGTATTTCTTTCTTTAACCAATTTTTAAATCAACACAGTCGAATATTAATTATTATTACGATTACCTTTATAATTTAAATTCGATTTGCGCGTATGCGTTGCATTTATATTTGTTTTATATCTTCACACGCACAGGTAATGGCATCTTGTCAAACACCATTAACGCAGTGGTCAAACAAATCATCGAGAACGTCGAAGTCAATGACAGTCGCTTCCAATCTCCGACATCGTGGTGACGGTTCCAATACGTCTTCAATATCCGTTTCGTTACGAAGTTCACCACAATCACAAATAACACATGGATCAAGATCGAATGCAGCCTCTGCAAGTAGTTCCGTAGTGTCGAAGCCGATAGCATCGGTAGAAAATAGGCAACAGCAACAAACGCAACAGCAGCAACCACAGCAGCAACAGCAGCAGCAGCCGCAGCAACAGCAACCGCAACAACATCAGCTCGATATCAATCAGTCATGTATTAATTTTATGGATCCCACGCAATATGCAACAGTTAATCTGCAATCAGTCGTTACAACGGGATTTGCGACGCCTGCTGCTCCAATTCTTTCATCCGTACCTACTCATGAGGTAAAAGAAATAAATAAGTGAATAAATTGAATTAACATCAATTGCATACATATAACTGTATATACTTAAATGTACAATTTTCTATTCCGATCGTGTTAAAAGTTTGTTAAATAATTGCGTTTCAATTCATTTTTTATAAACTGGAAAGACTTTTGCAAGCAGTTTAATTTCTGAATAGTTATTCTGAAAATTTTTATTTTGTTGTATTTTCGATATTTTCAGATGTTACATCAGCAGGGTATAGTAATGACTCCTGCGCAGAACCAAATACAAGATGAATTACAACGGAAGCATGAAGAGCTACAACAACTGATCGTGCATCAGCAAGAAGAATTAAGAAGGGTCTCAGAACAATTGTTTATCGCCCGATATGGAATTCTCACGCCATTATTGAACGTTTGTATATCTTTTAAATAAGAAATTATGCGATCGTATACCTAACTTTTTTAATTTTCGGATAATTAATTATTATTGTTTTAAACGTACATTTATCTATTTATCTATATATTTTTTAAATTTCGCTTTTTTAATTTTTTATTTGTTAAATGTTAAAATTAGAATTGTTTATTTAAATACTATCTGCATAAGAGACATAAGAAAACTCATTGATTGTTAATTATATTTCCAGGCTAGTATACCGTATAATCCTTCAAACCCGTGTCAACAAGCAAACCGGTGTAATACCAATAATACTAATGTGCAATTGCCCACATCAAATAGCGTACAAGGCGTGAATGTACTTCCCATACCAATTACTGTGCCAGTGCCTATAGTGCCTACGGAATTATTTTCGCATTCCTTACAAGTGAATCCGTCGCCGGGCTCGACGCATGGCAATGTGGGCGCTATAATTCAAACCCAGCAGCAATCGCAGCATTCGCAATTGCAGCATCAACAGCAGCAGCAACAGCAACAACAGGGGCCACCGCAGCAGGAAGGTAGCAATTCCGATCTCGTGCCTTTCCAGATCTGTCCACAGCAGGCCGAGATAATGTACAGTAACATGGAGACATCCTCAAATCAACAGCAAAGATCTTCACAAAATTAAAAAAAAAATTCTTTTTCATATTCTACTTGTGTCTACCTAATTAATAAGCAAGAAATTTTCAGACTTAGGATTTTTCAAAAATTTTTTCTAAGTTTGTTCTATTTATTTATCGCTGTAAAAAATTGACTTATAATATCTATTATCATAATATATAATTGTTACATTATCTGTTCTTTTTTAAAGAGACTATTGCGGTTTTTGTAAAAATTGTTGTAAGTGTTGCAAGTGTACAAAAATATTTTAAGAAAATATAATAAGAATATTTGTGTGATAGCAGCAGATATTGTGTAAAATGTAATTTTGACATTTTACAATAGCGTGCAATTTTTAACATATTAACTATTCTATAATTGTTGTATATGTTATATACAATATATTGTTTATAATTTTATGTAAGATTTTCTCGTTCAATAATCTTTAGAATAGACTTCTATATAATGGATTATCGTGCAATTCCATTTTCAAGAAACTCTTAAATTACAAGGCAATGTAAAACAAAATAGTATTGTGCCACAAAATATTCCGAGCAGCACATATTGGTTGGCCAACGGTTAGCCAACGTTGTCCAACCGTTGGCCAAACAATATGTGCTGCTCGAGATGTATATTACATAAAATTAGAATTTATAACAATTAATTACGCGTATTATAAAATAATTTCTAAGAGAGAGAGAGAGAGAGAGAGAGAGAGAGAGAGAGAGAGAGAGAGAGAGAAATGAGTTAAGTTTTGATAAGGAATAAACATTTTTACTTAGAGTATAACTTTTATTTAATTTTGGAAATCTTTCCAAATTATACATATATACAATGGTACCAATTTTTTATACAATTAATAATTCTTATGTTACGATTTATTCACTCTTCTACTATATTAAGAATGTAATTTATATTTTTGTAGAAAAAAAGATTCTCTCAAATTATAGAATTATCTTGCAAAAGGATAAAGTGATTAAATATTTAAAAATTACTGCGTTATTGTATGTGTATATTGTATAAAATTACAAATAGTGAATATTCTCAATAAATCTGAGAATATTGAGCGTACTGATAGAATCTATGTAATTATTGAACAAAAAAGAGCGTTTTAACTAAGAAAGTAAAAGTATATTGTATTTATTGTAAAATTTTTATGTAAATTTTAGTAATCTCTCAAGAATAATTTGAGTATTTCTATAAAATATAAAGCATTTTTATAGCAACAAGTGAGAGAGCTACGATCAAAAGTGGACACATCACGTTTACAAGTATTTATTGAATTTATTTTTCTAATAAATGTCATTAAAGTCAATGGAGAAGGGACCAATCTCCACATTTTCCGGAACAGGGTGTATTCATATATTGTATATGTATATGATAGTAAACAAAGTAATATATATTTTGTGCTATAATGTATATGTATAATGTTATCATTTTCTTACATATCTAATGTATATTATAATATATACATGTATGTTAGATTTCTATAACATTTCGTAATTGTTGTCCGATCAAAATATCGAATCAATATAGAACAAAAAGCTTAATATTGATCAAATTACGATATGCCATGCGTTCAAATTGATGTGACGACAATATTCTTGAAACGACTGCGTATAAAATGTAAAATTAATATAGATTGATATAAAAAATTTTTAACAAAAATTATTTATACATATAATTGACAGCTTCATATCATACAATCGAATTTAAGATAAATGTATATTAAATAATTAGTTTTGGAAATTTACGAAGTCTATAAGTTTTTATTGTTCCTCTAATGTTCATAATTTTTCTCTTACTTTTTCAATAATTACATAAATTTGCTATTTTCAACAAAAATGATAAAAATAAACATCATGTATAATATTTATTTAATATATTGAAATTGAAAGACTGCAACGTGTTCCAATTTTATTCTTATAAAAATTATTTTTTTTATATATAAAAGTTACGTAACAATAAACATTTCTAAGAATATTATTACAAAAATAAAATTTCTCAATATGTAAAATGATATTTATTTCATATGTATTACTTCAATAAAGCTTATTACTTTTACAACGTAAATATGTACGATTTAATAAAATATATTATCGTATCTATATATATATTATAGATAATATATAGATACGATAATATATTTTATTAAAAAGTACATAAATTGTGATATTAAAATATGTTATGTAGGAATAACATAGAATAAAATTAATTTTAATGATGCAATTTTCTCAACGCATCCGTCAAAATTTGTACTTCTTGATTCACATTACTTACAAGGGCTTCCACTTGCTGTTTACTGTCGATAATGCTGATACTCTGCGTATAAGCATCATATCTGACTCCGAATTTTCTCGGTATGGTTTGAGCAAATTTCCTAAAATTAAAAAAAATTGATTATTCTTCTTGCAAGTTTATTCTTTTGTTTGACACTATTAATACAGAAATTGTGAATTTATAATTTTAAACAAACGAGAAGTGCGTTATATCTTGTATAAAGTGCATTACAACTTTGTGATAAATTGCATTACTGCGTACGATTAAGAAAACAAAAATTGACCTGGGGCAAGATAGATAAGAGAAAATCTACTCGGCACATTTATTTGTAGTTCCAGTACTCACGTCATCTTTTCTTTTGCGTCCTCGAAGTTTTCAGCAACATAATATACGGGTTGATATTCTGTTATCGGATATTTTTGCAATGCAGTCTTCGGTGGATCAAAAGGTCGGTGCTCTGGTTTGTCGCTCAAACAGTATTCCAATTCGCCAAAAGACGAGAGTAAACCAGCACCATATGCCTTTAATTCTCCATTTTGTCGGCATATTCCGAATTCCACCGTGAACCAGAAACACTACAGGAACAAATTATTTTTATAAATTAAATTAATACAATATACTATTTATTTTCTTTTTTTTAAATGATGGAATTTTTTGTTTTTTCCTTTTTCACTTTCTTTCTATTGCTAATAAAGTCTGATACTATTAAAAGCCAGATTAACAATATTAGTCTTTTAATTTTAGATCTTTATAATGAATTCTTTAACATATATTCATAGCGTTTTGGTTATATATTTTATAGTTCTGCTATAAAAAAATATAATATTATATTTTTTTAATTAAAATGAAATATTTTACCGTTGCAAGTTTCTCTATGTAATCGTCCGGAGCACCAAGAGATGCCAGACCAATAACTTGTGAAAACTGCGCAAAAGATGGATCGGCTAAAAGTGGCACATGGCCCAGAATCTCATGACATATGTCCGGTTCCGGCGTGTAAAATGGTTTACTACTATGCCGTATGTATTGCGTGCTGTGAAACACTCGGAAGGCTAATCCAGCCAGAAAATCACGCGAAGATAATAGTCCTGCCACTGGGCGAAGAGTAAAACCGGTACAGTCTGAAAAATCGATCGAAAGATAGAAAACAGAACTTTATCACAAAATTGTATGATTGTGTAAACATTTTTTGTACTATCGATTGTTAGTGACTTCCTTTCTGTATGTAAAACAAGTAAAAGAAAGGAAAATTAATTATTTAGAACTAATCATAATTTATTTAAAATCGATGTAAATTTTAAATTAGCGTCAGGATTTTCTCTTCTATATCACATAGAAATATTAATAAGATATTACCTTTCAGGAAATTGGATATATCATTCAATTGGGGTATATTGTCCTCTCGATAGTTGCAATTTTCGATAAGCAGCGGAAATACATGATTATGTTCCCTGCACGCGTACTTTGGATACAGTTTAGTCAAGTTTTTGAAGACTAAGCCCCATGTAGCTGTTTCTTCAGGTGTGTAATCCACTCGTGGAATAGGTTGTCCACTAAAATATAACATATATATATATATATATAATAATATATATATATATAATAAATATATATATATATATATAATATTATATTTTTCTAAATTTAGTATGTATATAAGATATATGTATTAATATGTGTATGAAATTTTTTTTATCTAAATACATATGTTTATAAATATCTGCATGTCTAGTTTTGCAATTTTGCTATATTAATATATATCGTACCCTAGATCACTCTACTTACTGTTTGTAATGATAAGCGATGTCTGCGAAATATTTCCTTCTTTTTCTATATACAGGATCCGTGAAACCAGGATGATCGCTATCAAGTTCGGCACCATAAGACAAAATTTGATTAGCAAACTTATCGAGATCGCGTATTCTTCTCGGAAACCATGGTACTGTATTCATATTGTCTTTGTGATTTCTGAAAAAAAATTGTAATCTACGTTCGATTTTATTATATCTCGGTCAGGCAAATATTATTAAATTGAAAAATTTAAATGATATAAATGATGAACTTTTAATTAATAAGCACAAAAAATTTTTAAACCTATAATCGAAATCGTCGAATATAATGACACCATTAAGAAATTAACAAATATAACAAAATTAGAAAATAATTGAACAATATTACTATTTATGGTCAATTAATTGGAAATTGAAAAATATACTATAATGAATTTTTAAACGAATGTTAAAAGTATTGTACCTTGAGATTATCGAAAAGTAGTTGCATTGATCTCGTAAAGCTTCGATTACAGAAGCTATATTACCACCTGGTGCACAGTCCACCATAAACTCGTAGCCATTTGGTCGTCGAAGAGAACTTCTGGATTCGATGTGCAACAGATTCACTTTGTATTTCTAAAATAATATATACTTTTGACTTACATGCGTTTCAATAAATCCATTAATTAATGAAATTTTACTTACGGAAAAAAGTTGAAGATATTTTCCCAGCGATCCAACTTCATCTTCTTCTTTCGGGGAAAAAATTAAGCAAGTGCTTTTAGCTGAATCTCTACCTTCTTTGATATAATTTCCGCCATGGATCAGTTTTGGCTAATAGACAAACAAATATTCAAGAATAATTATGATATATTAAATTTTGGGGATGTGCATGGATGCGACCGTGGAAGTGAATAAGAATGTTAAGATTAGAAAGAATAAAAAATTATTTCTTTATTATCACGTCTGCACGATACTGAATTCGAGAGCCGAGTGTCCTCTCAACTCGCCATCTCTGCCCACTTCGGCTACTTCCTTAGAGCACCGTGCCCTTCTAGAAATTTCTATTTATTATTCATTATTATCGGTTCGTAATTAAATTACCGAAGTCCGATCTATCTCAGCCGAGTGCTCGCCTTTAAACGCGTCTACTCCAACTGCAGTTTACGCCGCATTCGGTGCACTCATTGCTTATTATCGTGGGCAGAAATGGCATCGAGAAATCTCGCAAAAAGTCTTGCGAATTTAAATCGCGTTGATTTAAACTCGCACCTATCACCGTTTTTCACAGCGCTCTTTGTGTTTGTCTTTTTTTGTTGTTTTTGAACCGCGCTGTTTCCGGCCGCATATTGTTGTCGATTCTATTATATCAAGATCGGCGCTAATTCCCCGTACTGGGAATTAAAAAATACTTGTAAATTAATAGTTTTCATTTTTTTCTGGTATAACCGCCACAAAATAATAAACCTTTTTTTGAATAATCTTCTTTTATAGGAATATTTTAATATCTCCATTTATAGAAATCAATATTTTGAAATAAAAATAATTATTATTTTAAAGATATTTTATTGACAATATTTATTGCTAATATTTTTTTATAAAAGCTCTTATTGTCTGAAACAGACAAATGTGATGCAAAAGTTTTCCGTATAATTACTAATGTTCAAATTGTACGTACATTTAATTATTTTAATTAAAAGACCCATTATAAAAGACACATACCATTAACACCATTACATCTACCATTATAATAACAGCACTCTTTAAATTCGAATATTTACGTGTCGTGACAATTAAACTGTATACGATAAACTGACGAATTAAAGCTACGATAGAGCGATCTTTCCATATATACGGTTGCAAGAGCCCCCTCCTGTTTGAAATCTCATTGAGTGTTTGATGGAAATCCCGATAAATTGAGAATCCTGCAGACTTCTACATACATATATATCAGTTTCCTTATACTTATGCATAAAAGCAGTATGATTACATCAGCAGCGAGGAAGATTGTTTAAATAAACGATCAAGTTTTTTCTTATATAAAAAGAGAAGTGTAAATTCCAAATACTGTAATCCGTGAAAGGTTTTGCATCATTTTGATTATACAGAACCGTTTGGAAGTCAAGGCTGATTTCTCCTTGCAATTTCATTGGGATGAAAAGAATTTATTATTTCCCTGGCATTTATCGATTCGCTACATATGAGGGAACAATTATTATCACAAGGAAAAAATTTTAATAATTCTTTTTATTATTGATATAACATGTTGATATTGTTAAAACTACAATGTTGAAAATTCTGTTTATGCTTAACGACTTTGTTTACGAACACATCCAGTATGCAACACATGAATTTATTTCATCAGATCTTATATATGTATGTTGAAAATATCGATAAATATGTGTGTTCAATCAAAATTGAAAACTGTTTCTTTCTTTTCAAATTCTTTAGAATCTTATACATGTATCTATTTCGTCATATATATCGTTTCATGTATATATATCTACTAAGCATATATGTATGAAGTAATAGACATTGTTTACATTTGATTAATTATGATAATGATTGGCCAATTTAAGTGACAAAATCATGATTTACTGACGTTAATCATGTTTTATTCGTAAGAATTATCTAGATTTGTAAACATTATTTAGGAAATACTTTATTGCGTGTGCGTGTGTGCGTGTGTAAAGTTTATTTTGTTAAAACATTTTATTACAAAAGTTTTATTAAAATTTTTTATTAAAGTTTAATTTTTTGTTAAAAAGTAACTTTTTATTAAAATTTCATTAATTTCAAATCGATAAGTTGGAAACGGCATACCATATTGCATAAATGTAGCGCAGGAAGTAACATTTTTTATACGTAAAAAATAGTAGACTCAATGAATTTATTAATAACGTAAAAATATGCTATTTTTAAACTAAATGTATATTATACATAAATATTTGAAAATATTTAGAAATATATTGTATCTCTATATAAATTGGTATATATTATTTATTTATAATTAATGTAGATATTTTTTTTATAGAAACTATCCTATAAATAATTTCTTTTTGACCTGAAGAATATTGTAATAAAAAATAATTATCTCTAACCAAAAAGATAGCATTTTATTTTTAAAAGTAAATTGTAGGAAATAATAACTCGCTTTGTCATTTCATTAATAATAATTTTTTTTATATACCTTATCCGGAGGTGAGCTGCTAAGTATTGAGATGCTATCTTTTACTTTCTCAGCGTCCGATGTTGGTTGACGTGTTTGCGCATACATTGTCACGTTCGAAAATTTGAAAGTGCCCACAAACAATTAACTTTCGTTTGAGAAGACTTAAATGTTCTTTATTCGTCAAGCGACGCGGAAGAACTGGTGCTCGGAACGGCGTTGCTATCAGTTTTAACAGGTTACTTGGTAAAGAGTAAAATAACATTACAAAACAATAAAAGTAATAAGTGATATGTAGCAAAAGTATGTAGCATTGTGAAAAATGTGTAAAGGGTCAAGAAGTTATCAAAAAAAACAACGCGCATGATAATGCAATATCTTTCGCGGATTTTACGAAATCATTTATATTTTATACATATATTTATATATTTTTAAATAAATAAATAAATAACAAATAAATAAATTTTTTAAATACAACAATTTTATTTATTTTTATGTATTTCTAAATATTTTTACTAATGTCTTAGAATTCGCGTATACGAAATGTATATAGTGCAACTCTTTATAAGTATTTTTTACAAGAAATACATACATACATAAATAATTATCTTTAACAAAAAATCTTATTTGACATTTTTTTAATAATATCTTTATGTTATCTGTCTATTTGTATTATCACAATCTTGCGAGTAGAATTGTTGTTTCTATGAGATGAGAAGTAGCTAAAACTGGCTACAACAAAATGAAATAAAGTTTATTAATATATGTTAATATGATTATAAATAATAAAAGTACAGATTATAAAATAAGAATACAGATTATAAATAACAAGTAGATATAGCAGAATTAAATCATAATATAATTTCATCATATCAATTAAAGATAATTTAACATATTAATATTCATTAAATATACAATGCATTATTTCAGGTTTTTATTTTTTTATTAAAAACTATTTTCCATCATAAATTAATATTGGTGCTAATAAAAAAATAGATTAATATTAACTTCTTGAAATTTTTCTAAATATATTGCATTATAATTATAATTGCATTATACTTTATGTTTTTATTTGTTACATTTTTCTACAAAATTGAAATATTTAACTGCTTGAATTGATCTCTTTATGATAATTGCCATCTTAGATCGCACATTACACTATCTAAGCGTATTGATCTTCCTCGTTTTATTATTTGCAGTGAGCAAAATAATTCGCATTACTATCTGTCATATTATTGGCTGCAATAATCATGAAAACGCATGCAGTGTGCAAATGGTGTCGATATAAAATGAAATACATGTATTCTGAGCTTTAATAAGACCCGATCCATCTTATCGTGAAATGTTTGACCCATGCTTCGCTCGGTTACGATTATATCCAGTCTATGGCGGATATAAATGTTACTAACAATTTTTCAACAATATTTAGTACACTGTTACAATGATACTTGTGTGGGTGTGTCAGTGGTTTGATAATGCAAACAGTGATCTGTACATCAAGAAGCTGGAAGAAATACCGATTTCAGTAAGAAAGAAGATTTGACGAAGGAAGCACGCGGAACGATTTTTCTTTAAACGTGGCGTGCATGTGATTTTTGGTAAGAGATAAACGAGAAAGTGATTTGCATTAGAACTTATTTAGCACTATTTGATAAGTGAAATTTTCATTACTGTCCGAAAAATTAAATGTGAAGTAGTGTTATTTAAAATAATCAAATATTAGTTAAAAGAAAACAATTAAATATTTTTAAATTAAAACTATTGTAATTATACCGTTTTGTTATTTTTTTAGATTTTCTTTGTTTATTTTTAGAATTTCCTTTGTTGATTTAACAATTTTAAATCAGTAACACATGTGTTCTAAAATATATTATAAAATTAATACATTTTTAATTTATGACAAATTTAAATCAGTTTAAATCTATATTAGAAAAAAATATAAATTTACTTATTGTTGACTAATTGTTTCCAGGAATAAGCGAATGTTTTGTTTGAAGTTTAATTTTAAAAAATCAATTATCAGGCTTTCATGGATTCGAATTTATTGGCCGTTATAATTAACCGATGTACGACTTGCACAACTTTCGATGCATATTTAAAAGGAACGTGATTTGAAGACGAACCTTCCAGAAGCAAACGATATTGCAAGTGGAAGGTCATTACAGATAATACAGGGCAAAGATGGCTTACTCGCTTGATTTCTTTGCTGGATGTTTGGGAGGTAAAATTTTAATTATGTTTTTTCTTTAAATATTTTGATATAATTTATATTATTATTATTATATTATTTATATTTTAATACAATTATTTACTGTTTTTTAATTTCGTCGTTTTGCTTGTTAAAAAGACAACTTTCTAGTTTTAGAGTTTAACGGAAGTTTAGAGTTAACGAAAGTTAAAATTATTATTATCATTTATTTATCATATACTTAAGTTGTATAAATAAAAATGTGCAATCAAGTTAAAGGAAGTTAAAATTATTGATAATTTTTTATAATATACTTAAGTTGACAATAAGAAAAAAAAAGATCTTATCGTATGATTAACTTATCACAAATTAAGAATAACACATTTAGCGAAAATGAATAAACATTTTTAAGATTTCTTGTTTTATCGAACTTACGCAAATAATTACGTTAATATTCATATCAGCAACGTTTTTGCCTGTTAGATAGAAAAATCTGTCAAATCATATTTTATTCGTTTTAACACTTTCGTCACGCAAGTCTTACGCAAATATAAAACATATGATACATATCATATTAATGTTTGTGAAACAAATGCATATACTTGAATAAAGTTTATTTCACACATTTCAGGATGTGCTGGTATTATGGTGGGATACCCTTTGGATACGGTTAAGGTTCACATGCAGACTCAGGATTGCCGCAATCCGAGTTATCGAGGCACTTGGGATTGTTTGCGTACCATAGTCGCGAAAGAATCGGTAAAAAAAAAACCTATTGAACCACGTTAAAACAATAAATTATATATAAAGTTTAGTCGCTTTCATATTTGTTGGTAAAATATATTAATATTGCCATTTATATATTTTTGTGTAGGTGAGTGGTCTTTATAAGGGAATGACCTCGCCAATCGCAGGGGTGGCTGTGGTGAACGCCATCGTCTTCGGCGTTTATGGATATACTCAGCGGAACTTGTCCGAACCTGATCGATTATCATCATGTTTTCTAGCTGGTGCCTCTGCCGGGCTTGCCCAAACTCCCGTCTCAAGTCCAATAGAATTAGCAAAGACACGTCTGCAATTGCAGTCTACGGGCCAAGGTAACTTTCAAGGGCCGATGCAGTGCTTGAGGAACATCTATAAGCAGGAGGGTTATCGTGGCGTCTTTAAGGGTCTAGGTATTACATTCCTCAGGGAAGGGCCGAGTTATGGCGTGTACTTCGTGACCTACGAGATGCTGACCAAAACGTCTTCGAAGGAACCGATTTCGACACTTCACATGCTGTTGGCTGGGGGATTCGCTGGTACAGCTTCCTGGGTAATTTCTTATCCTATCGATGTCATCAAGTCGCGCATACAGGCGGAAAGTAGCAATCGTTACGCGGGGGCTCTGGATTGTCTCAAGAAATCTGTACGCGCCGAAGGATACAGTTGCTTATATCGCGGCTTGAATTCGACGATCCTTCGAGCATTTCCAACGAACGCAGCGACTTTCGCCGTAGTCACATGGACGTTCCGATTATTCGGTGAACAACCGAACGAGCCACCGAGGACGGAAGATATCGTGTCAAGAACATCACAGACAAAAAATCGTACGACGAAAGGATACGAGTCCTTTGCCAATAAGTGGAATGTGTTTTTCGACGGTATTTCAAGGAGTAACGGTTTTATTACTCCGTCATATTCCATTGGCCATGGATCCATGTTGCCAATCAGCAGGCCAATGATAGATAACAGCGTCTGCTTGGTTCACAAACGATCGAGTTGCAAGAACGACACGCTGAAGCAGGAGAATATATCCGAAGGTTGGGAGGAGAAAAAAAGAAAATCAAAAAACGACGAAGGAGTTGAGGAGGAAGAACATTTTGATGAAAAGAAGGATTCTAGCAACGTTAAAATGGCCATAAACACATGTACTTGTAACTTGCAAGGCGTACTTGGCGTCTCAAGCTTGGATAATACTTGATATCAATGTAGTTGAGGTCTTTAGCACATGATATTTTTTTTAGTGCAATATGGTGTAAAAAGAGGAACACAATATTCACTTAGACAGATTTTTCTTTAATAATTAATTCAATTAATGACGAATGTATGCACATAGGTATATCACAAGCAACGCAAGCATCCACAATGTGAATGAATAGTTTAGCTGATTGTGAGAAATATTGTTACGTTAAGAGATGTGAAGTGTTGGATTTGGATTAAAGTTGCAAACTTACTGGGAAACCGTATATATCTTCAATTCAACAATCGAAGTAATTGAGTAAGCAGAGAATTGACAATGAATTTTAATGTATATATTATATAATTAATCTACTGGGTTACATGCATATAATGAGATTTATAATGGCAAATGCATTTTAATCTTCTTTCTGTTGTTTTATTGTGGCTGCTTGATATAATCGATACGTCAAGACTGCGGCGTGCTTTATAAATTCTTCTAATTTACATTGACCTATAGTCTTAAAATGAATTAACAAAATTAATACTTATACCGAGCTCGCTATGAAGCAGGAAGAGAAGGATCTCTTTTGTCAAGCAGCAGTCTTTGATTGATTGGCGGACATGTAAGACCACATGTCACAGCCAGACGCGACATTTATTCGCTTTTAAAATCATACAAAATAGTTTGTATCCTTCTTACAATCCCCTCACCGATTTCATTCCCCCTTCACACTCTTCTGCATTTCTTCAGTCTACGAATTGGTCTTCAATCCTTCCCCGCCCACGTGTCAAAATTTTGACACATTCCAAATTCCCAGCACATATGAATCTACACGGCAACATATTTCAGCCATTGCTAATCATTCTCGACAATTGATCGTGAACTTTGTTGTAACCACGTTTTTATATCAAATCGAAAAATTATCAAGTTGTAATTTGTGGACATCGAATCAATATCAAGATTAATACGATTTATTAATGTTAACCTCCCGCACGATTGCTTTAAATTTTCAGGAAACAATTATTCTTATTGGGTAAGTATAAGTTAAATTA
The DNA here is from genome assembly GCA_928718305.1 of Tetramorium bicarinatum. Classification (NCBI taxonomy): domain Eukaryota; kingdom Metazoa; phylum Arthropoda; class Insecta; order Hymenoptera; family Formicidae; genus Tetramorium; species Tetramorium bicarinatum. The sequence goes on along the minus strand of OV788324.1, from coordinate 6,523,925 downwards.
ATAAATAGAAATTATATTGAATTTTTAAAAATAGCGGTTTAATATAGAATGAATTCTGAAATAATTAAAATACATTTACATTTATATAATATTGTATATACTTAACCAATACAATTGTAAGTAATTTATTAATAATTTATTAAGGTATATCTTTTTGTATCATTTTACTACAATTAGTCAATATTAATTTATTAATAAAATAATTTAATGTTATAATTATAATATTTTTAAGTAATTTGTATTAATCTTCTGTAATGTTGCAATATAGTTTAGAATATTAATGTTTACACTAGCTGTTTTCTTATAGGTTTCTGTTGAAGAAATCGATTAACTTAATTAAACTAAATGTTGTAATCCGTCATATCGCTATCGTCGCGGGAACTAAACTCGTCAATTATAAAAAATCTGATATGGACGCAGAGCCAAGTACCAGTAACAAAAAAAATGAAAAATATAATGTAAATAACCAACGTTTGATAGCTGAAAGTGGTGGTCGTTGTATGAGTACACAAGCGATGCAATCGCTCTATGATTTCCGTCAAAATAATCTGCTTTGTGACGCAGTATTGAGATTAGAAGATGGTGGTGTCTTTCCGATTCACCGGGCCATACTTTCAGCATGCAGTACTTATTTCAGGTTTAATTTTAATCGACGTATTCGGTATAGATTGCACATTAAATTATTTCACAAATTTATTGAATATAAAATGATTAATTAATAATAATTATTCCTTATAGAAATAATAAAAAATAATGATAATTTAACTCGCTTTCATTACTCAGATTTCTTACTCCAATTTTTTTAATAAAATAAAATTATTACCAAATATCGCATTACTACAATTTTTATTATTCAATTAATTTTACAGAGCATTATTTACAACTACATTGCATTCTCGTGAGAAAACCGATGTCCTTCTGCCAGGCGTGACAAGTCCAATGATGAATCTCCTACTGGAATATGCATATTTACGATCCATTGATGTAAATCGTGAAAATGTATGTGAATTGCTAACCACGGCGGATTATTTAAGCATTGTCGGTGTGCTTGATCTGTGCTGTGACTATTTAAGAGATAATTTAGCGCCGGAAAATTGCATTGGAGTAATGAGATTCGCCCGTCAACATTTCTGCAAAAAATTAGAAAATGACGCTTACCGTTTTATCGTAGGACACTTTGTCGAGGTGCGATTAGTATAATAATTAAATATAAAAATTCACTTATGTATATCACTCTTTCATAATGTGTCGTTTCTTTCTTGACTTACATTAGGTATCGCAGAGAAGCGAAGAAATTTTACATTTACCTATCGAGGAACTGAAACCGTTAGTCGGCGCTGATGAATTAAATGTTAAAAGCGAGCAGACAGTTTGGGAGTTGGTTCTGAAATGGATAAATCACGATCCAGAATCTAGAAAAGATCACATCGTCGATCTAATGAAGAATATCAGACTCGGTCTCTTAGACACGCAGTTTTTTTTGGAGAATGTCAAGGATCATCCTTACGTCGTGGGCAACGACGCATGCAGGCCCATTATCATCGAGACTCTGAAATTCTTGTATGATTTAGAAATGATTACTCAGAAAGATGGGGAAGTACCAACGCCGGAAATCGCACGACCCAGAGTCCCGCATGAGATTCTGTTCGCCATTGGTGGATGGAGCGGTGGCTCTCCGACTAATTATATCGAAACGTATGATACTCGAGCTGATCGATGGATTCCGGTAATATTAGACACTTTACAGTTTTTTAAACACAATCTCAATAAATGTTGGACATTGACATGGCATTGCAAGATTAAATTATTTTATTTGTATATGTATAACAATAGAAATAAGAAGTAAAAGTTATGGAAGAAATATGGAAGTAGACGTATCAATCGTTATCCATTTAATCAAGCGATTGGAATTAGCATCCATTATTCTTGAATTACGTACAATATTAAAATTGAAGAAAATGATTATTTGATTTCAATAATATTTTAATAACTTATTTGTGTAAAATTTTGAGTCTTTTAGATTGAGGAAACGGATCCGACTGGTCCGCGAGCATATCATGGACTTGCGGTAGTTGGTTTCGATATTTACGTCATTGGCGGATTTGACGGCGTCGATTATTTCAACAGCTGCCGTTGCTTCAACGCGGTGACCAAGGTGTGGCGAGAGGTTGCTCCCATGAACGTTAGAAGGTCGAATATATTTCAAAAGGGCTAGTCACTAGTCCTGCAATTTAAATTTCAATTTTATTGTTTATTTAAAATAAAGACAGTTAATTATATAGTTACAGAAATAAGATAATAGACTAAAGAAAATTATGTATAAAATACATGAAAAAGGAAATGCGTGTAGTTGTATAAATACAAATCAAAGTTCAGTGACTAGCTCCTTGATAGTATCTCTAGCAATGAAAGCTCGCGTCAGAATCTTCTTATTTGTCGCAGATGTTATGTTAGCGTGGCAGTCTTAAACGATCTAGTTTACGCAATGGGAGGATATGATGGATATCATCGTCAAAAAACAGCGGAACGTTATAATTACAAGACGAATCAATGGTCTCTTATTGCATCAATGAACGTGCAGAGATCTGACGCAAGTGCTACGACATTAAACGGTATTTAATTCTTAATAAACACACCCTGATTTGTTTATTTTATTTATCTAAAAGTATTTTGATTGCAACATAAACAATTTTTCTATGTAGATGAATTTTTTTGAAGCATCTTGTAACATAAATATTATATAAATAAATATTTCGTAAAATAATTTTTTAATAACATATAATACTTATTATAAAAAATAAAATAAACGTAAACACAAATAATTTTGAAGTATATATTAAAAGAAAACAAGAATATATATTGTAATAAATTTATTTATTAAAAACAAATAAGTATGAATGTATACAAATAATAAATTTCGAATTAAAAATGATTGAAAAATATCTAATATCTTTATTTGACAATATAATAAACATTATAATATTAATTGGTAAATTTCCTATATACAGATAAGATATATATTACGGGTGGTTTCGATGGACATGATTGTATGAATACGGCCGAAGTGTATGATCCAAGCACCAATCAGTGGACAATGATAACAGCAATGAGGTTACGAAGGAGCGGCGTATCATGCATATCTTATCACGGCTGTGTTTATGTTATTGGTATTAAGACATGTAGTTGTTACAAAAGAAATTACAGCATTTGCGTTACTCACGCATAAGCACTTTTATACGAGAAAGCCAATTTCAAAATATTCTTTTTTTTTCTTTATTCTTTTATGCAAAACTATTTTAATAAATATATAATTTAATTTATAAAAAATAAATGTATATATATTTAAATTTTTTTAAACTTATTTCTTAATTACGTAGTTCGCTCATAATTGTTTTTCTTATTGCAATTTTTGTTTTTTTTATTTTACAATTTATTATTTTACAACTTATTATTTTACAACTTATTATTAATTATGAAAAAACTAATCATTTTTGTTCATAAAGGAGGCTTCAACGGAATATCGAGAATGTGCAGTGGGGAAAAATATAAGCCTTCTACGAACAGCTGGAGTCATATTCCCGATATGTATAATCCGCGAAGTAACTTTGCCATTGAAGTTATTGACGACATGATTTTTGCTATTGGCGGTTTTAATGGTGTTACTACAACATACCAGGTAGAATGTTATGACGAGAAAACAAACGAATGGTAATTTATCCTTCATGCCAATCCATTTTATCACTGCATTATACGATCTATAAAAAAGGGCGATATAATTAATGCTAAAAATGGCTGCAAATTTAATGGCAGTGATGTAATAAACGTCTGTATTAAACTCTCAGTTTGATAACAATTTAATTTTCCAAGCACGTTGTATTTACGATTCTTATTCCTACAATTCTAAACATAGGTACGAGGCGACAGATATGAATATATGCAGATCAGCACTGTCAGCCTGCGTGATTATGGGTCTTCCAAATGTATATGATTACATTCATAAACACCGTGAGCGTCTGATGGAAGAAAAGCGTCAAAAGTTACTGGCTCACGAAGTACGTCGGAATCAACATCAGCAACAGCAGCAGCAGGCGAGGCAAACTTCTCAACTCGGCCAAATTATACCGACACCACCACCTCCACCACGCTAATAATAATTAGCAAAAATGATAATAATAATTCATAGCACTAAAACACCTTTATTATCTAAATCAGCCGGATAACATTTGTTTCATTTAATTGATTTGCAATGCAAATTTCGGATTACTGCCAAATCGCAGCACGAGATGACGATCAGACGAATGAGGACCAACTGATCAATTGTCAGTAGCACAGAGATAAATTCATATATTTGCCAATGATTATTTTTGACTATATACTCATAAAGAGAATATTTTATTATATTTATATAATTTTCAGAGACTGCCCTTTACTTATCTTTGTTAAGTTAAATCTTTTTTGATACTGCAGATATTTCTATTGAATCTTTTTGCGATTTTACACGTGTTATATCAGAGTGCCATCTTAAATGATTAAATTAATTATTTTTTTCGTTTTAAAGACTAATGATTTCGATTTTAATTATGACAATAATAATGCTCAGAATAATAGCATAAATTAAAATAATTTTATTATGCATATAAAAAAAATGTGAACAAAGCAATTGATAAAGAGCTGAGAAATACAAAAAATAAAAATAAAATTTTATAAGATAATTTCTTGATAAACATGAGAAATTACTCGTTTAAGAGACATTCATTCGGCATTTGCAAAATACGACTTTGTATTAGCGATTGCGTGCAACAGTACCGCATGTAACTGAAAATAAAATGCAATAATCTGTAAAATATACTTGTTTATTTAACACATTTATCCACGCAAGTGAAAAAGATTACACAACTTTCTTTAAGAAATAGATAGATTAATCTATAAGATGACAATATTTTCTTATCTTATTTTATAAAATTTTAAATAAATAATATATTTTTCCTCTTTTAATTATTTAAAAGTTACATACAAAAGAACATTAAAATTATAAAATAAAACAGAAAAAACAAACAAATGCGATGCAATACGTTGTATATACAACATAAAGTGCTTATTGTAACAATTAATTTCATTCAATATTTATTAATATGATTTTTTAAGTAGGAAACAAATTTATCCTACTGAATGTAAACTAATTAAAAAATTACATTTCTTATATTTTTTTACGATTGTATTATCTGCTGAATATCTCAGACAGTGATCATATCTTTTGTAACAACCTGTAGGCAAGGAAAATTGGAGTAACATAGGATGGAAAATGTCATCGGCAAGTTCTTTGATCTACAAACGCGCCCTCTGAGGAAGCAGGTCTGAGAGTAAAATTCATGACGGCTTGTTTCAGGTTTCAGGTATCAGCTTCAGTCTGTCCAGTTCAGTCTGCGCGTGATCGCTGGTGACGCGTGCTCCCGCAGAGTCATTAGAAAAGTCACTCATTACTGTGAAACGTAAGTCATGAGTCATCAAATATGCGCGCCGCGTTGGAGCAGATGACTCACTGACACTCACCACACACGCGCTGTTTATAAATAATCAAATTTCATCTAGTCGACGAGAGGATCATGTGCGAGATAGCAGTTAGTAACCTTCGCCACGCGCCGGCTGCCTCGCTCCTGAGTTGGCCAGCATGCGTGTCGTAAAACGTGTGTATTTGTAAGCGGGGACGTGTAATCGCCAAAGTAGTCGTGCGTTCAAAGTCGGTGAGCCGACGGACTCCGGACGGCGAGGTAGTGCTCCGAAACGCGCCCGTCAACGCCGCGATGGTGAGCTGAGGTGACACCCGGGGCAATGGCAAAAGTCGCGAGAGGGTCCGATTCGGTGCCTACGGTTTTGCTATGCGAACACTGTACTAATCAGACGTTCAAGCAAGTTCAAGACTTCGTTAGGTGGGTCCATCTGCTTAACGTCAATCATACGTTGCTCCGTTTTGTTTAGCGATTTATTTCAAGACATTACTCCTTTTCACAATTTGTCGGCGATTTGAGAACGTATCTTGAAGTGATCATAAGCGTTTGTGTGTCCTCAGATTTGTCCTTAATAACATTAAATGCTTTGGAAAAACGACATTAGTGAAGCACTTTAGAAGACACATGCTGTTTTAATAGTTCTTATGAAGATATGCCTTATTTTATAATTTGCTTTTTTAGGCACTTGAGAGATCAGCATTGTTCGAGAGAAGGTGGCTCTTTCGTATGCCTCTACGGTTATAATGGGGTATGCACCAGTCTTCCCGTGGAAGGTGTTTCTGACAAGGATTATATAGCGCACGCCACGAAGCACGCAGTTATGCAACAGCAGCGAAAGAGCAATGGCCAGTTATCCGAGGCGGGCTCATCATGGACTGTGTATTCAGCTGCGCAAAATCTACCTGCTGTCCTAAACGATCCATTTAAAGGGAAACAGAGTAACTTTCTGACTCGCACTTGGGGAGATGGATTCGTGGAGAAAGTAGACATTCCGAAGAGCCCGTACCTTCCCGAGGTCACGATGCAACATTTCGAAATGTATCTGAAAAAAATCGCAAGGGTAATTATTCGCATAGTATAGCGTTTTCTTAATAAATATTATTTTTAATAATTTACAATACATTTACTGTTTTAATAAAAATATGTATTTTATATTCGTTCTTCCAGAGATATCGGAAACATTCGCGTATGAATTTGAACGCCAACAGACCAACTACTCCAAATGAATTGCTCCAGAATTTCCCTAATCTTAAGAAAGTCAAATCATTGGGTAAGATTATATAAATATGTTTTTCTAACATTTATATTATAAAAGATTCTATAAAGGATAAAACTTATTAGTAATAGAAATGAGAATATCTTAAAACAAATATGAAAGAAGAAATTGCCTAAAAAATATGTTTAAATTCTATTTTATATATAATACATTTTATTCTTTAAGGATAGAATATTTAATAATTAAAGAATTCATTTTTTGTTTTAGATCGGCTGCAGTTTGATTTAGCTAATATTCCGAAGATCTTTTTAGTCCCAAACTTAGATCTTTCACAAAAAGATAACTTTGATGCTGTGTTTCCGTTTGCGAAAGACGGTCTTTTAACTGAAGATTGCAATATTGTTATGCACGTGAAGCAAATGCAAGAGAAGGTATGATTACAAACGAAAAAAAATGCAAAGAAAGTAGCAAATGTTCAGGAGCTTATAAATTTTGTTACTGACATTGTATCTTTCCATGTTTGTTTGATGTCTAAATGTTTGTTATACTAAAAAAATAATTATGTAATGCATAAATGCAAAGATAAAATTAATTTCCAAGATTTCTATATTTATTGCTAAATTATACAAAATACATTACAGCTCAGTCACTATCTGGACGTTGTGGAAGTTCGAATAGCGGAGCAGGTCGCGTCCAAGTCTCAAGCCTTTTTCCATGCAATGACATCGCACGATGTGCTTATGGAACAACTCACTCAAACTATTACGGTTTTAAAAGCACTTAGGAAAAATATTCACCAAGTCGATAAGCATCTAGTCAAGAATTCTTTAGAAATTTTACGGTAAGTTTGTACGTAACATATGATTCATTTAACGTATCATTTAAAAAGTCCACTACATTAATATTTACAAATTTAGCTTGAGATTTCGCTTTTCTGTTTAGCTTGGAGCGTGCTAGGTCTAATAGATTATTGGTGCAAGAAAAATTAAAACTGATGGCGACCGTGCATCAGAGTCAACCCATGATACAATTATTATTGTCTACGCCAGATTATGTTGCGGCATTAGACCTTATTTCTACGACGCAAGAAATTCTCTTGCAGGAACTGAACGGAATACATAGTTTTAGGTAAATAGAAATTCTGAAGAAGTTATTTTTATAATTTATTCGTCTACAATTTTTATTAATAAAAATATTATACATTTACGTTACTTAGGCATTTAAGTTCTCAATTAACTGAGATGGAGAAGCTTGTGGACAAGATGCTATCGACTGAGTTTCAAAGATACGCAACAGCGGATCTCAATAGACCGTTAAGTGACGAGAATACCGTTTTAGACGGCGTAAGTAAGCACGCAATGTCGTATCGCATTGTATCCCTAGTCCGTAGCGAACAAACCTCCGTACATCTCTTCTCAGTGAGATCATTTGTACGTCCTCAACGAACAGGATAAACTGGTCTCCATCATTTCTGGTCTACTACGTCAGAAACATTTTCAATTTGTGGACACGTACAAAGAGGAAGCTGTAACCACTATAAGAGCCTTAACGAAGCAACGGGTGATAGAGGCTCTGGCGGCGAGTGATTGTTGCAGCGATCAGCAAGCGGCAGCTCTCGAAGTTGGAGGTCTCTGCTTGATGGAAAGATTAACTTTACTCCACAACACTATACAGTCTTTCACGTTTCTTTTATTAAGAGTTAAGGTATGCAGTATTTAATAAACTTACGTTCTATATGTCTTCCTCTTTATTATCTTTTAAATTATTTATTGTGTACTTTTAATATTAAAAATTAAGTCCTGACAACTCAAAATTAATATTAAACTTTTTGAAATTAGTTACAAATATAAAATCTTTTAAAAGCAATTTTAATTATTAATATTTCGAAATTGTAATAATCTCTATTTGTTTTTAAATTGTGTGTTTCTATGGAACATTTAGTTATTCTATACATGTTAAATACTCTTATTAGGCAGTTCATGATGTAATGAGAGACACTGCGGACTTATCAGCGGGACGTTTATGTGACGGTTTGTTTGATGAATCAGTACCTGATCGATTACTGACCCGAGAAGAGCATTCGCGAGTGATCACTAAGCTTAGTGACATGATCACCTCTGTATGTGATTATTGTCATGAGCGAATGGGAAATCTACTTTCAGCTGGGACGAATGAAAAGGATAAATTTCACAATGATAAGGACAAGATAATTGCTGATGTTTCGTTGAATAAAATAGAGGATAAAGAATGTCAAACATGGAACGATAAGGGCTCTTGGTTGAGCGAGAGAGCAACTGCCGCTCAAGTTTGCCAATTAGCCAATATGGTCGAAGAATTCACACATGCTTGCGAGAAACTTTGCGGCAAACAGTGCACCGCGTTACGATCGGCATTTAAGGTAATTTGTTTAAAACATATAAATTATTTAAATAAAAATTATTTCTCAGATGGAATGAACTCTTCTATCATAATTCATGATGTTTTTTATAGGCACAAGCAAGTAAATTTGTGCAACGCTTTCATAATGAACGCAAAACCAAGCTGACGTTACTATTGGAATCTGAGAGATGGAAACAAGCTGACGTGCCATTAGAATTTCAATCGTTAGTAACATATGTGCATGAAAAAAAGTGTTTTCCGCTTAAAATACCCACGTGCGAGGACGGAATAAAGAACGAGAGCGTGGAAAATTTTATTATGGTTGGCGATGAAAAGTTTGCCGTGGTTGGAACTGCTCTGATGCTAATGCAGATGATACATGAGTATTGCAGGTAAAGCCAAATTATAAAGTGTTCGTATCTTTAGTATAATATAACATATAATTATTCTTTCAGGACTGGGAGTGAATTAGTTGCCTTGTCTGGTACTATTGGAAGACAACTAGCTGAATTATTAAGACATTATAATTCTCGATGTTGTCAACTAGTCCTGGGTGCGGGTGCAATGCAAGTTGCGGGCTTAAAAACTATCACAAGCACAATCCTCGTATTGGCGGCGCGAAGTCTTAAGCTCATACTGTGGTTTATGCCTTTTGTCAAGGCACACTTTCAAGGTATGATTTAACGTGCCAAATTCATGTGTTAAATATAATTTAATAATATATAAAATTTAGCATCAAATGCAAATAAAATGTATTTAATATTCTATATCTATGCTTAACATTCAGCACTCACGGAACAAAATCCAAGTCGAGGACTCATTGGTACATCTGGTATCAGTGGAGGAGTAGCTTTGTTAGATAGTGTCGAAAGAGATATTCGCGCGCATGTTCGCGAAATCGAAGGAAAAATTCTCACTATCGTAGACAATTTGTTAGGCGGGCAAATATCCAAATGGACAGCAAGACCTCCGGTGCCATCCAAATCTTTCAGAAATATTTCTAGGTAAGTGTTATAATATTAATTATGATTTCTAATATCCATCTTTAAAATTCTATTTTTATTCATAGTTATCTCATGAAACTTCACGAAGCCGTCTCTGGAATTTTGCCTACAGTCGAAGTGCAATCCCTTTACCGTACGGTAAATTCGTCATTCAAGGAGAAACTTAGAGAGCAATTGGTTAAAATGAACATAGTTAATAACGGTGGGCCGCAACACGGGGTGGTTACGTCGGAACTTACATTTTATCTTGAAGCCTTAAGAAAATTAAAAGTTCTACCGAGCGAAGAGTTAAATGACAATTGGATGAGTGACATATGGACTAGATAACATGCAGAGCGCGTGATATACTGCATTATAGAAGCAATGAAATATTATAGAAAGAGGTGACTAACAAAAATCTATGCATTCGTCTTCCTTTGTATTACTCATTATATCCCAAATGAAAAATATGACAAAAATACCCATCGATTGACCGATGGATTTCATGAAAGAAATATTACTTGCATTGAATTTTCAACATTTTATTCAGTTATAAGCACATTAATTAATTATTGATAAATTACTAGATTTGTTGATATAGTTTTATTGGTTTAAGAAGGAAAACGGCAACCAAAGTAGTTCTGTAAAATGAATATTCAGTAACGAAGAAAGAATTTGTTAAATGCTAATCATTGCTAATTTTGTATTGATTCAAACAATATTAATTTGTTTAATATTGTTTGTCATTGCTCATGTTTAAAACTATAGTTTCGTAAATGCATTAAGTAATCTATTATAATATGTTTTTCTCCACTCCAAGTACTTTGTGTGTATGTGACCATAGTGTTCAAACAAAATTGCTGTAGAGAGATAATAGTATACACACACACTCATAATTATAGATATGTTCATAAGTATTTTGAGAATATTATTTTCCACAAGAGAATATTATTTTCCATATAACAAAAAAAATTGCAGAGAGGAATAATATCTATTTATTTGTAATTTAATGTTACATTTTGCAGATGTTTCGGTAACGGTGTTGTAACAGGACCAAACATATATATATTTATTATAATTTAAGTTTTTTGTATGATACTATGTGTGTAACCTATATTTTTGAAATTATATGTTTGTTTAAAAGTGATTTTTTCATGTGAAAATCTCTTCAATTAGATTCAACTAAATTGTATGGCATACAATGTACAGACAAACTAAATTAAAAAATGAAAAATATTTCAATTATCTATGTATCTATTATGTTAATAAATTGTGCATTGATTATAATTAATTAAAAATCTAAAACTAGCTCTGTATGGTCCGCGCCTAAGAGAAATTATAACAAAAATATATACGCTATTCGGTATTCTAAATTCTGTAGAAAAAATGCATAAAGACACAAATATTTTTTGTAATTTATAATAATATGACATTCGTGTATAATTGATAGTTTGTTAATAATTATATGTGGAAGACAATGTGTTTTTCTAATTGTAGAAAATTTTTTCGGCTACTATTTTAGAAACTATTGTACTCGCATGTAATATTATAAAATGTTGAATCTTATCGCGGATTAAAGCATTCCATTCCTGATTTTATCTAGTCCAGGTACATAATGTACATAATGTATGCAACAAAGATAAGAAGATTTTAAAAAATAATTGATTTAATTTATAAATAAATTTGTGAATTCCGCGCGTTGTGAAATGCGCGTCATGATTCAGCGGAGATGTATTAGCATATTCTAAAGCTCTGAAAACCTTTTTTATATCACGAAGATATCGAAACTAAGTGAAAGTGTCTAGAGCTGATTATTACAAAGACATCATTGTAGATTTCTTTACCAAGACTGATAACCTTCCGTTAGATCATCGCGCATATAGTCGAAGCGTTATGGAGAAGAGCGATTAATGTAGATGTAAATTATATCTTGTACAATCATGCATAATGTATTCTGAACATTAACATAAAAAATTAATAACACACTGAAAAGAATATAATATTATTTACTTAAATAAATATCCTAAAATGCCTACCAACTTTTGCAATTCAAGACTGGATATTAATAGGAACTAATTATTTATCGCCCATCTCTAAACAACTACATCGAAGACAGACTGTGCTCTGTTGCAGAATATTATACATGAAAAAGCTTTTATGCATATTGCACATTTATATATTTATCTATAGTAATTTACAAATTTATGTCAAGCGGGAGTGGGCTTCTCGAACGATCACTTACCCTTGTCTCCATGGTAATGAAAAGTAAAACATATCCATAACCTGAAGAAACGTAGAATCGTGCGAATAGAATTACAGTCCTCGATATCATTCTTTATCCTGTTTTAAAAATAATGTCTGCAGAAAATCGGTGATTAATTTATTATATGTATATATATATATATATATATATATATATATATATATATATATATATATACACACATATATTGAATTTATTATAACTCTGTACAATAGCATGTATATATATTATTATATTAAAGTACATTATTAAATAATTATAATCTTAACCTATTAATGAATAATATTTAAAAATACTTTTCATTGTTAAGCATTATTCATTTGATAATGATAATTGATAAATAAACTACTTGAAACGAATTCCGTCCATAATTATTTAATACAGATATAATTCAGTAATTACTTGCTTTCTAAATTTTCAATATTTATTTATTTATGATAAGAGCTAACGTCATATGATTTTAACATTATAAAACTAGCTACAGTAGAATAAACTTTCTAGTGAGGAAACTATGCGAGAAACTGCATTACGGCTCGCCGTAGAAGAAGAAAATAGACGAAAGACTGATCCAAATGAAACTCACGAACGATCCATTATTATCCTTGGCAGCAAGGGAGTTGTAAGTGATGAAATTAGGAGCGTATTGCATTAACGTGATGTACTTTGCATTTTCAATTGCATTTCTAGGGTAAAACAACAATGGTATATCGATTTCTTGAAAAAGACGAAAAACCAAAACCGACTATAGCGATGGATTACTCATTTGGTCGCAAAACAGTGAAAAGTTTGGTAAGTGCCGACTCTATTTCTTTCTACAAGAATATATTTATGAATAATAGATTTTAATTTCTTTACATTGAAGAATCATAAACATATATTAGCTTTAAATTTCACAAATAAATATATAAATTTACTTTCATATAAGAGTGAAATTATTTAATTAATAATTGTCATGTTTTTATAATTAAAACGTTAATATTTTTATTAACTTTGTTAAAATTTTCACTAACGTATTATTAAATTAAATTTCTAAATAATATACTGCAGGTAAAAAATATAGTGCACGTATGGGAAGTGGGTTATTTGGCTTCTTCTTTGGTATCTGTTGCAATGACGGGATCCACGTTAACACATTCTCCTCATCATACAGTGTTATTAATAATGCTAGATTTATCGCGACCAGAGGAACTATGGTCTTCCTTTGAGGAGGCTCTTTCTGTAATACGAAATGGTTTGAAAATGAGTTACGATTCTGACACAATTCAAGCATTACAGGATAAAAGGACAGCAGATAAAAGGAAAGAATTAGAACGTGGGGTTGACCCGTTTTTAATGAAGATGTGCATCGTAGGTGGACGATACGATGACTTTCAGGTATGTAAAAAATATATATATATATAAAATTGTAAAAAGAGCGAGAAATGATGCATATTTTTTCTGTGTACTAAATTGTGTACAAAATTGACAAATATTGCAATGATTTTAATTTCAAGATATTAGTTGCTATGAAATCAATAATATTATTAAAAGTTAAAAATGTTCCAACAAATTAAATTTTAAAACTATATTACATATCTATAAATTGTTAACATTATTTTTCAATCAATTTTAAAGGATAATATTTCGAAAGATAATTAACGTACATTTTATATTTTTGTATATATTTTTTATATTTAAAAATTTTAACATTAAAAAAATTAATTAATTTCAGTATTATCTATTTCTTTCTGTATATTATCTTGTGCAATAGGAATTTGATTCGAGTAAAAAAGAGTTCATTGGAAAGATACTGAGAGCGATAGCTCATAATCTGGGTGCAAGTCTTTATTATTACTCTTCTAAAGATAAATATCTCATACGACGACTCAAAGATCTATTATCTCATTATGGATTTGGCTCTCCATTTACGTAAGTTCATGATAAAATTTTGCCCGTAATATGCACGATTTATTAATAAATTTCAATGTTTATCAAGAGTTCATTTATCTTATAAATTATACTTGTGATTAACTTGACGTTGTATTTTTATACAAAATGAAATGAAATGAAGGAAGGACAAATGTACGGATTATGAGAAACCGTTAATGATGCCGGCGGGCATGGATTCCTTCGGACGAATCGATTTGCAATTCCCCCAAACGAGACCATCGGCAATTTTAGACACTATCAAACAGATCTATGTCTCACGAATACCGCAAGTATCGAAGAGCGACGAAAGTGCTTTGGAGGATCCCAGTAATGATCCTAACTTTAACGAGCCTATTATCGACAGACTGAGAATGCAGCGGGAAGAAGTAAATGTTTACTTAATGCTTAATGCTCATTATCTTTGGTTAATGGCTAATAAATGTTAGCTTGTTTAGAAGATTAGTTAAATTTAGGTGTTATACAAGTAAACTAAATGGATTATTTTCTTTCAGGAGATCAGTGTACTGTTGAATGATATGATGGAAGGCCGTATGCCGAAAATTCCTGTGCCCGATCCACTTTAGGGAGTACATGTACATATTTTCTGCACAATATTGCGATATTAAAACAATAAACGGAAATAGAATTTATCTGGTAATTTATATTGTAATTTATTTTAAGTTATAATGACAAGTGAAAGAATTAATAAAGAATTATCTTGTACATTAATTATGTTGATAATGGGATATATTCTTTCTCAAGATCATAATGCATCAAAGCTGCATCATCTTCTCCTACAATTAATGTAATAAAGATAAGAAAAGCAGACAGTATTGATAAGAAAAGATTTATAATATTTTTTTCTTAAAACGAGAAGGAAAGAGAAAAATAATAAATTCATTAATAACATATATTTCATATATCTTTTGATATTTTATTTTACAAGAGATATTTTAAAAGCATTTATAAAAAAAAGTAGTAACATCTTTTAAACAGTAAATTCTCTGTATTTTAATGATAACTAAATTTTTTCTTGATATAATTTTTATTTTCACACATTCTTGAAACTTTTACAGGATGTAAACGGGTAGAAGAGTAACTGAAAAAGTCCTTGGCATTTTTAATTTAATATTCCACCAAGAGGAAATTAACATGTTTCAGAAACCTTCTTTCCCACCCCCTCTTTCTTTTTGCTACTCTTACGGATAAAATTAACTTTTATTCTCAATTCCTAACATTATTCCAAGAAGTTCTCTCATAAATTGATAAACATTTTACAAACTCGGGGTATTCTAGAAACCCACTTCGCTCCTGCGCCTCGCTCTCCTTTCATCGTAGTGCCCCTAAAACCCCCTTCTCTCTTCCCTCCCACGCACAACCGAAGAGGGTAGTAGGGAGAAAACGTCCCCGCACCCCCCTCCCGCCCCCATGTCGTCGTGACGTTGTCGCTGATAAGAGGCGCCGCGCGCGTCGTGAATGGAGGCGCATGCGTATCCCGGCTCCGGTCGCTCCCGATACCGCGCAGGGTATCCGAGCATTTACGAAAACGGGGCTCCGGCTGGGGGGATCTCGGCACGAAGAGCTCTCTCGTTTCCTTGCCGTCGTTTCCTCAGTGAAAATGCCGCCGCGATAGAGAGCCGCGCGTGCCGTGTGCTCTCCTCGAGCTCTGGTCGCGCCCTCCTCCCCCCGTCGTCGACGAGAGTCCGGCTGCCTTTGTCGCAAAAGCGCACTCGCGAGACCGACACTCGGCCTGCCCCGCTAATTATTATCACGCTAATCAATCGCCCGCGTGTCGCCCGCGACTCTCTCTCCCGCAATTTCTCATTTCCTCCACTCTGTTTCCCTCTTCCGTTTGCCTCGTTCCTTCCCCCCATTCTTCGTCGGTCCTTATCACCGCCCTCCCTCCGTCTGTCACCCTCGCCCTCTCCCTCTCTCTCCCCCCTCCCCCCCGTCATTTCTTCCGCCGCTCACACGCGCGCGGTACGCACCGCGGAGAGCGTATTACGGTTTGACAGTCCGCGAGTGTCACGGACCGGATCGCTTTTCGCGCCCGCGGACTGTGGACGCCGCTTCCGGAGAACGGCGCACAGGTGTAGTCAGGTGAGTTGCGAGACATGTAGCAACTCCGAGCCGACCGAGTGAGAGAGAAAGGGAGGGAGAAAGAGGGAAACGAGGGACGAGGCCGCGATCGCGCCGGAGAGACTCGAAACCTCCGGAAACCGGTCGCGCGGATTCTCAGCGCTCTTGCGAAAATCGGTGCCAAACGTGCTGACTTGTGTGGAGAACGTTCGCTCGCGCTCGCGCTCGCGTCCGCGCGCGCGCCAGCGCGCCAGCGCGGGTTCACGTCACACGACCCATTTACCTGCGACGTGCGTCGCGGTCGTCGTCGTGGCCTCCCCGCGACGCGCACTCTGCCTTCCTCGCCGTTATCGATTCCCGCACTGTGAACGCGCCCTCCGCGCTGCCAGGTATCGCCGCCGTCTCTTTTTTTCTTTTCCACCGAGCGCGAATCTCGAGTCTTGAATCGGTGGCACGCGTGCGAATCGGCACGGCGGCCGAATCGCCAATCGATCACATCCACGCACGCGTGCACGTGAGAGACTTACGCGACACGCTCCGGCCACGCGTGAGCTCCTCACCGAGATTATCCGGCCGACTGTACTTTCGCATCCTTTCACATATCAATGCCGACAATATTCCTCTGCTCTCTGTCGTGTTTTTTTTTTCGCCAAAGAATCACTGCTAACTGCTAATCACTGGGAAATTTATTGTTGTAAATTCTTCAGGAAATATTTAAGGCGATAATGTTCCTTCCAAAGTGCTGTCTGAAATGACATGATTTCGTTATTGCGATAATGGAACTTTAGTTTGCGTGACTTTTCACATTATTCGTCTCTGCATATTTTTTCTTGTTTTTCTGAATTTTGAATGTAAATATCCATTTTACTACATTTATTTATATGTAAAAATCACTGTTAAAGAACGCTATTGTGGTCGAATGGAACATGCGTTGCATGTCACCTTCTTAATATTTAATTGCCCGATTATTGATCGTATCGCTCGATTGAGTACAGAGAACGTGTTCGCGTAAGAGGATCCCTTTATAAATTCAAGAATTTTCGATTTCCTTCCTTTCATACGGAGTTTAATTAATGATAAGCTTAATGGTTGGTATGAGAGATACCATTTGACGACTTTTGACGCGCATGGTTATTCTGTGACACTCTCTTACTTGAATACTCTCTTATGAATTTGTACTTTATTTATTTTCTTTTGTTGGACTAATACAGTCAAACTGTTTCGAAAAGACCATCTTTTATTGAAGTCTCATTCGTCGCGTTAATTATCGTTTACTAGTTCACGATAGTGCATTCTCTTTCTTTTTCTTTCATTCTTTTCGTTCTTTTTCTTCTTCTTCTTCTTCTCTTTCTCTCTCTCTGTACGATGTAAAAAGATAACTGTTTCTTGAACACGAGCGGATACTTAAGCGAACGTGCTAAAGTCCCTTAAGACCGGATATTACGTGTCTGCTCTCGCAACGATTTTGGACATTGAGCTAAGCACGTCTTCATGATCACGCAAGTTTTTATTCTTTGTCACTTTAACATCCCGTGCGTTTATATTAAACATTTTTATTCATTATTTTGTACAAAGCTTGAGCGCAGCTTGATCAATTTAGGAAATCAACAATTTTCGTGCAGTCCCTAAAAAGATATAGCGAATAGTAAACAAGAAACTTTAAAATGATAATTCACATATGTACAAGACAACTGTACGTACCTCAATCAAAATGAAGCAGTAAAAAGAATTAAAATTCCCACAATAAAGTGTTAGTTTATTTCTACTTGCTAGAAATGTAATATTGCAAATGCACTCAAATACCGCGTTGATAAACTGGTTTAACTAATTCTGGGATAGCGATTCGCGACTCCTTTTACAGTTAGTATTTCTATATATGGAATTAGAAACGAAGTTAACTAAAATTAGCGCTAATGGCCGATTTATTTCGAGGGAAGGATTGAGAGTAATTCAATAGTTAGATATAAAAGATGGATAATTCGTTTCAATCATACTCCTCTTTGTTTTACGACCAGACATTTAGTTATAGACATTATAAATTATTATCTGATGACATATTACATATTTTACTGCATTAAAAATGTCTCACAGTTAGTTTACACAAACGAACGTACGAATATATTTAAAAAGACGACTTACAAACATTATAGATCTAAGTATTGATATACTATTTTAATCATGAAAAAATTGTCGTTAACTATATGTATTATCTCTCATGCGTCATTGCGAAGCATACAACAAAGGCATATAGTTTTGTGCAGCTCATAGGCCGAGGTCATCCTTAATGCCGCACTTTCCGCATTCGTGATTAACCTTTCCAACTTGATCGCCTGCTCCCAGCGAAATGAGATTCGGGAGGAATTGAATGGAATAACGATCGTACCTCTTGTGTGGTGGCTCGCGGACTAGACTCGATCTTGTCTTTTGTCTTCTTTTACTCAATATTGAATTTTATTTCAAATCTTCTTGGTGACATGATTTCTTCAACGGATACCTCTCCTCGGTCTTTTTTCGCCGTAATTTTCCTCTTCATATTTAGCTGTTTTTATTCAGTCGCAAAACTTTTCTTGATCTTGTCGACCTTGATCTCGCTGCGGATGACTCGGCGTGTCGCCTGGTATACTTTTAATTCCTGTTTGAATGCGCATCCTCCTCCCTTCTTCGACATCAACTTAATCCCTTAAGTTGCATCTTTCAAATCGAAATATTCCAATTTCTTGCTTTTACCTCTCTCCGCACCTCTTTTCTGCAAATTGTTTCTTTTTTTATTTAAATAATATATCAGAACCGTTATTTAGGATTTTTACATGAATATATTTATTAATTATAAATTATTTTATATTTAAGCATATCATTTAAAGCTACAATTGAAAGTTTTTCCATCGTGTACATTTCACGAAAACCTGAACCTAATGTCGTCCGAGGGATCAATCGAATTGAACCTCTCGTTCCTCGACGGCGTGTCCTTGTTCTTCTTTCGGGGACAATGTAGGACCCTGGCCTTCATACCGGCGAATTTGATTTCGCGACGTAGATTATTTCGCCGTGACGTCATGTTGCCCGCATGTATATCGCTGCGACGGGGATCGTTTTGGCTCTCTTGTAGACTATCGATCGCAGGTAGAACTGCGCGCCGATGCGACGATGAACGTACAATCGTGTTCGTGAGCGGCGGAGTCAACAAATGCGAGATTGCACATGGAAAGCAGGAGAATACAGGGGGAAATGTGGACACGTACCTGGCGGGACCAGGCCACCAGGTCGCACGTCATTGCGGTATTTTCCTGGACATCAGCTCTTTCAAAGGGTTTTAGCGATTTTAAACATCAACCTTTTCCACATAATGAATAACATAGTACTTTGAAATATTGAAATATTTATATATATGTACCTAACCGACATAAGGTAAAATAATTTGAGAGAAGAGAAATACCATTTTATTTCATTATTGCACGTTGCGCATCGATACACAAACGAGTAAAGGAGCAAGTTATTATGTAATATAATATACCAAGAGATAATTTGAATTTTACAATATGCTAGAAAGTAAAATTGTGGAAATGAAGAATGTTACTACATATAAATACGTAAATATTTGAAATAGTCTCTTTAATATAATTTAAATTTCTGTAGACAATGGTTTTACAAACAGATGTTGAAAAAAACTTTTGCTGTTGTAAAAATATACTAGCCATACTATAAACAAGTTAGATGATTAGCGAATGTTAAAACAACAAGCTTTTTCATAAAGCAATTTAGGATACTACGAAGAGGTAATTATATTGGATTTTTCTGACGTTATTTCCGTGACTTGCAACATTGCAGATAATAGCACCGTACGTAGAGTACTATTAACATTGATTTCACGATTACGTACTATTTTCGTACCTTTTTTTATTTTTTTCTGGGCCATCAGCGATAACAGTGTCAAAATAATCCACTTTTATATTTATCGTAAATCCCATTTTTAAGTAATACAAAATATTTAAAGCAACGATATAAAGAAACAATAAAGATATTTTTAATCGACTTGCATTTGGCACTGTACAAGATTTGAAAATACTTATTCTGCTTTTACAAGTAAGATATAAGTATTTCAAAAAGAATTGTAAATGATTAAAAAACAAAGAGATATATAAATCGTTTTTTGGCTTAAGTTTCTCGATTATTACTCATAATGTTGAAGTTATTGTTATTCTAAGATCTGCACTTATTGCGTAATTATGACTTACCACACTTTCATTAGGTAGTTCTAATGCGCTTGTTACATGCATCTACCGGGAAATGATATATTTGCATGCACTTGGAGATAGAGAGTTCGTGCGCCGTCGTTTGAAACAAAGTCTCGCCGTCATTAAGCAAGATGTCCTCCCACACGCTAAGGAAAGGTGTGCATGTAATAATTCTCGAGTGTTCAGCCGGCAAGGGAAAGGCACTAGCAGTGTCTTACGAAAGAAAGGTTCTTCGAACCTGACCGAAGATGGTAGCAAAGAAGGGCGTTATCTGCCGCCACATTTGCAAGTTAACAGCCGCATTATTCGCGATATTGCTTCGCTTAAGGTTGACGTTTTATCATGTTAGCGTTCGCAAACAAACTCTCTTCTGATTAAGTTTTTTGGGCTTTTTCAGTAGCAATTATGTTACCTGACAGCATTAACAATATATTTTTAAATAAAAAAATAATTTGAAAAATTATAATATAGTTTTAATAATATGTAAAAATATTTATTAATATATAGAATATTATAATAACGTTAGCAATACGATATATCAGAGATATTAAAATATTGTTAATTAAAATATTGAATATTAAATATTATTAATCAATTTTTGTTATTAGTTTATTTTTTATAAATATATGTAATATTAACGTAATATTAATTTTTCTAGTACCACAATATTCATGTGAATTTAATATTGACTGAAACTTTATTTATAATATTAAAATTAATTTGTAAGGTTGTCAGTTACATTTTTAATTTTTACGTTTAAAAGTTATATTTTATTGAGTTGTAGTTTGTATAACGAATTGCCAAAGCAAAGTCCAAGATTTTTCTACAGCGATATTGATTAGTTGGCGCTTCTGCATACGAATTAATACCGCGTCGGCGTTTTCAATGCAGTTGAAGGCACGTTCCGGCACGTGGCGATCAGCACAATTATGTTCCATAACGAAGCAAACGTTCGTTACCCCATGAACAATTGGTTCGTTGTCCTAGGCGAGAGCCGAAGAGCGTGAAGCGCGCCCTTGAAGGGCGCAGCGGTGCACGCCGGCCTTTCTCAAAGAGACGCAGTTGTTAGCATCTTTCATCAGAATTAAAATCGCCGCAGTTGCGGCTGCATTTTTATTTTAACAACAAAAAGAATTTTTCTATTTTCAAAACTCTAATAGAACTATGTATATTGATTTTCCGATATTTTCTTTATATTTGTGATAATTCTCTTTGAGAATGTTAAAATTGTAAAAAATACAATATTTTTAACTTATAAATCTTCTTTTTAAACGATTCATTTTAATGGTTTCTCTGCAACTATTATTATTATAGAATTGCAAGAATTTATTTATGTATTTAATCAAGATAGAATTAAATAGAATTTGATTAAGCTTTAATTACAATTAAAACACGTTAAATATCTTGAAAATTGTCTATGATAAAATAATGAAAATAATCTAATAATAGAATTTATATATAGAGTTATTTTGATCACAAAGAATACCTTAATTACATTTCTTATGATTGTGTTTACCCGTTTCGGTGTAATCGATCTCGATGGGCTTTATCAGCGATAGAGCACGTACAAAATAAAAGTGTCTCGACACCATGAAAGGAAATCTTTGAATGAAACAGAGCATGATGGCTAAGCAACGCTTTGCAATGTTCCGTATGAAATCACTGTACGGTTGGCTGGAGCCCTTCCTTGGCATCTCAAGTTTACATTTACTCAGACACTCCCTTTTTCCTATAATCTAAGTCTGGATATTGTCGGCCGACGATCGAAGAGCTTTGTATTCGATTGTAATCACCATTGACTTCAGCTGCTGCTGTCAGCATTGTCACATATTTTTTTATTTGCTCACGTTAAGAGCTAATATTTATTAAGCAATTGTGATAATTAAGGTATTACGTCTGAGAGATTTAATTTGTAATGAGTTATCCATTTGGTGTTTCTCCATATGAATTAAATAGTTGTGTCATAATGGAAGTAGGTTAAAAATGTTCATATATATTTTTTTGCGAAATATATTTTGGGAAAATATCTATATTGCGTGATTGAACTTGATTTGTTTCAAAGGTGGAACACCTTATCGTTTATATCTTCTTCATGTACTCTGTTATCGTTTCGTTATCTTGGCGCAAGTCACGTTTGCACTACTTCAACATGCTGTTTTAAAAAGAATGTTCGCGATATCATCTCCGCCAAGAATCGATAAACTACTTGATTTCAATTACCTAAACTTAAAAAAAAATAATTAGCATTTTTATGCAATTTTTATAGTACTTTGTGATGTAATATTAAGTTAAGTTTTAAACTATTATATAGTATTTTTATATAAAATATTAATTTGTTAATGTTACATTATTTATTACAATATTATATTATTAATACTTTTCTATATAAATATACATACATGTATAAAAAAGTTTAAACTTAGTATTTAAATTTCATAGATGTGGCCACCTCTATAAAAATTACAAGAAAAGAAACTGATAAAACTGTGATAGATTTCTGTAGTTGAATTAATTAAATTAACTTTGGTTTACGAGCGGTTGATTGTGAGTTGGATGTGGAACTATATTGCTGTCGCAGGTCAGCTGTGGAACGCGATTGAAAAACACGAACGTTCTCTCAATGAAATATATAGATCAAAACAATTTCGATATTTCTACCTGATAACGACAAAATATCGAGATATATCTAATAAACATCAATATAGCATTTCGTCACAAAATATCCTAAAGGAACACCACTATAATTTACATTTTTATTTGTTTTATGTTTTCATTGATATTAATTATTTTACTCTATTATTTGTTCAGTAGAAAAGAGCATTTATTGAGCAGTCCGTATTTTAGTAAAGCTAATAGATTCTTTTGAAGCCAATTGCTTATTTACACATATTTGAAATCTGCCGATATGAGGAAATGGAATGAAATATTTTGCACCGATCTGTCTGACAATAGTGATGCACGATCATTGTATCAGTGTGATAATTTCGAAGCCACGTTAGTCGCGACGCGATGCAGTGACTCCGCGTTTACATGTGACATTTATTTCGCAGTCGTGCTTCCTACGTTACCGCGTCAAAAGACACAGCTATCCGTGGCACGCTGCAATGCAGTATCAGCGTTTCAGTATACCTACGTCGGTTCTCGAAACTCGATAACCCTTCGCTTATAATACTCGAAACATCGAGGACGATGTAGATCTAACCCGGATTTAACGAACTTAACAGAACTAGCATGGTTTTGCCGTAGATCCGAGTGTTACTTTTAACTTTTCCAAATAGCAAAACGATTGTTCGATATATGCTATCGGTGCCAAGCGGTGCGCAGTTAGCATGAAAATATTGCGTGAAATTTTCCAATGTGAAACACCACGACGCACGTTGCGAATCGAACAATGCTTGTCGCAATTTTTGACTGGCTTCGTTATCGTTTTCACCGGGAGGAATACGGCGCACCCTCTTTGTCACCTGAGTTTCGCGAAAAATAATACGGGCTTCTCTATGAATATATATATCTACATTTACATTCGCTTACGTGTTTACGTAACGAAAGGCATTCTCGCATTGCCGTCTAATCGTAAGAGCGTGACGGTAACCGAACTACGTGGGGTGATCGTCTGCCTCTCTCCCCTTTCTCTTCCTGAAAGGCCTCGAGCGTTTCTCGCGTAAGTTCATCAAATTGTCGATAAATCAATATTTTGGGCTGTTATATACGGGGCACGTAACATAAAAATAGCTGGCATCTTTACTTTAATGATGAACGCTTTCTTCTGAAATGTCATGATTGCGCGGAATGCTTGATAACGCGGATTTGTGTCTCTTTCATATACCTAAATCAGCATGTCTCGGTATATCAAGTTTTAGTGTTGACGCAGTTTCGTGCTGTACATTCTGTAAATCGAAATCGAGTTGATTTCATTATATTTTTCACCGTACTCCGCGAAACACGTATCGCGCAATATTATTTTAAGTATAATTGAAGAATAACGTTTGTGCATCTGATTGGTTCTAAGTACAAAAGTTTACGGGAAAAACTAAATAAAGATAAAAATCGTAAAGAAAAAACAAACTAAGAGAAGGAAAAGTAATTTATTTAAACATTAATTGAACTAATAAATGATTTATAATTAATAAATTCTAGGACATATGATACTATATATTTAAATAAATTCTAATGATTACTGAATATATTAAAATACAAATTGGAAAGATTTTGAGAAATGAATACAAATATGTATCAAATATTTATCAAATATTTATTATATTTGGAGTGAATTAAAATATTATTTTATGTAGATCTGATCAAACGGACAAAAGACATGACAACGCGAATGAAACGCTTCAGGTTTTAATTCGCAATATCGATTTGATAATACGATGAAGTGGGATTTAATACCATCAGATTTATATAGATGAGCATGTATACATTGTAGCAGATGATTTTATGTGTGCTACATTTCATAACACGCACATACATATACACAAAGTGTTTTCGTCTCTGAAATCTTGGCACGCATTTCATAACATGAGAAAAAGCAAAATGTACGTCGTCTTTATGACGGATTGCAATTTGACGAATGGCGGCAATGGCGCAAACGTGTGTTCCGCAAAGCATTGACCTTGTTGGCTTGCGATCCGGTATTACGCAAATCTATCGTCAGTGTTGCACAGTAAAGGCCCGTGCAGGACGAAACTGAATAATGAAGACACCTCGCCACCTTTGGTTCGAATGTCTCAGCAGTTATACTGAGTCTCAAGGCCGTGCTCGCACGCGAATTTATTGAAATTGTATTTCCTAGTGGGAAAATTTACGCTTCGTATTAGTTAAACTTTCACTAAGTATTAGTCGCGGATTATCGCAAGATTACCCCATTTCCTCTCTTACATAATATTGCAATCGTTTATGAATATATTTAACTTGAATTAATTCAACAGACGTGCCTAATTCATATTAAGTGTTAAAAGTAATAGGAAGTAAGTTATTAGTAAAAAAATTATATGTAATAATATTGAAATATACATAGTTTTAAAGCACGCATTTCCTTGGAGCATCAATATCCGCTGACTCTCATTGCTTTTTTATTATCTTTATATTACTTTTAATTTTAATATCGAGAGTCTCTCTGTATTTCATATTAAATCTTTCTTTTTTTTTTAAATTAACATTTTTACTGATGATGCTTAACGGTATCTTCTTAATATGAATTGAAAGAATAAACTTTTGAACATTGCAAAGATCCTATCATTATTATATTAAAATATTATTATTCTGTTAAAAATTTTTATTCTATTAAACTTTTCTCTTATATATATTATATTTCTGTTTCAACTTTATTTAAATATAGACGTATCTCTCTACCCAACAGAAAATACTTTATTTATTACAATGAAGGTGTAATATTGTGTGCATATTATGTACCACATAATTTTCTCTCTCCAAGGAATCGAAACTCGAAAACTTTCTTTTCAAATCTTTCTCTTGCTATCTCCCAACAAACTTTTCTTTTCACAAAGATCGAGAAAATTCAATAGACGCCCAAGAGATGGTTGAAACTACAAACGTTACTTCTGCTGTCGCAGCAATGTATGGAAACTCTAGAAGCTTTCTCGGGAGAACTCGATCTTAACGTTTATCGTCTCGAACCATCAAAAAGCCACTTTTAAGCAGTTACACTTCATATTAGCTTTAAGAATTTTTGAATTTTCTTACTTCGATATAATATTTATATATTATCACACGTTTTACTTCGTAATTAATACGCTATAAAATGATCGAAGCCTCTGCATAATTGCGTTATTGCATACAAAACATTATAATTAATTTTACTCCTTGGCACTTTACTTACTTACTTACTTACTTACTTACTTACTTTACTAACAAAATAATCAGTAATATGTGTGTTATTGGCCATTTTATAAAATTCCTTGTTTTTTTAAAATGAAAGCAAGTTTATTTAATACACAGAAATGCCAGAAAAAAGGAATCTCTTCATTCTCACTGTACTTAAAGTGGGATTGTAAATAAACTCTTTAATCGGCATAAAGAGCTGGTGGCTCTACAAATATTTACAGCAGATCGAGTACGTTACGTTTTCATCGCTTTGCTGTTTCCTCCTGCAGCACAGCTTTCAACTCTCCAAGCTTATTTATTTACCTCATGCAATTAAAACAGCCGAAATGATCTGGCACGAGAACGCGAACTGGCAAAGGTATATTTCCCGGGGAATTCGTTGCCTGTTAAATTGCGTGATGTGTGTGTGAACTTTGTGTAAACGTTTATCGCATTATAGGAATTACGCGAAAATACCAAGAGATGCGAGAACAAGAAAATTATCTCTAATTATAAGTTTTTTAAGCTCTTGCGAAGAAAAACGCCGTAACATTTTATATGTGTTACTGCGATCGTAAATTTGAATGTTCAATAGTTTCAATGAAAATTATAAAAACCGAGAAATTTTTCAGACATGATTTGATCACATAATATTTATTACAGTATAAATTAAACGTAATAATTTAAAGATTTATAATCATTTTATCTACTATCCTTTATTAATTCAAACAGTTATTGTGAATTAAATTTAGAAATCTTTATTAAGCTTCTTACGATGTGCTTTTCTCTATGACACGCGAATAATTTAGGAAGATGTAAATAGAATTAAAATAGAATGCATTGTATCACTCTTTTCTTCATGGGAAACTTGATAGAATTATCTCGGATATTAGCTCATATTTATGTTACTTCGGATTATGCACATATATTGAAACTAACCAACGTATCCTTTTTGTGAACGGTCCTTAGTCATTTTGTAATATATAGAACGATTCAATCGCTACACATTTTGTTTATTCCAATGCAATGATAGTGCATCGCGACCGCTAGAGGACGCAGACTGATAATAGTTTCTCGTATGCAAAAAACAGCCACGAATACAATTAAAACCGATTCCCGGGGGCACCACTCTATAACTTACTTGGCGCGGAGGATACCGTGATCATGAAGGCGGTTCCTCCTGGGCGAGGCCTTGCCATTGCACCACGGCGAGGCTGACCCTTGCGAATACTCCTAACGTGGGTATATCGAGCGCATAATTTTTGATAGTCGGGATCTGCGTACGCGCTGTCCCGGATATACAAATCCAAAAAATAAAAGAGACATCTCTTTTAATTTCTGATTGTAACATACAAATTTTTGCTCATGTAAGAATGTTTATTTTCTTTCCTTTCCTTCTTAAATTCTTTCCGATGATATATTTTCACTGAGAAAATATGAAATTCATTTTTCTCAATAAATTAAGGGAAGATTTTTAAATAAAAAAATGTATCAAGTAATATTTTTTATATTTTTAAAAAATTGCTGCTTTATACATATTTTTGGAAAATCATTATTCTCACATTAATTTTGTAATAATTTTGATTATTACATTATAATTAATTTATTAAAAATATAAATTACATTAAAACAAGATGACATTATAATTGCTATTCAAAAAAATAGATAAAAAATTAAAATTAATTATTATATGTATATAACTTTGTAATACATTTTACTTTATATTGAATTAAAATTACAATTTGCTAATCTGTACATTTTAATAATTCATGAAATATTTCACTAAATAGTCTGAAATTTAGTTTTTATTCAAAGTTGAGTTGAAATCGTTATACCATGACGTTTGTGGTGAAATAGACACATACACAGGTATATCTCTGGAGGGTCAAGATGAATGAAACCGAAGGGAATCCAAAAGTTGAATTGTTAAAGACATTAGTTATGTGTAGTTATTATACATGTATAAATAGAAATAGAATAGAATAAACTTTTCTTATTAATTGTTTGAATATATTTATATTTTTTGTTTTGTATATATTATATTCACATACTTTCTGCAATTTATAAAATGACAGATATACATATAATTTCTGATCTTAAATTGTCAACTGATATCTCGGCATTTAAGCAATAACATTCAATCTATATTTATCTTTCAGTATCCCTAAATTCTTGATGACATTCATAGAAACATTCATTACCTGATACTATCACATCATACATTTCATGAGATAACTTATTAAAATATAGTCTGTAGGTTTTTGAAGTAAACGTACACATAAATAATGAGTAACTGTAAAATCACTCTGCCGGCAATCTATCAACATATTTTACGTTGACTGTTTCCAGCGAGATTTATGATAAAATTCCTGGCAGATAAGATTGATATAACAATGAGATGAACAAAATGCGTAAATGCGACATTCAATCATTTGAATTATATCGAAATGACCTGCGGTTAGTTTTCTTTCGGGAGTGGGATATGCATATTGGTATTGGTTTGCTCCTGGTTTTTCCGTACCACGTATTACAAAATTTTCATGCCTGCTGAAATTGAAATGTCGGCGGTGAGTACGCTGTTTGTTTCATTTCACAATTCACCAGTGATACATTTTGCCTCTAGCTTTCTCGTATTATCCGTGTTTATTCATTGAAAGCTGTAGTATTACGTGAAAGTAGTATTATTTATCAAGTGCACAATCGTGTTACGTATATTAAATAAGATATATGTTGCCGACGAAAATACTACGTGAATAGTTATTCCACAAATAAGAACCGTATTAACTTTACGGTTAATTAACTACATTAAGGCCAGTTTCTCCAACTTCTTGGTAAGCTAATTAATAGTTAAATCATACGTCTAATTTGTCTAGCTTAAAATTGAAATAAAGACAAATGATTTAACTATTAGTTAACTTACCAAGAAGTTGGAAAAACCGGTTCTTAATTGTACTAATGTAATTTAACATGAACAGTGAATATATTCTCTTTCAATTTTTCAATATTTTCAATATTAAACTTGATTTAGTGATCCTCACATTGATCTCGATTCAGTTATAATTTTATAACTTTAGTATTTTTGTTATTTGATTGAATTTACAGAATCAGTCAAACATATTATCAATCATTTTCTGATTTAAAGAGATACTACAATGGAACTTACGTTTTTATTTGTCGCAAAATTCTGTGTAGAGTAATTGTGCAGTTGTCGAGCCCAATAATTCAATTTAATACAAAGAAGTAAACAAATAGATTGTAAAAAGTAATAGAATTGTACTTTTATGTGGAATATATAGAGTTTTGATAAATCTAAAAGTTTCTTTTATATGTAAACATAAAGAGCTTTAATAAATATAAAAAAAATTATATATTTCGAAAATGATCGACAAAACGTAATTATATTAGCTTTCATTGTGCAGATCTATTTTCTTCTGGCGGACAGATCCGTTGTAACGCGGCACGTATTGATTTTCGGAGCGGGTGGATGCTGCGAGATCGTCGAGGAGAGGAACGTAGGGAAACTCCTACTATCCGTGGTACTTCTTTTTCCTATCTTGCGTTTTCCCATCTTGCCACTATCCTTTGATCGTAATGCAAGACATGCCCTTCTGCCTAGTCGTTGATGAAATTCGTCAGGGGAATGCGTTGTTGAACTTTTAAAATATCGATAGCTGAGCGTTCTTTTTTTTGGGAAATATAATATACATTAATAATATATTAAATTTTGTTATCTTCTCGTTGTTTAGGTTTCAATTTTAAAATACGTATTACGTATCGATAGTTTTTCAGATTAAAAAGCTTTAGATGGTGTATATTATTAAGTATAAATACTACTATTTTATTGTATTTATTACACACTGATTATACTTAACAATCTAGAAACATTGTTTGTTTCTTAAGAATGTAAAAAATTTTGTAAAGAAAATATTTATTCCAGAAATTAATTGCATAATTATAAAAGAAATTTCATGCAAAATAAATTAAAATTAAAATTAGTAGATTAAGAATAAAAATTATCTATTAACTGTTATTGGCCAAATTGACTGCAATTACTGTAAAATTGGCTGTAAAATTGATGAATGAAAAAAAATATATTATTTAATGAAATATCGAAAAATTAGAAAAATTTATTTTCAGAAATATAAAAATATTGAAGAGACATACAAGGTATAATAAATAGTTGTTATTTGGAAACATTATTACGTGATTGACATTTTTAATTATTTAATTTAATTATTTTAATACAGTAATAATAAGCACAGTACATAAAAATACATAAATGGTTTTTGAGATATTGTGAATAGTTATAATTTCTAACAATATTTAAATTGTACAAAACGTCAGTTCTAATTGCTGAAATGTAGAAATTGTAGATTAAAATAGATGAATTAGATAAATGGACATTTGACAACAAACAATTTATCTACGTTAAATTAAATCATTAATTTTATTATTTGCCATGATTTGCTGATATCAATTTTAGTTATTTATTATTTTACATGCTATATGCAAAGAATAAATTTAGTTTGATAAAACTATTATATAAAATAACTGACGAAAAAATTTAATTTTTTAAAATAATATAATTTAAAAAACAAAGAACTAAAAATTCAATATATTTATTTATTTTCCTATTTTTATTGCTAACAAAAATTAATAGAACATTTATATGCAGCGAACAAGTAGACTTATGCTTTATCAGCTCTATGCCGACTTTGCAACCATATCTCGTGGTTTGCATGGATTTGCGGTTTCATTCTCGTTCACGACAGTTCTTGGTAGTACTATAAAACTGTCGTGCAAACGCAGAATGTATATGGTGCTTTGTTTTAATATTCATAATGAAACATTTGCAATAGCGGAATGAAATAAAATTAAAATTTTTCCAATTAGATCTAAGGAGATTTTAAAAAATTTATAAATTTCTTTCTTTAAGCAGTATGTGGATCATAAAAATTTAATGTAAAAAAATTTAATCAAAAGCAATATTTAGAGTATAAGAATATCAGAGTATAAGAGACTTTTTATTTTCTTTATTTAAAAATTTTTATTCTTTAAATAGAAAATTTTTAATTAAAAAGAAACAAATTTTGGTAAGAAATAAAATTTTATCGATATAATATATGTAGTTTATATATTTTACAGTATTTTATATTTTATATTTTATATATTTTACAGTATATCTACATGTAACAAATATTAATGATTGATAGAATTATCTCAGAAAATTGTTTACATTTATTAAAACATTGTTTATTCTTGAAATAATATAATACCGTAATAATAGATTCTCTTTCTTTGACATTTGGTTTATCATTAATAAAAGGAATAGATAAATGTTGCAATGCATGTTCCAGTTGAATTACATAAAATATGAATTGGTATTATTTAAAGAGAATGCTGATACAATTGTTGTTAATAAAAAAAGCTGCATAATCTCAAAAGATCCTTGAATACAAGCATGGCTGAGACTGCATTTTTTCATCATCACGAACAATCTTCTTTACAAGAATTACCGACCGTACTTAAGAAAACGAGTTGACAAGTAGTATTGACATTATCTGAAATGGATTAGGCGAGGGCTTATATGTATATATGCTAAACAAAAAAAAGATACTTCTATCTTAATTATTAAGTTCTTCTTTAAGCTTCTTTGACATTATCTGAAATGGATTAGGCGAGGGTTTATATATATGCTAAACAAAAAAAAGATACTTTTATCTTAATTACTAAGTTCTTCTTTAAGCTTCTTTGTAAATATGAAAAGCTTATCTTTAATAAAGATTGAGTTGTGGATTATTATTAATGCAGATATCAAACGGTTTTTACCTTTACAATATTTCTTGGTTAAATTAAAGAAATCTCATTTAATCGAAATGTAGTTAAAGAAAAGATATATATTTTTTAATATTATGCTATCTAAATGAAAAGGAAAACGTAAATGTTCTCTATTACTGAAAGTAATAATAAAACATAATATTTTACGTCATAAATTTGCAATACTTTGTACGTAGAAGCATGATAAACAGTTTCTAAGGTGTACGCGCTGTGTTGTAGGCAACCATTCATTTCTATAATGCGACGTAGATAGGTTTGATTGCACTAAGGCGTTGTGCAGTGACGAAGATATGACTCGAACTGGAGGTTGACGAACTTCATTCATGCTTTGCTTCGTTGCCAGTTCTTGCTGTAACTTTGTTAACAGAGCGCTTTGTCCGCGATTGCTTTATAAGTATTTTGAAAAATGTTTATTCATATAATTAAAGATTTCCTGAAAAACTCGCAAATTGTGATAAATTTGAGACGTAACGTCTTGTTAAAAAAAAATTAAGATATGTAATTAAACAACAATCTGTGTAAGCGAATGTATCTTAATACATATAATTTTAATACATACAAACATATATACATTATATCACAGATTTACTTTTTTTAAATAATTATAATCGCGGAATTGCAAAAACATTAATGAATAAATATTAATGGCTTATGATTATTATTAGTAATTAATTTCTAATTTATACTTTGAAATAATAGCTCGACACACATTAAAGAAGTGATCTTTTTTCTATCTTTTTAGGAAATACGTTTTTTTTTAATAATAAACTCTTTTTCTCTGCTTTTATATAATGACTATAAGCAATTGTTAAGAATTACCTAAATGATAGCGTATATACTTTCGATTTCATTTTTCACTTTCCTGCCAACATTTTACATTTTTTTGTAGTTTCTGTTTTCTATGACGTATTTACAGTTCATCTCACTCTTCCTGCTTTTCGTATTTTCCTGCTGTGAGTAATATTATTATAATTAATACAATTACTCAGTTACTGATGAGTAATTGTGCAGCAAGTGGTGTTTGATTCACTCGCACCAGCACGCACTCGCCACATTGTGATATTTTTCATGCATGCAAAATGACTGGATGATTAACATAGAATATAAATTTCATTGAAACGCGATAAGAAACAGCCTTCTGATTGGCATCAATATGGTTAACATGAGAAAACAGTGTTTCTTTTACAGTCTAATTATTGCGTAGCCTCCTGTAACGAAAACAATATGAACGTTGTGGTTCAATGGTGACATTGATCGGTTCTTCGTCACGTCGTCGTGCCGCACCTACCCAACTGTTTTGTGTCATACACAATGTTCACAGGTCCATGATATTTTTCTCTTGGACATGTGTCTTCTTGTTCACTTTCTCATTCATTTATTCATTTCTCACTCTTTTTTTCTGCCAGATACTCTCATATTTTTCCTTTATTTTATTTCTTCTTTTGTTTGTCAATCATAATAGTATATTTACTGATTATATCTAAGGTGCTTAAATTCGATTTTCTAAATTAATTGTGTTATATATTTTATTATTACTTTTATCAATTATATATATATATATATTTTTTAAATCCTGTTTTATGTTTTAAATTTTTTAAATTCTTTGAGTAAAGTTTCGCTTCTATTGATGAGTAAGTATACAATCTTTTAAACGATTTGTAAAAATATAACAAAATTAATTAATTTAAGCTCTTCAGATTTGTATTATGTAATTATTTGTGGCATAGTATTCTATATAATCTAGTTTTTCAATTAGGTAGTCATAATAATGTTATTTATTTACTGCTTATATTTTATATTTTGAAATCATGTGCAACATGAAAAAAGAATTTATTATTACACTCACAGTGGTAATATATGTGTAACATATTTACGTTTTTATTATATTACAATATATACATATATATATATACATTGTATATGTATACATGTATATGGTAATATATTAAAAAGAATAAAAATATAAGTATTAATCAATAAATGATTTATGATTTAAGTGGTTTCAAGACACTTGTAACGCATTCCTTCACATCGTTGATAACTGTATCATTCTTTCCAACTGACTCTAACGCTGTCGCATAGCATTGTCCCATATCGTAGAAAAGTGGCTTGAATTCAGGTGCATATTTCATAATTTCGTCAATTAGAGGAAGTGCTTTAGAAGATAGTTCAGTAATTACCTGCGGCAACTGAAAAAATATATTATGTCTTAAAATCTTTAAAAAAATTCTTATTTTATCAACGTTTGATATAAAAGTCTTCTTTGATATAAAAGTCAATACATTAAAATGCAAAAACATATTTTAATATATTATTGATGTTTTTATATTATTATAAGGAATATTTATACAGATTATTATAAAAATCATATTTAAGAATTAAGCCAAGTAAAAATTAATTTACATATATGTATATACTTACTTTAAGGGTGCATTGAATTGTAGGCATTTGGATACATGGATAAATTTGTATAACCGCCTTTAACACAATTTGTATCAGACTTCTTAATGGAACCATCAATTTTTGAATTGGTTCACTGAGCGATTGTTTTCCCTCTTGCATGCAGACCTTAACATTCGATACTAACGTAGTCACAGATTCTGTTACTCCATTATGTGCCTTTTTGCATGCTTCAGAAGTTTGAAGTTGGTTCAGGGATGCATCAACTGCAGTTTTGATCTGTCAATATAAATTCAAAAATTAGCAACATTCTTTGAAGTTTGCCATTTTTTTCTTTTTCTTCATAAAATTTAACTTTTTAAGATACAATGAGAATCAATTGTATTATATTTTTAATAAACTAAAGTATATTGTTTAGAATTTTGTTTAAAATATCAGTAATTGGATACTTCTTATGAAAAAGATATTAATTTTTTGTTATAAATCACTTTATTATAAATCTTGTGATATTATAAGATTATGCGAGTGGACATGTAATTATTCTTAGTATTTTTACTGTAATTTTATGAATATCATTTATCTGTAATATATCTATGTTTATCAATATTGATATATAGTTGAATCATTCTTTTTACTTTTTATAGCTAGGTATATAGATCATTCATTAAAAATTAATATGAGTAGATATAAATACTGTAGTTCAAAAATATAATTTTATGTATTGTTGAATAAAAAATGAGCTTACTATAGTACACGAATATTTTTGAATTTGACAAAATACTTGATATAAAATATAATAATTTCGTCGCGCGATATAAATTGAATTTGTCAAGTTTTAATCTTGGAATGATATAGTAATATAACTTGTTTATACGATTTGATATTTATATTTTATATTTTGGTCAAATTTTAAAGCAAATCTTACACTCTTAACTGCACCCATTAAATTGTTAACTGCAACCATTACAGCGTTTCGGATGTTATTTATAAACTCTTGCACTTTTTTAATTATATCTGGCATTCCACTGACATTTCCCATGTCTGACATTCCATTTTGCCGTTGAGAACTTGTCGGTAAATTAAGAAGTCTAGCTTCTGCTGTTTGAAAAACCTAGAATTAAATAAATAATTTAATCAACTCACATCAAATATATGTGACGTATATATTTATAATAATTTCAAATAAAGAAAAGAAAGGAAAACACTTTTAGTTAATATATCACTTTATATATAACATATAAATTTTAAAATGGATATGAAGTAAATCTTTTTAAAATGGATATAATTTTTGGTGGTCATTAAATTTTTACAATTGATTTTTATTTAAAAATCGAAAAACTTACGCAAATAGCTGCGATAATGCAACTTATGATGATAATTTTCGTCATTGTTGTTCTAATTTTGACGTCTTACTTCTTGAGACTTCTGGAATAGGACTATTTTTTCTCAACTAAAATTCGCGTTTATATAAGACATTTGCTTCCAACTTTTTGAATGTATCATGGCGATATGCAAATTACCCTGTCAAACAGCGAATACTTATATTAATATGCATTTACTCTAATTAGCTAAAGTAAAAAATAGTAACAACGAACAAAATGTATTACTCAAACGACAACTTTTTATATAGTTTATTTTTATGATATATTACTATAGGTCTATGTTTCATCTAATTTGTTTATGATAATTTTAGATATCTCATGTATGAATATAACTAGAGCTATTAAAATAATCCACTTTTAATGTATAATAATGCAATACGTAAATTTTGATAGAGAATTTGATAGAGAATTTTGGAATACAATTTCTTAACTAAAATATTACACTTTTAATGATATTCTATCGAAGTTTTATTGATACTTCTTTTATTATTTGCAGTATAGCTATTGTAAGCTGTAAAAAATTACTCTTACTAACCCAATCAGAAATAATTAGTCGAATTAACGTCATCGATGAACAATTGATGTCAAATACTGATTAATATTTTGACATCGTAATGTTTTTATGTTAATTAAGTTTTTATGTTAATTAAGTAACAATTTCTCTGAGATTTCTATGTTTTCAGCCAATTTTATATCAAATTCATAAATATATACATTTATGTACATTGTGCTTTCCATTGATCCGATGTAGAGTTAGTCGAAAAATAATAGAAATTAGACAGAAATATTTGTAATTACTTAATCAATGATATATTATGTAAAAATAATTATAATGAGGTAAAAAATGATAAAGTTATCAACCAATATTTGACATCGACAATTTATTGACGCATCAACATCAGATTGACGTCAATTTGACTAATCATTTCTGGCTGGAAAGTCATTATAAATATAATGTTATGGAAATTGATCGGAAATGAAAGAGCCTACATATTAGAATAAACTTTTTTTATTGAATTATTGAATTATTGAATTAAATTATTGAATTATTAAAACATTGATAAAAAATTACAAATATTTGTAAAAAATTAACAAAAAGTTTTATTTTATTTCAAAAATTCAATGCAAGTTGAAATTTCTTTGAGGAATTTTTTTTAATATCAAAACTATTAATTTCTCTTCTCAGTATATAACATATTTTCATAAAT
The DNA here is from genome assembly GCA_928718305.1 of Tetramorium bicarinatum. NCBI lineage: Eukaryota > Metazoa > Arthropoda > Insecta > Hymenoptera > Formicidae > Tetramorium > Tetramorium bicarinatum. The sequence goes on along the minus strand of OV788324.1, from coordinate 6,486,704 downwards.
TTTAACAATTAGGTTTCACTAAGTATACTAAACTATTAAAATACTAAACTAACTATTTTGAAATATTTATAATTTTATAAAATAATCTTTAATTAATAATAATAATAGTTTATTGCATTAATAAGGTATTAATATGGTATTAATAGAAATTGCAGTACAATGTGAATGAGACAGCAGTTTTTTATGCCATATATTCGGATTCAAATCGGATCATATTTTACGATTTGCATGAATTTGCTATTTTTGTGTGTTTGATAATGCTATAAAATTCTTTTATGAAATATACCTATGCGTACTCTGTTTTACAATAATACAATTAATTAATTGTATGTAAATTATCTTATAATATCGATAAAATTGATAATTTTCAACTCAAAGTATTATCTTACATTACTTCCGATTTTTATATTTGAATATACATATATGTATATACATATATATATATATATATATATATATATATATATATATATATATATGCTAATGTATTTATCAATATATTTTTCCTGACAAATCACTAAGCCCTATTTATATAATATTAAAATACTACACTTATTATTTTTAATCTTATTCTTTTATTCTTTATCTCATTATTCTACCTTTCTTTTTCTATTGATTTTTTTACACTTGCTAGTCAAATCAAAATCATTATTTATATTCATTACTTTCATTAGTTTCATATCCTCAGATATTAAAATTTGCTTTCAATTATATTTATATATGTATATTAATTATATAATCCTCCAATATTATACAGCATTTTTTTATAATTTATATTATCTGTGGTATTTCCTGAAATTGAATAAATGTGCGAGAATTATAAATATGAATAAACTATAATATTAAATAAACTTTATTTCTATTGATTAAATATGTGAAAATGACAGGCAGTTATAGAATGATTGCATATAATGGTAAAATAGTAAAGATATCCTTGAAATATTGCTAATGTAATATTGATATTCATTATTAATGCAGCTATCATAGATGTATGCAGTTGCTCATTTTATTTTGAAAATAGGTTATCATTACATTTTTATTATTGATTGAATCTGTGATAATTTTCAATATGTATAAGAATATATTAAAATTAAAATGCCTTAAAGTAAATAGATTTTTTGCATTAGATCATTTTTTCACTTTAAGTATTTAGGGAGCATTATCCTGAAGGCATTGTTTATAGCCAGTCAAAGTTTCGAAGATTTGCCGTTTCAGTCGCAATAAATTCGAGTTTGCTTTGCATTTTCCCAATTTCTCCATATACTTGCCAAATTGGAAAGATTTTGCAAAATCAGTGACTTTACGGTACAACTCCTCGTTGACATTCTACAATAAATTATAGATCTCTATTAATATGTTTAATATCTTCTTTAACCATTCAATTACATTATTAACTATATTCAATAATAATAATTACATTAAATAATTAAGACAGCTTTTTCTTAAAGAAAAGAATTTCTTAAAGAACAGACAATATAATATATTTCTTGTTCTATATGAATAAATATTGATATTCTCAGTTCACATGTTAAACATACAAATGTCAATTAATTTACATTAAAAAGGTAATTTTCTATAAAATGATTACCTCAGTGTTTTGAATTTCCTTCGCCAGAAGGCTTGCCTCAGAGGCTATGGACTCCATATCTGTATCCACAGCATCGATTACTTTTTGTACACAGGACTCGAATTGTGCAATGGTCTTTAAAGCATTACTATCTATATTGTCCCTCGCTTCGACGTAGCAGGACTCATTAGTGTCGCCAAGTTCTTTCTTCAAAATATCCAACTCAAATTGAGACTGTAATATTGATATGGCAAATATGACTTGATTAGAAAACGTATCAAATTGACTATGCCTTTAAATATAATTATTTGATAATTGGCAAAATTTATTATATTTAACTTTAATATTTTACTATTAAACAGAAATGTTTCTTCAAAAAATAATTTATTAATATTATTTAAATACTTACCTTTTCTACTATCTCAGTTACAACTGCATTAAAATTTTTGATGTCAATGCTTGCTAACATTTTAATCTTTTGCACCTGATCAAATGCCCGATTTTTTGTTTCTAAAATCTTGAGCAGTAACTGGTCTTTTATATCTTCTTCCGTTAACGCTGCTCCATTTACCTGAGAAAATTAATTTACAATTATAATTAATATAAAATAACATTACAATAACAATAATATTATAAAATTTGTCACAGTAGAATTATGCAATAAAATATTTTAATTTAATAAGAAATATATACATTGAAGTTATTTTCTAATGAAATTAACGAAATTGTTATATCCCATATTGGTAATGCTTTTTGAAAATAATATTTTTTGACAAAATTTTATTCAAAATCGAATTGTATTTATGAATATCATACTTACATAGACTAAAATAGCAATTATGATTGTAAATTTCAACATTTTTTTGCTGATTCTGTCGAATTGCTTCTTTAATTACGATTTTCACAATAAGACTCTTTCAAAGCAAAAGTCGGGTTTATATAACACTGTAATCATCTTCGAAATATGTAAATGAGAATATATTTAGATTACACTTGTATCAATACGTATGATTGATTTGATCAGTTTGAGATCAGACAAAAATAAAGATAAAATTCGTCGTCGTGAAGATTTTTTTTCAGTATAATTTTACGGTGCTGTTATATACTATAAATTAAATTTTCATATGTATAGTATCATATTTTCAGCAATATATATGATATATAAATTGTGTAGTTTGCATAAAAATTTAAAAATCCCTATTAATAATCCGGCAAAATTACATATAAAACGATATTTTGAAGTAAAAATATTAAATACAAAATTTGAATACATTTCAGCTGTAAAAGTTAGTTGTTGATAACTCTTTAGGAGATATTATTTATTGAATGGATTGACTAATTGTCAGAAGATTGTCAGGAGAGCAGAGAGAGACTGGAAGGTTGTATAAATGTAGTCAACTGGGTATAGGAACAATATTCTTTAATCTTGAAGTTCACACAGAGTCGGTTACACTAATGATTCAGTCTTGAATTAATATTACGTACCCATCGGGCCCGGATACCAATTAAATACAATACAATAAATACAAAGTACAATAAATCTAAAGTTAATCATAAGTATGAAATGAAAAAAGTAAAGTATGAAAATATTAAATTGTTAAAAAATCCTACATATTGGGTATATTTTTTTTCCGAAAAATGATACCCACCAAAGAGAGTAGAAAATATATCTTAAAATCATTTCGTGCGTGACTTAAATTAGCTTAAAATAGACATCATATGTTGTCGGAAGTGATGAAGTCGGAACTTTTAAGTGCTTTCAGATTGATTTTCAGATAATCTTTTTTATATATTCTTGTTTTCTGCTTGGGAAGAATTCATCATTATGAATTTAATTGAATTTTTCATTACGTTCGGTACTACTATTCATTACTATTATGATCGTAAGAATAACATAGTATTCAAGGATTAAAGAAAAATAAAACATTTTTCTATTTTATTTTACCTGATATAATTTATCATATAACTTAGGTGAAAAATTCAGGTTTTGAATGGAATTTTATGATAAATGCAGTTACAAATTCTGATACATCCAATTAATTGACCAGAATTGCATTGGAATCGAAAACAAAACATATTGAGATCAATGTATTCCGCCAGTGAAACATGCGAGCACGCTGATTACCGTTACAACCAGCCTCACGAGACACATGCGTGTGTATGATGCACGTATGCACGCACACGCACGTATTCGCGCTCGTATGTACAAATTCACCCCTATAAAATATTCCCATAGGAGCGGCATACACGGGGTGTCGTGGGAACGGTCTCGCTCGATATAAAGTGCCACGCACATTTTTATGGGGCACGTATATGTTCAAGTAGTACGGGGATTCCTTTGTAACGAATCGGCGACGAGTCTTCTCGCCTGAGAGTCGCGCACCGAGTCAATCCAATGAGAATACATTTTTCTTCCCTCCTCCGAATGAGAGTATCGCAGATACAATTCCAGTTTTCTACGGAGTAGAATGCGCGTATGTTGACCAGACAATTATCAAATTTCATAATAATACGTATACAATAAATCAAAACCGTCTGTGTGCCTCTGTTTCTTTTTCACGATAAATTACTGTTATTGCTAGTACATCAAGTAGTGATATCTAAAACAGTATTTGTTATAGCATTATCATCAAGGGGTGATTAATTTCAAACTTTGGACATATTTGGACGTCACAAAAGCGTTCTCTAATTGATTCTTTTCCGGCAATTAGTTAAATCAAATATGAATCATAAATTTTACGTTAATGTTTATGTATTAGTATTTATGTATATGTTAGGATTATATATCAAAAATTTTTAATAATGTATTAAACATTAATTTATAAATAATTAATTTTAATCAATTATAATTTAGATTTAGTTCACTTCATTCTGACTTACTGATAATTTATTGCTACCGCAATAATAAATTTCATTCTTTTATTGCTCGATGTAAAAACAAATTACTACATATGTAATTTTTATGACCTATATTTATATAGGGTTATATTCATATAAATTCAGATGCTTTTTTGTTTGCTGCAAATGGGAGAAGAATATATTAGATTTTTAATAAAGTATTTACAATTCAATTTTCGTCCTAGATAATTTGCGTATATTAATAATAGTGGTAATAATATAATTTTATTATAATGTAATTTTTCTTTTACATGTGTAATATATGTATATAATTTTTATATTTTTCAGAAAGAAGCGTAAACCATTGGTCTGGAGTAAATTATAAAATTTTTGGTAAGTTATTCATGCTTTAAAAGTTACACTATATTTTACTATTGTTTTGTTGTTTCCAATCTCCGTTTTTCTGTAAAAATACGAATAGGATAGTGATAGTGAGAATAGGTAAATAAAATCTACACATCTGCTCATTCATTCTGATTCATTTCCTGTATACATTGATGACATATGTTCGTAATACTTCATATGCTCTTCATTCAAAATACACGAAATTATGAAATTATAGATCACGGAGATATAAGTTAAATGCAAAAGTAATATATTGCGTAATGAATAGCAAGTATATGTATTCTTTACAAATATATATACATATATATTTCTTGTATACATTTTCTCTATAAAATTATATTTAAAAATACATTTATATTTAAAAAGACTGACAACATAGATATCTTAATTCAAACATTTTTAAATATGTGAGTCATTGTATTATAGAACGTTTCACTGATAACATTCATTGACTTAAAAATATTATAAAAATACCATCATCGTAATTTTTAAAAAATATTTTTATCTTGTTTTTTTTCTTCAATTTTCCAGATTTCAGATTTTTGAAAAAATAAATTTTTATTTATCATTTAGCGCACAAAATATTTTACTAACAATTCCAGTATTAATTAAGACGATTAATACTGGATTAATTAAGTTGATCATCGGGCTGTACTGAAGCTGATTAAATCATCGGCACGAAGGCCAACAACTTCCATTGAAATTGCACTGCGAACGCATCACGTAGAGCACACCTTAGCCTTTCGGATTTGTTCACATGTTCATTATCCTGCCGATTATAGAATGCCCACGAAACAGTCGTTCATTGAACGTATTCGGGGATCAGTTTGCGTATCTAATCAACGTTTAACGACGCGCGGGAGGCCAGTGACGAAACGTTATGCTTCGTTAATTGCCATAACCCGATTTCACGTCGCGATTAAGCGCGTGTATGCTCGTTTATTCCCGTGTACAAATAACAATGCTCTTCGTCGCTCCATTGTTGCGCGGCACTTATTGTGTGAACCTCACACACACACACACACACACACACCTGAGAGAAGGGGCGGTTATGGGGCCTTGACTCAGAATTCCCATGACAGATCCTTCATCTTCTTCAGCATTCTATATTTTAGCGATTGTACAAAGAAAAAGAATCTAAAAGAATGATATACATCTTATTGAGTGATTTCAATTTCTTCCGCCTTGGTGATAATATCAAGATTATCGGTCAATTCTCACGAATACTCTGTCCATTTAAAATGACTTCCCATCGGATAATGCTTAGAAGACTGAGTTTGCGTCATGGTTAATTTGCTGAATCGCAGTTGATTCGTGGTAAGAAGCGAATAACGGCAGAAGAAAGCGCTCATTAGCGCGCAATCTCTTAGCCGGCGAAACTGTCATGCTCAAAACAAAGACAGCCACCGAGGAAGATGAATAAGGTCTCATTGTATAACTTACACGATGTTATTAATGCGAGGAAGGCATTTTTCTGGTTGCTAAAGCAACCTCTTTATTAAAGCCCTACATGATTACGCCACATGATGCTAATCAAGCGTTGACATTAGACTTTTTGTGTAATTAATACTTTCAAGGAGCAACTATTAGTTATCTCTTTCTTTTTAAATGGTAACAACAATAATTTCCATTCTACGAAAGAATAACACAATGTATAACACAATAATAACACAAATAATAAATTTAATAATAAAAATTTTATAAAAATCAAATATGTTAAATGAGAAATGTTAAATGAGGTTTGTTTATTTATTTACAGTTATTTAAATTACAGTTTACTTATAAAATTGATATTTTTACTTGATATGGTTTAATCACTAACGCACGTGAGATGGGTAAACGTTAAATATACAATCAAACGGTTTAATTCTTCGAATTGACCTGCTAACATTTAATCGTTAATTGAAAGCAAACGCGTAATTTCTGCATCGTTGTTAGCGAACACGTTCAACGCATCAAACATTTCGCTCCTACCTATTTAGCAGCAGTATGTCAACGGATACTCGTAATGAATAAATTTTAATCGAGAACACGGCTCTTGGGACTTGTGTACCGTATTATCATGGTTTCTCTTGTCCATCTCGCTATAATATTAATCGGATTTCACGTAAATTCGTATGATTCGATCTTTATGAAGTTAGCATGTCATTTTTTAAATTTCGATATTGATAAAATTCTAGTTCTTCTCCAAACAGTTAAAAGAATTCCTAATATGTTTTAAAAAAATTCTAATGAATAAATATAGCAAGGATCCAAAAACTTATCTGTCACGATTCTTGAAAATAAAAATTCAGAATTGCGACATTATATTAGATCTAATTTGTACAATTATTACTATAATATTTGCGCTAAGAAATTTTGATTATAAAATTAACTTTATTTTAATCATATAATATATTCTCATAATTAGGTAACGTTATTATGTTATTCATATTTTTATTTACAAAGAGAAAAGTATAGAGGTCTTGAGATTTTTTCCAATGTTCGTTTAATATTGCTGTCTTGTAATTCCACCTTTTGTATAATAGAAATCTAAGCTTCAAATAATCTCCTCGCAATATTGCATGAGGAAAGGTGTTTACGAAATCTACGTTAGAGCTTGCGCACCTTCATTAATTACCGCAGTACGATAATTACGCCCGAAATTCTCCACGAGAGAGATGATATACGCTAAAATACATGCTTCCGTTGATACCTGCTAGCTCGATATGCATGGGAATATACCGGCATGTGGTTTTGTCACAACCATATGGCGCGACCGTGAACGCACGTGCGAGAAAGACTCGAAAGACGCATGTATTCTATATAGAACGCTATTATCTCATGCACTTTCTGTACAACGGAAGAAACGTTCAAACGATAGATGTACTGGCAAGCTGTCATAATAAATGTTGACAATTATAACGAAATTAACCGATCTTTTAATAATAAAACTTAAATATAAATAACCATATTTGAATTAAGATATTAAAGCGATTAAGGTTTTTATTTAAAGCATTTATATTTTTATTTCACAATATGTATTTCAATTAAAGAACAACATATTTTGATTTTTGTAAATTTTAAATGTTATCATTTCTATATAGTAATAATGTATGTAGTAAGATATATGTTTTAAACAAAAATTTATTTTAAATTAAAATAAATAACTTAATGTCTGCGAAATGTTCATTTTCATTTTTTAACAACGGGAAAATCATTAATTTACTCTTTCCGCTTTGTCAAATGTGGTTTATGAAAATTTGTATGTTTCTAATGAGCTATTCGTTGTAATAAATCTATTTGGTTGTGAACTGACGGTTGAAGTGACATAATGTACTTTTGCATATGTAAAGGAACGTAATTACTCGTTTGTTGATATGGTAGTAAACAGATTTTGCAATAGTATGCTGTGTTCTCGAAACCGGTTATTATCAACGTCACATCACATGCGGTAACTTGTGCCGAACGAGTATTTTGAACTCGTTTGTATATGGTCACCTATAATTTGTAAGTGAATACACTTAGTCTGACAATATCTTCGTTATGCTTCTTAAAATTCGCATATGCATATAATCGTTAAAATATTATTATTATTATGAAAATGTAGTAATAGGATACTTGCTGAGAAAACGTATCGATATGGTAAATTTTAAAGTTCTGCCAGCTTGAAAATATTAAAAAGTTTATGCGTTCGGAAGTTCTCTTTGTTGGAAGAACATATTTTCATTGAATTTATCGTTCGATATTGGTAAAAGAGTACTGAAAACTAATAGAATTACTTTAGAATATTTTTAAAGTTTGAAAATATAAAGTATTATATTATTATTATATATTATATTATTTCGAATGTTTTAAAAGCTTTCAGAATTGTTTCGAATTGTAATCGACTTTTTAAATTTATACATATATTTTATATTATATATATATATTTTTTTCATTTTCCGACTTGTACGCATTACATTTTAACCATTGCAAATATTATTCGTAATAGAAGACCAGTTATGAAAAAAGGGAAAATGCCAAAAACAAGATTTTTCAATATTATTTTCAATATTAGCGAATTTAAAGTTTTCTTACTATTTAGTATTTATATTAATATTAATAATTAATATTTTCTATAAATTAAAATAAATTTCTCTGGTATTTTTATCATACTTCTATCAATTTCAGTTATTGAGATTTTTGAATGTAAATCTTATGTATTATGGATAATTTCAAATTGGATAAATCTATGAGAATCAGATGTTTAATGCTCATATTAAGATCAATTGTTCTTGTAATTTTTCTTCAGTTTATAATTTTGCGATATGATAATTGGATATTAAAGGTCTAGTGTTTCGCACGACGGGTAAAGGGTGCTGGCAAAAAGGGTGCTACCGGAATAGCAATGACCAGTGTCACCGTAGCCGTAAGTTGCAGGTTTCATGGAGGATGTTGGGAGTCGCCCTCCGATCCGCGAGACACAAGTGCACCTACCGTTCGTTACTCTTTACACCTGTGCTCACACATAACGCCCCGGTGTTCCGAGTGTGCGTGCGCCACGACGTATTGTGAAACTCTTGTAGGTGCGTAACTGAGTTGTGCTGTGCGCATAACGTGAAAAAAAAATTCGACCGAAATAGTCGCAGCTGGGGCGACGCACGATTGCGGCTCACGACCTTTTCCGAAGCGATCGCGGAGATTTCTACATGCACGCAGAAATAAGGGACAAGGCCACGATCACACAACGTGTGTTAAAATAATATCATTCGCTCCGCAATATATGTGTACGGTGACAAGTACGGTGTAGCAAATACGAAGGACGAGACATTTAATTTTACCGGTCGATGTTATTTTTGTTACCGGTGGCAGAAATGAAAAGTTACACATTTATATTTTGTGCTTCGTGAAGATTGTAATGAGAACGCGATTTTCTTTTCTTAGTACGTATAAGAAGATTTCTTGATGTAAGAAGATAACTTCGAGTTAATCAATAGCTTCTTATTTTTGTTGCATCATTAAAAAGAAACTTTAATTACAAAGAAAATAAAATGACAGAAAATGCCAGTGAAATTATGTGTTTCTTTGTTCTATTATACGTTTGAATAAAATTACAATGTTTTTAATTTCAAATTTCTAGTCTTTTTTTAAAACTCCTTGAATTCCTTCTAAATAAAAATTCAGGTTTATTTCAGGTTTGATATGATTACATGCTCATTAAATGTAGAAAATTTTGGAAATAAATTTTTCATATTTAGTATCGTGTTTCGAATCGGAATACGGAAGCACGGAAGGACGTAGGAGAGCAAAGGCAGATGTTGGATTTCTTTCGTCATTTTCGTCGCGCGCCCTTAAACGTAGAAAGTAAATCCACGTATCGCAGCTGCTTTGAAGGGTGTACGTCATTCAGAACTTTTAGCTCCGTTAGATGCTGGGCCTTGTTTAATTAAAGCTTAAGCCGTGCGCAACTTGGTTAAAGTTCTAATTAAGTAATAAGAATGCAGTCTTGTATTAAACGCGTCAGTTTTAGACTGCATGGAACAGTGTTAAATAAACCTGATTAAATTAATATTATATCGGTTTTTTCTTTTTTCTTAATGTTGTTAATTAATTAAATTACTCGTTTAAATCAGGTCATTATTTAATAAGTTGCTTTTTTGTCTTCTGTTATCTGTAATATTGAAATATGCAAACCCGATCATGATGAGTTTGAATTCTTATAAGTTGCTATTGCGTTTTCCTATTTTGAAAATTGTTTTATATTTTCTATAAAAAAAAATTTACATAACGAGAAAGACTTATCAAAAAATAATCAAACGCCTTGATAAATTTCTAGCAGCAGGTGTCACAATTTTTACAACATTTTTCATCAATTTCCTGTATCCTAAAGGAAAACAGATTTTACTCGAGACGAGAGAGACGCGTTGAACTCTGTGGTAAACTTCTCTTGGTCTCAGCAGATGTACGAGCATTTGCCTCGGCAGCTGCTCCCCTCACCGCCGTAAACTTTGGATATCCACCCCGGCTTTTCGTTTTGAGTTGATCTGAACTCTCCGTCATCGTCTTGGCAACTTAACGTCGACCGGCAAGAGATCGCAGCGGCGGATTGCCAGCGCCGATGTAAATTTCTCCGATCCAGCTCGAGAATCAAGCCCGAGTCATTCTTTCGGAAGGTGTAATCACGTGAAAAACCGGTTTTGCCTCGCCGATTTAACTTCGGAGCGGAAGCCGATGATCGGGGTACTGTAGAGTCTAACTATATCCCTGAGACTCGCAAGGGAGAAGGAAGCAACTTGGGTCCGGCTCGGGGCCAAGGCATTCATGTTAGAGCAGAAAGGAGGGATTGATTTTTATTCAGCTGGTTTCAAATCAGAGGGCTCTCTTTTGCAGTATACGTTCCTGGAATTTTATATAAAATACAATATCTATATACGTACCTACACTTCTAAATATATACTATACGCATTTACTATACACATGCGAAGAAAACATTTATTTAACAAAAAATATTATACAGTTTTTAATTTAAGTTATTTTAGTTGTAAAATTCAATTTTATTTTTTATTAATTTTTCGTTATAGAATTTTAAAATAGAAAACACACACACACACACACACACACACATATATATATATATATATATATATATGTATATATCTTGTAATATTATATTATGATATGTTATATAATATTATATAATATATATTGTACCTACATAATTGTTTTAAATTTATAAATTTACTATTTAAAAATTAAAAAATTTTAGTATTTGATAAAAAAAATTTGTATATATCAATAACAGATTTTGAAGAAATATAAAGCTTGAAAGAAAAATTCGAAATAGAAGCTCAAACTTATATAAATCGATTATATAGATCTAAAGAAGAAATAAAATATATTCAATATTTATATTATGTAAGAGCATAATATGTTTTGTCTAATAAATATAAAGGATAGAAAGAATAAAGTATCTTTAAAGGAAGGGCCTGACAGATCTATATCTGTCCCTGACAAACGGCAGAGTGGGATAGAGCGACCTGGGTCTGTTGGACCCTCGGCATTCGCGTCTAGAGTCTCTCAGGGGGGGGTTGTCGTATATCCGCTGGTCAGGCTCGTTTGTGCCCAGAGTATACCTTCCAACAAACTCTTCTCATCGATATACCGTTCGGTGAAAGTCGGCAATGCTGCGTCGCGTCGTTTTCTGCGGCAAAAGTGAAACGGCGCGACGGTACACCCTTCCTAAATTTAAATTTTATCGATAAGTGCTCACACCATGCCTCACGTCCTCCATGAAAATGTTGTATTGTTGAATCATCTACCTGTGCTGCCTGTGAATCCAGATGGCGCGTTCAGATCGTGAAAACGTTGAGCTTACGTTCGAAAGTCGTGGCATCGTCACCGCCCGTTGGATTACCTGACCAAATTTTTTTCTCTGTCATTGATACTTTTTTCAAATATAATTACTTTTGCTGACTTTATAACCGTTTCCTCATCGACGTAAGTAGATAAACTTCCAACTGTGCTGTGCAATCGTGCGTTTCTATTCGCTTGATTGCGTAAACTTCGCCTTGAGTGGAAATCAGTGACGGATGATTTTTCCTGAAGATGGTCTACGAGAGAGCGTCTCCAACTCCTGGACTTCTCAATTGGATTGATGCGAGAGATCAAACGTACTTTTGAGTTCCGGTGGGGTCGCCGGAAGTAGCTGAGCGTGACGGCGACGGTGCTAACGGAAAAACGTGGGAACTTGCGTCGCGTAACCGCGCTTCGCCGCTGCTCCATTAGTTAACGCGCGCTAAACGACCTCGGGCATAATCGCATTATACATTTTGCGACAAATATATTTTCTATCGCGGGAAAAATCTCCCCTCCAAGCTGATATCGTGTGCGAGTTTCTCGTATTAGCGATAAATAAAGACAAGTGCATCAAAGAAAACGTGCAGAGAGGATAAGAAAAAAGGCAATAACGGGTGGAAGGGATCAACTTTATGACTTTACGACAGTTCTCGGGTGTCTAATGCATTAATTGCCTCATCGGAAGCGTTGCATTCAACGGCTAATTAGATGGATGGGAAAATATTGTATCAACTAAATTACGGATCGACGGAAATTCACGGGAGAACTAGTTTATAAAATGTACTGGAGCCTTTTTCGGCCGTGATTAATCACGGTGCGTTAAAGCGGCGCGTAAAATTAGCTTAATTGATTCTACGTAATGCCCCCGCGAGTGGGAGTGTTCCGAGAAAAAGACTCGGTCCACTCATAAAACGTAAAAAATATCACATTCGAAAGTTGAATGGAGCTAGTTCTAGTCTGACATATGTCCGTCCGACATTTACACAGTTGCATATTTTCTAACGATTCGTGAAGTTTGCGTTGAAAATATTCCTCGACGGCGAAGTTCTCTCGTGGAAGAAGTGGCGAAAAATTACGATCGAAAACTTACGGATCGAAGAGCCAAACCGGCTAGAAGAGCGAGGAAAAATACGATTGGAATTTACGATGCTCTTTGTGGCGACAGACGTATTGAGGACGCAGGCAGTCATCGTTTAAAAATAACAGAAAGAGATCGTGAGGCATCGTCACGTAAGACAGAGCCCAACTGCATTGTGTGTAGCTTCTGGCGTTGTGGCAGAATACGCGCTTCTCTACTTGGTTTACCGCGAGGTGTTCGCCGAGGTGTCTGCGAGCAGCCAAGGTAGAGAGTGAGAGAGCCGAGGCGCCTGCGGAGAGAGGAGAGACTTAGCCGCGAGACCAGAAACGGAGAGAGAGACTGATCGGAATCCCACTCTTCTAGGTGGAATCTCTGACGTCAGCCTGGAGCAAGTCGTATGACCAGTTCGGGAGGTTCTGGCTGGTAAAAAGAGACGAAAGAAGAAAAAGAAGGAAGAGCGCGGAGAAAGAGTAGGAGAAAGAGAAGAGAAGGCAACAGCCTCCTCTCTCTCACGTCTATCTGGTTTTTACCGGCCGGCTCTTGGGAGCATCTCGCGCGTCGCCATGTCCTCCACGCATCGCGACATCCATCACCAGTAGTAGCGTTTGCCCCTACCTTTCATCTCTCGCTATCTCTCTCTCTCACTCTCTTTTCCTCCGTCTCTCTGCGGCATCCATTCAGTGGCCGTTGTGCCGGACTAAAATTACCCTGGTCGACTACGATCTACACGCGAGCGGAGTGCCAGCTCCAGCGCGGAGCGTTTCGGAGCGGGCCGCGACCTGAGGTGTACCTGACGCACGAACGGTTGTGATATATCAAGTGCGTGTGAACGGATGTTCGCGTAAGATCGGTTTCCAATCTCGATTTCGTGATAGGATGGTGCTTGGTTGATTGTGAGTGGCTCCGCCGGTACTTGATGTCACTCTCTCGGTGAGAAGTGATCTACAAAATGTCATTTGAAAGGATTCATAAATAATATAGGGAAATTCGGGATTCCACATCGTAATAAAGCGGGAAGAAATCGAGAGGTCAACCGTTGACGAATTGAAGTTAACGAAACGGATCTACACAGTGCTCCTGGTGGATCTTTCAAGTTTCGAATGTTTGCGTATGTTCGAAAGGAAACTTCATCGAGTTCCCTCGAGTTCGTCCTGCAGAAGCTACAAGTGCGCGCGACGAGAAGATCACACCTGTGTCGCCGTGTGTGGGGTATATCATTGGACATTGGTGACATCGCGTATGGTGCATCAAAGAATACGTAGAGCCGCCGACGATCCGTTGCATTTGGATACTTGACGCGAGTGATACTGCTCGTCCTGAAAACATCGCCGTCCGAGAGAAATGGGAAACCACCCGTCCGCCCACCAGCCGCTCGAAAGGGCTACCAGCCATGCTGGAAATGGTCTTCGCCTCTCGGTATGTCGCGGTGTTGTTTTTACGTCAAACGTAACGTTTACGATTACTTGCGCGTACTATAATGTCATCGGTATCTGTGATATGAGACGAAACTGTCACTTGCGCGTGCATGCGTGACAGCTGTCCATACGGTATTGTTCAGGGTGTTTAGCTTCAGTAATACATCAATGGCAGTGTCCATTGATGGCATTCCTTTTAGCGCTGGCATTTATTTTCTAAAAACTTATAAATATGGAATTATTGGAAACTAAACATAAAAATGTGGAAATAGACGAAAAAGATCATGATCTTTAATTTGATTTGAGCAAATTATGTTTTAATATGTGTATAAATATATTATTAATTTACATGCATTTCGTTTGTTGAAATAGTTAAATTGCAAAGGCCCAAAAAACTTTAATTGTAAATTGTAAAAATTTGTAAAAATTTTTAATCAGACTTTTTGTTAAAGTGCTAAAATTTTTGTTTAATTATAACACTGTCATCGTTGTGATAATGCAAAACGAACATTAAGATAAATCCTAAATCGCGTGTCATGGTGACTATCAACGTTTTTCCTTTTAAACGTTTTGCGAACGACCACGAACGAAGGGACGGTTTATTCCACGCTTCATAAAATCCGAGATTTGCAGCCGTCGGAAATGACGGTTTGCCCTTCTTATGACTCCCATTTTTCATCCTCGGTTACACCCCTCATGCATCCTTATTTCTCATTTCGTCCTCTTGCAATTTTCTACACACAATGACTTACACATTTGTTCGCATATTTTTAAAGATATTAAAAATGCCTTTATCCTCCTTCTTTCTGAACTCTGGATTCTATTATTTTATTATGTGTGCTTTTATCCTGTTATGACTAACATTTATATTCCAAGTTTAAAGGGAAAAAAATGTAGACATTTTTAATATCTAAAACTATGTGAACAAATATGTAAGTCACTGTAATTCATCTTCGTGCTGTCGATGTTGTGATGAAGAGTTATATTATAATCTAATAGAACTTTGATACTACTTTGTCGTGAAAAACTTTGTTTACCAGAGATGGAAATATCTTTACAAAAAAAATGAACAGATAAATTTAAAATATTTCTCTGCTTTGCATAATACTTAGTAAAGTTACGTTATTTTTCTATAAATTAATTTTCTAAATAGAGATAGTTTTTTTTAGAAAATTAAGTACTCAAGTATAACTCGTTCTGTAGGTGTAGAACTATTATAAACCCACAGGACATTTATGTAAATGAATGAAGGTGGAACAAAATCAATATATACTCTCTCCTAAAATCGCTGACTGTGCACCTCAGATATTTCTGTAACGAGGAGCTTCATTAACGTGAACGAGTGACGTCAATCACATTGGTCATAGTATGACTAATATATTATTTGCGTTGCGCTGGACTTTTGGTGTCATCATGAATATTACAGACGGTTTGTGAGAATTCAATTTCCGTGACAATTGAGTATTCCCAGGCGCTTGGAAATCCTTGCGCGACGTGAAATCCTTGGTACTCATCGCGCTGAGATTATCAATGTGCGCCATGTGAATTATGTAAGTTCGTGCTGCATTCGCGAATCCCCATTTCGTAGATGGAATGACGCACTTCATGCGTGACGGTTTCAACAGCGAAAATGATGATACAACGAGGTGCGGTTGGCGCTTGCGTTTCAATGACCTTTGCTCGCAAGCACGTGTCCGAACCGACAGTTTCATCCCTTGGACACCGTAAACGTGACATTTATAATTTATAGTTGCGAAAAGCTGCGTCTGCATCATTCTGAATATTGTGAACATTGAAAATAAATTTTTTGAAGCAAATTTTGAAGTAATTTAGTTACAAACGTTACGAATAATTATCACGTCATGAATAATCACCATAAAATAAAATTTTAAAAGCATATTTAATAGGACTGAATAAGCTATATAGCTTTTGATAATTTTTTAATAATAATATTTAAGAAATAAATAATATTTCTTAATAATAAAAAATAACAATTTTTAATTAATTCTTTTTAAGCTTATATTCATCACAGTCTTTATTCCAATTTTCAGTTTATATTTTTATTATATCTTTTTTTCTTATTATTACTTTATTTTAGAAAAACATATTTAATTAATTTGTAAATGTGTAATCTGTCTCCCTCTTAAAGCATATGTAATTAGAAGCATATATAAATAATTTGTAAGTCTTAAGTATAATAACTATCTTGGAAACATTATTAGCTGTGTATTTTAATAGATTTAATGAATATGAAATATTTTGTATAATGAAAATTATACACTAGATCCATATTAATTAATTCTATATAATTGTATTAAAACCAGCAAAATATAATTTCACTCTTACTTTTATAAGATACAAAACTTATACATTTTATTTCTGAAACACAAAAATGCACTTTATGAAGTTGAGAGGAGAGAATATTATACTCTTTGACACAACAGCTTTGAGATATGGTACATCGTGTGAAGCGGAAAAATTTATTCTCATACAATGTGCATGGAAAAAAAGCCGGAAAATTTTCTTCTGGATGAAAAGCACCGCGGATTTATTTTATAAAAGCAAGCGGTCACAGAATGAACAAACAAGCGCTAGATTTTTCTAGATGAATTTGACGAGACGCTCATTTCCTTTGATGAAAAAGCCTTTTGCCTTGCTGCTTCGTTGATATTTAATCCCTAGGAGGCAAGTGGAATAGTTTAAAGCTTCGGAGAGTGGTCATAGAAATAGCTGGATGCTGCGCTCCCTCTCGAATTCATCGTGCGGTATAATTACATGATGTTCGTTACGCGTTTTAATTAGCGGAATTATTAGATTACGTCGAGACTGCGAAAATTTCGTTTCTGCCAAGTAGACTTGCAATATTCGATTTAATGGTATTTGTGATGTCGAACGCGACTCGTTTTCTATTTCTCGTTTTCCTATACTTATTCAACAACTTTGATGTAAGTAACTAAATGTGTCCGCAGAATAAATAAATGTTTTGAAACCGGAATGAATAATGTCATCGTGACTTAACAGCGGTAGAAAAAACACTGTAACGAATTCAGCTGCGAAGTCTGTGCAAACATATAACAATTACGTACGTACATGCGGATATTTACTCTTTTATTATATGCATAATAAAACTTATGAAATGGGTTTTTAAAATTAATACTTTTATTAATTAATCACGGCATAATTACATTAAAACCAATGAAAGAATTTTAGGATGATAAAGAATGAATAAATATTAAGACAAGAAGTTCTGGATTAAATGCTATTACAAGAGCACTTTAATATCCATTGTTATAGTCTGCAAAATTAACATTACTTACGGGCCATACGTTTAAATCACACGTAATTATCCGGCAGTCTAATTACAAAAGTACACACGAATGCGTTTAGTAAGATTGGAGATTTAAAAAGATGTAAAAAGCCAATACCTCGAGCTAATTTATTTCAAGGAAGAAGACAGTAGCACGCAAATTATGGAGATACCCGGGCAGGCGACCAACCGGCCAGCGTATCGCGATTACATTCGAATCGTGTTTTACGCACAGTCAACATACATAGTAAATCTAATCGCACGCATGAATCCACACTCGCAAGCGTGCACACCCGCGATCACGCACACTCGCGACCCAATCGAATCGAGGGGATCGAACTCAAGGATAACTGGTGCTGCTCGCAGCGCTCGCCTCGCGACGATCGAGCAAAAGAGATCCAGAAGTTGCTAAGCCGTTCAAAACTACCGATCATTTATGCATGAATGAACTTTTCTTCTAAAATTAGGCACTACAATTTACAGAAGAATTCAATCTTTATCTCTGAAGGATTTTTAGAGGGAAAAAATTCAGTGCATAATTCTTTTATTCGTAACATTTAATGTAGTTTTTTTTACTTATTAAATGCTTAAAAAATATAAATATAAAATAGATTATTTCTGAATGTTATTGTTTTTGAATATATAATTTTTGAGTTCAAAGAAAAAAAGAAGAGAAAAAGAGAGAAAACTTTAATTCCATTTCCAGAGTAGATATGAGAATATATTTCAATATATCTTAAAATTATATTATATTTAATCGGCATTAAATATTTCTGAATAATTCTCTGCATTCTTTACTCTTTATCTATATTTTTTCAGTATTAAAAAAAATGAGTTTACTTATTCTCTTTCATAATCCTTTAACATCGATCTGCAGAATATAACATTTAATTATACCTTGATTCAAAGGCAATCGATTGCGCAGGCTAAAAACCACACGCCGCATTCCTATACTTGGTGTTTCCATGTTGTACGACGACAACATGCCACGTCGCTTTGCGTGAAAGCCTACTCGTTGCACTTTTCTGCGTACGCGCCTATCCGCCTCTGTTATTGTATACGTAGACACCTGCCATGGTGAAAGGGCTCAACGCAGATTTATATGGGATGCGTGAACTAGGCGTATCCACAATGTCTGGTATTTCACGCAGATTATTTCTCAGTTCTTCATCGATTATTATTCGCTTCGTTGCATTATCCGAGTATCTTTACGGAATATGGACCTCACACTTTCAATGCGCTGTCTCTTCTATAAGCTTCTACTTTCTTGACGTTATTTAATGTGAGATATAGCTCTCTTGCGTGAGTACTTTGTAATCCTGACTCCAGCTATTCATCATGTCGAACAATGCCGCTCCCATAATCGGGCTACCTTTGGTCGCACATAAACTTCAAATGTTTTCACCTAAGTTCTATCTGTGCTGTCCAATATTTTTCAGACAATAGCACCGAAAATACATGTATAAAACATATAATCATGTACATATTTTATTTCATTCTTTTTTTATTTTGTAAACTAATTAATTTAAAAGATTTTTTATCCTAGGTACAGATTTATAAATTATAATACAATGTCTACAGAAAATTTTGAAATTAGATGTATCACTGGATTAAAATTGATATTTTTCACATTTTCAACTTTTGTATTAGTCAGATATTTTGTAACAGTATATTGTCTGAAAAAATTAATGTTACTAATGTTTAGTAACATTAAGAGAAAAATATTAATCAAAATTTTTATATATTTTATGTAATTTTGTATCCATATTTTTATTGTTAATAATAAGAATTTTACAACAAAATTTTTATATAGATTAACATTTATAAGACGTATAGCTAATCTTAATTATATTATTATTAGCATACTCATGAAAACAATATTTTTATGAATCAAGTTCCTGACCTGGAAAATCTGCTGTAGCGTACAAAATAAAATTTTAAATTATAAACTCATCTTATAATTTGTAAAAAGACAAAATAAAATTACTACACTCAGAAAAATATATAGTACCTACGAGTAAATATACTTGTTCTAAGTATTTAGTGAGTTTATATATCCGCAAAATCTGTCATAAAGTCATCATGAGCATCACATTTAGTTAAAACATATTTTAGACTTGTGATGGGTACATCTCAAACTATTATTAAGGAAACATTCTTCGTTGACGAAACTTATTACTTGTATTAAACGAAACTTATATAAAATAAAATAAGTTGCTTTTCTCGTCTGTAGAATGATATTTTTCTATGTGTACATTTGAACACTAAAGCAATAAGAAAAATCGTGTTTAATAAGTTATATAATCCCACAAAATTATTTTAATTCTCATAAAATAGATTTGGAAATTTACAAATCTACAGTTTAATATTAATATTTTTATATTATACAACAGGAATTTAATTGAAATTAAATATAAATGTGTAAATTTATACTATTGATGATATATTATTGAAATCGCATACTATAGGTATTATATATTTTACAGTTATCTCCTCGACTTCTGTGGTCATTAAACTTTAATTGGCACAATGTATAATAGGATTGGCCAATTATATCGATTGAATATATATCGACTTTCGCTAACTTTTTCTAGGTCGTGACATCTCGCGATGGATCCGAAGATCTCTGGCTTTGATACGTTCTTAGCCGTCTGATTAAAAACAGATGCCAGTAGCTTCAACAAGCTGTGCCAAAAATTCGCGCAGGCTGTTTTAGATCATTCACGAAATTGTCGCCGTTTGAGATGAGTGTTCAGAATATTAGAATAAAAAAAACAACTTTTTTTAAATATTAAAATCCCAATCAATTAAATCGAATATATGCTCACTCGTGATTTAATTATACTTTTTCTTTCAATAGTATAAAATTACATTTTATACTATTACATTTAATTCTATACTATTAATTACAATTATAACGGATAAGCAGATCTCACATACTCATACTGACATTGAAATAAACTTCTATGGAAAAAGTGCACGATCATAGTGCGCACGTGCCATAGTGCGCACGTATTCTTTCACATTACAGCACTCTCGACAGAAACAGGCCACGGTTCTGGTTTCGTTTATCGGATCTCTGTGCGAAGTATTCTCTGATGATACATAGCAGACCCTGCATATGATAGTCACAAAAGTTAATCGAGCAATTTTATAACATACATTGGAATATATTGTTCTCGTAAATACGTCCGTATTATTATTATAAAATGACATTATGAATTAAATAAAAAAATTTATTTATATGATAAGAATCTAAAATTTTTCAAAAAATATAATAAGTAAAGCTTTAAATCTGTAGGTAGGTACAGTACAAAACAGGACATTGCTATGCAAGATTTGTACATATCTGCATATGTTTTATCATGCGCACGCTACTTGCACATTTGATATGCAGAGATGCATTCTTTACCACCATCTTTCCTTTCACGCCTCAAGGTTCTGACCGTCGATTATCATACATGAGACACTTTCCAAGAAAATCTTCATCAGCTACCTTGCATGCATGCGAAATACGTAGGAAGGTCCAAAAGTTCCCTGATATCGAAATAATAAATTGTCTTTTAATATTCTACAATGCAGAAGTACTTTACTCTTCTACAGAGTGAACTAAAACTTCTGATTTAATCGGCAAGAGAAAAATTCATCGTTAAAAGAAGTATGTGTAGAGAAAGTGTAGAATAAAAAAATTTTTTTACGAGTACACATCAAAACGAAGGTTTTGTTTCAATATATATATCCATGTTTTTGTTCTGCCATCTTTAAAAATAGTACATCAACATCACAGACAGCCTTCTATTAAAAGCGGTCCGTGTCAGTATGTTATACGATATAATCAATAACGTCGTATAGTAAATTATACCTACGCTTTCCTGTTTTAACTCTTTCCTGTTTTAATCCTTTAGCCTTGCAGCCGTGCCATATATAACATAAACATAAATAATTCTTCTTTCAATTTTTTAGTTATTTTGCTTGTGTTTTATTTCTTTCCGTATAAAATGTTAACTTAGATGAATCTCAGTAGCAAAGCATTGATAACACAGAAAGAGCTATAATGTTTCATCAAAAAGATAAATATAAATGTTATAGAGATCATGAATCTCTCGAATTTTTATACTGTTAGTCATCATTCTACTTTCTGACACGATATTCGACTGAAAAGAAAGCTGCTCCACTCTCACGAAATATAAGGAAAATATATTAGAGAAGTCAAGATGATGATTCACTCTGTTTCTTAGAGTTTTACTTGTGAGTCATGCCTTTTCACGAACAATATCATAACCTATGCATATTATCTAACGAAGTCATCAAAAATTAACGCAATGTAATTTAATTAATTAATTAATTTTTCATCGTTTACGTCATAAACGAAATTGTATATAAAATGAAAGAGTAAAATAATTAAATAAATATATTACATAATAAGTATTAAATAAATATATTACATAATAAGTAATAATAAAGTATTACAATAGCGTCTTTACGATGTAAATGTACTATTTTAATAAGTTTTATTGAAAAAAATAAAAGTTATTTTAATATTCTTTTTAATTATTAAATTAAATTCCTTTGGATTGTTTTTTTATTAAATATGTGTTAAATTAATTTCGAAATTAGTTATTCTAATGTAGCTAATGCGAAACTGAATATATAATGCACTGACCACGATATTGATTTTCTCAACGTCACACGTTGTGAATAACATGACTGATTTCGGAATCAGTCTTGATGTAACGATTATTAAAACTGATTTCATGTACCAATCAGAAATCAGTTGTTTCGATTGTAACGATTACGCGTATCGCATTTGGTTGTAACAAATTCGCGTATCGATTTTGGAATTGAACATTGTTTCACATAGTCCTAGTTTGTCCGTGATGATACCCGACTATGTTCGCGCGGAATATTTATAATCTCTCCCCGACCGTGTGGGATATATCCACGTGCAGTAAAAAGGAGCACGATCAATAGATTTATAATGTTATCCATGTAAGTACATCACGTAGAAGACGAATACTTTTACGTGATGCCTTTTCTTTTTAACATTGCAGCATTAATGAGCACATTTTTTAAACGATACACATATTTCCACCATAACTGTGGTTTTGTGCAGAGAATGAATAATTCAGCTCATGTTTAATAATTTTAGCATTATTTAGTAAATAATTTGTTATAGCTACGCCATCTATATTTTATTAGGCTATAAACGTACATGATATCATTTGTGAGTATGTGGCGTAATATTATTCTATGTAATTAAATTATGATATAATAATAGAATTTCATAATGTTTGAATTGAAATACGAAAAGGATAGAAATATCATTAGCTTCAAATAAGTCTTAAAACTAAGCAAAAGAATAAGAAAACGTATTATCTATTTGTATTTGAAGAAATATATTTGAAGAATGTATTTGAAGAAAATATTATTCAAATAAGTCTTAAAACTAAGCAAAAGAATAAGAAAATGTATTATCTATTTGTATTTGAAGAAATATATTTGAAGAATGTATTTGAAGAAAATATTAGATATCTTTGATAATTTTATTCATAAGTGCATATGCTGTCGAAAGATATTTTAAAGATTTAGTTGACTTTTAGAAGCTGCATTTGTCTATACCTTTTTCATTCTAATAATAGATTTATTCAAATGTAAGTTTAAATAAATCTTTTACTTTTTATTAATAGTATTTAATTTCTATCATCTATGTTTATAATTGTTAGAGCGTAAAGTCCGCAAATTGCTAAGTTGCTATGTCGCAATCATCGTATCAAGGCAACAAATCATTACGCGGTAGAAACGCCACGTTCCCCATCATGCCAATTAAAAAGCAGTTATGTGTGCATTCAAATGCGTCGCCGCAGTTAAATTAAATCTCAGCAAAACATTACAACGCCGCAGACTAATTTGGTCGATCAGAGCCGTTTAGTACGGCGTTATAGACGGTGGTATTGTTCGCTCGACACGATCACGTCTCTCATCACTTGCGCTTGATAAAAGCGCGATTCTCGTATGACAGACGTCGTCGGAGTGATGAACAAAACGGCACGATGTGCAGAGCAGGCAATCGTTTTATTATAGCGCATCGATAAGCCCATTACCGTACTAAGTAAACAGTGTCGCTAAACCGATTGCATCGAGAGCTTTACTTTCGCACGTTTTAGCCATTAGTCGTTTATCCGACTATGCGATATCCGACGGCCGCATGGTATCGCTTTGTCGCAGGGGGGTCCGATTATTTTCATTGGATATTATTCTAATCGAGTACGAGATCCCAGATGCGATCGCTTCCATGGAGAAGTGTCGTCTCAGGAAGAAAAAAATGTAGGATGTGCAGCTACTCGTGCGTGATAATGCCGGACTGTTCCCTCGATGGTCCTTCACGGGAGACACGTGACACGCAATCTAAAATCTACCCAAGCTTTTGATAGACTGCGCTTTCATATCTTCATTAATCTCTCTTGATGCTCTTGATAGTGCTCTTGATAGTACTCTTGATTTAATAACCGGGATGATAATAAATAACTTTATTGTAGCTTTATTGCGCATCATTACTTTGTAGATATTAATATTTAAGTCTTTAATAATTATTCTATGCACACAATTTGCATTAAAATATTCAAACAATTTTGATGAGATATATGATGAGATGTATGATGAAATATTCTAAAAATGTATTTAATTTATAAAATATATTATTTTATGATAATTTATATGTATCCAATTTAAAGAGTTTTTATTGTACAATAAATTTTTTAACAAAAAGGAATTATTTTTATGATGACATCAAAAGATATTCTTGCATAAAATAAATTTACATGACTAGATTTAATTTTATTCCATAATTTTCATTTCTCATTAAATACAATATCGCGCAAAATATTAAATACAATATTTTGCTTTATAAATTCAGAATTTGAAACACTTATAGATTTCTCTTCCCTCTGATCGAATTTCTTCCAATTACCTTGCCTCACATTTATTCCTGTTTCGATTGTCTGATGGAGATTACACGATTGCGATATACGATCGTCGAGGTGAAAGTGACTTTTACGAGTAAATCATACCCTTTATAGAAGATTTCTTGCGTATGTCTGGCCTCGATCCTAAAATAATAGTTATTACCACGTCTTATTGCGTGCCGAATGCCATTGTAACTTGCTCCATCCCAAATCGGTAACCACCTGTGTTTTCCGTACAATAAAAAAAATTACCTTTAAACTTTATTCAAGATTCATAATCCAACGATTCGCACATTGATGTATTCGCACGTGATGTACAAATAAAACGTATTCTGCTCTCAGACTAGAAATTTAAATGGGACGAATTTAAAATGTATGCGTCTCCTTTAATAACTGTTCCCATGTCATATCCAGAAGAAGTTATTTATGAGGATGCGCGAGAAGCGGTAGGGGATGTATTTAGATCTTCTTGCCGATATTCATTATCTGGAGCGCCGTATAAAGTTAGGTCAACGTGCCCTCATATTTCGAGGCTGAGATAAGAACAGCAACTTTTCTAAACTACCATCGAAGTTACACCTAAGGCTTCAGAAATTTTAAAAAAATTTATCACATATATATTTACAGCGTAAAATAATAAATTCAATACACGCGAGATCCGCATAATATTTTATAACGATGCATTCAATAACGACGTTAAGTTTATTATCTTGAGCGCTTCTCGATTTTCCGTATATCCAAATGGGATCATAACACGATAGATTCGCGGAAATTAATGTATGCCTATACGTGCGCTTGTATATACATGAGTTTATTAGTCATATTTAGTATCGAGATTTCGAATTATCAGCTCGGCTCGCAAACTAACTCGATAAAGTCCTAATTACGTTCTACTGCAACGACTAATACGCAACTGCACTGGATGAATATCTGAACATCTATCACGATACTTGGGGTACATGTGCATGTCGTCTGATGTATGATGTCATTCATGGAATCCTATCTATATGACCAGTTGTGCGAAACACGTGCGAGTGATATCACAAGTATGCGCGCTGGAGAATTTCATGTTGACACATTTCTCCTCGGTTTTAAATTCTTCTACAAGAGATTTTCTTAGAAACACTTCCAAAAATAGTGCTTCCAATATTATGTACTTACGTATTATGTACTTACAATTAATATTAAAAATGCAAAAGTTTTAAAATCCTAAAAAAAAATAGATGTTTAAATCCTATTCCTATTGATCTAAAGATTTTAATATACATATATCAATTTGAGAATCTATAAAAATATTTAATATTGAAATAAAATAATTATGATAAATAAAGATTTTCGATTCAGTCACAGTCAAAGAAAATTTATTTAAAGTTTGTAAAAGCCTATTGCTGTAGGAAGATGAATAATATTAATAAATTCTATATACTGCACCAAGTATTATTGTCTGATGCGTCAAAAGCTTGCACAAGCAGATAATTAAGCTAATCGTTAATCAACGTCAGTCTACGTACTCTCGAGAACAGAAATTCGCGTAAATGCGTACGTTACACAAGTTAATTCGATACAGCCGCAATTTGCCGAAGTATGTATGTATTCTGCGTATTTTCACAGAATAAAGAGAAAAACGAAAAAAAAAGAGATACGTCAAATGTGATAACGTATCAATCACATGACTTTTTAAAATTCTAAATCAGAAAATTTAAAAGATAAATATTATACTGTATTAATGCAATCCGTATACAAATTTTTAATCAATTTCTTTAACCGTAATTTTGAGTAATGTGCAAATTCGGAAAGTCAAGATATATCTGATCAAGTGACATAACACCGACTAATTAACCTTGCAAAGTCAGATAATGAAACGAGGAGCATGACAGAGGGAAATGCCGATGACGAAGGGGGGAAACACGGAGCATGAGCGAGAATGGTCTTCTTAACGGTGTCTCCGTTCTCAATCCGTCGACTAGCTCTCTTAGGGGTGCCGCCAATTCGAAGGGTAGATTCGCGGTCGGTATTAGGGGAGACCCCGATATAAAGGAGGGTTCTGATATAAAGGATTCTTTGGGAACGGGTCTCAAGATTCGATCACAGGGCTTTGTCGAGTTGGCGATTCGGCGCAACGGTTGCCAGACAGTGGCCGTTTCGGACATTTTCTCAAGCTCCGCTCTTAACGATCCGTCAGGAGGATTTTGGACGCGTCCTTTGAGAATTCACTCGCGGCATTGACCGATTACGTTGTCGATGTTGAACTTTATCAGAGGATAATTGCGACTGACAGAGATGTCTTTCCTTGTGGCCGTCGTGTTGTTGTCCCGATCCCATTTCGAGATTTCCCTACTGACTTGACCTTTGTTAATTAATTTTGACAATGTATGCGCAATCTCTTAAAGATTATTAAGCATTATTATTTGCAACCAAATTAACTTCTGTAAATTTCTTATAATACTACTTTATTTTTATTAAGAGCAATTTTTAATAACTATATATTTATTATACAAATTTAAACTCATTTTGATTTAAACAAATATCAAGAATATTCAAAAGATGTTTCGTCGATCTCTTTGATAAGTAATTTTGTTAAAATATTTATAAATTATTATATTAATATTTATGGAATTAAATTATATATATTATACAAATTAAAAAAATAATGAATTATTAGATTCTATAAATGCAGATTCTCTACTTGTTATTAGTTTCTCTCGCTCTTTTATATTTTTAAAATTAATAACTTATTAAAATTTTACATTAGAACAGTAATATCTCTTTCATGTCTCTTATAATATCAATATTAGATGACGTGTATGAGGAAAACCTGCAATATTTATTTTCCATCTTGTAAAAGTTAACGTTAACAACCTTACGTTTATCATAGTTGACTCCTTGTTACACTCGAGGGACACCCTTTTATTAATGCCGTTTGATTTATTACCTAAATTGTAAAATAAATCGTGTTTTATGTTCTTGTATTATAGAAGCGCGAGAGGTCGCCGGGAAAAAGAATGGATCGCCTTCGACGAAGTTTCCGGGACAGCTTCCGCCGGCGAAAAGATCATATTCCCGATTCTAGCAAGCCTCATCAATGGCAAGCGGATGAAAGTGCAGTGCGTTCAGCTACGTGTGCTTTTAATGTTAAGGTAAGCATAAAAGTTAATAATAACTTTAAGTATATCAATTAGTGATCAAACTAAATGTATCAACATTATTGATAATTTATTAAAGTAAAAAATTTAAGATAAATTAAAAACTAATTGGCATTATTTAGTCAGTGTTTTAACATTATTTTAGTTATTTAATATTAATATTATCTTTATCTTTGAGTGCTATAAATCATTCACTAATTCTCAAATTAATAATGTCGAAAAATTATTGTTTGCGTGAAATAATTTTAAAATAATTGATTTGTTTTATTAATTCGGTATAAAAAATATATAATTTTATAGCAACTTTTAAACTACATAGTTTAAACTAATTTCATATATTAATGTTAAACATTAATTCTCTCAAAGATCTTACAAAGATCTATTTTAATTTTTAATAGATGAATAATTTAATTAATCTTTTGACAGTACCTGGGATGTGTGGAGGTCTTTGAATCGAGGGGTATGCAAGTTTGCGAGGAGGCTCTTAAAGTTCTTCGAGTAAGTATTTTTATATAAAGTATGTTCGAAATTAATGAGACTTTTTTTACGGATCGGTTGAAAGTACTAATTTTTACAATGAACCATCTGTTTCTCCTATATGATTACATATTCTATTCATTCAGTTTACTTTTTATGTATATAAGAATAAATAATTCGAGAAATAACTATCTTTTCATGAGGTACTTTTCACGTCAAATATTCAAGAAGCTCCGTAGAAAGTTTTGTAAGTCTTGCGAAAGTCAGGCACGCCACATTCTCCAAGTCTTTCGCCTCGACTATATTTAGCACAGCTTACATATAGAGTCGACATTGACACTAAAGCGACCTGAAAATAAATCGGTGTAAAGGTCAGAGGGCAATTCGGACAGCCGGAGTTAATTCGTGACTGAATTTTCAGAACTCAAGACGAAGACCGGTGCGAGCGGTTCTTCATGTATCCGGCGACGGATTGCGTGTTGTTGAGGACGAAACGAAGGGGTTAATTGTCGATCAGACAATCGAAAAGGTATCATTCTGTGCGCCGGATAGAAATCACGAGAAGGGATTCAGTTACATTTGCAGGGATGGCACGACAAGACGGTGGATGTGCCATGGATTTTTAGCATTAAAAGAATCGGTAAGTTAGACGCCTTTTCATCCCATTTGAATGGGAAATCATCCCCAATATACAAGAGGTGCTTTACTCTGTCGATAAGGGATGAATCTATTGATACATTGGAATTGCAAATATATGCAGCATCCGATGGCGATGCTAAGAATTCAATATGTAAAAGCTAAATATGAGATGCATATTTTATTTTTATTTTATTTAATTCCTAATTGTTGATAGATTTATTGAGAATTACTGAGAGAGAGAGAGAGAGAGAGAGAGAAAGAGAGAGTTTCTGTATAATAAGAAATCTCTGTAAAAATTGTAAAATGTTCTGTTATATATCGGCTATTGAGATTTGCATATGTTTGCTTGTTTACAATATAACATGCATATTTTTAGTCTCATTTTGCTGAAAAATTTGAATAACATAGTTTTTAAAAAACTCACATGAATAATATGCAGGCATTTTCTTATTTATCTTTTCTAATTGAATTATCTTTTACTATCAAGGGAGAAAGATTGAGTCACGCGGTGGGCTGCGCCTTTGCCGCATGCCTGGAGAGGAAGCAACGACGGGACAAAGAATGCGGAGTTACAATGACTTTTGATTCGAAGACTTCCATCTTTACGAGAAGCGGAAGTTTTAGGCAACCGAATCTCGCGGAGCGGCTGCAAGAAGCGCGCGACCGTGCAGCAGGTAGATTTTGTTATTATATATGTAAATATCTGTCTTCATTATTAATCCACAATTTAATAAATGGAAGATGGAAAGGTAAACATCATTTCTAGAAACTTTGTCATAAAATTTGTGAATATGTGCAGTTAAAAGATCAAATTTGTAATTATAATACATAATTATAAGTAAGCATACAAGAATTTAACTTCAAATAACTATTTGCTTGGATTTTACTATATGAAATATTTCTATTTCAGAAATTCCTCCAGTTAGGCAGGTGTATAATCCCTTTGCGATTGAGAGGCCACACGCTACTTTATCTATGCTAGAGCGGCAAGGTTCCTTCCGGGGTTTCTCACAGCTAAGTCAAGCATCGCCATTTAAAAGGCAGCTCAGTCTACGAGTCAACGATCTTCCTAGTACCCTCGAACGCACACGTAGTCACAGTCTCGAGCCGACGGATCTGGCGCGAATGCCTTCAGCTCATGCTCACGTACCTTCGAAGCCCCCAGGTGAGCGTTCACGACCCCGAAACATCATTTTCATTTTGTTATACATTTTATTACTCTTATTAAATTCAAATCAAAATTTATATTAAATTTATATTAACAATGAACCATTAATGAGTGAGAGGATAAAAGTTACAACATATGATACGCACGCACAAGTATATGCGTTGTGATTATTAATTGAAATCATTAAATAATAATATACTTCTTTGTCTTGTAACAGAATTCGAAGGATATGACGAAGGTCATTACTCCTTATTCTGTTAATCTTTACTGTTGCTTGCTCGTCGATGTATCCTTAAACATGCTCGTCTTCCATACACACGGTTCTCCGTATGATTAAGTTAACAGATATAAACTGGTACTATGACACTGCGAACGTGTAGCTAGAACCCTTGTAATTTTAATCCGCCCTCGTGTACTTCTGTTTGTGCTTGAAAAAATATTCAACTCACATCGTGTACTCATCGTTCTATCTATACTTTCACTTTATACTGTCATACTTTATACCTGACATACGTATATTTTGGCGTCCTGTAGCATGCCTCTTGTAGAATGCGTTCTAGCACCTATGTCGTAAAGTTTAGAGCGCACCAAATGTATTATTAAACGTGATGTCCTCTGTTTCTTCGCAGTGAGTCCAATACCAGAAATATTTCCGGGCGATCATGACAGCGTCTCCGCAATGTGTCAGCAGCTTTCTCAAGGGCTTTCTCTACTCTCGAGCAGCGACGACTTTGGACCAATGCCGTCGTCTCAGCCTGCCACCAGTTCTGTCGCCAAGCAACTTTTCACCAGTACCACTACTAATTCTCCTCCAGGTACGGCTTTTCAACAAAACTGCAGTAGAAGTTACTTATTTTATTTTTCTCTGCGTCAATAATTCCATAGCGGAGTCTTTAAAAAAATCACACGGCTCATAAATTTCACAACTTGTGTCCTTTCAGTAACGAGTAGTAACTCGTTGGACGAGATGAAACTGCAGAACGGTCCCAATGCCAATAACAACGATAACAACGACAAGAACGAAGAGTTCAGTAATCTGAATCATGTCGGGCCCAGCTGGAAAGAGTCCGCATCCCCCGTTCTAGCGTCGAATCATAGGCTCACGCCCCTTCTTAAGGCGAGCAACTTGAGTCCCGTTCTTCCAAGGACGAACGCGCCGACTTCGGTCGTTATGAGCACGCCGGCAGCCGTTTCCTCTAGTGCTATAGGTACCTTCGGCACGCCGTCGACAGCGAGTCCTGCTTTCAGCACGGCTTCTACGTCCTCTTTAGGAAATTCGTCTACGCCGGCCGCCAACAGATCACCGATCCCAATGAATTCCGTGATAACTCCAAAAACAAGTTCTCCTAGCACCAGCATAGCATCTGTTTCCCCGGTGGTTTCGACTGACGTCGCTCAAGTCTCATCGGCAACTGGAATCCCGACGGCTTTAGTAAGTTGAACGTTTATCTTAGTATATAATATCTTAGTATATAATAAGATATTT
Organism: Tetramorium bicarinatum; assembly: GCA_928718305.1. NCBI lineage: Eukaryota > Metazoa > Arthropoda > Insecta > Hymenoptera > Formicidae > Tetramorium > Tetramorium bicarinatum. The sequence continues at coordinate 6,454,902 of OV788324.1, read as the reverse complement.
TGTTTCAGCAAAATTTTTTAGTCTTGTTTAGTCTTGTTCAATCAAAATTTATATTAAATTTATATTGACAAGATTAAATAGGAATCACAAATATGTTGCTATAATACATAAATACTTTTTATATTGTATTATGTGTTTATCATATCTAAAATAAATATATGTTTAGTTAAAAATTTCTGATTAAAATTATTTCAAATTCGTGCAATCTTTGTACAAATTTTTCGAACAAAAAGAATCTTATCGAAATATAATACATTGCGATAGAATCTTTGAGAACACATTCACACTTTGGAAATGTTTTAATCGTCATTTCTAAGACAAATATTTAATTCCTTCCACTTTCACATTTTTTACAGCTTCTTATTCCATTTTTTACTGCAGCCAATATAAAAATCAGTTTTTTTATTTTATTGTATCGTAATTCGAGATGTCCTTTCACGAGTTTCTCTATCCAACAGGTGCAACCACTTTCCACGGCAGCTGGTTTGCCAAAACCAGAACAATGGTTGGGTAGCATAACCGGATCTGTGCCGCCGTCGCAACAGGTAACCGTTAGTCCTCGGCGAGCGCCTGCTCTTCATGCAAGAGCACACTCGCTCGGCTCGGCTGCGATGAGCCTGACTTCCAGAGGACCTTCTGATCCCTTCGACGTCGAATGGGCGGAAATCGCTTCCAGAAATTTGCAGCAGTCGACCACGACGAATCCCTTCATTATGCCGAACGCGACCCAAGCGTTCCAAGTGCAGTTGTAGCGTCAGGAGTTCATCAACAACGTCGCCAAGTATTTCCACTCGAGCACATAGCGGCTACATAGCGCCCGCCCACGCTCCGACCCTGCACACGATCGAAAGTATTACACGTGAGCCGCGTGTCCTCGACCCGAGCGCAAACGCCGTCGAGTTTTCGGATGGATAGTAATGGTATAAGAGATGTTATCATAAAGTTTCCACATTGATGCTGCGAGACGGGAATCAGTGAGATGTCCACGTTAGAACGTGGAGACAATTATTGAGCATTATAATGCTTACATTTTTCTTCAATCAACAATTGCATACGAATGCTTGTTTATATTGTGACGATAGATGGAAAATTCCGCAAAGCTACAAATATTTCTGAAAATTATCAAATGGTTCTACAAATCTTTGGAGTCAAGACATTGGAAAATATATAAATTTACGAGTGGCATGGACACTGTGGACAGGAATCGCTTGTGAACATTCAATATAAAAATAACTCCTGAAAATGTTTTAAAAATCAAAGTCAAACCCATCGTTCTTTTGCAATCTTTACGAACGAAAATTGATTGATTTGATAATTAATTACTAATGGCTTAATGAAACACTTGGTATCACTTCGAAGATGTTTTTACAAAGTTTAATGTATATCATCGCGTCAATTTTATCCATCACAGTCGCAAATGAGCACCAATATTTGTTGAATAAGGTGCTGCAAGTAATACTACGCAATAATTGAATTATGCCACTTGACATACTGATTCACAGACTTGTGATCTCTATTTTATGACGTTTCTTATCCCATCTCTGTACTACTTCTTGTCTCGCAGCACTTTGGAAAATTTTTTGATCGCTTCTCGTAAGTTTACCATGAGATCCATCGAGAAGCTGGCCCGAAGGAGCGCGACGGTTCTTGTTGTAGAATCAGCGCTTAATAGCAACGACGGTAGCAGCGAACTGAACCAGCACAAAACTATATCAGCGTAAAATATACTTAATAGATAAATAAGTATATACGCGCACAGCCTTAACGACCTCAATAAAAGTAAAAGTAAAACACGCATATACGCATATAAGCAGATGGATGACATGACGGGGGGAGATATAAAGTTTCACGCACCAATAATAACAGGCTACATCTCGTCAGCCAATTAAGTAGAAGCAATAGATGTCGTGAAATACGCGATTGAAGCGGAGTTTCTGACGATACGGATAATATCTTACACTTAAATGTCTATCAATGCGATATCGTAATTGGATATCCTAATTATCTTGAGTAGAGTTAGGCTCGAACCGAGCGATTATCGTCGTTCTGCATGAAAAACGAAATTGTACGCACTCAAGATTACGCTGCACCCTTACTGTTATTTTTTTCAAAAGGAGAAGAAAATAAAAATATATATATATGTAGGGTAGTTGCCACTTCGTGGTCGTATCGTGACCTGAACCACGAAGTGAGGTGACCGTACTTTCCGCAGGAAGGGGACTTGCATTTCCGGCAAGCTCAAGACAAGCACGGATAGCCACGTTCTACAGGGCGTGGACGTGATTACGCAGAAGGGGAATCAACATCCGCGGGAGACTGTGATATTGACGTGAAATGGCCAGTACTTAAAGCGAACAGGGTCGAATGGATTACGGAAGTACCGTGAGGAACTTGCTCAAGGTCATAGCGCCGCGTGGTAGTACAGAATGAGTGATCGTGAGTTCGGGTACCACAGACTCTATATCGTCCCGTAGCCGGCAGAGAGAAAACACCCCATAAATTAACTTAAGATTAGCTATTAAAGACTAGCGAAGATATGTCTTACACTATCGTTGTCTATTATACATACGATCGTGTCGCATTTATTACGAGGACCGAGGAGCGGGATGTGGCGAAGCGCGTAGAAATTCTCGCACGAGGATGCACGCTCGCGGATTAAATAAATCTCTCTCGAGGAAGAGAGAGAAAGTCTAGACGGTGCTTCCGCTCTTGTAATAATAGTTGCGAAAAAAAATCGCTTAATCGTGCCGATCCTCGAGTGTGAGCTCATACGATCTGATCGCGCTCAGCTATGCGCGCCGTAGCGAGAGCGAAGGAGTTTCCTCAGTCCCGTGTAGTAATTGATAGTATCCCGTGAGATATCAGTATTGCGCCTCGCAGCTTTCTGTCTTTCAAGTTAACCGCTGCACTTTCGGTTTTTCGAAACGGATCGAGGGTAAACGTCGAGGAAGGCCAAGGGAGATTTTATGAGGGATAACTGAGGCGCGTATGTATGCATTGTACATAGATTAGTTATTTAAAACGTAACGCGACAGTATAAGCGAGTATGGAGAGGAGAACGTGCAGAGAGCGTGTGTCATTCATTAAGCCGGCGACTTAGCAATGAGGCGAGAGGAATTCTTCCTGAGAGTTCAATCGAAGTAAATAATTGAATTACAAATATAATAGTATTTTATAATTTTATAAATGAAACGAGACGATGGGAGAGAGACGATGACGCTACGATTCTGTATCATATAAGAGAGATCTGAAGCTCATTTGTAAATTATAAATTAAACCTTATAAATTGTAAATTGTAAATTATAAGTTTCTGTAAATTATATGTTTGGTGATGGTCCTGATTCTTACTGATTATTTTTAAGAGCAATGACAGATTGTCACGCGCGGCAATTCTAATAAATGAATACGTAAATACATGTAAATATCTTTGCAATACTACAAATTTATTTAAGCATCGTTTTGGCCGCGCGATTTCGTTGATTACTTACGTCATAAGTAAATTAAATCGCAATGGAACGTAATTTATTTAATCGCGCTAAATGTCGAAGCATATATCCAATATTTTTGACAAAATGTTGAAGTATTATTGCTTCGATTGTAATGAGTTAAATCAGAAGAAATTATCATTGGCAATTATAAAATACGAACAATACGATTTCTGCGATAGTGAAGGTCGCCATCGTCATTGCGAGTTGTTCGGCGAAAATGGACTTGGTTTTTTCGAGCCACCTTCCGTCCGTCCCGAAAATCAAAAGGTAACAAGGAGGAACAAAGTTAAGCGAAGGAAGTTAAACGAATAATAATTGTAAAGCAGCACAGGGAGCGATCGCTTAGGTACTTATTGTGGTACTTATGAAAATGTCGTTTAATCAATGTACTTAAATATTAACACACGTAGATCGTTGTTAGCGAGATCGTTGCTAATCGACGCACGTTGTCGATGTCTTCTTCTTTATTCATCTTTGTAACTTTTATCGTTTTTTTTTTATTTTCTTCGAAGTGACATTTCTTTCGTTTCTTCACTTATTTCCCCGTGCACTTCCTGAGAAAGTGCGCGAGTAGGAAATGTGTATGTACATAACGCAGCATAACGATTCGTTGTAACATTATCATGTTTACGTACGTACTTATTGTTTTCCTTTTACGTTTCTTAGTCGATGTACGCTAACTTACATGGTTCATTTGACTAGGATCGAGGAGGAGCGATAGAGCGGTGTCTTGGCTGGTCTCCACGTGACGTCTGTAATTTATTCGGATGCGAAATTCTTTTTTTATAACTTTTTAATCAACACGATCAATGGATGTTGTTCCAAGTGCCAGACGTCTTTCTCATCCCGCTCCCCGGGATTTAGCGGGGATTGGTCAAGATGCGTTCCGGTGTCTCGTTTGACTGAAATAGGCGAATGCATTTAGAGAAGCGCGCGGATGACAGTGGCATACAAGCACATATACATACACACACACGTACACGTACTTAGAAAGAGAGACGCCGGGACAGGGATATAGGCGAATAGATGCACCGCGTGCCAAATTCAAAAGTGCAACCGCGTTGCCTGCCAGTTGGATGGTATATCGCGCACGCTTACGTGGTTGTGTTGTACATAGTATCGCCGGTCGATTCCTGGATCAATATGCGACTTAATGCGTGTATATTTCGTAAAGGTATCCTTGTTCATTTTACATTGTATCTGCCACTGTAAAAAAATACGGTTTATTATATAATATCTGTTGTGATTATGAACATGCCTTTTGTTTCTTTTTTTTCACAAGATGCGCACTTTTCCAACGAGAGATGAACAATCTCTTTCCATTTCCTCAATATGCAATTTATCTTTATATTGATCATAGAAAATGGAGAAGAGGTGTAATTCTTTCTGTAATTTCTTCTGTAATTATTAATATTTCTTTACTGTTTCATGTTCAAGATATTTCCACTTCTTGATGCTGTTTATTAAATTATAGTTTATTAATTCAGAGAAATTTGAAGAAAAAAGATTAAATATATTTTTATTGTAAAATACTTGTACTTTGTTAAGTAATTGATAATGTCGATTATTATTAATAGCAGCATTTTACGTATTATACAATAAAATACAGAGAACAAAATCGACCGTCTATATTTTAAGTATAGTTTTTAATAGACAATGATACAAATCACTGTATAATAGCATTTTCTACGTTCAATTATTTTTGTTTCATACAAATATACAAAATAAATTATTTAGACATTAATTTATCACAATACGTGCAATCTCGCCAAATTCACAGTAATGCAGGGCAAAATGTAACATAAATTGACATTGACATTTGATATTTGATTCGTTCAATCAAAATTAATACTTGTTCTTTGAAAAAATAATTGGAATATAGAAGAATAACATTACAATTAAAATTAACATGAGTCTTGAGGACGCTTTTGCACAATTTCCACCTAGTCTTCCTTCGCGATGTTCTCCAAAATTACCTCGTATTGATGCATGCCCGAAATATTTATGTGACATATCACCGCGTTCCTATGGATCTGCCGTTCAATTCCAGCTTACATATACTTGTGACAGGTATGTTACTCAAAATGATTCTTATATATTTTAAGCGAGCAGATCAATATCAGCATTAAATTTTCAACAACTTGCTTTATATACTTAGATAATGTTCAAAAGTAGGCTAAGATTATGCAAGTAATATAAAGTTAAGAGAGATTAAAAAAATTTATAAAGACTTTGATATTTATGTATTTTTTTATAGAATCTCTTATTCGCCCTGTTATTTTCCTACCATTCCACACTGTCGTTCTCCTGAAAAATCAGAAAGAAAAGTATGTTGTTGTTTAAAATGGTATGACTGTACTGGGAAACCAGTGTTCAAATGTCCAAATAATTATACGTAGCTTCATCAAATAATTACATCAGAGGTGAGAAATTTATTATTATTACAAAAAAAATTTACACATACACAAAATGTTTTAACGTAATGACAAACTTAAAAGTATAATATATATCCCTTCTGAAAAATGAATTATTATGATACACAGAGTATACTACAAGAAGAAATTCGTCAATTTTCTTAAACAAAAGATTGTTAATCGATTAGACAGAAATATCATATATTTAAAAATTATGATAAAATATAATATCTAAATTTTTCAAGTAGAAAAGAAGAATGTCTTGCTGTAATCGTAAAGAGAAGAAACCAAGTACATTACCTCCACCGTGTTATCATTGCAGACCAATGCCATTTTTTTGTCCAAGCGATGGCTGTTTGCCTCCTGAACCGAGACTTCCTAGACGCTGTCATTGTCCACCTTCGTGTCCACCATTGGTACAAATAACATTAATCTTTTAAGGATAAATATTGTGAAATCGTGAAATAGCGTACAGTTTATATGACTTATGTCCATTTCTACCAATGCAGATTTATTTTAATTTTGGTTTAATTTACTTTCTATCTTTTCTCAGTCCTAAGAATTAGAAAAAGATGGAAAGTAAGTTAAACCGAGATTAAAGTTAATCGGCATTGGTAGAAATGGACATTGTGCGGACAAATTTAAAAAAATTAGTAGCTTAATACAAAGCAAAAGAAATAAAATCAATGCAAATAATTTTTATTCTACAATTTTAATGATATAATATGATTTATCTTGCATTTTTTGTTTGAATAAAAAAAAATGCATTACATAGACACACGTAAAAAAATTATAACAGTATTCGTTGCAATATTAGAATCTATTTTTGTAGACGTGTAGGCCAAGACCAGAGCCCTTGCCACTACCACCTACTATATGCATTGCTGGACCCTGTTCGGAACCATCAGCTTCAGAATCATATTGCTGCCCGTCAGCGCCAAAAATATTGCCACCATCCTCCTGCGTTCGATTTTGCATTCGGTACACGAACGAAGGGTCAAGTTACTACCCTTGCTACCGGTCCAATTTATCAAAATGTCCTAGCAATATCTGTTAGTATTATCTAACAGCACTTGATAATACAGAATCGAAAGAATCAATGTCTTAAGTTTAATTATTTATGAAAATAAAACGAACTTGCATCCCTAGATTTATATTGTAGTTTCTTTTATTATTACTTTGCCATATTGTAATAACCCAGATAGATAGAAATCCTGAATATAGTATGCAGACATTTAATGTATACTTTATGATGCCATGCATAATATGTTTAAAATATTTTTGTTTTAAGGAGAGAAATACTTAATTTTATTTAAAGGATTGTCTTCTTATTTTTAAAATAATTCCGGAATAATTACGTTCTTTTTCTAACAAAATAAACAGCAATTTTCATGGCATCAAAATATCGCCATAATATTATTGCAATCTTCATGGCATCAGATACCGTGGCTCCTTTCATATGCTGATATAATTCTTGTTGCATGAGGACACATCTTTATGTACTTGTGCTATCATTTTCAATTCAAATTTAGTCTCTATGCAGACAATAAACCAAAATATGTCTATCTGGAAACGGGCTATTAAATATTATTAGAATAAAGAAGTTCAGTATTTATGGTTTCATTTATAATAAAAATATAAGGATAAAATTATCGAATAATTTATAAAAAAGTGTAATATTTCATTTCGGCAATTGTTCGAAGATTAACGATTATTCAAGTGTCTTCAGTTTCAAGAAAAAGAAAATATTGCGTTATTTTTGCCTTATTCAATTCTTTATTCCTTTGAAATAAAACGGAAAAATTATATGAAATTAAAAAAGCAAGACTCATACAATTAATCGAAATTCAAACAATTTAATTTAACTTTTGCAATTCTGTGGTAATTGCAGTTAATTACTGTTTAATATTTATCACAGTGACATTTCGTCGAGCACGTTTGATATAAATCGTTTGACATAAACCGTTCGGTAAATCGCTTGACAAGAAAATCTATCAAAATTAGTTGGCATGCGGTGCTAATGAGTTTTACAACTAATACTCCAAGAGAGAGTTTCAAGTTTGACACTGTTCCAATTACGTAAACGTTATTTCCTTATATATAAGGCTAATATAACTACAGCTTAGCGACACGTTTAATCTATTAATATTGTATAATTTCCAAAATGTTTTTATATGTCTTTTAAGAAAGTATGTTAATAATTAATTAAAATTTATATCACATAAGATATATTAAAACAATTTTGCAGAATAGCATTTTGGGCAAACTCAATGACGTCTTATGAATATATCATTTAATTTTTTAATATGTGTATTGTTGTGTTTCAATTTTTTTCATTCAATTCTTTGATTCTTTTTATTTTTCGAATAATATAAATAAGTTTTAATTTAAGTTGCAGAAAGATATAAAAAGAAAATTGAATTTCCTTTTTATTTGATGTTATCACATATTGTTGTAAAGTTATTATTCATATTAAATACAATAAAATAAGAAACGATTGTACAGATCACATAATTACTTATATTTCAACATATTTAGAGATTGCATATATTTTGGGAAATTTATGTATAACATTTAATTATCTAATTAAAATAAGTTTATTATTTAGATCTAATAAATTCAATAATAAATAATAAAATAATTCACATATTAATTTTAAGTACTTAAATAAACAGAGATTGCAAAGTAATACCAAAAAATTAATTTATCTAATCTAATAAATTTAATCAATACAGATTAACTTACTCGAGAGACTAAACAGGAAAGGAATTTACTGCGACGAACAGAGAACCGGAAAACACACAATTTGTATGAAAGGTGCGCGATTAAGATACATCACAGGCAAATCGTGTACGCGAGTTCCCTACACAATTCCAAACGAAAATCCTCTTTCACCATGTCAGTATCGCGGTGACGTCGTGTCGGGATGTACAGGACTATATGCAGGGTGTACGAGGAAACGTCGCTTACGGGCAATTTGTTTGGCCGGCGTGCAGGCGACCGTTAAGCCGATTAACGCAATCACGCGCGAGGCAGATCGGGATCGATGGCGAGCATCGTCCGTTTCGTATAATACCCGCATTATCTGTCACTAAGCGCGAGTCGGCCGGCGATTTTACACCGAATCCCGTCGGCTCCGCCGTTTTATTCGTTTCTGCCCCGACGACGCGGCTGCTACATATTTTACACCTATCGCCGGGTACGCGCTTTTTTTTTCATCCCACCGCGCCCCCGAAGTTTTGCCAAAAAAAAAAAGAGTTTCGTCAATGCAGCTGAATCCGCGGTGGCGTGGACCATGACAGCGCATTACAGACTGAATGGAGTGCTTTTATGCGGTTCGGATTTCGCAGGCACGCGCGCGTTTACCGCTGCGGCCGGCTATAAAATGGAAAATGAATGGCCGAGAGAAACCTTGGCCGTTGTTATTTCGCTCCGACGAGAGATCCTTTGTTCTCGGGCTTTTCCCATTATTGGCAATCGTCGGTTTTGTCACGCATAAAACATTATGATTTTTATTAGGATTTTGTCGATGGTCGCGTCGTGCGAATCTTGAAAATAAGGAGAGCTCGTGTAATTTTGTTTAAAAAATGATTTGCCGTGCAATTCGTTTAAGATTCTTCTTTGCTATAACGTTGATAAAAAAAAAACTAGAAAAGAATAAAAAAAATAAAATTTTTAGATATTGACAAATTTTGTAAAATGGAGTATATTTTTTTAGTAATAATTTAATTTCTTAAAATTCTTAATGTTTAACACATGTTAATTTAGCAAAGAATGCTTACTTATAATTAAAGAACTGGATAATACAATCTAGGTAAAAATAGAAAATTGCGCGGCGCGATTTCTTACGCTTGGGAATTTTTTCGTGAATATCTGAACTCTCGACATACCAAATTCAATTTTTCTGGCGTGTGTGGACTTGGAATGAATAGAGACGAAAAAGGCACGTAGATATATGTCACTGCAGCGACATGGGGTAAACGATGTTGCGTTGTCAACGAAAGGTAGGTAACCATCAGGCGGAAAACCCGGCGGAATCGCATTAACAATAAGTGCATTAAAGTGAGAGTCCTTCGAGCGAGGCTAGAGAGGTTGAGGGAGGACGAAAGGGAGGTAAAAAGGGGATAGAGACGCCTACACTGAGAAAGTGCGGGACCCAATTATTCAGCCAAATGGGAAGGATATGTTATTTTCCAGACGAGCCATTTCCCTTCTGCGCGTCCTTCCTATGTCGCGCCGTATCCTTTTCCGCCGTGCTCCGAAAAAACGGGCCTTTGAAGTGCGTTGGTTTCCGTGGGTTCGCTAATTGCATAAAATGTCAAAGCGTTTAGGCGGGAAAGCACAAGAACCAAAGTCATCAGGTATAATTAAGATCGTCAGTTTACTCTTGTCCCATTGCAAATAACGCTTTTTCACACAGGGAGTGAGATTCAAGAGAACGGCGAATTATATACGCGAGTCAATCTCATCTTTCTGATTTCCCGCATTAGGTATGCGTAGACATTAATCATATACACTGAGGACGATGAAGCAACATGCTTTTTACGAAGTTCAAATATTTAAATATTCGTTGTTTTGTATGCAAATAAATAATTTCGCATTGTTCATTTTATCCTGTATTTGTACAAATTTTATTAAGATTATCCGGTACGAATTTTATTAAGATTATTTTTATATATTTTCAATTAATCGTGATTTGATTTCTCACGTTTTTTTTTTATTAAAAAGCTGAAGAAATAAGCAATCTTGATTACGGTTGCAGTTTCGCGATTATGACAGTTCATTCTTGACCTACTAAGAGAACTTTTCAACTTGCAGACGATTTTTAATTTGAATGCAAACGATTATTATGGTCGAATCGAGAGAATCTTATAGAAAACCCGATTACACGTGTCTTTTTTACATATATATTGCGCATACGAACAAAAGGAAGCTTGCAGTGAAAATGCGATCGAGAACCAAGCTACGGGGACAGTAGCTGCGCATTTCTTTGCTCTCCTTGAAGCTCCCGAGTCCTCTTACCATTGAATGGGCAGTCGATACGAGCAGAAACTCGATCTCCAATAGAAAGAGAGATAAAGAAACGATACAAATTTAGCCGCGGCTTTTTTCATAATCTTATGCGTGGTATGTCAATTTTCTCTTTCGAATCTTACATACCTAAGTGTAAAATTTGCTTCAACATGATTTTTAAAAAATAAAAGTTCTATTTTCTTATTTTGTTAAAATTTAATACTTTTATTCACGGAGTTTATTTTAAATTCTATGCACTTGGAATATATTAAAATAAAACAATTTCTTTAAAATTTCTTTAAAAAACAGAAAATGCTAAATATTTTGCATATAAAAGATTATATTTTGCATATAGAAGATTATATTTTTATAATATTATCTGTAAAGATTTCTATTAAAATTAAGAATTACACATAAAGGATACCAATTTTAATTATAAACGTAAGCACAGAAATATAATGCTCATAATGTTTAATATTCAAGACATTGCACAGCTATCATTTTTACAAATATACAGATTTCAATTTTTAAAAATTGAATAGTACTACGTACAATATTTACAAAAAAATCTATATTTTTAAAAATATATAACTCGTGTTCAATTGAATACCGTTACTTTCACAGTTATCATTCACACACAGACACATAACGTTACATACAATCACGTTGAATTAATTGAAATGGTATAAAACATTTCATATGTATGAAAAATTGCTCAAACGATATCCAAAGGTTGAAAAACAAGTTTTAAACCATAATGATTAAATTGCAGAAGATTACAAGTTCCTAGGACTAAGTTTGTACGTGAAGTAACACCTCTAACGGTATGAATTTCTAAGGAAGCCAGTAGTGCACGAGAGCTGAGCATTCAAGCAGATGGCTTCCTTGCGAAACGAGCGAATCTCAAAGGATTAAGTAATTAAAGCTGTAATTAAATTCGTTATCCTTCTAATCTCCCCGGTAAAATTCGTAATTAAATTTGGTGCCTAATTCTAATGTATAGTTTTAAATGTTGAAATAGATTCCTTTGTAAATATTGTCACAATACAAGTAATAAATTCTATTTTTTTCATTTGTAGATTACAATTCTTCTTACTTTAAAAAATACTGTAGAGTTTGCGAGCATAGCTACCTTTAACAAATTTTCAAAGCGTATCAAAAAAGTGTCTAACTATAAAACAAAAGAATACAAAACTGTGAAAATGAAAATTAAATAGAAATATACAATTACTTTTTTATGTGCCCTTTTTATATTTGCAGAAGTTTTCTTAATTTTGTGCCTTTTTTTCTGCATATATCTAATTTTATAGCAGATAAAAACTTTTTTCCTCTTCCATTTGTAACAATTCAACTAAAAGACAGAATTGTTTTCGATTAACTCGAAAAACACAATTATGCTCTCCGAAAGGTGTCCCGAGGCGTCGAGACAATTCGCCCATCTTTCGTCGCAGAAGCCGGTAAAAAGTCCCTGACGGCCCTGAGACGATGTAACATCTTTACGCTATGCGAAGAAACGCAGGGACGCGAAGAAATAGAGGGGAATGCGGAGGAACGCACCTGTCGATCTTCCGGACGGACGTTCAACAACGAGTTATACTTTGCGCGACGACGCGCACGATCCACGTGGGAGTCGCAGAGTGTTCCGGAAATCGACAGAGAAGCCACGAGAACTCACTCGCGTTCTCGTTTCTCCAACGAAGACTGCCATCCACTTTCGTCGCTTTAGCCGCGTTTATCGACGGTAAATCGGTCGCTGATTTACGTAGTAGGATTTCTGTTGAAAAGCCGGAAGAAAGGTGTCACTTCAGCCGCAGAGACTGTCGACGTTACATGCCACACAGAAAAATTTGCCGAAGACGAAAATTAGATCGACAGATTTCGCGAGGATGTCTCGCTCAGTGTTACGTCGTTGTCGCGGAAGCGAGTTCGCACACAAGTGAATAAAATATGTAACTGTCGAATTGAATCGTATGTTCATCAAATAAATAAAATATATAACTGTTGAATATTGAATTGTAATGCGCATGACAATTTCAAAAATTTGCGAATTTACTTTATCTACTTTGTGAAAGATGGAAAATGAGATTTAAGATTTAAATCGAACGAATAATAAATTTAAGATTAACTGGATAAACCACAATTGATAATACTGATAATGTTATTAGAATAAAAGAATAGAATTATGTTTTTACAATAAATCTTACTGAGATATATTTTCATATAATGATAATTAGATTTATTTATTAAGTAGATTTTTATTGTGTCTCAAAATTTTTTAAAGTGAAAAGAACTTTTCAATTGTCTCTCTCTTAAAATTAATAATGACAATTCATTATACATGTCAATTTTCTCATAAACAATTTTCTATAAATTTAAACATTACACTTATAATTATTTAATGAAATTATAATAGTATATATGACAAAAACTGTCGTATTTCAAACTATTCAAATGTTTATACCTTAGTCTTGGAATCTTCTCTTTAACGGAACAGAACATTGCGTTAGTTACTCAAGTAGATACGCAGTTGGCAAACAAGTCTCTCATGTGGTTGAGCAAACCGTATTGTCTCGTTCCGTTTCCAAGGCCACGCATGCCGGAGAAGCAGGATGGTAAAATGGAATTTAATCGACAATGCGTGAAGATATATTACATGCAATCTCAATTACGCGGAAAATGCAAATTTAATATATATTGGCTGTCGACGTCTTTGTGAATGGGATCCTCGCCGGAATCCCCCAAGATAGTTGGGATTCCCAGGAGACTGGAATCGAGCCACTTACGAAAGCAACGCGATAATAATACCGCATTTTTCAACAGTATGAATATATATTTCTCATCTCGCAAATAAATAATGAAACATACATCTCTGATATCTGTATAAATATTTTTTATGAAAAATTATATTTAGTTTCAATATCTACATTTAATGTTATATACGTATAATTATTGTTATTAATAACACGTTCGTTTTCATTTATAGATTTCAAACAGCCGCACGCATTTATAATATTTTGAATTTTGACTTTTTCAAATTGATTAAAATTCGCAATTTAATGATGATGCCGATGAATGCGCGATATTTTCTCTCCAATTCCGATTACCTGGATATAAATTGAATACCGCACAATTATTTCGAGATAATACAAGCTCGCATTGTAACTAACATTATATATAAAATCATTCCCTTTTGTAATTGAACAGTGGGGATATCGAAAAGCGACTGATTCTTCTCAAATAAAAATTCGTACAATATTTTATCGGGTGTAGCATATCGCAATTTAAGCGATGCTTCATTAAATTCGGGATTCCTCTCGAGAGTTGATGGACAGCAGAAGGGGTTTCTAGAGGGAAGGAAGGAAGGGAGGACTTTTCAAAGGACAGGTCTCGTTAAGGCGACGCAGCATTATAATGCCTCGTGCTTGTCACTAATGCTGACAGGCACGCGGCTGCTCATCGGCGTATTATATCGCGTTTTCGTGACGATATGACGAACGCCATTAGAATGCCGAAGCTCTTCGATTTAATAAACTGTAAATCCGGCTTTGGACATGTTCACAACAAAATTAACTGCACCTCCAAATCTCTTGGAAGATAAATAAGGAATAAAACTATTTATAATATATACCATATTTAATTACACAAATATAAAGCTTGATCTATTTATTAAAAATTGTTGTAATAATTATTGTAATAAGTGACAATGTCATAAATAACGGAATATCTTTTTATTGAATTTAAGCTATCGACAATAATAAATTCTTCTTCCTTATAGAATTTTTTATTTTTAGGGCTCTATTTTACTTTGTGTATTTGCCTTTATTGCTAATTTTTCAATTAACTGCTATTTTGCGAAACTAATATGTAGTTTAAGTACGTAGCACTAAACAGCAGGGTGTATATAGGATTTACATTAATCAAAGTGAGATTGTTACATGCAATATAGGCGGCATTCAGAATATTTCTCATACCATTAAATGCCTATATTATCTATGCGATACGCAACATCTCAGGCCTGTGTAACACAGCCGGCATTGTAAAGTAAAGTTTATCTTAGCTGTCTATATACTCTCTAACAAGTAATTAATTAAAATTGGATATCCGCAACCTGCACAAGCAGATTGCAAATATTTATCAGTAATTAGCTTCAAAGTATTCGTTTGAGGAATTCGCCCGTCTCCCTGCCATATTGCGTTCCCTTTCGAAGGAGGTATTTGCAACGTAATTAGCCTTGCGAAGTCTCTCAATACGTTCACCCCTATAGCATCGTGTTCACGTTGTAGACGGAACGGATCGACCTTATGAAGACGTATAATTTAGTGTTATGTTACATAGTAAATAATCAATAATTAATATCTACAGGAACGTAATTTTATTTTCGTATTTTATTACGAAATAATTAAAAGCATATCAATTGAAAGAAGTAAATTATATATATGCAGTATGTATTTTAATGGTTAGTTTCAAATGTACGCAGAATAAATTGTTGATCAAAGAATGTATAATCAATAAGTAATAAAATGTATATTGTTGTATTAATAAAATGATATTGTAATAACAATGCATATGTATTAAATAACATTTTTCATATACCGACTTGCAGTAAAAAATATATTTAAAGAATTATATTTATCACATTAAAATGCAATATAACATGATTCAAGATTTGATTCGCGTCTGAGTAAATCAGTCTTAATAGTCACTAACAAGATAAATGACCGATAATATGCATACGCGTGCGCAAAGTTCCCTTTTTGAGGCAACGCGAGAAATGTAATTAGCGTTGAGGGAAGTCCTTTATCTTTACGATTTACCAGCACGTACGAATATGAGCAGATCAGGGATGACTATGTTACGAAAGGGACGTTCGGTTCCATGCGAAACCGGCCGGGTAAATTGACTCCGTCGAGTTTCGTGGATCCAATTCCGGCAGAGCGGAATCTTGCTGCCGGCCGATTAGGTTTCACTTCCACCGCGATTCCCTTTACACGTAATTTACCCTCGAGCGACCGGCGTCCGCAAAATATACACCTGCTCTGCTCCAACCGAACAGATTTTTAAGCACGCCGCGGGCATCGCGTTGTCGTGCATTTTTATACGAATAGCTTGGCGATTTTGATACCGCGCGATACTGTGTTAACGCTTAACTGATGCAGAAAAGAGCTCACGTATTTGCTGTAGTCAAAAATTAGAATATGCGCAAAAATTAGAAAAAAGATTAGATGTATGTACATACATCACTTAATGTCAAACTGTGACGTGTGACTAATATCAAACAATAATTAATCTTAATGAATAATGTTAATAAATGTTGCAATTCATCTCTTTTAACATTCCGTATTTATCTTGCCAAGCAAAATTATAATTTCACAAAATTATGTTTGCTTTGAATGCCGTAATAATGTTGTTACTGAGGTACATTAATGACAAATATAATTTAAAAAATCAAATTATGTTTAGCGTTAATAACGATAAATAATAATGTATATACCTGTAAAATAATAATAAATAACTACATTTCAACATACAATATGTTTTACATTAGTGAATAGTGAACTATATAGTTTCGTTGAGCATGAATGAAATACAGACTGATTACGGATTAATATCTATAGCAAGATTTGAAGGTTTTTGTTTTAAGAAACAATTCGGTTATGTATTTCTGCGTTTATTTCTCTTTTACTTGCTCTTTGATAAATTACTCGTGGACTCGCATTTTGCAGAACCGTTAACTTTTAAAAAGAGAAGTAGACTTTACTCCGTGGAGAAGATTTTTTTTTTCAACGAGTAGTTCGACACCATCGCTTTCACGTTACCGGCAATTCATTCGTACAGCTTTATTCGCAAGAAAATCGATACGTTCGCAATATTCGGTCTTAGCTGAAATTTTATTGTATTATTAAAGTGCAATGAAACCGTGCGTGCATAAAGCATCTTCAAGCCCATAAAGAACTTCCATGTAACAGCATAGTAAGAGTACAAAGCCGCGCGGATGAAAAAAAGTCGGTGACGTCGACGCCGGACATGACTCGATGTTTGCCTCTTGTCTCGCGACAGAAATAGTGACCCATTTCCTACGCCTTGTCTCACACAGCACATCCTAAAGAGATATATGAGTACTCTTTGATTTACCTTTAAATGTGCCGACAAAAGGGAAAATGCGAAAGAAATGCACAACTGAATATCAATGACCAATATTCTCATTGCACATTAGATTCCTCGGTTAGTAGTAGCATTATGCGTATACGCGTATAATTGTTGTTTGTATTATATCCATGATTATCATTTGGAAAATAAAAAGAATTGAGAATTAGAACTTGGAATTAAAAAATACATTTCTTACAGAATTTATCTGTATTTATTATCTTATCGATACTGAATGTGAAATAGTAAATTGTTTTACAAAAATGACGAATAATATTTTAATATTCTCGAGACGTCAAAGAAATGTTTTACATAAATCTTGCGGCAAGATTGTATCTCTGCACGATTGTGCTAAAATGAGAAACGGAGCTTGCATTACCAGCCATAAAGCTTCGCGATTCTCACGAATGAAATGCGATTCGGGGACATTCCGAAACGTGGAGGCGTCATTCAATCCGAAAAGACAAAAGGTCGAATTCGCACAATAGGGTGTCATTCGCAGAAGATGTCCAATTACCATTAATTTAGTCATAAAATAAGCAGATAAACTCTATTACAGTCGATAATTCATTTATGCAGTTAATCTGTTAAAACATTTTTGCTTATTCTTATTCAATGTAGCCATTTGCCTTTCGAGTTTCTATTAATGACTTCATCATTGATTTTAAAATATTCTTACATCTATTCCTCTAATTATATATTTTTTATAGTCGTCCAGCCAATAAAATAATATAGATATAGTATAATATATCTGTATTATTTTAATGTCTTATTTTGTTTTTCTCTTATGTATTCTTTCTACTATTAAGTGAAAAGATATACGGTTTCGAATACATCCCTCTGGAATTGCAAGACAATTTTGCAATTTTTATCCGTTCCTGTTGCGTGCCGGATGATCTTTCTCCAGATTGTTTCACAAGTCACATCTGTCGCAGTATACAATCAGGTATTCTTTGAGTATCCTTTTTATCTTTTTCAATTCCATTTTTATTCATTCATTCTTTAACTATATATACATTTTCAAAAGTTTTCAACTATTTTATGTGTATGCTAATTTGCGGAATTTACATGTACGTTTTCCTTAAACAAATTGTTTAACAAAAATATTTTGCTACTTAAATTTTAAACTTTTGTTTGAAGAGAGTTATTTTTTTCATATACATCGCAAATTAATCTTAAAAATTTTTAAATTTTTGTATCAAATTATTCTTTTTCTGTGCATATTTATTTATATTATATACTTATTTATATTATATACTTATATACATATATATATTATATACTTCTACAGTTATTGATGACACTCCTGTTTGAATTCCATTTCCGGATTTCTTGATTTTATTCTTGTTGTCGAGCTATTACCTCCCTTTTATTCTCTCTTCTCTCTATTCGCACTTCTCGTCTCGCTTCCTCTGTTTAACGATAATTCTGCACACCCGCCGCGTCTCGTCGTACGTGCATACCCGTAGCGTCTCCTCTTGTAGTTTACGCGGTGCTCGTTTATCTTCGGGTAGTTTACCAGTCTTGAGAAAGTTTCGGTGAGAGAGGCTCAGGCCGAGGGAGTTACGCCGTGGACCGCGTAGATAGTTTTGCCTCGAACGGGTTGTGTTGGGTACCCGGCGCACGCGACGTCTCGAATTCTTAAGTCGCATCCCCCACAATATATTAGGGTGGTGCGTAAGTTCTGTAATTGCCACGCTATAATAACAAAGAGAGCGATATTGACGTTTCAATATGCTACACGAATTTGCATGATGATTCATATTTAATAAAAGAATTAAAATAAATTCCTTAAAAAATTGTATTTTAAAAGAACATATATTGTCATTATCTGAAAACACGTAATAAAATACAAATATATACGTTGAATATAAACGCAGAACGGCTGTTATTTAATTGTCGAAAAAATTAATATTTGATTATGGTTGAAACGCTATCTTGTCGACTGTTCGTGTTCCCATTGTAAGACGAACACTTTACATGTCCCAGAAACGAATCAAGTGTAATCTCGAGCGTGTTCACACATTTGCATGCAATTGCACCCGAAGGGAAACACCGACTTCACAGATTTCGTCGTCCGACTCGAGACGATCGACCGACCGCTTCTCGCCTGCGGTAAGACATTCTCCAGCTTCGTCGGGTGATTCCGTCACATGGATTTCTTCGCCGAGGGAAGTGACGGCGCGCAATCTGCTCGTGTATACCGATATCGGCAAGAGTGTTTCTAGCCTAAATATATCCACTATTACTTTCGACGAAAGGTCGACTCCATTTCATCGATACACCGTGCGTCGGATCGCACACAGATACGTGTACGGCACGTAAGTTCCGAAGAAGTCGACCACCTTGAGCCAACGGCACAAACAATTCTCTCATTCGCCGGTATCGCTCGGCGCAGTCCCTCGGGGACTGGTTAGAGACAAAGGGGGAAATAAATCGCAGACCACAATGCCTTTCCTTGCTCGTTCCTCCCGCACTAGCGTCTTTGCCACTTACAATACTCTCGCCGATGATCACGAAGACTCACTCCTCGCCGTTTGTACATCCGCATCGAACAATTCGTTGCCGAATGTACGGTGTGATGTTATCGCTTGGCGTGACATCTTTGATTTCTATTATTAGCGCAAATTGAAAGCAGTAGAAACGTTATATTGAGTAAAATTTATTTATGCCAGGATTACAATCTAGATAGAAAAAAAATAGAAGATATATTAATATTTATAATGTATTTAATTTTTTATCTGCATTTTTAATATTTTTATTAATAATTAAATATTATTTCTTTTTGATGAAAAAAATTATTTAGAATATATTTTATTTTTATTAAAATTTTATGATTTGATTTAACAGAATTAATTAACTAATCCTTATACTGAATTACGTTTAATTAATAGCTTTATATTATTTGGTTTCAAATTTTAAAGATTTTTTATTTATAAAATATATCTCAAAATTATATTTTATATCTATTGAAGAACATTTTAGAAACGCATAGCATATCTGAAATATAATCGGTAAGTAGGAATAGATTTATTGCTAATTTTACGAATTATTTAATCTTTTATTGATAAAGTAAATATCGCATAATAAAATATTAATACTCTCTTGCGTCTAATGTATTAATGAAATAACTAATTAGATCAATTGAAATATACGTGTATAAAATATTTAATTTATATACTGCAACAATGTACAATAAAAGTACTCGAGAGTCATTAATACAGGTGTTGCAGTAAAATTATGGAATTGTGCGAAATTGTACGGTCTAGAAATTAGTTTCCAACACGTTGCCATTTGTATCACTCGTTCACTGTCATGAGGTGAGAAATACAACTGTAATATAGGTATTGAGACTCGGACTCTGAGACAGTAACATATTGCGACGGCGCTTTATCGTCGTGGATTAGATTTTCATAGGCAGTAACGTGAAATATCTGGAGCTTCTTTACTGGTGTATAGCCAATAATAAAAGCTCTATTTCTGTAATAACCAATAGCAATATTTTCTCTTATATACTGTTTCCCATCTCTGTTATAAGAAATGATAATACGACACTTTCTAGTGCGACTGTCGAGTAATAATATTCATCTGTGGCTTACAAGATTTTTCATTTGATTAAAATTTTTGTTAAAATTTTACTTCAATTAAAATTGAATTTGAAATTAAAATGAAATGCAAGATGGCAGTTGGATAATCAAAAAATATTAGCTATTATTTTTTTTTTCGACGCATTGTGCGGCAAATTAATTTTTTGACTCGCCGATAGTCAGATTCATTAATCCCGAAACCCAATGAGAGCATTCGCGAGAATAATTCGGACATTACGCTGTCGTTTTTGTGCGTCGTTCGCATTTTCCGTTGGACGTTTTATGAAACGGAAGCCTACAAAATTGGAACGTCGAAGGGAGATTTACAATTTGACGACCGTGCCACGCTGAGAACGAAAATCATTGGCGTCGTCGGCGCCGTCGGCCGCACACGTTAATGCACAAACGGGCCGGTGGATGCGCATTGAATCACCAGGCGAACGTATTACGCATTCGCCAAACAACTCAGTCATCGTAAATCGTACCTCTAGCGGTCGTCGCTCATAATTTATCCCGGTTCTGCTCATGCCGGTTCCTAAATACAAACGGTTACGGTGTTACAGAATTACAAATTCAGACAGTCGAGATTCTTGGTTATCGGACTTCACCGGCTGACCGGCTCAGCCGAGATAACTTTATAATTCTGAACTTGCGTCAGCTATGGTCTCTTTTCTGATATATCATATCAGAAAAGTACTTTTTGAGCGGTCATTTTACTACGCGTTTTATCGCCGATGGAAAGAACGAATACTTATGTTCTATTATTTTTTAAATGGATGATTATTTCTTAAGATTACGTGAATGAAATAGATCGTTAAATAGAACTAACAGTAGTATAATTAAATTAAATTTGTAAACAAGTTTTATCAGACTTTTAACAAAATTGATGTAATATGATGTGATTTATTATTGATAGTTGTTAAAATAATTCGTAATGCTTATATAACACGAAATAAATGAAGATATTGCATATAAAAAAAGAAAAAAAGAGAGATGTTCTTCATTAATAATTTAAATTCTTATAACTGTTGAAAAATATAGTAATAATCGTAACAATACAGCTGTCAATATAGTACTTCGTAATAATTATTTTTATAATGGAAGGAATATTACGGATAAAAAAAATTGAATGTGTTAGTCGGAATTTCTTTCGTTCGCAAAGGATGAGCAAGTTTAGCCGAAGGGTGAAACTGGAGGGTGTTCGAAATTGATAAATCAAAATGTGCCAATTCGATCTCTCTTACGGAGCGGAGGATGTCCCCGGGCGGTATAACGACTGCTAAATCTATAACAGATATTGAGAGATTTATTATATCACTTTTTCTCTGTATTGTCGTTATCCGAAGGAGTATTTATAAGTTTTCTCCCGGCGATTACATCAGAATCCTCTCAGTCAAGAAAATCGATTTCAAAACTGATCGAAGAATACGATTTTCTACTTGACTATCACATTTCAAGTTGTACACTTAGCATGTATTACAATTAGATCGGTCTCATTTATTTGTAGAAAATGGAATTTTATCCAACACAGACTGGATCGAGGGGAATATCTCTTCTTAAATTTCCAATAACTTCGTCGGCTGTCGCTCCCGGTTATTCCGAAACGAGATCGTTCGAATACCGAGCGTCTTCTCTACGGGCTCTAACCCGTCAAACCGTCTCGTTGTTAGGGACTGTGGCCTTATCTGCTGCGAGATATAACCAGCGAGCATTCGACGGGACAATCTCATTACGGGGCAGGCCATTATCTGCGCGCCTGTCGGGTAATTTAATATAAACGCACTAATTGGAAAACTCCGTCTTGGACGCGCCTCGGACCACGGTGCGCGTGCTGATACGTCGAGCAATATTCATTGTTAAAGAGCACAACAACAGGAAACACATTTCTTGAATATTAATTGCAACATCTGTACTGACACACAATAGACCGAATTCAAAATCAGATTTTACGTAAAATTATATTATATTACATTTTACCTCTGCTATTTACTATTTGCATTATATCATTGTGTTGAGTATTATTAAATAAATTCTATTAATATAAATTTATAAAATTTATTTATACTCAACATGATGCAATTTTTATAGTTCTTCAGATAACAAACAATAATGTTAACAAATCTGTTTAAAGCGTGAAATAAAATTGATTTTAATTGTAAAATTGTATAAATATAGAGAAAGCTGTTAATATTTCTCTATTACATACAATAATCTTTAATATTGTAAATTAGATGCTTGCAAACTTATAACGAATATAGAAATTATATATAACCGAAGTCTGCGATAAATTAGAGTCTGCGATAATCAAGGGAAATTTTAAGGTTTATTAAATCTGTTGTCTACTAATTGCTCTCCCGAACAAGGGACGGAAACATCATTAGGACAGAGTAAGGATGAAATTTCTTCGCAACCACTCACATTTGTCATCAAGTTCCTAATTAAGACATATAAACAGTAGAGTAATATTATGGATCTGTTGCGGCGATAACGCAAAATTGCAAATAATTAAACAAAATAAGATTTAATCCGGTTAAACGCAAAGTGCAAATGTAGAGAAAGATGCTGATCAAACAAGACAAAATTATACGAGGAATGACCATCCGTGATGTTGTAACGTTGCCACGCATTTTCATCAAACCTCGAATGAGAACGGCTGTGGACGCGGAGCTTCAACAAAATGAAACGTAAATATTGGCTGAGCTACTCCGGGTAGGCTAACTTAAAACTCTCTCGCCGGTCCACCCTCGTATTAATAAAGATGAGCGCATTCCGTACACCCGGCACATCGTACATACACCTAGTACGTACCAACTTTCTGAAGCTCCAACTTGTGCGTGGAAGTGCCAACGACGCAGTGCTGATTTCGAAATAGCTGTCTTTGTGCTTTATGCGTTTGACCTGATTTCACTTTTGTCGTTCAACAAAGAAGCTATTCAAAATTGTCATTGAAAAATTTTGAAAGTCAACATAATTTTATTCTTACGTGCAAGATTTTATTAAGATCCAATTGTTCATAACGTTGGTTAAGTTTGATTGTAAGTAAGAAATTGTAATTTTAGTATTTATATTATATTCCATCATAAAGTGCAAGTACATAAAATGCAAAAAAGTACATATTATATTTAAATTAACATACATATATATTTACACACTTTTATACTATTTAAGATAATATTTATATTAATTTTATTGGATAAATTTAATTTAACAGAGATAAATAAAAAATGATTAAATCTGAAAAAGTCTACATTTAAATGTATAACTATGTTTAGCAACTGCCGAGCAAAAATTTAATTATCTAGAATTAATTTTTTTTTAATTTTATGCAAAGAATATATAATTAATATGTATTAAAACTATATTATATAAAAATATATATAAATTAGGTAAAATATTATGTGTAAATTGATCATGTATAAATTTTTTAATTATGATATGTGTGTAAATTAGTAAATGTTATATGTAACTAATATAAATTAAACTATCAGAATTTAAATCATATTTCTGTACAATGCTTTCTTGCCAGGGTTCATCGCATGGGTCTTATAAATTCGGTGGAAACGCTTCGTAGTCGTGGAAGTCAATTAATTAATGCATGCACAAACCGTCGCGCACGATTTCTGAGCATGGTGACTAAACTCAGCTACTGATTTCTTGAGTACACAGTAAACAGAGATGAGGGAGTAGTTCGGGTTAACCGCTGAGTAATTGCACTTTAACCAAGTTAAATCGTACTCCCGTTATTATCGCGAACTCGAGATGTTACGCGGCGGGTCTAACCCGATCAAAGCAGTTCGTCGAAGCTGCTCAGAATTTCTATAGAATTGGTTTCTATAGATTCGTACTTTACAACGATACGTAATTAAATTATATACAAAGTTTAAACTTATCTTTAATGTATCAATAAATAATTTCATAAAAATATGTATTAAAAATATACTTGCAATAATTATTATTTTTATAAATAAGCAAATTATTTTCTAAGGGAGATAAAATCTTTTTAGATTTAAATTCTTAACGAGATGCAAGCTTAAATAAATTAAAGTGTGTTTTTAATTTTAGAAAATAGCTATAAACATTTTGCATGCTATCGAGCACGAAAACTTTCCTTCGTAATCGCAGAAAATTGTAGATGCATTTCAAAAGTTTCGTTACGTCAATACGAATCGTATTCGATCGACTCATGTACGATTTATCAGCTATACCGCGACTGTTCGGTACAAACAGAACTGCTTTATCGAACGCTTATCGCAAAGCCCATTATAATACCGCTTATTGCATGCTGAGAGAAATACAATAAGCTTCAACTGATTTGCATAATGGCCTTGTACTGTATCGTCTAGAAAATTCCGATTCGAATCCAATGATACGTACGACTTTAAAATTCAAAGACTCAGTATTCAAAGAATGCGCTTGAAAAAAGAATCCATTAAATGGATTTAAATGCAATGTTGTATGTATCAAAGCATCGATGTACGCAAAAATATTTTATGTTGTGAATTATATTATTTAATATTATTTGAGACATACTTTTTGCTAAAATATATTAACTCATCCAATTTTATTCGACTTAATCGACTTTAATAAATTATTGAAAAATTACATATACCGTACGCTATGTGATAATAATCTTAAACGTTCTCTTTTATTTATCATGTACATTTATAAGAATGGTTTTGTTATTTATTTATTGTTTATGTAGAGCATTGTGACGATGTTGATATTCAGTTCCACGTTTCAAGTAGCGCATATGCTTTATACGCGCAGCCAAACGTAGAATTCGATTACACTGGAAATTCTCTCTGGAAATCGTTGTAACTGCCCAAAAGTATACGTCAACGTCAGCGTGAGGTATTTTCCTCAACTGCGGGAATCGGTCATAAAAAGGCGGCATCACTATTCGATTCGATGTTGCGAATGGCTATAACGTCTCCATTTCCGCGCGTTTACATTTAAATCGGCGCATTAGCGACTGCAATTTCATTCCAATTTACAACTTCACAATCCCCGGTACGGATTCGGCGGATGAGTTCTTCACATCCACGTGATATTCGTGCTCGCGAGTGTGTACAGTACGCATACACGCGTATGTAGAATGGAACGAAGTGTTTCGTGACAAAAGTACAAATTTCCGCCGGTAATTGAGCAACTTCTCATATCTACGTTCGTGATATTGTCAACCTGACATATTCAACTGAGCTGTGGATATTCAAAAATATAACTAATGTGTTTAAAATAAAGCTCCCATTTTCTACTGCATACTCCAAATTTTTTACAAATATTAAATGTGTATGAATATTAAAGATAAAATACTGCTTGTTGATGTCCGGATCATAGTTTCTTAGTTCATTAGCGTAGTAAAACTAACTTCCATTATCTCGAAAGTATTAAAAAAAGAAGAAAAGCTGTACGTTTTCTACGTAATGATTGCATAATATAGACGACAGATCGACTCAAGATAAAATGAGAAAAAGAGAAGATGAGAAATGGGAAAGTGAAAACACGAATAAAATGCAAATGGCTATTACTTGATTCTTGAGCAGACGAATACGAAGCAGGCCGAAGTACGAAGGATACTTTTTGAACGACGGTTTACTATCTATTACCAGACGACGGGGTGATGGTGATGCTTGCGCAATTACTCGTCGACTGTTTGACGACGTACTCGAGAACAGAAAGCCGAACAGAGGAGATTGTTTAAAATATTCGTCGAAATGTTCTTGACAAGAACGAGTTCACTTCTTTTGACTCGTTTCAACCAGGACAAATTAGAATTTAAATTTTGTCACATCATGGTTCTTACTACAATTAATGGATAATTATAGATGATATTATTAAATTTCTTTGAGAACTTGTTTGTAAAAGAAACTCTTCCTGCATATCTAAGAGAAACGTATTTTTCTATCATAAATTGCTTAAAAATATAGTTTATAAATATAGTTATTTGTAATTTTCAGAAAAAATTATTATTTATAAAATTCGAAAAATAATCCCATTGTATTTTATTTATTGCAAATGATATTCTTTACGCTTATTTAAAAAATCTTAAAAAATATTTAATTCAATTCTAATAAGTGTTCCACTTTTATTTAATAAATACAGAATTTCTAGCACGAGAAAAATGATAAAAAGCTTTTTATAAAAACGTCATATAGAGATAACGCGAAACGAAAGAGTTGGATTAATATCAAGATTTAAGGGATGTGGTAGATCTCGTTGCGGCGCTGACAACAATAATAAGCGTAGCGCACGTGTGCACAAAAGCTCTACAAATATTTGCCGGAGTTTGGTAAGACTCTCGAGACATCTTCCCGTCTCGAAGGAAATGCTCGAGTGTCGCTATGGTGCAATCGCCAGAGACGACACCTTCGTGTTTCCCATCTGTGAGGAATTCTTATCCCCTTCTCTTTTCTTCTCGTCATTCACGCTATTTTCTAGAATTTATTGAAAATATTCGCAACTTGTTAAAATACCTTAAAGCAGTCGACGTATATATTAAAAATTTATCTTTTTTATATTTTTTTATATTTTATCCTCTTCAAATTACGCAAATAATATTAATAAAAAATTAAAAATATTTATGGAATGCCGCTAAACTTATAAGAGTCTGTAAGTCATTATTCAGGTATAAAAGATTCTATTAAATAAAATAAAACACGTTACTCTTACAAAGATTAGTCTTGCATTTCAAAGATAAGTATTAAGTTTTATATTAGACAAATATATATCTTTATACGCTGCGATATTGAAATGTTATGATTATTTATATTTAGTTTATATGTTTCTTCAAGAAATATAGAGACAGATCTACAGACTTAAGGCTGGTGAATGTAAGCTGCAGAACGTATAAACAATATGTGGTAAACAGGTGAATACATAATGAACCAGAAAAGTGCCGATTAAATATAAAAACGTGAGAATATATGAGAATACATAAAAAGATTGTTAACAAAATGCATTTTCATAATTACTGCCGCAAAATAAATGTCGTAAAATTTTCCACGCCGATTTAATCTTCAAATTTATATAACTTTTATAACATTTTAATAAGAGAAAATTCATTATTAACTTGAAACAACGCAGTAATCTTTTTATAATCAGACATCATTCAAAAACTGTATTCATGAATAATTATTGCTTCGGCAAATACGGAAATAATCGCAAATGCGATATATAAATAAAAGAATTTATCGAAATGGCTTGTAACTGGAAATTATTGATGAATTAATATATATTAAGTTGTCAATTTATCTTGCACGTAAATACGTGTATGAAGTACAGAGCAATTGCTCTTGCCTCATGTAAAAAAATGTAGAAAATAATTTCTATATATAAATACACGGCGGTTATTTAAATGTTTTTCATGAATTTAGCTTTCAGCGTATTGAACAAATAAAATATGATATATGAGGATTTAAGCCACCAGTGCAATTAATTTGGAATTACATTTATAAAGAATATTTTGTATAAATTCTTAATTCTCTGCTCGTTACTCTACATATATCCGCTATCAACGTTAGTCAATGCGCTCTTTCACAGTGAAATCCTACTACACAGTCGTTGCGAACTCGTGCGCACTGATTACTTTGCAATCGCTAATGACACACCGACCAATGATGGTGTTTTACATTAAAATGCACGCGCAACTGCGCCTGTAAGCGGCTTACAACGCGCGTGCATCACGCGCTATGTCTATATTTAATCGGTATCTACTACCACATGATCGGAGTGCCTAATGAAGTTGAAACTGTAAGAGGATCATCAAGCGACCGCGAATAGTAATCTAAGCTTTCGTAATGTCACAGCAAATTCGGCAAGACATTAAAATAAATCCCAGCCTCCAGCTGTATCACCATATGTAAATAACTTTTAACAATCTTCTGTCATGTCCTTTCCAAGTTTTCATTCATATGCAGTTATCCTGAATTTTTTGGTCTTATCATCTCGTTCTCTTGCATTTTTAGTAGTAAATTGAAATAATAACCTTGAAAATTTACCTTTCTAAATAACTATTTGCTTGATTTGATGTTTATTACGAGCAGTCTATGACCGTTCTATGAAACTATATGTGCAGAATATTCAGAACGTGTTATGTTGTATATTATATATTAAATATTTCTAAATCATATTTTAATTGAATTTTAATTAAATTTTAGAATGCCCTCTGTAACATTTGTACAGTTAAATTGATATGTATTATTAATGACTGGCGTAACTCATGGTACAATTGGATGACCTGTAACATCAATACATAATAATAACTGTAATAATGACAATAGTGATAAGAATTATAATGGTAACAATAATAATATAATAGAATTATTAATATGATGTATGTGCGAGAACATAACGTATTTGCACGCAACACGGAAGACATAATATTGAATCATGTAGTTTGGCGTATTAATTTATTCATTCTGAATTTGTATTTAATAAATATATAACGATAGAAATGAGAGAGATGTTACGGTTCTCTAAGTAGAATTATGTAAAGATTAAGTGTGTATAATATTCGGATTGGAAAAAATCGAATCTTAAAACTGGGAAAGCTCTCGTTAAAATTTCAGAGTGTCTCCACGAAAGAAGTTTCTATCGTAATGACTTCAGAACGACGCTACGAAATCTTTTTTTAAATAATTTAGCATAAATATTTCATTCTTGAAGCCTTTTATCGTTAACACGAGACGGCGATTCCCCGAGCAGCACGCAACCGAAACTGAGCACGCGAAGCTCTTTTCATGGTTGATGAATGAGCAAAACGGAAAGGAGAAATGGGTTCTCATGTTATACTAAACGGTCAACTAGTTACACGACTGTTGGTCGAGCGCCGAAATACTTAATAGTTACATGTAGTTAACAACTTCAATAGTAAGTGAGCATGGACTGTCGCCAATGACACGTTATGAGTAATGTTCGATATTTATTGGTATATTGAAACTTTGATAGATTACCATATGGAACATCTTACTAAGAATTCTGTTGAAAAATTTAATTTTAAAAGATTTCTTCATTAATTTGATTTTGTCTGTAAAATTCTAATATAATTTATAATTTATAAAGATAGCAATTTTAAAGAAAAAACAGAGAGACTTCAGAAATCATTATCGGCTCCTGTTATTTTACGATGGAATTTGCGGCAGCAAATGGAAATGCAATTGATCGAAGACGTGCTATATGTATATGTATAGATATTTCACGTATATGTGCATACACTGGTTGTTGGTCGCTTACTTCGGGCCAACGAATCCGTTCGACGACGAGAGAAGCCGCGAATTTCCCTGGATGGAATACGTACGGTTTCTGGGCATAACGGGGTGCACGTTTAATCCCTTGGAACGAGTCAATTTCGGTGCGCCACGAACCGAGGGTAAACCCTTCCAATATACTACGAAGAGAGGTAAACCCTTTCGGATTCGATATAGGATAGAAGGATTCGTCGTAATATATCAGAAATGGCACTAAGCAAAATCTATTGTTTCGTCATAAAAAGATCAAATTGTGAGCTCCAACAACGAGAACTGATCGAAATATGCTTACAGTTTATTTCCTTCAATTTTTGGCTTCTCTCTTGTTCAAAAGATTTCTCAGGTTTCAGGTCTCATATAAAAGATTTAATCATAGAACAACTCGAAAAATGCTGAGATATAACATTTCTGAAAGTAAAATTTGTGAGAATATACAGATTTAATTTATAACGAGCATAAAAAAGTATATCAATTCTTCGTTTACTCCTTTATTCCTTTTACAACACGTTATTTTAATTAACAAGAAAAGAGGAATTTATTAACGATTTAAACTTTCCCATTAAATAAGTAATATTAATATTAGAGAATCGAATTGGAGAAGATTGAAAGCATATTAATCTCTTTCAAATGGGATTTGTTCACAAAGTAACACAAATACAAAGAAATCTCATTTTACAGCATTAATGTTACTTGAAATAATATGGTATCAGAGCCGCACACCCATGTAAACGTATACGCGTGATATTACAGCCGACAATGTAGCAAGTTTTAATTAAAAACGAAAGACTCTTTTCGCGTACTTTTAATTAATTCGCAACATCAATGGCCGGTAACTTGTTTAATATTGACGGAGGTACCGACCCGTAATATTGACGTTCCCTCGTCACAAGGGATGCTAATTACACGAGAATAATGTAATTGAAGGCCGATCATAAGCATCGGCTTAC
The DNA here is from genome assembly GCA_928718305.1 of Tetramorium bicarinatum. Taxonomy (NCBI): domain Eukaryota; kingdom Metazoa; phylum Arthropoda; class Insecta; order Hymenoptera; family Formicidae; genus Tetramorium; species Tetramorium bicarinatum. The sequence goes on along the minus strand of OV788324.1, from coordinate 6,424,064 downwards.
ATTTAACAGGGCGCATTGACGCGTTGCGCGCTGCTCTGTTCGAATGCAAACATGTTGATGTCCGACACGCGGCGCGGCGGGCGAGTGTGCAACGGATTTTCATACATCGCATATATCCGCAGAATCCGTTGATATATCGCGAAATACAATATGGGAAAAAAGCAAGCAAGTAATTACCTACCGCGGTAGACACGGTGCCTCAACCCATCCTCGTAATTTAATTCATTATCGCATTAGCGCGGCTGAAAGTTTCCCGGCCATTATCATTCTACACACATAGAATTACATTCGCGAGCCGACTGAGAGATTTCCGAGTTCTCGAAGCAAGGTGCTCATTAGGGCCTGGCTTTATACGCTGCGCAATCTGATGCAAAACTGCAAAGGTCGGATGCGCACCTATTGTGGCTTTTGTATAATTCGATGAAAATGCTAAAGTTTGAGATAATATTTTCGTCCTTCTCTATACAGATTGCCGCGTATAATCTGCGTATAAAATAATTAATAATAAATTTTGCGTTTATATCTCATCGTATACAAGAGTTTAAAATACATAACACGATTCTATGCGTTCCGACGTACTATTATATTTCAAATGAAAATATAAGGGAGTCTACATATATAAGCATAAATATTTTAATATTGTTTATCCGCAAATGGTAGCCAATTTGATTTATGTAAATAGTAACAACGCTGCACGCGCGCTAGAATTGTCTCAGTATCATCAAACACAATTTGTTTTCAATAACTCATTAATGCATATTTAAAGAAGTGTAATCAACATTTTGTAATATTTAGATAATTAGAAGAGATACTTTTATCAATTAAATATATAAATAAAATTTCTCTTAAATTTACCTTACATCCTCGATTTCCGGAAAAGACGATGTATTTGGCTTTGGTGTTGCACATCTATTTTTATATTGTTTGAATTTTATATGAGTTCTGGGTTACGCAATCCGTAATCATCCTGTATAATTACGCTGGAAATTTTGAGAAATGCTACCGTTGCACTCCGCTATAAACGGGCACCGGCGGCCATTATGCCGCGGCGAGATATGTTCCGCGTATCAGTCTTGTTAGATTAATGAAGCCGTGTTTTCCGCTTTTTCGGTGCAGCCGTGATCCGCATTGCCGCGCGCGGTTCGGTCGGATCGACCACGGGCGGGAGAAGGGTGTATGCGTGTACTGAAACTTTTGCGTGCCCTCAGGCCTCGGAAAAACGAAGCAAAAAATGGCCCTCGTTGCGCTCGCAACCGCCTGATAATTCGATTGTTCGTCGACGGCGCGCGGCGGGTCGACGCACGACGTTTCTTGCACAAGACTCGGAACTCGAAGTCCCATGCTTGCCGATTCCCTTTACCGGTCGGAGCGCCGTTAATTATTCTCGCGGTGCCTTAAGGCGAATTTACACGACTCGCTCTTGACGATATCCCGGATGAATCGGCCAAAGTGAATGCATTGCACGCGAACGCGTTTTTGTTTAGACTTTTTAAACTAAGGCGTAAGAGATATGTATCCTCGACCAAAAGCATGGAGCATTTTTAATAAATAACGATAAGCCACCCACTGTTCTCTGTTTCAAAGAAATTGTTATTTTTATTAGAATTAAATAATTAAATAATTTAATATTTTATAATCCACTGTGTGAATTTAATTAAATACACTTTTAATTTGTACATGCTGGCTAATTTGATTTACTGCAATTTATTTATTATATACTGATTGATATACGAAACTCGTTACGTAAATGAGAGGATTTTTTAAAACATTCTTTATGTAAATCTTATTCAGCTTTGAATAGCTTATCTGAGACGATGATATCTCAGTGAAATTCATATTTCATTTTAAGAAATTTATTAATTCCAGTTCTTCTATAAAGAATTTCTGATATGTTTCAAAAAGAGCGGCAATTAGTACTTAAAATGATAAAAATGAAAAAGTTTTGGCTATTTTTCAGTTCGTATAAAAATTTTTCAAGTTTTCATGGATTAAAACTTTTTAACGGCAGTGGCAGTGCTAGTAGAAATAGCAGTGGCGATAGCGACAGATATATTTTCCTGGATTTATATAAGCTAAAAATTTGTATGAAAATCTGATATCTTCTGAATAACTTCATACGAATTCTTTTAAAAAGTACAATATTAGGACTCATCAGTTTTGATTAAAATAAAAAAAGTTATCAATTTTTTTAAACACGAAATTGAATTACTCTAATCTTTGGATTCCTAACTTTTTATGTCGAATTGCCAGAATTCTTATCGAAACAGATCAGAAACTCTACTAACCATTTAATAAAACATCAAAACTTTGTCAATTGAGAATTAATGACGGAAAAGGATATCAAAATTAATTTTTTGATGAAATGGGATATGTAAATTATGTATTCGATGATAAAAATTAAAAGCGACAAAGAAATTTATTTTAATTCATACAAATATTAATTATTAATACTCGTATAAGTATGAATAACAAAAAACCCTAAATTCATTTAAAAAATTTTGTTTTTGGCACTTTTACTTTTCACTCTTTTTCTACAATTGATGAATTAATTAAGTGTATTAAATCTAAAATGTAATGTTGATTATTAGTGAAGTAATGATTATTAAAGCATAGTGTTATATTTAACGTTATCTTTGACCTAATTTTCATTTTATAGCTTTTTTAAACATAATATTGAAATTTAGGAAGAGACAGCGAGTAGCTAATTCAAAGTTAGTTATCCCAGATTGCCGATGCAACTCGATACAAGATCGTATACATACATTCGCCTTCAATATGCTCAAGTGAATGAGACCTATGCTCGTTAGTATTTTACGGTGCGAGTCCGACTGCATCAGGTCAACTTTTTTCTTTCCACCACGTTCTTCTCCTGCCGGTGCCATCCTACGTTGATAACGCATTCCCTCTTGTGGTTCGCGACTGCCGCCGGAATAAATCCCGTGCGGGCTCGTCAGCGGGACTTTTTCCGAATTATTCCGCGGAACAGGAGGAACTCGGTGCCGTCCGCACTAATCCCGTATAAACCGTCGCGACTTGTGGCGAGGTATTTTTCGCGGGAGCCGCGTAATGCGCGTGACGGCAGATGGAAAATCTGAAAATGCGGCAGCCGAATGAGAAGCCGGGATGAGCGACTGAACGAGAGGGCGTGAGTACGTCCCGTGTCGATATTTGAAAGAAAAATACTGAATAGACACACGAATACTTTATTATACGCATGTGAATTTTGAAATTGTATAAATATTTTTATACGTAACTTGTTTTCTTTCCATTTTTGTGTACTTGATGTCGCGATTGTGAAATTCTATAATTACAGAAGTTTTATACAAAAGATCCAAGAATTGATTTAGATTATTTTTAATTAAAAAAAATTTTAGATCTCATCTTTTAAATATTTATAAAACATAAATTAAAAATACTCTATTTATCTATGTATTCTGTAATAAAGTTTAAAAAACAAAAAAAACTTGATATATCGGGATTAATATTATACTGTAAATTTTTTAACAAAGTTAAAAATTATTAAATGACAGAAATGACATGAAAATAATATTTGGCTTGACAAGGCTGACTTTTACAGTTGCATTTTTGTACAGAAATATAAGCACAATTTGATAAAGCACATGTTGAAACTTAATTAAATTGTCGTTGGACGCTCGCATCAGACGACGATAGCATTTGCAATTCTTTCTTGATTGACAGATAATACATTTTACATCTATCGCATGCATGGCGGTTTGCAGCATCCATTAGCAGATTTTACCGTGGCACTCACTGCCAGCGAATTCATTTAACGCTGGAAAATAATCCTTTATAATCCCCTCTACGCGGAGGCCACCCTAAATGAGGGAACCATCCCATAAGCTCTCTATGTACGCCGACGTATTTTAAAATAAGTAATATCGTCAGCGGAGTGTGTTTGTGCGATTAGTGTGTTAGCAATAATTTGTTTCAAATTCATACCATAACCATCTTATTATATCATATTAATGTGAAATTAATTAATTAAGCAATTAAAAATTATGTTGTATGTTAATTTTTAATATCCTTGCTTTTTACAACTTTTAATGAACAAAATATTTATTATACAACTTTATAGTCCCAATTTAATACCAAATATAACATTAAATAATAATTGATTGCTTTGATGAAACTTTGAGTAATCAATATTTGTGAAAGATATATAAAACAATTGCTTTGGTGTTCGAATAAAAAATTTTAACATTAAGTAATATACAGCGTTACTCAATTGTATAATAGTCAAACTCCAAACACGCGACATAAAGAAATTTCAGAGCTTGTCTAATTTTTACAATGTTACAGAAATTTATTGTAAAACGTGCAAATATATGCAAGTGAGCACAGTAAAATTAAAATATCTTGAAAACCGTAAAATGCGTTAAATACGTTAAAAATAAATGCAAACATGATGGATGACTATAGAAATCTTTCGCATGAAAGAATTCCGTCTATGCCGGGTAAAGAAGCTGCTATCGAAAGATTCATGGCCGTGTCAGATGATAGGTTAAGCAGCCAGATTTTTCATGTAAATTTCTGTTATAAGTCATCTTTTATTTTTAGATATTGTATACGCAGTGTCTCGTATGTTTAGAATTTTAGCCTTGCGGTTTTTCGGTGTATAATTGATACGTATTAAATAAATTTTTGTTACTCAGGACAATTGTGATGGATTTGACGTAGTGATAACATCACCCCCGAGAGACTTCAAATATTCTACTTTGGTCAAACCATCCGTAGTATATTTACGTGCTTCCTATTCGAGATGTTCTTGACGGCGTGGAAAAATTCAATAAAGGCTTTGACATACAAAAAACGCCTATTGGATTACTTTGCCCAGACATGTCAATGCGCGAAAGATAAGTATAAGCGAACGAAGTCTTTTACTACAATTCCAATTTTACTATGCGTACTCTCAATAAAAAGATATCTGAAAAGATAAGAAATTGAATGAGTCTGAAATTTTTTTATGTTAACACTTATGAATCAGCATTAATCAAATACGCATTAATCAAACACATTAATATCAGATAAATGTAAAAGATCTAAGTATGTTTAAAATAAGCAAATCTGTTTGTGTATATTAATTATGTATGATAAAATCAAATACATTTTGCAAGAGTTGCAGTAATAAATTGGAAAATGTTGAAATTAGAAAATGTGTGAAAATTTTATACATATTTAATTTTTCAGATATTTTCAAGTAAAATAATTTTAATTTAATTAATGTAAAAATTTTATATCGCACAGGTCTACTTGAATAATTCAATCTTATAAGCAGATCTTTCCAAATATTCTTATTGTTAATTAAACATTGCTGGAAGGTTTCGCATTACGCAAGCGCGTCTGCGTTTTGAAGCAAAAGGAAAATAGCTTGCAAACATTTTCTTCCTTCCTTAAATATTAATTCAGAAATGTGTGCCCGCCATTCCACCGGCGTTGCCATTACAACGCGTCCGACATCGTAATAAAGACAAATCGAGATTCGCAGAAGGAGCGCTCATAACGAAATTTTATTCTGAAGGATCGATCTTTCTTAAGGAGAGCATCGACGATGTGAACGAGGTATGACGCGAGAGAAATGAGCACTCTGAAATCAGAGTTTGCGGGAAAGAGAGTCACGGAAGCGATCAATTTTATTTTCCTCGGATACATATGTTGCCCGTAAATTTAACGCATCATACCATTAGCCTTAAGAAATACGTACGCGAATAAAAATATATTTTTCAGTCTTCAAATGTTATATCGAGTTTAACCTAATATTTAATTCCAAATATACAAAAATAAGAATTGATATAATTTATATTAAATATTGAAACTGAAGAAAAAAGAAATAAAATAAAAATGTGAATTGCAAGTCAACTTATCAAAAAGTTATGCATTTCTTCATGAAAACAAAGACTTTCAAAGCTTTAATGTACACAATTCAATCATTTAGTAAATCAAATCTTGCGTTATATCGATTTGTTATAAATATACTACATTTTATCATATAAAATATTTGTTTTTCTATGTTTATTGATATAAAATATTAATAATATATAATTATAACATGAAAATATTAATACATTAACATTAACAGAAAATATGTTTTCGTTGCTTGGAAAATTATTATAAGGATATTAACAGAACCGTAATGGAGTCAATCACAACGGAATATACCGATAGATTTTCATGGTATTTGTCTATAAGAGCTTTATACATTTTCACAGAATATGCTCTAATGACCAGAGGCGCTTGGAGCATAAAGTCCGAGATAGGCTTTGCGAGCAGTTTCTGATTGAATAGTAAACCGAGACTCATACGTTCGCATTAGCGTACAGAGAATAATCCCCCAGACGCAGCTGCCAACGTCTATGTAGCCGCGCTCCCTTTCAGTCACTATCTGCGTAGCAATATTGCGAGCAGCCAATTACCATGGGGCAACGGACGTCAATTATAACGACTCGCTCGCAACAGGCTAGCTAAGTCGAAACGCAAACACGACAGTGTAGATAATTCGAACGCAAAGAAAATTTAACTTTTAATAACATAAATAATCTATTCCCAAATATTAAAAAAATGTTTTAATTACAAATGTGTAACAAAATAATAATATAAAATATAAACTTTGTTGCTTAAATTGTCAAATTATATTAAATTAATCAAAATTTATGTTTAATTATTTTAAAAACATTAAGAAATGCATGAAAGCTGTATTATCAAAGATTGTATCTTTTCTTAAATCCAAATTTTTACACATATTTTATTTTATTTCGTTATTATTTTATTATTTGTAATTTTAAGGACAAAAAGGACTTGTTCTTCTCTACCTTTACAATTGCTTTTTTATTGATACTCTTTTTATTTCTATTTTTATATTCTTGTGAAATAAAAGATAATTTTTCCTTATCACGAATTTGTAATGTCATTATATATCGTATACATAAACACCATTATTAATATTTTACATATATTTTAATATAAAAAAATAAAATAGTGCAATTTGTCAAATATTAATTTTAAATTAAATTAATTCATTAAATTAAATCGATATAAATTATCAGTGTTACATAATTTGAGTAAATAAGTCAGTTTATTATTTAATATTTGTTAAAGAGAAATCGATTATATAAATTTTTGAAAGCTCTTGCAGATGAAACGAGTCAAATTTTAATTTGGCTTTGATCCTGGCTAAATTTGGGGCACCTATTATAAACGTTTGATATGCTATATGTTTGCTGAAATTATATTTGAAACGTGGTTTATGCAAGTCTTTTCCTATCGTGAAGCACATGGATTTGCGGCATGTGAATTCAAGCGCAGCAAGCGTGTTTGCAAAAGGGAAAGCTTATATTCGCTTAATTTCAGCCGTATTTGCGTTAATAAAGTTTCGTTATTACGCTGTTCCTGTTTATTCCGTTTTGAAGGGAGTCGAACGCATGCTCGAAGGATAATTCGTCTGGTAATTCCTCGAACGTGCTGCAGGCGATGCATTCCTAGTACGCATACGCGTGCCAGCATTATTCCTAATATCCTACGCTGTCCTTTGACATAATATTTGGAAAATTATATTCCTCACAAATCTCGCATGCATAATAATTTCAACAATTTTTGCATTAATAGTAAAATTTACATTAAAAATTCTACTTATTTTTTAAATCGTACTTTGTAAATAACATCTTATTTTTAACATCTTAAATGGAACATATTAATTTTAAGGAAGCCAATATTCACTATTTTCTTTTAAATTATGATGAAAAAATTACAGTTTTTGTTATATATACATATGTGATTAAAATAATTATATATTATACAAATAAATAGTAAAAGCATTAAAAATGAAATACAGAGAATTTTAAATCGATATTTTATACAAAACTTTTAGAAATAGTTAAGAACGTTAAATTTTTTATCTGAGGTGTTTTAAAAGTTACCTCTCAAAGAGCAAGCTTATTAGCATGTGGCATTTCAGGCAAAAGTTGCTAGCTTTATGTTATAAGTTAAAGAATCTAATATTCATCGTGCATCTAAATTTAATGCAAACGCTGTTCATCTTTTCTTAAACCGTTAACAATGTGTGTTTTCTCTTTCTTCTTTTCTCAAACATAATAAAAAATTGGAAAACTAACGTAATATGAAAATATTATAAATCTCTAATACTCAAATAACGTATGTTCAAGAAATGTAGTAAATTATTATCAAACTAATCGATATTGAATGGGCCATCGAAATACTGTCCTTGTAACGTATACTTTTCATAAATATAAAATTGTAATTTAAAGAAAAATAAGATTTCATGGTCAAAGAGAAATATCCACAGCATTTATAATATTATAAACAATAAAATGTAAAGAAATAACGATTTAATATAAAATTAGATATCAAGTGATCGGGACTTTGTTGTAACTGTGATTAAATAAAAGAAAGTTTTTCTTACTATTTCAACAGAATCTAACGGGAACTGCTATTTCGAATAGAGAATTCCTGATGGAACGGGAGACCGGAATTCGGTCGCGGAAACGAGTTTCGCTCAAAAGGGCTTGCCAATGTTTGCCTCCTCGTACCACTGAAGAAGTACCGCGACTGTTTCACGGGGTTACCTTAAATCGAAGACATCTTTTCCTGTTGGTGCTCCGACGTTGGAACAGTTACAGGAATCTCAATAATTTCTCTCTAGACTGCGACGTCGCGACTGGTCGTCGCAGCATGTCTTTGAGCTGGGGCTCTTTCGTCCACGGTCGCGCACCGTTGCGGAGGAAAGCGACTTTGCCCACAGAGTAAACAGCCAGGCGCAATTTTCTGTCGTTCCTTAAAAGGCGTTGCAAGAAGACTCACAAGGAAAAACGGATGGCCCTTGTCGTGAAGAAATTCATAGTCGAAGTGGAAAAATGTCAGTCCGTCATTTAACGTAAAGTATCAGTCTCTTGTGAAGATTTCCTTCATCCCGTTGAATAAAGAAGAAAAGTCAATATTATCCATTCGTTTAATTTTATGAAAGACATTTTTCTCAATAATTCATATTACGTGATTAATGACTATTAACATATATATTAACATTTATCATTAAATGATAATCAATAATTCCCTTTTTTGGAGAAAAGTGGCTTTAAACACATTCTTTCATTAAATTCTCGAGCATTAAACTAACAAAGTAAAATACAAAAATTATTATGAAATTAAATATAATAATTATAAAATTGATTTTATAGAAATATATACAATACATAATTCATATTTAACAAACTTATTTCTTATTCCAACAACAAACAGATTGCAGATTATTAAACTGAGAAGAAAATTCAATTATCTGTTAAAACTTTTTCTCAAATCGATATTTCATTAGTAATCTATACTCATTATATTTTTTATCTCTCTTTTTCTACAGGTATATATTCACTCGTATCGAGTGAAGAATCACCAACTGGATTATCAAGACAATCAGTTAATCCATTAATCTCTCCTAGTCCGATTTTCATTAAATTTTTCGTGTCAGCCCGCAATAGTAATTAGCGATAATTACGTGCAGACTCGCGGCATTGATCAACACTTAATTAAGCTGAGAAACTCGGCGCGAGAGCTTCGCAAGAATTGAGCCGTGAAAACGGGGAGCTTTTAACGCCTCCTTAAAACCCGTGTGGGACACGAGCCGTTTAGACTCACCCCCCTGCGTTCGCTCCGTAATCTTTCACGGCTAAGACGTGAAGAAGAGGGTCCAATATCGCGATAGTAGTTGCTAGTAGGTGCTAGGTCGATTTCCGCCCTCGTCTTAAGCTTATCGCTCGTTATCCCTACAACTGCCGGCACTTTGCATAATAAAACGCTACGTATGCCGAACTGTCGCGGTAATTTCGGTGACCCGAATTATGAGGAACAATGAGATCGCTTCAATTATCCACTGGTAGGATCATTCATCCTCCATCTGTATTATGTTCCTCTTATCCTCTTCTCATATATTCGTCTTTTTTGCTGCGGAGGAGTACGTTATATGTACGCACTATATACAGGAAATATAATTTTTTGTGCTCTGTTAGATAAATGCTTTATCAAGTTGAACATTATTCGAGGTAATTCTCTCTCTCTCTTTCAGCTTTTAAGCATTTTATTCTGTAAAAGTGTCGAGATATTTTAAGGATCAGCTACAAATGTATTAGATTACCAGATATATCCTCCAAGGATGTCTTCCATCATAAGACGGTAATACAAAATATTGCATTACTTACAGAACAGTCAAATAATCTTTGAAATCAATACTTGAATATAACAGTAATAATAATATAACAGTAATAATTACTGACTGCGTCAATTTAAAAATAAATTTTATAACAGAAATATCTGTTATATAGCGAAATGTAAAGGTCGTTAATTTACCAATTTGGAATTATTTCGTATTTAAGTTACTCTGAAAGTTACATTACAAATTGTCTAATTTACTTTCAAAGTTGTATAAAAATTATTTATCTCCGATAACTTCTTTGTACAATCTTTGCTCATTAAAATGATGCATATAAAGCAGATGCAAAACTTGCTAGGTGACGACGTGTGTAGTGTGAATAGCGTCTGTGTTCAATAAGAGTTACATACAGACTGCAAGACTAAAGCAGTTCATTTGCTTTCACTATGTATGCGAATGGCAGATATCAACGATACGCGTCTCTTCCTCGAGATCATCCGAGCGAGATGAGCACTCTCAGTTATTACAAGTAGAACAATGATTTTACCCGAGTACGACACGGCATACTTAATGGCCCGGGCTGCGAGATGCAACGAGGGAAGAAAGGGCGGAAGACTCGTCTCCTTTTGCCATTCGCGATAAGCAGCTACGTCTGAATCCGTAACATTTAGTAGAAGGCGTTCGCCCGTGAAAGAATTCAAGCGTTAATCGTGAGTAAAACTGACGATAATAGCCTTTGCCCAGAATATTAGTCGATTCAGACTCAAACACAGGTTCGGAAATATATTTCCTATTATCAATTAAATTTTCTTCAAAAGAACCGAAAATCACTTTGCACAGAAATATTTTAGGGAAAAAGTAGACGCAAGTAGAAAATAATGCGTTTGCTTATCTGTGCATTTAGAGAGTTTATACTCTGTTGTTTATCCTTGAGTGCAAAGTCATGCTTCGTAAATTATGCAAGCTCTTAAACGTATGTGTAAAGTAGAAAAATCATGTGTGCCCTTCGTAAGAAAAGAAAAGGGTATGCGCGCCGCAACGACGACAATAGAAAAAAACTTTTTGGTTCTAAGCTCGAGTTATCTCTGTTCATTCTAGGCAGGATGTTTCCGTTATTGCTATCCCTCCTTCTTCCGTCAACCTTTTTAATGCATCGAACGGACAACTCAGACGTTTAAATTGCTTCGTTAAATCGGCGAAGGCGCCGTCATGGTTTCTCTTCGTCTTCTACGAGCGCCTCTTTCTCATTCCGTCCTTCTCCCTCCCCTTTTTACAGTCGTCGTCAGCGGCATCGTCCTCGTCGAAAAAGCGTCCGAATAAAGAAAAGCATGAATAATGTAATCCGTATAATATCAGGCGGATAGGAAGACTTGACATAACCAGATATAACACGAGGGTGCATCCTTCGTGGGTTAATAAACGGGAAGAAGACTTCGCGGCAGACATCGAGCATTTTCTCGCTCGGTTGGATTCACACCAGATGATGACGTTTTCCCTTTTTTCCCCCGCATTACTCTCGCGATTTTATTGTTGCGAGCTAAGCGACTTTTAACATTAGCATTTTTTGTAATTTGAAAATAATTACAAGTAACACAGAGAAATATCGTAACTTGTAACTATTAATTTTATAAAAAAAAAATAAAGTACAATATTAATATTAATATATTATATTTATATTAATATTAATGTCTCTTATAATTAAATGTGTATTGTATTTTTATTAATATATTATATGTATAATTTAATATTTAGATTTTTACACAATTACTTTCTGTTTTTATTCCAACAAACGAGAAATTTTTTTCAATTTAATATCAAACTGTATTACACTGAAGTATTTATTGAGAATTCAAGGCATTTATTGTCACGTCTCTTTTTTAACATTTTAAAAAAATGTGTCTGGTTGAGCGTGTCTCGAGTTTTACATAGCTCGGATAATTTCAATGTCGCCGATAGCAATTGCTGTTCGGATATACAACCGATATTAATCCTACCACAAAAGGCTGCGACTGCGTCAGCGACTCTCGCGTAATCTGCGATTCTCAGCGCTTGGCGCCCTTGTCATCGTCATTGTCGTCGTCGTCGTCGTTCTCGTCTTGTCAAGTGTGTACCGTAGCAGAGAATAGTGCCGTCCTACTCTTCGTGTTCTTCACTGCAGACGGGAGAAACTGCTTGCTTCCAATATCGTTTAAATCTCTCCCACGCGATGCGGTTTGCAGGGTTTTTCATGATAAAAACGATAAATATTCTATTACGGGCACATTAATCGCGCATAATTAAAACGAAATATCTATACTCTAAATTTTATTAGTACTTTGGATTAGATTCATTACGTAATAATTATAAAAGAAATATACGTTTAATTACATAATTAATTTATTATATAAAGATATCTTTCTTTTTACTTAAGAGTGATATAAAAATTTAGCTTAACACTTTCTTGATCATGTACAAAGAATATTATAAAAATATGCAGACATTATGAATCATTATAGCAAAGCATTATATCAAAGCACTTGGGATATTGATTCGCAAGATTATTGTATAAGTACCAGTTTACTTTCATATTTTTTGTAATTTGCTCAAAAGACCACTGAATCCAGTGTATACTTTTATCGCAATGAAGTGCACTCCAGTGTGTCGTTAGCATCCTACGACATCAAATTACGGTATACGTTCGTGTTGCGCCATTATTCCGTCATAGTAGTGCAGCGCGGAAATTCTCTTTTCCGGTTAGACCGTGCGATCGATCGATACCCCATGATCGCGAGCGCATGCTCGACATACGGGCAAGATTACGCTAAACCGCGGGGTGTTATGAACCACGTAAGACGACTCGCGCGCAATTCGGGACAATTTCGGGTTTAGTGGTTTCTGCTATTTGCACGGGAAATTGCGCCTGCTGATGTCACATCCGTTAACCCTCCTCTCCGCGGAGCGCCCAATTGTTCGGCTCACAGCCGCGGGTCGATCGTGGATATAGCGTGCGACCATGGTACTCGCGTTCTCGCGACTCGAACTGAAGAACCGTGAGGGGGGAGACCGGGGAGAGAAATCTGCTCCCTATCTCTCTCAAATGCTCCCGTAAGGTCAGGCACTTGACATCGTTTCGCATTGACGGCCCCCTTATCTGAAGAATGAACGCTCTTGTTTTCCTATTTTCTGGATCCTCTCCACGCGGATCCGTTCAGATGTTTTCTGATCGGCCTGTAATTTTACAGGACGGTTTCTCTTTCTTTTTTACTCTCTTTTCCTCTTTCCTGTTATTAATACATATATCGCGTTATAAAAATTTGTAATAGCTTCATCACCGTTACATTATCCACATAAAAGAAAAATGATGTTAATACTTTCTCGAGAAAACTCTTATTCGACAAATTTTTTTTCTTTCGTCGAAAGTTAATATCCCCAATTAATGACTATTTATATATTTATTTAACAACTTTTTTACTTTATATAATGTTTATTTGATGGGTTTCAAAAATTTTAATAAACTGTAATGAAAGATTGCTTTTATATACATGTTAAGAAATTAAGAAGATGTTCAGTACATAATAATCACAATTATTAGTTAATCTTTTAGTTTTATAAAATATATTATTTTAGCATTAAGAACTAGACCAAAAGTATGATATTCGTCAAGTTTTGTTATTATTTTGCTTATTACTTTCAATCAACGAAGGTTTCGTATTTTCGTTTTGAAAGTGACGCTATTAAAGTGTTACAAAAATCATTATCAAGGTAAACCACGCAAAAACAGCAATCATATTGAATCTTGTTGCATTTAAATTTAATTGAAAAGTGTCGGACCTCCTGTTATTTGCATTCTCCATTTTTTTCACAATATTACGCGTCGTCGTCGTCGCGTCATGCGCGTCTCTAGAAAATGTCAGGATAAAACCAATTCAATTAACTCGTCCACTTCGACGTCGCGCGTACAGAGGTATCAGAGCGCCCTTTTCGGAAAGCCGCTTCCGTCTTCGTCCTCGCCTGCGACTGCCGGGCGCGCTTTGGCGACCAAGTACACGTCGTCACCAAATGGAATAATAAATCACTCTCTTAACGGCGAAATATCGCGCAGACGGTCGAGATTTTATGCAACCAGTCTGCAGAATGCATATACTCGGATGCATTAATAGCAATCTCGTTGCATTCATATCCAGCTGACTTAATGGGACGTACGAAGAGGGAAGAGAGAAATAGAGAGAGTACCGAGAGCAAGAGAGAAAGAGCGCGAAGCGAGCTAAATACATAAGAGAAAGAGAAAGAGAAATAATATTTGTATGTAGATGTGTGTGAATGTGGTGGGTGTGTGTACGTGTGCAATGACAGCGGGCGAAGGGGTGCAAAGGGTAAAGACACGAGACCGAGAGAGACGCAGAGAAGGACGAAGAGGACGCGAAGCGGACGAAGGGACAGGGACAGAGAGAGAATTCAATTCCACGGTCGATTATGCAGCCAGTCTGCCGGATTACTGCCGGTACGCGTTTCCGTTTTGCGCCGATGAAGGGATTACCTTGCGTGTATACTACATCCGTGCGGGTGCACGCGAACGCACGTGCACGCTGAATATCGTGTAACGCGCGCGTCGTGGGATACATGTATAAATATATACACATACTCCCCTTTATATAACTTTATATATATATATATATATATATATATGTATATATATATATATATGTACACACACACACACACACACACACACACACACACACACACACACACACACACACACACACACACACTTTTATACATATATACATATATATATTTATATATATATATGTACACATAGATATACAATGATTCGATATATATGCATATAACGCAATTGTTTTTCCTAAATAACACTGCGAGAAATATATATCGAATAATAAATCTTGCATTAAATTGTGATAACAAAAGAAACTTTTTAAATACTTTATGAAATCAAATATAAAAATATAAAGAATTGAGAAAGTATAAATCAATAAAATTATTGATAAAAACAAATTTCTAATGTCTGAAGAAATCTTTGTTTTCTATTTCATTTTATTACAAGTACAATTAAACTAAATTATTTTAGTACAAATATTGTAACAAACATTTAACAATTAACTGTTATTGTAATGATCATTGTTCTATTAAGCAATTTAAATATTGTTTATAAAAAATCTAATTAAAAATAAAATAACAAAATGTAATAAAAATAATGTCAATATAAAATAAAGATAATTAGAGAATATTGAGAAAACATCTGACGTAGTAACATAATGTTAAAAGCGAGCTCTCTTCCATCGCGAAAACGGTGACCGCGTTCCGGTCGACGCAATATTTCTAACCGTAGCGAAACCGCGCGAGACATATATTCTCGCTGGAAACGTTTATTAACGCTTTTTCTACTTGTTAATTTCAAGTGGTGAAATTGGTACGCTCCATTTGCACTGAATCAATGTCACCGCGCTACACCGGCGATCTTTCGGCGAATCAGCGACGTTCGATGCGATAATTCTTGCGACACCCACCGATGCACGAACAATACCGACAGTCAAAGTCAATTCATTCGCTAAACCCAGCATTCTTTCATTTTAGTCCAAAATTCCTACTCGCGAAAGCGAATTTTTTTGAGAATAACCGGTTAAAACGCGCGACAATCAGTCACTACGATTTACGACGCACAATAAACCTTTCGGCACGATCGCTCTTATTATAAGCGTTCTCGTTCGGGCAGTTTGTACGACATATTGGAAAAAATATATCTATATGTCACTGAAAAATACAATTTAAAGCTAATGAGAATTTAGAAAAGATCTTAAAAATAATTTTAATAAGACGCGATTAGTATTGAAACAGATTTTTAATTGCAATAATATAATTATGCAATATAAAATATAAAACTTTTAGAATTCTAATGATATCAAGATTTCAAATTTCTTTTTATTGTGTTTAGAAGCAAAAGAGTTTTGTCAGCATATAATTTCAAATCAATGTCTTTGTAGATTAAGACTGTATTACATATTTATTTATTTATTTAATTGACAACAATTATAAATACATGTATTTATTGAATCTCGAAGAAGATTCATAAAAATCAACTAACGTTTTCTTTTATCTTACACGGATGTAATATCCCTTAAAATTTCGGAACTCTCTTTTCCGACATTCTGTAGATACACTATGCGCGAGCTGTTGCAAAACCAGAATGCCCGCATTTTTCTTCCTTTTTTCTCCCGCTTTGCGCGGCGATAACCGCAAGAGTTATCATTGTTCAACTGGCTAGCGGTCGACAAAAAGAACTCATTTTTGTGGGAGAAGGTCGCGAGATTCCATCGGTTTTGTGCGGGTGCAGCTGCACTGTTTGGGTCGTTTTTATTTCCCGACTTCGAGCATGCTTGCACTATTGCGCACGCTGTTCAACTTCGTAGTCGTAGCGTTGCTATGCATGCAATTTAAACGGCAATTAGTAACGCGTTTCAACACATCCCGATTATTACATGAACGCTGATATTAATCACACATTATTACATAGTAATTAAATTAAATTTATATCGCATACGTAGCGAGATACCAGAGATACATGATTCATGTAATACGTTTTGGAGTTAATTAATGCCCATGTTAGCGACGCTTCCGCGAACACGTTCACTTTTATATGTTTAAGTAATGTCAAATGATTTCCTCTTCCTACGTACCACGATTTTTAATTAACTAGCCACAGATACATATAGGTTTTTTAGTAGGATTATATGTGAGAAAAAGAATTTGTTTTCATTCACATTTAGAACTTATTTAATTACACAAATTGATAAATATAATTAACTAATTACATGTTAATAATATTTTTCTATTTAATTTTGATCTTTTACTTACCAATAATATGTAATATTTTATTTAATTATTTCTTATGCATTTTAAAATAATGATAATGTAACCTTGATATATGCATATATAATATTTAAATTTGTTAATATATATGTATTAAATGTGAATAATTGTTATGTTAAATGAAGTAAAAAGAATGTAATTAAATTTTAATGCAAATATTTAATTTTAATTTTAATTTTAAATGAAATTCATTAATATTAACAATATCTGTTTTTTTTATTTTTAAAATTTATTTTTTATACCATGGTTTTTCATATTCACTTTTCCACTTTTTTACTTATTGATATTCGACTGACTTAAGCATAAATAAAGCATAAATATTTAAATTATTTCATAACATGTCTATAATATAATGTATAAAAATGTATAATGTAATGTATAATGTATAAAAATTTGATCTGAAAATAATAGTATAATAAATTCTAATTGAATCATAATAGGTGAAAATAATAAAATAATTAATTATTTGTCAATATTTTATAAAGTTGAATACTAGAGTTATATTATAACGTCATTGTTTATAATTGCATAATATTAGAAATAATAAGTTTTTTAACTATTAAGGAAAATCCATATTTCAAGTATTAAATGAATAGTTAAATAACTATTCAATTGTGTAAATATTTAGTCTTACTTAATTAAAAATTTTTTCTTAAAATCGACTTTCCATAAAACACTTTTCTTAATTAAATATTAAATGTTAATTTATATATTTTATAAATAATTATTAATTTAATTTTAAAAATATTATTATTTAGTGAAAAATGATCTGTATGCACCAGAATAAATAAATCATATTATAATTATTTAATTTAACAATTCTTAAATGTGTAAGAAGTATATTTTCTGCTTATCTTCAAGAAACGCACGAACGAAGATTTTATTCCTCTATAATTAACAATATATCTCAGCAATTCTCCTTAATAGAACGTATGTTCAATCGACCTATTTAAAGGTTAATTCCTTCTTGCGAATTAACTCCGAGCAATTGTATCGCAAACGAGAGATATAAAAGTCCTTTTCCGTGTGAGTTCGACAGGGTAAGACGATTAGACAATACTCACCTGTCCTTAATCCTTAACAGGATTGTGAAATTTCGTGTTTGAACATTACGATACGCCGCAAATGTCTCTGATATTTTTCCGATTTACTTAATCGCGACTGAAGAAGAACGAACAAGAAATTAAATCCATTGCTGGCGGCAAGTGGGAATCCGACCGTCGGAACGGCGCGGTTTTATCACATTTCCGAAAATTTATTGCTGCAGAATAGCTCCAATGGATACCTATCCCCCATCGATTGTATCGCGGCTGGAAAATCGGCAATTGTTATTACTGGCGCGCCGCACGTTGTCAGATGCACTTTACGCTTGCAGTAAGACACTTTTGGCACAAAATGGGCGTTTCGCGGTTTATATTGCGACCTTGTACTGCTTAAAATACTGCTTAAAAAGCCGCACTGGAATAAAAATACTCGATGCTTTCATTCAATGTATGCATTTTGTCAGACTTCCAACTAAAAATAAAAAGATATAAAAACAAAGTTAAGTTTATAACAATGTAATTAAAATTAAAGTGTTAAAATTAAAATTAAAATTAATATTTAATTCTATCCAATATTCAAAGTATTACAGTGATTTTTAGCACCGAATGATACTTGAGTATTGGAAAAATAAAAAATTTAGTTTTTTAAAGTAAAGAGAATTAAAATTAGAGACTGTGTTAAATATTGAAAAATATAATATATGTATGACGTAAAATGAATGTTCGATAGCTATTTCCAACAATCTTCCACGTACCTTTTAATTATACATTTATCATCTAATGGAATAGTAATCTTTTTCATATTATATCTAATCATTGTATATATCCCGGTATCTACTGAATGACACTCTTAACATAATTAGCAGAAAGTTGCTCCTTCGCAAATATTATTCTTCTCTATGGAGGTCATATAAACTTAAGAAAAATTCATTGCAGCGAATGGCAAAAACTTGTTTGCAAGAAATCTCCTTATCTCTAACGAAGTACCTCTGGGAAAACTTAGCCTGCTAGCAGTATTTTGAATTTAGTTCCTCCGAGAGATGGGGAAATTAAAATTAATAGGGACCGCCCTCATTGGCGACCCGAGAAATAATATAGGTACGTGAGAATACAGAAAAATTTTGACGTTGTCTCTTTGGATATTTCACATTTCAATTATAACGTAAGAAAGTGAACATAATTCCACAATGAAAAACATTCTGGGTATATTTCACAGAACGATTTAGATTTGATAATTACGATTAATAACCAAATTAATAAAATTAAAGAGTAATAAAATTTCCACGTTAAAAATTTCAGTTTTTACTTTTACTGGTTATGTATATTAAATATAAATTATAGATTTATATATGAAAGAATATCGTAACTTTATATCAGAAATATATAAAATGGAATGTTCTATTTGAAAATATTTAAGTATTTTCTCCCAAAATCTCCATAAAATTACTAATAAAGTTCCGTTTACATCTATAAAAAATCTTAAGCAAAAGCTTGAATATATATGAATTAAAAGAAAGAAAGTCAAAAATCATTTGCTTTCTTTGAACAACACATATGATTAAAAGCAACAGTTTTAATCGTCTCATAACAAAGTAACCGCAACGCGGTTGGCTAGTAACGAATCTCGCCGAGTTGTTCGTATAAGACGGAGGGTGGCCGGTCGAGCAGATAAAAGCAGCCCCGTTAATAGCACGAGACAATGTAACGCGGGAGGATAATACCAATTAGGCGGCAGGACCAACCAGTCGGCAGCGCCTGGCAGGATAAGGTTATTTATTTGACGGGTTAATTTATTCCGGATAAAAAGAGCTCAGCCGGCGAGGTACTCTGCCGGATGTACGGCCTTAAATTAAAATCCCTCCTCCACAATACGTTCCCCTGATGCAAGAAACATTGCTCCCGCTATCTTACGCCCGCTATGTTTCACGAGTGCGCCTCTCTAAGCCACGCTCATGTATGACGTACAATCCGCCTTGCTTCAGCTGCTGTCGATGGATTAATTTGAATATCCGGAATCTTCCGAGCACATTTGCGACTTCTGCAAGGAAAGCGAGTAATGGCTGACAATAGTGAATGTTCTTGCTATGTGCACTCGCAGAAAGTACAGAATATTATTTATTCTTTATGAAATTAAAAATGTAAAGTAGTCTTCTTCTATGTTCCTTTCCTTTGCATTTCTCGTATCGCGCATGTTCCCTCTATTATTAAAGCAATTAAAATAGCATAGTACTGAATATATTTGGATTATTGTTACTTGAAAACCTGAAAATTCAGGAAATGACTGATATGCCGGTAGCATATCTTTATTACTATAATACTCATATTGGTTTTCTGTATCATTTTCTGAAAATTTTATCATGATTCACATGTTGTAAAAAAAGATTTGCAATACAATTTGTATAATTCGGAAATAAAGTAACTAGGAAAGTTAATAGAATCACCTCACTGGGTTAAATTAATCATTAGCATAGTCCAAGCATTGGCAAAGCCATATCGTTCAGCGTGGCGGTAACAACTGACAAGTAAGCGTCGTATGCGATTATTGCCCTTCTCTCTCTCTTGACTTTTCTTATCATTCTTTTGCATTTACACAGCACGTCACGAATACAAACCGATAACAAAGTTACGGCAAAAACGTTCAAGTGTCACTTTCCTCGGTGGTAGTGACCTCGTGGTAGAGTTACGTGTAGAAGAAGAAGAAGGGAGACAAAACGAACAGAAGGAGACAGACGTATCGGACGTATTGCGAGACCAATAGTGGAGGAAGAGAAGCACAGAAAGGGGGGATAAACTTGCATCACACGCGTAGAAACGGAGACATGTACACGGTCGTGGTGCGATAACGTCGCGAAACTCGCCTTAGTGCAATACAAACAGTCCATGCCCACCTCGTTCGAAGCGTTTCCCCTGTTCGTCCGCGTCGATGTTCTATGGTTGCCTTTCCGTTTTTCCCGTCACATTTCGTGCGGTCTATTCCCGTCACGAGATAATCGCGATGTGCAATCGTACATAAGTGTGCGTGGGAATTTGTGCGCGCGAGTGTGTGTGTGTGTGTGTGTGTGTGTGTGTGTATGTGTGTGTGTGTGTGTGTGTGTGTGTGTGTGAGTGTGTGTGCAAGTGCATGTGTGGTAGACGTGGATCGTCGACATGAAAGCTCGTCCTCGTGAAGTTTTCAACGGCGATTACGTGTCCGGTAATTTTGTCGCAAACTCGACGGATCCGACCATGAATCGTGTCGCCGGCGAAAGCCGTCGATAAGCTCGATGTCGGTGCTGGTCGTATCATGCGTATTGTTAGCGAACCCAAAGGGCCAGTAGGTATGTACGTCCTGATGAATGCACGGCTAATTGATCTTGCAGCGACATTAAGCTGCATTAATATCCATGTTGCGCTATCCTAGTAACATGCCCCCGAGTTCTTTGCCTAGTTGCGGCTTATCGTTATGCAGGTGGTTTTGAATAATTGGTTGACACAATAATCGTTTTGAGTGTCTCGCGGAGTATATCTTCGAGTACCGCTCGTAATTTGTGGATCGTAACTTGCTCATAATTCTATTTTTAATAAAGTTCCATATGTACGCTACGAATATGCGTGTACCACGATATTCTGTGTGTGACTCGAATGTCAGCGTAGATATGGTCGACGTCACCTGTTGCTGACAATTAACAAATGCCTCATGCTCCAATGACTTTATGAAAAGCAAACCAGATCCTTAGAACGAGCGATACAATATACATTGAGCCTGTTGTTATTCCGACTTGCGTTCCATGTTTCTGTTATCGCATTGGTGAGTCGTCACGGAAACTTGAGTTTGACAAGTAAATGATGTAATCGAGAAACAATTGGAATTAAAAATCTTGCAACGATTGATTATTCATTTTTGGACTTTTTTAAATTCATTTCTGACAATTGCCTCTAGATGGATTGATTGTAAGAATAAAAATAAATCAAAGAAATCAGAGGATTTTACTATTTCGTTCTCATTGCTGGTATGGGTATATATTATGAATTGTGAAATACTGTAGTCTACATTTTCATATCTATGACTATGTACTAATTTCTTATATATATAGATAGCTGTAAAGACTTTACACTCGTATAATACATATTTGCAGATATGTGGTTAAAAACTTCTTGATAACATAAAGTATCATCGACTTTCACTTATTGTCGTTACAATTAAATGGTAATAATTACCATAAATATACAATAAGAATTTTATTTTAAATATACAAGTAGAATTGTAACTTTCTTAAAATATTTTATGTAGATTTAAGATTTAAAAATTTAAAAGGTTTCTCAAGGATTTAGAAAAAAAATTTATTATATGTAACTTTATTATATATAAAATTTATTATATATAACTTTGCAACGAAAAATTATTATATATTTTATAATTGCAATAAATATAATACGTAAAAAAGTCTTTAAATGTTTCCAAAATGTTTTTATAAATTCATTCATATAATCACTTATATAATATATACAAAAATACAAATATTTTTTCAGAGATGTTAACAATAAAGAAACACAATATTCGTGCAACTCGCTGTTGATATTTTATGTTTTAAAGTGCAATTGACGTGATAATAACAAATAAATAAATGACTTTGCACACAAATAGTCTGAATGTAAGTTGCTATCTAATCTGTAGTTTACGCAACTCTTCACTCATACGACTTATGCCGTCGCACTTCTTATCATAAAGATTTATTTTTTTTGTTTATAAATATTTTATAATATATGATTTATCGCTTCAAAACTTGTAAAAAATACTCCTATTAAAATTATATATTTTTTATTATAATATGCAAGTTGTGATGTAATTTCTAATAAAGATAACAGTATTTAATGTCTAAGAAATTGATTCGTTAAATATAGTTTCCATTCATGAGGTTATCGTTACTGTTTGATTCTGTCAATTTTTGATACGTGAAGTCTTTTTCTAGTATAGTGTAATGAAATTGTCTCTTGATGCAATTTTGTGAGATTACCATTTCAGAGATTTATATAAAGGTGTCACAATGTTTGACAAGCGTAATGGTGTGTACACATTAATAAACTTTCGTCTGATTGATATTGGTTATTTGATGTGTTTGATATATTTCTCTTTTGTAAGGATTAATTTCTCTCTTGTTTTCGCTAATCCTCTAACGAATATTGTAGCACTAAAAGCATAGCAGCATATGAGCAATCCAGATTATCTCTCTTCTCTCTCTCTCTCTCTCTCTCTCTCTCTCTCTCTCTCTCTCTCTTTCTCTCTTATATATATATTTTTTTTAACTTTATCAGATTCTCGATTTTTCTTTTTCGCATTTCTGTCGAAGCTGTCCGATCGATAACTTTGGCCAGCGTCTCGAAGTGACGAGTTTGAAATTGATTCACGTTGGCAATCAACCCGGCAATGTTAGTTTCAAGGAAATGCAAATACGTCCTTGAACTCTGCATCAATAGAACTGGGCTTAGGCCACGTAAGCTTCGTTAGAATGGATGCCAGACGGACTTATAGTCTGGCTTACAATTACCCGACATTTATGGGTCAAATACACTGCCGTTTTCTGTTATTACCTCTTGCCTACTGATCTCAATGTTGACGCTAAGTCGATTAAAACTTCCTTTGAGGCTGGGAACAATTCCGTGATCGACGATGAAAAGGTTACGCCATGAAAGTTTGAAAGGAAAGACGGCCGTTCCCGAACTCGGTCGGAAGTATATTCGACGTCAATGTAGCTTCAGAATTTATTCGCACA
This sequence comes from Tetramorium bicarinatum, assembly GCA_928718305.1. Taxonomy (NCBI): domain Eukaryota; kingdom Metazoa; phylum Arthropoda; class Insecta; order Hymenoptera; family Formicidae; genus Tetramorium; species Tetramorium bicarinatum. Next base: position 6,400,233 of record OV788324.1, on the reverse strand, counting down.
TTAGAGACTCGCGTTACAAACACGCTGCAGCTATGATCGATGCATCCCTGACGGTTATAAAGCATTCGGCGTTATTATCCAGCGTACGCCAGATTTCATTGTAATGACACGCGAGCGCTATCTTTTTCAATGTCGGCAATGGAAATCGGTTGACGATGACGACCGGGGAATATCGCTACTGTCGGATAGATACTAGATACGGCGCGTCAGTAAAACGATCGATCGACGTTTATAGCCCGAATACACGTCGTTTCTCGTTATTAGTTATGACAGGCGATCTCGATGCCGGGCGAGTTTGCACATAATTCTGCATCATATGTCGCGCGGGTCGAATTTATCGGATGTAACGAACCTTCCGTCAACGGCGCACCGAACACGGCTGCGAGAGAGCCAGCGCAAGCCCCATGGAAAAAAAGCTCTCTGCGTTTATTGCCCACCTAAAACCGCAGTAGTAAACCGGACGATAGCCAAGTAGGACACGTTTTATTCGCTCCGAAGTAGTTTTCTTTGTAGCTGCAAATGTAAATGGAAGCAGATAGCAAGAGTGTCTCTTGCGCGTTAATAAGAAACGACCTCGGTGCCCTTAAGTTCCTCCCGCGTAACATGGCAAAAATGGCAGCACGTGTGTGCGTAAGTTGTAGAGTTAAACTGGAGACAAGTTGAAGAGTTAGCTGTAAACTTACGTTAACTTGTACCGTGGTTTGACTGACTTCTAGTATCCTTCGAGAACTAGCGATACAAAAAGTAAGAAAAGTAGTAAATAGCAGTAAAGATGCGATAACATTAATAAAAAAATCGGTTGAAATAATATTTTATCAGGCTCCGTGGCCCGTTAATTATGTTTATGAACTATTATAAACGTACACATGTGTATGTACACATTTTTACATATATGAAATCAATCTGAAGTGTTAATCTGAAGTGTTAATCTGAAGTGTACTCTAAATTTCTTTATTAAAATTATATAATTAATGTATTAAATGTTGGATGATTGTTTAATTATTTATTTTAACTTATTAATTATTACTTATAAATCTTAGTACGTTTGCTGACAGTAATGCTGTGATATCATAAAAAAGATTTCCATCTTAAATATCTAAAAAATTAAGAGTGAATATGGTAATACCAATACATACGTAACAAATTTTTATCACTTGGATATCATATTCGTCTCACTTTTTTTATTTACCCCTTAATATTGAAACTATCAACGATTAATGTATAGTTACAATTTTCGTTATATAGATGAAAAAAGAGATAAAGGAAATAAGTAGATTAATCTATTTAATTATTTATATATTGCAAGAAAAGTCCCGCAAAAATTTCAAAAGATGTAGCGCTATAAATTTCATTAAAAATTACGAATAAATTATTTTGATTGTTGTTTTTAATGGTTCTAGTGTTAATTCAGCGAATTCGCATGTACTCTTGAAGTCGTATCTATTAATTACGTGTTTCATCACTGGAAGGACATGTTAGAACACCTCGTTTCTACTAACTAGTGAGACTTAGGACGAATACACACTATAAATCTAAAGTAACTATAAAGCCTCACGCTCCACCACTGAGGGAGAGTTAAGTGAAGCCGTAAACCCATGAGCCCATGAATCCGTAATTCCATGGTCAGAGTTTATGGTTAGCTCCCACCATATTTACGGCTATCTCTTAAGTGTATTTGTGCAGATTAGAGGCACATAGTTGCCTTCATAAAGTACGTACGATTAACTACGCTTGAAGACTGATTTGTCCTAAAACTGACATTAGCTGGCATTCGCTAGAAAACATCGACAGTTCGCGTTATTCATTATATTAAATAAATATAAATTTTATACACAAATTTCTTTAAAACTTTAAAGATTTCCAGCTTTGACTTTATTTCTCGGATAATCAAGCGTTAAAAGTTAATTTTGGTTTGCCGTGATACTACTTTATTTCTCGTTTTAATTCGGTACAAATACAGTAGCAAATACTGTGTACATCTCTGAACCTGATTTCGCAGATATCGTTGTTCTGGAGATCAGTTGCATATGCGTTTAATAATTATGGCGCTTGGCACTGGCCACTGGTATCCACCGTGCTGGAAGTTTAAAGCAACGACCGACCGATAACGTTCTGTCGGAACTATGTAATCTTATTTGAAGCCCGGCGCTCTAATTACCGCGGTTGCTACCTATGCCACGAAAATATGATTCGCCTACCATCTCATGTTTCCATCTTCATGCTCGCTACACCCGTCTAACTATTACTCTAATTATTTTTATCTACGTATTTCAAAGATCTCTTTGCTGAAATTTCTCGAGTCTAATAATAAGTTTCTAGTTTAGAACATCTTTATTGAATAAAAATTCATAATAGACTAATAATGCACACCAGATCAGTGATTACATTTTCATAGTAAATATTATTAATTAAATAATTAATTAAAATTATCAATTTCAATAATTTCACAAAATTATATTAAATTAGTAGTTTTTATAAAATAAATTTAAATCAATAAGATTATTGATTTTACAGTTACGAAATGTATTAATAAATTTAATGTATTATATTTCGTAATTAAATGTATTTTGTAACTGTAAAATCTTGTATAATTCTTGATATTACTGTGATAATTGCCCATGTAAACTTTTTATTTTTATTTTATGTTATTGATTTATTTTACATGTAATATCTATTTCAAATAACTGTTTCTTATATGTTTTATTTGTATTTTATTTATTACTTTGGTCTTTACATTATATTTTAATTTTTATGAAAAGAAGCTTTTACGAATAAAAGACGTTTGCGTACATATTCATGCTCATAAAATGAACGGCAATAAAGTTTGAGCTAAAATAAACTTGAATACTTTTAAGTTTTCGAGAGAACAATATACATCTATACATATACAGAAATATAGAAATTCAAACGAGGTACTTAATCAACAACTATTTTCTCTCGCATTATATCGCTTCGTTGCACACGTTCATTTGCCACGCGTTCCTTGCTAATGCCAATAAAATAATACATTCAATGAAGGAGTACTTAACTCTACATAGCATAAATACATACGTTCATAGTATTGTTTAATTGTTTATATATGTATAATGTGAACACACGGAAATTATTCATATGACGAATTTATACACAGCGAAAAATTTGCAAATGCTTTTATTAAATTACGAATGCGATATAACTGGAAAATAACTATAATTGGAAGAGAAAGCGTCTTAGCTTTATTTGTTTTAATGTAAATTTCATATTAACATTTCCTGTAAACAAGGTCGGTATGCAAAGCTTGTTTGGTCATACAAATGGTACATGCCGCGTTATTTACCCGGGTGCAAGCATAGTATAATTATCGCAGTAATGTAATGCGTTCGGGTAATGGCTCGCGCGATTTAATGGAATTACTATTATAACTTGGCGAGAGCTAGGTCCGTTACCCCTTCTATCAAGAAACGGAGGGGGAGCGAAATAGCAACCTCTCGAATAATTCGCGGGTATACGCACTTAGCCGGGCGATATTGCTGCATTTCGAGACGCGACGTTCGTCATTGCAAGGTCCGTAAATAACTCTCAGTTCGAGTGATGCGAGAGGTCGTGTCGCTTCGATGACTATCTTCCGCAACGCGGTAAGTCAAAGCGCGATGAGCATTATGAGAGCCATCGCAGAGACAAACGAGATGCTCGCTTCTCTTGGATTCGCTCCAAATCTTTGTTCGCGCGAGTGTCTCAATTATTTTCAACACTGTTGTTGCAATATATCCATTTTGATAACGGCGTAGATACAATGTCCGAGTCTATATTAACTAACGGCTTTCTTCCGCCGCCGATTATAATGCGTATGAATTAATAATAGAGACGTTATTACGTCGATAATCAAATATTGTAGTTTGAAATAGCTAACATGTATATGTATATGTGTGTGTAGCCAATATGTGTACGTAATAGCTAACATATTTTTCCACCTATAATATTTGAATGTCGACGTAGTAATATCACTATTATTAATTTACACACATATGTATAATGAGAGATTAATTGAAAAAAAATTGGTGAGAGAAATTATACATAATATTTTTCAAATATTTATCCTTGTAAATTTTGTTTCATTATGGTTTACTATTTTGTCTTTATTCTACTATATGTTACATTACTTTCTAAATTTTTAAAAATTTTCAACCAAGGAATGTAAAAAAAAGTAACAAAATAAAACAATCAGTTCTGTTTTTTAATATAATATAAAAAAATCACCGTTTATTCCAATATATTAGAATGCTAAATTAATTTTTTATATTATTGAAATAATATTTTGAATTTTTGTCTTTAAGTAATTTAACACCGCAGAGATTACTTTATCACTAATAAATTTCTTTCACGCAAATCAGATTTTAATTTTGAAAATAAAAAATAATCACTAAGAATTAAAGAGTTGTGAATTAGGGCAAGTGATGAAGAAATAATTTCCGCGTTAAACCGTTTTAAGAATAACATTTCAGAATATTTCAGTAATAGAGAAGAATTAATTCATCGTTCAAAAAAATATTTTAAAAGAAAGTAATTATCAAAAAATAAAAAACGACTCTTTCATTTTATTATCTTTCTTATATTCTTAAACTAAAAATTTTCAGACTTTACAATATATGTTTAAGTTCTTTTCAAGCTTTAATATTATTCTTCTTTTATTATCACGAAATATATCTTAAGACGTCGAGACGATGTCTTTTAGGATCTGTTTTTAATCATTTAAGTATAATTAATGCATTTTAATATTCCATGGAAACTTGTCAAAGCTGACATTGATTGTCCAATTGCCTAACGCGCGATATGTACCATCCATTTGATTTCCAAGTAATCTTTTAGACCGAGAAGGACGTCAGTTCTCCTTATTTCCGTGCACTCGATTCTATGGATCGATGAACGTGGAAATGGTATGGCAAGGAGGTGCGGGGGGGGAAGAGGGAGTTTCAATACGAGGATAGAAAATGGGCGCGTAATTAATTCAGTGGATACGAATCGATTCCGGTCGGTTTACTATACTCGGTGAATCGTCAAGACATGTAGGGGCTTCCGTGTCGCGGCGTTACATCGTGGAATTTCGTATCGTACCGGAAACTCCTTTTTCTAATTGCGGGAGACAATTTAATCGACCGAATCTCGTAACTTATGAATGACGTTCGTGCCGTCTGCTCTGTCTTACGGATGAAAGTCTACGTAAAATACGCGCGCGAGCCAATGTACGTACCATCCTTGGCTGCCATCAATCGCTTGTGCAGTTTTAAACATATAATTGGCTTTAACTTAAATACCATTCCATCTGCCATATATACGGGATCGGCCGAATACGAAAGGTCAGTTCGCTTTCTGCTTTGCTATCAAACTATCTTTGGTATTTTTCCCTGATGATATGTAATAGCATTTTTAAAAAAGTATAAAACGTCTTGTGAGAAACTCGAATCGTTTTTTTGGCGATACTAAATTTGTTACAATTGTGATAAAAAAGATCATCCTCGTAACTGACTCAATTGACCTATCGCGTGATTAATTTAATTGCGGATAAATTAGTATTAAAATTAGATAATTACTATCCAAGTGATTTAGTATTATCCAAAGCTACATTAAACATATTTACAAATCTTTTATCTTATACTAGTAAAGTAAAAAATGTTATAAGAAGATAATTAATAAAATAAATAATTTGGATACTTATATATAATAAAATTATATAATATACGTTCAATATTAATTATATCTAAGATGAAAATACTTATTATGGAACATTATTATATTTGCGTTTCTAGGTAATATTTTATTCATTATACATATAAAAATTGGAAATTTTATTGATTTCCCTTCATAAAAGCTATAAGTAATAAATGAATATGGTTCGATCGATTGTGCAAAATACGATTATGTATGCCTAATCTGGATATAAATACGAGATTATTCCGGCGATTAGCGTTTGGGTGTTGGTAACGCCAGGTGATTCGCTATGTAGCCGCGCGCTCAACTTGCGTACATAATTAATGCCGCTCGAGCGCGAATACGTTCTCGTTCGCGTAGCATGATCAACTTGTCCATATCTGAGGATAATCTTGAAGCACTATAAGGAGTAATGGACGAGGCAATGCTCGTGCTTGACCTTATCAGGTTAAATTGCGAGCGGTCAAATTTACTTGTATTTAATATTATTGTAAAATTCAAGATTTTGTTCAACGAAAGCTTCATAAAGAGAAATAATATTTAGTGTCACGTATCATAAAATTATTAGGAAATGTAGAAAGAAATGGTATGAAATTATTTAAAATTCTAATAGAATCGCACTATTTCCAAGAAGAAACTTTAAACCATTGAAACAATAGAAATGCAAATTATATACGCGATTATGTACAATTGAATGCGTTAACGCAGCCCAACGTTTGCATTCCGCGATTAAATTTCTCAGTAATATTCAAGAAACGTATTTCTGCGCTTATACACACTTAATAATATAGTTCAACCATTTCATTTTATTTTATGGAAGAGCGGGAAAAAATCTGCGAATCCTCTCATGAGATCTCTATATGAACGTAAGCGCATTGGACAGCGTTAATGCATCCGATTATACGAAATGTAAATTATGTAGTTACGAATGTTGCAATTCCACCATCTTACATTTATTTGGAGTAAATTTCTTTTTGATAAGTATTCCGAAAAAAGGACTGTTAAGTCTGTAGCTTCTTCATTTTTTATACAAACATTAGATTTAAATTTAATATAAAATTTATCATAATTAATCAATTAATTGTTTAATCAATCAGTTTCAATAACTGTATCAACAGGTACGATTTGACGATAGCTACATATCACAGTGGCCCTGAGCGCTTTAATTCACATGGCCAAATTGGCCGATAAGGCCAGCCTATTCGCAGAATATACGATAAAGAAGTAGATTAACGATCCCGTTTCTTTATACGATGCAGGAGTTTTAGATGATTACGGGAAGCTCGGAACGTTGGGTAACGCCAAGGTTCGGCGATATCGTGAGTCACAGTAACGATAACTGCGCGGATGCCGGCACGACGAGAGCGCACTATTGAATTGCAATCTTCAGAAACGGCGTCTCGATGCAGCGGTGCGCGCCGCTGTAACAAGATTAGCGAGTTTCAAGCAGCCGAGCGCTACCATATTCTCTTTTCGGCACGATCCCTCCGTGTAAATCCCGGGTAGAATCAAATCGAGCGTTTTGCATTGTTCGCCATTCTATAAGAGCACTTATAGAAGCCGCATGCAGCTCTGCGATCGCTTTACTATCCGCGATTTGAAAGTCGGAAATGGATCAGATGTAAACAAGAATTTTGCTTTTCGATTTATCAAAGTACCTCGTAACATCTCGCACTTTTCTACCTCTTCGGACTTGAAAGTCAAACGTGTGATAAAATGCAGAACTGTTATATGATACATAATACTGCATTCCTCGAAATCTTTTGATTTAAAAGCTGAGAATAAATATTATATAATATTCTGTATATTTTCTATACGTTATCTTTTATTTCAGTAATAAGAGTGTAAACATGTTATACAGTAAATTGCATTAGTTCTACTCGCAAATTGAAAATTTTTTAAATATTCTTTTATTAGATCAGACCTTTAATCGTTCTTTTTTATCAGGTTAGATTCTCTATATATGTGTATTATATCATCGATATGAAAGTATATCTGTAAGGAATTGAATTGAAATTGCACAATTCTTCAATTTATGGTAAAGTAATTCCTGAGCTGACAAAAAATTGGCGGAAAGAGGTCGCGGTATTAATATTCCTGGAAAAACGCGATTGGTACGATTTAATCTCGACGAAACTAGAACGGAGACCATATCGATCTTATGCAATCGATGCGCATACGTTATGCATTGACGTTGACACGCCGTGTCAATCCATTTGGTAAGCACTTTAATATGTCACGATAGGTTGTTATTGATTATTAAACTCTCTGACCATATGTTCTCCATTTTTTATGCACTCCAGATTTTTATATCTTTATGTAACTAACATTCGAATTGTGATATGCGGAATCCATCCATCGTCAGACAGATATGATATTGCAATAATAACATGTTTTGGATAGATAATGATATTAAATGTATTAACAATCATGATTAATAATAAACGTAGTAACAGTTTCAACGTTAAGCGATAATTACAGTTTGTTAATAGAAAACATACGTGACGGAGGTTAATAAGCACAAGAATAATGAGAAATCGTTTAATGATTTGTTACCCATGTAAATCGTGCTGCGCATGGTAATTCAGAATACGATCGTGGCTGCAACACGATGTCCATGAATGCGCACAACACGTAGAACTCTGTAGGCTCGCTTTGTAATTAGTTTAGACAGAGGTGTTGCGGTCGCGGAGATCGCGTGACGCGTTGCTTGCACGTTTTAATTGCTAGGGTGGTTCCAGCATTTAGGCAAGTCTTGATAAGTAGGCGGGTCAGAAGGGCGGATGCGATAACGAACAGCAAGGGTCCGTTCGGGGTGTAACATTCGCTTCGGATATTCCAGCAAGTTGTATCGATGCATATCAGAGGCGTCGAAGATGTTCATCGTCAATGCATGAAGTTTACGTAATCGATTATTGATCGATATTCGCATGAATGAATTTGACTTAGGTTGCCGTATAGCGTTGATTGTATTTAATCTTAACTTTTTAACTGTAAGCATATCTAAGCATATCTTTTTTATGAGAAATAAGAGGAGATGTCATTTTCTCTTTCTGTATTCTTTCTGTCTGATGTAATTCAACATGGTACAAATTCATTATATTACTAAATCGAATAATAGCACAGGTGTTCCATATTGTTTCATTAAATTTTTGGTCAAATTGATAATTAATAATAATTGTTAATTTTATACAAAGAAGAAAAGTAACTTTATATTTGCAATTATAATAAAATAATAATTTTAATCATTTCCCATTTTCCAATTTGGTTCAGTTTTTTAATAATTATGTACAACTGCTAATGTTATATTTTTATAATATTTTACTTACGTTATATTTTACTTATGACAAATAATTATGTTCTTTTGAAATCGTTATCCACTTTCAGACTTAATCTGTAATTTACTATGATATTTAGCGTATTTGCAGTGCTGAGTAACGCTTACACAAGTTTTATACTTTGCGCATTGCGCGAGTATAGGCAGCGAGGAAAAATTTATTTTCGTACCTTCCGAGTGACACTACTGACGGCATTGCTCCAGGCTGGATTCCGCCACCTGATTGGCGTTTTTAATTTTCCATTCATCCGGGCATAGTAGAGCCCGCGGGGCATCCGACGTTTTACGTGCAAATCCCACAGTGCACCCGCACGAGTTGCTCCGATTGCGTAGGTACGCGCTTAATAAAATCAGGGGAAAAATCGTCCACGTTGCAAGTACGCCCTGTCTCATTCGGATGGACGTCACCGGAAGGCATGTAATTTATTCGACGTTCATATATGAGAAAGTACATATCAAAATATAATTCCAGTAGCATACACGAATAAGATGCTGTTTTTTTTGCTTTAGTATAAGGATATTGGATGTCAATAATGTTTGTACAAAATAAAACCCATGCCAATATGTCAATGGAAAATTGAAAAATGATGGATATTTATACGAGCACACCTCTAAAGAAAGGATTTAAAAATGACAAATAAATAGCAAATAAGCCATAAATCATTTGGATGAAAGTTTAGAATAATTTTGCAATTACTTCAACAGAATAACTTAAATAATTAATGAATATTTACGTGTAACAAATGAATTCGGTTAACTTTATGTCAATATTCCTACTGCAAAATCAACTAAAAAATTTATTTAAATAACTTGTTTTAAACAAACTAAATATTTTCTTTGTTATCTCTCGCACAATTTTGTTATCACTATATCTGATATTTTTTTATTAAACCTAAAAAGAGCCTCAAGGCACCACAAGGATGAAAATTTGAGTACTTGGAGACACGTCTCGCTAATCTCGTTCATGTCACGCAACGTTGCAGACGTCATAGTGGATATCACGGCGGTAACATCGTTGACATCTATAACACGTCGAGATGCACGTCATTGTTCTCACACCACTTTCTTCATCTAATATGGATAACTCGTACGAAGTAGTAACGATTTTTATATTGCAAATCCATTTCATTGCCTTGCTATAAACATATCAAAGGCTTCAATTCCCAAGGTAAATGCCATGATTTTGATTTTTTCGATAAAAGAAAAAAGTGTGCTGTTACTTCAATACTATCATTTTTTCTATTTAATGTAGATTGCACAAAAACCGCTTTCCCGATTGTCTTATCTGACATATTTATCAACAATCTAAAAATAACTTTTAAGAAATTGAGTTTTATTAAATAAAATTATGTAAAATCAATATTAAAAATATTTCTAAAATAATATATCAAAATATTTTAGCATCCCTCAAAAAATACTTTTGTCACTGTATTAAAATCGCCATCATTGCTTCCATAATCTAAGAAAAAAATATGAAACGGTGCTTTCAGTAAATTCTGTAATTTAATAGTACTTGTTTAAAATGAGCGCTAGCAGAAATCAATGTAATTAATGGACAGTTGCTTTAAAGCGGTCGCAGTCCCTTCAACGTTCTCGCGAACGAGGATTGTTTCCGTCTGGCATCGTGAAATCAGCCTTGTCTTTGGCGTGCGAGCATCCGCGAGCGTCGCGTCGTACGGGAAGATGAAAACCCGGAGTAGTCAGAGCCCTTCGACGTCGAGAATCTTGTCGTCTGCGCGGCGACGATGGCGGCACTCGAGAAATACGTCGTTGCCTAATGCCACGACTTTCACGAAGCGTGAGTAATACGTATTGTGGCCCGCAGTCGTGTCGTGATTTTCACCGTACAGACGCGCCGGTGTTCCCGGGGGCGGTCACGTCTTGCGCGAGATTCAATTTGCCGCTAACCTCCGCTCTCCCCCGTGCTCGCTCCATTCCGTTCCCCCGTTCTCTCGTTGCCGGCAACCACCAGCCACCACCACTGCCGCCACCATCACCGCCGCCACCCCCGAGGTCTCCCGCTCTAACGCGCGTCTCTTTTGCCGCTCGTTTCATCTCTCTTTCCACCGCCTCCCCGCCCATCCCCCCATTCACCGTCTCAAATCGGCAAGGTAGTATAAACGATCGTTCGAAAGGGCGGGCAAAAGGATTTCTGTTGGGCTGGCGTGACGCGGATCCAAGATTTCTATGGGGAAGTCAAAAATTCATCGTTGTCCTCCCACCTTCAACGACACGTGGCATCGCGTCGGAATTGCGGAGAGCCGGGTCGAGCCTCTTGAGGATCCTTTCCCTCACGTGACTGGCCCCGTTGCCCTTTCATGCGCACGAAAGAGATTTCCTCGATCGGGGAAAATGAGTTTACGTGCAGTGGTAATGTTCAACGTTTCGAGGCGTACATACATGACAAAACCGATAATCACATTTTAAGGAAAGAAAAAGAAATTTCTGAAGAAAAGAAAATAAAAGATAAATCTCGTTAAAAATAGAAAACCTAAAGAAAATTTATCATTCTGTATATGTGTAAATTAAACTTTCTACTATTAATACATATACGTTGCGATTGTTTCTTTTTCCTTTGCTGCAAATTATAAATCTTTCTTTCAGCTGTTTCAATGTTTTATCTGTTTATGATACTAAATATATTTACATTAAAATATTTAGTTTGCTCTTCTTGTCACGCTTACTTATTTGTGAGAATGTTTACTTCTAGAAAACTTAAAAAATTATACATTTATTTTTTTTATCTCAAAACAGTTTACCGTGTAAATTTCATACCGTATGAGTAAATTGGATTGCAGTAGCCAACATGTTTTGATCTTCTATGTTCTAAATTGGCAAATACTCTCATATTTGTTCGGTGTGTGAGATATCTCTTACGTAGTTTACTCACGCAATATCATAAGCGTGATTACTTACGAAGGTATTAAAAAAAATATTTACGAATAAATAGAAATTGTTATTGAAAGTAAACTCTGTCAATCAAATCAATTACTGAAATTGATGTATTATAACAAGTCGGTAGATCAAACGGCTATATTGATTCAACTCGATCTACAGGAGGATAGAGTATGACAATAATCGATTCTCTAATACGTGTTTTGTTTGTTATTGATATTAACAGTACGGTTCAAGATCAAAGCTAAATTTGTGATTATCCAATTTCATTAAAAATTTATTAATATAAATTATTTCTCAATTATCATTTTATCATAATCAAAAGGTTGTGTATTCATTATCCATAGACATATTCTGAAATAATTAATAGTTAAAATTTTATTTTACACGCAAGAAGAACAGCTAGTAAAATTGAACAGAATCCATGAAGAAAGATGCACGATACAGACGAAAATAGCTAGTAGTATGAGATTCGGTTAACATTTTTAATCCCACTTATTTAATCAGTAGTTCAGCCATTCTGATGCAACGATGTAAGTCGGGTCTTCTTGTACGCGGCTTTAAAACGAGGCAATACCACTAATGGATTTAAGCACGGTTTCCTCTAAGCTGGTCAGTCGCTACGCCAGCGAGCATGTTCGATACTCGGTGGAAAGGGCGAAAAGGGGAGAGAGATGCGCGGTCATGCGCGCGAGAAGTAGCGAAAGGAGAAAGTGGAAACCGCCAAAACGGTCAGACGCGGCGCAAGTAGTAAGACCCAGGGTACGCATCAGACACGCGCTATAGCCTCTCACTTTCGAAAGTTGCCGGCTAGGAGCTTCGGTCGACGAGCAAGTGATTACGTTAAAAGCACTTTACACCTATTTTCCCCACCGACACTATACTTATGGCGCCGCAAGCGATAAAATACAAAGTAATGCGTTATAAGTCGAACGCGACTCACGTTTGCCGATCTCTTTGCCGCAATCTTCATTTCCCATTTTCTCGTTTTCGTTTTATTTTTCGATAAGCAAGAACAAATTTATAACGATCGACTGTTTATCTTAATGAAACAACTTTTATATTGCAATTTTAATAATAAGACTTTTTTATTGAAATAGAAATTCTCAAAAATTAAATTATTTTAAAAATAACTTTCGTTTATTAATTAGAAAAAAGCTTATTTGTATATATAAAATTTATATTTCTATTATAAATTTTTATTTTAATAATTTCAGTAAAAGATAAATCATTATTATAATAAAAAAATTTTAACAGATAACTAAATTGTTTGTTTTGCAACATGTACGAATTTAATTAATTAGATGCAAGAGCTGCTTTAATTAGATATATTTTTACATTGTAACTATTTTATGCAATAGAGAATATTTATTTTAACATTAATGTTATTAGTATACAAAATACTTGAAAAAGATCAACTCTTTGAAATGTATAATTATTTTGCGTTGTTTTGCATCGATTACGCTTTACCTGTCATTCAATCTTCATCTTTTTCTTTCTTTGTCTTCTTTCATCTACTTTTTTCGTTTTATCAATCCAATCTCGTTTTGGATGGTCAGTGTTGCGGTCAGATCTCCTTACGGTAATCAACGAGCTCTTCCGTTGATTTTCTCGTTTCTATCGTTTATTTTTCTCTTCACGTCTTACTTTCTGCTACATGCGACTCTTCCTTTTGCACGCGTTGATCTCAAGGCAGCCTTTTCGTTCTCCTACGCCGCTTCTCTCTCCTGCGTCCCACTTCTCTACCACCAATCGCTTTCGCCTCCCGTAATTTTCTCCCTTCCTTCTTTTCCGTTCTTCCGACTTTCAAGTTTTTATCGGCGGATACGGACCGGAATGGCCTCTCCTCGACTGCGCTCCACCTTCTCGTTTCACCTCCGCAACATTCTACGGTGTGTCTTAACAAGAGAATCAATGTCTCTGATTACGTTTCCTCACACGCGGCCACGTTTAATCCACGCGCGGATATGTCCAACGTGTCAATTGCAGTATACTCGGTATGTCTATTATTATGGGATTGACGTTCGTGACCTGTTTGTAAATTTATAAGGAGATACCGTGCAGAGGGAGAGCGCTTACGCCGTACTCTGGTAAGGCGGAGCCAAACGAGGGCGGCCGAAAGGGAGCTCGAGATGGTGACCCGTAGATATCAGAAAACTTCGAGAGGGTTGCGTTTCTCGCGCCTCGATGCCACGTAATTCTCAAGGAACATGGCTCGAGATTATGTATAGCATGCAAAACAAAAAAATCCGATATTGACCGACGAAAGTCTCAAACCGATGACAAAATTTTAAAAATACACAATACATATAGAAACAGTTGACGGAAAGCTCAAATCGTCGATTTTGACAATATCTGAGAAGTCTTGTTCTCTTTATTTCAATTTTTCCCTTCATGTTTTTCAAGACAAAAATAATTTGTCTTAAACGAGAATATTAAAATATTATTTTTAAATTTTATATCCGCTTTTTTATTGAACGTCGGAGTGTAAAGTTAATTATTTATATGAAGATAAGCGCGCATTAATATCGTGAATAAATCGGAGACATTCTGGAAACAAATTACGAATAGACAACAATTTTGTCTCAATTACATGCTTTATAAGTGGATAATTGACAAATTAATTTTTTCCCAGTCGATCGTATCTGAACAATGTAATCAAATTAGAAGTTTTTTCATCGCCGGCAATCCTTTTCGTTTTCTTTTTATTTTCTCCGCACCTTTCGCTTCGCCCTCGCCTTACCGACCCATCGTTTACTCGCCCTTAGCCCTGCATGGAATTACGGCACGCCACATCGCCGTCGCGTTTCTTCCTTAATAAACGTCGACAGCGATAATGTGCCTCATAGTGCGAGGGATATTTAGCGCACTTCGCGTTGTAAGCTCGTTGAACGTGAATACTTGCGACGTCCGACGTTCCGTCTTAGTTCGTTGCATGTAATGTTAAGCTCGTAATTGCCATAAAGTAGATCGTAAAACTTGGTTCTTCCATGGAGCCCTGTCTATTATACGCCCTCAGAATTTTCAAGTCTCTCTCTCTCTCTCTCTCTCTCTCTCTCTCTCTCTCTCTCTGTGGCGGGTAATTTTCCACTTCTACTCTACTTTCATACGGCTCGAAAGTAATCCCCTTGTTGCTCATCTTATAGCTTCTTAAATACAGAATATCGACTAAATGTAGTAAAGCGCGTTAGCTACTAGACGACTGAGTGAAATAAGACACTAGGGGGAAACAAGATTTGTTTTTGCGCTGTTTGCTTAGGCGAGGTAGAAAGTCTAAGACTTATCGATTTTTAATTTAATTTCTGGACTCTTTGAATTCTGTTATTTCTTAAATATTCCTCGATACTTTTTCTTAATTATAGCATCAAGACATCGATTTCAAAGTATACGTGATTTAAAGTGGAGTACTTGTATTATATTTAAAAAAGGAAAGATTTTTCTCTATCGCTTATTTAATCTTGTTTTAGAAAAGAACTCAGCCCACAATTATCAGAGTAATATTGTATATAGCAAATATCCTATTAATCCTCTCAGACGATCGTGGATAGATACAATTTTAGATTCAATTTCGGGAGATTACTGATTCCGCAAGTCCCTTCGTTAACCGAAAAGTCTTTCTGGATCTGCGGCAATAGACAGCATGCCGCGGCCGGACTTTATCCTCCAATTGCCGAATACCAAATTTATCGGGTAAAACGTCGACGATATAGGCGGCCCGCGTGGCGTGCTGGCGACACGTGTCCCGATAACGGACGCGCGGGCCATGCCGCAAACTCATTACGGAAACGAATCGGCCGATCTGGGTCGTTCGATTCCCCTAACGACGCTGTTCGCATATAAAGAATTCAGCGTTAACGTGTACCCGCCCGAACTGTACGTGCGCGCACGTACTGGGAACATTACGTTTAATTATGTGGCTAAATATCCAGCCACGTGGTCGCGATTAACGATGCTAATGTCTCGGTCCGTGCACGCAATTCGCTCGCGATTGGCTCTCGCCTGTAAAGTAATTAGATGTACTGCTGAGCATCGTAAATATCATCTTCGTCTTGGCCATTACGGCGAAATTAGCACAGAGGGTAAATAATGACGATTGGAATATTAGCTTTGGAATTTTTAAACACTTGTTCTGTAATCAAATAATATTTGTATTTCAAATATTTATTGCTGTGCATAATTTAAAGTTCCTTTTTGGATAACAAAGAATGCGTTTAAACGGAAAATATCATATACATGTATTCTATAGAAATAACAGTCATAGAAATCATGATACGATTATTTATTAAATTTTACATATATATCTCTATTATTTATTTATATATTCTTACAAAATCAGAATGCTCGATGCAATTTTTTAAGATTTGTTTCGATTTAGTCAGCATTTTATGTTGATCGGATTTAGATAGTCTCAGTTATATTATTGAGCCTTCACATATTTGGACATTCAAACGACTTATGGTTCCATTCTATGAAATCTACTTAAGCGTTGGGCTATCAAGAATCTTCGAGTGAATTTATGAGAGTAGTGTTCCTTGATATTCAGAAAGTCGCGTGAGGATCAATATAGCCGAGCGAAGAGCATTGTTAAGATCTCGCAAGTATCGATAAATAAAAGGTCATGGGATTTGGCGGAATTTACGGCAGACGGCAATTCTTACGGTTAAAGCACAGAAAGACGGCACAACGATTGGCAAAAGGAAAGGCAAAATGTCGTAAGATATATCCCGGCGACAAATAACTGCTACTGTTGACCCTGACCGGACCGATCATAGATCTAGCTCGTCTTTTAGGAAGCTTTCTTCGAATAACGGCGTCCATTCATGATGGCAGTGGTTCGGAGAGAAGGCAAAGCGTTTTTCATTATGCAACAAGAAAACTTATGTCTTTGTAAAATAGAATAGCGTTGTACTAATATAATTTTCATGCTTTGTATTATTTTTATAACACGGAAATGACAATCAATAATGAATATATTCTTTACTAAATAGATTATACAATAATTTCACAAAAAACTTAAATGGGAAATTACAAGTATAGTTAAGCCTTGCACTTGAAAGAGATTTTAATAAATTAATTTAAAAAATGTAAATAAAAATATTCCTTAATTTAAACAAATTCAAAGCTAAAAAACATTATTTTGAAGCTATCTCCAAATATTTAATATTAAAGAACAAAAATTTAATTTGTGTCTGTTTATAATTAACTTTTTAAAGTTATAGAGGAAAACCGATGCCAAATTCCTTGAAAGAGATACATATTCTCTATTATCTATTCCTTCTATCAGATACTTGATAATATACGCAATTTATTTTTTAGTTTATTAATTGCATTTCTTAGAGTTTAAAAATCTAAGAATTAAATAGCAAGTTGTTTTCACACTGGATAAAGAGAACATTGTTAATTAAATTAATGATAATGTGACATTTCAGAGCATTTATATTAACTTATCAGTTTTCTTCTATTTCTGTCTGCCGGTATCATTCTTTGTACATGTGTATATGTATCTGTATGTGACAGAGGGAATGATTTAAAAAAATTCTATTTACTTTCTTGGTCTCTTCATTTCTCAGTTCGTTATGCCGAGTAATTCCGCGTTGATAGTGCCTTTCATATGCACCGCTCCAGTTCGAAAAATACGGAAAGAAATCCGTTTGCGAGAAATAACTACGAGTTGCACTGACAGAACCAATCATGGTCCCGGATGGTTTCGGCTTTTCTGGTATCGAGAGAAGCCAAAACGATTCGTTTTGCGAATAAGGGAACCATCGGTCCGGACTCGTAACGCTCCATGTGTATGTTGCATGTCTAGACGCGATTGCGTAACCGAAATTTTCATATACATGTAACGCATTTGAAATCAACTTTTTGAAAAGCTCTTTTGTACGTATAATGCCACGCTACTTTTTTGCATGTCTAAGAATTATTATTTGCACGTATATATAAATGACAAGAAAATGTTTTTATCAAAATTAGATTCATTTTGTGCATTTTTATTTTAAAGTATACTTCAGAACATTTTAACGTTTAATATAAATAAAAAATGGATTAATATTTAAATCTTAGAAGTTTAATTTGCAATTTTATTCTATAAAATTTTAAAGATTTTTTTACCCGAAAGATTGGTCATTAAATTGAGAAAAGGTTTTATCGGGTATATGATGCATGTTTTGAAATCTTTCTATTATAGTTTTCGAAATATGAAAAAATTGATCTAATTTTATTAAATAAATAAAAAGAAGTAAAAATTAAAAATTATTGACATGCATAATGTGATCTCAATGATCAATAAAGCACGATTTTCACCAAATCTTACGACGTGCACCTGTTGCTTAACGTACCAAGCGAGGTAAGTCGATATCACCGACGATATCTTTTCTCGAAAACGACGGATATGTGCTATTGAAGTTTGTTAACGATATGCAACGCGAGAAATATTAATCGGCGGTCGCGTTAGGAGAGCGGTTTTAAAATCCATAGAGACAGCTGGCGATTTTAGACGGATTAACGTCGAAACGTTTTGCGGCTGGCGGCATCAAGCGAGTGGTTCGTGGAAAGGATGGATCAGATGAGGCGTAAAGGGTAAGAAGGAGGGGAGGGAGGGGGACGGGGGTGACACACACCCCAGAGATGGACTTGCCATTATGCCCAAACTAAAGCCGGGTATTCAGCTATCCACAAGCTTATTAGCATGCAAGCGAGCTCGTTGCCTTAGGTGGGTTGAAAGCCCCGTGTGTCACATTCACGACGTGTTACCCTAGACGCGCAACATACTGCACCGTGGCACGATATACTGGCAGGCAACGTACCTACCCCCGCCAGTCCCTTCCTTCTCATGTTCCTTTCAACCGGTGACTACTTCGTCTCTCGTCGTCTCGGAGTACATCATTGAATGATGCGCGAACGTGCCTAAATTATACGCCTCTTTCGTCCGACAATCCAAAGCTAATTCCTCTAATTGGCTCGCTCGTGTATTTGCCCTTTTAAGTACGTTACCCGGCTATGACGACGTCATGCGCGGTAGCGTAGGATAATGCACCGAGCACTTCTCGACATAAGCCATAAGCTTGCGTAAATAGATATCTTCTATTACATGAGAAATAGTTGTTGTTTGTTATAGCTTCAGTAAGAGATTGGCAAAGTGAACGATGATTACTCAGACATAATGTAAAGACATTATGTAAAACATTCTGTGTACTTTCAAACACGCTATATATTATACTTTTAGTCTAATCTGATTTTACATTATTTTACATTTAGAATATATAAATATGAAATAAATGATTTAATAATAAGTTTATTTAAAAATATTAATAACAAATTTCTCTAATATCTTTCTTAAAATTCTAAGGATGCCAAAAAAACTGATAAATTGCAATTATGTAAATGATTAAAATTATTAGTATTAAAATATAAAATTATCAGAGAAGATTTTATCCTTTTAATCATCTTAACATTAATACAAAGTGTATCTGTGCGTGACATATGAGCAGAATTTTTCGCCAAGAGATAAATTTTCTCCAGAATTTCGGGATACAAAAGACAATTGTAAACAGAGCTAGCGATAAATCCCTTCGTGTTGACTAATGACCTGCTCGTATAATTAGAGTTAACGCATAGTGACCAATGTAATAACATTAGACAGCATAGTTTTGGCAGAACATCTTCCGTAAGCACCTGTCGGAGAATTACGATAGAACGCGACCCAAGATTATCAATGCGTCATTACTTGGTAGACTGTTAATTAACTGGGTGGCTGCCGCTAAGTGAACGCGACGCATTTTGGCACGGTACATTGCACAGTGTCCGCCTGTTGACACTGACAAAGCGCATTGATGTAATTGCCAACAACAGCATCGCTTCAACTAATATTATGATTTTAATAACATTTTTTTTGAAATTTTAAGATTTTAATTTTTTTAACTAAAGCAGAATTTTACAATAGATAAGATTTTTGGCATTTCTCTTTAGAAACAGATCCTTTCAACAGATATAGATTATAAACTTCCGATAAATTTTTCTTCAGAATCAAAGAATAGTAGCTTTATGTTTATAAATTTCAAATATTCTGTAGTGAAACCATCTGTAACAAATCAAAAATATTGTGTTTGATCTTCATCCAAAGTACTTAGAGATTTTAATTTTATATTTTTTAATTAAAATTTTTTAAGATTTTAATCGTGTATACACTTTTCAAATTAAACCTATCTTAATTAAAAAGAAATGTTAGAATTTACAAAAGAGATCCTATATTTTTGATCAACGTGTTGATAATAGTGTGTTTAGAGGCTGATGAGGTGATAATATCATCGTTTTAAATGCTCGACTGTGAAAACCAGATATTTGCTTCAGATAACATTTGATAAAGTCTACTGTGGCTCTTTGCTACTTACGTTGCAGCAGTAAGACGGCATTTTTATCGTACAAAAATCGCGTGTAGCGTCTCCAGCAACCTCCGTGGCTGAGCATATTTACCTGCTCGAGGGCAAAGGGAGATTATTTTTAGGTCTTCCGTATCAGGTTCGTGCTACTTAGTACGGGACAGATCTAGCTTTGGTTAACTCTTGCCACGAGTTTTACTTTGTTCAAAATATTGCAGTATCAGTTGCTTCTTTGACAAATTTTATTATACAGTTCACTGTTTTCTGGTCACATAACAAAAGAAGGTAGGTATATGTATTCGTAACATTTCCCATATGTTGTTAACATCGTGAGACACAATTTATGTCATGTAAAACAGAAGCAAGGAATATTTACACTCGAGATTATTTTTAGATTTTGTGTAAGATTTTCGCAATGTGCGACAATGCATATATTTTGTTTAGATTAACATTTCTTCGTAAACATATTTACAGATTTTGGAAAATATAAATTTTGTAAAAAATTTTTTTTATAAGACAGCAGATATTGATAATTAAGATTATTAAATAATAGAAAAATAAACGTTTGCAAAAGAAGAAGAGTAATAGTTTCATTTATAAGAGAGACATAAATAAATTTTTGAGAAAAAAACGCTTTTCTTTTGCATCAAATTAAGGTGTGACGAACGATAAATCAGGATTAAGACTATTGTATAATGTGTAATAATGATTTATAAGAATTATTGCATATTTATAACATAACTTATATAAATTATTATATAGTATACTGTTTGAGCGATCAGAAATATCATTGCATAATTTAAAAGCAAAAGTACTATAAAATCTATGAAACTCTTTCTTGAACATCTCAAGTGATAACATGTAGGTAATAGTAAACTGCTAGTTGTATACTAACGAGTGCATGTATAACCCTTATAGCAACGAAACGACGTAACTTTAGTTAATCTCACTCGCCTAGTACCCTTTCCCATAACAGTTATGATGTACGTTACCGTTTACCATCTATGCTTACGGACGTGCAAGCGCGGCGTAATCCGACTAATGTCATTACGGAGCACTACATAGGATTAAATCGTTGCTGCTACTCAGAAAGGGGTCACGTCATAAACTTTGCATTTACCATGTGCAAAGCCGGACATCTTTTTCCCGCCGTATGTTTTTTGTGCGGCCGTTATATGACGTAGCGTTTTCTCGAAACTCACGTTAGTTTTTTATCAGATGAGAAATAATGTTCTACCAACAAGTTTTACACCAAATTGATTTTACGGTTTAACTAGATGCGTGCGTGTTTCTATTCGATTATAAAGTAAAACCCAACTTTTTCGGTTGCAGTAACTTTTAATGCACGATAATATGTACACGAAACACATATGTTAAAATAATATTAATCCAGAATTATTTATGATTGAAAAAGATGCACACACAAACATATAAGCGTACGTTTTATTACTATAAATACGTCTAAGCGTGCATATTTTATTATTATAAATACTATAGATTAATATAAATTTAATGATCCGAAAATAGCTGCTTATGTTGCAGTCGAGATGAGGCAGTATATTAAAAAATCTAGAAAAAATCCGAAAATACGAAAAATATTGATTTCAACAACCTAGAGTGACTTTGCCAACATTGCGTGGCGTAGCTACTTTGTAACATGTAAATGTGATTTGTAGGAAGGACTGTAATAAAATACGAAATGATTTACATTAAAGCCGACCGTTAAAGCGTCATCCCGATGCGTTTGTACTTTGAGCAGATCTTGCGATCACAGTAACGCACCAGCAATAACGATAAAATGTATCTAATTGGCTCGAAGACAACATTGCCATTTTACTGAAAGAATTGCTTGGATCTTTGTATCTTGCCAAGACAAAACACGTTTTCCCATTCGTTTTTTACGATGCAACTAACCGAGAATACGAGGCGATACGACTTTTCGTCAGATCATGCCGGAAATAGTTACGTATATAATTTTGACTTTATTGCTGGTTTTTATTCTATGAATGATTTTTGGAGAAAAGAAAGAATCAATTTTTTTCTTTATGTAATAATTTCTGTTCTTATAGAATAATTAAATCTTTAAGAAGGACAGCGTGAAAATAAGACCATTAATATTTTTGATGTTACTAATTTTAAATTAGCTAGTAAAAATAACAGATTTTTAATTATATTTTACGATTAAAAATGCGATAAAATTATTTTTATTCTTCAATAAACTATATTATAGTATTTTAACAGAATCGTAATTTGATGCAACTATCAAAGAATATAAATTCGATCGTAAAATTGCAATTACTTTCTATACGCTCTCTGAATCGCTTATTGCAATTATAAGAAAAATACTGCGTGAAAATGTTATAAATTACTACTTTTGCTCATGTGTTTGCAATTTTAGGAAATTGGGACGAAGGGTTGGTCGAAATGACGTATCAAATGTCGGCACGAAAAACTTTGGCTATCTCAATATCCGTGAGGGACAATCGCACAGCACGAGATCGAAATTGTTCGACCGGCGCGGCGTGGCCGCTGCAGTTCGTTTCACTACCGGTCATAAAACGCAGACGGTGTTTGGTGCACCGGGTGATGCTCGTGTCTGCCATAGTGTCTCGCGTCACACTCTATTCCTAAAATCGTCTCCATCGTTTGCCCACTCGCCAGGTCACTATCCGAACCTTTCGTATCTACACTCGCCGAAATAGTCATACAATATAGAGCGGACAAACGCCGCTTTTAAAGCACGTACCCTCGTAAAACTTCTTCCATTTGACCCTTTCGAGAGAAGTAGCTTCATTTGTAATCGTATATATATCGCTGTCTTCTCTCTTTCTGTCTACTGGGAATACGGATTACGCAGATACACAGATATATTTAGATACATAGAAAATTAACTCTTATGTTAAAAAAAAAAGTTACAGTTTGCCAATTAAATGTATTATCTCGAAATATCGTTAGTTCTTTTATATATATATAAAATGTAAATACTATTTTTTAAAGTTATCAAGCTTCTAAGCTAATTTAATAAATTTCTCTAAATTAAAATAATTAAAATAAAAATACGCTAAAAGGTCAAAAATAACGTTTTATAAGACTAAATGCTAATAATTAATAATTATAAATTTGTTTTTTTTTAAATAATTATATATGACTCAAATATTTCTTGAATTGTAATTTATGTTTATGTGCGTAACACATACTTATTAGAAAAATTTATGTATATGTATTTTTTTGTGCATTAATTTGTACGATATTTATCCTGATTGTTTGGAAAGGGAATGAAAAAAAGTAAAATATATTCTATCTATTCTAAAATTAAATATTTACCGTCGTCTCTGTGCCTCAATCATTATATCTATATGTCGAAATATTTAAGTTTAAGTTAAATTTGTTAATATTGTTTAAATAAATTTACACAGTATTTTATTCTTTGTATTTCAAAGTATTTTGATGAACAGATTACCATACATTGAATCGTACATTGCATATCTAATTAAAAACCAAAAGCTATTTTATTTTGTTATTGAAGAAAATATGTAAATAAGTTTATTACTATTATTTCATGTCAAAATTTTTATATTCCAAGAAGAATAAAAACATACAATTTTAATCAATCAAGAATTTTTTAATACAATTTTAATAAATTTGATTGTAATTTTAATGATTTCGACAAATTTTCATGTAAACGAAATTGTTGATTACTAATCAGAATATAACCATTGAGCAGACCGATATTATCACGTTTCATTATGATTATTGCATTTTTTACTACATCTCCAGAAAATGTATAAATAATGTTGTCTCTTTATAAAAATTTTTCTATTTTTATTGGCTATCTTTACATTGATCTTAATTTGACCTGATTTTTCTAACTAAATTGAGAAAATTTTTAACTTCACGTTGAAGCCAAAATTATATTATAATGAATTAGTTAACTTGTAGAGAATCTCTATCATCTCGTTCATTTTAATTTTTGATAATCTTTACATACTCATGTATTTTCGTCATGTGATATTGATTTCTTCTGTACGTATAATAATAAAAAATTTAATTTTTATATAAAATATACATATAATCGAGAAATTTATAAATAATAATTAATTATATAAAAATAAAAATTAATTATTTATCTGTAACTATGAAACGTTTTAGTTTTATATAATGCGACCAATCGGGAAAAGATTGTTAATAAATTTCTTAATTATACCTCTCAATTATAAAAGAATATTTCCATTAATAGCACACCGATATACCGCTTTGCGAGATTTTAGAAGGAAATATTCTACGCGCAAAAAGAAGAAGCAAAGCTTCAGAATAAGCCAATAATTAAATGAAAAGATAAAATTATGGTCTAAAATTATATTAGTGAACACGAATGAATAAATCGATTGATATTCGTGATTCTATTTAATTACGATACGCGTAATTTCTATAATGTACCCAATGCAATACGAATCCTTCATAATTATTATTACTCTATGCGATATTAAATATCATTCAACATAAGCGTTTCTATAATCGCTGTGCACTTTAATAATGTAATAGAGTAAATCAAGCAATCACGCATATGAGGTTTAATTCCCATTTTATTTTGCAATAAGATATGTTTTATGAGCCTCAAAAACAAATTATTGTCCATCAAATATCGTTAAAGAATATCGTTAAATCCCAATAATGGTAATTTCGGCAACAACAATCATCATTTTTTAAATCATTGAATAATCCAAATATTATGCAATTTTTCTGTATCCTTGTTATTTAATGCACAAGATTAATATACACTTGCAGGAATCTGGGTTTAATTTAGAAGAAAACTCCATGTTTAATTCTGGTTCTACAATGGGTCTCGTGATTTTCAACGAGACACAGAACCGACGAGAAATAACTTTCTGCAAAAAAAGTCGATTACAATTTTCCACGATACGAACGTATTCAATGTATTAATATCTACCTAGCACGAAAGATAGCAATTGCACAAAGACTATAGAAAGTATACCGTATTCACAACTGTTTCTGATTATTTATCGTATAATGTTATTTAAAAGTTCTTCTAGCGAACATTTAACACGAATTCGAGGAATATGTTTAATAGCGGACGAATAAATCCAAAATGAAATAAAATATATCGTTTTACGGATTCCAATAACTTCGATAACTAGCGATAATTTCAAATCCCAAATATTTTATAATAATTTTCATAATATACTCGCGATTGTGTAATATCACATTTCAAGTAAACATCAAATTTCACAAGCAAAAGTTAATATTTTTGTTAGTTTAATTTCCAATCTACACTTATAATTAAAAAAATTTTATATCGTACGCAATAAAAATAATAATTCTGAAAATAATATTCTAAATCGTAAATAATTCACAAACAATAGTTTAAGATACAATTGGAAAAACTGTTGCTTAAATAGAAATAATATATCTCAGAAAATTGCTCTTGTTCGTTTTCTTTATTTTTAATTTATTTCCAAATTCCAAATGTTATTGAATATTGACAGATTATTGATGTATACCTAATATAACGTAATTTTAATATTTATATAATTAAAATATTACACAGTTAATATATATATTACATAATTAATATAATTTAATTTATAACAGAATGTCATTTACATTTTTAACTAAATCCAATTTAAAGAGAATAAATTTAATTTTGTTGAGTTAAATATTTTCACTCCATTTAGGTAAATTTTGAGTACTTAAATAAATGTATTACATAATCATTTAATTGTGTTCTTCTCATAATTATTTAAATTATCTTTTTAATTTTCAAATTAGTCTATTTATCTAAATTGCAATAATATATTCCTATCTATTCGAGTTGTGATAATACTTTCTCGCGTTTTCTTTATTTATGTATACCTACCTATCCGTGTATCTTTACTAATGCATCAGTTAATTAAAATCGCGGAGTATAAACGATTTATGAGAGACCCTACGTGTTGGCTGATCTAACGGGTGGATCATCTACTTACACGCGATAACCTAAAATATGAGAAATACGCAATAATATGGGAAATGTGAGAAAACATGATACCATGCATGATACTATGTGCAGTCACATAGATACATGAGAAAACATTTTATGCACTGTATCATTTTATATTTTTCCTCTATTTTAGTCATTATAATAGCATTTAGCTAGAAATGAAAAAAGAAAGAAATTCCTTCTATTGTCGGCTTATTCTTATCAACGACAAATGTGTATAAAAATTTTATGTTTATTAGTAAGATGCACAAACCACGAACTTGTCACAAATATTATATTAATTAAATTGACTATACGAAATTATCAAAAACTTCGATTAGAATATTAATTAATTTCGCGTTATGTTAATTAACATTGTTACAGGCATTATGAATATAATTTGTTATTAATATAATCAAATTATAACTAATTAATTTGATAAAATATCGACCATGCTCTAATTAAAAAAGAGACTTTTGATCGTATTTTGCAAATGTTAGAAAAAATGTTTTGTATTATGAATTTTATGATATAGAAACTTTAATAACGATCAAAAATTAATAACGCAAATTAAAAACGCAAATCTATAAATATATGTTTTGAGAAAAAGGTAGAGAGAGAGAAAATATATATGAAACACAGTATCTTATACACAGTAACAAATATTAATATTTCTTTTATATTATTCTTTTATACTTGCTACTATCTTTTATATTAGTTATTCATTTTATTTCATTTTTTATGATATTCCCAAGTTTGCTAAAGATCTCATTATGAAACGCTCGGCAAAAAATAAAAAAAAAAATTATAACATGCAATCAGATTTAGAGATCAAATATCTCTTTTGCGAAAATTATTCACTTTTTACCGAATCAATCACGTTATATCTTGCAAGTACAGAAATTGTCACAAAGCAAACAGAATAACAAATTCTCGTATGAGCTCTGTGCAAATGCATTCGTGTCCTCGCATGTATAATACACCGAGAATGATTCAGCACATCTAGGATTAAATTCTCTTTTTCTGATTTATTCTAGCTTATCCATTTTAAAGATCTATAAAATGTCATATATTCTATTATTGATAATTTAATAATAATTGTAGATGCAAATGTATATTGGATATATTGGATATAATTTCTTTTTTATAAACATCAGAAAAATGGGATGATAGCGAGGCGAGAGAAAAGTTCTCTTCCGTCTCTGGTGATACTACTTTATTACTCGATAGGAGTCGCGGAAAATCGCTCGCAAAATCGATGCCTCTTTGTACCTTTTCTATCATTAACGTCTCATACAAGTGATAAGAACCAGTTTTAGCCAAAATTACCGTCATATAAGCTCTGAGAACTCAGTATTCGCGTAGCAACGCGCCCGGAATGTTCGAGACACGTTGCGCCTCTTTATTGCTAAACACCTGAAACCGCACAATATCGGCCGGACGTTACATGTCCCGCAGGCGGCTGTGATCGCGTGTGATGTGGCGAACCATCGGCGCTTTGTTGCACGCCGATATTTGCATCGTTGATTTCTCCAATCGAATACACTCGGCCGCGAATAGCCACGCCTCTTTGCGCGTGTGAAAAGCAAAGGGACATTGCTACTTCCGCTTCTAAACGCAACTGCATGAAGAAAAAAGAAAGAAGAGAGAGAAAAAGGGAGGAAATTTATTTATTTTAGAGAAATTAATTTCGGTATAATCAAAATTTTAGTCTGTGAAGTCTGAGAAATAAATAAAAGCAAAAGGGAAAATTAAACAATCTTATCAAGCTTCTAAATATTTTCATTTTTATAAAGTAATTAAATTTCGACCTTTTACATAAAAAATTGTTTAATGTATCCATTAATCACTATTTGCCATTTTTAAATAACTCGAAAAATTGTAAAGTTACAGTGGAAGCGGAATACGATGGCTGTTGATTTTTTTCTTGCCTCCAGTGTATCAATGAAGTACATCGAATTAGCTCTTCGTCGAAATAAGATTTCCCAACGGCGGCGTCAACGTCCAAGCCACTCTTGAGGCCGTGGCGTTCGTGATGGGGTACGGGGTGTCCAAGTCGCGAGGGGGAGGGGAGAAGGGGGGGACATTGGCAATATCCTGTTTTTCCAGGACTGCGGAATTAAATATTTGCTGCGGCGAAACAAGAGTTACGTCGCAGTTCGTAGCCATCTCGGGGGGAATCGTTGGATACCTGAGAGCCAACGATACTGTCGCCTCGCTCTCTTCGAGCACCCTCAGGCGAGAAGCAATATACCGAGGAAACGTTCGATATCGACGTTTTTTTTTTCCATGGGACTTTCGAGTAATAATTTCTATGTCTGAGACTTGAGGCCGGATGTGTACCGTGCGTGTAATTTACGACAGCGATGTCGTAATGATTTGTTGTACTTGTCGCAGTTATTTGAACAATTTTTAGACTCTAATAATTGTAATTTTCACTTTAAGATATTTATTATTAAGCACAGAAGTGCGATAAAAATTTTGCTATTGTTATAATCAATCCCTCTATTTGGCATAATAAATGACACATGAATAAATTTTTATAAATTTTTAAATGAAAAGAATATTGATTGTTGTAAAAAATATATAATTTGTATCAAAAACGAAATATAGTTTAAAAACGTACGTAAATTGGTATTAAAGAAACAAGACATTCTTTTATGATGTCATTAAAGATACTCGTAAAAGTTCTAAGATTTTCTGACGTGACTAATTCTTTCTTCGGTGTCTTAGGTTCCATCTTTTCATATGTTTGTAGTACACCGTGCTTGAAACAATATACCTTGGCAATGAAATTCGCCCAATACAATTGGAAAATAATTTTTACGTCACTATAATCGAGGAGTTTGATCGAGATGCATATTAAAAAGGGTTGCCGTGCAAAGCGCGCTGAACTGACGCACGATATGAATTATTACGTTGTTTTCGCATGGACTCGATGGTGGATATTTGGGGAGTGTGGTGCTCGACCGTGTAAAAATTCACTGAATTATTGGCTTTTCTGTACAACGAGCGGCGGTGGTGGCGGCGTCCGATATTCAGCGCGACGCCAGCAACGAATTCACTATCGAAATGCACGGCATACTTTCCGCGATTGTTCGTGCCGCGCGGGAGTCGGGCAGAAACGGAGAGATCAAACGTATACTTGATTTCTCCATTAAAATTTTATTCAGCAGGAATTCTAGACACGCCTGCGCTTTTCACAATGCTCGCGTTGTGCTCTGGCGTTTCCGCTTTTTCGGCGCAATCCCGTACGAACGCAACGCGTAAAAGTACCACCTCGTGGAATAGCTCGATAATAATTAAGATATAATGTAATTATATTCCTGCGATTGACGGAAATTTCGGATAATTAGCTTATTGCTACGCTGGATAATTGCTTCTGTTTTTTTTTATTCCGCACACAATAACCGTTTTCATGCATATAAAACTCACTTTTTCAAATATTACAGAAGAGCTATAAATCTACAGTTTTTATTTTTATGAAATATTTTGTTCAATATTATTCAAAACGTTTTTATTAAATATCTTGCTTTATTTCGATAAAAAAGTAGACGATACTTGTATTTTTATGACTAGGTATATTGTAAAAATAAATACATGCAAATTTGCCTTTTTGATTGTTTCGCTTTGATGAGGTGTAGTGTAGCTTTTTTGTAAAAATATAATAGATCTTTTCCTATACGGGAAGATGCGTTCTGTGTTGTATGAATCCATGAGTCATAGATTTTATATACAATACATGAATTACTTAAGTATATGTATATGAAAACACATACTTATAGTAATGTATGTAAAAGTTTATTATAAAAAATGTAAAAAATATAACAATATTATAAAATATTTTTTATTTACTTTAAAACAAATAAATATTAAAATTTTTTCGTCGTGTTATATGAATCAGTATAGAAGAGAGGGGTCTATATATGTTTTTATTAGAGAAGGCATTAAAATATTTAAAGAAAATTATTTTTCTTTTAAAAATTTTCTATCTTCGAACAAATCGAATGAAAAATCATTATGCTTGATCGAACGATGCATAACATTAACTGCAGAAGATTAATTCACTGTTATTTTAATGAATGAAGTCTATCGTAAATAGAGAAATAAAATATTTTCCGAAGAATAAAACGTTAAAGCGTAGGATCGTATACGCTGCCCTGCGAAAACGACTTCGATGATCCAATACGCGCAAGTCCTCTTTCGCATGGCGTCCGTGATTGAACTCCACGGAACTATGCGATTCCGATTGTTGTTGGCTGAGCACAGAGTTCCAGAGCCCGTCGCATCACGACTAATTGCAACAAAGCGTTTCGTCGGACGCATCGAGGGGAATGGTGTGCGAACCTTGTGCACAAAGCTTTTATCCGGGATCATATGATATCTCTTCTCTCGTATAATCGCGGGACTCTCGCCGATTTGTGCGTGTTGACCGACACGAATGATATTCCTGGTTTTATAGACATTGTAAAGGTAAATTAAATTTTTCGTTGATATTGAGTTTCGTAGCCGGGTCTGCCGCTTCGGCGAATAATATTGTACACATATACGCGCATACACACGTGTGTACATGTACACACACGCATACGCGATAGTTCTTTTATTCTATCGAGACTAATTTTTCATGTATATTGCACATCACGTATTACGCATGATTATGTTCTTTTTTATTGTATAAAAATAAATTAATATTAATTTTTTGTGAAAGCAATAATGCTATTTTAAATATGTCATAAGACATGTGTTCTCATCGGAAGAATTATTGTTACAATTATTTCAGTAAATTTTATTAAAATATAGATAATAAGACACAGGAGAATCATGTTAAAATTGTAAATTATCAAACATTTCTGACCTTATTCGATGACACATATTTATTATTTTTTGAAGAAGATCCGATTGTATAGTTTACAAGATCTTGTTGGAGATCTTTGAAAAGTAAAATTTATGCTAGATTCTATACAAGATCTATATGAAAATATGTTACATATGCATATAATTTTATTCACGTTAAAACATTCTAAAGATGACAGAATTTTCTCAATTTGCGACTAAGAATTTTCGAAAATAATGCGTCTATTTCCCAAGAATTACTTAAAATAACACTTCTCTTGTTTTTGCACATTGCATTGTGCTGCTAAGTTTTAATTATTATTACTTTAAATAAAAACTATATATATGTAATATATAACAATGGTTTCGTCACATAATTGTTTATATATTGCTTCAATGTGAAGTCAGACGGCAATACTTTCGTTGGCGTGAACAAAAGTTCGTTTTGTTCTGCATAAACGAATGACACGCTCCGGCGGAGAGCGCTCTTTCGTGTCCGCCGAAATGTAAAACTATCCGTGGGACAGGCAGATTTCGCGGACCGCTTTTATTGCGAGCTTTGCCCTCGGAACGACGCTAATTGAAATCGTCGAATTTCGCGCGTTGATGATGCCGCTTTGATGTGCCACCTTTATACAAACTGCTAACAATAAGCGAAACATTGGGATGAGCGCGAACTAAGCAAAGACCGTGATAATAAAAAGCATCAAATTAAAATGCGAAGTTACTCAATCCGTTTCGGTATTGATGAATGTTTATCATGAGTTGAAATCGAATATCTTTATATCGTATTATTTGAAAAAAAATTCGAAAAAAAATTTCAATTTATTATAAAAATTATTTCATGTAACACAATATAATACAAACATATAATACAAACATATTTTTGTCATAGATATTTTATTTTATTTTAGAGATTTCTTTGAGTAATTAACACACAATATGATATAAAATACGATAACAATAAAAGAAAGTTTAATTAAATGTGCAAAAGTTTAAACGAATATTGATTTTTCTACATATATGCATTATTTTTCTATTTTCATAATTTTTAAAAATTTACTTTAAAAATGAATAAATAATTAATCGATTTAATTATCCAAAAAATCACGTAAAAGACAAAAAAGAAAAATTCACTTGAGTTACTGAATTACTGATTTAAGAGCAGCACACCGTGGCGTACGTACAAGAAATTTAAGGCTTCATAAATGCCATAGCTTTCACCGATGCAACAGGTCGCGAATTCGTCGGTAAGAATTCCTCGAAGTCGTTAAGCTATCATGTTTCAGTGAAATTTATATGCATACACGATTAGCCATGTCGACAACGTAGTGCAGTTTCCTCTTCTCTATTTTTTTAAATTTCGCATTTCTATGTTTTTTTTATCATGTAATATAACAGACATATTAGCATATTATTTTATATATTTGTTATTTTAATTTCATGTTGTAATAAATTAAAAAATATTTAATTATTTTAACCATTATTATCGAGATAAGACCTTTTTAGTGATGTAACACAATTGAAATGTGTGGCTAATAATAAGATAAATTCATCTCTAATGCGTTTAAACTCTCGATTATCAGCGATCTATATAATTTGTGAAAATTTTGTAAAACAACGTAAAATAACGTATAGTGTATAAAGTAGTAAGATCCGGTAGCTTCGACAAGGTGCAACAGGTCACAAACTTTATCGTAAGAATGCCACTGCCTCGTTTAAACTATTATACACGTTCTTAATTCATATGCATGGAAAATGCGAGCGCCAAGAATTGGAGCAATCGAAGTGAAGTTGAAATTCATTTAACGCGCATTGCTCCGGGCGAAACGAAGATCGCGAGGAACTCCGGTATATTGCTGCATATACTACGCGTATAAATATTATCGAGCGTTTAAGCCCAAGCGTGGAGTGTTATTGCGAAATAGTTTGCGAATAAATTGCGCGGAATTTGTTGGAAAAACCATAAGATGGGATTAGAGTGCGCGTTTAACTTTTCATCGCGGTAAACAAGTATCCATTCTATTGAACATATTGATCGATTCCGTCGGTAAAATATTAGCTTGCAATGGGTTGTTTGACTTTAAAATTAAAATTCTTTGAGAACATTACCAGAAGTCCAGATATTGAACGTCGATTAATTTGAAAACTTTACTTTTTCAGTTTTATATATCTTATTTCTTCGAATCAATATTTTCTTTATACAATTTATCCTGTCTATTTCAATACTGATTTGACCAAGAACTTTGCTAACTCTGATATCATTCAGGAATATTAATATTTATCTACAAATGTTTCTTAATTGTTGCGTTAACTTAATACAGAGCTGAATCTATACGCTGTAATCGTATACTATCTTATGATAGATTATCGAGAGACGTTTCGATGAAGTATAGACCGAAATCGAGACGTCTAGGATGGAATATAATACCTTAGCGTTTAACGAGCAACAGGTCATCTCTGGCTTGGTCAGAAGCAGGTTGATAAGTATTCTATGACCTCGTTAAACTATTAAATACTATCTGCATTCGTATGCAAGGTGAGATACGAGAATGTAAGCTCGAGCTACGAGTGTGGTTGCGCGTGTGACGGAGTAGAATTTCCATTATTTTACGCAGACATACGAAGGCGCCGTCGTCAGCGGAATTCTCACTACCGTCTTCCTTTTCGAGTTTGCAACCGGCTGTGTTGCGATACGAAAGCTCCATGGAAAACTCGACAACCACGTCGCCTCTCACGTAGAACATAGACAACGATGAGGCGGATAGCAACTCGTTTGCATTCTACGATATCGCATTGAAGTAAGGTGGTCGAGTCGGGGCTGTTATTCGACGCTGGAAAGATCGAATCTCGAGGACGAGGTGGAATGACGACATAACGAAGTGTGCGAAAATATTGAGAGAGACATTGATCGGGTGTTTGCGTGGAAGATATATCGCAGAACAAATTGTATACTATCGATAGGAACTCTTATCGGTTTTTATATGCGAGACTGATACCAAAAAGAAAATCAAATAGATTATTTCTTTTCTAAATATATTGTCACGCATAATGATTACACATTAAAATTTAGAGTATAACATGTCATATAATTAATTAAAAGAAAAAAATAGTGCAAGTTAAGAATTATGTATGATTAATTTATCAAGTATGATGCTATAATAATTAATTCAGAGGAGATTTTACGACATTTACAATAATTTTTGAGATATGTACACGTACGCACACTTCTCCATTATTTCTCACAATCGAATTGTGTCACATAAAGTATAGATACTCGAGTAGATACTTTAGTTTGGCGTGACCTGGCGAGTTTCTCGCTTTTCGCTCTGATTCATCGCATTCAACTCCGAGAAACACACGATAAAGGTTGCAATCGGACCGGCTATTCGTGCACTGACAAAAGCCGACGAAAAGAATGACGTAGATTGTTCCATAACTGTTGCGCTACCGTTACATTCACTGATACGTTATTTGACGCACTTTCGATAATATGCTTGACAATATGCATAATGGAATGTAATGGAAAATACGGATTTCTAATAAAGTACATACTCGAGCATTAATTTATCGCGCTAAATTTTTGAAACAAATATTAATCGAATCATTAAAATATTTAAATCATAGAACTCTCTAATTTTTCTTTTTGTCAAATTTCTTGTATTGTTCAAAAATTAAAAATGCAGAAAAATGTTAAAAATAAGAAAGTAATAAATATATTAAAAACAATATTATAAATGATACTTAAAGTTTTCTTGTTATATTGTTAATCTTGATACATCAAAAACTATAATAAATGCATGTGATACATTTTGCTGCTAGATTTTCAAATGTGAACTTAGAAACTACGAATATACATGATGTTATATTTGCTATCAACCGAAATGTATTGTACTCTTCATCTCTAACGATATCTTTCGCGAAATGACATGATCATCTCATGATAACGTCCGCGATATCTCGTATTCACGCTTGGCGACAAAGCACATCGAACAAAGATCGCCGGGATCCTTCGTCCTTTCAATCGTCGTCGAGGAAGGCGGCAGTGGCGAATGGGAAACGTGAGAGAGGTGGTCGCGCGAACGAGGGCGCGAGGATTCGCTTCGTCGACCGCAACTAAAACGCGGCCCCGCGACAGAGAGAGTTCAGCTGCCAACCGGTAATGGGATTCCTCTGTTTCCCGGAACAATGATACGCTACGTCGCGGTATGAATTACGCATAATATAACGCCGGCTGGCTTGGTCCGCGGGGGTTGTATACGGCGCGAAAGTGTAGAAGGGGTAGGTTCAGGGTGAGTGCGCACTCCGCGGAATATGAAATTCAAAAATCCCCAGATTGAAGGGGGATGCATGCCGTATAGTCTCGAGAGGCGACGAGAGTCGCGCGCTGTCTGCGAGCTTCCACTGGCAGCAATCGTCGACGGGGCGATGCAAATTGCACCGGTAAAACCGACGATTGGGGTTGCCTTGAGATACGCTTGGAATTGAAATGTTTCACGATAAACTTTCCAAACTGAAGAAGCAGATTTAAAATTATATTATAGCTATGATAATTATAGCTATGATATAATTATGCTACAATAATTATAATTCATTGTAATAATATAAAGATATGAATAAAGAGAAAGAGAGAGAGAGAGAGAGAGAGAGAGAGAGAGAGAGAGAGAGAGAGAGAGAGCATATATTATAATTTATACATATAAAAATTTCTACTTTTTACATCCTTCTTTTTCATTTAAATTTCAAAGTAAATAACTGTTGTAAATTTTATAAAATTTTGTCTTGCATACATTAATCTTTTTGCCAAAATAAAAAAAAATAATTTATTGCCATAATTTCACGTAACATAAAGTTTGCGGCGTAAGTGAATTTTTTGTTTACACTTGGGCTTTATTCCGAATCATTTGCGATTTAACAATTCGCAATATTGTCTGCCGACCGTGTGCGTTCAAGATAATATGCGGAAGCAAGATAAGCCGCGTATGTATCGATTCCGTCGCCAACGCGCGTGTGTAACTTTCGGGTTCATAATAAAGCTTAGCCGATTCGTGGGCACGCGTGAGTGCACGGATAAGATAATAACACAACGAGGAAGTCTTCGCACGCACCGGCGCGGCGTCTCCCTCAGAAATTTTCCTCTTGGAAGGGTATGTATATACGTTACATACGCACGTCGGAGGTGAGGACCTGTGACATGGAGATAAGTTCGATGGGCTGGCAATATTGACCTTTCGACCCTCTGCCGTGTAAACTTGCGTACGGTTATCAGCATTTCCTCTTATCGAGATCCGCTCGTTCTAGAGATGCACACGGAGAACTTTATTATTCTCCTGAGTTATTATAATGCTGCATCAAACTGCATTCGCCTCATTAAATACGTAGAACGATAAAAATAACGCGATTAATGACCGCGAAGAGAGAGAAAATAACTTTCATTTCCGTGGGGCGACATCGAAAAACAACTTGCCACATAATAAATTTTGTTAGACTTGTAATATGACTCATGTGTTGGTGATTTCTTGGAAAATTCTTGGATCTTTATTATATGTGTATCTTGATCAGTTTTAATTATATTTCTATCTTTAATAATCTTATCCTTAATTATTTGGCTCTCCGATATACATATAAGAAATACTTCAATTTTATTAGTAGCTCTGTTTCAATGCACTTTGCGAAAAAATGTAAATCTTATTTAATCTCTTATTTAAACTAATTTAGCAAACTAATGTAACTATTATTTGTTAAATATGCTAAAATTTATTATAATAAATATGCTTTTAGCCGAAATTGTGTTAAACATTTTATCTATTTGAATGTAAGGTATATCCTTCACGGTTTAACTGTAGTGCACCGATAGTGTTGAATAAGTGTATCTGGTCACACTTGCTTTGATGATTCCGAGGTACTCGGGATGCCACGCGATCACTAGTGAATCAAGATGATCGACACAAGATCCATGCACTTGATATTCATGGGCGATTCATAGAGTGACACCCGGACTGATCGTTGGAAGAGGCTCTTCGTTATTGACGATGTAATGGATAGTTAAGTACATTATCCATCATGTGAAAGATGTAATAATTTGATACAAAATCAAAATAAAATATCGTTTTAGAAACATTAAAATTAAGCTATTAAAAAGAGTAAAAATTGTAAAATTAAAATTTTTTATTTCCTTACGATAGAGAGAATTGGATGTATAATTATAATTGTGCATAATAAATAATCTTTATTTTTTAAAAAATAAATGTTCTGCAATTATTTGTTACTAAATTATCTAAGAAAATATATAATTAAAAATCGAATGAAATAATGCTGATTAAACATTTATAGATGATCGACACAAGAGTCTTTCATGCACTTAAATATAAATCATGGGATAGATTCATTGGATGTATACCCGGACTGATCGTAAATAGATTTTTAATTATGTAATGTTCTGCAGTACATTACAAAACCAAACATGTTAAAAATATCGAGTCGATACAAAATCAAAATTATATAAAATTCGAATTGTTAAAATTTGCATTGATTAAAAAGAATAAAAATTCCTTACGATAGAGAGAATTGGATGTATAATTATAATTGTGCATAATAAATAATCTTTATTTTTAAAAAAATAAATGTTCTGCAATTATTTGTTATTAAATTATCTAAGAAAATATATAATTAAAAATCGACTTATGAAATAATGCTGATTAAACATTTATAATAATAAAAATTTTACGTTTTTGGTCATTTTAAGTTAAAATCGAATTTAAATCAATTTTTTGCTCCAACTTCTTAAATTATTAATACATTGTCTGAAATAATAGTCTTTCATGTATAGTAGTTTAAGGTGTTTATAACTTTTTATATCTAGACATTTCTGATGTCTAGACAATCGCATAAATATTTAATGCAAAAATTTATTTCTATTTTCTTATGTAGTTTCATGATTATTCAAGATACGTAGTAAAAGAAACACACCGAAGCACTGTATATAACGTTCTTATTACGAATGCAGTTGATTTCGTTGATACATTATTGAACTTCGAAATCCGATATTTATCAAATGGATTCTCTTGCCAAATATATGCGCTATCTGGATTCTATGGTCGTGTTTTTCATCGCGTTGCAAACCCATAACCGGCGCGGAGGGCTGTCCGTATCAGCAAATATACGAGCCGGCCGAAGCGTACGTAATTTTTTATGATACATCACGCACCGTTGGTAGATGACAGGCAAAACGAAACTCGTTAGAAATATCGAGTCGCGAGACGATTGTCCAGATATTATTAATAAAATTCGCGCATTGTACATATTCGTACATTGCAACAGAATATATTCCGAACCTTCATTTTATAAGAACTGATATTTTTGATTGAGTTGGCACATGTTATTATGATTAATAACTGAAAATATCTATGTTTTAATATTATATTAAATGATTGATAAATTATTAATCTTACATTATATGTAGTTACAAGTAAAATTTAAACAATATTACCTTTTTTTATCAAATCACATTGGTTTTCGTTATAGACAATTTTGCTCGTATGTCAGAGATTTATATAGAATTACTCAACACTTTTTTTCCTTTTAAAATATTAAAAATTATTTTCTGGCATATATACATATATATATATTTTTTTTTTAGCATAAAATTCTTGACAAGATTATATTGCTATGGAAATCCTAATGTCATATAATATGTTGCTTTGTTCTTTTAAGCTCAATTATCTTTGTTGGTTTAAAGTTTCCAATTTTAGAAACAACTCGTCCTCGTCTTCTAAATCTATATTTTAATGCAGGCTTTATATTATCGAGCCACAAAGAGTTAATCTGTCGAGGCGAGATACACCCACTTTGAATTTCGTGGAAGCTGCGTACGACCCATTTAATACACAAGTGGAATACCGTGCACCGTATATGAGCGAAACTACGAACGTAGATGGGCACCAACGGCATTATCCTTGGCAATTAGCGAAATTGCATTTGGCGTAGCGTATGTATCGCATATCCCGTCACTGCAAGGCGGCCTAAGGGATGTCTGCAGGCGTTTCTCCGTATCACATCCTCTTTCACCGTCGTTCCCTTTCGCTCTGTACGATTACTCTCCAATATACGGATTTCTCTCTTTCCAACAATCCCCCTATTCTCGCCGCTCTGTCTCTCTGCTCTTCTTCTCTCTGACCATCGTCATTTTCAGAGTAAATTGGCTATTGCGAGATACAGCGCAACAAACGGTTTTCTGGAAAATCCGTCTTAAACTATTGGCCTTAAAAGCGATCTTGTCCAAATCGTTTGATGGCCTCTGGCTGGTTTAATAATTATAATTGCTCATTACTAAAAGCAGCTTTATGAAAATATGTTTTAATAAATCAAATATGTTAACGGACTTTTTGCAAATAAAAATAATATATTTATATTTTTTAATAATTAAATTAAATATATGTAAAATAGAAGTAGAAAAATCAATGATTTTTAACAAAAGTAACAATTATATTGAAGCAGAATTTATCTTGCGCTTCTCACTAATTATTCATCCCAATTCAGAATGCCTGACTCTTGGCAGTATGACGATAATATCTAAATCAATTACTCTCGGTAGAGAAGTTACGGGATTAATTAATTCGTTTAACAGCGGAAGAATCTCCACCGACAGGGGTGTTCACCAGAAGACTGTTAAAAGGATAAGAAAATTTTATTGTTGGGATACATTGGCCCGGCTGGTTTCAACGAGAAACTGGAGATCAATGTACCCGGAGCGTTTACAGAATGTGTTTGGGAGTAAACGACTGGGGCGAGGGCGGATAAGATAACCTTCTCGAGATTCGTGCTTGCGAAGTGAATTACCGACCGACTCCGACCCTCTCTCGCGCGTTTCGCGCAATGAAATTCTCACGAAAGATTTTCCTGGTCGACGATGTAAATTTAGGATATCGGTAGCGCGAGGAGTTCCGCCGGTATCTCGAGGCTAAGTGCGGAGGTACGATAATTTATCGTTTCCCCTTCTGTCTCTCTGTGCCTTTCCCCGCCGTCCCCCTCCTACTGCCCCTCTGTATTATTAATCCCGCAA
Source organism: Tetramorium bicarinatum (assembly GCA_928718305.1). Taxonomy (NCBI): domain Eukaryota; kingdom Metazoa; phylum Arthropoda; class Insecta; order Hymenoptera; family Formicidae; genus Tetramorium; species Tetramorium bicarinatum. The sequence goes on along the minus strand of OV788324.1, from coordinate 6,360,067 downwards.
GATATCGAGCGAAACACGGAATCCTTGCAGAATTCTTTACGTGCAAAAGGAATAGTGTCATTAATAATCGGAATTACCTTTTATCTCGGTAAATTGCGCCGTGCACTTTCCGTCGCGCTTCCTCATCAATTTTTTCCACCATCTTCAAAGAATTTCACAAGAAATATGCAGAAAACAGTTCATAATGCTACTTCTCTAACGTCTCTGATTGTATATAATGCAACGTTGACAACATTATAAGAAATTATGATACCGAATGAAGTGCTTATCTTAAAATGCATAAAGATGTTACTAAAGGAAATTAAATCTTGCTTTAATATTTTGTTTTAATATTTTCTTGGAAAAATATAAAATGTCTCAAAAATGCAGAAATATCAAAATATAAATTTAAAAAATTTAATGTATTACAACGTGTTCATTGGGTGAAATCACATTACTGAAATATCAATCTCCTATCCGAAATGGCAATCGTTTCGGACACTATAAAAGATCATACGAAGAAGTAGAACGGTACGCTTCATCCATTTTCCAGATTATCTTCTACAGTAATACGGTAAATCCCGTCGGTCTCATTGCGGTAGATTCAGTTTCAGTCTCACGAATAAATTTAACCGACGCCTAGCGATGGCAGTACTGAGAAAAGGAAAAGGGCCGTACATACAAAGGGAGAGGCGGTAGAAGTGGTGCGAGTCACGAGCAAGAGAGACGTTCGCACGTTGCTCACTTTAGGAATACCTTAGCGGCTCAATCCCAGCCTGAAGGCACGTGGTCCGTCGAAAGAATGGCTCTAAGCGACGTCGGAGTTGCTTGAAAAAGAGAAAAAGAGACCCGCGGGAACGATTTCGCCCTGCCCTCGAAGAATTTCAATAACCACTTTTATTTCTATTACGCTGAAAATTTCTCGTTACTGCGGGTTTCCAACTGTCATTGTGGCAAAAAAAAAAGATAAATGTGAAACGAAACAAGATTGTTGTAATGACAGTCAAAAACTTTTTCTGATTTTTTGGAAGTCTAAGACTGATATGTTTTACACTGTTTGATAGGCTGTAGCAAGTTACTAAAAAAAATGAGTTTTTATTCGATGGGATTATCCATTTAATGCTACTTTAAGTGTTTTGTGCATTATGCTTTATGGAAAGGAAATTTTTTGATAAATATATTTTATATATAATACAATATATAATTTGTTTTAAATGTATTTTGAGTATTTTGGTGAAGATGCAAAAAAATAAAAATATTTTAAAGTTAAGGTAATGTGATATACCGTAATACATAATTCAAAAGCTAGGTAAATATCTCTATGTAGCAAAATTATTGTGCGCTCTGACCTTAATTACATCGGTCTATCATAAATATTTCGCTGATATTCTTTCCCTTACTATGCAACATTTCTAAGGCCGGTATTTATAGTCGTAACATGACTTTTATATCAGAAAAATTTATTATATATGTATTTGGAACAGAGACAGTTCAGTAGTGATTAAAGATCAACGAGTGTGTTCGACTGGGGAACACAATTACTTCCGTGAAACTTGACGTTATTAAAGTATAGTATCGATATAAAATATTACAACAACAATTAGAATTTTATCTTTATGCATAATAATCGTTTCGCTTCTTATATTTAAAGCATTATTAAATAATTTCTAATTTAAATCTGATTTGTTAATTGTCTCTATTTCAATATAAAATATTATACTCTAAATATTTTACTTGATATTCCCAACTATAAATATAATTTTAAATAATTAAGCATTAACTTAAAAGCTTTTCATGTTTTGGCAATTGTTATTTTTAACTAGTTTTACAATAGTTATTGGTATTCATATATCCTCCTGAAAAATATTTCATCATACTTGCATATTTGCATCATATGTATTCATTTTTTCATTACCGATTTTCAAATGAACCTTGAGCGAAATATCAATTCTTGACAAGAAAAAGATCAATTTTGTGAAAGGCGAAATATCAATTCTAAACAAGAATGCCAATCCATCAATATAGAAAGTAATATAAAATCAATAAAATACCAAACTATTTTTACATGTACATATCATGATTTTATATATATTTTTTTTTTCTGTCATTCTTTATCACAAAGATAGCTACAATTGTACATTCAATCCCAAATATAAATATCTAATCTTTACTGTAATAAAAATGTTCGTGAATTAGAACAAACAAGAAATCGGGTTAGATGATATTGATTTCAATAAACCAAATATTTATCCACTAGATTAAAATGTATATTTGACGTATAAATTTTTTTACAAGATTTTTGAGGATGCTCTAAATGTTAATATTAAAGCAATAACCAATGTGCACAAATATTTTATATTTTCGATACAATTGTATAGAATTTATACCAAAAAAATTGATACGATAAATGACGGAAGTAATTTCCTACAATTCGAGTCAAATCTCGAATAATCTCTCAGAATAATATAACAAGACAAGACTGACAAGATTTTTTATTTTGCATAGAAAGAATGCAAAATATAAAAAATTGTATTATTGTCAAATAGATGTTTATAATTTTTTTATGTCATTATTTCGAGTTGTCTTTCACGTTTCAAACACCCCCAATATTTAAACACTTTAAGATAATAATAATAAAACACTTTAAAGAAACAAAGTTTGTAGTTTCTTATGTAAGAAATATAAATATTAACAAGTATAATAGTTATAATCCTAAAATATAATTTGATGCTGTAATTGCGATTACTTAATTTCACATAGATAAGCATTTTAAAGGAGTTTAACAATGAAATAACACGTATTTGTTAGGGAAGTTGCTTCGTATTTTCAGTAGAATCTTTTCTTATCACACCAGCGGCATATGCAAATTACTATTCTTATCGGATTGAATGAGAATAGATTATACGGAACGAATTAGATTATACGCGCGCGGCACGAATAAAAGTGATTTTCTCTCGGGCTTCCTTCGTCGATTCCGATACGAGCGCGAAGTTCGTCGGTGATTTGTGCCAATCAAATAGCACGCCAATTTGGCGCATTCAATCCACCGCACGCACGCGCGACTAAACTTTCTCGATGCAACTCGTGCGAACGTGCGAAGAAAGAAAATGCAGCCTGGCAGGCCGTCGCTCACGCGAGCATTGAAAGATTATCGTATGAAATTTATTTGAGGGGGCAGGCGAATTCACGAGCGCGCGCTGGCATGTGTCAATCTTCGAAGCTTGCTCTTTCGCATATTACGGAATTTATTTTTTCATTAATTGCGGAATTGTAGGCAGAAGCGTGAAAGCGGATTAAACGACGAGTCACGTCACAAAAAGGCGGTATTATTTTATTTTATTTTAAGAGCGCGACGACGTCATTATAGTAACGCGCTGTAAAAAGGAACGCGCGATAAAACTATTGACAAGTTTTTTTCTCGCGCGAATATTCTCACGTGCGACATATCTTCGCGTAATGAAAAAGTTCTCGTCAATTTGTTACTATCGCCGAAGCGAGATCGAAACGTGTCTCAATTTGCACCATTCACTGTACATTCCGTCAAGCTTTCCTAACGTATCTGCGAAGAAGAAGGACGCCGTCGATCGCACAAATGCAACGAAAGATTATCGTGCGAAATTTATTCGATCGGGCGAGATTGCCGGAGACGAAGCTTTCCTTCGCGTGTCTCTGTATTAGTGTATGTGTGTGTATATATGCGGAAGTTCATACACGGCGACAAATCAATCGAACCGTAACAACTGTCACGTCCTTGCAACGTAGAAAATGCATTATAATGCATCGCGAAACGTGCGCGCGATTTCAATCGGCAGGCGCGAATTTATGGCGGATCGGGATCGCATTCGGTTGCTCTAAATTGATTTTCACAAGAACAACAGAGTCAAACTGGGCGCTATAGTTAACTTTGCAAACCAGGTCACTTTGATGCCACGCATGCATACCATCGTTCCAAATTTTCTAGTATCTAGGATATCTATAGGTAAATCTACATATCTACATATGTAGTAGTTTATTAATGTCTTCTATAAAACTGTTAAAAATGCTAAAACTACGTAAAATGAAACGAACAGTTAGCTTACATTTAATTTTGCTTCTAATCTTTATAAATCTCTAATCTGCCTCTAAAAAAATGATACCTTAAAAAAGTTGCGTTATACTGCAAGGGCAATTTTGTAATTACATTTATAAATTATGATTTTTTTTATTGTAAAAATTTTCCTAAAATTTAATTATGTTGTTTCACGATTCTTATTTATTAAAACTTGTTTAATTTCGCAAATTCTTAGACAAAAAATAACAGATAACCAGAAATTGTATCGATTTTACGATTCTGTGCTGTCGCGAGATCTCTTTCGATATTATGACTTTTATCATGAAATGAACGCTACATCGTCTGTTCCAGGCTTTCTTCTCAAAACGAGATTTGGTAAACTTGAAGGCGCGATTCTTTTATCACGGCATTGACTGATCACGCAAAATCCAATCTATGGGAGTCGCGCAGAAGGCTTTCTTACGAGTCTCAAGATGCAATCACGGTGATCTCTGAACCGGCAATACATCGATAAATGCACCTATGAGCTTTATCGACGAGGCTATATGTGCGCATATACGTTTTCTTACTATACATCGCTATGTATATCCCCTGAATATGATGTCCCCGTATGGTATAACCGTGCTACGAAGCATTCCCTTTGAAGTACGTGCCCCGATCTCATTTTATGAGAAAACATGTGGTAAGGGATCTAATATTATCGAGGCAATAAGTACATCCGAGATTGCTCGCGATATATGCCTCGCTCTTCCCCCGGTGATCAGCGACGGGCGTCGTAATAAGTATGCAGTAATTTCAAATTTTTCGAATAACCCGACGGAATTCTCGAAAAATCACTTGTTTCCGATATGTGCGGCCGTGTACTCCCTATGGTGCAAGCCACGAACGCAATTTCCACGTTCCATCCGTTTTATTTCCGCAATAACCTCCGGGCTGTTATAATTTTTCGTCCTACCATTTTTAACGAAATTTTGTAGATTTATCTATGCTGATTGAAACATCGAGATATTTCCTGGATTTCCACATTTTCTCCACATTTCTATGTACATATCGATACACGTGTACGCCGGTCTCAGATCTGTTCTGTCGTTCGTTTTTATAAGTACTGTTTTCAATCTGTGGAGGTATTTTTTTCAAATGTATATATACATCATATTTTGAAACTCATCTCTTATTTTTCTTAAGATTATGTCCAAATTATTTAAATAATTCAATCGTTTGTAAGTTGGCGATAAAAAGGAAGACATAATTTCTCTTGATATTTTTCTTACTCTAATGAACAATGATATAATTATCGTTGTAATTTCAACAATTATTTGAAGTTCTACAAGAGGTACATATACGCAATTGAAGCCGTAATAAGGTGCTCTGTGTAAATCAAGACTTGCGGTGGATTGTGCGATGTTGCTAGAATTTCCCATCTAGTTCGAATTACTCGCCGATTAATGACAATTGTTTCTCCGAAATGAGTTGGCGAAAATTGTTAACCGACTTTTGCCATATACTGGACGGTAATTCCTTAATGTCGGTCAATTATTGGCCACAATACTCGACAGTTATATAATTAGCGTACGCGAAGTCCGTCTAATCGTGTTTGTGTGGAGTTTAATCTTTCTTGTATATAGCAATCATGTGCAAATGTAATAATTATTTTTAGATTTTCTCTAGAAAACATGATGAAGGTACATAATAAGGGATAAAATAGACTTAAAAGTCAATATAGACGGCGCGATAGATAAAAGATGTGCGAAGGGGAAAAGATGTAAGCAGCGGATGGCAGAAAAGAGCCGAACACAGGAAGAAGACATATTGTTTCTTCTACAGAGAGGAGGATAATGGAGCTCGCCTGTCAGATCGAGTTATGTCCTCCGCACGGATATAGAATACCTTATATTTTTTCCTTCATCGCGCCAACAATAAGAACGCGAGCAAAAAGATCGATAGCAAACTTACACAGAATGATTGCGATTATAGGATCTCGATTACTTTTTATTTTGTAATTTTATATTTAAATTTCCTCTAATTTTCCTCTAATTTTTCTTAAATTTCCTCTAAAAAAAGATACGCTTATTTTCGAGATTACGACAAAATTGTGAAGCGACAATTAAACAAAGTATAGAGATGTAAATGATAAGATGTTCAAAATTAGTTAAAGCGTTCGCGCAATAGATTGTTAAATTTTCAGTCGATAAAGAACGCGATTTTTGGCAATTACATTAATTCCAGCCATTTCGTAGCAAACGAAGTGGGTTAAAATAAGAACGAAAGGATAGAGACTGGGTGTTATATTGTGAAATGCACAAGACCCGTCGCGGACCAAATTGCCAACGGCACCGCCTGCGGTCAGCGGCTCGAAGGCCGTTCTCGTCGTGTCGCATGCGAAGATCGGGCAAAAATAGAACGAGAACAAAGTGGTGCTCTTTATGCGTGTCCAGCCGGTAAACACGCCGCGTACAACTGCATTGCGGAAGCGACGACTTCCGTGCCTCGCGGGAGCAAATGAATTCCATTTGTCATTGTGCCGCGTGTTTTTTTTTTCGTATCTTTATTAGAATTCCGCGCGAGATAAGATATGGATAAGTCAAAAAAATTTCGCGTTTATCTTTATAATTCGGAATTATTCACAACTATTTTATGTTATTAAATTTTTGCTTCTTTGTTGGATTGCATTTAATTTAAGCATTCAATTAGTAGAAAAGCTAGCTTGTTTCTGTATGTAAATTCTATTTTAGACGATTTGTTATTTATGTTAGCATCCAAAATTTTATTTATAATTTTTGTACCGTATAATATAAGAAAACATTTAAAATAAAAAATAACAAAAGTACGGCATATACATCTACCTAGAATTTTGTTTTAAAATTGAACGCAAATTATGGATCCTCTAAAGAGAGTTTAAGACTTCATTAGTATTTTAAACAAAAATTCATTCGAAATAAAGTTAGATTATTATAAAGTAAGTAACAAAAGTATTATAAGAACATTATAAATTGTTAATAAATTTATGACAATAATTTTGAAATTAAAATTCTTATTTAGTATAATTACATATATAAAATCATAAAATATACATAAAATATATTTTAAACTTTTATAATGCATACGATATGATTTTTATTTCTGAAAAATGCGTCACAATGGTCGATGCCGTGATGTATCCTGTATTTTCAATGAGCAATTTCAATTCTTCCTCTCGTTTCAATCCTGACATTTTCCAAAATTTTTATGTGACATTTTCTATGTGACATTTTATCATCGTAAAAAAATGCTGATAATGAGAAAAAAAAATTCTTATAATCCAGTGCTTAATGTATCAAAAATACATAATTATATTATTATTTCGCCATCGTTGTTGCAAATAAAAAAAATAATTCTCTAATAAAAGCCACATATACTTGTTGTAAAATATTCGCTGGCGTGAGTTATCCGACAGATACTTTTCACTCTGAGCCTTCTATAGTGGCAAACGCAAAACTTTCGACGGCGTTGTTCCCTTCGTATCGAGGAGCGTGCATGCCGGTATATCGAGAATGACATGCCACCCTTGTCTTATTCGGCGGACATTTCTGACGTGTTTCTCGTGAGTTTCGTATCAATGATGGAGCACGTCAATTTCACGATAGGAGAGCGCCGTGGAGAAGTAGCGGTGGCTGCCCTATCGAGTTTCCATTTTCCGGACAGTATGCCTTACAACGTATGCCGTCGTTTACTTATTTAACCGTTATTTCACCCTCTCACTTACCGGCCACCGACACTGCCGTCCTCCACGGCACTCGCAACCGACCGACTTTTCCTTCCCTTTGGCAGCTCAAGATGATACTCTTACTCGAGCCACGAAATATTTAATGACACACCTTTTCGATCGTCCGTATTCTACCTTCTCGGGCGTTTCTTCATTTCTAACTCATCTTGTCCAGCTCCCACCTTTCGTTCGTGTTATTTGCTACAAATTACATCGTTATCGACCATCATCAAAATCCTTTTAACACAAACGACATTATATTTCTCATCATATGTGTATATACTTTATATGTAATCGTTTTCAATCGTTATAATTGTCTTCTGTCACTTTGTGACGATTTAATACATTAATCAATACAAAATTATTAATTTAAATATATTCAAGATTATATACTATATATCATAAAAATTAGTTAATTAAGACATTGATATATTATTATTAATTCTGAATTGTCATTAACGATATAAATTAATCAAAGTCAAATGGAAGCGTAATATTTCTCAGTTAATTACGCCTTTATGTTTCTATTTGTGAACCTATGCTGCCATGGGTATCCCAGCGTGACACATAGTTCAGTGGTTAACATTAATGCCTCTTCAATTAACGGCATCTATTCCAGATATGTTGTATTCATTGAGCAACGCTTTGAGTCAACCGATAGTCCCGGGTGTAACCAGAAATGCCGTGTAATATCGCCAAGGGCCACGCATGCCGCTATAACGTAACCATCCTCAAACGCCACCAATTCGATAACCCAATGAACATGTTGACGATAGAACGCATCTATTGCGCACAATTCAATCATCGCGTATAATTAATAAAGACAATGCGATCCATTGCAAAAGAAGGACGCAGATCAGGTGAAATTTGCTTGCGTTATTTAGCCTGATAATGTATTTGGATATTTTATCTCTGTTTCAAAGTAAATCAATATTTTAATTTTAAATTTATAATTTCATCAGTTAAAGGATTTTGAAACGTACTATTCTTTTTTTCTTATTTTTTATTATTATCAGATAATTTTAAAATTTGTTTTTTAATTGAAAATTTATCACAAACCAGCGTTGCGTTGCACTTTCTAGTATTATATTTAAATATACACGTAAAATGTGTGTGCATTATTATTAATGATTCGAATAAATTAATGTTAATGCAAAATAAGAGAATTAACGAGGCAAGAAAATTGGAGGTAATCGTGGGATGACTAAAATATTATGAAATTAGAGACGTATCTATATTTGGCGTTACGAGATAGACCTGTTTGTCATTCGTAGTATTTCGTGAAACACGGGTTTACACAATTTCTTGAGCGTGACTGTAATTCTTAGGTTACACAGCGCAAGCTCTATTAGCTTGCAACACATGCGCGTATGTCGGGTGCATTTGGGCAAAATCCGTTAGTTCAACATTCCGTGTAGTCACGTGGCGCATTTACGGCGTAACTTTCCAGATTAGATCTGGCGCGCTACATACGTCTATATCCACATGTGGATTCAAGTCGAGAGAGCGTAGATAGAGGTCGAAGTAAAGTAAAAGGTGCCGCGAAAGGGTAGCGGTGGGCGCGTAAAGCCGCTTTCGGAGAGAATATTCGTTGGTAAAGTTTGCCGGCGAAATGAAGTTGGTAAGTTTTTAAATTTCGCCGTGCCAACTCCGGAATATAGATCCTTGGGTAATCTTGCGCGAATGTCCTCGCGCCCACAATGCTCCGGTCCCTTCGAATTCGCCGCGTCGCACCAAACTTTTATACGCGCGCACGTAATAAATCTCAAAATTTATTACATGTAATAATCACATCAAATTTATTCGCGCGAATGCGTGAATTCTTAAATCACGCTTAATTCTTCAAGTGACAGTAATATATTCATTTCTCAAGACAGACATCAACATCGACAGCGGATGCTGGCTCGTAGTTTCATATACAGCATTTCGCATTCTCTGATTTGTGGCTGAACAGAATATTTCTCAACTTACTGTCTTTTTACTGCACTATATTTTAGGAATTGAGTTCTTTAGTGCGCCAATAAGCGAAAAGAAATTTTTTGCAAGTAAAAAATGAAAATAATGCAACTTGCCTAAATTACTGATCTAAGTTTGAGAATCAAAACACTTTTAGGAGCTAGTAAAAAATGATAATTTTGTGGAATTTTTAACACTATTTCTGAAATAAGACCTTTAGTACACATATAAATTTTTCCTTATAATATAATCTTAAAAATCAATTTCTAAAATATTTGACAGTAAAAAACAGCCTATGATAGAAAGTATCGTTTCTTTATTATATTATATTATAGAAAATTATGAAAAATGTTGGAAATTGTAGCATTCATGTTGTTTTAAACTGCCAAACGCTGTATACGTGAATTTTAGCGGAAAATATGTACACGCGCTCTGCAAAAATAGCCTCTTATTTGCGAAATGTATAATGCTTGATCGTTGACAAAAAAAAGCCGAATACGTGATTATGTTCCACACATAGAGGACGATTTTCAGCTTGAATGCCCCACGGTTAAAAAGAGCTATATAAATTCAATGTTCAAAGCTAAAAGCATGAGGAAAATAGGTATGCACTCCTATTTTGTTGACAGTACTTTTTTTAAATTGAAGGTAGTTTCAGCTATCTATCTCGGACAATCGCGCGCCACGTCGACTATTCGCGTTTGATTTTGAAATGGCGAGTTGGCTCTAAAGATTCTCGAATACTCTGAAATCGGCGCGATTTCGATTGTCGGCGACGTGCTAACGGTCAGTATATTGTGCGCGAACGGCTTGCGAATGTAAATGTCTTTAAAGTGGACCGCAGGGCAGCCTCCTTGGAGGGTGAATCGCTCTCCGGGCTCATTTCGCATTCGGCGCATCGCTACCGCTCGCACGGGCGCGTTCGCGTTCGCGTATTTGTTAATAATTCTCGGAAGATAGTTTGATGCGGAGCCATACTGTGGTAACGCGCGCGGACATTCGGACACAGCCTAAGGGGTTGTCTCCGTCGTAGCGGCGCAGCATCACCCCAGTCTCTCCCTTCCGCACTCCCTTCCCTCCCCCTTGGCCACCCTCCCAAGGATGGAAGGGTTTGCGCTTAGTTGCGGCTTAATGTGCGCCCTCCTCGCAAGGCGCACGTCGTCGCGCTTCGAAGTTCGCTTATGCGATGGTGCGGGTGGTTAGCGAACTTAAAGTCAATCTTGGGTTATGCAAACGCTTATGCTTGGTAAAACGCTCGCTGCGGGCGAGATTCCGCTAACTCGCCAGAGAGAAGGAGGGTACGAGAAGAGCAGAGAAGGAGAGAGAAAGTGTGTGTGTAGGAAGAAGAGAGAAGAGAGAGGGTGTGAGAGAGAGAGAGAGAGAGAGAGACAGGGTGGGAAAATTGGCTCTGATATAGAGCGTTTTCGAAAGTTAAAGGGCCCCATCTGCCCCAACGATTTCGCAGACTGACCGTTCCAACCTAATCTGACCGTAGCTTCGGGGTTATTGATGGATTTGCATAGCGAGGGGAGGAAAGAAACATCGAATAGACGGCGTACACGGCGGTCTTAATTGGATCGAATTGCGTTCTGGCTGCGGTTCACTTGCTTGTCACGTATTGTGCGCGTGTTACGCCGGCGCATATCATTGTTATAGGCGATCGTTACATGCTCCGTTGTACGTGTAAGCTGCGATTTTTACGAGCGAATCGAATTCGCGTAAATGTGCCGCGGAGAAAAATATCGGAGCGAGTATGAAGAAATGAAAGCCTGTTTTGATATTTACGACAGCATTCCGGAATATTTTTCGTTTTATGCATCTGTTAAAACAAATCTCTTATAAACGTGATTCTTTTTTTAATGCTTTACCTTTTTTTCTTACAGTCAAAACTCATCATTCTTTATCTTAAACATTAACAATCAAATATCGATTCTATCGTTTTTTATCTAATATACAAAAATTTATTAAATATTCTTTGATACTTTTCAAATTGGACAGATCAAATTAATACAACAGAAAACAAGTAACTGATTATATTTAAATAATCTTTCTCTCTTTTTCTCTGTCTTCAGAACTTTGCATTTATGTTTCCTCTAAAAATTTACCGATTATTGATACTAAATTCAATTGTGCACGAAAGATACGCAATAAATGACGCTATAATTTGCGCGATCAATACGTCGAATCGTTCTTTTCCAGACAATTCGTTCAATGTAGAAAGTGAGATTTAGTTGAAAAGCGCAGTAACTCGTTCGAAGGGTTTCGGCGCGAAGGAATAGTTAAATCGACTTTACAGCATTTCCCAGGATCTCCGAGTTCTCTTCCAATTTTACTGCTATCGATGTTATATTATGTTACGTGTATTCTATGTACGAAAAACTCGACCGTAATAAGAAATTTTTATAATATGGATCTTAATAAAGCTCATAAACACGCGCGAAAATGTTCTCGTTACGTATTCTTATTCCATTAAATTGAATAACACGATTGTCTGAGAGAAAAAAATTGTGATGGTTCTATCTTCTTTATCTTTTTATTCATTAATATGGTCGTTTTATAAATTAACACCCGAAACACCAACTTATATAGAACACTTGCTTGTTCGATTCAGTCTTAGACTTTATGCACAAATTCGTTCTTCGCATGATTGTATAAATCGCGTAAAAGTCATTTTGCTATCACTTCGTGGTCCCTATTTGACGTTTATTAACGTACGTCATTAGTAAGCGCAGTTGAGATTTAGTTACGCAAGAAAGCTTTAGTTGAACAAACATATTTTATGCAAATTTAACGTAAAAATTTAATTTTCATAAAAATGACGGACGAGTAAGGTACGTGAAAACAATTGAAAGTTAGGATAATTGTGAATTATGATAATTAAAAGTAAGAAAATGTTGTGAATTGTAAAAACGGGAAACTTCGAAAGTTATAAATTGAAATGATTAGAAATTATGAAAATTGGAAGTTGTGGAAAAGTTGATAGTTAAGACTTTGAATTTTTTACTTTTTGAAATTGACTCGAGTATTTTGCTTTTTTTTTTTAATTTCTCCTTCTCTCTCTCTCTCAAAACTTCTGCTAAAGATTTATTCTCACAGCGATGACGAACATAAACATGCAAAATTAAAATGATAATGAATTTTTTAATTATCTAAATGAGAAAAAAATTATGATTTTGTTATATGTTTTATGCTCTATGTGACTGTTTAAATCTGACGTTTAAAAGAGCAGTTAGTATTTATAATGAGCAAGATATTAAAAATCAGTCAAATGGTTTTAATATTTAAAAATATACATCTGATAATAAGCGTCCTAAACATAAGTTGTATCGCTACTATTTAATCAAACGTAATTATGAGATAATTTCGACTTTCATTCAATCGAGTAGCGCCAATTCGTGACGGTTTGTGGTCGATAATCCGTTACCATGGGACACGAATGGTAAATATCGTTCAACATTAATAGGTCAAGCCATGTGACAAAATCAATTCAAGTGATATTTTATTTTATGTTTTTTTTGTATGTTTTAGTCTTTATATATATTTTTTTATCGACGTTTTTGGCGCGATTTCAAAATTCTTCTCGAGTTATATACATCGGCTACGTCGATTTACGCGGAGGAGCACGTGTAGTTCGCATCATCGCTTCTGCATTGAAAAGCAGAAAAGGCTGGTGGTTGTTCGTGACAAGGTACGTCCAACAAGAAACGTGATTCCAATTGAAATCTTCGACTGAAAACTTCTCGCGGTCATTCGTCTTTGTCTTGGAAAGCGCGAGTCATACGTAAATCGAAAAAATATCGTATTTTTCTCACTCGGCTTCGACATTCGGACACATTTGTAGCAACAAGCGTTTCGCTTTTCATGAGAAAATACCATTTTCACTTTAATGACGTATTTTAATTATTACTGAAAAACGTTACATTGCCAACTCAATCCCTTATCCCTAGAATTACATAATTCTCCTACAACCGTAACAATTTTCAACATAACGTCATTTCTTAAATATTAAATTTCTTTATACATTATATAATTTAAAAAAATGAATCACTTTTTCATTTTTATAAGTAAATATTATAAAATAAATATTGGAGGCAGCGCGTTACTACATCTTTTTCTCTCTTTTGTTATTGTAGTTTTGATAGAAAATTAAAAAATTTATTTAATAAAACAAGAAAGAAAGTATAATAACGTAATGTCAACTTAATCGATTTCTATTGCGATAATTAATCAATTTTGCCATTATACGTATGCGCTATTATTATTAGTTCAAAGACCGAAATACATATTACAAAGTTACTATTTCAATAGATTAAATGCGCGTTTATCGATTTCGGCATTATGCACAGTTGGCTCGCAAAATGATGCCGATTCCACGCGTCACCGAGCGTTAATCACTTCAACCTGAATAAAATTACGGGTCGTTTTGTGTGGAGCGTCCGTGCGCTGAATTGTGCACCACTAATTACCGTTGCGTTCTCGCCGTTGTTATCCAACCATGCGGCGGACGAATACGTGCATTTATCTCCCCGGTTTTAGCTTTGCGAATCTCTTACGAATAATAGCCGGGAAAGACCGTCGTTAAAATATAAAACAAATGACACTGAACGAATAAAAAGAAAGATGAATCCCCATTAAAGATATTAACAGATTTCAATCTTAATCGCTTTATGCGTACATTGGAACTTTCTACAACACTGAAATATCTAAAATATAACATTTTAAACATTTTTCTTCTATCCATTAGTAAATCACATTAATAACATGTTATTTTTAATGTCATTTACAACATTTATACTTTTAATATGCTTTTAATATGCTTTTTAATATTTAATAATAAATTAAAATTAATTAAGACTTATTTTGTGCATTGAGGGAAAATGTCGGTAACGGTTCATATTATTTATCAATTATATTGTAATAACAAAAAGACATTTTCAATATTTTCGTGATTTTCCTTCATATATTAATGGACAAATATCAATTCACGTGTTCATTTTATTTACGATGATGATATTCGCTCTGCGCCGAAACGTTGGCAGCTCAATAATCCTAGCATTCACGTTATTTCTAGCGTCTAATTAGCGGATCATTTAAGTCAAGCTTCGCGGCTGCAGTCAACAATGCGTTGCGCGTCTTAAGCTTTTAACGCTTTGATGCGCGACTCCAATTTGGTGAATCTTCCGCTCTTGCTGAATGGTATGCCTCGATGAATTTCGTGGCAATCAAGTTAATTCCTCTTTCGCGAATGCAATATTCTACACTAGTATGTAATACTAATGAGGCCTTTGCAATCCCCAGTTATTCAATCGAGTAGTCAGAATATGTCGCAAACAAACTTTATTTCATGAATCTTCCGTATTTAACTAATAACATATTAATATTCAGTTTATATTTTTTTAGTTCTTTATAGATCCATATTTATTGTATGTATAACCAATATTTGAATATGTATCAATTACGTATTTTATTTTTATCTATCTTTCCTATGAATTTAAAACAGTTTATAAGAACTTTAATCGTATATTACAAACACGTACAAAAATGTTTATGAGCAACATGTCATTTCACAAAAAAAAATTTGGTAGAAAATAAATTCAAGCTGTAAAAAGTAAACTTTGAAGTAGAGAAAAAATTTATTAATTTAATAATTTTAATTATTAAAATTATAATATTAAATAAAAATTTTCAGAAAATAGAAATTAAAATATCTCTTTTTTGGAGAATATATAAAACATGAATAACAAATAAAATTATTAATAGCTTGGCTTTTCTCGAATGTCTCTTTCCAAAATAAAAATGTCTGGCATCGCTGGCAATTTGTGAAGTCAATATTATCGAATGGCATTATAATAAAATAATTGGCTTTAATGCTTGGCAAACCGTTAGACAATAAAAAATAGAGTATTATTGACTATTCAGCGAGATGGTCTAGATACTATAAATTAGTTTCAGACTAATTGCATTCGAAATCCGCTTAATTTCTCTCTACTTTGAGTCGAGAGATTCTCAAGCCAATTGATTTTTATTTTCATCAATCAACCTCGTCCCTTCGTCCATCGTTCTGGTTCACCGCTATCACCGTAAAAGTCGAGTTAGTTTAATTAGTCTAGGGACTTGCACAGAGACAGTTTGCAAAGTGGGTGCCCCACCTATATATAACTTCTAATAATAAATGAAAATAGAATTGAAGTTAACTGCTTTTTAATATACTTTCCATATTATCTCTCTCTCTCTCTCTCTCTCTCTCTCTCTCTCTCTCTCTCTCTCTCTCTCTCTCTCTCCATCTCTTATTTTTATTCATCTCTACCTCTATAAAACTATTCCCAATTTTTAATATTTTTTTAATTATTAAAGATTATTTTGCGATCACGTTATTCTTGATTATAAAAGGAGTTTGATGACGCGAACGCGGTTGGCCATCGGTCGTCAACTACAATGCAAAATTCATCTCTGTAAACGATTAATAATTGGTTGGCGTTATTGATGTCGCGTTTGATCGACGTGAATTAGCTTCTTCCTAGCAAACTTGTCATTAAATATTTGCGTAATTGGTGAATAACGTTGCGTTAGAGAGCAAGCTAATACAAAATCTCTAAATCTCAAGAGACTACGGGTTAGCCGGCTTACTAGTTCGATATTGCGATATTAGTAGGATCTCTGAATAATTCATTTGGCGTTACAGTGCCATTAGTATCGTACTCTACAGAATTTGACGTAGACAGTTAATTTGACGCATAACGACTGAGATATTTAGCTGCACTGGGCATACAATTATATCATTCTGGCTTTCATTTCTCTCTGTCGCGTAAACACAAGTAAAACGCCACCGATATCCAAAATGAAATCTAAACTCTGGAAAAAAATATTCTAACATTGTCTAAATATTCTAACATAGTCTATTACTAAACGTAATTGAGAATGGTTATTAAAAAAAATTGTGATTTGATGAGTCAATAACGCTAAACCGCATATACAGTCCATGTTTGAAGTAAAACTAATTTAAGATATAACAATAGCTATTCGAATTGGTACTGTCGATCAAACCAAACGATGTTGCAAACAATTATATAAATAAAAAATAAAATGCATGCATATATGCAACAAATAGTATTTTTTTCAAATAGAATTTATGTAAATATAATTTTTTCAGAAAAGATTAGAATAAAATAATTAATCTAAACTATTAAAATATTTTTAATTGTTTGAAGAATATTGAGAAATGATAAAAAAATTGATATTTAACGTATTTATTTAATGTACATAACTCATAATTTGTAACACTGTTAACTTCTTTAAAAAACTGTAACAAGTGTAAGAAATTAAATAGTAATTAGTAAAATGAATATTAAATCCAAATTTATATTTGTTTATAAAATACTGTAGAATGTTAATGATATTTTCGAAGAGCAAGAGAAATAAATAAATAACAGTGTAGATAAATTTAATAAAAGTTTGCACATTTCGAACATGATAACGGAATCATTTTAATTTAATTAGTTTAATTAATTTTAATTTGTTTGACTTATATATTTCATCACATATTTAAGATTTTAGAGAATGTCAATATTTTCATATCGATCATTTAATAATTCATTTATTTGTCCTTATTTTGCGGCATCTATCAATATGAGCAATATCAGCAATTTAAAATTAAATAAAACTTGATATGAGAGATGCTAAATTTATAAATGCTATCAGGTATTTTAAAATTCAATCATCGAGGCGATACGCTTTTATCAATCATCAAGACGATACCGTTGACTTGTTTACAATTCAATACGTAATGTCATTCCATAAGACCCTTCAGTGGTCACCCTCGTCGTCACTGTTATACGCTTACGTTTGTAATCCTATAAAATAATTCCCCAAAAGCGCAGCCGGGGCTGTTCTTGCAATGTTCTCCAACACGTTCTGTTCGCTATCAGACACGGCCGATCGATCTGATTGAATCGCGACTCGGACGTGTCCTTGGTGCGTTTGCGGGAACACGCACACTGGAGGCAAATGAAATTCCCAGCCTGTCGAAAACAAGTTTTATTTCGTGGCACTTCGGTCCGATTGGGGGGCTGCGAAGGGGCGTTGCGGATTGTTGCGCTAGGCGAAGGGTTGCGGGGTCGGGTGTACGGAGGGATTCGAGGGAGTCGAGAGAAGAAGAGGGTTGATAGAGCCCCCGCTCTCGACGATGGGCGACGAGAGTTTCCATTCTTCGATGAAACTTCTTGGCAACTCGTTTGAACGCCACGACCAGCCTCTCCACTTTCTTCCGGATCTTATTTTGCTCGCCGCCGCCGCTGCCGCTCGCGAAACTTTTCCCGATTCCTCAGAGGTGTAACATAATATTTTCGCGGCTCGGCTGGGGACCGCAAGAACCGCGCGTTGGAATAACGCGGTTATCGAGTTCCGGGATTTTAACGTTATCAAATTCGTTATCGTGCTCAAAGCGATTACAAGGTTAGCATTGTGACGTTTTCTTGAAGAATCAATTAATGTATCAATTGCTACGAAGAGATCTGCTGACAATTAACGTGTGAATATTGCTTTTTCAAAGCATTTTTAATTGTCTTCTGATTAAAAGAAGACGCAAGCGTTATATCGCTTTCACATTTTTTAAGAAATGAAATACTCATAAAATGCTGTCATAGTTGCAAGTATGCTTAACTTAATTAATCAGTGTTAAAAATATGATACTACTTGTCGTTTATGAAGAATATGTGTTTTAAACAAAACGATTATTATTTTAGACCTGACGTTTTTTAGTCGTGCTGAAAAAAGGCAGTACCTTGTCGTCGATGCAATAAAGAATGAGGACGATGTTTGCCAAGTGGATTCATTATCATTTAACAAAATCGTTAGGCGATCGGGCTCGCCTGGCCGGAGAAGTCCGCGTCGGAATGGCGAAAGTGTGAAAACACGTTGTCGGCAGACTAATTAAATTTCTGCATTATTACGAGGACGGCCGTTTCTGCCACTCGGCGAGTTTTAATCTGGCAGAGTAATATCTTAGGCTACATTAGGTCTTACCCTCCGCACCGAGTGGTGGGTAGGGTGGCAGTCGGTTGAACGGGAAGATAGGGGGTTAGCAGAGGTGGTGGTGTGGCAGAGGCCCGGCATAAGCCGTCTGCCTGCCGGCTAATCAATGATTCAACTCGCCAATTACGGAGGCGCCTCGAAAAATATCCTCTCTCCACCCGTTCCCCTGCGCCTTCCTAGCACGCCTGAAATATTCACAGACCTTATCTCCCTTCAATTCTATCCTTCCACCTTTACTGTTTTGCTCGTTTTCTCGACGTACTTTGGAACTATCCGTTTCAACCCTTTTTAAACACCTGTTTGTGCATTGCTTGTAATGTGCCGTATTGTAACAAAATCGACGTTACGTGTCCAAAATTTGATGCACGAAATGATTTAAACAGTTCAATTCTTTTATTACGTTTTAAATATAATTTTAAAGTTGTTAATTAATTAGAGACGATAATCTAAATATATTTATATTACAATCATTTTAACTGCATCATTTATTTAAAAATATATGTCAAGATAAAATTGCAGTAAAACTTGTAAAAAGTTCTATTGAAACTTAAAATAGCTTTGATATAATAGAATCCTGTTATCTCAAATTATCCGAAGCATTTATCGAAAAGGAAATCAATTTCTATTATCCTACAAAATTTATTATACTTTCTGTATTTGTTATCGCTAAGTTATCGCTTATTATGTTTAGAAATGTTAAAGTGTTTCGATTACAAGAGTTTATCCGGCAGGAAACGAAGCAGAAAAGCTCGTTTAGAAAAGTTCCGCCGATCTGCAAACGGCCGCGTGCCGTCTACATCGTTCGCGCTGAAGACTATTCACTGCCATTCCTTCTCGAATTATTCTTTCGCAATTTAATCAACCGGTTATAAAAGAATTTGGCTTGACCTTTCAACTTTATTTTTGCATCTCCACGATTCTCACTGGCTCTCCGTTTTTCCTCCTCGGGCGCTCTAAATTAAATTTCCTTTGCCTTCGATGCCCAAGTTTCGTGAGCGAGAGGAAGACGGTTAAAGGACAGGCAAGATCATAGCTAAGAGGCGAGGATCTGGCAGGCGCGAGAGAGGACAGGCGGGTTAAGAGTAAAGGGGAGGCGGGAAACGGAAGGTAGTAGAAGGAAGAATGATGTAGAAGAGTAAGATCGCGGGAGGGAGAGGAGAGCAAAAATAGAATGTACATAAAAAATACACGACTGCAAGCGGTAGCTGCTTCTTGCCGTAGCCTCGGCTCGCCGGCATGAAAAATTCACTAGTTGCCCCGGCTCTTATTGCAATCTTCGTTCGTGGAATTCTCGCGAAATTTAGCCACCTGCAACAGGACAGAGGGCGGACGACCCTCTTCGATATACACAAGCCCTTTCTTTCTTCCGCCGTGTTTCATCTCGAGAAAACGTCCCTCCCCAAGTGCTGCGCGAGTAGTATCAGAGACACAGAGGCTGCTATGGCCTTTTCCCTCCCTCCCTCTGCCAGGAATGATTTTATTAAATTTGCTCTTATCATTTCTCTCGGCAGTAGCGCATTGGCCGAGACGACAGCGCTGTTGTTCGAGAACAGAGCAGGATACGCGGCATTGTTCCTTTTATCATAGAGATGTACGACACCGGTATCGAGTCAAACACTATATACTAGATTAAATCAAGTTATGTATTATATCGAACTGTTATGCTGCCTTCCATTGAAAGCATACACATACACTTTTACACTCTAATTAATAATCTACAACTCCGTAAAGAATCATTGAAATAATTATTTACATGAATTAGAAAAGAAATATGAATTATAGAAAGGAAAAGAAAAGAGGGAGAAAGAGATCGGAAGTTTATGCCAGAATTTAAAGCCGATATAATTTCGACTTATTTTAAGCACTATGATGCCAAAGAAATAAAAATACTTAGTTAACGGAGTTTATATCTGATTTAGTTTAAAGAAGAGTTTGTAAATGGATTAATGAAATTATTTATATAATCAATAGTTGTATAAAATTAATCAAGCTGTGTTATAAAAAAAGACTTAAAGTTTTTACTTTCGCACTTTTTGTCTGACTAACAATCTTTCTTTTGTTACAGTGTCTGACCGTTACCGTTCGTTCGATCGCTCGTGTTATGATCTAAAAGCAAGCCTTATCGTTCGTCAATCAAAGTGAGTGCGCGTATCAAATTTGTGATTCTTCTCGCGATCGCGTGTGTAGTGCATCCAGGCGCTTCAGCATCGAGGGCTGCGCAACGAGGCACATAACCACTGGATTCGGACCGGAGGTCTTCTTCATTCCCTGCGTCGCTCCGCAGCGCGAGGTAAGCATCGCGGAAATGAGCTCGAGAGAGTATATTTCGCGCAGGCAATGTGCGTGAAACGACTCGTGGCGTTTCGCGGTGGGAGGTAGGCGAAGAGGGTGACGCCGACGCGGCGACGGATAGTTTGCAAAAACTTGGTTAAGTCGCTTACAAAGAGGCAAAGTGACTGAGTCGGAGTAAAGCGAAACGCCGCGCTAACTTCGGAGCACTTCGTTATAAAGTTGGGAGTTGAATAATGTATTTTTATTATTTACCCGAAGCATGCCGCGGTGCCGGCCGTGGTGATATATCGGATAAAGTCGCTTGTAATTTCCGGCGAACGTTAACTTCCCGCCGAAAGAAATCACACCGGATCACGCCACAACTTTCTTCAGCGCGGGGGATATTTATACGCCTGTACGACGAGTGGTTCGTGCCGCACGCAGGACGTGTTTATTTGCAAAGTTTTGCCCCTCCCTGTTCATTAAGATTTTCTAACACAATTTATATAGGTAATATTTAATTAATGTCTGCATTACATGAAAACGCAGGTAAAACTCAAATTAAAATCTTAAAAACGTAATTCCAATACTTTTCGCGCATTCTATTTGAGTGTTTCGCATATTTCGTTTTTATCAAATAGATAAGAATAAGTAAACACAAAAAAAATTCTGACTCACCGACTCGATGCGCAACGGGCGGAGTGATTCAGCCACGTAGCTACGATGAAACTGTAACACACAAAGATGTAACACATAAGAATTAAATTAAAGAGATGCTATACGTTACAATAATTAAATTTAGTATTAATGATTTTAAAAATTAGATTTAACAATTTATTACACAGTATATTATACATTATATTTTAAAGATGCTAAAATTTTTCTACATGCGTTCCCATCCGGGAATTTATTGAGATAAATATATATAATAATCCAAATAAATGGGAAACAGCTAATAATTTTATTCAGCTAAGAAACGATACTCACCCCAAGGTTGCTCCGCCGAGGCCCGCGGTCTCTCCCAGACCTCCACTTCCTCTCAGATTATTTAGGATTTAGCAGGTCTCCTGCTCCCGTTGCACAGGACACTCGCGAAAAACACAGATAACGAACTACACTCGCGCGCGGATACACTAATTATTAATAAAAATCTCTCGTGCGACACACACACACACTGTACGGCACTCCCGTTTACAAGGTCTACGTGAAAATATTTATCTCGTCAAATATTTCACTTCGAATTGACAAGTGAGTTTGGATTTCCGAGCAGTTAAGCTCCAAGTAGAAAAAAAGAAAATTAATCAATAAATCAATAACGAAGGGAAAAAAAACGAATATTAAAGAAAAGGAAGCTTGCAGCTCGATCTCGTAGACTCAGAGTTCATTTTTTTTTCTTGTTACTTGTTAATTCGAATATCGCGTTTACTTATTTAATAATTTATTTGAAAAACAGAATCTTTTTCGGAGATTCACAACCTAACCTCGGTATCGGAGCCCTCGGTTCGTGAGAATGTTGCATGCCAGAACGTCTCAATGCGCGTCGCCAAATATCAGATTAAGAACAGCCGCCGAGAGAAACGAACATTTAAATAATATTCTTACAAATGAGCTTTGAGAGGAAATGTTTTAGTTTACTTTAGTCCATTTACTTGAACGGCACTTCCGAACGCTTGCTTACTTGCTGAATGTCGGTACGCAAATGCGCGGGAACGCAATGGCGTGCTTTACATACGTATATGGGAAACTGTGTTGCAAAAAGCAACAAAAATTTGTAAATCTAGACCATTATTACGTTTTAGGTTCTCGCTTCTAATAAAAATATCGCGCAAATATCTGCTTGGATAAACTGCTATTACATGTGCGAAATATTTACGTGAGTCGTAAAAATCGAGCGGGCCGATATTCGCGAAATATTAATGAAAAAAGATCGATAGAAAATGTCGTGCCGCGTGCAGCGGCACTACCTGTTCGTCTGAATGTCGTTGCGTGAATGAACGCGGCGACTTTCTGTCAGCTTTTGTGTACGCAGCGGAACGCCGTTCGCAACAATTATCAAGGCCAAAGCCATCCGCCGACTGTTCTGATTTAATATTCGTTAATAGTAAGAGTAAAGTTATCGAGTGACCCGACACTCGCGAATTGTTAACGAGAAAAGATCATCGCCCAGTGAGAACTGATGATCGAAAAGACATCGAATCGATATCGATATCGATTCGACGTCGATATCGATTTGACCAACCATTTCTCACTGGGTCGATGTAAAGTGACGTGCCGATGTGCGCGGAGCGTCTATTAGCACTACCTGCTCGTCTGAACGTCGTTGTGTGAGTGAGCGCGGCGACTTTCTGTCAGTTTTTGTGTACGCAGCGGGACGCCGTTCGCAACAATTATCAAGGCCAAGGCCATCCGCCGACCGTTTTGATTTAATTTTCGTTAATAGTGAGAGTAAAGTTCTCAAATTTATGAACCGACACTCACGAATTACTAATGAGAAAGGATCATCGATGTGAAGTGACGTGCGCGGAGCGTCGCGCGACACCACCTACTCGTCTGAACGTTGCCGCATGAATGAGAGCGCGGCGACTTTTTGTGTACGCAGCGGCGCGCCGTTCAAAACAAGTGTCAAGACCAAGGCCGTCCGGCGACCGATCCGATTGTTTTGTCTATTCCGTATGTAGAACATTTTGATTCTATTATATTTTATAATATATTTCGTTCCTTCTAATTGAAAATTACGTGTATTATGTGTTGCATTCCGTACGCTTAATTTGACGATATGCACATGCAACCGCGATTTTAATTTTAATTTATGTGGCAAATTATATCTTGACGGATGTAAAGTTTTTGTAGTGCAATATAAAATTTATTCTAGGCAAAGTATCTAAATTAACATCCGCGCGTAAATTGTGTAATTAAATAATTTATAATACTCTCATTTAGCATTCGTATTTAATAAAAGAAATTCGCACCAGAAATTATCTCGCTAAATATGATCATAATTATCATTAGAATATATTACTATTATATAATTTTCTGAATAAATTAAAATTGTGTAACTTTAATAATTCAATAATTATAATTTTATTTTTTTCAATCATTTTAACAGTTTTACTGAATTTTTTCCTCCTGAACTTTGAATTAAACTAAAGCCAGTAAATTATTGTTCATTAGCAATAATTGCAATGTGCGATATAATCAGTGTTGAATTGATTGTAGAAATCATTTTTATATACTGAAATTTTTGCTAATTTATTTTTTATTATGAGCAGATCAAAGAGAAATTTATTGCAATTGATGAGATATTTCTTATTTACTTGTAATTCTCGCATCCAAATTTCAATAATATGTTGTTATATGTTCGACAAAAAAATGAAATGTAATATAAAAAAATTAATCAATTTTTCCATCAATTCCTTATAAATGACTAAACTTTTAATTATAAAGTAGTAAAAACATTAATTAGCCTATTATAAAGATGTAGTTCAATATTAATTAAGACAGGCTTAAGAAGGAATACTTGTCATTTTATTTATTTGCACATCTTGATCAAAATCATTCAAAGTGTCCAATGTTCAAGGAAGCTTTTGGAAGCCTCCCTTGTAAATGTATGATGCGATAATTAATTCACGTGTCTCGACGCGGAGGTACATTTCTCCATGCTAACACGAAACACGCATGAAAGATCGAGCGCAAACGGCGTTCCACCATTAAGTAGTCGAAGCGGAGAAAACGCCGCTCGATAATGCATCATCGCGTTGCACTATTTCACGAGAAAATGCACCGGCACGTTTGTCGACGAGCGATTAGCTCGCTCGCGCGACGTACACGCAAGGCGTAAATCTTGAGGCGCGACGCAGATTTAAGAGGGCCACGTTCGCCGAGTGCGTTGCAGGCCGATGCGGAAGAACGGGGCCGAGTTGCGGGGCCTCTAATTTATGGGATAGCCGAGTTAAATTGGGGAGTAGCTTTTTCGCTAGTAAAGCTTCTCAGAATTTAAGCCCGATTGTAATTGACGCCCGGCTCATGCATTTTTGTCCTTTGTTCTCGTAACGACTTTAGTTAGTAATTCGCCTAGGTCTAGAGGTCTCAACGCGCTCGCCAGGCTAGTTTGCTTCGCCTCGTTGCGTTCGCGGTTGGAAGTAACGAGAGAGGGCGAGAAAGCGAGAAAGAGAGAAGAAAATTTCTTGTGTAAACGGTCAATGCAACTTTTGCGCACCTGCGAGTATTATAAAAGCATTGCGTTCTAAAATTACCAAGGAAAAAACCGACGCATTATTATTATTATTAATTATTATTATAAAAGGTAATGCAAAATGTAGTTAACAATTTAATTGATTTAACGAGTGAACGAATAACGTGAATAGTAATATTGTAAATAATGTCTATGTTTTGAGCTCGTTGACTTGAAATCGAAGTTCAATCGACAATCATAATGCTATCATGTAATATCGCTAATTGATACGAGTCGCTTGTCGGAGTACGAAGTGACGAAAGGCAGAATGCAAGCAATAATGCATGCGTAATTGGAAATTCGGACTGACTTTGGAAATGTCCGGCCTTTGAGGGACACATGGCTTTTTTTTCTCGAGCCGTTTGCGCTTCCGTGCGGCACGGCCACGCACACGCTCGCACCCTGCATATGCACGTGTATGCATCTATAGCAAACGAAATGGAATTTTAAAAATTGAATCGCCGAGACTTGCGCTTTATGCTACCCGGCGTATTATAAAAGCGCGGGGGCAATTTCATTCATACGTAATAAGATGGGCGCATCTGGTGCCACGCACGTAACGGATGCCTTGTCATCGCTTTTCGGAAAGGCCAAGCTGTTTTCGATATTAAGGTACTTCGCGTTATTTATAAACCATCCCCATCGTCGTTTTCCCCCATCCCTTCGGCCCTTTTGTCATCTCTCTTCCTCTCTTTCTCTCTCTCTCTCTCTCTCTCTCATCCTCTTCCGGTATCCAGGTTGAGAACAAGCGTATTAGATATTCTGTTATAAAGAGGCGGCGTAATACCGTACGGCCACCACGCCAGGCGCGGGTGGGCAAAACAGCGCGCGGAGGGCCAGGACGAGGGATGCGGCGGGGATCGGTTGTGAGGTCTGCAACGAAAATTAGCATTTTTTCCATGCGACCGACCTGCGTAGCTAATATCGCGGATATAAAGAGGCAAGCGAGTGGTGGCTGGAGGGGATCTGCAGCAAAAAGGGAAGGGGACGGCCTGAAAAAAGCAGGCGTATTTACTGCGGAAAGATTAACGTGTAACGAGCTACCGTGAACAAGCTGACGTTAAAGCTTTTTACATAAACGCACGCTCAGTTTTTGATCGCGCTAACGCTTCGCCAGTGTCCATAGACACGGCTCTGTGATCGTTTCATTGTGCCTCCTACGATAGTACACGCGATTGTAGAAAGAGGGAAAAAAGGGCGTTATCGATTCTCGCCAAAAACAACGTTGGCTGGAAACACGCGCGTGTTTGCGCCTCGCAATTTTAAAATTGCAAACGCATCTTTATGCAAAAGCAAGAAAATATAATTAGTTCGCACATTACTTAGAGCAGAAACGAGATTCTTATAAAAGACCTGTTATGAGTGATAAAGCTGAAAAATATGATCGTTGCTGGGGAAAAAGACTCATTTTGCTTTTTATCAGATTTCATTTAAATAATTTTCATAATGAGATCATTTTGATAATATTAAAATAATATTTAAAGATAACATATGTATATGTATATACAGTATACATTATATATTTATACAATATGTACGTATTGTAATTTCTCTCTCTCTCTTTCTCTCTACTTTTTGCATTTCTCAGGTATATTTTTTAGACCTCATACTTTTAAATTATATTTTATTTCAGTTGTTACAAGCTTTGGGATCTAATGCATTATTTGCGTACTCACATCGACAAACTTTCCGCATATTTTTCAATTTCCGTACTTTAAGATAGCTCGTCGCCTCGAAAAGCACATGTGGATCTGTAGGTTACACTTGTTTTCTTTCATCCTTAGAAATCTCTGAGCTTTCCGGGACCTCAACGTTTCGTGCTATATCGAAACCATCTCTCAAGTATAATGTGGGGATGTATCTGCAAAGCGTACGCATACTACTCTTTTATATAGATTTCTTTATATCATTCACCAAAATTTATAAATATTGAGCTTAGATTTTTAATTAAAATTCCAAATGTTTATTATTTGAAATTAAAAATAATTATCTCGAAACGCAATTACGTTTTTTGCTACGTTTTTGAAAGAGGACAATAACGTTTAGGTTTTTATTAATTTTTAGTATACGTAAGAATACATCAATCTAGTATAATTTTGGCTCATATATTTTGTATGAAATTAATCAAGTGAACAATCATGCATTTATGTACTATTAATCACCGGCCAATTATCGTACAGCATATAATGAACATGTATTCCTTAAGCGAACAACTAATACTAGTTTATTGTTGGTAATCAGTAGAATCGGAAGTAGTCTGACATGTGCTCAAAATCATGTCGGCGGATTCGCGGACCATTTGTCAGATTAACGTAATTCGCTCTTTAACGCTTGAAATTCGATGGGTTTCATCGATATCTCGCGATGACGGTGAAATATTAACGTAGCGGCTGGGCGATGTATCATACTCATTTCGCGAAAACCATCTCATACGCCGAAATGGCGTGCCGAGTGACGAATTGCAAAACTAGATAAACGCTTCGCACGACATCGAACGCATGGACACGCTCCCTCGTGAATACGTGGCCGCAACATTTACTATCGGCTAGCATTTAATAATTGATTAATCGGATGATTACGGGATGGATCGAATGATAATGCTGCATTATTTAGGGTAATCAACCTACATTATTGAGTGTCTGGCGAAATGCGGTTAACGCCATGCATGTTTCAAAGGTGCAACGTAGATTCAGTTGGCGTAAAATACGATTATACCTCTCCTGTATGCTAACAGTGTGCTGATTAAGATTTACGTTTACACCTATTGGTATGTTGCAATTTTAATTCTTAAAACAGTCAGCAATATCTTAGTGTCCTTTATTACAGTCGTGTGCTTGTGACGGAAAATAGTTCGGATGCAAAAGTTCAATATTGTTGATGATATAACAAGCATAGTTTATGATGAACAAGTCTTTTAATTCTATCGTGAATCAGCAAAATATGCGATACCTTTGCGATCATGTATCTAATAATTTAGCGACTGAGTGGCAGAATGCGATAAATATGTTATCATACAAGTATCATTTCATAAAATCGAAACATTGCATTGCGAGGGCGATAACCAGAAACATAGTATTTGCATCGATCTGATGCACAATTCCTTCTGCATGCTCGTTAATTTTCTTTACTCATAGCACTTTGCACTTTAAAACTTTTGCACTTTTGCATGCAAGAATTATCGCTTGGTCCATGCCTGTGTGGCTTAACTAAAAAATTCCATTTTTGACCGTGCATAAACTCGTTACGGGTTAACACGAAAATTTCTCCGTTGACGCGGGATAAAGTTCGCGACACCTCTTAGTCCCGGTAACCTCCCTCAGTACCTTGGTAAGCCTGTTATTCGGCTACGTGCGGTTTAAAAGCGACCGCTGAACCGGATCGCCGTTCGTAAATGCATTGTGCGGGGAACGTACGTGGATCATACGGTTCCTATTGTCCCGGTCCCTTGTCACTCCGCGGTATATCCCTTGATACCTGTGGGAAGGCACAAATGCTTTCGAAGAACACCTCGATCTATGTAACCGCCTGCACGACGCTATACGTGCCCACGTAGAAGGCGTCCATCAAGTACCCTCGCAGACGTACGACAGCCTACTCTTCCGCCGGCGGGTCCTCTCCTTTTCATCAGGCCGTTATGAATGGAGAGAATATCGAAAGTACTTGTCGTTCATGTATCGCATTGATGAAAGTCTCTAAATACATGCTCCACGCTGCTATTTCTATAAGAATTCTAAACTCAAGATAATTGAATGTTCTAATAAAGTATTTTAAATTAAATTTAGATAAAAAAGTAATCCCGAATAATCACATACAAACAACTTGCTTTGTATTGTAATTAATTGTTTACTCATGTTTGTTCGCGCTTGTTTGCTTGGTCTGGATTTGGCTTTACATGTAAAATTAATTAACGTTGAAAAATTTAACATAAAACTATAGATTATAGAGAGAACATCCGAAAGCATTTGCTTAAGGATGTTCTCTCAATCGTATTACTTAAAAATCATTTTTCTTAGAATGTCCTTGAAATTAACACCACACGTCAATTTAAAGGTCTTCTATAAGATAATAAGGTTGAGAGAACGTCCTTAAATGTAAAGTATATTTTTTCTGTTGTGAAAACGCGTCAGTTTAAATTCAAAATTAACAAACTTATTATGACATTTATAAAAAAAAATACATAATATCTGTATTAATATACTTCTGCAAGGACATTTATAAATAATAAGCTATTTAGATTGATAGCAAATCAATTGCAATTATTGTAATATTTTGAAACTAACTCTAAATCATTTTATAAAGTCTATAATATTTTACTAGCGAAGCTAGCGCGTTTCTAAAATCGATGCTATCGGTCCTCTCGAATGATCGTTTGTTCAAAACTTGCCGCTTCGCTCGGTCGCCCTTGGGCGTTGCAACCATTTTATGGCAAATCGCGACAATCTTTCATCCTGCCGCTTGTAAAAAATGGCTGAAATAAACTGGACAATACATCATCGGCCGAGTCACGCAATTTTAGATTCTCCACTTGAATGGTAACTTCATTTAGTTAATACGTATAAATGTTTTATTATATAAAACAAAAATTATTATGAAATTATTAAAATATATTATTATACAGAATTTTTAGTAAATGATATTTCGTGACAATTATATTTCGTGACTTAAAATCATTAAATATATTAAAAATAATTTCTTTTAAGACATACTAAAAGTGTCTTTCTATATATATAAATCTTTAAGATTAGGTTTTTAAATTTATCGCGTAGCATTTGGCATACATTTATATATATATATATATATATATATATATATATATATATATATATCTTTAGTATACTCTAAAGTGAAATCAAAATTGACTCAATAAAGTTTCTTGGACGTAACAAGAGTTACGAATGAGGTCACAAAGCCGAATTTCAACTCGTCAGAAATATGAAATATGATCATAAAGTCTTTGGTTCATAATTTCGCCTGGTAATTTTCAGTTCTTATAATGAATTAATTAACAAAGTAATCTCAGCTATTTTACTAAATTAATTACTCTCCGAACAGTGTCTATGAGTTTCTTTCTCGAGTTCATAGGTGCACTGTTGTTTGATTCGACGGTGTATCGATTGTAACAACCGATGGCGATCGCGATTCGTATCGGCAAGTGTGATAAAGTCGACACGCGTGCACAGACTTTGTTGTGTGCGAATGTGATAAATTAGTCGGGCCTTCATAAACATTTCACAGCTGTTGCCGACATATCCCGAGTCCACCCCAAACCCCCATCGGCACACCTCCATGTTGTAGCCGCCGATCCCTTTCCTCGCCTATCTCGTATTTCGTGTATTGTTCTGCATCCTCGTATCGGACAGAGAGGAAGAATGTGACACCATTCGATACTTTATAGCCGCGGTTTGACTGGTGCCAGTGAATTTTTTCCGGTCGGCCCGCACGACGGGCGCGAATGGAAGCCTCACGGTATGATCAACGGTGTAATTTATCGACTGGAAGATTGGAAGCCCGCCGCAATAGCTATCGACCATTTCGGTTGGAGAACGCATCGTATTCATGGCTTCGGTTCATAAGGCTTTCTCAAAGAACTTGATTCTCTTTACTACGAAAGCAAACGCGGGATTTCCAGAAGTTCTGCGAATGTCAGTGTTTGCAGACTATAGCAGCTCATTAAAGCATGGTTGAATACACCTAAGTCCGGCAGTACGATCCGAAGTTGGAATGAATCGCAGCAATCGGCTTAGTTAATTAATTCTGGTTAGCGATCCGATCTATATCATAACTTCAATTATAAATGAAAGGGAAGAGGATTTAGTCAATTAGGAGGAGATCTAACTGATATTAATGTAACTCTTAATTAACTGACACCGATAACACCAACTTTCATCTTTGAATTATATCTTTCGTTTTAATGCAGAGAATAGACAATTAAATTTCAGTTATATACTTGCGATTAACGTCAATTAAATTTCGTATAAAGTCTTACGAGTTTAATTTTCCTCTGATCGTGATAAAGTAAACTTCAAAATGCCGTGCGAATAACGTCCCGCGGGACAGAAATTATCGATTCTTAACGTTACATACGTAAAATTAAATACGACATTGCAAGAGAAAGTTCAATGCCAATTAATGGCATGCCAGTAGAAGAAAATTGCGCTGGGAATTAGTTAATCGCGAATGGAGGGGGGAGGGGGGAAAGAACGTTTTGAAAACATTTTCATCCCTGGGGCTCCGTAACGATCGACGTCGAGATACGCTACTGGTCAGGTGGCTGGGATTAAGTCCGTTTTCCTCGACTGTTAATGGTAGGAAAAGGATGGAGTTATAAAGGAAGAAAAGATACGTAAAGGGGTTGGAACGACGAGTGGTTTGGAAAAGAGAAAGAGAAAGACAGATACTTTGTCGTTCGAATTGGAGGCGAAAGTTCTGTTAGAACCAGGTCGTAATTCTCGCCGGGCGTTTGCAAAGGGACCAAAGAAAACGGCTAGCTAGCAAACGGGAAAGAACGAAGGGCGATGGTAACCTAACTCTCCAACACGTTCCACGTAACGAGCTGTAAATCGTGTTTATGCTCTACGATTTACTTTCTGGATGATAATTATGCGGATATGATGAAAACACGAGAACACAAAAATAGAATTAGTGCGCATGTTATAATTAAAAAATTTACAACCGTAGTTTTTAAATGGATTTTTTATTTTAAGAAGATTTTAAATGAGTATTCTAAGCTATAGTTAAATATTTTTATAATGTTTAAGATAGTAAACGTTATACATAATTAAAATGTAATAAAATTATTGGACTGCACAATTTACAATTTCTAAATGAAAAAACATTTAAATATTTTTTCATTTAGAAATTGTAAATTGTGCAACGTTTCTCTTCGAGAGACTATTAGGAAAAATTGGTATTCTTTCCTCTGTACTCTTCGTCTTATGAGAATTGACAATGAAAAAGCATTTAGCGAATTAAAGCGTATTGTTGGTGCGTATTCGCCACGGTATATTATATGATTAAATTTTGGAAAGAAGAATGCAGTGGTGCGATGGAAAATGTTGGCATCCGTTGCTTTATAATACGTAATTACCGAAGGGCGCTACAAAAGTTGAGCAAACTCACGGAGCCAACGTTCATGCTTTTCGGCCGGCCCTATTTGGGAGAGAATAATTAGTAAAACGAAAGTCGACGCAATGGGGTATAACGAGGGCAACCAAAACAATGTTCTTAAACCGCCCTTCCGGACCGGAATTCTGGCCACATCCGCTGCCCGGGTCCGGTATAACGCAGACCTTCGCGCGCACGCACACACGCTTAAATATGCATGCAATTCCCGTATCTATGAGGCGCCGTCCACATACCAAAATATAATCCGGTAGATTGTAATAGGCACGATATTAAATTTAGTTTGTCCGGAAACTCGGCAGTAAGCACACAGTCCGGGCATTAACTTAAACGCCACTGTTAAGCCGCGTAATTAATTATCGTCGGTCTGTTCTGTTTATATACATACGCCCGTGTCCGAGCGTTTCTACTTCACTAATTACAATACAATAATCAGGCACCGCGATCTGTCGAAAGGAAATGCAAATAGCACTTAACTCTCTGTAGACTAATGTGACTTCAAAGTTATATTAACGCATTTCATATTATCAGTATGTATCTACTCTCTACTAAGAAGTAATTACAATACGCCACAAGGATTCATTTGATAATCTTTCTTAATCCTTTAATCAAATTTATATATGTTGCATCTTCATAAACGAAATTGATTAAAGAAGTAAAATTGTGCTTGTTGTTTTGGCTTTTTATCAAGATAAAAAGTCCATCATCGTGACTCCGTGTCCTTCTTTAATCTTTAAATAAACAATTGACAGTAATCAAGTCGCGTAAAGCTATATGTATTAAATAATACATTTTTTTATATAAAACTTGATACCATGCTTAACACAATTTTTTACGGTTACTTAAAGCTTGAGAGGGGCGATCTTTTACGTGAAACATACGAAAGGGAAGTAGGTTGCATCTGTCGTAGATTACTTTATCAAATCATTCCGATGACAGACATAGGTCGCCGTCGCAAGTAATTCAGGAATCTGTTCATTCGCTCGCTTCCTTTCGGCGGAGTTCCGCTCTCATCTACCCCATCCATCCCTTGCCCTCATGTGCGTCCTTGTGCGAATCCTAGGACATCAAAGTCACCGACCCCGCAAATGCTACGGAAGCGAAAACCTTTCCTTTCGCTATATTCCGATAAGTTTCTTAAGTACAAGCTTGCATTGGAGCTCGGCTATCGGTAGAAGGGTCTCGTCGGTGCTTTTAGAAGATTAATTTGTACACTCTGCTGTTTCGCTTTAAATCGATAAGAATAAGTGCCTATCAGCCGAAAAGTTCTCCAAAAGCGTTTTTCAGAAACGCTTGAGATAATCGGTGAAGCCTCATTCGTTTTGTATGAATTTTAAAATTTTCTACATTCAAGAAAATCTTTCTTCTTACTTCGTTTTCGATGAATTGTTTTCAATTCAATTTTCATAATCAGAGATTAAAGAATCACATAATCAGAGACTATTTAAAAAGTCATGTTATCGATAATCGTCGAGTCGCGACGATTCCTTCACCTTCCGGTTATTCCGATTTGCTTTGACAGGAAATATCCATTGTCGGTATATGGAAAACTATGAAGTGCAAAGTTCAGTATAGTTTTTCTTTAGAAGGAAGAAATTCTCTCGAGGAATTGCTTCCTGAACTTTCTTCACAGTTACAGTGCAAATCAAATCTTTACTCGCGAAAAGCAAACATATCGAACCTGACATGTACCTTTTGTTTCATTCTCGAACAAGATATCAGAGCACATTGCATTAAATGACTAAATAAACGATAAATTAAATCTTTGACGTTTATTTCATGTATATGAATATATATGAATGAAATCTTTTAGCATTTTTTGGAATATAAGCAATTTATTAACCAACGATTTTGTAATGTTGCTAAAGTCACGCTATTATTTTCACATCATTACGTATGCGGGAATTCAGACTCATGAGAGAATTAGGGAGAGCGTTACAATGCTTTTACAACGTTACAATGTTACTATCTGCGAACTGACAGGGGACGCGTTCCATGGATTTTGGTTCGCTCTAAGATGTCTCGTAAATGATACCTTGGAGGCCAGTAGCACTAACCTGTTCTTGTCCGGCCTCTTTCGGAGTGCCCTAAAGTGACTTAACTTATGCTGATCCATAGAAAGCTGCAGTTCCGAGAAACGGACCATTCTCTGCAATCATAGTTTTAACGACAATTACGTGCACTTCTGACAGGTAGTGTGTATGTTTCATATTTAGAGATTACGGGCATTTAGATTAAATGTTGATAACAATGAAATATTTTGACACTTTGTCACAAATGAACCGATTTTTTATAAGAATGCTTTTTCTTTCAAAATAATTCAAATTTAAGATTTCTAAAGATAAATTTTTTAAATTATATTAATACATGCTATATTCCACTGAACATAAATAATAAATTATACATATAAAGTAAATATTTAATACATATAAAATTGTGCCAATTAAATGTGTGTTACCTGTCTAAACAAATAATTTATGCAAAAGTTATGGTTACAATTATTAATGTGTAAACACTATAGAAAATAAGAAAATTCTATTTTTTTCTTAAGCAATGCTCTACGATACTAAAACTAATTTTATTTATGAAAAGGATATATATGTAAATAATTAAATTATGTCACAAGCTAATGTATTATAGATGCTTTTAAGAATCATCAGCTTGAATAAATGTATAGATAAGTCGATTTACAAGAAAGAAGCTTTTGTAGGATTTATATATATATTAAAATTTGGAATTTATATATATATATATATATATATATATATGTATTAGAAGCTTTTTAAAATTTATATATTATTATTGTAAAATACATTAATGGCTTCAAGCTTTCTAAAGAGCTTCTTAATTCTTTTCAAGACTGGGAAGCAACCACTTCCTATATGTGTTGCCTTCTTTTATATTGATAGTAATTAATCGATCGGAAATTTGGCATAAGCTTCTTAACAAAATGGGTCTGCTTTCAATTAGCTTCAACAAAGCTAGGTAGAGCTTTTAAAGACTTAACTCCAACTGATATTTTAGTCTCGTAACAATCTTTATCATGCTGTATTTTAAGTTTGAGTGCTATTTAAGAATAATTACTTTTGTTTTAATTTATTATTTCTATTACATTCCCGTCCTTTTATCTTTGTTATTAAAGTTGCTTTTGTATTATATTTCTTTATTTAAATTATATAAAATGTATTTTTAAGTTGAAAATAACATAAATGTATCTAACATTTCAAAACAGAGTTATTTTTGTAAGATTTGGTTAGGTATCTATTTTTTGCATGTTGGCTAGGACTGTGTTACGGAATTTTATCGCAATGTCTAATTCTGCTACAACCATTAAAACTCACTGGCATGGAATCCGGCGAAGCGCGGTTTTCCACGGACGGAGATCGCGAACGACCTACTTCGTGTCGTTTCGACGGTTATTTATGACTTCGGCCTGAGGCAAGAGCAATCACACGTTAATCGAGTTTATGTACGTTCGCCCACATTATTCGCGTCAATTCAGTTTTGAATACGACTAGCGTATATGTATAGTGATGCATCTTACAATCTATAAAATACTTTACGACAGTTATGGAAAAGCAGCGTGTATATTAAATATTTTTTCAGTCAAATATTTTTTTACAATAATTATTAGTGACAAGAAATAATTGTCATATAGTATAACTGTTGTAATAGCAGTACAACATATTTCAGCTTCTGCTCTTTTGATTTTGTAAATTTATCTCTTCAGCGTATTTTTGACATTTTTTTTCTTTAATTTTCCATGATTATCGAAAAATGATAAATGTCGAAAATTAGACAATAGTTTGCAAAAAAAATGAAATTGCCAAAACTTCCAATATTAGATAAAAATTAACAGTACAATAAAATGCGAATCCTGGTTTGATGTGAATTTCGTGCATTTGCACAGTTTACGTGCTAAATGTACTCACATTGTTTTATACCATCGAAGCGATTACATAAAGATATAATTTATTTTATCATTCGTTTTAGTGCAGTTGAATTGTCAAAGAGACATAAATTTCATTGACGGTTTATCAATTTTTATTAAATAAGTTTCAAACATACTTTAAATGCACCAGCGCCGTCTCACATGAGTTACGAGAAAAATATGAGTTATGTAGGAAAATAGAATTGCTCACATGACGTAAAAAGTTATTATGTCGCGATGTGGGCAAAACTAGTCCGTATTGCGACTATCGCGATCGTAGCGCAGAGTCGCCCCGCGTTCGCT
The DNA here is from genome assembly GCA_928718305.1 of Tetramorium bicarinatum. Classification (NCBI taxonomy): domain Eukaryota; kingdom Metazoa; phylum Arthropoda; class Insecta; order Hymenoptera; family Formicidae; genus Tetramorium; species Tetramorium bicarinatum. The sequence continues at coordinate 6,323,451 of OV788324.1, read as the reverse complement.
TTAATCTCACTGAAAATCCAATTAAACTACTTTGCGATTGCGGCGCGTCCCAGCAGCGTGCCGGTTTCCGACATACACGAAATTCGTAACTCGCGCTCTGTAACTTGTTTGCCTCGGCTTTTGGTCGCCTATGCGCGCTCTATTACGTCGAAATATACCGCCGTCCGAACGTCAAGCTCCTCTACAAATTGATACCGGACAACGTTTGTATCCTAACAACGACGTTGACGCTGTCGATACGTTCCGCCGTTGCTGCGGCCTTCGTCAAATCGGTCAATACGGTGCTTGATAAATTGTGCGATAAAAAGCGTCACTGCCTCGCGTTGATTACTTCTTCGACATTTTTGCAATAGAATCTTCACCGACGTGGTCGTCAATTAAAAGCATACTCGCATGTGACTTGATATAGAAATAAAAAAGGAATATTTTTTTAATGTATATATGATCCACTGAACGCAATTGAATCTACATTATTATTATCATTCATATCCGAATATTTTTAACCAAAAAATTTTGTATTGTTACATTGTTATATTGTTTCAAAAATATTGTTTAACAGTAATCCGTTAAAAAATACAAAAATAATATTTCAGAATAATTTATTTATAAATCATGCATTTAATATCAGTTTTTTTTTTACTAAATTTAATCTATCGTATATATTACATCTATTTTTTTCTCTATCCAGTAATAATATATATTGTTAAAAATAAAAAGTTTCTCGATTTAATAGAGAAATAGATTCCCTTTTATATAAATAAAAATATTCTGTTTATAATTTTACGTAAGGATTTACACATACATAAATCGAATATGTATGACGTATCTCGTTTTTATTTTCAGCCTTTTCATATATACTTATAACAGAGTGTAGATTCACCCTCGTGAAAGGGAAAAGGATTAGTCCGCTTTGCGAAAACACGTATGGCGTTTCGTTCGACGAAGAACGTACGTAATCCACGAGAAGCTTCTATTCGATTTCGAACGAGAGCCTCGGGCAAGTCCATCTTGAAATCTCGTCTATATGCGCATCCCCCTCGAGTACTTTTCTTTGAAGATTTGTTTTTATAATGTCACAAAGTACAATTCTTCCTTGCACTTTCTTTCGTATGTTTTCGTTATTCTTACATCGATGCGTTCTTCTAATTATAAAGAGCGAAAGGAAATGTAAAAATTTCACGAAGGCGGCAGCAAGAAAAGCGAATTGAGAAGAATGGCGTATCGGAAAAGACGTGAAGTGGCGTAGCAGCTCGTGGCTCTCGAAATTTTAAACGTTACCTTCTTCTCTTACGGCCTCTTAAACCACCAAGTACCGGTTTACTTTGCACCTTCCGGCTCTTTAAAGCAAGCCGGGATACCTTTTTACGGAAGGCACGTGAAAATAGGAGCCGTCGAGACCAGCGAAGAGAGACTTTAGAAAGGGATAGAAACGAAAATATTCGAGAGCCCACAAAGATGAAAAACTTCTTACGCCTCTTATCTTCACGCGCTGTTGCGCGAAATTTCTTTCTACTCTTTGTGAAAAAGTCAGTTATTGTAAAAAAAAGTCATTCTTAATTATATTGTAGTCAGAAATTATTACACTAGCTTCATAAACTTTATGATTTATCATTATTTATATGAAAAAGTTAATTTCATTATTAATAAACAGTTTATTAATGACGAAAAAATAAGAAATATTAAAATTTGAAAAGTACATAAATTTAAGTTAAATGATAAAATTTTTTATTTTTATATATGCATGACTTTATAGTTTATACCGAAAACATTGAATAATTGGCGAAATTATGCAGCAAAATGTAAAAGGTTTTGAAACTTTAATCAATTGGTAGATGAACGCATTTCTTTATTTTATTTAATATAAAGTTCTAGTTTATAAAAAGCTTGATTCCGGGCAATCAAAAACGTCACGTTGCAAATGCTATGATGAGTATATATAATTCAATATAATCAAGTTTTCATTGCTTTATGCAATTATTTCTAATCTTGCGCACATACCGAAACAAATTAAATCAATGAAGAGGAATCTTGGTTTATTATTAATTCATAGTACGTTAGAGAAACGGTATAAAACTTGTTCGAATTTGTTAATGTCCGTGCCATCAATGTATGAAAGTTTAATGCTATCGAAGCACCGGCGGAGCACCAGCAATTTTCGTATCTTTAGCTCCTTCCCGCCTTGAAGAACCCTCTTGGAAAGCTGGCTGGTGCCTCAACCATCGGAAATCGTGGATTACTGTCCTCTTTTCGTTGTGTAAGAATACCACGGCGAACTTCCGCCGCGGCGAAAGAAAAATAGATCTCGTCGGATACGATCCCCCGAGAGATAACTTTTATATTTATCAAAAAAAGACTTCCTCTCTCTCTCTCTCTCTCTCTCTCTCTCTCTCTCTCTCTCTCTCTCTCTCTCTCTCTCTCTCTTTCTCTGTCTATTTATCTATCTATACATGCGCTACTTTCTGTTGTTCTCTTGTATTTCTTATATTTCTAAGAGCACTTTGAAATCCACGTGATGCTATCAGTGTTGTTGTTGATCCCCTTTTTCTTCAGATGCTCTATTATGAAATTTAAGTATACCACAAATATAGAAACTATTCGGCATTACACATTAATTCTTTGTAAAATGCATAGCATCAAGTAAGATTATTCTCTATTTCTTGGAACCAGCGTATTTAAAAAATGCATTTTTACATTGATATATTCCTTTAATTTCATATTTATGCAAAGTCTTTTAAATATAAATACATTCTATTAGACTGACATTCGATTTACGTTCTAATCCGTCTAATACCGTCAAAACTGATATCAAATAATATTGAATAATATTGTTTGAGTAATATTGCTCTTTTAAGACTTTTAAATTCGTCGAGATGCTTTCTGTAGCGCAATAATTTAAAAAAACCGTGAAATTGAATTGTCTTGAGAGCCGCGTTATATCATGGCGGTTACATCGCATGAATTTACGGAGGCGTTACAGCTATACCACAACAAAGAAAAGTGCACAGTGGAAGAAGACTCGATTATTCGGTCTCACGATCTCTCTCGCGCGTCATCGTTCCGCCCGATTTTTCTCTCCGCCGCTCGCAGAATGCAGGTGAGCGCTGTAAACAACGGCGGGCTATGCATTTACATATTTGCATTAACAAAACGGATAGTCTGATTTGCATGTTGAGCGCTTTCATCTTTTTTATTTAAACGAGCCTGGGATATATAAACCCTCTCAAAACGCGCTTCGCTCGTCCCCACCCGGGGGCGGGGGAGGAGGAGTTTCACGCGCTTCGAACAGTGACAGTTTTATCCTATCGTCGCGCTAATTAAAATCCATTAAACACAAAAATAATACGCTATTTGCTGACGAGCAAATGGATTTTTGTACTTGACAATTATTGTGCCGCTATTCCGTAGTTACGTACAGTTACAAAGCGCCTTTCGACGCGAATTATTTAACGCCGCGGCGTTTCGCCGATCATTTAAGCACGCTCGAGCGCGTACAGGAACATTCGGCAAGCATGCGATCTCGTAAATCTGTCCATCTCACATTCGTTGCGAACGTTATGCATCCCGGAAGTTTTCGAGCCGTCGTACCTGCGGGGCTTCGGCCGAATGGACGCATCGATCACGTATTCCGAATGCGCTTCCCTCCTACGACCCTCTCTCGGCGGGCTCTTCCCGCGCTACGACCGATCGCAAATCGATCCATCAACCCCTCGCGAGTCACGAATACTGACGCGAAAGATACTTCGTCGAACAGCTATTGGCTCGCTTGGCAACCAAAATGGACACCACGCGTTACGCGTATAACCCACGTCACGGTAACTTTTGAAATAGATCGAAAATGTGATCGCCTCGAACTTTCCTCTTTACGCTAGCTACAGGAGTAAAGTAAATTTCCACAATACAAGCGTATAACGAATTTATTCATGACCTGTAAGTATTTACGTCATGAAATAAGTTGTCTTTACCTTACGTTACAGAAAAAGAAAAAATAAATGAGAGAGAGAGAGAGAGAGAGAAAGTACACAATAAACATATTTTTAACTATACATTGATGTAAAAAATATTCTATTGCTCTTTAACTTTATGATACATCTTTTATTATTTTTTATTTTATTCTTTTACGTATTTGAATATTTTTGAACTTCGTCCACTTAATTCTCTCACTAAAGACATAAGAATTAAAAAATTTTAATATAAAGAACAATACTGGATTAATAATTGTAAAAATATGATTAATTCTTTGAGTGTATCACATCTTTCATCTTCAAACGTAACACGAAAAAAAGTTTGATCAAAGCATTCGCAACATATTACATATTTCATTCATAGTCTTTATATTCCATCGACGTTCACATTAAAGTTATTGAATGTCAGTCAGACAAAATTCTGTGAACATTTATTATAAATTTATATGTTTTTAGTTTGATGAATAACACATTTGTAACACTTGCTTAAACTTGCTTCTAATTTAGAATTCATCAGTTTGAAATATTGATTAACTATTAGTCAAAAGATAGCGATAGATCCCAAGTAGTAATTGATTATCACTTCATGATGAATTTAATTATTTCAGAGTATTATCAAAATTATTAAAAAATATTACTCTACGATAAAGCACATTTTTAATTAAAAATTAATTTAATTTCAACGTAAATTTCAATTAATTTCAATTGACATGTGAATATTATTTTTCAATAAATCGGTAAACATGGATGATAAAATTCAAAGTTACTAAAATTTTAACATATTTTCTTTATTGCGGTTAAAAGATCCGGCCATGCAAAAAATCATAATAACGAGCAAAATCCAAACGAGTGGCATTTATGTCTAATCACATTAATGAAATTGCCAGAGCAAACACTTAGTATAACCACTGAAACCACTGATGCAATATTTAATTAAATTCTTAACGCTATGACCGGCATGTGCTGCTTTAATTAATCCGAAAAACATATTGGATACTTCTATCGAATACATTAATAAATGCTTATACATTGCATTATGCAATCGCTAACGTTCTTTTTATATAAAAAATTTATAGAAATCTTCTATATCTGCTATGCGCGATAGTAGTTCCACAAACATCAATCTATTGTAAAATTTTTCTTTCGCTCTTACCACGTGAAAAACAAAAACAAATAATTGTATTGAAAAATACTATATTTAATAAATAACTTTAATAAAATAACTAATTTAGTACTTAACAACTAAAAATTAGATTTTATATATATTGAATTTTAATAAATATTGGAAAAGAGAAATATGATTACAAGGTATTTTAAAAAAGCTTTAGTATCACATAAATCGTTTTGTATAAATTCTGTCAAAGTACCTTGCGACCAATACAAAGTCATATTTTAACCCGCTTTTAACGTCCGGAAAGGAAGAGACAAATCAGAGGGCGCAAAGAATACAAAATCCCCGCAAATCTTCGACCCTTGTCGAAATGAGGCAGAAATCCTTTGAAGGATTTTGAAGATAACGATCCGTGTTAGACTTCCCTTCGATTTTCTCTCTGAAGACATTCGACGTGCATCATTATTTACGGTGCTTTTTGAAACATAAGACGACCATGTACGACGACAGTCGTAACGGGAATTTGCTGGCGTTGTAATGGGAAAGACGAGTGTATCACGACGATTGACGCAAAACGTCAATCTGGTATTCTTCTATGACAAACAAGTCAGCAGCCGGCATATTTCGCGTTCGTCGGTAATGCTGAAATAACAAACCCACATCATGGGAGACAGTTTGTTTTATCTCGCAGTTCCTTTGAACTGTCGCCCCTCGTTTGTACTTATCAAATCAAACATGGAAGAAGGACGGGCTCAGAGGGCTGCGAAGCGGGGGATTCAAAGGTGCTGTAGAATGCGGATTCTCTGATTAGATTCAGATCGCTATAAGGAACCTCCCGCTCTATTAAATCGAGCCTTGTGGATTCGAAATCTCGTCTCAGCAATGCGCGAAAGAATCGTAGTTCTGCCTCGGGACGTCTGTAACAAGCGTTACAAAGTTTGTTGATCTTTCTCGTCGCCATTAAATATTAAATCAAGCTTTCTCAAAGCAGTTGAATCTTGAGAGAAATGTTTCTTATGTATAGCATAATATTACATTCGTTATATATGCTTTCCAGTATTGATATTGGTAATTTTAAATTAAATAACTACAGATCCGGATCTACTATAACTAAATTGATTTTTTGCGGATTTATGCTCTAATCATTTAACACTTAAATTAAAAATTGAGTATTTAATATGCAATAGACAAGTACGTGAACTATCGATAATATTATAGGAGTTTGCTCAAAATGCTTATCATACATGTATTTAATAATTTTACGTTTCTAACAAGATTTATTTAGATGTATGAAGTATTAGAATGATTTAATTTAAAGAATTATAAACACAAACAATACGCAAGTATTTTTTTAATATTCACAAAGTTTAATAGAAATAAATTAAAAGTATAGACATGACATTAAGCTATGGCCTAAACAAATTATATCTATGTAAGTTTACAATATACAAAAAAATCCATTTTTAGACGGATTTAGGAAGTTGTTATAGTTTATATCTATTTATTCTAATGCTTTTATTTATTGTTGCATTTTATACCATTGTGAAAGTAGAAAATTTCCAATAGCAGAACAATTGTATACCGCCCTCTTTAAAACGCTTATAGAAATATACTACTTGAGAAACCAATTACATGTTGCAATTTGTAATCATAAAAAGCAATTTAGTTTCTGAGCGGCCAAATGTTCTTCCAATTCAAATACTTCGATATCGGAGCTTTTATGTTTTATTTTGCTCCAAACTTAAAACGTATATAGCCCATATAAATTCTATACTGTTTAAAATATTTACGGACATAATGTACAATTATCTGAAAATATGTGCTTGCCATCACAATCCACAAGTACAGCCAAAAAAGCGATGATCTTGTATATATGGAAGCCATTGAACGACTTCGAATCGACAACCCATTGCAGCTTCGGCAACTGCTTCCGAATTATTACTTTCTTCTTTTCTTTACCTTCGTTTCTTCCTTTTGTGCACCCCTCCCTCTGTTCTATCCCTCCGTTACGGCCTCGCGAGCGTTCGTGCAAGAAGCCCGTGTAGAAGGACTTGCGGCCTACCTATCGCAGTCTTGATAAACAGCCGACCCTTGCTGCGGCAGAGCCATTATTGGAAAAATTAAGAGGACTATCCATCCTCCAAGGTACACTTCTTCTCGTTCAAAGCTGGACTTCGTCCCACCGTTTTCTTTCTTGCCGTCTGACGAATGCAGTGACCGCGCTTTAATGCTACAAGTTTCGCTCGTTGGCGACAAAAGACGGATAAGTCGATTCAAACATTTACACGGAGAATCATTTAACTAAAATCAAATTTCTAAAAATTTTGTGATTTTATTATTTACGTGGCTTTGGTATACATAATTATTTGATTTTAATATTAGTGAAATTAATATTAAGTTTACAATGTCAATAATTAAAAAATTGATTGTTAATTCCTCGTAGTATAAGTATGTATAATTATATCTCCTGAATTGACTTGTTACATCGTGACAATTATTTCGCAATAATCCGAAGGAAAGAATTGAAACCTGACCTTAAATATAGTCAAGTCATCTTGGAATCCTGACGACTTGAGAAAATACAAAAATCCCTTCCATTTTCTAGCGTTTGTAAGAATAAGTCGGCGGAGGAGACTCGAGATAAATCTTCGACGAAGTCACGCTCGTCTAACCCCGCAATGCGGAGATAATCTCAAGATATTCGCCTCGCAGAATACAGATGAATCCATCGGCACTTTTCACTTATGCCCGCGTTTCAATCTCTCGGTCGGCTTCCGCTCACGAAGGACGGGAAAGAAGAAATGAGCGTCGCGTTTCTCGAGCGCGAAACATTCTTCGTTTCCACGCGCTCGCTTCATTTTCCTCATCTGCCTTTCTCTTCGTTCCACTTCCTTTTATTTCTCGCTATATTTTGACCCCCCTCTCTCTCTTTTTCATTCCTCCCCTTACAAATTTACACATTCTTCCCTTTTCTCGCAACGTCATGCATAACCCACCCTTTCCATTTTCTTCATTGTCTCATTTGCATCCCTTAGTCCCCTTTGTCGGCAAGTCGATTCCCTCAATTCCGTCACCCCGTTGCCCCTTGCATTTCAAACCGCCCGCGTTTTTACGGTTCTCTCAACTTTGTTACCTGCCACCTCCGTCAAGTTTACGATTCCTCGCGGGTTGAAGCTGAGAATTGCGCCGCAATCCTTGCCGCGAACGATAATCTCGAGATTTTCCTGGGTCATTCCACGCCTGGTCGCTCTAATTTCCATGCAGCCCCGATTCTCGATCTCCAATTCCGCCCACCGGCGGAGCAGTCTCCTGATTTCCAGAATCTCGGAAATTCTACCGGTGGACGCAATATAGCCCTTCTGAATCTATCTTTCTTTGCCGGCGCTCCCTTATCTTCCTTCCTCCGCGCGCATCCGACCCTTTCAACGCGCGCCCCGTATTACCCTTTTCTTCGTCATTCCCGCCTCATTTACATCCCCGTTAGCTTTTGACTAGTCCTCTCAATTCGCTCACCTGCGCGTCGCGAGCCGCGCGCAATCTTTGCTTTGTTCCTTCGTCTTCGTTCCGGCCACCGTTCTAGGCGATCTCTGAGGGGAGGCGACTTCTTCGCGCTGGCGGCATTATGGAGGGCGAAAGCGGTTATTGAGGCGATCCCTTCGTCAAAGAGCAACGACGGCTGCGTCCTCGCGCGCAAGTCCTTTATTAAATTTCTAATAACGGAAATAATTGTTATTGAGATTGAGCTCTGGCGGATGATGTTTGCCCGGACCGGTTCCGAGAGTGGGAAGCAACGGCGGGGATAGACAGAAAATGATCGAAGGTCCGATGGTGGGGAAGATGAAGAGCTCGATAATTCCATTTAATGTCTGCGTTCTTGTCTTCGACGTCGACCGAGGACCCTTTGAACCCTTGTCCCGGACCTGGTACAGGAACTGGAGTCTCGACAGCGAAAAGCAAGCTCGATTTGCCTGTAATTTATAGTCGAGTCTTCGCTCAATTTTTGTAATAGCTGTGTTACGACGCTCGCATTATTATCATGTAGCTTATCGGGAACGATAAATTACTGAAAATTATCCTTAATCGACAATTGCATACATCTTCTTACTTTCCTCCCTCTTCCTACCTTTTCTTTCTCTTATTCTTTTTTTTTAAACAAGTATGAAAGTATCTTTCTTCTTTCTTTGAATTTTACAACGTAAATTGTTAGCTATTTAATAAAAGGAGATATGTCTGTGCAATTTTATAAAATTGTTACATTTTACAATTTAAAAAATTTACTTGATACGAAAATGATATAAATGACTATAAGTAATTTTGCAAAAACTATTATTTATATTTACAATTGACGAAAGTAAGTAAACTTAAATTTTTGATATTTGCAAATACGAAAAAATACATATTTCATGTATGGTTTGTATGCGAATTGTAAGTCTTCCGATTGAAACGTATCTAAAATTTATCATGATTTTTCATCTGCCAATATTGAATTTTTTATTTATGCTTTTGGCCTTTTCCAAAACAGCGACAGTAATTCGATTTGTTCATATGCATAAGTGACAATAGCAAATACGCTTTTGTAAATTATATGTATTTTTAATTTTGTCGTGTAATATTAAATACTCGTCCGCAATGGAAGAGCGAAGTCTCCCAATTTTCCGAAAAGAGTGACATGGAACAGGCAGGTTATATATGATTCAGTTTATGAATTATTTCGCGCATAGGTTTATTAATTTTATGCATGGATCATACGAATTATCTGTCCGATAATAGCAGAAATAGAAACATGAAACGCCAATAGTACTCATGTTTCATGGAAATATATGTAGAGCATCATGAGCAAATAATAGATTATCTCGATAACTATCCATTCTTATCGATAATCGTCTGGCGTTATTACAAATAAATGACACTCGATAAATTTGATAATAGAATGTAATTTCATTAAAATACCATCAGCAGGTTTCTGAGATATTATTATCAAATAATTGAATATTATAATCATCTTGTCGAGATGAACTCCAGAATCATTAAAAAAATAGTAATGTATTTGAGTATCTAATTTTTTGAAAGTATAACTTATGTAAAATCTTGTTCTATAATCTATCAAACCAGAAAAGAATTAAGAATATTCCAAAAATAAAACTGTGGAAATGATATATAGATAGTACAAGTAAGTGAAAATTAAATGCAAAAGACAAAAAAGCGCAAAATGCATTACATAACACGATTCTTCTCTGCATGGTGAAATAGTAAAACGTTGATACAAGTGTCAGCACCTCGCGCCACTTTGATGTGACACCATAGTATTTTTAGCGTTTGCAACGAGCATTTTCCAGCTCAAACATGACGCTCGCGCAGCGAAAAAGGCCGGAGCGATTTGGGCTGTTGCTCGGGGGATTGCGCGTATATAACCAATCGAACTCGCTCTCTCGCATTCGATCAACGTCAAAAACGACTCTCCGTCTTCGGTGCAGTGTAAACTCCTTGAAACCGCGGGCGCTGTTCGCGCGCGATTGTCATCCGGGATTGTCTATCCGGTTGGCGCGAGCGACGCGGCGCGCGGGCACGGCGATCCCGGTTTCATTGGCATTGCAGATGGCAAATCGCGAGCAACATACAGCCAAGTCCGAGATCACAGTAAACACAGGTTGCGGCGTGCCATTAGGCGGTTAGAGAGGGATTCCGTGTTGCTTCATTCTAATCAACCGACGTCGACGCTGGCGTCGTCGGCGCGCCAATCAATTGCGCGCCCAGAAATCTCCCTGGTGGGCGCCCGACGCCCTTTCGCTCTCGCCCGTTTCACTTCCTCCGTACCCCCTTACCATCCTGGCCCCCTCCTGTACACCCCCCTCGCCGTCACGTTCGGGCTCCCTCTCCTCACCCGCGGCACTGTTTTACCCTCCAGAGGATTAGCTAATGGTCCGTCCGCTGTTTTATCGGACAGATTCGCATCGCTCCAGGCGGGAGGACGTGAAATGTCGACATGGAACGAGCGAGAACGAACGGAAAATCCGAGGTAACCGAAAGCGTATCCCCCCCTCCCCTCCCCTTCCCGGCTCGCCTTTTTTTCACGCTTCTCCAGTTTTCACACGTGCTGTAGTCTTTACATATCCCACAGAGTGCTTTATAACTGTCTGGTGCAAATCGAGTAGTCGCCTCGCCGAACGATCCCCCGAGATTGCGAGAAGATGGTATTAAGGTGATAATAAATCTGTAAATCTCATTAATCGTGTCGTGTCTACATTTTTTAAGTTGTTTTCCATACATTTCGAATATTTAATAATGTTGAAACGAGATTTAGTTTATCGATTTTTTACATCGAATTAATATATTAAATTCTAGTAGAGAAGAGATTGAGGCTAAATATAATTTTTATATTACGTTAGCTTGTTCGTTCTTGAATGAGTAAACAACAATTTAAATAACTTATCCATAATCATTAAGTGTTACTCGATTTCAACGGCACTGACAGCTAAATTCAGAGTTTTTCTAAAATTATAATTACTGTGGAATTACGTTTTGCCAATAATGATACGAAAGTAGATAAATATCGATTTGAACGTTCTTCATCAAATAACTATCATTTTCGACTTGGTTTGCCTTTAAATTATGCGATTTTCCGTTTAGTGAAGTTTCAGCTGAAACGAATCCGACGTGGAGCAAAAGCGATCTTTCGCTGCGATCGCGCCGAGCACTTTGATCTTCTTTATTTCGGAAAATGCGGTGAGAAATCAATTCCGGGATATAGAGGCGCTAGAAACACGGCATAGGACGACGATTGAAGACCGGTGGCGAAGTGCTGGGAGTACTAATCGCGTTCCCCGCACAATTTACATTTAATCAAAGGGAAAGCCCATTGGCCGCGCGCTTCGTGCTATTTGCTTGCCATTGAAATCTCTCTTTCTCCACCCGCCCGCGCTGCCACCCGCTATCTCACCGACGCCCGTCGTCCTGACGCGTCGTTCGCGCCGTGGATGGAATACATAAAGTCGTCGTCGACGTTAGTTCTCCCGATCGCGCCAGATGAAATCCCCGCGCGCGTTAAATCTACGCCAAAGAATTCACCGACGCCGTACGTATCTACTCCGTCCACTCGTCGCCTGCTTGTGAATTCGTAAGCACGGCGAAGCTACAGATTGCGATTTCAGCGTCGATACTAAACAAGCTTACCTTCTACCACAACAACGCCAACTATCAACTTTATACGAAATAGAAATAGATGGTAGAAGGAGATAAATCCTTTACTCCAGCATATTCTTTATCATTTAGAAAAGTAACTTACTTGGTAATTAAATTACTGATCTTCGATATTTTAAAGTTTTTATACTTGTTATCTTAAGGCCGCCATGAAGCATTTAGATAATTAACTTGGAAGGAGAATTTAAAATTAGATTATTAATATCGTATTGTAAATTCATTCTTTCTGAAATGAAAAATTGATGTGCTATTTTTTCGTCACAATTTTTTCGTCAAAATATTTTTTTCTTACTTTAAATCATATAATAAATTTTAATAGAAACTGGATATTTCTGAAACAGAAGTTTAGGTTCGCCATTAAATAATTATTATCAATGCAAAAATGTGAACGATGAATTTATCTGATCTCTGTAAAAGTTAATACGGCGAACAATTTTTAAAAGTCTCTAAATATTTCGTTATATTGAGAAATAGGTCGTGCACTTTTTTTTGCTCCACGCCTTGGCACCGTTAGAGCGGCTGATCAACGACGTTAAGAGAATGTCGGAAGGTCGCGATTAAAATCCAGACACAGTACTTGAGGAGAGAGAAATTTACAAGACTCCATCAAAACTTGGCGTAATCAAGAAGCGAGGAACGAGGCGAGAGTTCGAAAGTGTTTCGCGAGGACTGCACAAGGAGCGACGAAATTTGCATTTAAATCGCGTTTCGCACGCCTACGTGGGATCGTCTCGATCGAGACCGATACGACGACGGTCCCTCGAGTGTCCACTCGATTACTTTTCTCGGTCGGGGAATACAAAAGGGCCGTTGCCAGAGCGCGACGTGGAAGTGACGGCGATAAAAATCTGGTACGGGGGTTGGCGGAGCGGCGTCGAGGGGGACAGCATGGCCTCTCGAACAGGCCGTCGAGCTTGAAGAGTCGAAGGAAGCTCGTCCGCGGTGAGGGCTTGCTTATTATTCGGACGCCGTTTAATAAATTATCACCTGTCATAAAGCGTCGAAAGTGCTCGGCCTGTTCGTCGCTGGACAAAGCTGGAGATAGAAACCGGAAAATACGCACCATTCGTATCGCCCATAACGCCGGAGGCCCTGAATTTTCCATACATAGGCGCATGTAAGCGGTGTCTCAGAAAAACTGAAATTATACTACTTGACATGATTTCTCTGCGAAAATTAAAACTAAAATATTATTTAAGAGAAAGAGAATGCGTGTGTCTCGAATTAAGCTTCAAGGAATTAAACAGATAATAAAATTTATTTTTTTTTAATTTTAAGTGAATCTGTTAACTCTTAGCAGAATTTTAATTTAAAACTTAGTTGCTAAACTTGATATAAAAAATTAAAATAATAAAAGGCGCTAAATCGAATTTTGGCTAAGCGGAAATTGAATTTGCAACGAGTCTCTTTCTAAAGAACAATTATTGAAAAGATTTAATTATCCATTACATAGAAGTAAAAATAATGGATTTCAGAGTTAAATCTGAAAATGCTAAATAAGCAATTGTTAAAGGAAAAACTGATAGGTCGGGTGTAGGTTGCACGTGAGAGGATATTCGTCTATAGAGAACCGCTCTCACCTACCCCAAAGAAACGATATATCGACCCACCTTTGTGTTATTGCCGGGAAATTGAAAAGTTTTCACAGATATCGTAGCCGGGACGAAGCGGCCGTTCTCGTTCTTCATGCTCGTAGATTTTACGAAATATTACTTTATGTAGGTCTTGATATTTCCCCTCTCAACAACGAAGCGAGCCGGATGTATTTACGAGTGGAACGACCATTTTGTAGACTGCAAAATTCTTATCCGATTGCATGCTCGGCATGCTTTAATACCTTTTTGCGAATATACGTATCTTTTGCTTATTATTATTGCAATACTTTATTCAATCAGTATGCATAATAGCTACGAAACAATTAAAAAAGACTGACTTCAAAATAAAAACACCTATTGTTTGTTTTAAAATTACCACTTAAACTTGTGTTTTAAATATTTTAATATAAAATTGTAAATGCATGGCATGCGTTAATTTAGTTATTTCAAGTACGCGAAGTACTTAATTTTAAAAAATACTTTAGTTAATATCGAAAATGTCTTCAATTCAAAATAAAATCGGCATCTACTTTTATTTAAAAACACCCATGTCTTAAAATGCGCGAATATCCTCTCACGTGCAATGTATAAAATATTTACCTGACCTACCACGATCAATGAGTTCATTTTAACGATACTTAATGTGGCGCTATCACTCGATTCTAGATCTCCCGTTTAGTGCTGTCCATATTGCCACCCCTCTTCTAAGAACGTTTTTCTTAAAACGTTCTCGTTTCGCCGGCTCGAGCAATCGATAAGTAAATGTACTCCTCCGAGACTGGATTGATATCTATACCCACCCATTCGCTGTCTATAATTAGAGCGGTTGAGCGTAATGCTGTGGGAGAAATCAGAACGCTTGGATACTATCCGTCTATCAAAGACATGCATTGTTCGTCGGAGTGACGGCGTCGCAACGCTCCCGCGCGCGCGCGACCAGTCGCCTTTCGCGGTCCGGAAATTAAATACCCCCTAGAGAACGAAGCGAGAGAGAAAGCCGCGTGCTTCCCCTTTGCATTTGCATCGAACCGGCTGATTTCTCCATCAGTCCAGGAACGACCGTTGCGAAGCTTTCTGCCCGTAAGGAGCCAATGAAGAGCGAAGGAAGCTACACTTATAAGCATCTAGAACGATATCTTCGAGTTGTCTTCGTTCTTTCAGAAGAAGACGCGCAGGAAATCGCTATCTGTAATAGAGGGGAACAGGAGAGATCTTTTCTTGATTTTCAGTCTCTTCATTGTATCAATTTTTGTAATAAACTTGGCTATGCTATACAATATTTATTATTTTAAGTGATACTGATATTGTTGTACAAAGGCTTTTAGAAACATATTACATGATTTCTATTATTGTAATAATAGAAATCTTACTCATGTGTATTATAAAAAATATATATAAATAGTTATATAAAATACATATAAATAATTATACATATATGTATTACATATTATTACATATTTATATATATTTAGTATCTACTATAATGTCCTGTGTAACGTAAACTAGCAGATTATTTGAGAATACGATGTATATATGATTTGAGCGTGAATTCTATTACCTTTACGGATAATAAAAACCGAGAAAAACGGAATTTATACATGCGCGTTCTCGCATTTTGCAATGTTGACGCTGGCATTATCGATCAATTGGAAATTGCAAAAGTTCTATCGTACGTAGGAACGAAGTTCGTCTGCCAAGACGGTAAGGCAGAAAGCTCTCGGGTTTCCACCTCGCTTCGAGGATTTGGTTTCAAATTTCACTCGCCTCGTTACTGATCGAAAAGCAGAGCGCCTTAATCGCGACCATCGGATGGCTAAAAACGCATTATCTAAGTTTTCGTATAATCGATCCAGTTTCTAACATCCGCCGCTTGCGAAACCCGAAAACTTTCTTACGGCCGGAGGAACGCGTGTTTGGCTCAGTTGGAAACACGATAGCTTCAGACACGTTGGATCAGACAGCCCGCTATAACTCGCCACCGAACTTGCTTAAATAACAATTTACGACGCCTTCACAGAGCGCAAAAGTTTCTTTATCAACTCATAAAAGTAAATAATTACTCTCGAAGTAATATTATGCCTGCGAAGTCTTTTGAAGGCGCATGAGGCGCATAGCAGTCTCGAAATACTATCGTCGACTTCACATGTAATTGCAAATATCTTTGAGTAACTTATTCTTAAGAGCAATTTATTCTTAACATGGGATTTACGACTATTTTCCAATTGAATTTCTGTTTAGATACACCGCAGCGTCTTACAATATTAAGGAAAAAAATAAAGAAAATAAAGGTTTAAAATTTAAAAAGTGCGATTAATTTAATTTTTAGAATTTAATTAAGACAATTTGTATTTCAAGTTCTAAAATATATTAAATGTACATCGCAAATATCTTTTTCTATTTCTTTAAAACGACATACTGAAAGAGTTCATCTATAACAAAATTATTAAATTAATGAATGCGATTTGATTAATTTTGATTGTGATTTAAGGTTCAAATCTGTTATTATTAAATTGACTTATTTCTTTTCAATTGATTACATACGTTAAATGTCCTTATAGAGGAGCAATCAGAGATAGTTCGTACATCGTATGTATAATTTACGAGCCGTAGTGATAAAGAAACGCGAGAAAAAGTAGATGCGGATGATGTCGAAGCCCTACAAATCGGTTGCAGGCCAAATTGAGGCGAGCTAGAAAAATTGCGGAAATTGCTAGAGCCCCGCTAGACTTAAATTAATTCGCACGGATGGGCGGAGATGCGGACGACTTGGGGTTTATATTGGTGCAATTTCTCCACCCCTGTCTCCGCTATACCTTTTCCATCCCTTCTCTCTCTCTCTCTCTCACACTCACTTTCTGTTTCTCGCTCTCGCGAAGTGTTTCTGCAAGGGCTGACTGACAAGGTTTCGCCATTTCCGTGACGCGTCCGGTAACGAACTTCGACCTCCATAACTGGCAAAACACTTTGCGCGACTACCGCGAGCTTCTTCGCCGCGCTTCCTATTTTTCTTTTATCATTTTATACTTTTCATTTGTTCGGAGTTTGGCATCCCGTCATTTCACGAATCCCCTGTGTTTATACTCGGACGTGTTAAAGGATAGTGTGGGTAATGCGGATGCTCTTAAATTTTACAAAACTATTTATGTAATTCATTTTCTACGTATGCAAATTTTACAAGCACGGAGAATGTATACACGTTAGTACATGAATTGTTTATGAAATATATTTTCGTATAAATGAACCAGCAAAAGTGATTCTTTTAATAGAGATTCTTATATTTAACTGATTAATGTATGTTTAGCTTTTATAATAATAGTAACTATGAAGATCTTTTTGAAAGAATATGTTATATTCAGAATTATTCACGTTACCAATTATTACATAATATTTTTAAATTAATTATATGAATATTTGCTATGAAGAATAAATATAAATTGTTAATAAAAACATTTGTATTATATTTGTATAAAGTGTGAGAAAAGGCCATAATAACGCGATGTATGCGTATAAATTCAGAAGGTAAATAGTATAGACATTAGAGGAGTTTTGCTTACCATGTTAAAGCGGTGAGGCAAAATCCAAATTGGCTGACGTTGGTTATCATACTAGTCGGATGTTCAGAGGAGAGTCTTAGCCTCTGATTTAATGCTCTGACCGACTGAATTCAGCAGCCCAACTCTAACGCCTTGTCGAGTAGCGAGGCAATAAGTGCGAAAGTTGGACTGTAATAATACGACCTTGTCAGATAATTATAGCAATTATTGCTAATCCTAAGATATGTAGATAATCTTGTAGGTTTTCCAAGAAAACATTGCAGAAAAAGCAAATTGATAAATTTGATAAAGAAAAAAGTTCTATAAATAATTCAGAAATATGCGATATAAATTATTCATGTATAGCGAGATCAACTGTGTAAACCTTCTCATCTCTCTTTCAATTTGTCTTTTCTTTAAATATCTATCTTCCTTTTTAATTTGTCTTTTCTTTAAATATCTATCTTCCTTTTTAATTTATTGGCACTCGCGTATTCTCCGCTTCCTTCTACGTAAGATAACAACGCGTAGTTAATTGTTTTAAAGCTGGTTTATGGTCCCTCTAAGCCACGCTTACTATTTAGTGTATATAATTAATTTATACTTGCTTGCGCGTTGTAATTGTGTAATATCAAAGAGAGGAGGTGGAGAGCACGCGAGATGTGCGATGCATCCCAAATTGAATTATATTTGTTGATGAGATTTGTGTCGATAAATTGCCGTAAAAAAGTGATGAGCTGCCAAATTGCGTTCTATTCTCTTAAACAATATTAGGAAAGTAGCGTTACTTTAATCTAATCGAAAAATGATTTCTTAAGCAATTAACGTTGTGCGTGGCGCAAGGTTGCATCTTCATGCGAATTATTTCTACAGATTGCAAACCCCATGAAATTTCCACTGTTACAAATAGCATGCGTCGTCATAGTTCCGCTTGGAATGGCGCTTCGCTGAAAGAATTGTTCCGTCCTTCGTTATTCCGCTCGTAACCTCCGCCGAACGAAACTCTTCGGTTGCTTTTTCTCTGGGGCACGACGTCTTTTTAGGCTAAGAGCGAGAACTTTCGGTATAACTTTTCCTAACCGGGTGACGGTAGTTTCGTCGGTAGATAAGACGCTCCTCATAACCGCTCCGGGATTTCACGAGTTGAAAGTTTCTCCCCGAGAGCAAATCCGGCTACGTCCTCGCGTTCCACGCCGGAGGCAAGTCGTGTTGCAGTCCCTTAAAACGTCGGCACGATCGAATTATCGCGCTCGTATTGAACAAATCAGAAAATAACGAATCTCATTTTCTATATATAAGGATATATATGTATACGAAAAAAATAAAAAGCTTGATACATTAAGCAATAGATAGAATCGATCGCATTGTAAAAACAGCACAAGTTAACTTTCGACAAAATTATTGGAAAACAAATAATTATATCAAATTTTCTCTATAAAAGTCTTTTATAAAAATATACTCCAACAGATTAAAAAACAATAATTTTCGTAAATATCCACGTCACTCGAGGTGGTAATGATTTTTTTATAAGATAAAGTATTTTTTACACACTACTGCAACGCTTAATTTATAATACCGTTTCGCACGATAAAATGAGACAGATGTAGTATGTGATAACACACACCAAGTTTCTCTATTTTACGCGTTGCGCCTGGTACAGACTTCGTGTAGAAATTAGAGAATTGGGAAGAGGACTGTATTGTCGGTGCATTACCCTTTAACGAAGCCAAAGTACCGTGAGCGAGCACAGGCGTTCGACCTGTCTGGCAAACAGAATTGGAAGAGTTGGGATAACGGTCGTATCGTGAAACTCAATATCTTGAGTAACAAGCGTGGATTCAGTTTTCTCTAATGGTCGACGTGAACGAGTACGGAGGGGGTCTGGAACGACACGTTTGAAGATCTGGGAATTTGTCTTGTCTCGCAGGCACGTGAGAGGAATGATAAGTATCAATACGAGTCAACTAGTGGCTCGTGATATTTCAGAACGAAGAACACTTTCGCGCTGTCTCGGGAGATGTGTAGGATAATTGGTTGACGATTGTCTTTGCGACGTAATTTATATATCTTCCATCGATTTTCCGAAGCTTAGGTGTGAGGATCGAGGGGTATTGATCGGGGAAAATTTAAGTCGCCACGGATGTCATTTTGTTTTACTTTAAATGGCATCAGGTGTCTCGCTTAAATCAACTCCATCTAATTTTACTTATATCCCAGGCACACCGATCTGCTTCCCCCAGAGGATTACCGAGCTACAAATGAAATTCGATCACGCGAAATTAGAACACGGTCTTTATAAATGCGCTGTCACGGGGACGCGATCCAGATGTATTCAGGTTACGGGAATCAATAATTACGTATTGATCGATGATGATCATCGGAAAGTCATAAAGTGAAGGGATGGGAAGGATCTTATAGCAAAGTGCCGCTCGCGCAAGCTTCTTTATTAATCTTTTCTCGTCAGTCTCACGCCTGGCGATGTAATTTCGTCAGGACAGCTGACAAATATCGATATTAACCGCCATCGCGCTGGCGACTATTAAAGATATCTCCGGATTAAGCGTCCTAGCTATTGGATGTCCCTGTTTCACTCCTCTGACAGAGAGTTGTCTTGTTTTATGAAACGTCAAGTACATTAAAGGTATATTAAATTACGAACAAGTACGCAATAAAGATTTCATAACTGCGATTCTTGGAAAACTTTCCGCAACATCCTGTCTTTCACAAGGGAGAGGACTGTCTCTAAGAAGGACTGTCTCCGTTGAGAAGTACTTAAAAAACTTTCGACCGCCGTGCCGCGCCGTTTAATAAAAATTAATTAGCTTGGATTCTACGCGCACCGGATGGATATCTATGAACTTTTCGCGATCTACCGTGCTTCGTTTATAATTGCATTAAACTTTCTCTGATAGTTCTCTCGTTTATTATCTCTCCCCATAAAGTCATTTAAAGACCATTTTAACCCGTTCCGTTCTCAAAATATTTCGAAATATGGAAGTTTCTGGGTAAAAGCAACACAGCGAAATAGGGAATGCTCTATATCGATCAAGAACACTGAAAATTTCAATTTTACTCGTTTCTGCTGTAGCTGTGCGGTTACACCTCAAGTGAACGAACGCAATAAAGTTAAAATTAAATCTTTTGTGCAAAATTAATGCTTACAAGAGAAAGTATCCGACTATCTCGATATGATTTTATGACGAGCAATTAGTCGAGATTGTTGCAGTCATAAGTTTGAATGAGTCAGTTGCGAATGCGAGCCGTAATTGCACTACACTCGAGAATAGAACGATTCGAAACGAGATTATCCGTCAGAATTGCGTGGCTGCAAAAGCATGATTCTTCGCACAATGACTCTGTCAAATGAACGACCTCGACAGTTAAGCGATCTCCCGCGATGTATCGCGGTGCGAGAGACTCTTTATTATTCCGACGCTGCGCAGGTTGACTCCTCCATCTTCGAACTTTCCTCTGTCTACTATTTCTCCTTCTTCCGGTCGATTCGAGTACCTTACCCGTGCTCGCTAACGAGACACATCAAACCTCGGGTTAAACTTTCTTCGCGAAATTTCGTCAGCCGTGATTAAGGCTCGGAATCGCGACGCTGGAAAGAGGGACACGCGATAAGAAAATTTAATTCTTCATTAAGCACCGCCGTAACTTCGCCGGACAGTTAATTGTCGTCCATTCGTAATAATTGGGCGAGTGCGACGATAGAAATTGTAACGAGGTGTCCAATGGGAGAACCCATTAAAATCGATCAACGCAATGGAGTCGCTGGATTGAAATAAAATTCATAATTATCGGCGTCTACTCTTTGGATTCATCAATCTGCATTGATTTCTGTCGATTAATCTTAATTGCCGATGTGCCGCGAGTAAAGACTGGTTTATTATTAATATTTTGCGATATATTCTTTGACAGTTTTAGCTTCGAATTATTTTTTTACAGAAGCTACATTAAGCCTATTATTCGACACGAGTGAACAATTGTGCTTTCTTCTATGCGTGCGCTTTATTAATTTCATTACGTCGGTAATAATCGTTCTTTCGCGGCAATATACCTCTTCGATGAATGGCAAATGGAAAATCCTTGACGATCGTGTGGAGTGTTAAAGAAAAGTTTCTCCAGACACTCGCGGCTCTCTTGCGAAGTAAGCTCGCTCCATTAGAAGCCAGCGCGTACCGGTGCGCCCGCGACAAACAACGTTGCATTTGTTATCTTTGGGTTTACTGACTTTCCCTGTGCCTCGTTGGACACACTGATCCTGATACGGTAGGACGTCACCGAGGCTTCCGTAATACCGGTACGCGACAGAACGCTCGTTCGTTCGGCTCCATTATCGGAAGACTTATCTCCGCTCGCTTGATTGGTTCCTTCCGCGGCCACGAAGAGGCGACTGCATATCCGCCGTTGCTCGTGGGAGCTTCTACCGGTTGAATTTGCTATTGAACGTCACGCCACTCCCGTCAATACTTTGAGGATATCGCGGATATTACGTCACGCGGTTTTTTCCGCTATTATTACTTTGGTTTAATGCACTTTAAAGATTAAAATTACGGCTCGAATTATGTATGCTCTATAGTTAATACACCTCTCACCCCTTTTTTCATACGTAACATAAATTTAATATGTTAGAACAATCAATATGTCAATGTATGGCCTGGAGATAAAAATATTATCTTTGTCGATATTTTTCCAATATCATGAAACTTATTATTTAATTTATTTATCCATTGTCGGTCTTTTTACGTATTGTTTTTTATCGCTTTCATCGATGTGTCTCCAATATAGAGGAAATTAGTATTTCCTTGTTTCGCTTGTATTACCACTCTTCATGTTTATAACAACACTTTACATATTTTTATAATTAATTCTTGTTTCACATTTATTGATATTGATTTATACTTCAGTACGCTAAAATCAAATATGTAATATGGTTTTGAGATAAAACTGTTTGTGCGCATGTTGTACATTGAAATATTTAACATTAATAACTTTTTAGCAATAAAATTGAAAAAAATATTAGCTATCATATAGGATTAATTTAAAGGATATGAATGTTTTACTTTTCACTTAATTTTTGAAAATTGAAAACACTTTAGAATTAGCACAAACATGCCAGTTTCTTACTCAAATTTTTTATTATTTGCAAGATTTTAATTCAAAATATTGATTTTAATTTAAATTAGATTAATTGCTTATATTTATCTGTAATATTTTTATTTTATATATATATATATATATATATATATATATATATATATATATATATATAACTGCGCGCGCAAAAACGATGCAGATATTTGATCATATTATAAAGAAATTCCTGAGATATCCTAAAAATAAGAAATATAAGATAATATCAGAAAACTGAAATTCTTAATGCAACACATTATCGGCGCAACAGCGAAAGTTTGCAAGTTACGGAGCGCGTTAGTCGTATTGCCGGAAGACGAAGAAAACTACGGATCCGGATGTCTACGCCGGGAAACAGGAAATCGTATCGTGATCGATAAGCCGTTTCACGCGTAACTTCCGCCATGGAAAAGAAAATGTTGAGAGTGTTCCAAATATAAAGTTATTACCAACGTCATCGTCAGATTAAAAATTAATCAATGATTTATTTCATTATTTCATAATATTCTTATCAGTTATTAACATAATAAGAAAAATTATCCTTTACTCATTAAATTAATTATAATAATTAATAATAAAATTTGTGCAGTGATGCGTAAAATATACAGTTTTTCTGCGTTTCTAAATGTTAATAATTGTTAAATAATATTTAACTAATAACTATTTATAATGTTTAAATTTATAAAAACAATAAAACTAATTAATTGGTAAGAAAGCAATTAAAATAACAACATATTAACAATATATCGTTCTATAATATAATATTCCTTGTTTGGTCTAAAAAAAATTTTAATAATGTAATACTTTTATTAATTCAATTATAAATCTAAATATCTAAATGATTATGACACAAAAATTACGTGCTATTAAGATTATCTTTTCTAAAAAAAAAAAAATGCTGCATAAATGTTCAACCTAATAAAAGTGCAGAAATATCGACATTTCCTCTAACTCGCATTTTCGTGTCAGAGAATTTCGGCGTGGAAATAAAAAGAGCGGAACACATGGGGTCGGCGCATAATTTTTCGCAAATATATGCAAATAGTCTCGTGGACGTAGGACAGCCTGTCGAGAGGTTATCGCCGTGGCTGATCTGCTGGGCGACGTCCCCAATTTATGCGAGCGGTGCATGCTCGAAGCTCGCCGGTGTGTTTACGGCGAGGAGATTTACCGGCACCCCGGGGTGAAAACGATCCCGGAACGTTTGTCGGGCAACGGACAAGACGACCCGCTTGCACTCACGAGTGCACGCTTTTCAGCCTCCCCGCCTCACCCCCGTATCTCACGGCCAGAAAGTACGATATATGATACGCGCGTTGTATGGACAATTTAATTTCTCTCCCAGAAGCAGCGCCCATCCTTCAAACGGATGTGTTTTGGACATTGGGAATTTTTTTAAACCAACGAGTCGAATAAAACTGATGAGTTAATTAATAAATTAAACTGAAGTAAATACGCAAATGGCTTACTTTAATTTTAATATGTTAAGTGCCAGCGGAGGTGCTTAATTAAATTTTTGTATTTATTTAAAGGTAGTCTCTTAATATACGATAACAGTGTTAATAAATTATAATATTGCAAATTAATACATATATTAATATATTTTTATAATTATAAATGTTTTAAGATTCATGAATATCGTTATTTCTTTTATTACATATGTAAATTTAGTTCTTTTTTTCTCAACTTTAATTTAATATTCAACAATACAAAATAAGTCAGTTACTTGGTAAAACTTGATTTCTTTATAAAGCACACTGCAGACTCACAGATGAGCTACTAACATAATTATCACTTTTGTTACTTTGCAACTCGCGTGATATAATTTGACGACAACTTTTTCAATTACATTCAGTTACGCGATTTAAATCTTAATCAACGAGTAAATTCTCTCTAGGCGCCGATTCTGTTCGCATATAATGAATTCGTTCAGGTCGCCGGGCGTTCAGAGCGGCGTTCAGAGCGGCGTTCAGAGCGGCGTTCTCCGACGTGCAATGCACGCGCGTTTCAGGCACGATCGGTTCGTCAAAATCAAAAGGCGGCCCTGTCAGGAAGTAATCCGCCGTGCAAAAGCAAATTGAAACGCCGAAACGTGCCGCATGTAGATTAGACCAACTGGTTGCCAGTGTGTCCCCTTTCGGGGGCTCGTCCGTATGTGGACGCGAGCGTGTCAAGCCGAAGGCGGCCGTACACGACCAACTCCGGATTGAAGAGACACGTGACATTGAAAAGTATGAATAGCAAGGGACGAACCCCTTTCGCGAATCAATAGTCATTCCAAGGTAGTCTCACGGAGAGACCAAGCATACAGAATACCCTAAAAAAGGTGTAGGACTGATGACGCATTAGGACTGGCTGTTGCATGCGATGAATTTGAAATTATTTCTTTATCATTTAAAACCATCATATTTTTATATACATATATAAAAAAAAAATACAATTTTTACATGTCCGCTACGCGTACAGAATCGCGGATATAAGTGGATTAAGAGTTACTTAGAAACGAAGAAATAAAGCTATTTTGTGCTAAAATATTTAGATATATTTATTAATGCAGGAAAGTGTGTGACACTTAATAATCTTTATTGACTAAATAAAGTTTGATCGAAGTTGAAAGATGGAAATAACGTCTACAATGTATTAAAATTTCATAGTGACTTGTTCGAGGGAAAAGATGGAGAGGCGGTCGGCGCTCGCTGCTCCGAGGACATCGATCCTTCATCGCGAGAGACGAGCGTTGAATTTCTTCCGCTATGGAAAGTACACCGCCGGCAGATTGGATGCGACGTCGTTCTGCTTTTCTTTTGCCGACAGCGCCGCTGTATGTACTTACTTAACTCGGTCATTGTCTCCTAAAAAATATGATTGATCGCGAGCCACCCCCGGCGAGACGGAGCGGTTAGATACACATACTGGTAGTCGACGGTTTGCACACCCTCTTTGCGCGTGCGACTACACACGCGCGTCCGAGTACGTACGTACACGTACGGATATGCATTTGGGAGGGGGAAAAAAAAGGAAAACCTAACGAACACAGCTTCTCCTCGGTTGAACGGTAGAGCATTGCGCGGCGCGTATGAACGACGGTTTGTCAGCCGTACTTACCTTGTTTTTCTATCGTCGTGGCCGTGACGTGCATTCCTTCCATTATTTTCGAATATCCGCGTTAAAAGCCGCTCTTCGAGTGTCCAATCCCCTCATTTCCGTGCCCCTCTCTCTCCCTCTCACCGTCGTTATGCATGCAGCCTCATTTTCTGCTCGGTTGAAACGCTTCTAATCGATCTTTTTTTTCTCTGCGCGTCAGCCCTCCCGCGTTGATACGGCAGTTGGTCGGAATCGTTCGTTTATACAGCGAACCGACCACGATTCGTTTCGAATCCATCGTGCGCAGCAGAAGCTGGCGATATCGGAGAAACGAAAATGTGGCCTGAAAGAGGTCCGTAGGAATTGGAAAGATTGATAAGCATTAATCCACATTTGTCCGTCTTTTTCGAATCTATTTTCACATTATATGTTATTTATCCTGTTAATACGACAGATTCGTTCACTCTATATTTTAAAAAATGAGTGACAAATATAGGATTTTAATTTAACAAATCTTATATTTAAATTTTGTTAGAAATCTCATGTTCCTCACTTTGTCCATACTTTAATAAAAGTTTCACGATTTAAACAAATACTTGAATTTTTACTATTCAAATTGTCAAATCATTATTTTCAATTTAAAATCTAATTTCATACGTTACATAATATAATTTATTACTCATTACCCTTGAAATGAAATTTGGACAACATTTCGTGGATTGGATTACAATATTAAAACATGCAAAATAGATATATTAAATAACAATATAAAATTGGTGAAAAGGTAAATATAAGGGCATTTTGCCACACACGAGCGTCTCCTTTGCCATGGTATCCCGCGTCCTTATTTCGTCGCGCAACAAAAGTGCCGTGACGGGAGGAATACATGGAACAAAGAGGAACGTAATGAAATGCGTCCGAGTTGAAGCTTGACGCTGCAGTAGCGACTGCAAGGATGCGCGAGACCAGTATCTGTGCACCTTTGAAAGTGTCTAGTCGCGGAATTCAGCCGTGGTTCCTACGACCTTTGTTTCCGCACATCTGATAAGTACTCTTCGTTTTAGTCTTCGTACCTTCTATAGACCTGGTTCTTTCGAACGAAGTCCACGAGGATAGATAGATAGATGGATAGGTGAAGCGAAAGGAAGGAGGAAGGGGAGCAGGATCGGGGTGGGAAGGAATTAATAGCCATGGCGTAAAGAACGAACGAGTTTGCTTCGTGAAAGGCACGATCCGGTAATTAACGTCGACGAAACGACTCATCCTCCCTCTCCTACTCGCGTCTCCTCGTTCCACCGAACCTCCCCTGTCTTTCGACACCCTGCACATGGTTCAACCACCCTCACGCACGGCGCGTATAAGTTCCACCGATTCGTCGGACTCACGCCCGACGACGATGATGGACATATCGCTCCCGAGCAGGCCGACCCTCGTCGAATCGACGTGACAGAGCGGGCGGCATTTCGCGCGACTTTAATGCTCACGCAGATCGACGCTGGCCACGCATGACGCTGCAACAATGGCGAACCGGTAGATAACTGTAGATTTCGAGAGAATTGCGAGATGACAGTTCATTTTCGTCGCTTCGTCGAATGACAGGCTTTCGTTACATCTCGTTGGAACCAGTCTTTTTCGACGCCGTTTTTTTTTTAATATAAAATAAACTTTATCCCTTCCAGATCTTCATTTATGAGAGAACTATTTGAATCTTTTTTCTTATAATTTTCCAAAATTGAACAAAACATGAGAATTATTCGATAATTTTTTAATAAATTAATCTTGATGGCTAAATTATGATTGATCATAAAGAAAATATCTGGAATAATTGTCTCTTGATTATATTATACTTTTCTTAAATCTTTGTGGAATTTTTTTAGAATTTAATTTTTAAATAAAGCTGTATAATATATATATATATATACGCATACACATTTGCCTCTGTAAAACGTCAATAGAAATGGCGGTAGAATTCTCTTTAGTCATTTTTATATATTTAATACATATCTCTTTCTTATAATATATTCATTTATTCATACATTTTTATTCATATTTATTTACAAAATCAATATACTTTTGACTATATATCACATGTTGCGTTACGTACTTTATTCGCTTTAATAAATACTCGGTCTCTTTATGCGAATAATGAACAGTAGGACGATGAGACTGATGAATTTGTGAAATTTTGCGACAGCGAAATAGAATGATTAATTATTCGATGGTTAATCAGTTTCCGCTTCCAATATACATTTTTGGGAAAATGCTTCACATGGCGAATCGTGTCGTCATTTATGAGTCGAAATGATAAATTTATTCTGAGATATTTCAGATGTAAGTTTATAATTTCTTAATCGGGCACATTGGAATAATTGCACATTATGCATTTAATAGAAATAATTTAATCGTCGAATTTAAAATTTAATTAAATTAAGTAATAAATTCATGAAGAAATAAAAAAATTGAAACTGTTTAATTAAAATCTGCAAAAAGCTAATAACTTAATTTTTTTAAATAAAAAAATTATTGCTTTATATTATTTTATACAAAATAAATTTTATACAAAAGCAAAAATCTTTTTATTTCGTTGCAGATGTCATTTATTGTTTTTTCATACATTATTTCAATACAGGTGTCTGTCTGTTAAAAGCTTTCCAAATTTCATTTAAATTATTTCCATGAAAACCGAATTCTAATATTTGAAATACAGACAATAACCGATTTAAAATAACATCGCCGAAAATAAATCGTTAAGAAATAAAACGTTATAATTATAGTTTTTGAAATTTGTGTTATTAAAAGAAAAAGCGTAAAATTTCAAAATGCTCTAATAAAAAGATTCGATTTTTAAAATTTTATATAAAGATTTAAAGTGTTATTTTACTTAATTTATATACGTAAACATATATTAGATACATAAGTCAATTTAGTTTGATTAATTTCCAACATTTTAATACCCTAACATAACAATCGTTTGACCACAATTCGATTTGTTTCATCGTTTTATGCGAGCTTGCCAACCATCAGCCATATTCGTACACACAACAGATAGAACGGGAGAAACAGTCGCTTTTTATGATGCACTTGACACAGATCTGGAAGTAATTTGCCTTACGAGCAGTCATTTTGGCAACTCATCTTTCTACAATAAACTGCTTTAAATCGTCTTCTGTTGTTCGATGTGGAATCTGACTTGTAACATTTTCCAACTTACACAAGGGAAGATTGTGTCTTCATTACTGGTGTATGCTTCTCTAGACAATAAAAGTCAGTATGTATCGTATGTGTGAGTGTTTTACGAGGTCGCATCCATGAAAAAAAGCGAACTATCGAATCCAAGTATCGAATCCGTGTCTCGCCTAAAGGCGTAAACGCTTCTCTCACGGCTGTTGTGAATTTGTCGTAATGTGAAAAATTGAAAATTGACTTCGAAAAGTAGAAGGTAATTATTTGTAACATTACAGAATATAATGTATTGTAAATTTTAAAATTGGAACATTGCTTTCATGTTTGAATCTATATTTAATATGCAGTGTTGTAAATATATCATTAATATACGCGTATGTTAAAATAAAACTTTGATTTTTATCGAAATATTTAGCATTGAATTTTAGAAAGCTACAGCATGTAATAGTTTATTTGCGAAATCTTGTCTAAGCAAAAAAACAACAACGGAGATTAAAGTTGAAAAATAATTGTTAACTTTATAAATTTTTATTGTAATAATTACTCTAACTTTGGCTTGAGTGTCTCCATGTACAATACTGCGAATCTATCTGCCGATTACATGCGGTGTGATAATAAGAGAACAGCACAAATCCATCTCCAGCCAAAGAGAGACCCTGCTTGAAATACTCCCCGCGTGTAGCATCAATCGCGGATATCGCATCATCTCCATCTGGCCATAAAATCTGCCGTACCTCGTTAGCCACGCTTGTTACGTTCCGCACCCCAAATTTATCCCCGCCGCTGCGCGGGCTGAAACGAGCCCACACCGTGCGTAATGTTAGCCACCCCTAATTATTGCGAACGAGACTTTACAAGTGTCTCAACCTCGACATTGTGGTAAAAAACAGATTTGGCTATTGTTTAATATAACGTATTAATCAGTGTCAAGTCTTTTTATTTAGTACAATTTTAATTGGTCCTTTGATTTAAGCGACGTTAAATAGATAGCACAAAATAAATAGATCGATTTACGTTTTATTAAAAAAATATATTAAAGATAAAAATACAAATAAAATTGAGAAATATAATTCATCTATACAAAATTTTAATTATTTCTATGCATAGTAATATAATTATACAACAATATGTTGTAAAAAAGATATTCGAGAACTATCATGTACATAGTTTAATTTTATAAGAGTAATTACTTATAAATTTTTAATTGAATATATGTAAAAACCTATTAAGGATTGATAATAACGATACTTTTGTTTTTTTTTTCTACAAAAATTATGATTGAACGAAAGAACTTGATACACTTTTAAATTTTATATAATATACTCCTTTACATAAAGTTCTTTACTACACCTCAAAAGGTAAGAAAAGAAGAAATGATTAAATAAAGGTTAAAGAACTAACGAATTTTCGGCATCCTGGAACATATTTTTCCTATTCTGTAGAAGCAACGCATTCGCGCTGACGTTCACATCCTTAATGACCGATTGTAGACCACCGAGTCGACAAATTGAACCTGAGGCTCATTTGCTTAAAACGTATCGCGGGAATTACTAGCGACGTAACACCTGCTGCTCCATTATAATAATTATAACCGGGCCGTCGTAATTTATTACATCGGGTATGTCGCGCGTTACTTGCGAAACTTTGTAGATGTAAGTAATATAACGCGCTCTCTCATTGTGTGCCAACAAATATGCTATGACATAGCGTGTTAGAAGAGCTTTTTACACATTTTTTAACGTAACACATAGTTAAGACACGTACTGAAATTCTCTGTAGATAAAGCATAAATTCACCAATTTAACTCGGGCTTGTAATATATTATGATGTCTTTCAAACAATATTTGACTATAATACAAACAGAACCAGAATATAATCATCGTATATCTTAAAATGCATTTCTAAGTAAAAGTAAATTGTATATTTGACAAATTCAATTATCATTATATCCTATTGTAATAAAAATAATAATAAGATATTTCCAATTAATTACATAACATATACATTGTATACATACATGCATATATTTTATTTAGTTTACTTATTACGTCTATATATTTTTATATATGTATTCTAATAATTAAGTTATGACAAGATTTCCATCTTAAAGAGTAAAGAAAGTCTAAGAGCTATAGCGAAAAGTTTGCAAAGTGTAATGAAAGTAGATAGAAAGTAGATAGAAAGAATAAATATGTCGTTTTAATACACACAAACACACATGTATGCACATAGTCGCTTGCTTGCCCAATTCCGCTAATGCGTATCGCTGGCCTATCCAATCTATAGAGCAGAGGCCGCACAACGCTGACAAAGTTGCAAGGAAGCTTCCAGTTTAAAGCCTGATGAATGCCGCATTCGAATATCGTATTTCCGCTTTCGGTTGGCAATCAAATAGGCGCAGCAAACTTCGTCGGAGATGATATTTTAGAAAATCATATCTTATACTTTATTTTATATCTATCTATCGCGCATGTATCGTTTTTTTTTTTTTCGGATTTCGTATTCATTTCCTCATGTACATACGAATATTTCTGACCTAAGCTTCTTTTTGTTTCAGGTTAGTCACTCACATGATTTGAAGCCCATGTAAGGAACTGTACTCTATCAAAATATTATCAGAGTATTTAATATACAAAAGGTATTGCTTTCCTTTGTTTACGATCGACTGACGATTGCGGTATAATTAAAAAGTAGAAAATGATACAACTCACCACACGCAGTTTATTGATTTTGCTATAGTACCTAGGAAAACTGGAGACTCCGAGACGTAATCTGATTCCCGTTGAAAATTACTTGAAACATTACGTTCTCATTAGTTAATTCCTTATCGTAGCCAATATATCTACAATTGCATTGTTACGTAACATTGAGACGAGAACTGTAGACGACAGTTGCGCGTAAGAATGTACGCATGCGATTCTGCGGTGAAAATAACAGATGACGGCATTCGTCGCAGTTATACGCGATAAACATGCGTTTGCATAACAAATTTGCCACGCGAGAGTTTATCGGCCGGTAATTACTTTTGCTCGCCGGAAATATTTGTATTTGGCACGCGACGCGCGACACTGGCGCGGGAGCGTTTATTAGTACACGCGCACGAAAACAATAAGCGACGGGCGGCGATTTTTACGTTGCATTTTGAAATATCATGTTTCGGCGCGCGGGACGAGTGCCTACAGCGTGTGAATTATATTTCTGCGTCGGAAGTTTACATTTCGGATGATCGATACATCCATCGAATGTGCGCGGGTTCGGTCGAGGGCGAAGTGCTGACAAACGAGTTCGAAATGGTCGAAAATGTTTTCGGAGCGACCGTTCTCGCGCGAGCCGCGTCAGATGGACATCCCGTTTCGGCGTTTCGGAAATATTTTCGCGATGTCGATGCGCGATACGCGTATCTCTATCGATACGACGATATGCCGCGCGGGAATAGAATCTTTCACTCGCGATCCACCACGCAAACTGCCACGCTTGTAGGGGCGTGTTGCAGCGACGGGAACAAGAGCATTCACGGGCGTTATCTTATAAAGTAAATACGGTCTTTGTTTAAATATCGCGTACGCCATTGCCAGCGTGTATCGTTATATATCCGACGGTGTTCACCGGGAGCTAAAATTCATATTTTTCGAAAGAGACGAACGACCGAATTCAACTGTTGTCAAACACATGTCCTAGGCACGTGCTGCATATATCACGTCCAAGTGTCAAAATGCGAGTTCAAATAAAAAAAAAAAAAACTTAGTATGTCCAAGAATTATGTAAAATTTCACGTATATTACGATATTTAGTTTAATAGACATTCCAATACATAGAAATAATTTTAAGATAATTGTTAAAAGAGCAGAATTTTAAGTTCACCTAATTTATAAGCGATTTTCCAAGTACATATCAGTATATAAGTAATAAGTAATATCAAAATGTTGCAGTGATAAGTTTATTTCTGAAGTATAATTACAGGTTTTAATCTTTTAATACTGATTTTGGGTTTATATTATGGTCTGAAAGAGAAAAATTTCACATTCGTACATTAATAGAAGATAAATACTCATATGTTTGGCGATGTAAAACCGTATTCGCAGATAAACTCAAAAGTATCGAACGCACTAACGTATCGCCTGTGGCTAATTGCTAATTCTCCGAATTTCCGCGCGCGTTTACGCTTCGAATTCTCTCTTTCTCTCTCTCTCTCTCTGTTTCTCTATCTATCCGTCTGTCTGTTTATCTCTCTCTATCGTTACATCCTTTTTAATTTACCAGCAATGCTAGGTAGAAGTAATTACGCTTCGCGTGCGAAACGATCCGGCAAACGAACTGGCGGAAAAAACACAAGGAAACGATAGCATTTACGATCGCGTTTATCGGCTTCCTCGTTACAAGCTCGTCGCGGCACTGTTTCTTTTTATTACTCGCCCATGTCATCAATTATCGTGGCGAAAAATTGCTACTTGGCGCGAACTCGTGTATCGTTTCTCAAGCGAATGACATTATAACTATCTACCACTTCATATCAAATCTGTGTCAGAACAGCTCTGTTTATGCAAGGCATATGCCCTTCTTTTAGTATTCTTATTGTAACCCGTAGACAACGTCGATTAAAATTTATTAAGAACTTGTATTAATTAATATAATATATATCAAAAGCTTTGTGAATTAAGTCAAACATTATAATATATTAAGAAAAATAAAATTGACGAAGCAAAAATCGTTAACAGACATATTACGTTGTTTTCGATCCATATATGAAAAAATATACATATAAATAAGAAATGCAAAATAAAACGTTAGTTTTCTAGACTGTTTTATTATTTGTTAATTTAATTTAAAGCTCCAACCATTAATTATAATTATAAAAAATCGGATAAATCCGGACAGGAACATTAATTATAGCCATTAATCGCGATAGACGTCTAGCTTT
Source organism: Tetramorium bicarinatum (assembly GCA_928718305.1). NCBI lineage: Eukaryota > Metazoa > Arthropoda > Insecta > Hymenoptera > Formicidae > Tetramorium > Tetramorium bicarinatum. Next base: position 6,289,729 of record OV788324.1, on the reverse strand, counting down.
AAATTGACGATAAAGTTTTCAATCCACCGCGCGAAAAATAAGCACTTTTAGTATTTTTATCTCGCCAGTCAGAATTTTTTATTTCACCAACTGACCCGACAGGAACGTCGGGACGTTTCGTGCTACTAGAACACCGTGTATACTCTTTACATATGTATTTCATAAGAGAGGAAGATTGACATTGAGATGTATGTACATAAAGTTAGCATCGCTATTTTATTTAAAAAATTATAAAAATTGTACTGTTGTGTCAAGTTTGTGCTACATTATGCCGCAAAAATTAATCACATAATTCAAAAAGACAAAGCGTCAAATAAAAAAATTACTTTTTGCCAGCACTGCCATTTTGATTTAGCGACAAAATAAAAATTGTACGAGATGCAACATTAACTACTGTATATTGTGCAGCAAAAATTATAATCGCCTTTCTTCACGTTCCAAAAAGAAAAAAATTTAATAAAAATCCGACGGCGCTCAAGAGTAAAGTGCCTTTAATATCATTACACTGCAAAAATTTCTAGTTGTGCTGATTTCTGCTAGGATAGCACAGCTCAGATACGCATTTCTGTCCGTATTCGATTATTACACAGTCGAATTACGGACGCGTATGAATTTTCTATCCATAATTGTCTTTTGAAATATGTGATTAATTTTTACACAAGCACAAAGTTGGTACAACACGGTACAATTTTTATATTTTTTTAATAAAATGGCGGTGCTAACTTCATGTACATAAATGATCCTTACATCTACGTGTCGCCGTAATAACATCGACAATGTCGCTTATATAATTTACATCGCGGGATAGTTTTTAATTTTCCAAACTACGCGTTCGCATATTAATACGATCGGCGAAGCATTCCTCTCATCTCAATTCCTTCCGAATCATTATCTCATTATTAATTATATCCGATCGAACAACGAGCGATCGTCTTTTATTTTGTGCAACTTTTTAAAAATGGACTCGAGAAACATGGCGCAGGATGTACGCGGATTATTCGGTATTTTAAAATACGACGCGTTTGTGTATTACGTTTTAGTTAGTAACATTCACCGTGTGTCCGAAACAGATTTATAAATTTTGTTTTGGCGTTGATGAAGATTATGATTTTAGAAGCAAGGCTCGAGCCTTCTGTAGGCCTCCTTTAGATGTGTCTGCGTATATCCACAGTGTTAGATTTCGATCCGAGCCAATAAAACTGCTACTTTTCGTGAAGCCTGCAAGATGATTGGCTCGTGTGTCGAAATCTCGGCCCGAGTTCTAGCATTCGGGGACACGCGGACTTGCTTAGACGGTAGTGGGAGAAGCTATACTCCGCGATTTCGATCCGGGCCAATAGAATCGCTACTTTTCGTAAAAGCCGCAAGATGATTGGCTCGCGTCGAAATCCGGCCCGAGCATTCGGGGACACGCGGACTTATTTAGACGGTGGTGGGAGGAGCTTTGCTCCGCGACTTCTATCGCGTCTTTTTCTATCTAATTCCTGGAAACGCGTCGCGTTTGATTTATTGGCGTTCGCGGAAACGATTAGTTTTTTGGCTTTCCTTAAAAGAGTCTCGCTCGTCTCGCTCTATGTTTTAACCACTTTTTTTTTCGAAGACGCGCTCGCTCCGAGACGGCCAGCGAGCCTTCCTATTGCTTTCCAAATTCGGCGAAGTCTCTCACTTCTACTTCGCGAAGAGATTTCTGCTCCGCGATCGGGCGTTTTTTTGACATTCAATTCCTCGAAGAGCGTCGCGTTCGGCCGGCACGCATTTGCGTTTTTTGCAGTATGTTTTCGTCGCTCGCTCCAAGTTCTTCGTATTTTTGGGCCCAGCGTTGAATGCACGCACGACGTCGCGGCTACTTCTTTTTTCCTCGAGATGCAAACTCGTCCGAGATGTCCTGCCGTTTCTCCCTCCCATAGGTTTTCTCCTTCCAATTATTTTCAAAAGTTCGAAAAGCACTTCAGTCCCGTCGCGGAGATCCGAGCGCGAGGACGTCGCGTTTACGCTCCGCGATCGCGCGACTTTTCGCCCGTGGAAAGTGAGTATCGGATGAGTGTCGGGGGTGTCGAATCGAGTAACGGGCGATCGCCTCGGTCCTGTTAACTTTATACCAGTAATGTTATATTTTTAAACAATGATTATAAGAACCGTGCAAAGTGCGCGGAGCATTCGATATCTCCAAGCGCGTCTCGGTTCTCCACGCACCTATTGCTTGCACATCCATCCTCTTTGTTCTGTCGATGTAAAAATTAATTTTGAGATTTCAAAAGTGGTAGCTCGAGCCTCGCTCGCGTTTCGGTTAACCTCTCTTCTCGAAAAGTGCACTTGTATACAAGATAGATCTCGATCCCGTCGCGGAGCAACAAGAATGAGATCGAATTACTATCCCTCATGATCTCGCGTCTTTCAACCCGTTGAAAGTGAACGTCGCGAACGAACAAGTGTTAAACATCGGAAGTGTCGAATCAAACAACAGGCGATCGTCCGGCGCGTTTCCTACGCCGCGCGATCGTCTTCGAAATTTCGAAAATCGACGCGCGAATCCAATCGAATTCGTTCCGTCGCTTACCTGCGGCGTATGCCGCTCAAGTGATAGTGATAGTGCAAGGTGTATAATAAGGTCATTCAAGTGATAGTGACAGTGTGATTGTGTGAAGTGAGGATGCAAGGAACTGCGGAAAAGGATACCAGGAAGCGGGGAGGAAGCGGGGAGAACGAAGGCAACAGCGACGGCCGACGGTGAGTTACTTGTTGCCGTGACGTACATACATGAAGTTAGCGCCGCTAAATTTTATTTAAAAGAATAAAAAATGAAAATTGTGCCAAGTTTATTTTGTCGCTAAATCGAAATGGCGGTGCTGACAAAAAAATTTTTTTTTTTTTATTTGACGCTTTGTCCTTCGAGATACGTGATGAATTTTTGCGACGCAATGTAGTACAAACTTAGCGCAACAGAGCACAATTTTTATGATTTTTTTTTAATGAAATGGCGGTGCTAGCTTCATTCTTTTAAGAATACTGTAATAAGAATAAGCATTGTAAGCTGTAGACAACTCCGATCAAAATTTATCAAAAACTTATATCAGTTGTTATAATATAAGCTCTGCGAATTAAGTAAAACATTATAATATATTAAGAAATATAAAATCGACGAAGCAAAATATATTACGTTATTTTCGATCCATATGTTAAAAAATATATAAATGAGATATGCAAAATAAAACGTTAGCTTTCAAATTAATTTAATTTAACTATTAATCCTCCAACTATTAATAATGATTATAAAAATCCGAATAAATTCGGACATTAATTATGGCCATTAATCAAAATATGCGTCTAGCTTTAAATTGACGACAAAGTTTCACCGTGCGAAAAATCAGCACTTTTAGTGTTTCTGTCTCGCCAGGCAGAATTTTTCATTTCAACAACTGACCCGATGGGAACTTGTCGTGGACGTTTCGTGCTGCTAGGACACCGTGTATACACCATGCATATGTATTTCATAAGAGGGGAAGATTGGGAGGGAGACGATAGAATCTCACACGTTTAGAGATTCTTTAGTAGGGACCGTATGTAGAACTCCCCGATGGATTCCACTAGATCGTACGTTTGCCGGTGAATTTCATAGGTAGCACGTGTCTTTATGGTTTATGCGTCTGGCCGTGCCGCGGATGAACCCCGAAGATATAGGATCGACATCGACTGCGGTATTTTATTGTGCCCCGAGCACCCTGCGATTTGATACCACAATAAACTACCGGGCGATGCACAGTTTCATTCCTGATGTCTGTCAAACGATATACCGCCGATTGATTTTTTATGTGCGCAACTTTTCCGCTGGAAAGTTTGCGGCTTTCCGATACGAATCCGGTAAACTTTGATCCTGACGGAGTCCGTCGGCTTACCAGGCATTTCACCATCGCCGACGTTAAATCCGAGTCGTTCTATTTTTTTTTTTCTTTTTTTTAACATTGATTTGCATAGCAGTTAAAGATATATGTCCGTTCGTGTATACGTCCATACTTCTCGTCGGCTTTTCTCGACTTTTTTTCTCTAACAGCTCCATATCGAAATAAAATATGTCCACGATCGCACTGTTGCGATCAATAATTTCAGTTGAGTAAACCTAATTTAGGTCGCCAACTTTATCGTTCATAGTTTTAATTGTAAAAGAAACAGATTTATTTATCCAAAATCACTTTTAAGTTTTAACAACGTTAAAGCAACCGTCCTCAATCACTTGAGGAGGGTATTATAAAAAATGAATAAATGTTACAAAATTTTGAAACATGATTCTTAATAGCGTTATAAGGCTCCATGAATTTTTTCAATTTTTTTTACCGTCGGTGATTTCATACATTGTGAATGGTACATTACCGTACTGATTTCAAAGAGAAATGTTCACTTTTCTGTCGCAAATAAATACAAACTTATATGACGGTAAAAAAAATTGAAAAAATTCATGGAGCTTTATAACGATATTAAGAATCATATTCCAAAATTTTATAACATTCTCTCATTTTTTGTAACACCCCCTTAATGTATTACGTAATAAGTCTCGACAGATCAAAATAGCACAGTTTACAAGTTTAATAATTGATAACACATTTTTTATTGTTTTCCATCGATTGTTCAATGTTACACGAACTGCAGTGGAAAATAATATCCTATCTCTAAAAATTAACCAATTTATACAACAATGTGACTCTTTTTTCCGCCTTTCTTCATACTGGAGTCGTTTTTGTAATCACGATAGACGATTAGTCTCGTCGTGAGGCGATCATACCCAATTCGCTTCTAAACCGCGATACAACATCCCGCGATACAAGATCAGATAGACCGAGGAAACTTAGATGGGAAACTTATATCGGGCGATATCAGCGTTCTGGCCGGCTGCCCAGTACCTCCGAGTCGTTTTCACTTCGTGATTCCGTTCCAGCTTGTATTGACATCGGCTCGCCCAAAGCCGGACGGTTAATACGCTCTCGATACTCTCTCGCTTCCGACATGGAGTTTTAGTCGCCGGAAGAGCTTCCTGAATAGAGAGATTTTACAGAATGAACGACTTAGCCGGCCGCGAAAATATCCGATAAAAAACGTGCACGCCGAATAAACGCAGGATTTTTCGAGAATGCTGATAAAATGTCTTTTCATCCTTCTCCTCGCGGTACTAGGATTTACAATGTAAATATTTATCAGATTCGGAAACGAAGCTTTCTGCGAAAAAAAAAAAAAGAAACCCTCGTCCCGCGCTTTCGATTTATTTCCCCGCCAGAAAATCCTCTTTTTATTCGCGCCGTCAGTTCAAAGATATCTCGCGCATATTGGTTCTAATCTACGTCTGGTAATGCTTCTTCGTCGCTCTGTCAGTAATAATTGGCTCCAGTAAATTATCCGTGCTCGGGGCAGGCCATCATATTTCATACGTTTTCGACTCTCGTCTCAGAATTCAGATGTCAATTTTCACGGAACAATTTCCAAAACGACAAATTCGCGCGGAATTTCCATCGGTCTACGTGGCGTGGCCGTAAATTGCGTATCTGGCAGGGAATCAAGGGAGAGTCTTCTAGTCACGCCACATTATTTTCTGGGTTTGACGGGGTATAGCGAAGTGTAACGACGAGCACTAGAAAAGTTTTCCTGGCAGCGCGGCGCGGCCGACCGTCACTTCGCTCCGGGCACGGAGACTCTTAATATTGTCGTAATTCTGTTTACCGCGAGAGAGGCGGTACATCGACAGCTCCAGTCAATTTTTATCGAACGATGACGAGCAGCAAGAAATACGATCGAAAGTGCATCGGGCAGAAATTCAATCGTTAGCTTTTGAACGGTATTTTTTTATATAATTTCATAAAAACTATTCTCTTCGCAATGTAGCAGTGAGAAATATCAGATAAATACAGCTGAGGAATCTTAAATTGTGCATTACAACTAATTATGTGGAAAGTATCTGTTTAATTAATAAGTTTGACGAATACGTCTGGCTTGTATCATAATTTATAGCGATATAAATCTAGACGATAAAATATGCCATGTATGACTTAGCATATTCCTAATTAATAATATTTAAATAATTTATGGATTTAATCTTGCTCTATTTGATGTAAATATTGTAATATTGTGACAACAATTATTCAGGAGGGAATATTGTGTTAATAATTATCATTTTATTATGTATGTTTATGAAATAAGTACCGCAGCTTCTTTAATAATTAAGTATATCCCGCATAACGCGCTTTACAAATCACTCGTAAGAAATATCTCGAAAATTATTCTAGTAGCTTTATAACTTTTCAAGTATGTTTAAAAGCACAAATTAAAATAAAAAATTCTCTATATTGCGCTACGTGATTCACTCAAAGCTGGCTCAGTAAAACGTAATGTCGCTACGCGAGAATGAATAATATGAAAGAGGCTTTATGGTCGTAATACCGTAATGAATCTCTACTCTTTCCAAAATATATCGCCGGCAGAGTTTTGTGTCGCACGTAGCCAGATTGCTACACCATGAAAAATACCTCCACGCGAAATGCAGCGGCAAGACAATTTTGTCTCGAAAAGGGAAAACGTTTACCTCTCTGAAATAGCGAATTTTACTGCTCGGATTTATTCGATAAATTTTATTAAATCAACGCTGCCTTTATCGTGGACTGGATACCGTAACAAACTCTCTTTCGACCATTCTACCATTCATCAAATTTTGTGAAGCAACGTATCGCGATGCGTTCGGTAATTTATTTACTTTATGGTATAACAAATAAAAATGGTATGCTTTGAATGCGTCACTGTATAGACAAAGGATGAAAGAATTATATTGCGTACAAAGCAAGAAAATTTCTATTTTTTTCAAATAATTCTAGTTCAATTCGCCGATTCCGATATTTTCTGTCATATTAATTCAAAATTTGCCATTGAAAGTTAAAAATAATAAATTTTATTTACCTTAGGTTATTGATAGCTTAAATACTATATAAAAGAAAGAATATTCTATAAAATAGTTTTGCATTAAAATTGAAATCAATTTAATTATATCTTTTCAATTATATCAATTGTATAATTCTATTCATAACAGTAGGAATTTTATTTAAGTAGCTATCCTTAAACAAAATTTTTATACTTTAATTATACTTTTTGTAGTAATTGTATCTTTTGCTAGAAAATCATAAATCTTCTTACACGTGCAACTTTTCACGTACTATACTGCTAAAATCTTATTGAACAGATTGCAACATGCGAAACACATAGATAATATTGAACCGAACGACTGCCAAAATTTTGTTACGCAAGCCTAATGGACGTTTGGTTTATTGTCAAACATAAATACAGCAGATTGCACAAGTGTCCCTATTACACATTGCAAACGCATTTTCCAAATGATATCGTTTTTTTTTTCGTAACTGCTACAATTCGCCTACTTGTTTTCATGCGGCAGCCTAACACTATATTTTGAGCCATACGATGTCCATTCGGATGTAACGTTAGGTACGGACATATAATGGGAACGATACGTTATCCGCGACACGTAACACGAGAGCCGGACTCCGTTACATTATTTATCACTTCGCAGTCATTTGTACGGCTCCAAATATTTTCTGCGGAGCGAATGTTGGCTCCTCCGAGCGCGCTGCCTTGTCGGGCTGATTTAAACTTCGTCGGATGTGTCACAAAGTAAAAGTGAATAAACATCGAGCTTCCCGCGCATGCTTGATACTCGATTATAGTACACGCCAATCGTCCATTTCCAACCGAATAATTATCGTGCGATGATGTAGATCCTCCTAGAACAGTACTAACGATTAATAGCCGCCATTAAAAATTATTGGTAGAAAACTATGACCTCAACAGATTTCGGAAAAAGAAGACAACAGAGATTTTATATCCATGAAAAGTTTAATTGAGTGACTATATGGAAGTCGTAGTCAGCCGATTATGTGGTTATTTCATCTGATTAAAAATCAATAGCAGATAAATACATATTCTTGTAATATTTCACACATTTGTATATTCTTTTATTTTAGAAAGTATATCTCTTTTTCATAAGAATATAATAATATAAATTGCTTTCTAATAAAAAAAAAATAATAAAAACATTAACCTGTGAGTAATTGATAGCAATTAATAATTTTTATAAATTTAATCATTTTTAACGTGTAAATAATATGTAAAAATTTAATTTCAAATTTATTTTACCTTATTAAAATTTTAATACTACACATATTAAATTATCACATTGAATATTAAAATTGAAATTATAATAATAATAAAAATATTAATTATAATAAAAGATTTATCCAAATTTTATTTCATAAGATTTTGATGTAATCTTCCTCGGATATTTTTATTTATCTATTTAGGTTTCCCAAAAGTTTTATCGAATAATATGTGTGAGCAAATCATTGCGTACAGTGTACGCTTTAAATTCAAATATTTTATGTATCCATCGAACTTATTGAGTCCTCGCAATAAAGATTCTGGTTATTACCTTTTTTTGTATCGCGGCACGCTTTTCCGTAAATCCATGGCCAGACCATCTCTTCCCATTACTCGTTCCTCGCCGCCCGTCCACCACTTGGTTCCTTTTAGCCCTTCGGTCACCCGTCTCGAGTCCTTATCGATTTCAGCCGGTATACAAATCCACCTTCAGGTAACATTAGTCACTCCGCGCTTCTACTGACACACAGTGGTGTTCCGGCCGGCGGATCCCGCCTTGCTATATAGCGGACTTGGAGAGACGTCGCTATAGAATCAACCTTTCTCGCACTGGTATGCATCCACCCTCACACACTGGCTTTCGGCACCAACTATCCTTCTCGCTTCCGAAGATAGTATTGCTACCCCTCTTTCTCTCCTATCCTCCCCCTCTCTCCGTCTAAGCTCGGTGGGCTGTACATACGTGTGTGTACGCGCGCGCGCGTGTGTGTCACGTACTTACGTAGCTGCCGCCTATCTCTCTCTTCCACCCCGGTGACAGTTACAAACGACGCGTTATCTATAAGGATTGTACGCCGAGAGGGCGAAAATGGGGAGCACCTGCTCGCTCCATATCCATCCTGGCACCGACCCTACGAACTCCTTCGTTTCCTACGTCATCCCCTTCGACGTCATTCCCCGTGCCACCCCTTGCGATGCGTCTCTCGCTACTCTATAAACTTGTGTCAATGGGAACGCAATCACCTCCAACTCTTTTTCAAGATGCCATACTCTAAGTGCACGGAGGCAAAGGACGATCGATAAGGAAAGCTAAGCTGGAAGTTGATTTGGCTGAGGACGGAGGAGAATGAGAGACGATTCCTATATACAAATGGAAAAGCTGGGTCGAGATTAAATCGACCAGGTCAGAGAGTGTATCCAAATATTTTGAGATGTACAAAGATCTGTCGTCTTTGATACATCTTCATATTTTCGTGTCTGTGAAAGTAAAATCTATCCTGCACGAAAGTACTTTTTCGATAATTATTAAATTGTTTCCATAATGCTATTTATGCTACAATTTTCTTTTTATTAGTTACAAGTAAATGCACTGTTTTTTAATATAGCTACATATCTAATTATACGTGTAGATCCAATACATGTATACAACAAAAGATTCGCTTCCGTTGACAATATTTTTCAAAATTAAAAATACGACAAAGAAGAAACAATTTTTCGAAAAATCTAATTCAGACATTGCAGATAACTCAGAGTCACTCTGAAAATTAGAAGGAGAAAAGAAGAGGAGAAAAGAAAATTACAAGAAGAAAACATTTTGATGATACAACACATAACAGTATAAGAGAAATAAATATCTCGGAAATTTTGCGATACTATTCATCTAGCTTATTGATTCTAGCTCCGATTCTCTAGCGTCAGTTGATCTCTCATAAATAAAAATCACATAAATAATCTTCACGTTCCACTTGTATTACGCCGTCGTTTACGACCCTGAAAACGGCGATGCTGCAATTACTTACCAGACAACTCGAAACATAAAATTCGAAATTCTGGTCACTTGATGTAGAAACTCGCGCGCGACGCTCCGTAAACTTTACGAGAGCGCGAATTCCCCGGTATACTCTGGTGCATCTATAACTCGGGTAAATATAAGTGTGACGCGAATCTTGGCAGCGCGCGATGCCGTTTTCTCTCCACCCGCACTCTCCATCCATTACACGGGCCGAACAGGTGTGTGTGCGTATTATTGGCACGAGCTGTAATCCAGTCATCCTTGTCGTTCCTCCCCGGCGTATCGTGTGCCCCTTTGTGCGTCCATTGCGCCGTGTGTCTCGCTCGCTTCTCGTCATCTTCGGAGCCGCTTTAATTTATCCGCGCTGCGCGAGAGTACGTCGACACCGGAAAATATTCGTCCGCGGCGAGGAGTCCGCGTGGTCTGATGACGAATGCGGAATCGTCGTGGAAGGGTACGTACGTCAAAGGGGAACCGACGCGAGGGTCCATCGGGAAATCGGCCGAAGCTGATGAGACTACTTTTTTTTCTCGTCCTCGCCCTTTTGCGACGTGCACAGATTTCTTTTTCCTGTATATATTCGATCTTGCCTTTGGTTAAAAATACATTCTGGTGAACTTGTGTACTCCGCATATATGCGGATAAAGCACGACATTTGATAGACTCGGTATCCTCGAATAAGAAAGAAATATGAGAGCGGCATTATCTGTGAAAATAAATATGACGAGAAATTGGAAGGGTATCATGTGAAAGGAGCTACATTCCAGTTTTGATAATTTTAATCATTTTGAAAATTTTTTTGTGCCTTAGCGTATTTTTCTAAATACTTCTTTCTTAACGGAGTATTTTTTTTTAAGTGGATTAGGATAATAATATATCTTTTATTTTTAAATATTAATGTTTTCTTACTTTTACCCAAACGGTTCTTTTGTGAATTGTGTAATCGTTTGAGACTCGGGGATTTCCTCTTTAGTTATAACTGAATTTATTTTTCCGACGAATTATCAGTGCGCCGATATGCGGTCGAAAAATAATGTGTGAGCAGACATTTCATTGAGTATAGGCACATAGCAGTGCGCGAATAGTGATAACGGAATAAATGCTCTTCGCCAATTACGATTTCACAGACAAAACTGACAAGTGATACATAGTGCGTGATAAGTGCGGGAAACGAGAGTTCGTATTTACACGTGGAAGTCAACCGTCAAATTGAATAGTGTAACGTAATATGCGGTTTGCAGTCAGGAACGGGCTTTCGAGCTTGCTTGCACTTTTAACAGTTGACTCAATTACAGCGCGCAGTGGCGTCGTTGATTGCCGGTGTACGGCGCGGTGCGAATTTAATTACATAACCGTGGTTTACGCACCCATGCTCCATTATCTTAAATTGATATAATAATCGCAATATTTATAAATAGAAATAATAGCTGTGATATAGAGGAAGAAACGATGGAATAAATAAATGTCAAAAAATTATTTTATTATATAGCCGTTATATATAATTTATTTATTATGTAATGTGCAAAATATGTAACAAAACGTTCGATTAATAATTTTAATAATCTATTTTATGATCAATTTTCCAATCAATTTAGTTCTAAACTGTCGAGATAGTCAACAAAGGAAATATTGGTTAAATTTTATTTTATTTATGAAAAAGAATCGATTGTCTAGCTTTTGTGAAACAAATTCAGATCTAAATCGTTCTCTCTTTCAAAATTTTGATATCAATGTTAACAATGACAGAGTATTTAAAAATTGTAGCAATTTATACAATTTTCAAAATATATTTCTCGTAGCCGTTTACCTTTGTGCAGTATTTTATACGGGGCATAAATATGCAAAAATCAATACAAGTAAATTTATATTATTTTAATTATCTCAACATACAAGGCAATAAAATGTTACTACGATTTTTTTTTTTAAATTGGATATCCATTTTAGGAACAAACACACAAAACAAAATTTATAGTTTTATCAGGTTCTTACATGGAAACCTATAGCCCCGGATGGTAATCATCGTAAAAGTAAAAAACTTTCGCAATTAGTCTAATGTGAATCTGGCCGAATGACTCGAACGAAGTTTCAACCCGACAGAAACAGAAACCCGATCCGGGAATAACAGTCGTCTTTCATTTAGAAGATCATTTCTTTTAGTAGATATCCGCGAGAGGAACACGCCAGTTTTTCCTCTCCCTCCTGCCCCCCCCCCCCTCTCTCTCTCTCTCTGTCTCACTTTATACAGTTATAATGCCCCAGTTGCGGTGCTTCCAAAGTCCACGGAAAAGATAGTTTCCTAGCGCGCGGTAGCGTTTGAAACTTTCACTATTAAATACTAATTCTACCGAGGATCTCCCGGGTATTGCGCCGTTTCCCCATCCCGAAACGGGGCTGGGTAAACACGAGTGCACCTTCGTCATATACGTAGACATACACGGCGGCACATATCTAGGATCCCATTGATCTCGGATACATATACGGACGTCGGTAATTAGTCTCGTATCGTTACTAATTTGCTAATAGATCGATATATAGGCACGATTATGTGCCTCTGCTCTCGAGAACGCGATTATACTCTCTAACATTCACATCGCATTTCAAGATGAAATGCTACGAATATTGATAGCATATTACGATCTGCTTACAGTAACTCCTGATACGGTTATTGTGCTCGCTAATGACTAGTCCGCATTGTTTGGTTTACTCCGGCTACGTCAATTTTAATTATAAAGTTTAGACTAATTTAGAATAGCCTTTTAGTCTATTTTCTTGAAACAGACAGTTGAAACAGTAAATCATTTTTTATTTACAAAACGGTTGTAAATAGAGAAGGATAAATTCATAAGATATAACTTGATAACGAAACTTTATCGTTTACTTCAAATAAATTTCTTCTCAAAATTTTAGTTGATATAAAATCAGTATACAGTAGAATAATAAAAGGAAAAGGCAATAATATATCTGCGTCTCATTATCTATACTTTCGCAACATCCAAATATATTTATCAGATACAATTTGTTAGATTTGTTTGTATCATTTTTTTTATTCATATTCTCTAAACATAATTATTCCATCTCAGTTATAACAAAAATTGTTTGTTTAACCATTTATTTAAATCCGTTTTAACAAACCAGAGAGAGTGAAACAGAATAATTTAACACTAAAATGAAACTTTGCCAATTTCTAAATTCATCATTACAAACGAATTCACGTCAATAGCTCGCAGTGTAAAAACTCAAGAATGATCAGTATGACGGAATATCTCGTTCAGAATGAGTCGCAGGAGTTGAGCCCAAAGTCCTTTGAAATCATAGAGCAACGAACTGATTAAAAACGGGATAGCTACATGGGGCCCCGGTGAAAGGATTTCCGTGTAAACATGCGTAGGGGTTCGTTCGTGAAATAATATCGCTGTGATTACGAAAGACGAGAACGAGCGGTACATGATGCCGTTCCATCAAAGCGATTCGTCGCACACACAACTGTCGCGAATTAGGGTCATTCGATGTCGCATGAGACCTACGTAGGTCCGCGTCGATAAATATCGACGCCACGTTGTCCCACACGGTACACATAGAATGGAGACAGGAGAATAGGGTGGACGAGGGGAAAGGTGTTTGGGTTTGGGGAAATACGAGCCACGTACTGTAACCCTTCTACTATCGGTACGGCACCTCGATGGAGATTGGTCACGGTATATGTGGATCAATATCTTTATTACGATGTCCCGTGTGTCGCCCGAGGTCGAAATAATGCGATAGTTACAGGGATAGACGTGTACAAAGCGCCGATATACTTGACGATGCGCATTAACGATGTTCCTCATTAATATTTCAATTACCTTCGTTTTTCACTGCTTAACGTTTTTTTTTTTTTTTTTGGCGTAATGGAATTTTTATTTGAGACGTACATTCTACTTCTGTGCGTCGTGACACGGAAAGTATGATTATTGATATTCAATACCGTACGGTATTACAATTAAATCTCACAGATAGATAAAGCTCTCCATGTGAAATGAGACGGGCAAGTTAATAAAATTGTTTTGTAAGATCCTTGCTTTTTAAGATTGGCCGGAACAGTCTGAATCGTTGAGAATGCGTCCGTGCACGCGATTTTCTGAATATTACGTTATTTTTGCGGAAGTAATGAAGTTTTCAATTTACGCACGATTTCGGCGAACAAACGGGAATTCCGATTTGCACGACAAGGATCTACGAGGAAAATCAGGAGCGATTTGATACGTCGGAGTCAGTCAGACAAGCGCGATCTCCAAGTAGGAGGATTCAGCAGAAAGATTCGCGGAAGGACGACGGCGAACGCGCGGAATAGCATATCCGCGAACAAATATTTTCCATACTGAATGCACGCGCTCGAATGCGTCGGGAGCGGCTTAACCGAGTGCGTCTTCGTCGGGCGATGCGATCCGCCACGGTTCACTTAATTTCTCATCTCTCTCCTTATAGCGCCACGCCGACGGCGCTGCATTATTCTCCGTCGACATGCAGTCGAGATGTAAAACCGATTTACCTTTCTTCCTGACTCCTGTGTATATATACGTCGGAAAAACGCGGTTGGCGCGACTCTCGTGTGGAATCCCACTGCGCATAAGATCTTCCTTGTCGTGAGATCGGATTATTCCGCCTCGTGATAATCCAACATTGTTCCGACAGTGTGCGCGTCGTCCGTTGGAAATACGTTTTCGTAATCTTCATTGCATGAAGAGTCGTATCGCGTTGCCGTAAGTAACCGTGCAAAACGTAACAATTTCTAAACTTCGATTACAATAATTTCACCTCTCAATCAAATTTCCTGAAAGGAAGGAAGGATTTTCATTTTTTATAGAATTTTTAAGAGAAAATATTAAAATCTTTTCGTACCACAGAATAAGATTGATTTGTGAAAAGCAGCGTTTTCTAAGACAATAGGAAACAAAGATCTTCATGACTTTTAAATAAAATACAAAAAAAACGGAAATAATAATGAAAGATTGATGAATGAAATGTGATTTATTATTATTTTAAACGGCTATGACATTCAGGTGCATAATACATCTTTTTCAAGGTACTCTGTATATTACATAAAAGAATTCTTTCCTGTAGTTCAAGGAAATAAGTTATTAATTATCTCAATACGCGGTTACTTTCATGAAAATTGCAGCAATCACATCGAGAAAAATCGAAAGCACACAAACGTCACATGCGCATCCATATAAAGGAGTTCACAAATCGCTTAAAATATTCATGACAACATTGACTGGAAAATATTACAGAGACGTTGCGCGGAGTGCGTCCCTTTATGGTTTTAGGGCAGAAGAAAATCCAAAAAAGACACGGAGGACGGGAATAAAATGAGAAAGATCGCCCTCACATATTTCAGCACATATGATCTCTCTTCTCGGCGAGAATATTGCGTTACGAAAACAACCGAAAGCGTGCGGGCATTTTCAATTCATCTCGCGACGCAACTTCGGACAAGTTGGATGCTTCGTGGCCGACTTTTGCAAGAAGTAGACGCGCCGGAGAAAGGGTTGGGTGATGTTCAGGTGCGGTGGAGAGGTCAGAGGATGAATAGAATATTCCATCGTGGAAAAACGCGAACGGAGAGAGGAAAGGCCGACGTTACGCTCCGTCGCGATGCTTTTGAGGCGTCGAGATCGAGCGCCCCGTAAAAAATGTTATTAAAATGTGTTTGGAGTTTTTTTTTTTTTTGCCAAGGGGGAAAGACGTTATGAATATTAAGCGGGCTCTAGAAGCGCCTGATGCCGCGCTATCTGTATATCGATATATGCGCAGGTTCGCAAGCAACCGCGTAACATGCCGCCGCGAGATTGATTCTCCGCGGAAACAAGCGGATTCATTCAAGCGCGCTGAACGATTCCACTCACGATGATGAACCCCTTATCTCCTCTCCCCCCCTTTGAAGCTTTTTCCCTGATAATGATTATAGCCCTCATATTTGTCAAGTTCTCAACGCTACTAATAAATTGCAAAATATATTCCAATCTATATAATTTATATTCGTGAGCGTGTAACATGACACTTTTAAATCCTGACAATTTAATTAAATTGCGTTACATCTAATTACGTTGAATTGTTGAAGCGTCGGATAATTCGGTCTGTGTGCTGTTCGTAGAACTGAAAAAAAATTCTGCGGTTTGAGAAAGGAGATTGTGTATTTATAAAATAATATTAAAACATAAGTAATAGCGATAACGTAGTTTTGTGCTCGCAACGCATCGCGGTAACACGCTAATTTTTGTATAATTATAGAAATTCTTTAAATTACGTTAATTACCCCGTATCCAACGTAACTGAGTCTTTCGTTTAATTTTTACAATAGGATATATTTAGAGAATACGGTGCCTTTTATTTTTTATAATTTTCACTGAATTACATGAGTCGGTCGGAACAATGAATTAAAAAGCTACTAGAAAATCACAGCGTTGGTCCTTGACTACTTGATATATCCAGCAATGTTGTGCAACGATGCGCGAGAAAAAACGAAGAGCCGAAGCTTCGCTCTCTCAGCAACGACGGAAAAGGAAGCCTTTTGTTCCTTTGCCATGGACCACGACTGGGTTAATTAATGCTACAGGGATAACCCAAACTTCACTGCTGGTCGAAGTCGTTGCTCCAGAAGCCAGCTAGTACATCGAGAATAGGATGACTTCCAGCACGCGCCAAGTTTCTGCAGAAACTTGGTCGGTATTGGTCCATCGCATCTATTTTAGCTTATAAGAACTACTAAACGGCGGAAAATTTTAGAGACTTGATTATAAGGGAAATGAAATATTCTTAAAAAGTACAATTTTTTAAACATGTGACTCGATTTTACATACGTCGAAAGAAAGCATAACAATCTTTAAATCGTTCCATTCATTAAATCGTTCAAAAGGATTCGAAATGAAAAAGAACACGATATAAACTCCAATGCAGAGCGTGCATTATGCAATAATTTGAGAAATTATAAATTTTCTTATATTGTGGACGGGCATAATTTATCTTTCCTCTCTATTATTTAATAAAATTCATGTACGATATTTATCGAAAGGAAATATATTAAAATTGTATAATTATGATTGTTAACAAAATTAATGGATACACTAATAATTAAGAAAATTCATTAAAATCTTTTACATTATTATAAATTGAAATAAATACATCGGAAAATACTCGGCGCTTATAGATGATTCATATCTCTGAAATATAATTTATCGGTTCACGTTAGCCTGCGCGTTAGCTACGCGACATACGATTATAGAAGTTATTCATTAAAATTACAATAATCACGATTCTATCTACACCAGCAGACAAGTCAACTGTCTGATGGGACGTAAGACGTATGGAAGGGCTGCTGGTTAATCTGCTTATTCTCGCATTTAAGCCATGTTCTACACTAGCTATTTTAGATGTAATTCCCGACTGACGTAAATGAGATTGCATTATTAACGTAATTGCCGGCGAGCGTTCGAACTAGCGGCGTCTTGCTAAAAACGGTTTGGAACTAAGCACAAAGGGTGCTTTCTTATGACCGTCACGACAAAACGATAGCAAACAGAAGTAAAGTAAATATTAATAACGGTGAAGTAATGAAGCGGACGCTAAACGAGAATTCGTAAGCTTTCTAGAGAATCCAATTAGAATGCGAAACACGAGGCCATGTTCTGGTGGACATTATTACTCGAGTAGTAATACACCTACATGACAATGCAATTAAAGATTAATACCACTATAGAACCGCATGCTTATTGTGCAAATACTCTTTGAGCGTTCCAAAAGCGACTTGGACTAAAGGAAATCAGAGACCAATGAAATGGAGGTGAATTTGAAAATTAATGTGTTGCGACAATGTAATTTTAATTACGACTCAAATGGACAATTATGACGCCACTTTAATATAAACAAGTTAAATAATGTTTGTATTTATTAAAGAATAGAATTGGAATTACGCCATGACAATGTAATCCAAAAGAACTGCGAAAGATCATTGGATTGATGAAATATCCAAAAGTACGTAATAATAATAGATGAATTGAGCAACAAAAATTGTTTTTTTTTTTACTCTAGCGATAATTCTTTTACTTTTACTGTTTTGACGCGTATAAGAAATTGATTTATGTTTTAATTGATGTATCACGGTTTCCTTTAATGCGATTTTTTTCTACTTAATCTTCACAGTTCATTGAACAGGCAAGTCCTAAACGAGCGATCGATCTTTTTTTCTTGCCGCAATGAGACCTTTCTGAATTCTACTCATTGTCAGAGCGGAAACTAAAACTCCCGAGGGCTAATCTCCGCTCCTCGCTGCAAAGTTCTAAAAAGTTCCACTCTCAAGGCGGCAACTTTGCCGTCAGCGGCACATTCTTAGGGGTTAGAAAGGTTTGCACGGCGGATAAAGCGTGATCAACTAAATTATACTGGTAATATGTATATATTCGCGCTCATAAAATCGATACCCGAGAAAATATCGCTCCGCTCGGTTACGCATTCGAAACTCCAGTTTTCACTGGCTTACGCGGCGTTTACCCGCGAGAGTTCGGCGAGTCATAAATAATACCGCAACTAACGTTGTTATTATTTAGTCTCGTGTGCAACAGTCGGTTTTTCAAGTTGGCCTCTGCCATGCATTCTCACCCTTTCGTAAGTCATAAATAACATAGCATAACCATCAAAAGTGCTATTTCACTAAACTTTTACGATGCATCTATAGATGTTATTGTGTTAACTTTTATCGGATATATTTGGAAAATGGAGAGATAAATTGAGAACAGAAGATTCAAGTTTTATTTACTGATCCTTCTTAAAAAAGACATTTCTAAAAAAATGGAATAGCCAGACATGCTATTAATTATTATTGAGCAAATTTTAAAAAGGAAAATGAGCACAAACATGGGATAATAAAAATTTTGTTAGTTCATTTTGTTGTTCATGTAGCTTTTGTTTATATTGTGACGTTTATCCGTCATTTTGTCTTTCCCATTTTTGCAAATATACAAATTGATGTATTTGCATTCGGTAATTCTAAATAGTTCTAATGACTTTAGATATATTGAAAAACACATGTTTTAAAATAATTTATTTCTTGTCATTTTTCTCGTAACTGTGAGAGGCAAAATATGGAACGGTATTTATCCTATTTAAGTAAAATAATTAATCCTATAAATAATAACAATATTACGTGCTTAACATTGTTAATTTATATTTTGCATAACTTTCAAGTACCAATAAAAGATTTACGACAACAACAGCTAACAATAGCTCACATGAAACATCATTATTACGCGATCATCTAAAGAGATCATAAATTATTCATGAGTTTTTTAATTTTCTTTGTGGTTTCCCCATGAACATTGTAGTGAACCACAAACAGATATGGTAACTGCAGTTCACTTAATTCTTCGACAGATTAATTTCCGAGATGTTATGTGAATAAATAACAAAACCGACGCGATTTAAACGCTTTGCGCAGCTGCCAATATCAATATCATGCTGTCATTTACCACAACTGTGCACAGCAAAGGTGCACACCATATAGATTCATGATACGCACTTGACTCATTTTTCAAACTTTACACAAGTGTGCGCTGTACCATCATCATATATATTTTATGGTATACTGTCTTTGAAAACATATGTAAAAATTTATTGCCTTTAATTTGGCCAGCTTTTTTAGACTTTAAATCGATATTTGAATTCATAAACAATTAGCAAGCAAGAAAAAAATTCCAATTTCTTTCCGCTCGCTTATTACGACATAATGCAGATAATTTAAACAATTTTGAAGTAATATTAAATTAATGCGCACGGACATTGCGTAATGAAAGAAATGTTGTAATGTCTCGCTGAAAAATTCAAAACACAGTTACGCAAAAATGCTGATTGGCAAGAGTGAGTAATTTCAATACCGTCGATTCTACGGTTTGCAACTTATCAATCTATGTCCGCGAAAAAGATGCAAACGTATGCGAATTAATCATCATAATTCACATTTCTCGTACATTTTTATGACCGACGTATGCATCAGTTCAGTCCGGTCACGCGCGAATTTAAGAATCGTTCCTCTTGAAAATATCCGTATATTTTCTTCTTCTCCGAGAGAATGACTCGCGCGCTAAGAAAGCTCAACGTAAAACGAGCAATAAATTATCGATATGAAACAATGGTTATTTATCGTTACGACTCTAATAGCCGCCGATAATAAGTCACCGAAACACCGCCAATAATTTGGGCGTGTTAATGTAACAGTTCGGGTCATTAATCCATTTACGCAAATTTGCAATACTAGATGAGTCCTATTGTGCGCAAGCTGTGATTGTTTTACAAATCTTTATCGATGTCGAACTTTATGCCGAATTAAGTGTGATGCAAATTAATCTTTAAATTGATAGTGCAATAACCAAAATCGGCTTTCTATAATAAAATGTCATTTAGCTGGAACAAAAACTCTAATTTTTTTTTGCATTTTTATACTTTTGCACGTAACGCTGATAATTAATGTTTAATCTAAATATTATAGATGAAAAAAATGACTAAAATCTTATTAATTAATATATTTGTATTTAAGTCATTAACGTCAGACACGAATCGATGGCTCCTGCTTGAACGGCATCAGCGACGTCTCTCGCAGCCAAAGCCCGGGCATCAGTCAAGCCCGGCCGCGGACCTCAGAACGCGGCGACTGCCGTTGCTTTGTGCGCCCAAGGAAACGCCGCCTGTTAACGGCGTTGCCACTCCAAAATTGCAGCAAAGGCGACGGCCGGGCGAAAGCGGGGTACGGCTCAGAGGAGGGGGAGGGGGCGCGGATGCATTAAACTGGGCGAACTTGCGACAGTCGTGACAAATGGCCAAGTGGCGGCCATTCGCGGGCGCATACTAACGTCATAATGGAACGCGCGCCTGGCTACCGGGCGCACTCGTGCGCGCTACCCAAAAACCGCCTACCGCATAATTATGGTTCTTTGTAGTCGCTCCCCGGTCGCCGGTGCTAGTTTTGTTACGCAGCCCCCCCCCCTCTCCATCTCCAGCAACTTAAGGGCCACTCGCGGACGCGGACCCGACTTCCCTTTCGCCCCACGGAAACGCATCTTGTTACGGCTCCCCGTCCGATTGCCGTCGCGCGTCCCGAAAAGTCGCAAAGCGACCGGACGTTTCTTCGTGAAACGGAAGCCATCCGCCGCTGACGAGACGCGCAACGGTGAATCGTTCGCAAAGCGCCGCGGTCGAGATCTGTCGAGAGAACGGGGGGGATACGCGGGGGGGGGAGGGGGGAGGTGGAGGGGACCCCTTTGCCGTCGCGGAGTCACACAGCGCGACATGTTGCTGCGTTTCAGCGGCGTCAGCGTTTTTCCTCCGGGCGGTAACGACGACGGATGACGGCGGTAAGCAGAGCTAAGCGGCGAGCATGCGGCTTCCATCCCGAGAACGCTAACGTCGCTTCCCCGCACGACGGACGAGCGCCCGGCGGTTTCATTTACTCCAGCTCATTTCTCGCGACCCGTTTGCATTCGCGATGATAGCCGCGAGTTTATCGTTCTGACTCTTCGAGGAATATCGCGGCCGTATAAGCGCATAACAGCCACGCTGCCATCGTCGTATTAATAAGATATTCGCTATTTATGATGAAAGATAACATGCCAGAAGTAATTATCGTACTCAAAAGTTCCGCTTGTCATGCATTTGCTTGTCAAAAGCATTTGTTGACGGTCTCGTTGTGTTATGCAGACCGAGATAATCAAATCGGTATAATTACAATGAAACAGCGTTATAAAATGTAACTGAAATTTATACATTTTCATATTACGAAAATAAATTGAACATTTCTCTTCAAGCTCTTTATCGACAATTTTCAAAAAATTGCAGAACTATTTACATCTTACGATTTGAATTTAAAAAGTAATGTTTGTAATTTTTGTTGTAATATAATTAGTTAATTGATATTAAATAAATTTAGTAAAAATATTTATTTTAACTTTTCGTTTGTAATTTAGATTTTTTAATGTACGAGCGAAATTACTCTCTCGAATATTTCCTTGTAAATTTCGTATAAACAATTGGATTTAACATTTGGTTTTAAAACCTACTGGATATTGCAAAAGAAATATTGACAACTAATTCAGAATTTTGTGGGATTTTTTGAAAGTCTAGACCATAAAAATAACATGGAAAGAAAAGACCAAGTTTACTGTGTCGGAGAATTAAGATACTTGAAAGAAAAACATAGAAGTCAATTTTAATTAACTCTCCAGTGAGCGCGTCAAAATTTAAAACGTAAGAAGGCGCGTGGGGTGTAAATTGTACCCTACATTATTTTTCACTTTTGTTTAATATTATTTATTATTGCATACATTTTAGTATATATAAACAAGTCGGACCTTTAATTTTAACGTTTTCTTGTTAACAATTGATTGTATACTAAAATGCGCCCAGAACGCCTATGTGAAATCTAGGAGTAATAAAAGTCTGTAAAATACACCCCATGCGCCTACCGAAGGGTTAACAAGAAGATAGGAATTAATTATTAGCAAAAGAAAACATTTTCATCTACTGCAGTCCCGTCCAATATTTTGTTCTCGCCAGCTAAATGCTTCAAGCTGTCTATCATCTCCTAGAGCGAGACAGAGAGAAAACAATTTTTTGTAGTTAGACTCCATAGCCTCGTCCCCTATCTCACTGTACGAAACGATAGAGCGGGACAGGGAATAAACAAAAAAGAATAGACGCTGGTGAAGAGAAGAGGGAGACGAAGCGCGAGAGATGGAAGCGTTTAGCTCGCGAGCGAAGCGCGTTGGCCTGGCATAGAGCTTTAGAAATAGAAAATGATGAAATATTCAATATTGCCTCAAGTTCCATTGCTCCTCTTTTCTCCGCCTTATTATCACGAACAATATTGGCCGAAGCGCGTCGCGACGTCCACCCTCGCGGTCGCGGAGACGCCAAATGACGCGGCGTCGGAGCTCTCGCGGCCGGGAGGAGACGTCGGGGGGGGGGGAAGAGCCGGCGAGGGTGTAGGCGTCGGTGGCGCTTCAGCGTTTTGGTGGGGCAGCACGGCGGCGGCGGCGGCGGCGGCGGCGGAGGTGGTGGTGGTGGCGGCGGCGGTGGTGGCGGTGGTGGCGGCGGCGGCGGAGGTGGCGGAGGTGGTGGTGGTGGTGGTGGAGGCGGCAAAGCAGGGACGGACAGGCGCGAGGCGCCGTATCCGTGCCACCTCAGTCGACGTCAAGCCGTCGCGACGACGCGTGCGTGTTCTGTTCCATACCGTCGGTTATCGCGGAACTCGCGCTGGGGATTCGCGTGTTCCGCGCCGCGACGTGACTCGTCGAGCGTGTGCCCACCTGTTCGCGTCGGACGTGGATCGACGTGGATCCGCGCGAAGGGTGCACACCCCTCCCCCGCGTGCGCGTTCACGGCAAGAGTGTGCCCCCCTTGTCCCGGTTGTTGCCCTCTCGCGTCCGCCGAACAAGTGCCCCCGCGACTTCCGGAATCGTCATCCGCGAGAATCATCATTCCGGGGGGTATCGAAGAGTACTCATTGACCTGCATCGCGTTCTGAGGTTTCACCAAGTCTGAGATGAAGAGCACGACTGTTCGTGTGTCGTGATAAATTAGAAGGGTATATTGAAGTGTACGACTGACTTGTGTTCCGGTACCTTCGGATCGTCATTCGACGAGAGGAACACGGCAGTTCGGGTTGGTCCGTTAGCCAAGCTCGTTCCGCGTTGACTTGTTTCTCTGGCCCGGCGGCAAGGATTATCGAGGACGGACTGTATCTCTCGCTGTTGGTTCGTCGCGATCTTGTCCTGTTTGCGCAGTCATCGTCCCTGCAAAGGACACGACGGGTGCTGGCCGGTAATCCCGATAGTAATCGAGGGACGCGTATCGATTGATCCGCAAGATAATCATCGTGGGGGATTAAGAGCAACTGGAATTCCCATCTAAACGTGATGATGATTTGTAACATACCGTCGTGCCGTTGATACGTCGTATCACCCAAGTGAGAAACTTGCCACGCGTCGTCCCGTCGAGGAACTCGCGGAAGAGGAGAAGGAGGAGGAGGCAGCGGCGCTTTGGGAGAGCTCATTGATTACGCTCAGTGAAAAACAGCCTTGGATTATGACTATTGGGTAGGTAGGCCAACAGTCCATATTGTTTCTGGTGATGTGGTTACGTCGGTGGTTGAAGTCGTCCGGCGGTTGATTCGATAAGCGTAACTGCGGACAGCTGTTCCGACTAAACATGTGCGGCGGCAGAAGTGCAAGCGTTTTCGAGTTATACCCGTCGCGTCCGAATTCCCACATTCCATACCGTTCTATTAATGCACGACACACGGCTTTTACACCCGCCGCATTCCCTATGCTCGCCCAACGCTTCCGTACGTGACACGTGACATTTAACAGCGTTTACCTCACGGTCTACGGTGACTTCAAAGTGGCGTACGGTATATTCGCTTCGTTTCATATGAATTTCCAAACTCACGTCAACTGCGAATCATTGTGAGGCTGCAGGGACGTTAAAACAATCGGAGGAAGAAAATTGTGAGACATTTCTATTTCGGAACTGACTTTCTTCTCGGAAAACAAGTCATTACTTTCGCCGAAAATTGGTTAAATTTGACGGTTTCCAAATGTTTCCAAAAAAGTTTTTCCAAATGTGCACCTTTTCATTCATGAAAATGGTCATCGATCGTGCCGCACGTCGCAAATAGAAAAATCGAAACCGCGTCCGCATCGATGACGAGTTTTACGTAATAAACGAGAAAGACACTCGATGGGCGTTCTCGATTAGCGGAAAATCGCCGATTATTTGCGAAGATGAAATTTTTTTGTCACCTTCCCGCGGAAAGTCTCTTGCTCCGCGAACGTCACTGGAATATTGAAATCGAACGATTGAATGGCGCGCTGACCTTATCGATTATTAGCGCACGGTGTCCTTGAGCCCGCGAGACATGTGGAAAAGACAGCATTTCGCACGCGTTACTATTATCCCGAGACTCCAAGTTGCAAAGTGTTTGCACAGGTCCCCCCCTCCCCCTCGTTCTATCACGCGCCCGCAAAACGTCGCGTATACGCTCTTTTGTTTCGTTTATATAATACTTATTAATAGCGAATGCCAGGCAATTGTTGGTGCGAACGTCGATGTTGACCTTCTCTACTTGATACCGTCGCGAGCGTTCGGCGAGTTACTCGCCAGTTGTTAACTCAAAGTCGTATCGATTGCGCGGCTGGATCGTTCGCTTCGTTATACGGTACATTAGACCTCGTCACGCGCGGTACACATCGACAATGTTAGAATTATGAATGCGACGCATTCATGAATCGGGCATAGCCGGGCGTCGTGATGGACGCGCATCTATAAGCCGTTTGTTTCGAAACCGGCATAATTTACATTTCGGTAATCTAGCTGCTGTGCGTTCCCATAAACATTAGTTAAAGATAACTGAGGTTTAACTGATTCGCCGTCTCTCTTTCCGATCCAGTTCTCCATAAAGGCCGGCGCGTGGCGATCAATTGAATACAGTTAATTTTAACTAACATTTGTGGAAACGAATCTAAAATAAATACGTAATTTTGTCACGTCGAAAGTCTGTCGTCTGTGAATGTACAAAATGCGAGAATACATTATTGAAAATATTTTACTTTAATAATTATTATTTATAATTGTTTCTAACGGAAACTCCGAAGGCTGGGTTTCGAAAGTTTAAGAAATATAAGAAATGGAAACTTGTATTGTGTTGTTACTCATCGTTTAGAAACTACAACAGACCATTAGTTAAATATTCAGCCGGACATAATCAGAATACTCAAAGTTTCATAGTGGACTCTTTGTCGCCGGTTATAGATGGTACACGTGTCAGATCGAACATTGTACGTTCTTACACCCATCGGCTATAGTCGCAACATACAACGATTAAGTCGATGAGTTTTTCTGATAGATTGATAGAAATTCAATTTTCCACAGGTACATGGTAAACCGACGTTTTTATTTATAAATCTTTATTACTCAATATTAGAGATAAATAAATAGAAGCTCTCGATAGCTAAGCCGTATATATTCAGATTTATTTTCTCAGAAACAAACCGTACTCTACAAAATTTTTATTTATAATTATTTACAGCTCTGAATATAATTCAACTTTAATTATTTATCAGGTTATTTATCCCAAATGTTATAGCAGCTGAATGTATATAACGAGCATTTAGCGTCGCGTATTCCAGTCGTTACACGTACCAGAAGGGTTAAATCCGCGAGATGCGATTCGACGTGTTGAGTCTTCCGAAAAAGACTCCCATTGCATTGTAGGTCGAGACCGACCTTGCGCCTCGGCCGGGCACGTTGCTTTATCGCGGCACGTGATGCTTGTGCCAAAGTCGCGGCAGTCACCACGCTCGCCGGTATTGTCTGCGCATAGCTCGCTGCTCGGTACCTTCTTTCGATAGTGAGAAACGACACGGCGAAGTGGAAGACCGAATTGTCGTTCGCGGAAGTTCTCGCGTTTGCGGTGCGAATTGAGAAGAGGTCCGCATAGGACGAGCTCGGCTCGAAAGAGCCCCGTCAAAGCTACTATTTTCCCACTTTGTAGACGGAGCACGAACTCGAAGAGGTGAGTACCGGGCTCGGCGGTATTAGTGAAACGGCGCCAAAACAAGTGGTGTCGTCCTCGTCCTCGGCGCGCGTGTCAACGTCCTGGCTCCCTTTCAGGAAACCTAAAAATCCGAGTTTTATACTTTGCACTTTGAATGGGGAAAAAAAGAGAGAGATCGTTAGCTTGCAAATTGAACATGATTGAGCTAATTATTTGATACAAGGATATGTCAGTGACAAGGACATGTATACTAAAGATTAATAGACTATAATAGACTTGTAAGATTTAAATTAACATAATGTATTGCAGTTTATGCTAATTTCATATTTGTAGAGAGGTCATAATCGTAAAAAGCTATTGCGTATCGCACACAAACACGATTACAGTAAAAAAGTTAATCAATTCTTCACTGTGAGATTGAATCTGTGAAGTAATTACTATTTTTTGTATTGCGCTTTTATTCTGTTTCTCTTTCTTTCTTTCTCTTCCTGTCTACAGACTAATTACAAAATCATTAAGAAAGAAATATTTCTTTGTTATTGAGGTTATTGCAAAAAAATAAGAATCAAATCAGAATACTATTGAGATGCGAACACAGAACATTGGAAATTTGACATTGCCACATTTGCAAATACATTTACACTTATTCTATCTACATATTCAGTTACAATTTTAAAATCATAAAGAAGAGTTGTAATGTACATATATTTTATTTTTTGGTAGCAAAATATGAAATAATTTAAATAAATAAATTAGACCCATTAATAAAATAAAAGCGTAAAAAATTTTTTATACAGCGAAATGTACAACTGTTGATAAAACATTTTAAAAATTTATTATATTTGTGATAACTTGTAAATAACCAAAAATGCACTATGCATGTATAAGTATATGCAACAAAATTAAAAAAAATTATTTTATTGATGTTAGAATTTTCTTAAAATCATAGTATCGTGATACACTGACAGTAAATAAGGACATTGGCAATGCTTACTTTCTATCGGTGTAGTCAACAAGGCTGTATCGTGTGAAGGAAATCCTGCTTAATTGCATTAATAACACCATCGTATCGCGACTATGTTCGGAAATTGAAACTTCTTAGTTCGTGGTGAGCCAAGTGCCTCCTTCAGCGCCCTTCACACCACCGCCGGAGTTTCTCGTGGGAAGAAGCAAGCGGGTGGTGGAGGCGTTAAAGGCGTTCTCTCTGGCACCTCTATAATTAGGCGCTTGAATTTACCGACCTCCCCGAAAGAAAACTCAGAATAAGTTTACGTAACATAAAGTCGCGAAACTATCCCATCACCGCCGTCGTCTTGTTAACGCTCGCAAAGTTTCGACCGCGGCCTGGTTACAGGGTCGTGAAAAGTGATCCGTATTCATCGCTTTTATGCAGACACCCTCGAATTTTTACATGTCGATATAGAATATTTTTTTCATCTCAAATTCTATCGATTGCTAGTGATTGATGTTATATATTATATGTGTGTGTATATGTATATTTTTTATTGTTATAAAATAGAGATGTACGCTATGTTGGAATGTGTTTTTCAATTTTTTGTTACTGAAGCTTATCTGTTATATACAATGTAATTAATGGACACGATAATATATGAGAAGTAAGAGGTATCCTTTATTATTACAATAATGTTGTGATATTATTAGATCAATGCTATAAGCAGAAGTGAATTTTATTACAACTGTGACAAACGATATTAATAGATTCACGCTGCAAGGACAAGTCAAGTGTTAATTTAAAAGTCATATATACATTTCAATCAAATGCTTTATGACAAGAATCACTTTTGCTTATGCTATATGAGACAGACCGCGTTTAGAAAGATCCGATTAAAGTTTCAGTTATAAGCGACAAAAATATATATATTTAGAATGATTAGAAAGTTCTTATATATAATGAAAAATTTTCGATTTTATGTGTAGAAAAAATTTATTTCAATCTTTTATGTATATGTATATATTTTTATGTATATGTATATATTTTTTTGGAGGGGATTATTAGTTTTTAATGTATCGATCGTCATTACGCATAAAGTTGAATATAAATATTAAATTCTATAAATACGTTTTGCAGTTTACAGCAATATCTTGAATCACAGTTATTCTAGTTCGCGAATCATCTGGTTGAGCAAGATTGAATAAATATAATCTTAATGTTCTTAGAAAGAAAGAAAGAAATTTAATGAGCTCAAATGGAATTTTTATTAAATCATAATAAAAAATTAATTATTAATACATACCGAACTTTACTAAATTGCAATTCTAATTGCAATTGTATTCTACATTATGTGTCTATGTGCGCACATATATTCAAAACATCCAAAACATAAAATTATAAATAAATAGTTTATTATAATTATTTATAAGTTGTAAATAAAATTTGAACAAGCTGACGATAACAGAGAGAAATTCCTTATCTAACCATTTTACATGGTATGCATGTCTATAACAGATTTTCTACACGAAAAAGATTGAAAGAAAGATAATTATTATAATAATGAATATATAATAGTTTTGAGAAAAATAATGCAAATTAAATTAAGCTGGCGTTAAATATACATTAACCGACATTTTTATAATTTACTATTTCATTGTGCCTCAGCACTCTTACGTTTCATGGTCTGCTCTCTTTTGTTTCATGGTCTCACGATCGTACTCTAGATGTTAAAGTGTTATTTACACGTAAATGTGACTCGTAAAACGTTGCGGGATGCATATGCCTTTGGCAAGAATCCAATTTTAAAGCGATCGAATCGAAGATTCGCGAACAGAGCACTTGCATATGGGGAAATCAAACGGATCTGTGCGACGCAATTGGTCTGATCGCTACAAAATGCAAATAAAACGCACTTTGAGGAGATCACGATTTCTTATGTACGCTTACGTAGAGGCGCTCTATTTATACGTTTTGCACTTGAAAAAACAAGAGCGCTATTTAAAAACCAATTTCTGTATGCTTGCCAATAGCGCGTGTCATTGTGCATACGTGCGTGATACTAATGTGCGTTGATACTAACGAAATAAAACAAAATTGAAGAAAAAATATTAAAGTTTTCAGATCGTAAGAAGCATTAAATATAGGCATCGTTAGACTATTAAGGGTTTTACGTAAATAACTATTTATTTATTAAATTATCTTTGAAATGAAAAAATAGGAGGGACCAGATATTTATTGATTAAATCGAAAATATAATCCGTTAGAATGCAACGTAGCATGCTTACGATATATCTTGCAGACTATTGCGAGAAGATTTCTGTAATCAATATTTATTTAATTGCTTATTTAATTATTTGAGCGCTATTTGAATTATTCTGGCTAAAAATACATCTCTAGTTTTCACTCCTAAAACCAATTAAATAATCAAAAACCGATGATTTTAATATAATTCTTTATAGATGGGTGAAACAATTTGAATCAACCATTTTTCAGAAGGCAAATTTAATTCAAATTATAGTAACAGGTCTATGGTTTCTCACTATACCGCACGTAATTGAAGTTTAATGACGTTTCCCAAGAAGACTAAATCTTCACCAATGCAGATTGCCGTTAACTGGCAAAAACTCAGTTTAGATCTTATTCAGGGCGATAAGAGAGGAGCGACGGGCGAGGAATTAGTTAATTAGTTTTGCCGGACGCAAACACCGCGATTGATGTCTTCATTTTCGGACATCGGATAGAACGCGCGGACACGCGATTGGTTTATTCGGGATTTAAAACGATTCGTTTTGATTGGAAATAATCCGCAGCACCGTCCGGCGACGCATTCTGTATTTTCGCGATTTCGACAGTTTTTCAGCCGTTCCTGGTTTAATCTCGGAATTTCGGATAGCCGCAATTTTTGCGAGACAGCCAATCTACTACGTCGCTAGTTGATTACAACGCATTCGCTCGTTCAGCGCTCGCGTTCGCCATGCTGGTTTTGCGCTTTTACACGATTCCTATCAGCGCTTGTTGCAAACATGTATGTCGGACGTCACGGAAATTATTTTCGACGCATAGAAACGAACGGCTAATTGAAGGACTGGTTGTTAGAATCATATAACGAGCTTCATTTCTTCAAAAAATAGCTTCTTTATTTCATTTCGCCTGACAATTAATCGCATTGATTATTGTATAATGAAAGAACCAAGTATGGTCACGTAATAAACAGAACGGCAGAGAGAATAAAAAGGGAAAAATTTAAATCTTGATATTTTAGACATTACGCTGATGTGGATACGTTAAAGCAAATATATTTTGCTTGATCTTATACAACGATTCATTGTTTCTACTTCTTACTGTAACGATCGCGATGGCGGAGCTACTCCAGTGAGACACAAATGTCTCCGGCCGATTATCTATGTAAACGTTTTGAACAAGATTGCTCTCCGCATGGTTTATCAAACTACATATCATACAGTCATAATATAGAAACGTACATGTATTACTTTCGACATATTACGTTGGATCTTTGGTCCGCTATCGCTGTAATGGGATACGTCCCGATGCGAAGCGCTCGAGGGATAGAAGATCAAGTTTGTTTCTCGTTATTTATCTTCTTTATTGCGTCATGTACTCATCCATTATCGTATATCAACGTAGAATGTATCTAAATGTATAAATGCATTAATAATACATCTTAATGTCAGTTAAGATATACACATATAAAATAACATAAATTTTGTGCATTACTAAATCGTGATGTTGCTAAAATATCTTTTGTGATACTACATTTGCGTACGCATATGGTAAATATTAAAACTCTGCATTCGCTAGGGAGGAGGGGGGAGTTAATTATTAATTGCAGTTTCCCTCTTGGATTTAAATTCGCCGTATTTATCGCACGTGACTTCGTTTACCGTGTCCGGCACGTGGTATTGCAAAAACTGTCCATGGGTAGCGTTCGATAATTATTATGAGCACACAGCATGGCGCCGACAATAGCTCCGTCAGAACGTAACACAACGCGGGTTACGTATTCTCGTAAACAACATCGTGGGCGGAATTCAAGCACGTAAGTGTTGTTTTTATCGTACGTAAAGCGAGGCACCTGCCGTGCCTTTTCAACAGGAATCTTGAAGTCGGGATGCGCAGAGCTCAACGACGCTCTCCCTATTTGCTTGCCTATACGCTTCTAGAAATAATTTACGGCCATGGAATGTTTTACGACCCATTGGTATTTGAGCATAAAATATTTGAAAAATATTTACGCTGGTTATTATTAAATTTTTACCTCGTTATGTTCAAATAGTATATTCGTAAATACATAAATAGGATTAACGAAATAAATGTGGCGAATAGAAAGATTATATTGATTTGGCATAAGAATTAGAAATGCATTCTAAATTGAATTACTTAAAACATTTTCCAATTTAAACAATTTAAACTTATCAATTCAATTATAATTATGGATGATTAAAAGTCGTTTTTAAATTTATGAATTTTTAAATTAGGCATTAAATGCATATTATAACATTTATTTTTATACTTGACTCAAGTCTAAAAAATATATTAAAATTTAAATTAGAATTTCTCATAATTTGACAATTTTCTATAAAATAGTAACACAATAATACAGTTATAATCTCAGCTGTTGTACATATCGCAGATATGCAATAATAGATTCGCGACACACAAAGATATTCGTGCGACCGTACGGAAAAGATTTCGGTGATCAGAGCGAAGTGTGAAAAGTGCTGAGGCGTGCTGAAAAATGCAACGGTGCCTACCACTGCGACAAGCAACGGCGCGCGGCTTGTATCTGTGAGCGCGCGAATGCCGCTGCCGATGTCTGGCTACGTTCGCGAGCAAACCACTTCTCTTCCCACGCGAAAGTGCTTACGTCGCCGCGACGAAGAAGCG
Organism: Tetramorium bicarinatum; assembly: GCA_928718305.1. Classification (NCBI taxonomy): domain Eukaryota; kingdom Metazoa; phylum Arthropoda; class Insecta; order Hymenoptera; family Formicidae; genus Tetramorium; species Tetramorium bicarinatum. The sequence goes on along the minus strand of OV788324.1, from coordinate 6,257,365 downwards.
TTCGGGAAGAGATTGCGGAGCGCGGCAAGAGAGGGGTTTTTTTTTTTGGAGTTTTTCCCTCGCTTTTTTTTTCCCTCCCGCTCGCTCCGTTCGCGCGGTCTGGTTTTTCCCTCCTCGAAACCGAAGCCCCGGTTACTCTCTCGCCCTTTGTTTCCCACGCGAAAGCGCTCATTACGTCGTTTCGTGTCGGAAGGCGAAGCCGTAGTTACTAATTTCGCTCCGCCACCCTCAACTTTAATTCTCATTCGCGAAAACACAATTCGCGGTAGCGCTGTTGCCGGTTTAACAGAGAATTTCCTGCCAACAAATCCACCATGGAAAATCCGCTCAATGTTTTCCACATTTTTTAATGAGACTGACCTTTTTCCAAATCTAACTAACAATGTATTCTGCTTGATACATTTCTATCTGGTTTTTTGTACAAAGCTCGAAACATCTCTATTATTTTTTGCGAATTTGGAATTTGGACATAATAATGAAAAAAAATATATTGTATTGTTGATGGACGATTGACAGAAAACGAACGAATTGAACAAGATACGAACCATTTCAAAATCCAATCTATTTTCTGTAACGTTACATGTGCATCTTTCCGGTAGATTTATACAAAGTTAATCGAAATATGAGCGGTTATAAAATCGGTTTTTGCATCAAATGTTGCAGTTATCGGCAGTTACTGCGAATATACCACCGTATTTCCTATGTTGGTGTTTGATTACACGCGCAAGCACTTCTTACGCGAAAACGCTAACGTTGCTCGAGTTTGAGGCTCGAGCGGCTTCGCTGCGGTCGCGAATTCTGCGCGAGACTACGCTTTCTCTTTCGCGACAGAATGTTGCGAGAGAAATTCATTATGAGATGTAACGGCAAGGTGAAATTTCCACGACGGTTCATGATTAAAGTTGCAACAATGAACTTCTGTAGGTCGCGTAAAGTGGAGCAGAATAGTGCGAAAGTGTATAATCGATACGCGTTATATTTGAGGCTCCTCGCAAAAATATCCAAGTCGTTTTTACGGGTGGCGGATAACAGACAGGATGGAGAACAAAAATGAATCGTAGGTGACCGCAATTCACCATACGTTTGAATTTTTAATGTTGCATCGGCTATTAAATTATGTTGCCGTTTATACGTAATTGATTATAAACATTGTGTTAATTTTATTTCCAATCTGTTTTCTACTTTAGTCATTATTGATATCGATTGATATGTGCAATTTTTTTACGTAATCTTTTGTCATATTTTTTGCCTTTATTTATATTCGTGTAAATTTTGCACGATTGCACATACTTTCTGCATTTATATACTTATAAATTTGCGTTGCATAGATATCAAATGTATAAATATACACAGATGTGGAGAATACTCTTATCTTATTGCATCATATAATTGGTAATATATTTTGATTAAATTTATTATAAATTAACAACGTAAATAATGTTCATTTGTGTATATTCGATGAAACACTTTATGGGACATTGGTTTAAAGAGAGTGTCACATTCATGTTTATCTCTCACATATTGACTGTGGCAAATAATTATTACAATTATGAACTTTTTTTTAGAGAGATTCAATAGTCAACAAAACAGATATATTTTCTTAAAAGTAATATTTAAATCGTTGTATTTTATCGTTGTATTACACAATACTATAATTTTTTAAAGTACTTGCAATATCGATTACTGGTTAACGACTTTGAACACATTTTAAGAGAATTGCAGATATCAGAGCTCGCAGAACTTTAAAAAAAAAAAAAACACGATGGCTTCGCGAGAGTGTGATGGCAGCTTTTCCAAACAATTCTGCGTACGTAACAGAAAAAAAAGAGTCGCGTTAACCTAATCACCGATGTACGTGCAACCACGAGTTTCGCATTTGCCACAGACCATTGCTTCTGCTCTGAATGCAACACGGGTTCGGGAGAATGTTCAAAACCACCGGAAGCTACAATAACATTTCCATTTGACCTTCGAATCAAAAAGTCAAAGAAAAAAGTACGTACTCGGGTAAATCGAATTCTGCGCGTTACTTTCCTTTTTTCAAGAACTTTATTTAGCAATGACTTTTTACATTTCATGCAGTGTAAATTTTTATAACGCATAACTACAAAGTTGTTTCAACTTGGCGTTACACACGATGCATAATGAGAGAAAACCAAAAAATTATTAATATTTGGAGTATCGTAATTATTTAATATTAATTACTATTTCTTTCGATGTTCTTATATCATCAGGTATAACATATAACAATATATACGAAATTGATGCGTGTCAATTAATTTTCATTTTTATTTTTTATTTTTTCATTTTTTTCTGATCTCGTTGATTGTTTGACTCCCATTCAAAATCATCAACAGAAAATGTGTAGGCATGCGGATCACTTCCCTGACTCATGCAGCTAATATAAAAGCGTGTAACAAACGAGCGTCATACCGTCTCGTTGTATAGTTCACAACGAATATCACAAGCAGAGCAATTTTTCGAACTTTTTTTTTTTGGCAGTGCCAACTGCGTGATAAAATCAAATTTATATATTTTCGGAACAAAATGTTTTACCAAGTCATAAATACGTAGACAAAATAATTGAAGCGAATCATATTCATGCTACGTGACTGTTCAAAGTATCGAAGGAATAAATATAGATGTTGCACTCTTAGCCACAAAAATTTTTGGCAAGTTGAGCAAAAATTAAATGAGATGCATCAACTTTGTTTTATTAACTTTATAATATTCAATATCTTTTTACATTTAATATATTAATATAAGCATCCATGTAATATCAAGTGGAAAATAAAAATGTATTTTTTGTCCGTAATTTTCAAACTTGATATGTGCAAACTAGTTCTTATTTTGAGTCACTGATAAATCATACTTATTATTTTTGTTAAAATACAAATTAATTATATTGATCATAGAATTTCTGAACGTGGAGTACGGTGACAGTTCTGGGACATGATATATAGAAAAGCAAGTGCATTTCCCCGCGATTCCATATCGAGCGGCGTATAGTTGGTCGCGTGGTAGGCATTCGGTAGATATCCACGTAATAGCGCCCACACCGCCACGCGAGGGAAGCGGAGAGCACATTCAGCATTATCTGCCGCATCGTAATAAAATACTCTTCACCCATTTCCACGTTTCTGCATGCACCGTATGTACGGTACAGAGATGCCCGCGCAATCCAGTGTTACAACTCTCTATGGGATACGTAGTACGCCTTGGATATATTCGACATATAAACACGAATGCGTTTGTGCTCGCTACGGTCGGTTCTGCTCTCAATACGATCTACGTATACGTTTCACAACGTACTAATCTGTTTTATGCTATGCCAAATATTACAAATAGTTCATTACTCGAGGAAATATTAAAGTACTGCTCTAGAAAGCTGAAATTTAATTAGTTGACTTTCCACAAACTAGAAACTAAACGTTAGAAACTAAATTATTCGTTCATTTCTTATATATTTATAAATACACCTAAAATATTTTTAGAAAACTTGCGCGTTTAAAATGTCTATATATATGTCTATGAAAAATAATACGACTAGAAATTTTTTATCAAAAAAACTTGAAAATATAAAAATAGAGAATCTAAAAATATTAACATTTTATTTATTATTTCTCTTTTTTCTCGATACTTTATTTTTAAATTCTTATAAAATTGTTTTTGTGATGCTTTAATTTTAACAGTGACGTAACTTTTAAAAAATATTACAATTTTATAATACATTATATCAGAAACATATAATTATATATTTGTAAATTAACTTTAATTAATTTGTGAAAGCTTAATGTGCACATACATATTTTATTTATACATTGCAAATGACGTGCAAATACAAAATTATTAAATTCAGAATATGCACTGTTATCTATTCAGTATCTATTAATTTTCGAATTAATAAATAACAACACATTCTGTTATCTGAAAATGTCAAAGCATCAAATAATGATACGATACGCAATTAGCCTGAGACTATCATTATTAATTAACTAACTCATTCAGCAACATGACGACAAAGTTTACTTTATCAAAGAGAAACTGGATAAGATATCATCGTTCTTTCACAGGTCACCTCGCATCGATTCGTTATCAGCGTTATGACATGCGGACGATTAGTATTCTCGGTTACCTAAAAGATGTTTTCTTGGGGATGCGACCGCCTCGTAAATCCAATGCATCGCCATGTCCTCGCGAATATACGCGTAGAGAGCGCCGATCGATAATTATTGGCAGGTCAGTGAAGCCAAAGTCCGTTCGCGAAAGTTCGTTATACGGTGTGCTTCCTCACCGTAGGCACTTCCTGTGGCGCACAGAGACGCGCGCGCGCGCGCGCGTACTCGTCGTTATAGGTGAGGGCGGACGAGGCTTCGTGCCAACGTTAATTATTATTGGCAGTTTCACGAAACGAACTCGCTTCTCGCCCTATCGAGCGTACACACGCGACGCGGCGCGGCGCGACGCGACACGGCGCGACGGACTCTATACGACGCTTAATTGCATTCGGCCTTGCGGGCTTTGACAAACGAACGAGGCGTCCCGAGACGCTAATCAAGGCATTGGTATGATCTCACTCGAAAGCCCGATCATTTGCCTGTATTATTTTCTCCGTTTAAATTCGCAGTTCAAATTTCTTCAAGAACTAAATGCATCAATTGTGCTCAAACTATCAGTTGGATAATAAAATAAGACGACGATAAAAGTATATTTTAAAAGTAAAATATTTAATTATTTTAGCCTGACGTGTAGTAAAGTTTGAACTTTACGACTGTTACAAAGTTATCGAAATAAATATTGTACTTTGGTTATCATTCTTCAGGCTTGACGACTGAAGATGCGAGAAAGTTGATGAAGATCGTTAATATAGTTATTTCCGGAAGTAAGTCCCGTTTAGATGTCAGGCAAGCTTTACCTGTACGCGCGGTGTAAACGTGCGGCAACGAGAGAGATATTGGGTCGTAACATTCTTGATAGGAACTGCGAACGATGGCGAGGCCGTCGAGGATGTTTAACGACACGGTTAGCGTAAAATATAAGTCACTGCACCGACGACTTCACGGCTTGACACGCACGTTTTATCAGCTTCAGCCTCGGAGATGAGGCTGCGACGTATACAGATTGTTCCAGGTTTGCTGTTCCTTTCTTCCGTCCGATGGACGCCTTGATAGACCCGACTTTTTCTTAGCGATAATTTGAAAATCCCGCCATCGCTTTTCTACAATTATTAAACGTTTAACTTAAATAATTCTGCAATTACGAATTACGCTCCTGCTTTACTCGAATCTACTCTCCTCTTCTAAATTTTCAAAAAATCGTCGAATATATGTTCAAGACTTGAATTGTCCATTTAGTCTATTGACGGTGCAGAAACTTAATTAAGAAAAGATAAATTGAAACGTCCTATATAATCGCGGGCTTCTGAACATTAAATTATACACGCTCGGCGGCGAACGCCCGACCTCTCTTCGCCCTGTTGGTCGTCGTTTATCCCACGTACTTCTGTCGTATATTATGTCTACTGGGCGTATTAACCGGGCGCTACCGTACACCTGTTTACTTTCAGCGCTCGAGTATTATTTCTATTAACGAGAATACATCCGTGCGCGCGAGTATTACCGCGCTCGCCTACCACACGGTCGACGCGCTCGCGCTCCAGGGAGTTACGATCTGGATGAAAATGGGAAAACGGCCGGAAAACTCGGCTCGGCCGAAAATTTTCGCGAGAGCACTCGTGAGTGCGCACCCTCGAAATTGATTCCAGCACGAAGAGGCGTTGGACGCTTCTCCGGACGTTTGACATATAAGCACTTGTTTTTTTTCCCAGAAATTTTATAATTGCACGCAAAACACTGAGCTTTCCAATTCGTGCATTGTAAACGGATGGAATCTAAAATTTAATCAAGACAAATCGGTAACAAATAAGTAAGAAAAAGTTTATAGATATTAAAAAAGTATAAAATGTTTTATCATGACGTTTTATTTTTCAGACGTTAAATTTACGAGAATTTTATTATGAGAGCGAATGTAACATTTTTGAAATTAATTATGAAATGAATTACGAAATGAATTAGTGAAAGTAACGATAAATTGTAAGATTACAAAAGCTTTCCTTGTAATCGTGTTTTATAAAACATTTTCATGGACGATAATATTTTAAAGCGAATGTAATATGCAGTTTTTATTAAATTAATGAGGTTGTAATAATTTTATAATTATATTATGTTTTAATCTAATAAAAATATGTTTAGAAAAACAGAATGTTGCATACATAAAAGCTTTAATAATATATGTTATTCGGATATTAAGTCTATTTTTATATTTATAACTTTCAAGATTAAAATAAAATTCTATTACAGTTCTATTTAAAATGTCACGTATCCTGAAAAAAATGATACATTTCAAAAATCAAAATATCCATAAAATACGTAAAATACGTAAAAAATATACATATATGTAATATATATTCTTACTTATATTTTAGAAATATATAGTGAAACCACAAATGTATAATATATCAAATTATGCGGTTAAATGTATAATAAATGTAATTAAAATTCTATTTCTGGAGAATTATAGATGATTTAAAGCGAGCCAAGGGCTAATGATTGCCGTCAAATGTAATTAGAATTCTAAAGAATTCTAAAGAATTGCAATCAGGAATACATCAGTAAAGAGGATTAAAGGATTAAGAAGCCCATTCTTAGACTAGTGCTTCAGTCTTCGTCTATATTGGAAGACATCTTCGCAAAGTATTTACTATTGTGGTCAGGCAGATGCACGGTTAAAAGAGAAAGAGGGAACTCTCAGCGGTAAGAGCGGAAACTTTTCGGGCACAACGACGTGCTCCGGAAACTCGCATCCTTTCCATCGCGCGCTGTGTCCTTCGGGATACGCCGGCACTGGTCTGGGATAAACTCACGGGCATCGAGTTTACTTTGGCGACCGTCAATCCTTCGGGCGCTCAGTTTCTGGGACACGGAGAAGCAGATCTCGCCATTAACGTTTTCAGGGCAAACAAATGGAGAGCCGCCTGGTTCGTTACGAGATACCTTGCCTCGACGATTCGATGAAAACGACGTTCTGTGAGATTAACGAGACGAGAAATCGATTGATCGTGTGTATGTGAGACACGATTCGGGTGCCTCTCTCTTCGGGATTTCATTGAATGGTGTCTCAGCACGATTTGACGTTGAAAATACGCTCGTATCGTCCAATTACCCGATTGAATTCAAATCGTCCGCGATCATTTAACTCGGATTGTGGTATATTTAACGATCTATGGACCAGATTTATGATAGTTGCGAAAAACAATGGATTGAGAAAATTGAGCTTTTTTAGTTAATATTGGAATCACTACAGAAAATTCAACACTCTTCGACAACTGGAGCAGTGAAAATTGAAAAGATTGTAGCTAGATATAAAGAAAAATGTAATAATAGATATCGAGGTCGTGCTTCTCACAATTTCTTTCGGTTTCATTTAGAAGCGGCGAGGGTATTCGATTTGTAAGATGTGTATATAGTATTCTTCCAACAACTCTTAGAGGATAAAAGATAAAAAAAATGTTAAGGGTGCTACATAAACATTCTGGACATAGAATTGACAGGAGGAAAATCCAAATACCGTCTGACTTTGTGAATTTTGAGAAACACGAAGAAAGAACCAGAAATGGAAAATCGTGCGGATGCAAATGGCATGTATTGAGAGAGCGTTTCGATAATCCTTCGATCCGAGTGCCAGTAATAACATTCGAGCAACTCGACACTCGCCGAGTTAAGATTGCAACCGCAGTGGCGGATATTTGCCGCGCCTTGCCCAGCCTTAATCTATTTAAGCCGCTTAATTCACGACGTAGCTACGTAAAATATTTACATTGTACAAGTGCGCACACGGCCGCAGGGCTGTTACGCGTGTACGTAAACGCGCCGCGTCATGCGCGCGGGCGTCGAGACGAGGGAAGCCTTAGTCGAGAGTTGGTAACTCCGTCGGAGCGATATAACGAACACATGTTGCAACGAGAGTCTACATAATCCGCAACAAGCTGTAGAGGCGTACGCCGCCTGAATGTGTGCGTTTATGTGTGTACGTGTGCACGCTCGCGTAAGGGTTGCGCGGGAGAGTCGTGCACGCGCCCTTCTCTCATTTCCATGTCGCGTCCTTCCTGTTCGATCGAACGCGAAGCTGGCTCATCTATAATTTTAGCCTCGCTTAATTTGCCATCCTATATCTTTTGCCTTTACATTTATAAAATAATTAATATGGCTTTAATATCTTGAATTCTATTTTGTAGTATGCCTTGCGGTAATATTATTAAAATGTATTATCTTTCCATTTTTTCCGTTCATTTAACACTTAAAAATTTGTTATATAAGTAAAAATATAATTTATTAAAATTTAAAATTAGCAATGACCCAACATCGTTATAATTATTAATGTAATTATGATGTATGATATAGTGTATGATATAGTAAATTAATGTAAAGTTCTTCTGAAAGTTTCGATTCTAGTATACGAAAAGGTGTGAATGTATAGTATACGAAAAGGTTTGTTGGACAAGTCATCTGTAATTTATAATAAATCAATAAATTACTTTCTTGCACATTGATTATTATAAAATTTATAAATTTTGGTTCAGTTACATGAAATAATTATACATACATGTAATATATTAAATTTAAGAATTTGAATAAATTAATTAAACTACAGATTATTCAATAGAATTATTAAATTTTTAAAACTAAAATGTAAAAAGTAATTATTTTTCAATTTTCTCTGATTCACATTATTCTGATAAAGCTGCCCTTGCTGCAAAGATAAATCTTGTTAACTTCTTATTACATATTGCGAAAGTGAAATTATACACGATGTTGAGGGTCAAAGTACCACGAATGCAACATTATTGTCGCGGTATGCCGCGTAAGGTGTTGCACGACTCAAAGAAGGGAAGCGCATTTCCATTCGTGCATATGGGGGGATGGAAGGTGCATACGCACGGGCGGAGGTGATCGCACGTGACTCGCAGGCTAATGCCGGTTATGCGCCACACAGCAGCCAGCACCACATATGTGAGAACGTCTGTACCAAGAATTGAGTTCGGATAGGGCCTAATAGTTGGAACTCGTTAACGAAATTGTTTGAGCTTCGTGATTCTGTTGCCAAACACGCGGCCTCATCTCATAACTGTGACGTTTAATCTTTCTCTCAATTGTTAATAAAAACGATAAACGTTTCGAAATTTCAACTCCAAAGTGCATACCAAACATCGCACGCAGCGAAAGCAAATGGAAATATTATATCTACGCTTTGTTAATTGCATATTTAGAATTGCAAAACGTCCCCCTACATGATTTGCGTTATTTTCCGTAATAATGTTTAAATTATATTCCGTTAATAATATTTAAATTACAATTTTCATTTCGGTAAATTATTATATTTTATCTTTGTAATTTATCAAATGCATTCAGTAAAGAGGCACCATCAATTTTTCGGAGCTTAAATGAGTACTCATATATGTTTTACAAGATTAATTTCACTCGGGTTCTGCTAGTAAATTAATTAAAAATGATTTCGCATCGATGATCCTCTTTGTAGACAATGCAAATATGATATCAATTTATTTACCGAAGTGCTGCTTCACTCAATTTTCTGTCGTGGACATTACTATCGTGTCGCTCCCGCGAAAATATATTTTTGACGCATAGTTTTTCACGCCGGCACGGTCGTAAGCGGATGATCAGGCTTTTATGGAGTATCGGTCGCCAGTAGCGTGCTTTGTGATGAACCATCGATAGGCGTGACTTTCCAATGGGACGATGCATCGATTTTTGCTGGTTACATGGCACCGAATTGAAACACTGTAGTCCCAAACACACAATCGCGCTGATGATATTGGCTGCATTGAAATTCGTAGAGTTAGTCGGTGTTATCGATATACTAAGATGCAAAAGAGTCCCTATTTTCAAAAAGTAACGCAATCAATTGCAATTAATATAACAATTATGTTTTATCTTAAGTTAATAGTTAATTTAACATTTTGTCTTCTAATTAAAGATAAAATTTTATATGTTTAAGTTTTCAAATGCTCGGAATCGTGAATGTGGAAATTATATCAGCTTGACTTGTACGATTATACGAATAAATCTTTAGATTTTGTAGTTCCTCAAATCTCGAAGTAATATTCCAATCTTGTAATTCTTAAAAAGAATCCTTTAGAAGAATTTTATTTCAGTCCTTATTTGGATATTACATAATAACGTGTGAAAATGTTATTAGAAACGAGAAATTGATTGCATTAATTAAAAACTGTGAAAAATGTATAGTACGGCTTCTCTTAACTGCAAATGAAAGTAGGTCGAATTCGGTGTTCCGGAAGCAATGAGTGCGCTTGTATGAAACTAGCCGGAGGTGAGGTCTGGTAAGCCGGTACATTTCTTCAGGGGAGGATCGCTTTACACGTACATACCGTGACCAGTTACGCGGGACACGACCGATGACATACAGCGGTCGCAGCAGTCACTCCATCGCGCATGCATGAGACGTGATATGAATTGCAAATATCTAAATGCCGCTGGTGGGGTTTATATGTAATATCGGTGCGGTCTCTCTTGCCAAGTAGCTTGTCGGACCACCCACGGAGACTGCGTGCTTTATTTCTCTAAAATTTTACTGTGGAATTCCGTCACACAGATTATTTCCGTTGTCAATGTATGTGACAATTTATATTATTATCATGAAAGACAATTTTATATGATAAAGACAATCTTATGACAAAATTCTCTTTACTCTGAATATACTTGAATATATTATAGAGAAGTCACTGGTAATTGATATAATTAATCACTTTTATGTAAACTTAATCAGGATAAGATTTGATTATAGACGATAATCAAAATAAGATCTAATTACGGAGTATCGCAATATCGATACGCGATTAATATGAATTTTGCATTATTTATGCGGTTATAAAATTCATTTGTGATATCTTCTGTTTCCATCCATCTTTCGTTTCTCATATTTTTAAACACATTTGCAAGTTTATAAACATAGTATCCTTTATAAATTAATTTAATAATTTATATTTTAAATTCACAGAGAATTATTTTGGAGTATCTGCTTTCTGCATCTCTGTCATTTCATCAGTACTGGTTTACGTGACTGTATAAGGTCCATTTTGTAGAATATGGTTACGTGGATGAGTAAACTAAGCCCACAAGTCTCTTCCGCTTACAGTTTGTCGACTTGTGGTTTCCAACTGTTTGATCCGCTCAAAGAAGAAGAGTCAAAAATTTAGGTCAAGCGATTTATGAAGTATATCTAGATTTTCCTTGGATTGACCTAGCGTTATTAAAGAATTTAATATCATTCTTTTGTTTTAAACGATTGTACCGATGTTACGATATAAATTATTGTCTCACGCAAAAGAAAGCAATTTCCAATTCGATTTACAAGAGTCACAATTCTCTAGAATAATTTTGTCCGCAAAAATTGAACTCGTAATTCTCGAAGCTTTAATGGAGTTCGAAATTTCAACGAGGATGACATTTTTTTCACGTGATATTTGCTCACGTGTCCATTCACTGAATAGTTTTTTGAAAATGCATCTTCGAAGTGGATTTTATTTGTTTCTCCTCATCGAGATATGTGACAAATGTGCAATATTGTGAACATGTCTGAAAACACGTCGTAGACCGTGTTAGAGATTTATAATTTAAGTAATTTGCACGAGAAATGTTCCAGATCGAGAAATTAAGTCCGTTTGCTCGGTAAACTGCTGCTCCACGCGAAGCGAATTTCGCGTGCAATTTATTCGAGCATGTCGAAATCGACTCCATCGCTCGTGGTCTTCAGAGCCACAATGAAGTCCGAATTTTCCAGCGAGATTTCAGCGGGATATTTTTGTGTGCGATATCGGCACGAACTGGAACATTCTCTCTCCGAGTACTACTACTACAAGTACGTTCTCGAGAGTGTACGAAAATAAACGTCGGTAAAATTTTCCGTGGATATGTTTCTAAGGTGCATGAGAGAAATTAGAAAAAGAACACTAGCCATATAATATAATTAAATTCAACAAACAAAAGCGAGTACCAATTATCATGTAAATACATATAATTTTATAACTTTCGATGCTTCGTGGCATTTTTTCACGGAATCCCACGTGACTTCCACGTTTACTTCCGCCGCTATTGTTCATTTTCCTATTATTTTTGCATTTCTCGTTATTACAAAATTGTATTATTTGGAGAATTTTTGGAAAATTACTTTTTCAATGAGTTCTCTCGCCTATGAAACCACAGTAGAATGCGAGCGCGCGTCCCCTTGCAGCAACCACTTCTCCCGGTGCCTGCAAGTAGGTGCCGTGCCGGAGCTACCGCGACGTTTCGTTGGCCCGTTTCGTTTCCTTCCTGCATCTCCTAGTTTTATTCCCCGTGCCCATTCCGGGATCCATTCCCGTGGAGTTTTACTAGCCGCGACTCGAAAAATCTCGGCCAGCGCGAGAGCTCCGCCGGGAGAGCCCGGACTCTTGGCCGCGAGCGTCAAAGCCGAGAATTTATGACGGTCAACTAAATGTCCGGCCGAGAAGAATCCACTTGGGCGTGTATCACGTTGGCGTGTTCGCGATTCTTTCACGGCTGGCGCGAAATTTTTATACGCCCCACGGCGAGATCGCGGACGTGTGCGTGTGAATCTCCACTGACACGCGTGGAATTACGTAGCCATTGTTCGCGCGACAACGCGATTTCCCGTTTCCTCCGCCGACAGTCGTATCAAGAGTCGTCATTACGTCGCATCCAAAATGGAAAACATTTCTAGCGCGGCCGACATTGCCGGAGAGATTTTTGTATCGTTGAATATTACGTGCGCCGAGTATTTCAATGTTTTCCAATGCCTGCGAGCCATAAATGTGCCAAGCCATTGTTGCCAGGAGTCTGCGAGAATTGTTGGTCTTCGATTATTACCGCCACGATTAAAGTTCAACGGAAAAGGGATTGTTATTGTAGAGAAGAAAGCAGTTTTTGAATATTTTAAGTAACCATTAAAAAAAAAAGATTCCGTGTTAACAATAGCAATGTGAAAAAAGCAGCTGTTTTAATATTGTGTCGCATTTATATGTAGAATTAAAAAATTTTCCGGTTATCAAATTTATACATACAAGAATAAAGATTTGATCTGTAGCTTTCTTTTGTACATGCCTTCTATTGAGATAAATTCGATCTATATCAAACGTCACGTTGAAAATTTAACGTAGCTCATACATCTCGATCCGATGCAAGAACGATCCAATATCCGGTATTCACGATACGCTTTTTCTTCCTTTTCTCTAGAATAAAAGAGTTTATTCTATAAAAAAAGAGAGAGAAGTAGGTCATGGGGCGGATCAGCGCCTGACTGATTGTTTTCTTATGCACTGGGAGGAGGTGATACGAGTTACGTGCGAGAGGCAGTAAACTCATGAGAGAACGACTTTATATCATTACGCAACCGCCATGTGCGTACGTTGAGACAAGAGTTTATTTGCTCTCGCAGCCAGTCATTACCGACGCTGTCATCGTCGAGTTTGCTTATTTTTTCATTCGGAGTGCCGACAATAAGAATTTGCGCGTCGCGCGTAGGTGCAAGTTGCACGCGGGTGACCCCGAAGGGCCGCCGGTAAAACCAGAAAGCACTCGCGCCCTTTCTTCACCGATGACGACGCACCGCTCTGTTTAACGGGGTAAAGTCGAGAAGAACAGACGCGAGAATTCTCTTGCGTTCGTGTTCATACACACGCACAGTTCGTATTAAAATAACAGCCGAACGGAGAGAACATTCTCACCGTGTGTAATCATTGTAATCATTGTACATAACAGAATGAAGGTCTTAGTCGCGTGCAACTGAAATGCTCGTTTCCAAAATAAGATTTTCTACTTTCTTTGCGTATTTTATTTTTCTGTAAATATTTCGCAAAATCTCATTTATTTTTTAATTAAAATGTTAAAAGTTTAAATTTTCTAACAAATTAGATGAATTTTCATTTTTATAAAATTATACATAGTTATATTTAGATCTCTGATCTCTACTTGAAATTCTATAATCTTAATTTAATTAAGTTTTTTTATCTCTAAATATGTCAAATTAATTACATAAAATTTTTTCTTGGAAGTTTTCATGGATGCATAAACACTTTTGCGACAATCACGTTCAATTTTATGTTCTTAGAAAAATGACATTTTAATTATTGACAAGGTCTCGGAGTTTACGTAAGGCGATTATTCGAAGATTTCTGATGTTTATCTTCACACCTTTACACATTTTCAACACAAACACGTTTTGTTACGAGATGCAGGAACATAAGCGCAAATAATGGTGTTAATTAGTCCGCAGCTTATATAATCTACAGCTTACAAATCACAGGAACGTCTTTAAAGCGGTAAATCATAGCCAGCAGAATATCGATCGCGAGTCCACGAGAGTTAACGCATCCGACTGACATAATTACCATCGTGAATGTACTCGATGCGCGGATGAAGATGTCCAAAGAGAATTATAACCAGAGTCTGTCAGCGCGCAGTTTATCGTTTCAATTTATATTTTCGCGATATCACACATGTCGATCGCAGAGTCGTATATCTTTTGTTGCAGTAAGATTCAAGATCGTGAATGCGACGGCTTTCCTATTTGATTGTTTTTCCATAAACATTGGAAGTACAAAAAAGTTATTGCATTTAATATTTTAATTGCATTATATTGCGAGATACTGTGATAGTTGTCATTATGATATTCTCGAAAAGCACGTTGCAATGGAATGCATCCTGCTAATGCTCGAGCATACACATTGTAAGAAACAGAAATGCTAATAATTAAACCGGTTTCATCTAACGTAATGTAAATATATAATTTGTATTGACAACAAGATAGATTGCAAAATAATAAAGTTTATGAATAAAATTTATTAATGTGATTAACTGTATCTTTTTATATTTTTTATATCTTTATTAGTAATAATAGCGCAATTAAATATATTAAATTTTTTCACGAATATATATAATATAATTATCTATAATATTTAGTAATACTATAAGACTATTTTTACTTTTAACAAAATATCTATTTTAATATGTAATCGAAACTGAAATTCCAGAAATTATCCAAAATCGAAATGCTTATTTATTTATAATACTTAAAAAATAATTGTTTATATTACATTATAAAAAATTTTATATCATTGAACAACGTATTGCTTTTTATATATTTTTTAAATTGTGATATACAACAAAAAATAAGTTATATAGCAAATATATTTATAATTAAAAGATAAAGATATGTTGACGTAACGATAATATTATATTGCAAATAATATGACTCGATAGCGTCGAAAAATCGAAAGAGACGTTTTCATGCAGAAACCGACTCATATGTTGGTCTATTCACTATGAGCTAGATTACGCGGAGCATATTTATATAACGTTTTGTCGACGATGTTGCGAGAAACGTAATTTCAACGTGGAGTTGTGTTCTCGCACGTGGTGTTTTCGTTTTTGCGGCGTCGCATTTACTACATATGCATGGCGGCACGAAAGATGTAATTAGGTCGTGACGTTTATAATTCGATTTAACATGACCCGTGCAATCCGCTTTGGAATTGCTCGTTTACATTTTACTTTACGGAAGACCCATGGCTATTTGTTAAACATACGCATTTCCACCGATAAATATTTTAATGAACTAACCATTGTATGTATATTTGAAAATCTGAGCGATTCTCGATCAAGGTTCCTTTTTCTAAAGATTTGGATGTATAAAGATTTATTTAATATATACAAGGAAAGAGAAAAAAATAGTTGGAAATTAATATAGAAATTGTGCATTGCGCAAAGTTTTTTTTTTTTTAAGAAAGTTGAAGAAAGTTTTTAATTGCGTTAAAAAAAAGTTGAATATGCAATTAGTTTGCGACGGATTTCTGGATGACTTTTGATAAAGGTTCGCTTATCGCTAGCATTGATTCCTCTGTCAATCCGTTCATCATTATTTTAGTCGAGGCTGTAAACCGAGTTTATTCGGAATTTCGAATATACCTATCTGAATATTTTTTAGTTACTATCAATCATAGGAATCGAATATTTAAACTGTTCACACACCAAAAGTATACAATAGAACTGAAAGGAAATGTACAAATACAAAGGAAGTTTATATTATTGGACTTTTCCAATTAATGTAAGTAACATAATACAAAACACGATATCTGATATCTGAATCAATAATTTTATATTTTAATTTATCTGAAATATCTGGCTAACGCAATTATTCAACATTTATCTCTGTATTTGTGAATTTAGCTTCCATTTTGACGCTTGTCAGATTATATACTGAATAATCGATAATTCTCTCGCTCATTGGCAAATTTGCATTGTTCTCGCTCGCTGTTAGAGCTTTTAAATTAAAATTGTACACGATATTTTTACTACGAGGTATGCGCAAAATCGGAAGAACGAGGCCAGGGATAAAACGGCGGTCTACGGCGATGAGATTAACCGTAAAATCGGATACCATGGGAAAGACAAATCTACGATGTTCGTTTACGGGCCGGTTGAAAATATATCATCGCGGCTGAGGGAGTGGAACGAACGTACGCGCGTATCACACGACGACTTTATGATCATAGAAATAAATGATCGGGTCGCGGTCCGCCGCGCTCGAGCGTACCGGAACGGATTACGCTTCTCCGTGTCCGTGCGAAAACGTATCGCACGCAATCCGTCACAAGCGACGATGATATCCGCTTATCGTTTCCGATCGCTACGTTTACACGTTACTTCCGGTAGATTAGCTTATGTGCACACGTCATGCCTGCGTCACTGGTCGCCACTTTTTTATCTTCGATTCATTTGCATGTCGTTCTTCTTTTTTTATGTTGCATAGCGGCAGACTGTTCGATATGATGCTATTTCTGTGATCTCTTCGCTATCAGAGTTAAATTATATCTGTTGCTTTCCATCTGCTTCTAATGAGAGTAGAAAATATGGATAAATGTGTGTTGTATATACGTGTTTATTGTCTCTAAGTTATAAAAGAAGACCGATATTTTCAGTAAATTGCCGCAACTTCGATCGTTAGATACTCGAAGCTGAGAGAACACGAGCGACGAAGAAACGTGAGGCGGCTCGGGCGTGCCGATAAATAACGCGCGATAAATAAGCCGAGCCGGTTGTACGTGCAATGTGCGAGCATAAACTATCAACGCGCGAAGGGTGTTTACCGTTAAAAAGGGGCGTTCGCGGCATGCGGCATGGGGTGCCTTATCGCGACTATATGGGCGGATTGTGCAACTCGGTATATTATCATTTAAGCTTTATCATTCGACGACCGTGCAGATGTACATGTGGTACTGTCTCCCGTTGCTATTTTTTTTCTCTCTCTTTTTGTCCCTCGCATTATTTTTAAATGTCGAAATGACTATTTTAGTAAAAGCGTGTGGCGTATTGAACCTTGCTCGATAATTATCGAGCTGATTGTATAGGCATAATGCGTGGGATAAAGAATGCAGCGGCTGATTAATGATGCCTGTAATATGGACGTTATAAAAGATGGACGATTAATTATCGGAGATATTGCGATTAACGATATAAGGCGATTCAAAATCTATCCTTGACTTTAATAATTCTTTTGGCAATTTGGAATCGACCTTTTCTTGAAACTTTGATATACAATTAATTATCAAAATAAATAAAGTTATACGCGTATCAATATATATTATAAATTATTATTAAAAATTACGTTGAAAATATAAGCATATTGAAAATATATTTCTTTTATTTTTGTCGTTTTTATGACCCTTTGAACAATTGAACAAGTTCTCTAATCAATAAATCTGATTAAAGGAAATAAGTTTTCTTAATAAAATTTTGTTGTATATTTTTTTATTAGAGAATAATAAAATAAAAACAAACGTATTGCCAAAGTTTCATAGAAAATTTTTTAAATTTCTACGTTGAAAATCTTTGTAAGAAAGAAATCGACACGTATAACTATATTAAAATTGATTACTTTTCTATTGAGATATTAAATCATCAAAAATTTTTATCTGATGCCAAACTGTTGCCGTATTACACTGTCGGTGCAATTTAACTTCATGCTGCGATACTTTTCAAAAGTATTTTCGCCGTAATCGCGAAGTACGTTGCAAGTATTTTCAAAGTGTATTAAGAGATTAAAACTGCTAGATATCTCACTATTAGCAACTAAAGAGATCCCAAAAGAGTGCAGATTTATCTTTAACACTTTGATATTCTGTATATAAAAAAGTATATTTTAATTAACTTAAATTGCTAAAAATCTTAATATATTCATAAATTTTAATTAAAATGCAATTAATGTTAACAGTTTTAAGGGAAGAACTATAGGAAATCCTTCTTCTATTCAATCGTGTAGTATCATCTTCTCGTTACACGGTTTCCGCATAATTTTATACTTCTTCTTTTCTTACTTTATCATAAGTACACGCTTCACTATTGCTAATCTTAGCGCAATTTTTTTCAACGAAAAGCTGCTGTAGAGTTGAGTGCTGGCATTTGCATTTTCGACCGGGATGACGTACGGTCGAAGATAAACGCGGACGTGCAAGATTAGAAGAGCCGGGGAGCAGGAAAGGAATGATACAAGTAGGATGCGCGCGCGAGGAGGGTGGAAAACGGCGGAGTGGATTGCTATAAAGTTAGCTGGTTAACTCGACGAAACAACGGTACCAAGTTAGAGCGCGAGAAGTTGGCGTCAGTTGGCACCAACGCGGGCGCAGCCGTAGGAGTCGCCGGGTTGAAAGAGGGAAGTGGGTGGCGAGCCCCGGCACCCCTAACTATTTCATTGTTTCATAATTGAAGCATTTGCGGTTTCACCGTTATGCATATATCCATTAAAGGGGCCGGAGCACGAAAACGCAGCGTCGTCGTCTACGAAACTCGCCTCGTTATGCCGGCGCAGCCGTGGAACGTCTTTTCAGAAACGATCGTTGAACCACTCAGCTCTCTTGCTCGTGCTCGTATCGCCTGTTCTTCGATAATTAGACTGTCGAATATCGTATTGTATGTCTGCACAATTAAATTGCACGATCAAGAGAACGTTAAGCTTAAGCTTTCCAATTTTTCGAATGTGATTTCGAAAATCAGAGTAATTGAGCCATCATTGCTGAATGAAGGAACGGGCAAAGTCAGTATTTTTATTTTAATCTGATAAAAAAAATAAGTAATTGAAACAGGCGTTTATGCTTAAAAAGTAGAAAGACGATACATAGGCATTGCATTATACATTATTGTGTATATGAATATTTGGAAGTACGTTTTCTTTTGTTTATACACAATTTAAGAATTTAATTTTTAAACAAAAGAAAATTAAATGGCCCGTTCTTCTAATTTGATTTTTCAATTTATTGTCATTGTATTCTCGAATAATATTAATGTAAATTTACATAATTAACTGCTTTTTAATATATTTTTATATTTTCTTGCATCCCTTTGCTTCAGTTTATTTTGGATATTTAATCACAAGTTTATTTGATCTTTACAGTAAGTAGATTTTAAAAAGTCTGAAATATGAACGTTCTACTAATAATTTGCATAATAATTTCCTAATTATATTTATTATTATTTATTGCTACTATTTATCAAATAAAGATTACAGTGATGATTGATTATTTTTCGATAATTTAATTCGCATGTCCAACAAGAAATAGAATAATAATTACTGTTCTTCACGGTTTTCAACATTTCTCTTCGATAAATTGAAATAATGTTGGGAAAGGGAAGATGACGTAGGACTATGTATTTGTGGCTCGTCCATAAAATTGAATGGCAATCGAATGAAGCGGAACGGCAAATTAGCTTTTGGCACGAGTGCTCGATTTATGTAAATCAGATTAACGTCATTGGCCGTCTGTCCGTTTCCTATTATCGTTCCTTCTATTCCCATTAGACATCCACGTACGTGCATTTATTTTTATATAACTTAACGGAATAATATAACATACGTATTTACGTGTAGAAATGTTGGGAAAGAAATGCAACAACAATAATGTAAATTTTCAAATTTTATTTATGGATTTTCCCGACTCTTGATATAATTACGTATTAAACGGTTACTCAAAATAATTTTGAGCGATCGATTAAATATTTGGTCTAATTATAATTTATCGTTTCGTTAGCATTATATACATATATTCTAAAATTTAATCTTTATGATTAGTACAAGAGCAAACAAAAGTTTCAACAAACTTTACTATATTAAGAATGTTTATCAGTAATAAATATAGATTTAACAAAATTATTTTTAAATGTTTACCACTAAGCAACTATGTAATTGAATTCGGTATATTACAAGGATCACATAATTATCATTGGAACAAACGAAGTCTATGAGACGGATAACATAATTTAAATCTTTCGTGCGATTTTCACGTTTATTAACGATGTAGCTTGTTGTAGGTATTTATTAAATTTTGCATTGCAACTGATTGATCGCGCGACACACTTTAACGCAGAAATTCAGTAGAGCGGCACGCATAGTATGGCGGGATCGAGTTTCGAGTTAATGTTGATTAACTTATAGCCCCTCGTCGTCATTATAGCGCGCTATCGTGCTATCCGCGCCTCGTTTCGAGTCTTTGACAGCGGTTTAATTGCGCTCATCGAACTCGTCGAGCGATAAACATTTTTTTAACCCACCCCCACCGTCACTTTGTGCTTTTGCCGAGTTTTCACAAGCACCCATGTACGCCTCTCTGTTTGCACGATCGATGCGCAAAGGTCTACAATCGTGACTCTATCGTGAAAAATAGAACATTGCGAACTTTCGTAAAATAGCGATGTTGTTCCTGCGTAAAATGTACGAAAATCAATGTAAAATACGTCTATACATATATTTGAAAAATCAGTAATTACATAATTTGCGTAATTTATTTGAAGAATTAGAGAATTAGAATTTTTCAAAAAATTTAAAAGTTAATATTCAATTTTAATTGCACGTTAATATGATTTAACGATTAGGGAATATTAATGTTATTAGATAAACATTATTTAGCACACAACAATATATAGAAAGATGAAAAGCTTGTAAAGCAAAATACGAATTTTTATAAAATTAGTATAGCATTTGATTGTCCACATTTGTTCATAAATAATCGTTTTTTGTCCACTTTGCAAAAAAATAATCATAAATTAGAATAAAATTTATTAAAAGTGTAAATTTGAATATTATAAAAATGAATCCAGTAATCTAACAATATACTCTGCTCAAATTACTAGCTTTTACATAAAAATTCTTTATATATAGATTAACTTTTTATTAAATAATGTTTTACAACTTTATTCTATTAAAATTAACAAATAAAGAGAAAAATTTAATATACAAAAACTATTTCCTCGTAAAACAAAAGATTGTTTTAAAAAAATTTTTTTATAATGTTTGCAATTATCGCATGTATGTATTTGATTTGTCAAAATCGATCATGCATACGACTAATCGAGCTTGTTAAATATTCCCACAATTGAGCGCATTCATTGCCACGACTAAGCTTTATATTGTTATCCTAGAGCAGAGATCAATATTTGATTAATGTTATATGTTTTACTTTTGACATACACTATAAGATCCGATGTTATTTGCATTCATAAAAATTTATCGATTGAGAATCTTCTTTCAGTATACTCAATTGAAAAGGAAAATGAAAATAGATAAAATAACATCTCTACATTTACGTACCGTTGCACTATTAACATTTAAAATCGCAGAATTAAAAACATTTGAGTTTAATTTATTTGTTCAAAAGTTCGATGGAAACTTCGAGTCACTGTATCGGGGACCAAAACTTTTCCGCAGTTATCCGCGGATGCCAACCCGAATATGAACAACGGGAAACAAGAAGAACACGTGCAAACAGAATGTGCAAGCGTAGGAGATTCTCCGGGACAATTAATCGACGAGACGTATCCAGCGGCAAGAAGGGCGACCGCGTCGCGCGTTAACGTATATAATCCTAAACTATCCTCAATAGCGTACGAAACCAACGATGCGGCATGCGAGCGTGGAAGCGACGCATTAGTGAATTAGCGTTTCCTGCCGTCGCAATCACAGTAATGCGACCGTGCGTCGCGCGCGCTCGCGCCCATGGCTCTTCTCGGCCGCTTGGATAAAGTGACGCTTGTATTGTGCACGCGACGGCCGAGACGATTAACAATTAACAAGTCCAATGTGCGCGAACGCCACGTTTGTGGGATCGCTTTCATGGCCGGTCCGATCTGCGAACTTTGCGCGTTTACGGTACAGAAGAGAGCGAGCACCGTGGCGATCACGTTTCGAACATTGCGCGCGTATTAACTCGCATGTTTTTGTAAACTACGCATAGAACAGGCTGTAATACGTTTGCTAAAAAGACCGATATTTTTTTTTACAAACAATCTCTTCTTTATTGACTGAACGCGTAAAAGTATCGCTGCACATAATTTTTTTATCTCTGACTAAATTCTCGATCGCGCTTGATACGGTATTTATTTATAAAAATGTTTTCGTTTGTGTTTATTTCAGTTTTATTAATTTATTATTTTTGTAAATCGATTGGAGCGAAATACGTTCTTTTGTTAATAAATATTTCAATGCTTTGTGTTGGCACGGCATCTTTCCCCGCAATAAATTACGTGCCCCTTTTCGCGGCATGTAATTTGGTTTTCATTTGATTTTAATTTACAACCGAGACAACGCTGTGTTCCACTTGCAATAATGATAAAATTGAAAACCAATTTTATTATTCGTTAAAAAACGAACGTTCTGTATGGTGGTATTATGGTTTTCCGGGCTAGATGCCGATCGAATTAAAACATGCAACAGAAAATTTATAGAAATGCTTTCGAAGATTCGTGCATTTTGAAGGTATAAATAATTAAGGGATTCTTTTATATTTGCAGAACTCATTTGTTTATTCATCAGCCGGTTGAGCGAATAACGCTCAGATAATTATTTTCCAAACAGCGCACTCTATTTTTCCTTCCCCTATGAATCTCGCAATCGCGTAACTTGGTAAACTATCGCTGGCGACACATGTGCGTCGTTTTGCATAAAATTTCATTTATCGGCATACATTGTCATTCGCAGTCTGCAATTTTATGTAAGCGCCCGGCAAAGCGAATTCACTGTTATCACTTGTCGCTTCCGTAATCGTTTCGCGCATGTCACATTTATTGGACGAACAGCTGTCTGCACGGTACAGCGGGTGTGCAGCGAATTGAGCCAAATAATTTTACTACGCGACGCCGTTTTGCTCACTGTGTGCGAGCAGGTTTTTTAAAACTTTTTATCGATTTTACCATTGATTATCTCGCGCTGTTATAATAATAGTATAATTAAAAATCATATTATTGAATTAAATCGTAATAATTCAAAGAGACTCTTTACGAGAAAATATGTTACAAGAAAAAAGAGCACCCGAGAACATGATCTCTTAGATACTAATATAAAATTTGTGATAATGGAATACGGAAAATAATGTTGTTTTAAGAAATGTTATTCTCAAGACGGAAAACGTCGTTCTTTGAATTAATAATATTTTTGCGTTGCGGAGGTATAAGGAAGTTTTTTTTCGCTATGGTAATTTTTTGCTGATAAACCGGCGAAGCTTCTTACGGTACCAGGCACTGGTTGCGCAATGAACAGAGCGTGTTGAAGGATCGTCGCGTAACACGAAACGTCGTTCCGCGCAGCGGAGTTCAACCCTGAAGGGCTGCATTTCTCGGTCGCTTCAGCGCCGAGGAAAAAGCGATACGCCGACTTGTTCCCTCTCCCCCCGGCTGAGAAATCTCTGGCTGTCTCGTTAAAACTTTTCCTCCAACACACGTCTCGAGAGCACTCTCACCGAAGACGGTCGCATTCGCGTTTCGGCATCGTCTTTACCTTCACTTGCGGGACGCAGCGAGAAGCAGCGGTTTCTAGATATGCCTCACCTGCACATGACAAGTGCAACGGGATGACAAGTTTTCGTACCTGCGCTATTCGCACGAGCAGTTTTCGTATCGCAGACTCGACCAACTTTGTAACACGATAGTTTTGTTAAATTTGAAAATCGTTTGCAATTATGAATTTCTTCCTTTGCAGTATCACAAATGGAAAATTTTCTTAATAGAATCTGTGCAATCGTTTCCAACATAGCAGAAAATATTTAATTTATTCGAAAAGAAATTATCCAAAACTATTTGAAATATCTAACAATTTTATTTAACTTGCGTACAATATGTACCTAGTATAATTCAAATTATATGCCTTAATCTTTTTCTTTTATTTTAAAATTGTAAAAAATCATAAAGTTATGAATTATTTCGGATATGCAATGTTGGATATAAAACCTAATTAAACATATTATCATTATTTAATTTTTATAATTAGGGTACAGAAGCCAACGAAAAAATTTGTATTATAATGATTTGACTTTATAGGTATTCATCGAAGAATTTATTTTAGCATTTATGCGATAATATCGTGCATTGTCGATGTTTCTACATAACATCAGCATCGTTTGGAATTTCATTACATTGTCGAAGCATAAAGGACATTGAAAAGGCTAACGAAACGACATCTTCATCTTATAGTTATACGCTACATCAATATCTTCCGTCCATTCCCGGTAGAGGGTGAACTCACACATGAGTTCGCTGGCCGAGTCTGTATTCATCCGATATCGTTTGCCATTGCTTCCTCAAAAAAATACGTTGGGATAAGAACGACATAAATCGTCCCAGCGAAAGTGGCCGACCGTCCGGTACCACTCAACAGAGACGGCGTTCCCACGGGACAAAAGGGACGGCTCGCGGCCATAAAAATGGAAATCCACGTGTATGGTTTTTTTCGACGTATCCCGATCATATGAGCGCGGGCCCGCCATCTTCGTGCTCGACGTAGCGTACGGGGACTACGGGGTAGTGTCCCCGTAATCTCCCCCATTGTGTCGGCGCTGCCACGCGTGTACGCAGATAGGGCCGATTCGGTCACTGCAACCAGTAAACGCGCGTCTGGGCGCAGGCATTAACTCGCAAATTTGAACTCGCTTCGTCGGACTTCTCGAAGCTTGCTCAATAATATATCAATTTAGATTAACTAAATGTTTATTTTCTCTTTTGGGCAAATTAAATTGCGCATTTACATTTTATAATGTGTGAAATGAAGTGCTCTTCTTGTGTCTTTTTGTATTGATGTAATTACAAATATTTACTAATTGTGATATCTTATAATTTTTTGGCTACATATATCGGTTACAGTTCTAATTGTAAATCAAGATTGAAAAATGAGAAATTGAGAATTTTTCATTTGATATTTTCGTATTTAATATGATCTATTCTGTGATTATATTTTTTCAACAACACACCGATGCATTTTGCAAAATGGAAGTTTTTCTTTAAAATGGAATCATACTTTTTAGTATAAATTGATTCTTTTCATTATAAAAGATTTTCCTTTACTATTTTTTTTTATTTTGACTTAGAAAAGAGCTATAACTCAACCTAGTTATTAGACTCACGCGATATGTACATATGTACATGTACACCCACACATATACACGTAAGCTATTTTATAATTACAAAGTTTCATGACGTTACGTAATGCCTTACCAGTTACCTAAATCAAACAGCTCATGAAACGATGATACTGTGATGCTACTAGGAGTGAAAACGTTTGATCCTTATCAGATAATATTTCTCCGCTCCATCAGAGCTCCGTATGCCACTTCTGAAGCGTATCATTGGTCTCTCCGGCGCTTTTTAGACCGATCATGGAAGAGAGAGTCTCGATAACCTACTCCATCTTCTCCGACCCATTTTTATCGCAAGCACGTACACGTGCAGATGCATACACGTACTCCGCGTTCTCGCTTTCTTCGTTTCGTGGAATCGTGGGCTTGTGACGGCGACGGATTTGTGATGCGCGATACATCTACCGATGAAAGTAGCGAGCTTACATCTAAAACTCGTTCGTGCGCGAGCATAAAGCCGGCTATCTCTACCTTGCGAGCCGGACGAGAAGAGTAGATCGTAGATGCCTAGATAGTACATGTAGCACGTGTGGCGGATAGTAGTATGTGAGCATTGATAACTACTCATGTTTGTGGCAAGATGCATCATAGAACTCGGATGACGTTCCTCTATGTGCTTTCATTGAATATCCCTTGCTAAAATCGAAACTGAAAAGGACAGCAGCTATCGCAGAGTCCATCGACAAGAGAATTATCTAAAAATAAAAAATGCATGCAAGAGGAGATTAATGGAAATCTATTTATATTCTCTGTAAAAAGCTTTCCGCTTTATAAGTTATATAATTTAAAAAAATGTAAAACTAATGAAAACGCTATTTTATAATTACAATTAATCTTTGTAAAATGTCTGATATCTGTCTGACTTTCTGCACTTACAATGCGATGTAAGCTAAAAAGCTTATAGAGATATAACGTTATAAAGCACTTTTACAGTATTGAAAATGGCATTTTCGTTACAGTTTTACATTTTGCAAAATTATAAAACTTATGAAGCAAAAATCATTTTACAGAATAGATTTTCATTAATCTCCTCTTGCATATATTTTTTTAATTTTCAGATAATTCTTTTATCGATAGACTCTGCGATAGCTGCTGTCCTTTTTAATTTCAATTTTAGCATAAAGTAAAGAACTTATATATTATATAACTTATATATTAAAAAACAGGATACCCTATTAATTTCTCGAAAATATCCTTGTCTAGATTTTTGCGAAGTGTGCGCAGGTTCGTGAGCGTATTAACGAAATTGTTTCTGGAAGAAAATCCGCGAAAGTTTCTCCGATCGAATGCTCTCATTCAATCTTCTCCGTGTGGGTGGGACTGAATTCGACAAGGAATCCGTAGCGCGTGACACGCTGTATACCGTGTTCGCGCGGCAGACACGTGCCTGTACCGTACATATGGATCGCATATGCAGGCACAGGTGCGCACACGTGCGAAGCACACGTAGTAGAGAGGTTGCTCCGCGTTCACGTTCGCACGAGAACTCGGGTACGCGCGCGGAAAAGATCCCGAGCGAATTCACAATGCAGATACGTTGTACTTCCCTTTCGGTTTCCGCTGTGGTGGCATCTTGTACATCGTGTGTTATTGGATTTGTTTGAAACTCTTCAAATTCGAGCGGAGAATGTTCCACCGTTGTTTGCAATAACTCGAAACGTGCTGCGACGATTCCAACTCGCTCATCGAGTAAAACTGCACGATACTTATAAATGCGTACAAAGCATGGAATTGCCAGAATTAGAGGCGAGTGTAGAGAAATCAGTTTTATATTTATTATTTGATTTTATCTACTATTTAAATTGAAATTTGTTTAAATGTGATGCTAGGTTTGGTTATCTCTAAATTTTAATAATTAACCAATAATATATGTTACGATTGTAAAAGGGAAAAAAGTCAATTTTTCTAGACGGATAGTCTGAGATATATTAAACATTGCGAGACAGTTAACATGCGATTATTTCAGAGTTTGATTCATACGCGAAAAAAACTCTTTATTTTATTATCGAGAATTAACGAGAAAAAGCAAATTTTAGTTTCGAGTAGGATTTGTTGCAAAGTATTACAAATTTTAGTCCTAATAATAGTTAATAATTATTAATTAATAATTATTTTTGTTGTTTTTTTTTTCATATGGAAGATACGAAAGTTTGTTATCGAATTCTCAACGAACCACATCATAATCCTGCGAACGCGTATTTTGACGTAGTTTTCATATACCGACGATAAAATTGCTTATGGAGGCAGTAAACGTTGCTTGGGTCAACACTAGAATCGACATATGCGCAACTATTGCAGGGCTTACATGGGCCGGACTGTTTTCATTGTAAACAGTTCCGATAAAGTTTACCATTCATTGATAAAATATATCTGTGAGAGCACACGATCGAGCTTCCGAGTTATATGTCGTTTGTTGACAGTTATTTTGGCGTATCATCTGACCATTCTTTGTTCCGCAAAGATTTTCAGCAATAAAAACAAGACTGATGGCTAGTTCACAATGTCATGCTTCACCTAGATGTACTTTCAAAAATACATGAGCGATACATGTTACAATAATAATAAGCAGTTGCTGTAGTAAACTAATTTACAATCTCTTTTGTTAATTCGGACAGTCAATTATTAGATGAACTTACCATATTGTCTCTTGTTATATTAATTAATTACAACAGTAAATAGAAGGCGTAGCAAAATCAGCGTACGTTTAGGAACGATTTCATTTATTTGCTGAAAGTTTGCATAAAATTACTCATTTAACGTGATATAATCTAATTTGCTGTAATTTGTGCGCAATAAAATAATATGCTGTTCCTGGTAATACATATTGTAATCGCTATATTTTGGATAAAGATGCAAAATATCATTTTGGCGAATCTCACGTATCATGGACCAAAATTCAATTATGAGTTGCATGATGTATACATAAATGTGTATATGAAATAAGATATATAAAGTCACTTTCGGTAACGCTCACTAAAATTTGATTTAGTCCTTACTCTTCAAAGTAAATAGCAGGACCTGTTGCACGCACCAAATCAAGCTAGCTCGGTTGATGAAAATCACCGGTTGCTCAATTCACTTTCTCAATTTACCTTATTTCTCGGGCGCTTCTTTATTTGCGTACTTTGTCGCCGTATCGATTCTCGTTCCGTGGAACTTTAGTTGCTCGTAACGTGAGATTAAAGCAGAAACTCCGGCTTGAAATACCTTTCGTTATGTGCCATTGAATGCACTTAATTTTCTCTAAGCTGGAAGCAGTTAGGCAAGCTATCGATATTTTTAAGTGATTGGTTTAAGCTCACTCCGGTATCGATGCGATTTATGAAGCCGTATGGGAGAAAATGTAGAAGTTGTTATTTTTCTTGAGGCTACATATATACAGAAAAGAAAAATGTTTTGTTACTACACACAAAATGTTTGGCTATTATACACCATGTGCAAATTCGTTATATTTCCTTTGTAAATTTCTAAACGTATCTGCAGTCGATATTTTCTTGATAAAAAGATTCAATGAAACGCAGCTTATCACAATTTCCTAATTTTCATCAATAACGTTTATTTTAGAGAAACGTTAAGAATATTTTTCATATACACGAAATATATATTTTGCTGCTTTTTCAATCATTTACTGAAATTGATTTTGAATTTTCTACAAAAGTTTTGTTAAAGGAAAATTGATTTTAAGTTTCTGTATCGTGTGACATGACAAAATTGCGTCTGCAATTCAGGTCGCATCAGTGATATGTGTATTTTATTTTCAATGAGAATCAAATATAGATATCACTGGTGCGATCTGAACTGCAGACACAATTTTGTTTAAACAGTTGTACCATTCGAACTCCATAATTAAGAATTAATTTATACAAGCAACGTTGGTTTAGCTTTTTATGTATCGAGCCCATTACAATTGTAACGAAGGATTTTTTGATACAATTTTTTAAAACAGTACACTTTTTCGAGAAAATGAGGAATATAGTATAACACACAAAAATAGACGTAATACCAAGTGAGAAATGTAAATTGATACAAAACGTTGGGTTGGTAGTGCGTTCCCATTCGCATTTAACTCTCAGAACGTTGAATGCATACAAAGCGAAATACAGCGACACGAAAATTCCTTTCATTATTACGCCACAAAAATCCGACACTTTAAAGCCAGTTACGAGAGCTCTCGTCCAAACTCGGTGGTTAAAAAGTGCTCAACTAGTTTAAAATACGTGTCGCAAAGTTGTGTTTCGAATGAAAGTCGTTACAAGAAAATTGCGGCAACAATATGACTTGAACTTAAGGGCAAATTAGAAAAGCGGAGACACGGGAAGTTTTCTCGGCTCATTATTGTATCGCGAAGATTTGCTATTTAAAACTCTTCGCGCAAACACAAATCGTATTCTCATTACGTGGCATACTCATTTTTTCAACGAATCTTTTCCCTGTATAATTATATATAACGTAAATTTTTACTTCTCTGCAAGTTTAACGATTTAATAGTGTATAAAATGAATTTAATTATGCGATATGTCTCTTTAGCATTTTTACATTTTGATCTACATTTTAATCGCTGTTAATTAATTTATAATATATTAAGTCTATTATTGGAAAAAATGTATTAACGAATTTATGATTTTAAATATAAATTTTTATTTCTATGCAAATCTAACGATTTAATTATCTAATACATCTTTTTAGCATTTTTACTTTTTTATCTAGATATTGATCGCTATTAATTAATAAAGCTGTTATTTAAAAAATGTAACAAATTTACGAGTTTACTTTCGATGCGTCATGAATCAATGCGTCTGATACAAATGTGGCCTGATATAATTTATAGTTTTAACAAAATTTAAAATATATCTTGAAAAGTATGCAGAGCTCATAACTCATGTGGATACTCGTACGACATTTATAACATTGTATTTCGAAAGTTAAATTTTATGTCTAGCAGAACGCGAGACTCAACATTATTGCATGTTATTACGAAAAATCTACATTTTCACAATTTTTTAATATTGCGTTGGCTTTCCCGTACATTATATAGCGGTACACGTATAACTACTATAGAAAAGTAAAAGCGGCTTATTACCCAGAGGTAACATTATGCAGTAACGGATTATATTTAGTATGACAAGCATTTCATAAAAATAACTAGTACTTTTTTTTTATGAAGCACATGATAAAGCTGGTTCTATAGAAACGTTTATACGTTGCGACGTTCCCTTCATTTTTGCTGCTTTCTGCTGGTTTCGCACATGGACTGCGCTAGAAACGGCGGATAGTTGATAAACTCCGTTCTCAAATATTCCATAAGGTTTTTTCCCGGCTAGAGTTTTACCTTCATTTACCTTGCCACGCGACAACCAGATACCAGAATGACAGTGGAAATCGCCAAAGCCTCATCAACCGAGTTAAGTGACTTTTGTCGTGTCACCGAGCACTTGGTTCAGTCAGGGGAGCCGTGGAGTGAGTCGAAGAGGGTCGAAGAGGATAAAAAGAAGCAAGAGGGATGGTTTATCAGAGGAAGAAGGACACTACCAGGTCCCACAGGACAAAAGTTTTAAACGTACGCGCGGGGGAGAAGATTAACGCTTGCAGTTTAATGTCCTAGTTTAATGATACGTCACGTGCCCGCTGATGACGTCCATTTAAATAACAGGACTATTATGATATCCGGCGACGGACGCAGCTGGAATTATTTGCGGTCGTGACTGTCCGCTTTAATCTACTTTTTACAATTGTTCCGGCGCATTAATGCCATTTCTTCTGGCTCCGCGGAGAAGTTCTAGTTGAGCGGAGTATCCACGTTCATTTTTGTCCCACCGGAGATTAAAATTTCGATGAGGGATATGGAGGTACGGCGAGCTGCTAATTAACTGAAGAATTCTTCTTTTATTAAGCGGCAAGATTTACGGCAATCTAATTAAATGAGTGATATTTCCGACAATTCCGAAATTTAAAAAAAACTGAATATTACCAATTATGTTAGATGTTTCAAAATTGTTACTTTGCTTTTGAGTAACGTATTAATATTAGAACAACAACATTATTTACCGAGTAAATTGAAAAGTTTTATTTTTAAAATGATGAAAACAATGCATAAAAAAATTATAAAATATTAAAAAGATGCAGATGTTAATTTTCTGTTATTTATATTTAGTAAGAAATTAAGAATCAATATGATAGAAATCTGCCGTTAAAATGTAAAAAATTAAGAAAGCATTGCGCAACAATTTTTAATCAGAGACCATTACATTTACGTCGACTTCACTCCGACTGTACTCAATCAGATTGAGCCGGAAGATGCATTTAAGCCATCCATCCCTCTTGTCCTGTTACTTTGTCTGTATTGTCGGTACTGGAGATAATCATTCTCGAGGGTCGTAGTCCCGCTTTTTAATCTGGCTTCGGTCTTTCCGCTTTAGCAAATAAGAGGAAAACGGAGCTCCCGAAGAAAGAAGCAACATAGCTGAGAACGGGGAAAACCAGGCTGCAATTGAGCAATCTCGTGATTGAAAATACCTGGTGGGAAGGGGATTGTGCGTAACGTTGTGTCCACGTCAATAACGTTTATCCCCATTTAGGATCAATCCCACGAGAAACGTTCTTTCGTCGCAGCTTTTTCCCTGATTTCAGACTACTACATCTTTCGCCGGATTCATCTTGCTCTGCGAAAATCTTTATTGCGAAGCTGTTGCTCTTTAGCATGGCCTCACATAAGACTTAAGTCGACTTTGGATTGTGCAAGCAAGTTTACTTCATGAGCTGCCACAGCATAAAATTTCCGTAACAACGATATCCCGCAATAGAGATACCGTGAAACTTTTCCGTATTATCGGCCATGTATTCCACGCTCCATAGAATTTAATTTGAAGTATCCAGCACCATTATATTCTCTCTCTTTCTTTCTCTCACTTTTACTCTTGCCACAAGTTGGTCGACTGATAAATAATGCTTCTACGATATACTTTATTAAATATTTTAGCAATCTTAGTTTGTATTGCTAAAATTATTCTGAATTATAAATTTGTTAGATAAACCCTTGAAGCGACATGTGAGGTGACATATAAATTGCCACTATACAAAAATAAATTTATTATTAGTTCTAAATCTTATTATGTTAAAGAGAATTATTCATACATATATTTCTTTTTTTATTTAAATATTTTACTGTCTAAATTAAAGATCTTAATCAGATTGTTACAATTAAACTGATAACAGACATAAAATACAGTGGAATTTATTAAAACATAAAAAAAACCATCCCTCTTTATTAATTAATTGATTGAGTTTGAAGCAGAATTATATAATTATTTCTCTTTCTTGAAGCTAGAGATAATGTATAGGGTATAGAATTCGAAGCAAAATGTTTTTCAGCTGATGTCGATCGACTGATATGACTATTTGGAGCACTCATTGGTATAATGTATGAGCGAAGTGGAGCGGAAACAGCAATCCATCAATATAGCAGAGGGCGACCGAGCTTTCGTCACTAATCACTAATTAATTAGTTGTGTCATCGGTAATGGGCACGCTGTTATATTCAGTTATTTGTATAAATATCTCTCGTTTATATCAGAGAAAAGTTGACTCGCGTCAAAAAGTTATCTGTTACACACATACAATATTAATAAATAATATATATATTTTCTTTATATAACAGTGATATTTGCAACAAAATTGATAAACGTCTAGAAATATGATTATAATTATTATATGGAAAGAAAATTAGAAGTCTGAAATATTAATTCAAATTTCTAATACACAAAACACAGAGGGAGAGAGAGAATGCATAGTATACGAATTACCATCGTACTTGTATACTTAACAGCAAAATATAATAACGGGTAACGAGAATATAATTGTTTACATAATAGTATTGTATCATATTGCTGAATTAATTATCTGCATTGTTGTGTGCAGCACATGTTTAAAAAAATTCTAATATCGGTCGAGACACATCGATAAACTGCGTTATAATGGCCGCTCGTCGCAGCTCCAAAACAGTAATCCATCAATACATCCGGTACGATAGAACTAGCATCCATCGTTAATCTCTAATTAGTCAATTAGCTCACGCAATTTTGCTAATAACGGGCACACATCGTCATCGAGTTGGCGAATAACGCGACACACCTGCTACATAGCATCCGCAACGACATATCCGGCGAACTATAATGCACAGCCTGTGGTATTCCTGTTATGGTTGCATTCATTATTGGCATTATATCGACGAACTTTAGTTATCTTCGGCTTATGCACGGTTTTACCGTTATCTACATCTTTAAAGTGACACTCAATTGAATATGATACTACCGTTAAAGTCATTTATGGCTTATAATTGCTACGCATATAATCTTAAACAACAATTATATAATAATTAAATTTGATGGTAAATTATTGCCCCCGTGTAATTACCGAGCATGAATTAGCAAGTATAAATTGTGACATAGAGATATATGTTTAATTAGTTATTGCAATTTATAGGAATATGAGAATCGTATATTAATAGAGTAACGCGTAGTTTAATTATCATCATATAAATAACTGATTATAATAATACGCAAATTTTAAACATTAGTCTGATTAATCAAATTTTTAAGTGACAAACAGACTCTCTTTAACTTTTTGCTAATATGTTGTTGAAAAATGCAATATGTTTACAAGTAGGAAGGATAACAAGTAGAAAATATTGTTTTTAATATTAATAATTATATTACTACATTATTAGGTCGTTTTCCATTGATTTGATATAGTCTGTCAATCTTTCCGAAAGTACGAATACTTCTCCACCCATGTACATGTATTTACTTTTATATGGTATTACATATTGGTGTGCCTCTCGATGAGATTTCGCATCGCATTTCGATATAGAAAATGGAACAAGTTTGAAGAGCAAAAAGCATGCCACGAGCTGCGAACCGCAGGGGAACATTTCCGACGGGTTGGAAAACGCAACCTGCCTTTGGCAATTCATGGCGGTAATAACATTCTTGTAACTTTTCATCTTCACACTCTGCATCCCTCGGCCCCTCCGTACCGCCAACCGTATTTCTATCGGGTGAAGTATCTTTTCCGGCGCGTATTGGAATTCTCGCGGACATTCACAGTTATAACTTTTACAATCGCAAATATACGATATTCCAGCACCGGCGTTCAGACGTAAATGTGAGTTGCATAACGAGTATTTGTATTTAATGTATTAAACGGCACGCCGGTGGAAAAGATTCGATCGCAGGAATATTTGTAATCGGGTCAGAGACGCATTTACTAAATGGGGCGCGATGAGCGCAATTTTCCTCAGCGAGGAAAAATGAACGCGCTATTGCAGCGCACAAAAACGAAATAATGTAACGCGCGTAATATTCCAGATAAACGTAATGTCATGTAATTGTAATTTCATCATCGTTCCAACAAATATCGTGCTTTTCACAGGCTATTGTGCGATCACGTGTCTATATTGACTATTGCAGCGTTGATTGTAAGATTCGATTACACTAGAAAACTTTTACAAATGATTCCAATTTTTCTCATTTGTTAACGGGATCGAGGCAAATCTCATTACCTTATTGTGTGCATTTTTAACTTTTAAGTTTCAATTCTTTGATATGCAACTAATAGCATTTAACTAAAATGTTCCCTTGTAGGTATATTATATAGATAAAAATTGCATCTCTCTCTCTCATAATAATTCCACGAAAAACGGCGAATTCATTGATCCTGTGAGGTCGAGTTGTCAAATGCTTATTGAACTGTCGTACTTTTCGCAAACGACTTCCAGAAAATTTCTCGTTCGTCGACTTTCAAGAAGCTCGTGGGTCAGTTCCGTTCTCGCGTTGGATAAAACGCTGTTACCCTCGAGAGATTTGTTGTCGAGATTCAACTGGGACGATAACTTATCTGGACTCGCTGGACTTTAGGGCACTCTGCGGAAAGTTCTCGTGAATGGCGCCAGACTCGCGAGTTCTTGTACTTCAGTTTCATTGTTTCCGCACTCGATTCCGTTGAAATCAGTGTTGAGAGAATCACGATAGCCTCGTGTCCAAATAATGTAGAAAACATCTCCATAACACGTATGCTCGAGTCTTTTTTTTCTTTTTCGATCATTTGTTGATGTTATAGAAATTGTGTGTCAAGTTCATTATATCGAATGATATATTTTCTGCTAATCGGTTGTGTATAATATTCTAAGTTATGGATTCTGAAACTTTTTTTTGCAAATACACTACTACTCTATATGAATAATTAACAAGAAATTAGAGATGATTGAAATTAAATGATGGACATTTTAGAAATTTTATTTTTATTTTTTAGTACTTTCTGCTATATTTAACGCAAATAGCTTTTATTTGAATTAAACAAAAAATTAATTGCTATCTGTACAATGCAACATATGTTGTTTGCAACTATAATTGGTTTCGCAACCGCTCGCTTGTTGCGCAAAGTTTCGAGATGAATAAATAAAAAATTAAATTGAATAAATCATATTAGAGATTTATGATGCTCTTGCAAGACATGACTGTCATGAAGTACATCATTCGTGGAGAACCGCGCGAACTTTGGGATATGATGTTGAGTTAGGCCGTGTAAATAGTAGGAACCAAGCGTGCTGGAGAGATCCCTCGAAAGAACAATACCTCTTTGTCGGTTTGCAAACGGGACTGTTCTGCCCTGGCAAACAAGTGATGGTTGCTTAGCTATGCAATAACGATACTATCCTACCGCCTGCATTGTTATTTCGGACGAGAACTAGGCGCACACTTCGCTCACAGACCTGCTTATGTCTGCCAGTTATTTACGTCTAAGGTGCTTGAAGCGTGTCTCTACACTGTATTACGTGGAATAATTTCCGATCGATTACTCGTAATAATTCCAACTGTACGTCCATACGTATCAATATTATTGCGGCACTACAATTACATCCACTTTATCGATATTCTTTCTTTTTATTTATACACATGCTCACGTCAAGTCTCAAGTATTTTTTTCCATTAGATTCTTTTTCGAAATTTTTTAATTTTAATTAATGTTAATATTGTAATTGATTATTACCGATATTTGCCTCATGTTACTTTAAACAGCTAGTCACAAAAGTTATTACCATACAAAGGAATAGCAAATCGTTCCATCAACTAAAGTATGACGTAAAACTTTTCGTTGTTGAATTACAATGCTTTATTTTACTTTTCGACAAACAAATTTTGCTTCCAAAACTCGTTTTAGAAGCTTGCGGCGCTATAGAATATTTCTACGGCTATTTCTGCAGGAACTTTCAGAAGGCTTCTGTCGAGGTGAAAATATTGTATAGTTAAATACATATAAATTTACTTGTATTTGCTACATTTATCGGTTCGACAACAATTCCTTTATAACAATTATCAATTCCTCTTTATAACGTAATTTCGGAATGAAATACATCATATATACGAACGAGCGCAATATCAATCGCAACGAATTTTTAATTGCTATATTGAATAATGCCCTGTTGTAACGCGCGTTTCAATATTTCGCAGATCTTTGATTGCTGATATTACTCATCGATCTGTTATTATTTACCTGTGCAAATAATACAAGTTATAAAATATGCAAAAATATTCGCCCTGCAAATTCCAACTTGAAACAATTTCGAAATTTATGTATTTCTCCAAAGTTATTGATCATTAAGTGAAGAGGGTCAAGAGAAAAACAATACATTAATAATTTTATATACCGATATCAATAGTAATTTTAAATATAATAAATTTGAGAGTTTCGGTAATAAAGGTTTCTGCATATTTTATTGTATTCCAATGTATCGGAAATAATATCGTATATGATATATTTTAAAGATAATATCGTTTCTACTCGAATATCTTATTTTTCAATAGTGGCTATATATTTATAAAAAATTAAACATTCTTTTATATGAAGATAAATTTTTAGAAATGTTTATAAGTAATTATTAATATTATGTAGTTATTTTTCAAATTATATAGTTTTCATTTTGCTCTTATGATTGACTTTTCTTAGGAATCACTTTTAAAGGTAGTAATTACGTTTTATTCTTCATCTAAATGTTTTGTTATTCCAATTGTTTTGGAATATGAAAAATGTTGGCAGTTTTATTATCGATGTTTGTATATTACGTTATGTGGTCCAATGGATTTGCAACGGCTGCGCTTATCAGTCAAATGTTATACCATATGACGCGTGTATTGCGCGATAACCTCGGACAACATTTGAAAATTTTACGTTGAGGCCGCTCGGATTACGGAAGTTTAATTTGGAAGACACGCAACGTGTGTCACTCGGTCGATCGTCAAAGTAATAATGTGGTAATTTATGGCATTGGCTGCGCAAGAGGCCATACGTTCACTGAATATTTCCGTCACTTTTAGCGGTTTGATGCGCATATTGTCGAGCACTTACTTACACAATAAACGTCAAATATTTCTTGTGCCGTTGCACCCACAAATGCACCGCTTTGCTCGACGGCAGCGTCTTCACAAGGCAGCCGCGTCGTTGTGCAAGTCACTGCAGCGGAGCGTTCCACGTCTTATCTAATCTCCAAGAACGCCGGTCGGTGTCTGCTTCATCGCCTCGGTCTGGTAGTGAGAAAATATTGACGAACATTCTTTCGCTTTTAACCCATATTGTTAGGCACTTTTAGGGCCACTCATCCGGCATTGCTTCATCTTACAATTTACATACAGTCATACGTTAATCGGGTTGAATTCTGCGTTTCCCGATTTGCTTTATTCTCTGCTCGGCGAAGTATTAAGTTTCTCTTTACTTTTCCTCTCAAACATTCTTCAATTTTTATATTTTGCAGAAATATTTAGGAAATAAAATTTATTTGCAATTTTCGAACATCAATAATGAAAACATACTTGTAATGATCCGAATTTAATTGTAGATGTTAACAGAAATTACTTAGCGATTTCGGACGACTTCAACGACATTTGCTTAAAGTAGGAGAGTGCATCCACTTAATTGGTCAATATTCTTTGCAGATGACGATCGACATGACGACGTCGTAAAATCGACGCGGCTCCTCGTTCCTCATGGATCATAAGTGATATCGCGGCAGAGAAATGATCATCATTGTGGGACTCCGTGAGAGACGCGCTCCTTAACGCGATTCGTCTATCCAAAAGCGTCGCCAAAGCGTCGTCATGACGCGTCTGGATCGCGCATGAACGATCGCATGCCACACACTTCAAAGATCACCTCGTCGATGATCCGGAATAAGCTGGTGACTCGAGCGACGTACCTGACGTCCAATCTGACGTGTCTGACGTAGGTGGATTCGGGTGCATTTTTATAATAAAAAGAAGAAGAAAAAAAAAAGGCACGAGAGAATCGCGCGTATAGTTGGTCGCGTGAATGTGGCAGAGAAATATGCGAGTGTCGTAAAAAGAAAGACATGCGAGGGATGCGTTTCACAGACGAAGGGTGGGGTCTTTGGGTACCGATAAGGCTTATCCGGAGATACGATGGTCGGCAACTGCGCTCGTCGAGTCGTCAGTCGTAGTGCTCAGGTGCCGTCGACGAGATCGTTTCGCCGCTCAGGTCACAGTGATCTCGCGATTCGCGCATCATTCTGCAGCTCCGACGAGGTATCTTGAAAGTGTCGCTTCCGGCCAGGTGGTCCAGTGGTGTCGCGTGAGTTCAGAAGGTACGGGAAGCTCGGTTCTCGAAGTGAGAAAAAAAGCCGGCCGGGGGGGGGGAGAACGCGCAATAAAGTCGCGACGCGAGACGGGCAAGAACGATAACGGGCAATCACTGCCGCGAGAGCGATTAATCGCCGTTTCCAGGGCGCCTCGAGTTTTTAATTTGACGCTTTAGCGCGTTAAGTGGGCGACGACAAAGAGCGTCGACATTGAGGGTGTGGGAGAGTGCGGGCGAGGAGAGGTGAAGGGGAAAGGTGAGGGGGAAAGTTGAGTAGGAAGCTGGAGAGGCAAAAATGTGTACAGGACAAAAGGCTTAGGTGTAGCATATCAAGATATAGCTTCTCTGTTCTCCCCGCTCTTTTTTCTATCCCGCCTTCTTTTTTTTTCGCTCTTCTCCTCACTTTTTCGCTGTCGCTTACGGCGTAAGCCACGAACGTGCTCCGTCTCTCCGCTATTTTCCCTATCTTTCCCGTCCGCCGCGTCATGCGCTTTGTACAGCTTCCGCCGCCTCGTGTGTTAAATTATGTGCAATCTCTTTGACATTCGACAACCGTTGTAGTTCCGGTAATTATATCCCCTCCGTTCTCGCCGCGAATTCGCTCCTCCACTTCAGCCTCGCCTCTTCCCTTCAAACTGGAGCATTCTCATACCCTCATCTTTCTACTTTCGACGGACCTTCAAATGTAATCCGCAAGAAGCTAAAATCTCTTCGCCGTGAGTTCTTACACCCGTCGCGTCAGCTCGACTTCTCCTCCTTCTGCGTTGCAGATAGTGGCAGATTTGCAAGTATCTATTCAATTCTCTCTTGGTTTTACAAGAACAGATCTAGTAAAGCCGACGAACCTTTATTTTGAATTACTTTAACTCTGACTCCTTTTCAAGTTCATCTTATTTTATATGATCAAAATATCATTTCCTAATCTCATTTATTTAATAATTAATGCCGTACGAACGCTTTCACCGAATTGCTTGCACATAATGTTGAACTTGAAACGTAAAAAAGATTAATAAATTAGAAAAAGTTGTAAGTTTATATTATAAACTATGTATAGCAATTGTTTTTTTTAATCCGTGCTCGACTTTTCGCAAACTCAGAGATCAATGAAATGAAATTTTAAGTTAGATCATAACAGCACAAATAGAACTATTGCGATTAAATAAAAAAATCTTGGAAAACCGCAAATAATCATTTCTATATTAGACTCTGAAACTTGAACAGAATAAACAGTACATATTTTATTTAATTTTTATCCCAATTTACATAAAATGAATGAATGCTAAAGTATAGCATGTTTTATTTTTTATGTTTCAATTATATTCCAAAGTCTTTTCAATCAGATTAAAATTGAAAACATTATTTATAAATAGAGCAGTCAAATTAACCGTACGATATAAAGTTCATATAAAAAAGGTGTCCCGACACATTGAAGATTTTAAATGTTGCACCCATCTTTCCGCTTCATAACTCCCCCGCTTCGGTTTTGCTAAAGTTGCGAAGAGTCCATAGAGTTTCGTCCCGTTGCAACGGGAAATCGGCGAATGTTCCTTCGCGCCAAGTCGGAAACTAATTCGAATTCTCAGGCGACGGATTTTCCGGTCGTATCGTTCCTCCGGAGCTACATCAGTTTCTTCCTATCGCGCGTATCTCTCACGTTCTTCCGCGCGCCCGGGCTTCCAAGACTTGACCCGCTGCGAAACGCGCGCGAAACAAAAGGGAGTTTGTGAGCCGGTAATTCGGGACTCTGGGAGTTACGCAGATGGGAAGGAGGCGAGACGACTACGAGGCGAGAAAGTGAGAGATAGGGGAAGGAGAGGGAAGAAAACCGAGCGTGGTAAACGGGCGAGAACGGGCAGCGATATCAGCCTCCACCTCCACTCCCATCCTCACTCGCGCGCACTGCACATGACTCGAGTTTCTAATTAAACTTAAACTTTTAATTGACTCGTTGTAAAGCAGTTTACAACGCACGTGTCCGCTTAGTCAGTTTTTCTTTACGGTGTCGTCCTCGCGTTCACCTGCTCGACGTTCGCTTCGTCTCCGTGCGTTTCCCACGTCTTCGCCACGTTTTGCGTTTCACATGGACGGATCATAATGCCGAACATATAGTTTGCATGTCGATAAGACGCCAGGATCTTATTAAGAAAAACAGCTAGGCTTATATTCATTGACAAACGATGATATTTTTCACACTTCTTTTGTGCACATATTTGATCAAATTTTGTTAGATTAAAATAAGAAACAGATATTAATAAATAAGAATAAAGATACTAGAGATTACTAATTTTTTTTACAATATTTATCAAAAGATAGTAGTTTTAATTAGATTTCTGAATATGATGGACTTTTATGTTCAAAATTGTTAAAAATAATAGAATTAAACGGAGAATTAGAACATTAAGAAGAAACAAAAATAAATACAGAGATAGTCCTGGTACGCATGATTTAGTTACATTTTCAATTATTATTATAATAATCAATCCGCATCAGTTCGTAGTAATTTGTATCAGTCTGCATGAATCTTAAATTGATAGCAAACGCGTAAACTCGTTGATTAAATTTAATGACGCGTGAGTCGATAATCACATACAATCATCCATGAATGTAGATAAAGTCCTTATCAGTCACCGATACTTGTCCACAGGGTTTCGTATTCG
The DNA here is from genome assembly GCA_928718305.1 of Tetramorium bicarinatum. Taxonomy (NCBI): domain Eukaryota; kingdom Metazoa; phylum Arthropoda; class Insecta; order Hymenoptera; family Formicidae; genus Tetramorium; species Tetramorium bicarinatum. The sequence goes on along the minus strand of OV788324.1, from coordinate 6,215,527 downwards.
CATCCGCAACTGGATCGTGTCGCAACGGATCTCAATAGACGCTCCAATATCCGTCTGAGTTCTAAAGTATACGAAACGGATCGATCGCTATCAGGCGCCGCTCGTACGAATCGAACAAGACTTTGAGCGGGACCAACCTTTACGGCCGCGTGCGCTTTCGTGTTGTCGTGCTTAAATCCACGTGATGAGTGTGTGCTCCTCGTTCTAAGATTTCCGAGCCGGAACGTGGTTCGTGAATCGAAAGTGTCCTGTGTGCTGCTCGCAGTTCGCCTGAGACCCTAAAAGTAGCTTGTTCGTGCACGTACAGTAGAGTTTGAGGGTTGACACCTTCAAACCGTAAGCGTACAATAATCCTGTCTTCCTCAAGGATAAACGAGATCGAGCGAAGGAGGCACCGTCAACCGGTCGCCAAACGGATTCCCATGAAAATGCTACAGTCACTGAACGCTCTGGCGGGTAAAATCTCGCCGGGCTCCCCCACCGACAGCAACGCCAACAAGGTGCACATGCATAATAACAACAATAATAACAACAACGTGGTGCACCACCATCCCTACTCCAAACAGCAGACCCAGCCGTCTCCGTCGCATTCGGCCAACGGCGACCAGAAGGAAAATACGTGAGTTTTTTTTTGTTGTTTTTACACTGCAAAGTTTTTAAAAAAAATTGAAATAGGTATTTTTGTTTGTTGTTTACTTTAAGTTAAACATATTCGTATTTTTTAGGCTAAGATAAATAATTTGGATTGTCAATAGCAGTTTTTTTTTAAATATATATATTAAATTTTGCGAGTAATAAATAAGGACTGCAATTATAATCCGCGTTTTTGAAATTTTTTTTTATTCTTCGCTCTGTTTTGACAACTGATGATGAAACAGTTACTGCGCGAATCATCATTCTACGGAAAACGTAGTAGGAATATTAAGTAACAATAACGTTAGATTATTTACTACTCAGGCAAATCGTTAATTGTAGTAACAAAACTCAATGATGTTCATTTGTGCGTTGCTGAATAATTGCTGACTAATGTGGGAAAGTAGGTCGTGTTGCGATTACTCATTTCACACTGATAACAGGAGCTACGGAAATTTCTGCATTATGCCAGATTGGCAAATCTCATAGCCCATCGGCAATCTGTTAAAATGTTTTGTTTACATTGTACGGCTTACATACATCATACAGAACTTCGTGTTACCGCTGCATTTCGGTGTTAATTAACATATTCAAGAGGCGGTTGCAACAACATTAACGTTAACCGCGTGTAACCAGAGTTTCTTGCTTTGTACTAATGATATAACGCAGCGTAGCGTCGCACCGGCACTGTTGTTGTAATTGTTACTTAACACATTGTAATCGAGAAAGAACTCCGCCATTGATGAAGTTAAGATTACGCTACTAATTTATATTACATTTTATTATAATAATGTGTAACTAATTAACTAATTCTTCGAATAAAATTTAGTCTAAATAATTAAAAATATTCTTACGTTTTAAATTTGTTACGAATGTTGATACAATTAATTTGGTATAATAATGCTTATAAAAGAGCTGTATAATTCTCGCGAATTAATTTAGCTTATAACATTTTTATTCACCAGAAATTAAAATAATGCTGTTTCTACTATAACAATTGTGAAAATTCTTTTATATTTACTAAGAAGATGCTTTTTTTGAGTAATCGTTGGCTTTAGACTCCTATTTTTCTCTCTGTTTTAATTCGTGACGGACAACTGGAAAATATAATTAAACGCTTATTCTGTGCCGTTTGTGGTTCGCTTCTTTCTTCCATAATTTCATTGCTCGCGAAAGCTGAGAATGAGATACTTCTTGGCATGAAAAAAAAAAAAAAACGTGCCGCGAGAATATCCGATACAAGACTTCCTTCGTAACGGAAATTCAAGCGGAAGAGAAGAGGAAGCGCATATAATATTAGAGGCACAGTATATAAGAAACATTACGCTTTGAAGCGCTGCGCCCTTCCTTCCCGTCGAGTCAAGAATCCTCCGCGACATCTTGATCAGGAAAGACAAGATTTTGTTAAAAATAAACAGCGGAGAGATCCAAATTCTACTAATTGCATTTCATCGGCTTTCAGCCTGAGAACGCTTGAAAATACGATCCTACGTTATCATAGATAACTCGCAACTTTTTCATAAGCACGGCTTTAGAAAGGCTGTTTACGAGGACAAAGAGGCTCCTAGAACAAGGTATCACGTTTCTGCTCTATGTTCCCTTCTAATGGAAAAAGTATTTATGCGCAAGAATATGTCACAATGTTCTTCATCATCGTAAAGTATTCCCTTTAGCGTGTGCTCCGGTATTCTTTCAGGAATCATAAAAAAAGATACTGAAAAAGAGAGATAGAGGTAAAGAGTGGTGTAAAGAGTAGAGAATGGAAAAGAAGGAGGATAGGGTAATGTTTGTAGAGAAAAGATTTTTTTTCATCGTCGAAAGTTAGGAGAGTGTTATCGCGGCGGCAAAGGGCGCCCTTCTTCATTATTTCGTTACGTCTCGTAAACGCGTCTCTGCAGATTAGGTAGGGAGTTGGAAAGGCCTAAAATAACTCTCCGGCATTCCTCGATGCGAGAGGGCTAAATCCTCTCCGTCGACCTTCGGTGCGACATTGCGCCATTCTTCACCTCTCTCATCGCTCCTAAGTCCTTTTCATCTACCCCCCGCCGAGTGGGTGTCGCTAAAATATGTACCCGTCTTATGTAAAACGAGCACGATTCGAACAGCGCGGAATTTTTTCTTTTCTTTAGGTATGCCGAAGCTTGCGAAATTTCAATAACGATTATAATGAACGAATACATTCGAATAGTCGAGTGAAATTAAAATTCTAATTGCATAAACTAAGAATTTTTTTCAATTAACTATACAGTCTAGTATTCAGTAAATAATAAATTATCGATTGAAAGGGGTCCTCAAAAAAGGTTGGAAGCGTCCATTTATCAGATACGGCACGATTTTAGGGGTGAAACGCTCGTAAATAATTCGCGTAACGTAGCCAGTTTCTGTATGACGTAAATAAAAAAGTAATAGCTTATATTAAAATATTATTCAATACCGATAGATACTTTATCCATTTTTTTGTTAAATGAATAATATGCGCGCATTTTATTAATTCCTACGAAATTTAATTTTTATATTGTATGCTATCAAAATAGTGTAACAAAAGCGAATTATTGAATAGGGCGAGCGTAACGATATTTCGTCAGAGATGAATTCTTTTTTTAATATAATTACTTAACGCGCTGCCGATAAATCACGTAAAATGGTATCGTTAAATAGAAAGCGCAACATATTGTCACGTATAATGCCGGTAACATAAAATAAATGATATATCGATGCGCGTACGGCATATGATGTTTATTTTAATTTTACACCATGCAAATATGTGTGCCGATATTGCTATATGACGCATATTATTTATGGCGTTATCCGCGATGTATTGCCACAATGAGCAGCTTGCAGGTTGCATCATTTACTTTAATAAGTGGTGTACAATACGACGATATAAATAATTTCATCTTGATAAATAACGCACGTTATATATTCCTTCTAAAGCGAGCGAGGGACGATTGTAAGGTGAATTGTTACATAAGTTTACGAGAGCACACTAACAGGTATACTAGATTCCTTGACAATTGTAGGGTTTAAGTGATATGTGCGGCTCTAGGGAGGAATTCGTTTAACAAAAGGGTCGCCGTGGACCCTAAAGGTCGTACGGGGGTTCCTTTATCTAGATTCGAATGCTTCACCACCGCTGGAAACACATAGAAATTAATTTCTACTTGTCGACAGGTACGATTTCTATCTGCTTGCCTTGGAGAACGATTAGGGTACCCCGCGCAGTTTACTCACTGTGAATTACGTAAATATTTGTCGCCTTCGAGCGATGCGAATGGTGTTCTAGGTTTGCGCGTATTCGTCGTATTATCGCACCGTATCTAGACGAGCGCTGATAATTCTTATCGAATCTTATACCGCCATATTAGTCTTGAAAGAGAGACAAACATTCTTGTGCACTTTATTCGCAGTTATTTTTCCACTTGAAATTAAGTTAAAAATCGATTCGTACGAAATTACTAATATATGTATATATGTTTTTAAGAAGATTTACATGATAGATATTAAAACACTAATATGAAAATTTTTACAATAATATATACGAATAGAAATTATTTATAAATATATTGTACATGACTCAATTAGATTCTTGCATACATTAATTTGATAATTAGTCGCCATTCATTTTCTCTAATGTTTCAAAATTTGCAATGTAAATGATGTCTCTCACGAAATGCATTACTCTCCCGACTTTCATTAGTGACATCGATCATGTATCTCGACCTGTCGCGTCGACACACGTCTATTCGTATGCCATTAATCCGCAGGGCTGCAATACTTGCGGCGCAAGAGTAACATTGTGAGATTGGAAATTATATTATCCAACAGGAGAATTGGAACTCTCTGCAAACAGCATTACCGCGCCATCCATCTTCCTATCGGCACCTCCTCCAACAAACTTTGCCGATAGATCATTTTTCTATCTTCGAGTTGTCGTATCCGGTCACGTATCCTGGCCGTAGATTCTCGTATTCTGCCTTCGTAGCAGGTTCCACGGGCTATTCGGATCGCTCGCATACTCGCCAGTCGCGTCCGCTTTCACGAAAATTAAATCCGTATCGATGAAGCGTCGAACGCAAAGTCCGAGTCCTCTTTTCCGCACTTTTACCCGCGGCAAAATCGATCGACTCGCACGCGACAGATATCGTCGTTGTCGCTCTCTCTGTCGACAGCAGAAATGAGAAACGCTTAAAAATCCACGCGAAGCGCGACAGCGCAATCCTGTCGGAAGAATCGGAAAGATTTACCAAAGCCACTAACAGAAATCAAGACATCAAGCGTTGAGAGTCTGCGGTGCCATTGTTAGGCTTCGATACTTCAGCGTCTCTCGTACTGATAAACGTTTTAGTGACGAACGCGATCGTTTCTCGGATAGCGGAAGAAAGATGAAACAGATAACACACGTCTCAAGCTTCGAGCTTTCGTCTTTTGACTCGATAAAATAAAATAAAATATATATTCTCTTTTTCGAAAAACGATAAAAATGTCCAATCAATGTGTTAATTTACTTTCATATGGCTGCAGAGAGAAGAAAAACAAGTAAAAACTTAATGTATAATTGTAACAAATATCAATCTTGTGCAATCTTTTTTTTATAAATGTTGATAAAATAAATTGTAGATTTTATTGTTCCTTATGAGTAGAATGATTTTCATTAAAAAATTGTTGATAATAAATACAAAATTGAAAAATTGTTGATAATAAATACATGCTATTTTTTGAGATTTATTGAGTTATGAATTGAGATATTTTTAGATATACCTATATCGCGAGAGCTTCAGATTTGATATTTTCATCCTTCGATTTATCTATTCCGGAAGGAGCTCGTCAACACAAAATTCCGCTAAATCTTTTCAAAAGTGCTCGGCATGCACTTCTGGCGAGCGTACGAATGAGAGACATAAGGAGTCGGGGGTGGGAAAGAGGCGATCTCGAGTGCTAGTAGCAGTCTGGAGTAGGAAGAAAGGACGGTGGGAGGCATCGTCTGAGAAAAATCTGACAAATCCGACAAATCCAAATACAGAAAATCCTGCCGAACACGCGCCTATCCACCACTTCGAGATATGCCGCCTTTCCTCTTCCATAGCCTCCCTGTACGCGCATCCGGCCAAACCAGCCCCCTCTCCCCTCACCTTGGCACGTGTGCAGACGCCGGCGTCGTCCTACTCGTGTCGGTGGTTACGCGTTCTCCTCGAAGGCGTAAGCAGTTCCCAAGCATGGCGTCGTCCATGAGGCACGTAGCACGTAGCCGTGATATTGTCACATGCCTCCGGTGCAAAGCTCCAAATTGTATCGTCGTCGCCGTCTCGCGGTGCATGTGCGACTCTCCTCCGCCGTGCGTCTAGTCGCGTTCCTCTTTCCTTCTATCCGGCCCACCCTCTCCCCACACCACTTACACCGACGACAATAATATCCGACACGCTCCAGCTATTCCTTCTCTTTTCGAGCTGACGGCATTGTCTTGCAGTTTTTCCTGCCCCCTTTTTTTCTCGTCTCTACCACCCAACGATCGGAACGGCACGTCCGAAAGCGTAGAACGTAAGAACGCGCGAGTGGTGAGCTGAAAAAAGTGCGTGATTACTTACTTCATAATGGAATTCTGTTTGAGCGAATTTTAAACGTGCTGCAACTTGCGATCAACTTTATATTGAAATGAATCGTGAACTGTCATTGATTATTATATTCTTATATAGTTTTTAATTTTAATTAAGTTTTATTAAAATGTTTTATTAAAATTCTATCGATAATTCTAAAATTTAATATTATTAGGTATTCCCAATCTTTACTTGTATCTATTACAATTAACTATTAAATTAATAATTTGTTTAAATTATATTTTTACTAAATTGTATTTCTAAAATTTTGTCAAGCTGTTGATTGAATAATTTATGTCTAGTAATTTGAAAACCAATGTTTGATACGTTCGTTCTAATGTTACTTTAGAAAGACACTTTTCAGAGATTGAATCTTGTGTCATACATACATTCAGTGACAAACGAGTTGTTATCCTCTTACTCCAAATGCCACATCAATACACTTACCGGATATTCGTTCATCATAATTCAATCCCTCCATCGCATTTCGTCTTCGGTGCGGTGAACCGATCAAATTCATCACGGAGGAAGGCAAAATTTTATCAACGAATCTATTTAAGCGGATAACGGAGTCGTTACTTTGTTCGCTAATCCGCGAGCTTCCGGCAGGGTGGTTCGTCCGCGGGAGCGCTTTTAACATCCGGTAATCTGTCGACGGTAATCTTTTTAGCCTCCCCGGCTGCCGCCGTGCCGTGGTGCGGAATCGCGAAAGAGTGGGAGCCACGAGCGAGGCATGGGAATAGATGCGCGAAAGGTGGTGGTCGCGAGGGTGCGATTTGCAACGATGTAATTTGTCGGATCTATAAACCGACCGCGAGGTAAGCGTAACCACTGATGAATAACCATTCATCCAAATTATGCGCGCAGTAATATGACTTGTAACATATTCCGTTATGCTATTCCATTGTCATTCTCCTCGCCACTACGATGACATAAAATCGAAATCCTACTTTTTCTTTTTTTGGGCAAATAAAGTATTCAGTTTTTAATCTTTTTTGGGTCTGTCACTCTCTTCATTAATAAAATAAGGTTTTCTTTAATTGTTTTCACATAAATATAAAATACAAGAGTATTTTGAGAAATTTTACTAGATTGGCAGAATATTAAAAATAAATATGAAATATAAGAGAGAAGATTTATTGGTGTAAGGTTCTTGTGCTGCAATATGCAATATATTAATTATTTTCTTCGAATTCACGTATATAATGTTAAATAATCTTAATCACAATTTGGACAACGATGCTGAATCTCGAATATGTAATCTCTTGCATGTAAAATACAACGTATTCATTATCATCTATAAAAACTAAGATTAAGCATCAGAGCATTAACGATATTGATTGAAATGATACCACCGCAAAAAGTGCATAGGTCGAGGGTATAACCGCGAACTTTCTGTTGAACCTATTCGTAATTTGTTTCTTTTACGCTCTATATCGAATGCATGTTGGTTGTCAATGTGTTCATGTTAAAGGGAAACGTGCACTTTTATTAATTATAGAAACAAAATTACATGTCCTGTTATACAAACGTTGTTATGCAAGGCTAATTAAATTTTAATTAAAACTGTCACCTGCTCGTGTCATTGAGTTATATATGGCAATATGACGCATATATAACTCAAATCAAATGGTGCAATTATATTGCACAACACTTAATAATTCTAGATATAAATGTTTTTATATTAACAATAGAATATAAGATTAACAATAAGTAAATATTAATTGCGAAGGGAGACAATAAAATTATTTCGTAGCAATAAAATTTTTAGAAATCTAGCACGAATTTAATTATATAATTATTAAAACATACAACTATATACATTTTATTAAAAAAGAATTGCTGCAAGTATTTAAAATTATTCAAAGTAGTATAAAAATGTAAATTTACGAATAGGTCATTTTCTGAAAAGAGAAAATATGTATAGGTGTTTTGCGTTGGAACAAAAATATTGATCTTTTTAAACGCGAACCATAATAATGCATTATTAATATATCATTTAAATTAAAATTTGCCGAACTCGTTAAAATTTGCGTGGAAATGTTGTTTCAAGCTTTCTATACAATATTTATAATTGTTGAAAGAAAACGCAACTGTTTACTGCACATTCGAGCATTCTATTTACACGATAAGCGTAAATGCATTGGCAAACTTGCGGGACGGCAATGTGCAAATTCGCAACGCGATAGAATTCGGTTGTTGCAACAGCCGTCGATGCCGTCGCGTTTCGCATTGCCTTGATTCATTATCAACGCCGCGTTCGTGCTAGGAACCGTTCGAATAGTAAAACGCGCTCGCGAGGATGAAGCAGGCAAGTCTGCGGTGGTTGAAAGGAAAAGTTGCTCGTCCTAGCGACCTACTTCCTCGTCGCGTTTGTCGTCGGCAACTCGTCGTCTCGTGTTCCCAAGCTCAGCGTTGTTGTTTACAACGACAGTCCAAACGAACAAGGAGCCTCTTTGTAAAAGGGTTGTTATAATCGAGCGGCATTCACCCCACTGCCGTGGGCGTTCTATATCGCCGGGTATAAAGTATCAATGGGTATCTCTCCCCGTATCGCTGTGAGGGAAACGGAAGGTCCATTATGCGAGAGACACAATTAGCTACGCATAAATTACAGCGCGATGGTTCGATCGTGATGCACAGATGCGAACAATTGCTTTGAAAAAAGCCATTTTATCGATGCATCTTTCTGTGAGAAATTTATGATGAAAATCATACATAATGATTTAAAAGGCTAATGTAAAATTATGTTTTAAAATTAGAAAATTAATTGCCTAAAAAGTTTGATGCTATTATATGCATTGAGGAAGAATAAATGCATGTACGAAATTTATTAAGATTTAGATGGTACAGATTATTTTTGTATTTATATCTAAGAATATTCATTAAATAATTATATATACATATATTGTGTGGAACGTATTGGTCGATATGCTCGAATTGTCGTGAATCATGGCCCCAATTTTACGAATGAGATAAGCGAAGGCGGAGTATCACGTGTAATGAGATAAGGCTAACCGGTACCCGCGGAGCGAGGCGTTTTAACACGATTTTATTGTCCCGGTTCCCTCGCTGCCCTATCGAGTGGCGTTTCATCGTATCGGAGGAGCGGCCTCTGCCTCCGCGCGTTCTCGTTTCTCTTTGACGATTAGGACTTTACACGCTACGGGAGCCATATGAATAAAGGATAAGGGCATATGTAACGTACGTCGAGACGGCGCACGTACGTGGTCGTACGTACCGTAAACACGTGCCGACACGTACTATCGATCTCGTGTAAAATTAAAGTGCACGCCTGCAGTTCCCGCAGTCGTAGCACTCGTAAATTATTCCTGCGACCGGAGCCCTTGACCTCCGTAACAATTACCGTGATTCTAGAGAACGTTGCGCCGCGAGCTCGCGTTTATCTCACAAAAGAGGCGGTGGGAGCAGGGGGCAGGGGGCAAACGCACAGACCGACAAGAGTCATTCGGCATCGTCGATCTCCCGCATTACGCCGCGAGTTCGGCAACTGAGCCGCCTATTAAATCGCTCAGAGAGTGCTTGAACTTGATTCCCAGGACACGCGATTCCTCGCGCGATCGATCGGTTCGCAGTTCACCCACCTTTTCCATTTGGGAATAATACCCGCTTGCACGAAAGGATTCTTATCTTCTACTTCAACGTCCGCCCTTGATGTAATCTATCTACCACAAAATTAGGCCATATCTAATTCACACGAATTTAATTCTATGACAATTTGGTTTTCTGGATTAAGCCTTGGAATCAATGCTCTCTTAGGGAAAATCAATAGTAAATCTAAATTTTTATTCTTTGACGATAAATATTTTCGCAAATTAACTTTTTATATACATTATATACATATATATATATATATATATATATATATATATATATATATATATAGGATTTCTATTATATAAAATTAAATATTCAGCTAAGAGTAAAATCTAGAGAAAATTAAATTAATTTTTGCGAAGTGTGTATTTTAATTTATGAAATAAATAATTAAATAATTCTATAATTATTAAAGCTTCGATATTGAAATTTTTATTCTATTTTTTATTTAATTAATATTCGGCAGTGGAAAAGAGATTTGTGGGTTTAGAATAGTTTGCATATTGATCTGTCAAGCTTTGTGTGTTTTTTATGATTTATCACGTCGCATGTATCACAATATGTTTTTACTTTGAATTATTGAGAGCACACATTCGAATTTTATTTGAAATAAACGTTTCCCAAAATATCACTAGCCAAGTTAAACGAGGTCTGATGATAATGACCATCACGTAATTTATCTCGATTAGCGATATGCCCACGCAACACGAGAATGATCGATCGGGTCGCAAGCTTTCCGACCTATCGAGCTATTCGCGTTCTTGTAATGATATAACACATCATTAACGTAATCGTGAATAATCGGTTTGTACAAGTAATATTTTCCGATTACATCTTTGCCATACATTATTTATCCGCACGTTAACCTGGCAAACGTTACGGTTGACATAATTACGAAGAGATCGATTTATTTTTGATAGATATTATGGAATTTAATGTTTGCATTATTTAACTCTTTTATTAATTTAATATGGAAAAGGCACTATTTGCATATTTATTAACTTTTAATACTCCTTCTTTATTCGATTCTAGAAATAATTCTATAATTAAAAATTATATAGGATAAAATAAACCAATTCTTCGGTGCTTCTTTTTCTTTGGTCGAGATAAGCAACTGGCTCCAGAAGGGAAGCACTTCATGGTTTGGTATTTTCTAGAACTTATCCTTTTGTTTTAGATCCGTCTTCCTACAGAAAGCAGCTACACGAAAGTCCACTCCGACCACTTAGCGAAAACTAAGTTACGAAGTAATTTTTCATTTTCCTTAACTGCCAGGTGTCTTACTGTGTATCGGTTGATTCGATGAGAAACGTAGAGGAATGTCTGTAATCCAGTTAGGAAGTATTTCTTGAAGCTGCGCTATTAGATCTCTTCGATTCGCTTCCATCTCACTCGTCGTTCTTTACGAAGCCGTTGTAGCAGATTTTACGATAACTCACAAATACGATGCTTCGACCAATAATAGACCAACAAAGATGAATTTAATCATTCTTTTTGTGATATGCAATGCGAAGATTGAAATTGATTAATGTGTAATATGTGTGCGGTTAATAAAACTTTAAAATTTTTATTCAATTGTATACAGATACGTAAATAAAAACAATTTATTGCGATATCAATAGTATACAACTTGAAAAATTGTAAAAGAATTAAATTATAAAATTTTTGAGTACAAAAATGAGCAAGTTATAATTTTTTACATATTTAAAATGTAACTTCCTTTTTTGACGGTGCAAATAATTATTTTTTCCAAATTTTTAAAAAAATGTACATTAAATATCTTGGTAATAAATCTTCTAATTTATCTTATAATAAAAGAACATGTGTACATACATTATATAATCTAAAAATGAGATTTTCTAGTACCTATAGTTCTTAAATTTAATTTGACAAAATTCAATTCTAACGATTAAAAACTTTTTAGTTTTTTTTTTTCAAATTTTCTTTATAAAAACCATTCTATCTGAATCAAATAGTTACATTGTACATATTATTGATTTCCGCAATATTTTATAACACATTTTTCATTCAATAATATGGGATCAATATTTCTGTGCGGTGAAGCGCGATATTTCTTGAAATATCATACGTGAACAGTCTGTTCCTAACCGGCGGCACGTTTCGTGAGTATCGGCGTGAAATTTATTCGATGGGCTAATAACGCGGTCGGGTCGCAGACCGCGGTAGTATCAAATTCTACCTTCGATTCTGCCCTTCCAACCCCCACCTACAATCCCTTCGAATCCTACCCTATCCACCAACATCGACTCTACCTACGCTCAATCCGGGAACCCGTTCGCATTAGCATGTTATTGGGCGGTTGTTTACTTCGGGTTAATCGTCACCTCTGGCGCCAACGATGCGGCAAGCGGGTGAAAAGTAATAGAGGACCGTGGCGATTTCATTGAACAATTCTTTCCAACTTGCTGGCGATCTAGATTCGACAGAAAATAAATCATGATTTTATTTATATTACAATTATATATTTATTTACAATTAAAAAGAAAGGAAAAATAAGCATTTATAAATATAGCGAAGAAAAATACTAAATATCTTTAAGCATAATCAGCGACAATAATTATAATATATTAAATATAATTGATATGTTTTATTTTGTTGAACATATATATTATATATGATGGCAATATTTAGCTATAAATTATTAAGTAAGAACATTTAAAAGTAAAATCTTTAATTTACATAAATATATGCATTTATATTCATAGTTGACACTTTACATAAATATTTTGTGATAATTATTTTCACGTCAGAAAAATATTACATATTTTTTCTGTAATATAATTAAAATATTGATTTGATATATTAAACGATTCAAATGCACTTATTAATTTGAATTATAATTATACATCTTTTATTCATTAAATAAAATGCGAAAAAAGAACTACAAGAAAAGACAATTAGAAAAATTGTCAGGAGGGTTTACAGCGTCAGATAAGATTGCGCCGGTTGCAGCATTTTTAATAAATAAACATTCCAACAGACGGACATACGTCTTTCTTCTATCGTAACGTCACAAATGAATCGCGACCGGATTTAATCCTGGCAGACAGTGTCGCGTGTCTCGCCGGTGTTAAAATCTGCAAAGAGCGAGCAGGGGTAGGATGGAGAGTTAATTAAACGAATAAATAACGTAACAAAGCCTCGGTGAGGAATCCAGAGACGTTGGGGAGAGGAGGAGGAGGGAGGAAATGAGAGGATGGGGGAGGACAACATAGGAAAACGGAGAGTATAAACGTGAGGCGATGTGCAGGAGCAAGAGAACACGACCGCACTCTCCGGTTCTCTTTCAGCAACTCGGTGTTGCAGATATACGCCATATTGTCTGCACCTTCCATTCTTCCTCACCCTCGGCCTGAAAACACGCGATGTCCTACGATCCTTTGCCTCTGCCTTTCATCCTGTTTGTCATTATTGCTCACTATGCCTTTGCTCCGTCCACGCTTCTCCATGGCTCTTTGGCAATGAGCCGATACTTTGAACATTTCGGAGCGTCGTATTACACTCCGTCGTTTCAGTCGCACGTTAATTAAAAAGCGCCGGAACTACCTGACGTGTTAAGATTGCTCGCAATGGAGACACTACTTGTCAAAGCTTCGGATTGATCTCAAACTACTTGAAGATCGGGGAACGTCAAATTTAAAAAAAACAAACTGAGGAAAAAATTGACGAATAGAGTTTTTATTCAACAAAGGCTCTGAGCATGAATTTGTAATTGTTGTATGTATTTTTTTTTATGCCATGATTCTATTTGCTTTTTCAGTTTCCGACATCCGCAGATTTTTAATTCCATAGATTTTTGGGTTTATTGGTTTTTTTTTTTTTTTTTTTTTACCGAACGAATCTCTATATAAACTTTTGCACTTAAAGCTCGCAAGGAATTAATTAATTTTTGGAGATCTCGTTGCGCAAAAACTCTTTATCTCGAAATAACGATCTTCAAACTAGAAAAGATCCGTCATTTTAAACTCGCCTGCAGCAAGAACGTTCGCCCTTGCTAAAAGAGCCCGCTGACATGCAATTCGAGAAACCGCAAATTAGTCTCTTTGGATACTTTCGTGGTATGGTGAGTCGGTAGGGCTATAAAATCCGCGATTGCTACCTTAGTCCCCTAATTCTGCCATGCCACATAGTCGGCTACGTTTGCCCATGAAACGTCAAGAGCACTTCCATGGCGGATTGAGCGCCTTCATGAGCGGCAGACACGCGAATTGGATATGACAGTGCTGTTCAAATCCACTTGTATGGTAGAAACGAAAGAGGGAAAAAGCTTATTGTTTTACTTAGAAAATGATGGTAACATCTCGCGGCACCTACGCTATAATAATAAAACTACCATCATTTGCATTTTTATCCAATTGAATATGCAAATAAGATGATATTTGATTCTCCTCGGTGGAATCTTAGGAATATTAAACTAATTGCATCAATAAATAATCAATTAAGGAATATGATTAACTTGATCTCTCCTTGATATTAAATTACAATTAAAATTTTTCTTATTTTCTACTTTATTTGTATTTTTATTTACTAAATGTATTTTTTATTTTTCACACAATGTCATTAAATCTTTTTTATGTTACAGGTAAGTCCCTACATCTCGAATACTATTTATGCAGCAAAGGAAATTTTAAGTATCCTGCAATGGGTGAGTGAATATACAGAATTTTTTCAGGGAGCTTCTGTTTGAAGTCTAATTAACGTTAAGGGATTTAGTAACCGTGCGCTGTTTTATATATTTGCATTCAACTCTATTATTTTTGCCGTTAAATGAAAATAAGAGGGAAAGCGTGATCTCGCCCGTGCTCCGTAAATCATTAGTTTTATCAAGCTCATCCACGTACGTGCTTCTATTTTATCTGCTGGACTAACTGGCCATTCGTTAAAAGCGGCAGAAAAATTTCGAAAACAATGGGCGGTACGCATACGAGGATTGTTTGATTGGAAGCTCATACATGAAAGCCGGAAAAATACTGTCACGCCAATTGGATGGCAAGAGCAATCGACTTGGTCGTGAACGTAACATCAAACGTTGTCACAGATCAAAAGTACACAGCTGTCGAATTAAGTATCGTGCCATTATAATTAATATATCCGTTTGCCAAGAAAATACGAAATTGATGGAATTGTTCCAATCTTTTTTATGCAAATTTAACATTTATTTATGCAAATGAACTTATCGCGTATTGCGCGAATTTATTTTAGATATTTAGATATTTTAAATCAGCTAAATGAAAATACAATTCTACTTCTCTCAAAATTCTCATTCTCTCAAAATGAATGAAATTGTAAAGTTGAAGAACTGTCTCGCGATTTGATATTATTTATAATGTTTAATAAAGAGATTTCGTTTAATTTATTTTTAATACGTAATGAGAACGTAAAAAAATGAGGGCGAAAAATAACGCACGATTAAATTCTTGTTAATTAAAAATTGTTTCAAAATTGGTTAAAAATTATTTGATTTTGTGAAGGATGGCTATCAATTTCGAAATAAATTCTGTACATATGCGTTCTTTAATACATAAGCTATATAGGCACTCAGGCATACTTCAGGCGAATAAGGAATTTGTAAGAATATATTATCATATGGAATGAATCGGTGTGTTTTTATGGCTCACATAGATTGTCACAATGTGAAAGTGAAAGCATCGAATTTTATTGATACCATTGAAGTAAACCCATATCAACGCACGTAGAAAGAGAAAAAGAGAATAAAATCAAACATAAGTCATGAAACAGTCGCGATAACAATGTGAATGATGGGCAATAAAAAGATACGATCGATTTGACATTCATGCCATTTCTTAAAATATGTATATTTAAATTTTACGTTAACGTGGATTGGAAAGGAAAGAAAATAATGATTCGCTGTAAAAAACGCTTTAAGATATATTTGCATCAATACAATCGTTTAAATTATTAAATTACTGCATATAATAGCTATTTATTTAGGAAAATTTTTTGCACAAGTTTTACATATAATTATAAATTAATTTGCTTTTTTTATTTGTTTGTTACGGCCTTCATATTACAATTCGTGAGTTTAATCGTGTAAAATATTATTCACAAACTTATCACTAATTTAATGATAGTAATACATACAAGTCATAAATAAATATGGAAATTAACATAAATATTTATAATTTCGCCGTGATTCAAGATTAGTTTTTCATCAAGCTCATCAATTAGAATGCAATATGCCACGAATTATGGCATACTCAAACTTCTGACAATAATTGGATCTTGAGCATCCAGGCCAAAGTAGTGGCCTTTGCCTAAGTACACATGGCACTTGGGGAGATCGTTGAGCGCTAATGACAAGCACTTATATAATTAGCAGGATGCAATTAAACAATTAAAGTAACGTTTGCGTTAATGGAATCAGACTCTGACTCCGTTTATTCGAACAAAGTTAATCGACAGCAATTCTTTTTTACTCTCGCTGCAAAGATTATTAATTGTATAAATTTATTAATGTTTAGTAACGAAAATAACATGGGTTAGGTATATAGAATTTATGAGCAAGACTGCCTTTGGTGAAGTGATCTCAATGCGAGCGTATCACAATCGAGTCAGAACGACGAGGTTGAGTGCTTTCTTGATTAAATCGCGCACACATGTAGAAAATATATAATATTACATAGCTTGTCAATATCCTTTAGTGACTGTCATGCAAAAATATATTCAAATTATCTTTCTTTGATTTTTGCGAATTTTTAGCATACAGTAAAATAAAAGCTTAAAATAAAAAGGTATACATATTTTATATTGCAATGTTTAAAAATCAATATGGATATTATAATTTGAGAGAAAATTATATTATAATTATTTCTCACATAATTTTATATTTGCAATTAAAAGAGATATTTAATATTAAAGAATTTTTGATATATGATTATGACTGTTTAATTTGCATTATTCTTTTTAAAGTCACGTTTTTATTGAAATTTTTAGTAACGTAAGGATAATTTCTACGAAGAAGAGTTACATTTGACGGTCAATTACGATGGCAGCCATTCTTTGAGAATGTAACTGCTTGAAATTCGTTAACGCGACAAGATAACGATCTTATGACATTAACGAGCGATTCGCTCTCCCCTCCTCCTTGCGCCTTCGGTGTCGTCGCATTGGAAAAGAGGGTGGACGTGTCTGACGAACAGGGGTTGACAGTTTTGTAACGTCAGGAGGGATTTAATAGTCCAGTCAAGAGGCGCTAACCCCTCTTTCAACCAACGTGTCGAGAATGCAAGATGGGAAAGCGGACGGGGACGTGCAGGCGAGAAGTAAAGTAAAACTTTCATGTTACGTTTTCCCATCCGCGACAGTTCGCGCGTTGTTTTATACCTGTGAAGTGCGCTCTGGTATCGACGTTTTATGATCGGCAATAATACAATCGTAGCGACGGCCTGTGGCGATGACGATGCCTCGTACTCTAAAGCAACACTATAAAAGGGAATTACTTTGTAACTGCAATATTACTTTATATCAATAGCGTTTGAAATTATAAACACGAATTCAAAGCCTTTTATATTTAATGCAACATGCTATTGACCAAATTTTGCACTGTACATTAAAATGTTTTTCGTGTTTACCGCAAAAAGATTTATATATATTTTTTCAAAGTACACATTCTCATGATAAAATAACGAGTATAGTAAAATAAAATAGTAAATTTTATTTTAAATTATTACATACAGAACTTATGTTTTAATCATAACGATACACAAAATTTTTCTCAAAAATTTTGCATGTACTTTGAGGATTATTGAAATTTGAATAGATTTTCGCGCGTAAAATAAATATTGGTTGAAATAGTTTTTAAAATTCATAACATATATTTTGATAGGCGATGTGTCAATGCGATTTTGTAAAAACTGTCTCAGTCTTGAAATAATTTGAAATAACCGACTATCAGAACCTGTCGGCGAGATCCGTTTCATTAAAATGCATTCTACCAATCAACTGGAAAATATGCGACGCGTATAAACTCAGTAAATAGGCATTCGTTTAATAACGTGAGAAAAAAGATATAGAATTATACAAGATTCACCGAATGAGTGAATAGTATGATATACGCGTCATAGGGCGTCATATAATTCATACGGCGACGTTGATATTGCATTGCACATTTTTATCGCTCCGTTTTTTATTCCTCTGCCATATATCATTCCGCGATCGCAGTGTCCGATGGCTCGAATAACGACTGCAACAAAAATATAATAAATATTGAATTCGATATTTCCGCAAGTGATGGCGGAGAGTTCGTTAATTACTTTCTGTACATGGAATGTTTTGGATGTTTTGAAAGCGTATTTTCTATCAATCAAAGATTTCTATTTATATATCTAAAGCGTTTGTACAATTCAGAATTTTATAAAAAATATATTAACATATTTTACTATAAAACGTATTCTATCTTTACTTTATTCTTCAACTCAATTAGATACATTTAATAAAAATGAAAAATAAGTGAGACTTAAATTATAAACATTTAATTTAAAAAAATTGATTAAAAAATAATTTTAATGAAGTTTCCATTGTACAAGAATCTCCCACAATTAAATTAATTAAACAATCTTTTAGAATTGAACATGATGAAAGTGAAGTGTATATACAGAAGCAAATATAAACTTATTCAAGAGCTCGTAGTAATTTAAAACATTTCCAATATCTGTAACTTTTGAAGTTTGTATTTTGAAGATACGGCCAAGAGAGTCCAGTATAGCTTCGCTTGGACAAACTCGCGCGACCGTTTCCTTCGTATTTGCATTCATTTGCACTTGGAATAGAGAATAGGAGCAGCTTAATGTCACAGTCCAACTGGATCGACGTCGTTTACTGTTGTATTTCCGACCAGAATAAAATTCCAATAAAGTGCCAATGAAGAGAAATGGTATGCGCGTACATTTTTACAGTTACTTTAGCATGGCAAGTGAAGTTACATTCCAAAGTCAACGATAAATTGAAGCGAATACAAAATTTTTCTGATGTATTTCTTTTTATAGTATTTCTATCCGAGATATATCGTTTTTAGATAAGATATTACCAATATTGTCTTATTATTACGCTGTATTTTATATTCCATCTGCAATTTTCTCCACTTCAACTATTTCTCCCTTTCCTAGTTCTCGTTTGTTTTCCACGCTACATTGAACACCATCCACTTGTTCAGAAATGATGTTGAAGTATTTCGCACCCAGAAGTTGCCTGGCATTCCTCAAATTTCTATCATATTGTTTTTATTTACTCTTTTTCCCTCAGAGAGAGAGAGAAAGAGAGAGAGAGAGAGAGAGAGAGAGAGAGAGATATACAATGTATTTTAATCTTCGTATATTCTTTATTGTTTGAATTCATTATGTTTGATTATTATATTGACTTGGCGCGAATATTTTTTTAGACGAGGACAAATTGTAGCAATTTTGAATAAAGTTAACAACTTAGTTCGGTTTAGAATTGTGAAAGCGCGAAAGTGCACCCAACGCGCTATTATATTTATTATGCAGTTAGCCTCACTATTTTAGTCGAGAGACACCGCAGGTGACTCACTCGAAATGCGAGAAACGCGTAACACGGCCACGTTGGAGTCTTCGTTTTGTTTTCGTCCACTCCCTTCCGCTCTTTCACGTAGAATATGTTTAGACTTTAGAATCTGCAAGATATTCCCCCTCCTTACCTTCACAAAACAGCATGGCACTGAGTAGCCAAGTGTCAAATTACCACTTTAACGTAAACATGAGATGCATCCAAATCTTTTAAGCGCTGCTTTTAACGCCTATTTTTTAAGTACTTTTACTGAAGCTGTATCTATATGTATATATGCTCTTCCCAGTTAAACAAAGAATCTAGTGAAAGTATATAATTTGAGTATGTAACTTTTTTTAGAGTATAATTCATAATATGAAAACGATACACGTGTCAGAATTCTATTTTTATTAGTTTATTAGTTGCTGCCATTCCAATACCTTAAAAAGATATTTAATTGAGACAATTTTTGATAAAATAAAAATTGAATTTTATTAATCATTCAAGGAATATACAAATAAAGCATAATGACACGAGACATATCGTTTTACAGAATTTAGTTTATGATAAAACGTAAACACTGTACTCCGGTTTTTTACTTGTAAAAATTGGAATTATATTTTGTTTTATATAAACATGGAATTATTATATTTTTAATGGATCTGTAAATTGCATCAACATTAAATGATCGGTGCATCTTGTGTAAAAATAGCCGCATAAAACTAGTTTTTTCATCTTCATCATTCTGTGAGAGTCAGCAACATTTCTGCCGACCGCTTCCTTTCTCCATCGACAGACCTCGTAAACACGCGGTGCAACCAACACCCGAATTGAAGAAAATAGAAATTTCCACGATTTCAACGTTTCAGTGTCGTTCGACAGAAAGGCGGTTACCTCGTATGGCCATTTCAAATAGAACTTCTCGCAAGTGTACGAGTGCGATTCGCGGTTCGTGTGCAAACCGACAAAAGCATGAACTGCAGTACTGATATGCTGCAGTACTGATAAACCGATTGCAACACACGTCACTTTCCGGATATCAGTATTTAACTATCAAAGATATTTAATGTGCAAATAACTCTTTAACGTCGTAAAAAAAAAAACTTATCTTCTCCCGGTATCTTTATGATATTTCAATACAACGAAACATTTTCATTATTGGAGTTTGTGAAAGTTCGCATTTATGGAATCATAAATAAGAAGGTAAAACACAATAGAGTAATCAGTGATTACTAATCATCCTGAGAAGAAGTTTACTGCTTTACATTAGTAATAATATATATTACGTATAATTTGAGAAAAATTTGGTTTTTTAAAAATGTATGTAATTTTCTTATTGAATAAATGTCATAATGAAAATAATACGAGTAAATTATATTGAAAAATTATATTGAAAAAAAAGTTTATATAATAAAATTGAAACATTTACACATAAGTTTTTAATAATTGCTATAATTTTTCTTTTAAATAAATAGATATAAATTTGTATTAATTGAATAGTAATGCATTCAATGCGCCTCGATTTTGTGCACAATTGCATAATGCTTTTGCTGCAAATGTACAAAATGCATATTTATCCCTTTTTCGTGCGCACAAAGTACGGGGAGATGTTTACGCGACGTTATTATTTTTCTATGGATTTATATTTAGTGAGTGCGCGCGAGATTTTCATGCGCGGAGAGAGAAACCCTGCGTGTCGACCGAGCGAGAGGCCGAAATTTGTATTTTCGAAACGTCATGCGATGCCGATGTAAAATTTGAAATATAAACGCTTCACGGCATTCGCACAATCGCCCTCGAACGAACCAGACAGTTCGCTCTGTCCTTTTTTTATTTCAATGCGTTTTTATCGTTCGTAGAATGGTACCTGCGTCGTTTCCATCAAAATTTTCTCTCTTACTCTTTCTTTCTCTTTCTATCTCTTTTTCGCTTATTTGCACACCGATCCAAAATGGGTCGAGAGGACGCAATCGTTGCTATTATAACGCTGCTACCTCGTCCCAATCACTCGTAGTTGAAGTCCAGCCAAGTTTCAATATATTACGCAGTGTCTCAATGAGATGAAGCCAGTCGATATGAACTGCCAAGAGGGCGGCAATTGCGTACCGGCTTAATTAAGAATTAATAGTACTTCCTTTCGAAACAAATTAGTGCGCTTCCAGTCGTGACTTAGGTCTCGAATACGCTACTCTTGCGTGCCGAATATTCGTATATCCGAATATCGTGCCAAATAGATAACAAATTCTTTCGTATAAAAATAATTCTGTGTCATAATGAATTACACGCAAAATTCCTTGCGTTACTACTAGCAATCCATTACAAAAATATTTTTTTACTCTAAAACGAATTATTTTTTAATGCAATGCGAAAATTATAAGAGTTGAAAAAATAAATACGACGTTGACAAATTTGACAAATTCAGTTTCTATTTATTTTTTCAAATTAAGCGAAGTGGATTTTGACATGTAATTTACTCTAAAGTTTTTATAAAGAAATTCAAATGTATATTGACCATATAAATTTTATAACAATGATAATCTTCAAAACAAATTTTAAAAAATTAATATTTCATCTTTTATCATATGTAGTTGTTAATTAAACAACTTTAGTCGATAATAATCGGAAAATGGACATTTCTTAATGGACGTTGCTTAACTTTATTATAGAACAAAGTAAGTAAAAGTTGTCACGCGATGTAACTGAAAGTTCTTAAGGCTTGATAATGTTTGCAGCTATGGAAAATGTTTGTTTGCGAAGGAAAATATTATATTTCCTCTCAATTCACAACATCAGAGTGCAGTAATGTTAGACGACATAATGAGAGGTAGCTGTATATATTTCATAAATTAATTTTCTGTGTACTGCTTCTCTTTGTAGGAAATGAATAATTTAATGGAGCGACGGAATTATGCTTAGTCTTTGCGCTATAAACGCGAACGCGGAAACACAGTTATTCTTTGTAATACAAAGGAAAGGAGATATAAAATTATGTGCGTTTTTCGTCTTCGAGATATCTTACCAGTCTAATTTTAAACCAATAATTTCAATGACATTTATTATACACCCACTCGTACACTTTAATTCATTATTCACAAGTAATGACAAGACGGAAACGCAATTTCTCATAGTTATATATGTGTCAGTTTGAATAAAACCAAACGTATGTAATTTTTGATGAAACTGTTTTTGTTCGAATAATCGACGTCCGAATAATTTGACAATTCCACAATAAAAATGTTGAAACTTGTTTAAGAGAAAATATGATCAAATTAATTATAATTGGATACGATTTTCATTTTAAAGATAATGTGCCTTTATATTCTCTGCATGTTTATTATTCAAGAACGTTGCATTAATGATTGCAAAACTGAATATTTAAATCGATAAAAACAAATTGTAAAAATTTGTAGCGCTTGTCTAAGTCGACGTTTCATTTCGTTGCACTCTGCGGCAAGCAGCGTCCTTTTTCATTATCGTCGGGAACAGCGAGAGGCGTTGAATTCGGCGCAGCCGGGGCATTTAAGTCCTTGTCCCGTAAAAACCCGGAGCAACCTGAAGCTCTTGTGACTCCCTTATTGCTCGGGTTTCCTCAAAATAAAGGAAGCGTTTTCCGAGGAAGGAGAAACATCGGCAAGAGGTGGAAGATGAGAATGAGGGCGCGGTAACGTTACTTTACGAGATGTAATTCGTCGAGGGTGTGACATGTGACACGTAAGAGCTCAATCTTTTCGTTCTGTTTCCCCGCAAAAATAAAAGAAAATTCTGCCTGTTTCTCCCTCGCCGCGTCCTTTTTCTTTGGCTGGCATTTGACGTCTCTGCCAGGGTAACCGAGACTCTTCGTTGGCAGCACTTTTCAAAACTGAGGGAAGAAACGCGGCGATTTGTTATTTGCGCAAGGAAACCCTTCCTGTTCCTTGAGTAGAGACGAATAGCTACTAGAGAAGCAGAAACTAAAGAATTGCTTTATGAGAAGTAATTCATTGCAGGCGCGACACAACGAGGACTTGGTCTCTCCACGCGTCATCCAAAAGTCAGAGAATAAGGGTGTGATTTTTCTTCTTTCTTTTTTTTAGCCCCTCCCCCTCCTTATCTTCCGTCTCGTTTAATAGTCAAGCTCGCGCTTCGCTCGTTTCATTTTGAGCTGTCTATTGACACAAGTTTCTTGAACTAAAGGCAGGTTTCTTGAACTATAACACTTAGAAGGATTGAATGCACCTGCCGAGAAGAAAAACACAGAGAGAACATTTCTTGTGCAGATAATTCCTTAAGAGGAATTATCTGCGTAAGCGCGCAAACTTTGTTCTAGATTCAGAATGTTGGGTAATTAGTGATACGACTTAAAAAAATGTTGATTTTTACTAATTAAATTGATTGGTAAAAAGAAGTTCTTCTAAAAAAAATATATTATACTTTTTAATTGCAATTTGCTTCACGTAACATATACGGAATTAAATTTTCATAATCTGTATAACGTATTATGTATAATTTTAAATTCTGTTTACATCAACAAATAATAGTACGTAGCGTTTATATATTTATTTAGTTATATTCCAGCCTTATTATTTATCAATTAAAGCAGATAGTATCGTTAGTATGTATCACGTCAAGAAAATGAATATTACAATTTTTGTTTGTTGATTTGCTCCTTTTCTGTTATCCGTTTTCTTCGTGGAAGTTAATGAAGTTATTTCCGTTCAGATGTCATTCAGTCGATGTATACATAGGTAATAATACTATGAAATGTCCAATAATATATTTCTTCATGTTTTTGATTCTTGATTCATGTAGATATGTTGGAAGTTAAATAAGAGTAGATTGCGTTGGTATTGAAAGTATCGACAGGCGTTTCATGAAGAACCATTTAACCAATTTTATAAAACAGAATTGACTGCACTATAATTGAATTAAAAAATAAGGCTTCAAAAGGATTCAGGAATACTGCATAATATTTAAAATATTTTATCTCACGTCCGTTCAATAATCAACACAATGCTTATTTTTGCAAACTTAATTAGACCTGATAGACGAATAATTGTGATATATCTTATTCTACATATTTATAGACTTTCAAGAAGTACAACTCATCTTTCATGATAAATTAGTAAAAAAATTTCACTTTTAGAAAGTCGCATGCATCACCTTGCATGTCTCTAATTATTCAGACGCCACGCTATTTTCATGTAAATTATTTCAGTCATTCTTTTTCTCATGTCAGTTGCCATATTTATAGCTTTATATTAATATTGGATAATTAGCGAGCAATTTAAAAATTGTGCATATTTAGATAGATTCTAAATCGCTTCTTCGAATTATTTTCTCATGCCGATCGCGAAAGGCGAAGGGAAGAAAATTGTTTCCAGAGACACGCAGAATGAGAAAGCGTGAATTTTTAGCATATGAATGCACGCGCGAGGCGAACGATTCTGATTGACGCCAGCGCAGGGGAAAAAGAAGAAAAATTATTTGCACAGCTAGTTTATTGGCAGATCCAATTTCCGGATCAACGATGAACCGTGACCGGCGGTCGAAGTATGCTTTCTATCCTACAGGTACACGCGATCCGTTTTATGGCGGATATGAGAGCCGAGCTATTCGTGCGCTCACACGGACTGTTTTCCTATGAATTTTTAAACCGCGCTCTTTTCTGTTTAAACAAAGCTAACGTGAGCTCAGAGGCGACCGCTCCAGAATTCGCAATTTGTGGTGGTAGATCATTATACAAAGTTCGTTACCGCGGTCAATCAGAGTTATTAATAATTCTATAATTGTTTTGCAAAAACATTCGTATAGTTAATTAGTTTGCAAGTTAAAGTTTCGATTAAATTTTGTATTTTTACCAGTGGACGTTTTCATTAAGTCAGTTGACAGTGTGGAGAAAGTTACTGTGCGCGCGGCGCATACATTTCGCAGACGAAATTGTTACACTTTGAGCTAGAAAGCTGCAAGTTCAAAGGAAACGATGGGCGTGCCGCCAAGAAAATAGTAGCTTAATCGTCATGACTTGGCACCCAATTGTAGACTCAAGAGGGAAAATATCCAGAAAATCCGATTAGTCAAAAGAGATATCACATTCATGTGTCTCGAAAAGACCATTTCCACCGTATAATGGACATAAATTTGACTCAATAGTAGTATTATGTATTTTCAGGTGCAATCTGCCAAAGTAACATATTCTGATTACAGTAGCTGAATTTAGATTTTCCATAATACATAAAACAACTTTCAAAAATGTATTTTTATTACAGCCTTCTAAAGAAATATTCTTAAATTTATATTCTTAGATTCTTAGATATCTTGTTTGATTATTTTATAATTAAATCTTTAATTTTAATTTTAAAGATTATGAAAAATTCTTTTTTCTGTCTTGATTCATTAAGATATATTTAATTCTGTAAAGCATTTTCTTTTCACGTATTTCAAAATGTCAATTTTCATTGCTTTACATTGGTTGGAATAGTTTTCACATAAGTGAGAAGCATTGTATTTTTAAGTCGACAATTGAAGAACGTAATAGCTTAATCGCTGGTTATACAACGGTTAATTTCAGATTAATTTTGGATTAATTCCACGTCCACGTAAAAGAAAGTCGACTTATCCCTATGTATCCCTAGGGAGTCCTTTCTAAAGGTGTAAAATAGTATTTCTGGATTTTCACACTTTTCGTCCCCAGAGAAGAATCCCAATGGTACTTTGATGTACATTTCTTTAGAATACGTACCTGTGCGCTTGAATTTCACAGTTATCTGTTCTTACTCTCTTATTCTACCTCCTTCGCGCTATAATTACCTGTGTGCTAATGTACTTTTTATTATCATGGTTTTACTCTCTTCATCTCGAGCTAGTCATCAAATGAACGGAGAATAAAAAAGTTATTATTTTTTTCTGTAATGTATTATGCTGTAAACTCTTTACAAAATATGCTTTAGTTATTACGCTGTTCTTTTACATTATTGATTAATCGATTTAAATTGTTAATAAATTTTTATGTTATTCACTTGCTAATACGAAAAACTTTTTACATTTAACAGAAAATTATTATTCAATTTTTGATACTGATTATTATACATATATATATTTTGCATATTGTGTGAGCGATAATTAATTGATATTGATAAATCATTTGCCAAAAGAATGCTGCCTGGAACAGCAATGCTTATTGAAATAATAGTTGCAAAAAAATCGTTCGTATAAATATATCTGAAGAGCTGGTGTCACAACACGAGCAGGAGAAAAAATTACTCGCACAGGCAGTCTATTGCCAGATTCAATTTCCGGATCGTTGGACTGCTGCGCGCGTTACGACCGATTGTATATATGGTACGCACGTGCACGTGACTCGTTTTACGAGGGATATGGGAACGATTCATATTTTTTTCTTTTTTTTACTTTACTCGCGTATAGACAATCGCATCTTTTTAATACTAGTTTCTCTCTTTTAACATGACTCGTTCGCGAAGTTAACTAAATAAATCTCGATATTTTCTGTCAGATGGAATAGGAAAGAATCGAATATATGCTCGCATGATGTAAGAAGTCAGCGAATCGATAAATGGAAAAGAGTCAAGTTAGAAAAAGTTGTGACACACGTTAAAAATCGAGCTTTCCGTGTTGAATCTAATTTAACTTTTTTAATATACTTTTAATTTCATGATTTCGAGGAATCCATAGAAAATTAAAAACAGCAAATACTAAAGCAGGATAAAACGCAACACATTATAGATATCAAATTTATTAGAAGCAATTTTATAGTGAGAAATAAATGTCGTCGTGACTTGAAAATATAGTGACACTTAACTACTATCTATACATATATACATAAATATATTTCTCAAAATGTAGCATACAACCTTTCTATTACAATACAGGGAAATTTTTTTAGTTACATACCACGATTTTCAAATAATAATTAAATTAAAAGGACTAGATTTCTAAAAGTCCAATTACATTAAATGTTTCTTATCCGCTTAATGTATACGCTTATCTATTGCAGATTTGCGAGCATTTACATTTCGCAAAGCACCAGGTCGCATTCCAACATTCAAATTCGTTGTCGGTTATTGCTCCTTAAACGCGGAGCGCAACGGGTAAGGTATTTAACATCGTGGAGTCACGTTCCGACTGGAAATGCGGCGGTGTCGTACGTCGCGACGTCCTATCGAATGTATAATTCAAATTTCGTCGTATGAATAATGTGCAATGATGCACTAGAGCCGGGGCAGGGCAGGGAAAGGAAACTGGTAGAAGGATCTGGCCAGTGCCACGAGTGGAGGAGTGCCTTCGCTCCCTCCCTTCGAGTAACGTAATAAATAATAGAGGCAGGGGTGGTCCGTTCCCTTGGTGGCCTCTTCAGGCAACCACCCCACTGCCGAGTCCTATTGCTGAAATATTCAGCAGTAGTAATGGCCTGGAACTCGTCGCCGTCCGCAAACCCACCTGTCGTTCGCATATCAGAATCGGACGCTTGTCGCACCGATCTTGCGGTTCCTGATTGCTATTGATTTTCCTGCCGCAAGTACACTGTACAATTTTTGCCATCGCTGTGGTAAATTTGTCGAGGATTGGAATACGATCGCAACCACCAGACATTCGCGGAAATAGCAAAGCTTGAAAAGTTTCTTTATTGAATTATAAGAATGTGAAAGTTTTTATTAATGTTTCTCACAAAATAGTTTCAGCAAAATTTCAATATCATATGCTATACTTTATATGTATATTATACATATATCTCAATTATACTATAAGATTAAAAAGAAAGAGAGAGAGACTCTTATAATTTCTGAAACATTAACGATTTTAATAAAGATAATTGAGGAATATGATTAACTTGATAATAATTAAATTATATGAAAATTTACTTGTCTATAAGATAATTTCTTCCGCCCAGAGCTTATGAATATCGATCGTGTTGTCAAATGCAGGGTAGTGTTAATGTATTCATTTAATAACTATTTATTGAAAAGCATGACATTCGGAGATTTCTAATACGTAAATATATCTTATAATTTAATTAAGGCAAATATGAAGAAAGTAGAAAGTTATATTTACTGCTGACGTATCTCTTTGGTCTTTACCGAAGATTAATATGATGGCGTTATTAACGAACTTGGTATGTTGAAATTAACTTGGATTTACTCGAGCGAGAAGCTCATTTGAACTAACTTGCTGGTAATACTTCGATTAATTAGAAATAACCAACTTATCGCACACGAGCCATCGAGGATGTTGGATAACGTCCCGAAAGAATTATAGGCGCATCGATGAAGGGATGATCGATAATCCGGCTACGTGTACCTACGTACCGCGGTCGAGTTCATAGCCGAAGTTTCTCGTCGAAATCTCTTCTTTTCGACGGTGAACTTTGCCGACTCCTCGCACCACCCCCGAGGGCTCCCGGGGCTGCGCGAGTTCACCTTTAAATTTCCCAAGCTAGGCAAAGTAAGGAAGCCTGTGCCGCGGCTCGGTAGCTGCCCAACTTCTCTGTATATGCGCTTGACGTTGGAGCTTAATCCTGTGGAGCGGCCCACGGAGAACGATGAGAAACTTCTCGCGTCGACCGTAAAACTCGGACTTCCATATCGGGTCTCAACCTCGGGAACATCTTCGAGATCGCGTCCGCGCATTTCTGCCCAACTAACTTCGATTCATACTTCATTACTCCGACGATCTAGGCCGCTTCTGCCCCGTCGTGCTTTGACGGAGCCAATTAGCGGCGGATCCCGACGACGAACCGCGATTGTTTTCGAAGGGCTTCGCGCTCTGACGCACATCCACAGTGCTGTTTTTCGATCTCTCGGAACACCGCCGAATTGGACGCCATCTTCGTTTTGGCCCTTGAATCTCATCGTCTCAACGGAGGTATTTCCGTCACGTAAAAGGCCCTTTAATCCACGTTTTCCAATTTTTCCGCTGTCAACTTTAGCCTCCCACCGTTCTTCTCAATCTACACATTTCCAACCCTCTCTCGCTCTCTACTTCTCTCTTCCCAGGGTTCTCGTTCAATTTTCCTTTTTTATCCTTCAAGCGCATATCCTCTTGGTAGCTAAGCTGATGCTTCATGCTTGAGAGAATGAGAGGATGCCGCTTAGGAAGGACATGGAGTAAGTAAAGAGGCGCGGAAAAGGGGAATAGACTGGTACTAATCTGCATCCTTTCCGGTATGCGGTAATTCGCAGCGTCTCCGATAATAGAAATTCACGGTGTGAAAAGGCACATGTCTGCGTACATGGTACATAAGGTACGCTCCTTTCATAGGGCTTTTGATGTCATCGAAGCTTCTGACGTGTTCCTCTTCGGTTGGATTAAACGATTTTCGCACGAAAGCGCTAATCGCGCAATTAGAGAGAACCGCGTGTATGTTCTAAACAACAATAAATATTGAAGAAACAGCAATTATAAACTGCTTTTTTTCATAATAAAATATAATGTCAATATTATATATATGTACTCTTTTACGGAATTATTATAAAATTCACTTTTTATTTACTTAGAAGAAGAAATAAATAGAAATGTATTACATTTGTTAATATTAATTATTGCTCTAGTAATTTACTTACATTAAATAGAGTCGGCATTTAAAAAAAAAAGTTTTTCTTCGGATGGAGAATTATGCAAAGAGTTTAAGAATGTTTTCGGATTGATTAAAATTCTTAATTCAAAATGTAAGATTTTTACTAAAGTTTTATTGCATTTTACACAGAAACGCATTCTACCGGTAATGATAAAAAGCATACAAAGCGCTATATATAGTACACGAAATGTTACTCCGAAGTTGCAACGCACTCTGCCTCTGTATAAGGAAATGGCACCCCATGGGAGAGCGATGGGTTTCAGCGGAGCTGGCGTGGAAAGAGATTAAAGGATTCCGGAAATAATCTAGCAGAGTTTTTATCGAATCCCTGCTCATGAAGCTGCACGATACTGCAGACGTCCTAAAGAAAAATATGTACGTCTCTATGATAAATAGACGCGCAATGACATTACATTGAAACCGGCCCCTCGCCACCCGCCAGGTGACAATGATGGAACTGCCATCCTCAACTGCGCAGTCCAACCACAAAAGGGAGACGCGAGGCCGTAAGATATAGCACGGTCATTACGCCAACATTTTCTAGCCAGATCGATTTATGACCTCGCACTAGGCTATTGTTTTGCTCGTTGCGTTAAAATCGTTTTTGCCGCGCTATTGCTCTTGCGATTAAAAACAAAAGGTGTATAAGCATAACAAAGAATCATTTTGATACGATTTACTAATTTTTGCAATAACACTTTGCTCTTTCTAGTTTCTCATTTACTTTGCAAAAATGTCAACTATGTGAAGGAAAAATAAAACTGGTGGCAATAATAAGATGTGTTTCAATAATGAAGTGTTATAAATACGTACGTAAATTAGTAATAATTGATTCGAGATGTATTAATTAAGAAATAATGCAAGTCTAACATTGTTTTTATAATTTATTTTAGCGGTTTCTTTTATTTATTTCTATATGGTAAAGAGCGGTTGCATTAAACAATTTTGTTTCCACTACTTCTGATAATTCGTGACGCAAGATGCAAGTTTGTCGAGAAAAAAATCCGAAAGCTATGAGGGCCAGGTACATTTATTACTCGTTTGGGCACCATCGATCGACCACGAGCGGTATATGTAGCTTCCGCGTTTCGCAGGCTTATGCTTGTGAAAGGGAACGGGGTAGTTTCATGCGTGGTCGCGCTTAGCCTGCCCTTATCGACGTAGCGTGGAGAAGAGCCGCGCGCACAACCGATGATCGAACGAATGGTATCAAAGCGACCGAAGTACGATTGGACGGTCGCCAGCTGGCCATATAATTGAATATCGCGTTCCTCTCGCGTGGTTGCGGTGTCGAGCCCGTTGCTGCTTAAGCGTTTCGCGCTACGTGCATAAATCAGGACAATTAGTTGCGCGCCCGTTCCTCACAGTCGCACTAGAATGTCGCGCTGCATTTACCGCGTTTCAGCTTTGCACGCGCTCCTTCGAACTTATGTTCCGTGTTACTATGTTGCGCGCGTCTCGTAATGAAGGAAACGCGTAAATTAGTGCAATTGATTGTGCAATATACCGCGACGATCTATTTAGGCCTTTTCAGGCCGCATTAATGTGACCGTAATATATATGTCATCAATTAATTTACGATATTGTTTACATATACATATATATTTTATTTGTAACGCTGAGATAAATTACTATACACATATAAAAAGTAGAGAGAGCACTTGTGAAGCTATTGCATTAATTCAATTTTTTAAGTTAGATTTATATTGTTTCTATTAACTATTCCAATTTTCATTGTTATGCTAATGCTTTTACTTAACGATTAAAGGCATTTACGAAGCCCGATCACGGGATTACATTTATAAATTCACTATCTTGGAGAAGTTTATTTAATCTTTTCCTGAATATTTTGTAGAAAATTTTGGATATTGTTTTTCCCTTGAAACTTTTCTCGAATTATTTTTAATAATTGTAATAGAAAAATTACGTTATCTAAATTTACTTCAAAATGCTTGGCAAATTTTTTTAATTTTTTACAAAATACTTTTTGTACATATCGAATAAATTATATCATATTTTGAGTTTATTGGAAATTCAGATAAACTCAATATTAAATGTAATTATATTTCTTCTCTTGCGTTTAACAATTCCTGATCAGTTTTAACAGTTGGATATGAATATAGGGAAGACAGTCAATTTATAATCTTGCTAGAACATTTCCTTCTACCTCTAAACATTTTACGGATAGCAAATGACTTATTGCCTGGATTGGGAGAGATGTCGGAACAGTTATTTGACTACCTGTACCAATCTAATCCTTTGCCGCGCTCTGTCTCCGCTCCCGCGTCGCAGCCCCAGCGGGAATCGGACGAGTTTACACGAGATATACGTCGAATGCGCGTGCGATGTTGATCGTTTGCCAGACTGCTAGGAATTATCATCCCCCGGATGTACCCAGGATGTTATACCGAGCACCGAGACGCACTGCGAGCGCAGGTTTGCCGACATTACGCGCGAGCGAAGATAACGTGTCGGCTGGTCGACGACTCCGCTCGTTGCTCTCTTATTTGAACGTCTCCCCATCGCCGGCAAGAAATTTATGTTCTATTTACCAAGGTTTTATGCGCTGGCTTCTAAGGACCGTGACGGGGCTCTCGAAAGGTCTACGTCGGTTATATATCACACAATGCCACCATAAGATGCTTGAAGAGCGCCTTTAATGCAGCATTGTACATTTTACTTTAAAACGCGAGGATGCTGCTTTAATTTTGCAAAATTCTTCTATACATTCTCTCATTTGTTTCATCTTGCTACTTTAATATAATTTTAGTTTATAATTGTACATTGATCTTGTGCAATAAATAACATTATTTATTTTACAGCGTTATAAACATTGCTTATTATTTTTATCCTCTTATGCATTAAGTTTTCATCTCTCACTTGAGATCTCTCTATCTCTCTCTCTCTCTCTCTCATCTTCCTCTTGTCATAGAATGATGAATTACTTTCTAGTTTGCGCAAGATTCGTTGCAAAGGTAATATCTTTAAGATATCTAACATCTCTCAACTACAGTTATTCATATATATCTTAAAATACTGCTAGATTTTACTCTGTATAGATATATTAGGCATAACTCACGTATGAATACATTATTTTTGCCGAGTTAAGTAAAGACCGAACTTTGGATTTAATTTAACAAATCAATTTCTCAATCAATCTTAATGACTTTATTATAACAAGTATAAACATCGTTACGAACAGATTCACATTTCAACCAAGAAACTCGACAGTTTCTGAAGCTGTCTCAAGTTTCGAGACTTCGAAGCACTTAGCGGATGCATACATTTTCAAATAAATTTCGATTAAATAGATTTGTCATCTGTGGTTGTCTTTATAGAAAACGTCCGTTAAATTATTTCCGAGCACTGGAAAAATAATTAAATTGTAATTTTAAACTTAGATAGACATTCTCGACTGACACAATCCAAATTTCATAGTAAGAGATGTGAAGCGACGTCGAGTCGTACGCTATTACCGGCCAAATATTTCTGTCGCGAAGTCACCGAGAAATGTCGGCCTGCTTACGTAATTAAGTATAGGGAAGGCGGCTGCTGTGCTACTACGATCTGCCAATTTCGAGTGACGGATGACGCCGTGAGCAACGAGTAAAATTAGCCTGCGCATCCGTGTCAGCGAGCTTGGTCAGACGTGCAACTTCTTTTTTTTCCACTTACAATTTGATCGATGATTGACGTTTCCTTCACGACTCGAAATTTTATTATATCTTCTTCGAATCTTTCCTAGTGCGTGAATTGTGCGAGCATTAGATTTTATAAAAATTTAACAAGTTCCGTGTAGATTACAATTACATATACATACACACATTACATATGTATATTATATTATTGTATTGCAAATAATTGAAAGATTAGTGTCGTAATGGAAAATTAATTAACGACGCGATAGGAAAGCTACAGGATAAATACAGATTTCGTAACGATAGCGTTTACAGCGATAACGGCATTAAAATTGAGGACACGTCGAGTCACCGGGCTCGCGAAATTTCAATTAATGCAATGCGCATTAAATACGGCGTTGGGAATTAAATGCGGTGCGTGTCGCGCGATATTGGACTGTGGCGGGTCGGGAAAATATTGCATCGTGACAGTTTCATTGTCGGCCGTCTCTGAATGCAGACGGCCGCGTGTGTCGGCGACACGTAAATGGAAACGCGTAGACACATACGGGTTTAGACGGCCGCGCGGCGGACTACTCCGACTTTGGAATCGATGGCATCGCTCGCCCCCCGAAAGTCCCATGGTAATCGCGTGGCGTGAGGCACAGTCGTTAGAAGAGCGAGAGAGTATAAGCCGGGCGGCTCCGAAATTAGGGAGCAATTCCCCGATGCTTTCGGATCGACTGTGTGCTGGGATATGTACCTATGTCTCTACCACGATCCATTCACAGTAGTCGTTTCAACGCGTATATATCTATTGTTGCAACAATCGAAAATACTGACTCGCGAAGACGGTTATAGTCGCAAATCGAATGCTAATGAGCGTCGCGAGACGGTATTTCTAAACAACAATTCTATCTTCGTCAAGAAAAGAACATTTAAATAAACAACTTGAGATAATAAGACTGCGTTTAATCAATTTATCAGTTTTAACAAATTTACTTGCACGTAATACCAATAATAACTGTATTTTAAGTGTACATAAAATTGAGATATAATTAAAATTATTTAATAACTGTGACCACCACACTTCCCACAGGGAGTCAGAACTGAGGAGAGACTTAATAACATTGTGCGAGAACATGTTTTTTTAAATAGATTTTAAAAATAAAGTTTTAATAAATATAAAATTCAGTCTAAAACTTTGTTACAGATAAGTGTATTCATCATTAATGCGAAAAATTATCTGAATTCTTGAAATTTAATCACGAGAATTTCAATCAATTGAATTGTAGCTTAAGAACCATCTTTGCTTCAACATATTCTTGTGGTAAATAATCTCGTATTGATTTTTGAAGCAAAATTCTTACTACTCATTTACTTATATAACAGCTTACCTTCGTTATCCGCTCAATACTTGGCTTTGTATATATACATGTATGTATGTAAACTTAAGCCTATAAATATATTACTGGCGCGAATTATCAGTGCTTAACTATCAACTATTATCTTTTTATTTTGCAAACTTTGACCGACATTGTAACTGCAACTTTGTTAACGCCTCACCATTTGCATATTTGCTTATACAATTCCTTAAAACACTTTTCCTTCTTTCTTTTTTCTTCACGTAAATCACACATATATATGCAATATATAACTTAATATAAATATTACATTCCGTATATTATTTACGCAACGTAATGACTTTATGCGGGTGGGCAGTTTATTTTAAATCATCTTCAGCGAGCTGTTAGTGTAACATAATCGAGTAACGCGCAATGTGTAACATAGATTTGCCGCAAATTGCGTCGCTTTATACCGTCGCGAGAAACGCCGCGACCGCGCACCCAAATCTACCCGCCCGCTCATTCATCCGAGCGCAATTAAGTAGGTGTCAGAAATTGCTTCATTAGCGGCGATAATGGCAGATAATTTCGCCGTGCCGCGTAATTAACTCGTAATCGCCGAATATTACGTGCATCGCGCTTAGCGCAACGCGATGTAAACCGCAAAGCACGTAGTCGAAAAGCCACCCCTCCTGCCCCCCCCTCCCCCTCTTCTGTTTCTGATCCGAGAGCTCCGAGTTAACCCCGCGTCGTTCCTTTTCGTCGAACGACAGAACTGCCGCTACGTTTTCGCATACATTTAGATGGCAATCGCTACCGGCGATTTTTATTGCCGACAATCACGAAACCCCCTCACCGGTTCCGTACTATTCGCGTGGACAGACTCGTCGTGTCCTCCGTGCCCGCCCATACATCGTCGGCAACGTTTGAGTCAAAAGTTTCACCGTTTCGACCGTCACGATCCTCGACCTCGGCGGATAGTAATGGCAGTTGTCGGAGGGTAGGAAGAGGAGAGAAGGGGTGGAGTTGATCGGAAAACGCCCCGACTGCTCGCTGGCGTGGGCTTAAAAGCGTCGGGAAATACCGGCGAGAGAGAGGCAACAGGGCGCCGCAGTGCAGCGCGTTTTAATAATTGAAATAATAGGAGCGACTTTTCGGAGGAAGGGTACGGGATGCGGGCGAAACTTCAAGATGGTTAGGAGAAGATGATAGGAAGAGGCTAAAGGACGCTAGAGAAGCCCGGGAAAAGCTCGTCGCTCCAGCCAAAGCGAGACTCCTTGCGCATCTCTCGACCACCTAAGTAGAAAGTAACGAGCGTCGGTTACGTTAATACCGCCGCTAACGTTTCGCCTCTCTATGCAACCCCGCGGTCGCAACGATCCTGAATACGTGATGGCTCGTGCCGCTTCCTTTTTGATCGCGGCTACATCTTCACACTGTCGCAGTCTGGCCTGATTTCTCAAAATCAGTCGAATCGATATTTAATAACTTTAACGCTTTCACCGCGCTCCAACTATAAGACGTCTTTATATTAATAAATGTGCCAATTATTTAAGCATCTCATAAAAGACATTTTGAAATTTTCATATTTTAAAGACGAGCGTAAATGCGGGAGATTAATTTTTTTTTGCACAATAAATGTGAACTAGAAGATCCGGTATCGGAAGCAAGCGAAATTGAAAGGATGTGAAAAAGTTTTTTACGTTACGAAAATAAAATATCAAAATTTTGCATAGCATTAATTATGGAGAGGATTAACTGAACTGAAGAGGAGTAACTGTTTAATTCCGATTCTGTTAATTTGAAGAATATTTGTCTTAAATTTCTTTCTAATATATTTAATAATTAAATTAATTGGTTGTAAAGTTGACATTATATTTAAAAATTACATGCAAACGTTTGCATCTAGTTATTAGTTTAACATTTCAGTTGTTGCTTTAGTGCTTTGTGCTTCTGGTTTTTGGCATAAAATTTTAGATATGAATGGCGCAAATGCGGGCCCTGTGTTTCCTATTCTCCG
Source organism: Tetramorium bicarinatum (assembly GCA_928718305.1). NCBI lineage: Eukaryota > Metazoa > Arthropoda > Insecta > Hymenoptera > Formicidae > Tetramorium > Tetramorium bicarinatum. The sequence goes on along the minus strand of OV788324.1, from coordinate 6,178,592 downwards.
CTTGTACTTATCTCAAGAACTGTATCATCAAAGTGAATAGAGTACGGTATTTTTGTTCCTGTGTGCTGTATTCAGCTGCAAGTAGAGGCAGCCCCTTGAATCCTCTTATGTTCTCGATAAACCTTAACCGCATCGAGTGGCACTCGCAGCAGATATCGGACGTCAGAGGGTGTATCAGGTGTTACATCACTCGTTTCTTAAGCTGGAAAAAAGTTTATTGCGGCGAGCACGCATTAATGAAAAGGCCACCTAGCCACCCGTCGTCTCCATAAGTATCAACGGTAATAGCAGGATTGGCATTCCGTGTGAAATTGTTAGCTAATACCTTAAATTTTAAGTTATCTTATTTTCAAAATTTAATATAAAAATTTTAACAAATTTAACTTTTCTTTTTTAATCCAGGAAATTTTAATTTTATAAAAAATTAAGTATCTACTCTTGTTACATTGAGGTATTATTTTGCAATCTTTAAAATTTAAATTACTATTATTATTATAAATTATTACTATTATAAGTTACTATTATAAATTATTTAAATAGAATTTGTTTTATACTAAAAAGAATTATTTCCTTAAAAAAATATTTAAATAAACGAAGATGTTTTTTTAGTGTAAAACTATTTTGTAGCATTTTTCAGATTTAAATTTAAAAAATTCTTTAACAATACCATTGATTTTTCAATTTCTAAAATTTTGTTTGATTTGTTGAAAATATTTGTTGTAAATATTCAATATTTGAATTAATTTTTGAATTCCGATTTGACTTGAATTAGGGGACAATTCTCTACTTATTATTATACTTATCCGTTTTACGTAGACGTCTTAATTATGTTTGAAATAGCTCAGGATATCGCGCCGATATTTTAACACCATTCGATCCTATTGGATTCTTGTCGAGAGGAGATGGAGCGCGCGAGCCTCGTGTATGATATAACCCTCTCGAACATCCTGACAGATTTATATCGCCGCTACGCCGATAAAACCGGACGCAATGATCCGTTTCGTCATGCGAGGATCCGCGCGACGCAGATTTCCTGGATGGGCGAAGCGCTCGGAAAAAAATTTCGAGAGCTATCGGGCCGCACGTTGACGTATGGGTAACTTCGTTACGATCGCCCGATAACTCTTCATACACGCGGCCACCGTGCGTGATACGTCGGGGCGTTAATGGCATATGGCAGGATCCGTATGTGCTCTCCGGAACGATAAGATAACGCCCGTGCATTTGGTTCTTATCGCGAGCGGCCACATCGGATCGCGCAGATAACGCGCCGTATTCGTCTTTTTTTTCAAAGCCACACCGGCATCGCACATCATGCAATTTTTTTTCTTTTGTCCAGACGATTGAAATATTGTGGCATTTAATTTGATTGATTGTGGAAACAAAGGCTGTTTGATGTGCCGGATATTTTGCTGGTAGGCATATTTCGCAAATAGATGCTCTGAAACGATTTTTTAAAAAATTTATTAAATTTTCTCGAGATCCATATTAGGAAAATAACATCAAACGGAGGATTAACTATTTGTTGCTTCCAAACGAATGACGCGTCAGATATCAAATCAATCCGCATTTGAGAGAAAAGCAATCATTTTAACGGTATTATCAACTTTACTGATTGTTTTTAATCCGTGTTCTCCTTTGCTATTCACTTTGAGAGATACATAACAAAAATGCTGAGCGATATGCGTCAAAATATAAACGCTCTGTTGCACATGTTGGCGCATTTGCAAGATAAATAAACATATAGTGGCTGCATCGTTACGAGAGTGAGAATTTTGCTAGTAACTGAAATAGACGTTGCGTAAATATGCTCGGGTCTGTTCTTTCGATTTCGCTATTGGTACGTAACTTTAATTATGATCACTTTGTATCGAACGACGACTATTTATTTGACACAGCAAAACTGCAGCCGATGAAACGATGAATTGGATGTTGTTTTCTTTTTCAAATATCTCAACTTACTGTTCTGAGTACAATAACGTAACGCTAAAATTCAATTGCCATACAGAATTTGTCTTTTAAAACTTCTAATGTGTACTCGCTATGTATATTGCTTGTTTCTTATGTGTATAATGTTTATCACTAAAAAGAGATTCCGGTTTTAATAAAATATTATTACATTTATTTAAATATACTCTTTTCTGCTCAAATATAATAATTTTACATATTTTCCTTTATACATCATTTTTAAAATATATAATTAAAAAATATGGAAATATCAAATTGCTGACAGTTTTTAACATTTACCTTTGATAATTACACTCTTTTGATTGAATGTATGCACCAGGCGTTTTATTATAATATGCTGAATATATTTCTACAGCGTTAGTTCTAACTTTACCAATGTGCTCTACTAACTAAAATAATGAGAAAAGTTTGTAACGTATATAGACGTGGAGATGCTTTATTTCTGAAGTACAAGTTTAAGATATCACAAAAAAATAAACATAGTTCGAGTAATGAAGCAAATTTCAGAAAAACATTATTAGATTGTAAAATAATTAGCTCATAGAAATTTTAATAAATATTATATATAACGAATTTTCTCATAATTTTTATTCTTTCTCGTGATATTTAAAAAATTTTTTTATTTTAAGTAGAGGAATATTTAATATTTAAAGACATAAATATGTTATAAAATTTAATTTAACATATACATGTATAAATGTTTATATTTATTATTTATGTTTCCTGTTTTTAAAATTATATAAGATTCATTTAATATTAAATTAAACATTTTAAAAATATTTTTAAGTTTTATTACGATTAATACATATATTTACGATATACATTAGTTATATCTCTTTAAAATATTGTCTTACAGAAGAAATATTTCAACAAATTTTTCAACAATATCATAATTAAACAAATTTTATACATCATTTTCAAAAATGAACACGACGCTCCTTAATATTCTATTCAGAAAAATCGAAATTATCCGAAATTAACATTCTAAGTTTTTAATTCTTTTCGTAACACGCACCGTGTTTTCCACTTTAGCAGATTAAAAAAATTAGATATTAGCTTAAAAATATCTTTAATTAGATATTACGATAGTTCTCTTTTTTTAATTACTTTAATGATACTGAAACTGCAATTGTCTACTTTAATAATGTTGTCTTATTGTTTAATAGGGTAGTATTACTGTCTTACATAGAGATAAATAAGACGAATTTATAACGCGAATAAAAAAAAATTAAATTTTATTTGAAGAAAAAAGGAAGAAATGGAATTTGCACCTTCAATTGCTGCTAGGTAGACGGTTGTAATAGTAGAGGTACCAATGCCTTGTACCATTTCTCTGACGATCTTCTTGAGGAGCGGATTCTAACGATGTTGTGGCGCGAAGAAATTCAAGTTGTTTCGAAGGCGTTCTATATATAGGACCGTAGCAGAAATACCGAGCCAAATATGCTTTTAAGAACACAGCTGGTCTTGCATAGCGAAGGTATTCTTAACTTGCCTTTGTGAGGGTCTGTCTACCCCCTTCCCTCTCCCCCATACCTCTACTCATTTTCGTTCTGTACTTCCCTTTTCTATCCTTATCCACGTTCTCCTTTCGTCGCTGTGCCTCGCCTTTTTCCTTTTTCTCTGATCCAGCGTGACTTGCTTTTCGCATCTCACCTGCAGAAAAGACGCATCGCCCGATGTCACTGCGGAAAGATCGATCAGTCGGGGTTTTTTTTTTTCATTTCCTCTCTATCGCGTCCTGGAAAACTATAAAAAAAGAAGTAATTTAGAGAACTATGAATTGTAATTGATGCATTGAAATAAGGATATCATGAAAATCAAATACCAAATTAATCGACCGGTTGTAATTGAATAGTTAATGAGATTTTATCCATAATTTTTTTCCTAAGACATCCTAACGATCCGGTGAAGATCCTAGCCTTTTGCCGGTACTCACTGTGGCGTACTTCTACATAGAAAGTATCAATTCTCTAAAGGAAGAGAAGAGCTGACATCTGTAAATTGATCCCCCTGGTTTTCGTGTGGAACAAAATGCCCGCAAAAATCGGCCTTAAACGTAGGCGAATTCAGCCGACGGGGAGTATTATTATGAAAAGTGGTACGTAAGTAGTAGACGCGGGGCAGGGAGGGAGAACGGTTACGACAGAGGGTTGATGACGAGATAGGATAATCGAATAACCGTTGCACCGTAGCGCCTTTGCTCTTGCAACGTTCCGCTCACCTGTGTATGCGTGTATACGCTCACGAAGTTCTACACCAATTCTCCGGCGTGTCTTAACTTACGATATTACGCGTTCAGAGCCCTACGACGACACCTTCATCGAGCACTTCCTCCCTTAATCTACGCGAAAGAGGGCCGTTTGTAACGTACGAATTGTTTTGCGTTTCATTGGAATGCGAACGCCGGTTCGTTGTAATACGGCATCTTATGCCGTGCAACTTCGCAAATTCCGGGATATTACATGAATAGAGATGCGCTATAATATCTATCTATAATATACGACAATTTCAAACAAACTCTGGCGTAACAAACAGGAAATTTTGGGAACCAGTTGCATTCGTGACTTTCATTTAATGTATGTAATTACGAAATACTAGTCTCGATTATTTTATTTTGTCAATTAAAATTTTATTATTTTATTTTGTTAATTAAAAATTTTAGTTTGTTAAAATAAAGCATTTATTGTTAATAAACAAATAATATTATTCTATGAAATACGTTATTTTGTATTTAAAAATGATAGGAAAAATGGGAATTATTTTATCTCACTTCATAAAGGTAATACTTATCGCGTGTCCACTTTGCCCTTCATGGAATTTTCAACGTTGAATTTATCAGTAATCAAATAATGATAAGATATGACGCGAAACTTTGTTGCCGATCATCATATGATTACGAAATGCGATTGCGGAACTCGATGAATATTAGTCTTAATTCACGAGAGAATTATGTATGTTAGCTTGAACGAATAATTGCTTGTTTGAAAAATTGGACAAATTGTGTCAGTGTGATAATTTCAACAAATCTTCCAATCGATCGAAAGTTTAGAGTCTTTATTTAGTATGGGCAAAGCGTCCATAGTTTTGTTTTAATGAACGTTAGAAAAATCGATACAATCGCATATCTAATTAATTAGCACGCGCGTATCATTAACGTAAATTACACGTTTCGTTTGCCCGGCTGCTGACTCACTCATTATTGAAAGATCGTTAAGTGCTCGATGAATTATCGTGGCGGAAATGTAGCTCGACGAGTGGGCTCTGTGCCGGTGAAAGTGCCACCCTAAATCATTAATGGAATATTCGGTGCCCACTGGCCGACCCGGGTAAATGGCAATTACTGCTTTACGCCTCGTGGTCTGACCTCGAGTAATTTTACTCGGTGGAAATTGGTTGCGATACCAACCAACTATACGTACCGTTAGCCTGATTGCGTTTCTTTCTATTTATTATATAAGTTGACATGATTGGCATAAAATCACAAGGATAGGTACCTCACTGAGAATTGTATTACTATGACCCTACTATGACTCGCTCAAAAATTAGGTACCTCATGTTGTATTACTATGACCCTACTATGCTCGCTAAATTAATGTTACTAAATGCAAATTAATTTATTCAATCTATTTTATGTATAATAAAATATAGATATATGCGGCATAATTAACTTGTAGTTATATAAAAATAATTGAAAACGTGAATTAATAGTATATATAATTATAATAATATATTGTATGATTAATTACACATAATATGCAATCAAAGAAATCACCAAGGGAAAAGTGAATCCAAATTTATGTGGCAGAACTTATTATTCAAATTTAATAGAGAGAGAGAGAGAGAGAGAGAGAGAGAGAGAGAGAGAGAGGAAGGAAGAGCGCACGCGCGTGCGTGTACATATGTTGGCTTAAATCAAACAAGATTTTCGTGGAAATGAAAGGCATACCATTTATAACTATTTTTAAATTAACTAATGGCCTTTACGATGGCATGAATGATAAATGACCTCTTTCTTAGTCATGGCTATTCTTCATAAAAATGAAAGTGCACAATCTCGTTTACTTTGACTGCAACACACGGAGTTGCATCTTTTGCTAGGCCAGTATCATAGCTGCGGAATACACTTTTATTGGCAATTTCGTGCAGAATAGTTTGCAAGTCTGAAACGCGAGGAACAGCGAATTCTGCATACCCTCCAGGCAATCATGTATGCTATCTACTCTTCGTGAATTGCTCTTGTTGTTCTTCAATCCGACAAGATGTAATAGATTCTTTTACAAATACGATTAAACGGGTAATTTTATGATAATTATTGTTGACAATATAATTTTTGTGGAAATAATTGATGATTTGTAATTATCTTAATGCGAAATGTTAATCAGTAGTTCTGGGGGGGGGTATTAATTTTCTTCCAAAAAAATATATATATTAATCATTTACTTGATTGAATACTTATAAAAATGAAATCACAAACGTACTAAATTATATTAAAAAAAAAAAAAATTTCAAAAATGTGTGATATAACAAGATGAAAAATATTATCACTATTTTCCTATATGTATATTTTTTATTTCCTAATTTATTTTATTCTCGAAATTGCCACTTACTGTGTCATATTGCTGAAAATAATATAGCTTTAATTAATTTTAAAATAATTCACTTATTTAATATTACTAGACGATAAACAGTAATTAAATCTGTTCCCTTCGTACTTGATTTCTTCCTATTTCTTCTTTGAATATAGTTTAACTGTGATTTGTTTAAAAAATATTTTAATTACTATAAAATAAAAAGATGTTTAAATATGTAACTAAACAAGATAAAATTGAAAATGTATGCAATAGGAGAATAGGTAACACACGAAATGCGTTTTCAATAACGTTCAAACGGCATTGTTTCATTTAATGCTTGTGAAATTAGTGGGCAACGGAGGGTGGCTCTTATGGGGTGATCTAAAATATCAGATTGCTTGTTAGTTTATTTACCGGCGGCGCGACTTTATTGAAACGTTATGTTCACAAGATAATTGTCAAGTATTAAATTTCAAACGCTTACATCATTAATGACTATTCTCTGACACGTGACGGCGTGTGTCTATATTTACGTCGAAGCATGCGTTTCGACATGCCGCGCCGGCACGCTGCTTGCTCTGTATGTGACGGGAGCGGTTAGTTAATTTTAACACTAACTCTCTCTCTCTTCAGTCATACGAAACGAAAACATCGATAACGCTTTCACGAAATACACCGTTGGAATTAGACGCCGGAAGTTTTACGAGTTTGAAGCTCGTAAAGCATATGTACAGCTTTAAATCGCACGATGTAACATTCAAGATTAAAGAAACACGCATACGTTCCGGCCATATCATCATCCTAACGAGTTATGTGTGTATAAAGTGAATGTGTGTTTAGTGCCAGCTTGATGAACGTATCGCTGAATGTTTCCTGTTATTACCGTAACTGCGAAATTGCAAGATTTAAATCGAGCATATGAGACCGTTAATTAAGTTAAATTTAAATATTACAGTAATTTAGCAAAGAAACTTTTATTCACGATATTTTGTTCGATTTTAATAAACGATTATTGTTCCTCTATTACCTCGATGTTGAACGATCCCGAAACTCTCCCATTTTGGGGTGCCAATCCTGCTGATAATATCTACCCCCTGTTATTTCATGAAATCAATAATCTCTGGCTTAATAATGCACCGTAATATTTCATGAAAGATATTTATCAGTTGTTTGTCGTGCCGAGGGTTTCGCACACTACATGCATGGAGATTTATAGACGGTTAAGAAATTTTGGCCATTACAGAACGCGTGGAAGGATACGGTCGCGAGACCGTAACGGCCGAGGTCCGAAGCAAACATGCACGTTCCTATAGGGCATGATACTATACAATGACCATTCTCTGCGCATTGGCACGGGGCCAGCTAACACAAGGAAACACGTGTTCAAGATTAGCCGGGCACGACAGGTGCCACCGGTAGCAATCCTCCGACCAAGTTTGCGTACATGCGCGCGCCCGTTGTGTTTCGACCCTGCGCTGGCATTGCGAAAGAGCTGCGATTCTCGTGAAATTCCTTCCAAGTTCGAATTGCATCGCGCAAATTACCGTCCAAGCTTCCAAGAATGTCGAGTCCACCACTCCCACGATCTTACCGTGTGCCAACATTTCAGGACGCGTGCAATATACATCAGCTCAGGTCTACTCACCTTGTACAATATTATGCGCGACGTATAAAGCGTTTGTCGCGAGAGGAGACATGTGCCAATAGCAGGATCCTATCCACCAAGAAATTGCAAACATCTCTTCTTCAGCAAGAATTAATATCGCAACATAATCGTGAAGAATTTAAGCAAGTAATATATGCAATTACTTTGTGTAAAGAAACTTATGTTTTCTTAAATTATTAAACATGTTTTATTCTCTTTTACATTATATTCAACTTGTAGTTACCAGAAAGAAATTTTTGAAAAAATGTTAAAAATATTAAATGTTTTTCTAAAAAAATATTTCAACAATTATAAAGAATAGATAATATTTATAGAACATATAAACTATTCAGATTGTATTTTTTAAATAAAGAATTCTTTTTTATTTATTACGTGTCAAACTTTTGACAGGTTTTTCGTAATAATTATATTAGTAATAAATTTGATTTTCAAATATTTATTTTCTGTCTAGTGATTAATTTTTAGTTTGAAATGTTTGAGTGGCAAATATCTATTTAATTAAGAATAAATATGATTTATGGAGATCTTTTAGAAATTTTTTTCCATTTCAATTTTTGAATATTAAAGAAGATCAATGAAGATGGATGTGGTTATTTAGATTACGATTCCATATTGAGCTAGTGCAAAATTGATAACGCGAGTACGAATCGTTAATGGCCATAACAGAACAGCCATAACGAGCAGCAATGTCGCCTTCCATTTTCACCAGAGCGTGCAATAATTTTCCAGAGTTTATGGCCACACCTGTGGCGTGATTGGTTTTGCTAGAGATCGAGACATGTGCATCAAGTTCGTATGACATTTATGCATGTACATCAGCTGCGGCACGCGTATCCGTTCCGTAATGTTCACATTCACATGGCGAAATAGAAAGCGGACTTAACACGCGATCGATCATTTATCACATTATTCGAATAACAGCTAGACAGGAAAATGATTAATTAGACGTGAAAAAACATCTCATTTGTGTGCATTTGAGTAATACCTTTATGCTATTTTATGTGTCATTCGTCATAAATTCAATTAAAACGCGATGATTCATGTAACGGAGCCTAACTCGATTGTTTTAACGACGTTTTTTTTTAAGTCTTTTTTTATATATAATTTTAAAAAATATAGATATTTTTTATTTACATTTGTAAAACTGTTAAATATACTAATAAAATTATATACTCTTATATGTCTAATACAAAAATGATGACCATATTTATGGAAAAAGTCAACGTCTTTCAAATAAATTTTTTCAAATAATAATCGTAAATAAAGAAAATGAAGAAGAGTACAAGAAAACGTTGAAACACAGCTCGTCAATACTTCCTTTGGGAAAGTGCACGCGAGGGAAGCCGGGGGGAATGATATTTTCACTCACCGGATGGACGAATCCTAACGACCGGTGGCTGCAAACGTGAAACTTCCAAAACGATGAAGGAGCTACGAGCGTCCGACTCGTAATCGTAACTCCGCGTAATAACGTTCCTTACGGAGGTCGCGTAAGACGACGAGGGAGCAAGCCGCGAGTTACAGCTGACATCGAACCGGCGGGTTTTAGCTCTTGTCGCTCCTGACGATTCGCCGAGGATGTCTTACATTCATGACTCTCGAGTTCACGAGTTCTCCCTATAAATGCATCTCTGTCGCGGTAATCCGGCCGAATTGAGGATTATACGCTGGCATATTTGCAATTTCTATGAGATTCTAGATGCTTACTCCCGCATCCCCTTATAGAAGGTTGCGTCATTTCTCGTTTTTCAAGACGACAAGCGAAACTCCTCCCCCATAGCGGACCGTCCATCTGAAGATTAACTTACGCGATGTTCTGAACATCATTCCCGTCACACTTCTTGCTTATCTTTTCGAGAAGAATAATTCTGCACATTCGGGCGGTCTTGTGAAAATGTTCGCGGAAAAATACTGCATAAACTTCTTCATTATGCTTCGAAATTCTAGCGCGCGGAGCTATCCTATCTTACAATTCGCAGAGTCTCGACCGCATTGTTCAGTCATCTGTACAAATCTTGAATAATGTTCTTGAGATAGTTTTTTTCTATTTTGAGTAGCTATGTATTTTAAGAAGCTAGATGATATCTACATGATTAAATTACACTCGTAATGATTTGTTTTAAATAAAAACAAAGTATTTCTATTAAAATGTCAGCATAAAGATCAAATAGGGGAAACGTGTTTTAAACCTATTATTAAATTATTAATCTAAATTGAGATTTAATGAATCAGAATATATCACCAATTAGGACGAATGCACTTAAACAATTTCACAAATGTGTCTCGTTATCTTCAGAAAAACGGCATACCATCTTTCGTGTTTCAGGTCGATAGACATTAGGTCGAACGAAAGCATCCCAAGTGTATCGCGAACTGCATTGCGGAACGTAGCGGGCTCGAAGCAGACAATCTGTATAGGTGTATATTTGCGCGGGTAGGTATATTCTCGTTTGTAGGTCTTACGTGACGCGTATTACGTAAGGATAGAGGGATAACCATCCGGGCGCCATGAAGCGGATAGGAAGATAGATATGTCAGTGTCTCGCTGCAAGCTGGTCGCGTTAATTACGTCCCTTGTCCCCACTCTCAGACCTCTCTGCCGCCGTCCACGTGCGGTATATATGGTGCCGCGTGCGGAAACCATCGACGTCTTAGAAGCCACTGAAACGTCAACGGTTTCATGGCTACGCAGTAATTGGAAACCCCATGGTGTACCACAACAAGGTAGAGCCGCGCTGAGCCAATGCACGAATGCGAATATCACAGATATTTATTGTCAGTTATTTCGAGAATTTGTAAATAATTGTAATAAAAATAATGTAAAAGAACGATGAATGATATCATCAAATTTTTGCTAATGGATATGATAAAATTTAATACATTTCTCTTCGATTAAGAAAATGCATGTGGTTTTGCGTCTGACTGAGTCGTCAATAAAAAGAAGACTAAATGAAAAAATAAAAAGCAATGATTTGAGTTTATAATAAAAAAAAAATTTGTCAATGTCAAGATCAATCGCTCCATTAATTTCAGGAAAAAAAAAACAATTTTTTTCTCTAAGAATTTGCGACCTGAGCTGCACAGCTGTGCAGCCCAGGTCGCAAATTCTTGGACACACAGATCGAATCGCAAGTACGCTACATCCCGCATTTTTAAAACACCGCCCGACCTCATGCGTCATGCCCATTTCTCTCTCGTCGAACCGCCCGTTCGATGTTTTACATCCGCTGGTACGGGGTCGCAGGTGGACGGAAGGAGAGCGAGCAAATTCAAGTGGCTCGTACCTTCTCGACCGGTGGCCCGGCTGATTCCGGTGTACGTACGAACGAATAATATTTCCATGGCCCGATCCGGCGTTTCCGCGCCCGTGATCCAGCGCGCGGGCAATAAAGGAAGGGACTCGGGGCCACGATAATGGCGCTTGGCTCGCGTAATTACCAGTTATGCGTCGATGGTATACGAGTCGGGGGCGCGCGTTAACCCGGCCTACAGCGCGGGGTTAAAGCGGAACGGTAATGTGTCACTGTCGTCGGACCACAGTACCCGAATGGTTATCACCGACGTGTGTCGGTGGCCGTGGTGAAGGAGGACACGCAGGCCCTGTTACAAGGGAGGGTCGGGCCGCGTTGGCGGGGATACAGTTAATAACAGGGCTAAAATGTCGTCGGCAACTCGACGCGCTTCATCGCCGCAGAGGGCCGCGATTCGCAATTTCGCAGATCCGGCATTTGGGATACCGCTCGCGCGTGCAAGCGACTTCTGGACCGCCCGAATGCATCGCGCTGCCATTGTACGTTGGATTAATTAAACGTTTTGGTTACCGCACGCGGTCGAGCCTTGTAACTGTATGATATGATGAAGATGACGAGGGAGAGATTGTCGCGTAGGAAACCGGGTCGCAATAATTAACGCTGGTGGAAAAGCCGCTGGGTTCCTAGATCGCTCTTTTTTTCTATTAAAAAGAATGAGGGTCCAAAATGGGGATTAATTAGACGCAATAGCTTTTTTTCTGATCGAAGAACGAAGAAAACTGGTAGAAACGTTGTTTTCCAAATGACTCTGATTCGACGAATCAGCGTTTTTCGGCAGCGGCAATTATTCTCGCTCTAATTGAAAAGCCTTCGAGTCCCTCATTAGACGATCCCCCCCCGTGCTCGTATTACCATTTGACTCCATCAATCGCGAATTGATGATCCCCCTCTCCGGCGAAACCTGACGATCTGTTGAAATCGTGACAAGCGTCGAGTATTCCTGTCGTAAATTCGACGCTCAAACGAGCAGAATTTTCTCTTGGTCTGTATTCGCCGAATGGTTTTCTCTCTTAGTCGCTCTCATATCCGATCGATCGATACTTTGTAGAAGCATGCTTTTGGAAGGGGGTCATCCTGATAGGGCAGAAAGAGTGGCGAGCTTCGCGTGTCCTTCTTGATTTATAACTACCGATCGAGCCGGTTCTCTTCCCTCTCTCGTAATGCTCCACGATTCGCCAATAGCGATTCTCATATTTCTATTCCTGCGCAAAGTAATTCGGAACTTGGAAAAATATTTCTCCTTCTATCTATTCAAGAGAATCTTGATCTTGATCTTTTGTGAAGTAAATAACTTACTAATGTACGTTTGTGAGTTTGCACACAAACATACCATTCATTTTATTAATTCTAAAACACTAAATAAAATTCCTCCTAAAAGTTTCCAACTATTATAAACTTGTGATTGTTACATATTATATTAAGATAAATAATGCGGCAAATTGTTTTTGTGTGTGAAATTTTCTGACAATATTAATAAAATTACTTATTAATTGTCTAACGGCATATTTATTTCTCTTGAACGTTTATGGTGGCGATTATGAAAATCTCTTGAACCCTCTTTTTCATTCACCGTCTGTCATCCACGTCAGAAAATTATTTTCCAGATCTGGGGATTAACTTGTCGCGACCGGGGACGTATCGACCCCTTGTGACCGAGGCCCCCGAAGATGGAAATCCCCGACCATCCTATCAGATCCGAAGTACGTAGTTATGCACGCGAATAAGAAGGGTCGATCGTCTTATCGAGGGGCTTCGACGGGGTGTATTTTATCCCCTTTTGTATTACATGCCTATTGCATTACGATTTTCATCAGAATACCCAACCGGGTTAGTGCGCGTCCTCGCCATAATAATGGGAAAAGGACGTTGCGAGGAACGGGTGAGGGACGACGACGAGCCGGCTGGATTGGCGAATGAGAGAAAGCTATTCTCCTCTAATTGGCATCGTGGGTTACGTCGAGGGAGGCGCCGCATCATATTTTCTCATTAAAAGCGTTTACTCGAACGAAAAGTTCTTTTATACTGTCGAACCGTTTCGAAAGTTCCTACCTCGAACTTTCTAAACAGGCAACTCGTAGACACGGACGGAACTTGACAAAGAAGTTAGCGCCAAGTTACTCGCAGATTCCAATGCTAGCCAGCTCTAAATAATATTGTCCTTGGCGACGTTGCTTGCATTGTCGAAATTTGTTTATGCAAATGCATCTTACATAATCCAAGTTGCCTATAGCGTTTATTTCGAAGATAGCATAGGATGATAGTGGTATTGGATTAGATCCGTTATAGCTCCGCCTGATTTAAGTTGGCCTCAATACATCGATAAATGCATCGCGCGCCGTATATACTCTTATCATTTTACGCTTCCATTTCCATATTAAGGTTTCTCGGCGAGAAAAAATCTACGGCGAAAATATTTCGTATGGAAGATCATTTTATACTAATATTTTCTTTCTGTTACAATATACATATAAACTATTAATTTAATATTAAAATATTTAATAAATTTGCCCATGACATTAAAAAATTTTTCTAAACTCTGTAGTTTTATGAGAAAAGCAGCAGATAGACAACTATTGTGACTATTTCTAACGTATCAGTCGAAGAAGTAACGGTTATCGCGAGAGATGTAGTTTGGTTGAATCGATGGTATGCTGGAACTTGGCGTAAACTACACTCGATACTTTCCGAGAACGATATTGCCATGAATCTGTATCGGAAAGTGCATGAGATTCCGAAGAAATATGACTTTAAAAAGACAACTATTCTTTACACTAGTTCGTCGATACTATCCGGACTTAAAAATTTCTTATAGCCTGCCATCTGGAATAATATGCCAGGGTAGCGTTTTACAATCTCTCGATAACGGATCTGGTGGAGCGTCGTAAATTTTACGACGCGCATTTTAATTTTACGTAAAATAATAATAAAATTCTTGAAACACGCGCAAGAATGAATTATTAATACTTGGCTATATATTTTTATCTCAACTCGAAGAGTAGCCTTTTAGATTTGCATTAGAAACTCGGGGCACGAATTTCAGCTGTGAATGCCGCATCAGAATATTCCATGTTCTTATCACCAAAATTGCGCGCTGTAAGTTGGCAGGCGGAGGAGGGAATGTGCTTTTTGTGGCACGTAAACGGTATTATGGCGAATAATTAGTTTAATCTTCCGTACGTGATGCGTATGGTAATTTTTATGTGAAAAAGACCTATTTACGTTGACCGTGCGGCGAGTTTAACGCTCAAGATTTAGCATCCACGTGAAGCGCCCACATCGCACGCTCCATCCCGCGCAATTGTCTACAACGTGCAGGTCGAGATAGTCCCCGTCGCGCGAGCGAGGGGAAAACCGTCAGATCGGCGAAATTACTTCGCCGAGGGAGATTTGTAGCTGTCGCGGGAACTTCGGAAATCACTTTGACACGCGAGGTGGATAAAGCACAGTCGTTCGTACACGATAAAACACGGTCGCCCGTGGAATCGGCGTGATCGGTGGTGGTTCTTGAACGGCGCCGACTGTCACGTACACTGGTCGCTGGGAATGTATGCACGGGGGCCGCGATGATTTACCCGCAAACTTGGCGGAACATGGTAGGGCGGGGGGAGAGGCGGGCGCGCGCCGGTGGAGAAAATTTACGCGACGTGCTCGCGAGCGGGGCAGAAAACGACGAGAGCGCATACACGGGAGCGCGTGCACGTGCAGAGAAACGTGCGCAGTTCCCAGCTATCTGTATGAAGTTCCATCGGCTGTCTCCTTCGTCGGTATTCATGCTGGAGTCAACCGAATCGGAACTCTCCGCCAGCCCGGGGAACGACATAATGCCGCATTAAAGCATGAATGGACTGGTTCCGCGCGCGCCGGGGGATGCGACAGGGGACGCAGCAATGGCCGCGCGACGATGTGCCCGCTGCTGTGACATCCTCTCTTACACGCGGCGGAATAAAGGGAAAAGAAAATAATAATAAAAAAAAAAAAAAAGACGGGTGAAAGGGATGTACGCTCGTTGCGCGACGCAACAAGTGTGGCGTGCCCTCGTTGTTGTGGCCGCCGCCGCTGCGTTCGTTTCTTATGTACTCGTGAAAATTTCTTGTGTTCCAACCCGAGGTGGAACTGTCGATCGCCGAGCTGCGGTACAGTAACGCAAGCTCCGTCAGTTGCGTCAATGAAACCGAGACGCTTCCGACACGTTGTATTCTTTTATTTCATTACGGAGCGGCGATCTCTCGCGTGAGCTTCTTCAACTTGTTCAACCCTTATTCGAGGTTGTTGGATCAAGCCGCAATATTCCGCGGGGTAGCTTGACGAGTTTCCGCAGCGCGCGAAATGAATGATACACGGCTGTATAATTTCCGAAGTAGTCATTAACCAGAATTAATCAAGCGTTTTCCAAACACGCGTCGCGATGATGAAATTACGAGGCGAAATACCTGTGTTTGTTGGGCCTCGACTTTAATTACTACGCTAAAGATTTCTAGCGCGCGCCACCGCGGGATCACCGACGTGCGACTCGCTCCCGCAACCCGCTTCCACCCGAATGCAGCCGGCAATATGTAGCGCCGAGCACAAATTACTTCGCCGAGTAACGCGCGCTCCGAGAATTTAATAAATTCTCTGATTCGCGCGCGAGTTAACCCAGTTGCGCGTCACCCGCTCGGCATCCGCGCCGGTACCTATCCGGCTAGAAAGTTCCTATTTCCTTCCGAGTCGTTCCGCGCGGGCGGCATTATTCTCGCCGACATCCTAGAAATTATCGCGGCAACTTCTCGCCTCGCCGCTATTAGCGTCTCGGCCGATTACGCAGCCGACGCGGCAACGTTAACGTACTGCCGGAACCGCGACGTTAACGCGCGGCGCGGCCGCGCGCGCGCGCGCGCGCTCGCAATTACCGCGCGATCGTTCGCCAGGATCACCGGCGCGGGTGGAAATGCGAGACCGCGGAATTTAATAAACCTTTCTGCATCGCGCCCGCAAGCCCACTGACCTAATTCGGCCGCACTTGTGTCCCGCGCGATCTTTCGACTGCGTTTCCCTGGGAGGCTGAATTTTGATGTTTGCACACCGGTCCTCGCGAAACCGGTGTACGCGTACGGGAAAACGTCGGTACACGGGTTTACCGGTGAACTACCTGCGCATGACAGCCGCCTCGGGCCCCGCTCGAACTCGTGACTATTCAATTCCGGTCGGTCCGCTACGGACTCTTGTACAGCTGCCTGCACATTGCACGTCTCATCCCCCATTGGTTTCCTACCCTTAGCCCACCTCTGATATGGCTAGCTACGCTCTCTCACGCCGTCGCCCGCGGCGAGAAAAGGAGAGCTATCGATAAATATTCACAGATCGCTTGAGCGCTGTTTGCGAGAATTCTTTAATAGTTAACGCGGTTGTTGATCGTCCGATTTAAATATTTACAATCCTCGACAGGATGCAAAATGCTGCGTTACTGTATCATTTATAATGTTTATTTAAATTATACAACTAATTTTTTGGTGAAAATATTTATGACGTTTCAGTATTGTCTCCCAGAAAGTAAAGGATCTCTTTAAGAAGAGATGTCATAAATTAAAAGAATTTTAATAATAGGGCTAAATTATTTTTATATTGGGATACAGAATCCTTCAAAATTTAAGAAGAAAAGATAGAAAGAAGATCACTTTGATGGATTATATTTTGTGAATGTATCGTTCTGTTAAAACTTGCAATTTTTGAAAATATTACAATGAAATAAGAATTTTAATTCTGACAACAATTTAATAGATGATTATATAAAGGCATAATTTTTTTCTTTTAGATTATATTGTAAATTGCTAAGATCATTATTATTGATATTTCAACAACGATTTAATCAAGAGCGAATATAAGAAGTAATTGATATCTTTCTATATTATAAAGATGAAATATGTTATTATAAAGCTAAATCGAAATAGCTACTACGTATTATTGCTAGTTATGTAACTCGAGTAACATCATATAGTTCATCTTATGCGTTGCACACATCAGTTATTGACACGTGAATATCGTGAATAAACATAGTGTAATCACTGGCATTTGTCAGTTGGCTAATTAACGACTTAACGAGTGCCGGTCACTTGTTAAAGTATAATAAATTGAACTAATTTTGAACGCATCGCGGAACCTTAAACTAATTAAAACATATAACTCGAACACGTTTAATTAATACAACGTACAGAGTTATATATTTTTGCATCCATCCAATAACAATCAATATATAACAATTTACAAGATGCTGACCTACTTTTATTGCTTTAATATGTTTGGACTTTACGTCATAGGGAAACTTTAAATTAAATTTGAAATCACGGAGAAAACTTCTCGCCTGTTTTTCTTCGAGAAAATCAGCTCGCTGAAACGCTGCAGCCATTGTGTGTTCCTATAATGAATTCGGACAGGACTTTGATGGATTCCGGCAGACACTTCACGAATAGCACGAAACACGTGGCAGATGTTAGCCAAACGACTTGACTGCGAATATGCATCGGCGAATGCGAGCGACGTTTCTTACATTGGTCATCGCTAAAACGGTACCGTTTGGCTGACATCAAAAGGTATGATTTAGTGTTCGTCTAACTGGCGCGTTGGTGACACTCCTTTATCGATTTCGTGGAAGTAGTACGGCAACTGAGAATTGACGTTTTCTCTTCGCTGGATATTGATCTTCTAAAAATAAGACTGCGTGGTATTCTGCATTACTCGTCTGGCGCCACGACTTGCAGCCAAATGAGACTCGATGAGCGATTGCATGGACGTTTAAAGTTGACGTGTTAAATATTTGTACACATTATGTTTAAATATTAAATAAATAATGATTAATTAATTAATTAAAACTTTTAACATTAAAATTAACGAATAACAAGGAAAAGCGATCTTTGAGAGTCAATCGCGATTAATTGTGCGTGAGTTAATTTTATGCAGTATTTAATTAATAATTTAATACAAAATATACATCCATGTTTTGGTTCTTTGAACCATCTCTGTCTAATAATCATTGTCTAGCAAAATATCTATTCTCAACTTGATGTTTTTCTGATGGAATTTCGAGTATGATAGCAAGAATGCTTTGTCTACAATGTCCATTGTGTATCTCTTACAACACATTTTTGGGAAGGTACTTAAACTTCATATCTCACTCTCTTTCTACAAAAAGTGGCGCAATAATGGTCATGATCATAAAACATTCTTGTCATATCCGAAAAAGCATTAAGGTAATTGTAGATATTTTGTTGCTAGACAATGATTAGTTATAGTGACACAATTCTATGTGGAAATATTTTATAGATTATGAATATTAGCGGAATTTTTTTAATGTTTCTTCTTGGAAATTATACTTTTTTATTCAATTTTTTAATACTCATACTTATATTCATCAGAATGCTTGTGATTATTTAATTCATTTATCATTGCGTCGCTGAAGATGGTTCAAAGCAGAAGCATTCGATTTATAGTTTGCATTGAATTATTAATTAAATGTCACATACCATTAATTCACACACAATTAATTGCGTTAGACTTTCAAAGCTTACTTTTCTTTGTTACTTGTTTAAATAATATATATATATATATATATATATATATATATTATATATATTTTTGTATAATATTTTCTTGAGAAGCTATTCAATGTTATAAACTCTGCAATATTACACATAATATACTTATTTCTGGTGCTTTTTTTGAAATTTATATTTCTCAATTTTTTATTTAAAAATTTTTTATTTAAAAAAATTGAGAAATAAAACTTCGAAAAATACGTACATATATGTGTAATATTACAGAACAGTCTATAATACTGAATAGCTTCTCGAGAAAATTAGTTCCTTTGTCAAGAATTATGTTTCGTGATTGGAGTTTCACGCTTTCAAATCACGTTCCAAATTTTACGCAAAGAGAAAAATACGTCGTCTAAATTCTGACCCCGATACGAGTTCGCTATTTCACCGCAGCCGCGAGGAGAAAAGGCTGTTTCCAGCCTACATCGGTGGCATATAAGGAGCAATGGATTTCTCCGACGAAGGTCTGGGCGGCGGAAACGGGAGTCGCGGGGGAAGTCTGACGACTTTACACACTGCCAAATCACATATTTTCAATTCAATCTGCCTCCGCCTGCCTGGCCACACACACACACACACACACACACACACACACACACACACACACACACACACACACACACACACGACGATCGAACGAAAAACCATTATTCTTCCTCGGACGAACAAAGAAGAACGGTAGAAGACGGAGTGGAACGGAGAGGAAAGACCGCCGAGTGAATCGCGCCCGCGCAAGGACGAGGACGAGGACGAGCTGAGAAACGGGAAAATAGGAGTGGGGAGGGGGAGGATGGGACGAAGGGATGGCCGATACCATTGTCGGGGTGGCCCCGACCACGAAATATTACCGGTTATTCCTGACCCAACCTGCGCGAATTCGGGGATGCAGCCATCCAGCCGATAATCGTGCCGGATATGTCGTAGATCTTGCTGGTAATATTTACGAGCTATTGCACCCCGCGCATCCCTCTCCCTTTTCGTCATTCACTCACTTCAATCACTCACGCTCCTTTTTCGCTTAACGAGAACGCGGAGCAAGTTTGCGCGTTGTTGGAACGCTGCACTTCCACCTTGGTGAACCAGACAGAATTCATTTTCACGTAGTGTATTTGGAAGGGATATCAGAGCGCAACTCACTCAGTCGCCCAAGTTATTTATTAACGGCGGTTGTTGAACCTTCGCGCGAGCGCGTATTGGATTCGGTTTCACTGAGGTTACCCGGAATAGCATATCGTTTTAAACATTTTAGTGGAGAATCCCGTATCGATGCTACATGCCCTCGGATAATCCGTCGGATCCATTCTTTATTGAAGGTATTTGGCTCGTATCCGACAGTCGGGGGATCGATCGCACGTCGTGTTTTCAGTGCGCCCCCGTGTATATACTTCGCTCGCGAATCGATCATCTTGATTACGTCCCGCGGTATAAAAGACTACTCCAAAAATACGACCGTGGAATCTGGAATTTATCTTGGGAAGAAATCGGGAAAATAACCGATGGTTGCTGGCAATGGGGGGGGGGGAGAGGGGGTTGTACAAACCGGAACGAAATAAAATATCGCCGTGGATGCTATCCATCCCACATAAGCCGATCACGGGATATACCTGTAATCGTATATGTTTAAGATTGCTAGGTTGAAGAGAGTCGGCTCTTAAGAATCTCTTTCGATTATTGAGACATTTCGTTCCTGTCAGGTCTTCTCGACTTCTTCGTCATCGCCGTTCTCGTTGTCGTCGCTGTCCTGCGCCGGCCCATCAAAGAGCTTTTATTTTTCTCGAATCCGCCATACTTTTGCAATAGGATATTACTTGCTGCGGATACTACTGTCACAATAATCGTACGTTATTTTCTCTGTCTTTTTAGTCTACTGTTTTCAATCATTTCCATTCCTGAAAGACTCTATTTATATTCTTTTATAAATCCATCAAGATTTTAAAATTGCATATAACTGATCTGCATAAAGTCAACGTATATTGTATATTATCGATATCGATAAAAAGGAATATTAAATTGAGGAATAAAAATCAACGTTCTATCTTATATATATATATCGTAAATAAAAAAAATTAACGATTAAAATAATATTTATATCACTGCGACTTTTTTATAAATTAATCTTTAAATTCTTAAACTGATTCTATTTACACACAGATTCTATTTTATATAACCTTTCTATCTATTTAATCACACACTTCCTATTTTTTAATAATCCTGACATTATTAATTGACGTTAATATTATTATTGAAAAACACTCCAAGTTCTTATAATTCTAATTATCTTTTCATAAACAAATCTAGAATTTTATCGATAAAATTTATCGATTTTTTCGCAAATGAGAAATGACGATATGGAAAATGTGATTGTAATTGTCCACTCATTAAGCGTTGAATTGCAACGTGATGCGTGGTATTTTTGGTACAAAAATATTTGATTGCTGCTCGCTAGACAAAACGGATTCCTTTCGATTATTGGACTATCCCCATTATTCTTGGCGAACGATTTCTCTGATCGCCGTTTCTCTCCCTCCGGCATTTTTATTCTACCACCTTTCTATGTCGATCGTGCGCGTAGGGGATTATTCGACCCTGAAACCGTCTCCAATAACCTGCCTAGTTATTCTCTTTTTCTTTGACATCGATTGGCATCCCGCATCAATGCCCTTCTGACCATCTTCTCTCAAAAACTCCACACAAACAGAATGAGAAACGTTCATCATTATTCATTTTCATCCATGTGTTAATTACCCGCGGGGTGATTAATAAGAATAGACTTTTGTATCACTCACTAATTTAATTATTTTAATCACCGTTAAAAAATATATCATTTTTTTGTTACTCTTGATTATATTTATCGCAAAAGCATGAACTTTTATATAAGGTTCGTATTAAGTATGATAATGTAACCTTCGATAAATATTAAGTCAATTTTCTTTTTGCTTTTAAACCTTAAAGAGGGGCGTAATTACTTAACCTTGGGAATTAAAGACTTCTGATGAATAAAAACTCTCTAGGGCACCGAATAATAATCTCCTAATAGCAGTAAAAAAAAGAAAACCTTAATAACCAAGTAAACCTTACTTTAATAAAATTTTAATTTGAAGCTTAGTTTCGCCAAGACTTAATATTGAAATTGCGAAAGTTGTGGAGGAAGATAACGTTCAACCGAATTTCCGCCAAGAAAAAATATTCTTCAAGTTCTTCATGGATTTCTGAAACTAGATACAAAAATCTTACTGGACATCTGCTGTGAGGTAACATATGCTGAATATGTAAACTAAAACTTTGTATAACTTTGTAAAGAAAGATTTCCGAGAGATTTATTTGAGTGTTTTAAGTACTGCTCGATTTACTCCATAGTTTTGTAATTAACATGATGTAACGTTACGACTCTTCTTTATTATAACAAATTTCGTTAAACATCTTTTCAGAGAATTATTATTTTATATATGTATATTGTGTTAATCCGTAAATGCAAATACGTATGTAAATACGTCTAAACATGTTGGCGCTTAAAAAATATCTTTGACGAGCTAATGGAGTCGACGGCGGAAAAAGAAAGTTTCGTTGAAATTTCAGATGGAAAGTGACGTACAACGAGTTCGTTGAGCAGGGAAAAATTTTTTTCTTGCAACGCAAAGCGCGTGCCAGTAATTTTCGGCATAACGGAGTTTCGCTGTAATAATTTCACCGAGGAATTATCCGCTGTCCGACTCGCTCCCGCACAGCCTCGCCATCACTTCTCCCTTTTTTTTTTTTTTTATTTTTTTACGTCCGTATCTCATTCTGCATTCGCACTATGCTCTATCCCCTCACGTGCTTTTTTTATGCACGACCTCGATCGTATGTCGCACACGTGTTCTTCGCATTTTACCGCCGAAATTCTATCATCGTTAAAGCTCTATCGTGATCTAGCTATTTCATATGCATTTCGCTCGCATACTTTTTTTTTACGAATAAAAGGGAAGTGCATTCAATAATTTTTATCATATCATGAGCAAAATTCTATACACATAGTTACGTATTAGGAAGATATTTATTTTTTATAGAAACAAGAAAATTTGTATTTCAAGGTCTGTATTTATAATCATGAAATGTTCAGCTAGAACCAATCTTGAGATATGACATGGTTTAACAGATCTTTAGAATCAATTTGATTACATTATATTGTGTGATCGCAATTGAATCGAGAAACTCAAATATTGCTTTTTCGTACAAAAATCTGTTGAGACAATAAATTAATTAAATAAATAATTGCTCGTTTTTAGATATAAATAAAATTTATTCTTTAAATAACTTTTTTAAAATAAAGTAATTAACACAATATAGATCAACTATTCAAATTGTCACTAAAACAGAGAATTAGATTTCCTTATAACACGCTAAAACAATTATATGTACATATATGTTATTGTCAATACATTTATATACATATAATCGATCAAATTCCCTCACAAATAAGAATTTAAATAATATTTTCAATCGAGAGAAATGATTTATTATCGATATTAATAAATTAACAATGCGAAGCGCGAAGTATTAGCAATAACAGCTCCTTATCGACAGAGTATCTCGAATATTATTCCATGTGATTTTACATCGCCACGCGTTATACGTAAAGATTTCAAAATAATACTAAGGCTGGCACGCCTTTATTATTTTGTCCGTCAACACGGTCGCACAAGGTCACCGCGCCGCAGCGATCCCGGCCGGGACTCCTCGGAAAAAAACAGCGAGGTGGGGGCGGTGGGGGGAAGGTGGACACGACGTTAATAGAGATCCATGTACGTGTGCGCTCGCACACAAACACATCTATTAAGTACATGTCGCGTTCGCGACGTCATAATGATCCGATCCGGAGTGATGCGCGTGATTGGCCCAATTATAATGGAAAATTCAAACTGGACCAATCGCGTGCACGTTTGCATCGGGTCGTCTCAATCGGACAGCGTCGCGAAACGCAGTCCTGGAATCGCTGCGGGGCGCGTACGAGCGGCTTCGCGTATCGCGGTGTTTTCATCCGTCTTTTATCCCGCGATCGCGACGAGTGTTGGAAAATGCTGAACGCGATTGCGTTCTGGAGCGGTCGAACTGTCGGCGCGCGCGATCAGTTCGCTCCCGCGTTCGGCGTTCGGTGAGTGAAAGAGTGCATCATCGGTGCGCGATTCGTCGAGGAGGACATGTTGCGCGCGCGCGCGTTTCGTGGAAATGGAAATTAATAATTATCAGCTCGTCGGCGATCGTCGTCTCCCGGCATCGCGCTAATGATTTTTTCAGGCTCCGAGCGTACCTCGCGCCGCGCGCTCTCGCAATTTCTCGCTAATTCGAAACGTAACTCGATCATCCCGGCGCTTCTTTCTCGCGCTGTTTTCGCGTTTCGGCGAAATTCCGTCGCGGCGCGCGACGGTAAAGCGCGCGCTGCGTAGCAATCAACGTCGGGAGGGTGCCGTGCAAAGTGCCGTGCGATTATCCTGTTCCAACAATTCACGCGCGCGATTGTGTAATTAAATGTGTTTTCGCGAGTGCTGTGTGTACCGAGTGCAACGAACGAGCCCGCGGTGCGTTTAAGAAGAAGAAGAGGCGGCCATAGGTATGAATCACATGTTTTTTTTAATTTTATTTGTCGTGTCTGCATTTCTACCAATGCAGATTAACTTTAATCTTGGTTTAACTTACTTTCTGTCTTTTTCCAGTCCTAGGAGTCAGTCTGCATTGGTAGAAATGGAATTAGTGGCGTTAATCATGTGCAATTATTTTATCTACGGACAACAATTGTACACATCGATGTATTATTCTTGATAATGATGAAAAACTATTGAGCGACTCTACAAAAATTTGTAGTTTTTGTCGTAGTTACTATATTTTCCTCGAAATTGCGTATTTGCGGCTAATAACTTATAATAATATATACTTATAATAATAATAACATAAGTTGTAATAATTAAAACAATTATTATTATTGCATATTATTAATACGTTCATATATACATATAATCGATGAAATTTTCTCACAAAATAAGATTTTCAAGTAATTTTTATTCAAAAAGCTTCTCTCACAGTCGAGAGAAATTAATCATTATCTTAGGTGACGCTGATAAGTTAACAAAACAAAGCGCAAAGTGAAAGATTATCAATCTTAATATCTTGCAAAACTTTTGAAACGTCGACCTCCACTTTCTCTCTCCCTCTCTCTCTCTCTCTCTCTCTCTCTCCGCCTCTTCCTATATTCTATCGATCCGTCTATATATTTTTCCGTGGCCGACCTCGATCGTATGTCGCGGATGTGTTTTCTCTCGTTTTATCTCCGAAATTCTATCGTGGTCGAACTTCCATTGTGATCTCGCTGTTCGGTATACATTTTCCTATACTTCCACCTGTATCTCGCAGTGTCACCCTTCCCCTCCCCTTCCCCGCCACCCCCCCCCCCACGCTCTTCCGGTTCTATCTCTCATTTTTTTGCGCTCTTTCTACTCCACGCGATTCTATCTCCGGCTCTCCGTCCCCCGCATCGGTCGGATTCGACGCATTCTCCTGCAGTTTCGTATAGTTGGCCTCTATGGCAGTAAATAAATAAGTAGGATTAGGCGCGACACGTTTATTCCCGCTCGCGCACTACCAGCGTGAATTTCCGGCTGGTTTTCACACCGCCACCCGGATTTCGCCTGCCCTTCCGTAGTCAACTCTTGCGAAAAAGGAAAAAGCGAGAAATAACGGAGCACCAATCTCTCTCGCGCTTTTCTTTTTATTTATAGAATCGCTACTACGTCACACGCTCGGCAGAATGAATATAACACCTCGATCCGATACGATTTACCTTTGTTTCTCAACGTCATAAATAAATTTTATCGAACGCTGATTATCAGTCCGTAAACCGAATAAACGCTCGATCTCTACGGTGTAAATAACAAGAGAGCCAAAAGAATGAAAAAGCGTCTCCGGAGATTAAGAATTACGGAATGCAACGATATATTTTCAAGCGTATAGCGCGAGCAATAATTATTTTGTTTTACGTAAAATTTTCTCATTCCGAACTCTTCGCACAGTTCAAGTTTTTTGTAATACGGAATTTTTATTTGTTAATGTTTGAAAATCGGATTTATACTTTCCGGCCGTTGCGGCTATCGTGTATTGCTGTATTAAATTTGTGTGTCATGCTTACCAGACGATGCAGCTACATTTGTGTTTTATTATTCAAAGCGCTCGCATTAATATTCATGTATGTTGATAGTTATAGTTACAAGGTACTTCCTGCAAGTTTAGGTCTAACCGGAACAGTCGGGCATAGAACGCAACCCGCAGAGGTAACGCAAATTCGTGCCGATAATGCCACTTTGCATCAGAGGGCTGCGACCGAGGGAGAGACTAACTAAATTACAGATGCAAATAACAGAGGCTGCTTCTTACCGAGATTTACCGGATCGAATGTGGGGAGTAGCTGCGAGCCACTTATTGAGCTATTAATTTGCACGTACAAACAGGCTCAATCTGACCGCCATTTATTTAAATCAGGAGGAATCTGTCATTTAGCATTTTGGCTCGATATGTCGACCGGCTCGGATTATCTCGTCAAAATATTTGTGCATATTTACATTCGGCGTGTCTCTCTCGAGACGGTCTTATCTTTCTTTCTGCAACTTTTTTTTATGTTCGACAAATTCGATTTACTTTTTAGGTCGCGCTGTTTTATCGTTCAATTATCCGAAAGTTGATTTAAATTGAAGCAAAGTTCCTGTGCGATAGGTAATGAAATGTAGACAGTGAAGGATAATAATCGTTTAATTATATCTTTAGAAATTGCTACAACCTTACGGGACAAAACAGGACGGAAATATCTCTTATAGAGAAACAGGTACAAATAAAATTAGCGTCGCGTGCAAACTGGTCATTTTAACTTGATCTATATTTTCTTATAGATATCGCTGTGTCCAGGCGATGCGCGTAAACGCGGTTAATGAACAGCTCGCGTTTCTGTGTCATATAAAATTGTAGCGAAAGAGAAAGAGAGAGAGAAAATCGTACACACAGAGCAAAAGTTGAACTTACGTTACTTATATTATCTGCATTCACGACCATCGTAAATGTGCTCGCACTCGCAATAAATCTAAAAGATATGTAACCACCCATAAAATTGCGCCTAAATGTCTCCACGTTTCATTCGCTAAAGTAGCGAGAATTGTCATAATTTTTATCCTACTTAACGTTTCATATGGAATTACGAACATGTATAAAAAATATGTAACTTACGAATTATAAATGAATGACTACTAAAACTTATTAATGATCGCTACTCTTGCTTCTAAAAGTTTTACGTGTGGAGAATAACATTTAACAATTTTACAAAAAAAAAAAGATAGTTTTACATATCTTTTAATATTTTAATTATGCATAAAAATGATTATTTTTTATTAAAGAAAACTATAAATACTCATTCAGAATGATTTGACGTTTAATTGTAATATTCTTTTTTCGATACAATTAATAATATTGATATCCGATTGTGACAGATATTCGACAAAAATGTGCTTAATTATTGAAAGAGATTGAGTTATCTAATAACGTTCTCCACTTGTGCGATTATTCATCGGTACGTCTCCCGTCGATGTGCGCTATGTAGGATACGTCGTGTGTAAACGTTACCATAGCTCGCGAGTCTTATCTGACGATGCCGAGTGTCGGTCTGTCACCTGTTCTCCGCACATTGGCAAACATCGATATCAATAAATCGATCGCACCCGGATATATTCCGTTCCGACGCGGCGTCGCGGCAAGGGTGCCCGACTTTGGTGGCACAAACACGTGCGCTCCGACGCCAAGGTAACAGGGATCTTCCATGATTCTTCCCCACAGCCCCGTCCTTTATTTCGCCTGCTCCCTGCGCTCCGTTACGCTTCTCGCCGCTCCCCGATGTTGTTCCACCCGAGTTTACTGCACCGAGATAACCTCGGCCGGCGACCTCACCACTCTTATCGAGGGCTCGCTATGCGTTCGCCGAGCGCGAGCTAACGAGTTGGCGCAGCCGTCCGAGATGTTTGGTTCCACAGTTTGGCCTGCGGAAATATTACCTCGCCCTGACAATCCCGACCTTCATCGAACCTCTGTCTTGATTTATTTGCAACGTTAACCCTCGAGCCCGTGCAACTTGCAACACTCGGCGGCAACAGAAAATTTACTACCTGACTGTGGTTGGTAGAATGAGCTCTTTGTACAAAATGAGGATAATGCGCGATGATAATATGAGATAAATACTGGGAATCATAAGCAATGACGATTATAATGTAATTTTCGTAATTTTATGGTAATAAAAGTGTATCATCTTACATCAAACTTTTAAGAAATCTATTAAAACATTTTTTTAATAGAAGAAAGTAGCAACATCTAATAAATTGACATTTATTATTTCTCTTTAGCTTATCGTGTGTCATATTTATTAAAACTAATACCGCGAACAATGAAAGGTGACAAAATTGTTCAATGATACGTATATTGTTCACTAAATGCTTGTAGAACTAAAGTAGAGATAATTTTCGGGATAAATTTTCTGAGACTAATACTCCTTGTCGCCGCACGTGTCGGTATCATTAACCTTCACCCCGCGAGAGTAATCACTCGGTATTTCAACCCCTCGCGCCCTTGTTCCATTTGGCTTCGTCCCGCCTTCGCAAATACCAGAAATCGAGTGCCTAACGCGTCTGTCGAGACTTAATCGTCGAGGGCATAATTTTCGTCAGTCGGTCCAAAATCGCGGCGGAATTTCACTCGCGCTATGGCGCGGAACGGAATGGGAATGGCGCACGATTCGTAAACGAAAGCCGCCCCGCGTTAAGGGAGTGACGCGGCGCGGCGCGGCGCGGCGCCTCTTCTCGTCGACGAGGGCCCCGCGTAATTTCCAGCTGGGAATACGGCGCGTGTAAAAAAAATAGTAATAATGGCGTCAGCTTTGTCCCTGTCGACCTTTCCCTCCTCTCTCGTTCCTCCTCTCCCACGAGAGTCCCGTTGTTCGTTGTGTAGCCCTTTTCCCTGACAGCCACCAATTTCGTGGGACACACAAGTGCGAGGGAGTGCGCGATTGAACGCGCTGATACGAGGCGGTAGATTTTATCGTCACGCATGTTTTCGCGGTACGTTCGTTCCTTGCGAAAACGATCCGCTTTCGCGAAATTTTCTTTATATCAGCGTAATGTAAAGCAACATACATGTGGCATTTAACGTGGCAATTCTAATTGTACTCCTAGTTGCTTATTTATTAACTGTGCTATTGATAGTTTGTAAAATGTTATAATATAATATATTAGAACTGTTATATAATTAATTATAATATAATATAATATATTATAATTAATTATATAACAGTTTCTTATATCTGCACGCATCTCAATTTAAATTGAAGCAATTTGTTTAGCAAAATGACATTGATTTTTTTTCAAAGTAATTTAAAATATCAGATAATTAGATCCGAATTTTTATAATCGCGATATGAACGAATGTCAAAACTATTATCGCACTTTTGGTAAATTATTTCTTGTGCAGAATTTTGTCGCAGAAGTTTTATGCCAATCTTCTTTGATGTGTACGTTGCTTCGTTCACGTCAAATCATGTACTTTCGTCGTTTTGTTGTAAACGTTCGTAAGAATCCCTTCGCTATAAAATTCAAGGTCTCCAACGAAGGCGAGGCCTTCGAAATCCACGCGTCGAGAAATATTTACTTTTGAGCTTTCACATGGTCCCCGGCGAATACGGATTTAACCGAAAATCCTTTTACTTCCCGAACGTCTTTGTCACATTGTACTGGATTTACTTTGTCGGAGTGCTTCGAAAAATGTTGCTAAAATAGCTCGTTACAGTATAGATTCTCAACTTAGCGTTACTTGACTCCACGCATTTCGGCGATATTCCAAATTGTGTTCTTAAAAAAAGACATTGAACTAATGATTAATCAATATTTTATTTTTATTTTTGCTCTTTTGTAATATTCTTTAATATTTAATCATTAAAGTGGAAATAATTCAAATTGAATTTATTTTTGTTCTAGTTGTATTAATATAACTTTCCAAGATATTTATTTTTATATGACACTTTCATTTAAACCTACAAGAGCAAAAGTGAATTCTATTCTGTTTTTTCTTAAAATATCTAATTAATGTTTTATTAAAATTTTAGCCAATTTTGAAAACAGCATAGATTTATCAAAGGTTTTATCGGTATTACTGGCACATTCATTTAAGACAAATCATTTCGATATGAATCGCGCTTATCCGCGTATGACAGCATTGAGACAGCGTGTCGTACGCCAAATTTATTGGAGCGATTCGATATCAATCGAGACCTCCATTGTGTCTCAATGCAGTGTAACGTCAGCGAGATGTGTCCGCTGAAATTTACGTTCGCAATGAACGCTCGATGTGTTGTAATAAACGGCGATACCACTGTTTCGAGTAGCCGCATTGCCATGCCGTAATAATGTTAATTTCGTACGAAATCCGGATTATACGGAAAGAGAGAATAGCAGTAACCATTCGATTCCGGCCGAACTAGATACCAAACGGTTTTATATGACCTCACGCGGTTCGTTGCCGCTATCGTTACGATACTCCAGCTGGAATATGAGGCTTTTATTTCACTAGTGTTCTGACGATAGATGCTTAAAAAGAGCAAAATTCAATAAAATTTTAATTTCGCTCTCTTCGTTCTAAAAGTTTTATTGAGGGATTCTTTTATAAAAGTTACAAAGTTTTTTTATTTAATTATGAAATTTATCAAGTCCCTCGTTACCATGTTTTTGATTATGTAATTTATGATTACTAATTATATAAATAATATAACATTATTTATTAGAGAGTGTATATTAATATTAAAAGCATAATTTTTGTTAACACAACTAATACGTAAGCTTGATAATTGTATGACAAGTAAATTATTCTGAAAGATTCAATATTTCTCATTTAAATGTTTTACTGGCACATTTACTGCTTTATCCACTACAGAATGCAATGAAATTTTACTTCAAAGACAACGCAGCTGCTCGTTAAATAACGACGAGTGCGGAGTCATTTGATATTGCTCGGACGGAGAAAATCGGTGTTCTGAAGTTTCCTCTTGAAAGTTAGCATGGCCGCGATGGTCTGCATACTCTTAATGCTCTTCACGTCTGAAGTTGTAACATTAACGTTGCTTCTTGCGTCGGATTTCGAACTCCGAAGGACATTTTTGTCATGTCGCGTTTTGGAACGTAAAGACACCTTCGGGGATGGCAATGAATTCCAATTTAGCGTTGAACTCCATTTTATCGGGCATCTTATGCGCCACAAAATACGCTGATACGCGCGGAAAAATTCCAATGGCTTATCTGATACAGAAGTAACTACACTATCTGCTATACTATGTACGTGACGTGAAAAAAATATTTTCTTTACTTTATTTTATTAGAATTAATTTATAATAAATAACTATATGAACTGGTTAATTTTCATTAAATTGATTAGACGCAAGAAAATGGAAAAATAAAAACTAACATAGCATAATTAATTTCTTAATGAGAATTCTATATTCATTATATACAAGAATTGACTTTTTATAAAAAAACTTTAAAAAATTACTTCCATTTTAATTAAATTTAAAAAATTTTTTTAGATAGTGATATACGTTTTCTATATCTACTATACTACGTTTTCCTACGATACTACGTTCTACGATACTACGTTTTCCTTTCTTAAATTGATTTTTTCTTCAACGAATGTTTTCTTCCTTTCGAAAAGTCATTTTTTTCCACGTCGGTAGAAATCACATTATTGTTTCCCATTGGCACAAGCTAACACTATGATCTCCCCACACTCAAAGAGAAATGCATAACCCATATGCGACGACAATTTCTTTGAACGGTGTATTATTCGCGTAACACCTTCGCAGTGAACCAAATCGAGCGTCTTTGATCTCGCTCGAAACTGCCGCTCTCGTTTCGTAACTTCATACGACGCGTAATCCAATCCCTTCGGAAATCCATATGTAAAATGGAAATCGCCTTTGCACCGCGGTGCGTTATCAATATTTTTCGACAGCCCTCGAAAGGGCGTTTCGTGGTCCCGAAAGCGCTCGCCCACGACCCTCGGGGCAACGGGAGATCCAATTGCCTGTGCGGAACCGCCGTGCCGACGACCCCGCGAAACGGAATCGCACCGCAGGGGTGTTCTCTCCTTCGTATCCTGGGACTCCGGGATTAAACGACATTATCCGAACCCTCCGACTTTCGCCCCGTAAATACGTAATTCTAGTGCGCGCGAAATCCCGTCAGTTCCCACAGGTGGTGGCGGCGCGACGCGACGCGGCGGCATTGCTCCGCTCGCCGTTAAATCTCTTTCGGATTAGAGGCATACGATGCGCGTAATTCTCGAATCAGGTGCTATTATTCTGCGCTGTACGATTATTATCTGCAGGCGTGCGCACGCTTAGCGTGAGATATTTTAGTCATTTCGATTTTATTTAAAAAAAAACAAATAGCTTTTAAAAGAAAATTTTTATACTACAATTAAAACTTTAATATTATGATATTTTTTTATGTTAAAGAATAAAATATTATCCAAAAGCAGCAAAGTTATATTTTTAAGGAAGAGTTATAACTAATTATCATATATAAGAAATATAAAATATATTAATGAATTTATAGAATTTTACCTTAAATGAAATTCTGGTACGAAAATATAATTTTTGTACAATTTCGCTTTTAAACAGAAAATTTCGAGATTTCTGTAGACTTATTCAGAACTACAGTAAAATAACATGATAAAAATTTCGTTAATTTGCTGTTCTAATCTGTTGTCAAGTAATTGTAAGTGAAGAAAAGATAGATGTAGCATAAGATCCGCGTAATCAAAATCATCACATGTGTACAGTGCAAAACATTGGCAAGTTCTAAAACTATTATTGTATTTACGATGATTTGTGGCCGCGCTATTTCGGATGTACACGTGATTTATGCTTTCGCGCAATATGCCATTACTTACCTAACAATCGCGTACGCATTACGAAGCTTGCTGAATAATTGGGAACGCGAGTAACGGTCGAAGCTCAACGCGTATTTCTCACGTTGCATGTCGAATTGCAAACATCTCGGTTCATTGTTTGTGAAATCGGGCGACCGGGCGATGTGCATAAAGGGTGACCTGGAAAGGATGAAGACCGGTAGTCCGAAATGTACCATCGGATAAATTCAGAGTCAACCTGTTCTTAGCAGAAATTAAAACCGCGTCCCAGTTGGACCGGATCATCCGTCTAAAATGAAAATGTATTGTAGAATTGAGCGCCGAGAAACTAAATACGTAATGAAAAGTTTCTTTTGTATCTCGTTTCAAATGAACTTTTACAAAAGAACTTTTTGAACTTTACGACTTAACTTCAGGACGCGCGGAAAATTATTACGGTATTTTAATTATTATAATATTTCATCTTGAATGCTAAAGTAAGAAACAGCTACTATTTCGACGAATAATAAGCTGCAATTAAATTTATGCTAAAGAAAATCAATTTTAAAGTCCAAGCATGTATATTTTCTGCGCTGCTATTCTAATTGCTTTCTTTTTTATTATTCTCGTGCATCTCAGAAGTGTAAAATATCGTTGAGCAACGTAGCGCAGATGCATCTCTTCGTTTGCGACAATTCCTTCATGATTTATGACTATGTCGCGTTAGATGCGCGCGTGTATTACAAGACTTCCAGTTAATTGGACTTGCGATTAATATAGCAACGCTCGAGGAAGTAACCTTACTCGTTTTATTTCTGCTCTAGGGGGATGTTTAAGAAATACTTTTACATACTTAACTTTTATACACTTGCTTTATTATATTTGTAATGTCTTCTCTCTCTCGCTCACTCGCTCAACAAATTTTTATGAGAAGATATATTTAATATTTCGAAAGAAATCGATTTTTTTACAAATAATACACTGTTTAAAAAATTTAGTAATAATACTTTTATAATATAATAATTTTAGCATTATAAGAACGTTGAGATTTCAATTTTAACTTTCCATGGAAAGTTGCTGCAGCAAACGCACTGGAAGTCAGCATTATATGATTTATAATTCATAGTAAAACTTATGCTAAAAGTTATTTTACGTCCTGCACAAAAAGCTCTTTCAAAAATAGGAGTGGATTTATGACAATTCAAATTAAACATTCTTTGTTTTTAAGAGAGAGAAGTGAAATTGTCAAACATCAAATATGTATAAAAAAAAGTTGATTGGCGTGACTCGGTGAATCTAAAAAAATAATATATTCTTTTAATTTAAATTTCCAAATAAAAGTAACAGTTTCTGTTACACGTAATATTATCATTAGAATTATTGAAATAATTTTATATAACACTAATTTTCTAAGTAACAATGTGTATATTATGTAAAATAATTTTTATATTATAAATATGGTTCTCTTTGAAAGATATTGAATTTAAAATAAACCTTTTTTATTTTTTTATAAAACATAATATCATATGGTATGAAAAAGAGAGAAAAATAACTGATCAGAATATATATAGCTCATTGTTGGAACGAAATATTAAATTTAGCACGTCAATGCAAGCATATTCAAAGATTAAAAAAATATCATATCACATCTCAGTACTTATTCTTGTCAGCTAGCGAGTAAAAGAATCGATATCCTGTTCTTTTGAACGTTCTCCCCTCGCACTAACGCTTCGCACTTGACGTAACCGGGACAGTAGGAGAAAGTTATTTGCCGGGAAATAATGTGATACGGACGATCGATAGTCTATTGTTCCATTGTAATTTCATGTTGTGTCGCGAGGCGTGTATCAAAGTAATTCAGGACGGTGTGCGTCAGTAACAGAACGACATCGCCAATCGGCCGATTAAATTTGCATAAGCTTTCTAGCAAACATTTGTGCCTCTTGTTTACCAAATCGATGAAATAATAACGAAGCGTAGAGTGGAGGAAGCGCTCAATGACATGCGTACATGTCGTGTATTTTTGCACAAAGAAAGGCCGGCGTTTCGAAAAAGGAATTACTTAAAATTATAATGTTACGGCAAATGGTGGTATGCCTTCCGACATTTTCCTGTCCCGTCGATACCGCAATGCTTCCCTCGTCTTCCCATCGTGTTGTCGTTAGAATTTCTACGCTCCCGCGAACTAGGAGAATTTATCAAAACGGAACAGCGTAATCGTTGACGTATCTCTACCTTTGCCAATAATGATTTATCGAGGCGACGTGCACGTACGTGGTTCATATACTCATGTGCATAAAGCACAGATGTGAAACACGGGCGGCCGAAAACTCGATCGCAAGCTCGACTGCACCGCGCGGAGTCGTCGGGCCGGCGCGGGCGACGACGGAACGCGTGCGGTTATTTACGGCGAGCTTCGCGTGCTTCTCGTCCGACTTCATAGACCATGAGCATGTGCGCTCGATAAAGCCGCTCTTTTCTCCTAGGAGCAGCATCGACCTACCGAAACGCTTCGAACGCGGGCGAGCAAAAGCCGCCTGATATTTCCGTCTGGCGCATCCGATAAACCGCTGGAATACGTCGACCTGCAGATTAAAAAATTTACCTCCGTATCGCGCGAGCGTGCGCCCTTTCCAATCCCCGAAGCGTATTAAAATTTCAAACATATTTCACGGTTACGGCACGGCAATGGCGGCGGCGGCGGCGGCATTCGTGCAAAAATTTGCGATTATTTATGGCGCGGTTTCCGCGCGTCGTAACTTTTTTTTTCGACCTTATCGGATACGGATAACTCTTTCCTACGGACGGGTGCTTTACCGCCGATGCGGATTGTGCTTTCCATACCACATGCGCGCGCTCGCGCAGCCGAATCCGAACGTTTTCGTTATTCGAGCTCTCTGCCAGAACATCCCTTTCCTCCTTCCGAGGAACAAGAAATACAATCGCTCATAACATTAGATTTTTATCGCGAGCGTTTTTTATCGCGTCGTTGGGCGCGATGGTATCACGGGCTCGGCTATACTTACTTGCTACGTGTTCCACGTGCTTCTACTCCTCAATCTGACGTAATAGAGCTCGCACCAGATATTATCGCCCTTTGAGAATTCTCACGCGAACGGGCGTCGTCACCAAATCGAAAAATCCCTTCCGGTAACGTAGACCCTCGGGGAGAAAATGCCCTTACATTTTTTATATAATCCGCAATGAGATCGTTTGTTGAGATATATTTTTCAGATAGTTTAGAAAATAATAGCGAGATATTGAAACTTTAAAAAGTACTTGAAATAAGATTATTTCAATCTTCTAAACATTTTTTCATGAAAATCAAATATTTAATATCTGAAATCATAAATCAATTTAGATATTTTATTTTATTTTAACGAGTCTTTTAAATAAGATTAAATTGTGTTAAAAAGGTTTACAATTAGACATTTCCTGTGCAAGTAATAAGAGCATAAATCAATTGTATAATAATTTTGTTTTTTTCCTTTTCATTATTTTAAATTCAATAAATAAAATGTTTCCGAATGGACTGTCAGATGTTACAAATTATAAATGGAGGCGCGACTCGTTTTACACGCTTTTCGCGACCGCAGTACGATGAAGCTGTCCCTGCGGCAGTTCGGAAACCCATGAACCGGTCTGCTGTTCCCGACATTCGCTTTCGATAACCTGCC
This sequence comes from Tetramorium bicarinatum, assembly GCA_928718305.1. NCBI lineage: Eukaryota > Metazoa > Arthropoda > Insecta > Hymenoptera > Formicidae > Tetramorium > Tetramorium bicarinatum. The sequence goes on along the minus strand of OV788324.1, from coordinate 6,141,878 downwards.
GAATAACGTCGAACCTTAGATTAAAACATTCCGCACCATTCGTTCGATGGTTCCCTCACTCTTTCCTCCCTCCCTGTCGCCCCTTCCAACCGAGAAACCTCTAGATTAAAACACGAGCTTGATCGGCCTGACTGCGTGATTGAAGGTAGAAGAGAGAAGGCTGAAGGGAGAATGAAAATAAAGCGGTGGTCGAATTGTGGCTGTACATACACGAGACATTAATGTCAGTCTGGTACAGGCGTTTCCACGCGCATACGCAGCGGTCAAATTTCTCCGTAATACGCGTATTCAAGAAACGTACCTATTTGGTTACAACATTGATAGTCAGTACGTATGTCAGGAGATTTAGCTGGACTTTTTATTTGGCAATATTCTGTTTACCTACTGCAAAATTTAATTTCAATAATATCAGCGGAAAACTTTATTTCGTTCGCCAGTGGTGGAAAAGAAGTTACATGAATAGAAATCCATTTCACAATTCTATTTCCCCAAGTTCAGGATGAAAGCGTAGCGGCATGGTTATTCAATGATATGAATACATAGACAAATTCTGTAAGAGAGAATTTGGAGATAATTCGAGATAGACGTGTTGGATCATGGGATGTACGCGATGTGGGGAAGAGAATCCCTTTTGACGAGGTGAGCCCAGTCGAATGCGTGCTGTTCGTTGATAACAGCCAGACCATGTTTCGTAAAATCCGAGAGATTCGACTTTCCCATTTCGGCACGAAGACGCGTCACAAGGAAGCATTAGCCGCTTAGGGAAAATGACAGATCAATTTGACGGAGATATTACGAGGATAAGACTTGACATCCCTGTAATATAAATCGTTCATATTGATTCTTATTAAATTTGGGAGCAAAACAGAGAGAGCTAGAGCGAAACACTCGAGTGAAGTTAAGAAGAGTTTGCATAAGAAATGAGATATTCAAAGATAAAGCGATGGTTTTATGTAAATCATATTTTCATAATTTCACGATATAGATACATGATGTCTGAAGAAGATATCGAGGCACATTCTAGCATCATTTATTACTGTTTATACATGTAATACATGTTATTACAGTTTTACGTAGAGTGAAAACATGGTGCACTTTTGAATCATCAGTATACATTTCAAAAAAGCTTTTTCACGTTAGTTTTTGTCCGTTTTAAAGGGACACTTGATTTATTTAAAGCAGATTTGATTTATTTTTATTTTTAACAAAAAATGTAGTAAAGTTACAATTTAGGGCGTTAAATTGGCTTAAAAAGCGAAAAAATAATTACTATATAAGCGAAAGCATTAATTGCACATCTATATATAATATAATCAAGCGTTTTGTCGGGAAATTGTTAGACTTTAAAAAATAAAATTAAAAACTTTTAAATGTGGGAAAATAGAAACTCGTGCATCTTCCTACAGCATTAAATTCTCTTGCAATTTTGCGCTGCAAACTAGATTTATCTAGTTGCTCTTGTATTTGCGCACACATGTCAACCCGGTTGCCAGCTATAGCGGCACCGATGTTCGCTTCAGGATTCCACGAGCGAGCTTCAGCTCGTTGTCTGTCGGAGGTCTGTCCGCCAGAAAGATAGACATTGCCCGGATGTCTGTGGATCCGGTATCCGGCCTTCCGGTATGTCCGGCTGCCGAGCCTGCCGGAGTGCATTGGTATGCGACGAGGTGGCGCGCGAACGGCCTGCGAAGTGTTGCTTTGGTATGTCGACTGTTTGTACGGCTGCGAAACTGATCTATTTACTTCTGCGCTTGCATAGCGTCTTCTGTGATCGTCAATCACTTAGCATCTTAGATTGAGCAATTTAATATAAAAACATGATAAAAGTTATGTTCCATGCACGCGTATGTTAGCGTGCGAGTATCAGTTGCGCAGAATGCGAGAGGAAATGGAGATTAGAGAATCAATATATGGGCCTTAACCACACATTAATAATTAAGCCATAGGTTTTTGGAACTTAATTAGGATCTTTTCCGATATGCGAGAAAGCTGATTTCAGAATTTTACAACAAATCACTGAAAATGTATAAAATACTAAAGAAAGATCTCATTTCTCGCGCTGATTCCAAAGATTCTCTGCAAAACAAGCCATGGAAAAACTGAAATGCAGGTGGCAGGTTTTCGCGAGTCGTACTCACATAAATGTGAGAACATGTTCGTTGATTCTATCGAAGATACGTGTGTAATAAATTTGTCTTAGACAGCGACAGCTCTCGGGCTACCTGGCACGTTGTGAGTGAAGACGCGGGAATTCGAGGGAAGGTACTTCCCGTACGTGTGCGGAGTCCGACGCCCCGAGCTCCACCGTAGACAGATGGGGTAATTACTACAAGGTGCGCTGATAGCATGGCCTCACCGCGACCTCGGTTGAGGCCGAGTCCACGAAAGCACCTGCCTCTCACTCTCGAACCTACCGATCTCGCCGTCCTTCGTCATAAGATGAACCGCGTGGGTTTTAAAAGCGACGGTAAATGAGATTTGTATTCGTCGAGTTACCCCCCGACGTGCGTTGGGAGAGGGGGGGAGGGAGGAAGTTTATGCTGACGGTGACTTCAGCGACGAGAAATCGGAAAATTTACAACGCTCCGAAAGCGACCGACTTTGTTCGCCAAGTTGATTAAGAGCGTATTTGAGCACACGGCAAAGATTGTAAGGAGAGAATATAAAGCTCGCGAAAGTCGCTTTGAAACGTTTTACCTCCGTGTTTCCGCGGAAATAAAGTATAGTCAGGCCGGAAACTGTTATCGTGCCGTAGCAGCGCGGGAGCGCGTGATTATGTTGCGCTTGTATTTTCGTATTCTTATATTTTTTACAAGCAAACGAAACGGCTCGACGCGCTTTAAACTTTTCCCAACGAATTAGTACCTTCCGCGGACCCTCGTAATTGATGGTAGCCATGAACTTCCGGACGTTCCGAGATTTCGTCGTGACAGAGCACGTATTTTCCACCCGGATCCTCGTCGTTTTTCCCTTCTTGCACCATCGCTGCACGTCGCGGCCGCTGAGCGTGGAGCTCCCCTGAGATGGCGAACACGCGCCACGAATTATTAAGGAGCCTTGCAATTAGCGGCTACTCTGCCAGTTAGTTAATCGTGGTATGCGGTGAGCGCGCCTAGGGACCGGATCTCTCAACTAGGAGAGAATATATAAGAGGACGTCTATTCGTCCGCCGAAATGCTCAGCTCCGCTAAAATACGACCGGGTAATCTACTATATTCGTGAATCCAAAATTAAATTATTTCTGTAAGAAGATTCTTAATTTTTATTCGACTTTTGGAGCGAAGTAAGAGAAACAAAATCTCGTTTTATTCCATTATTCTCTTTGATGCAAAAGAATCTGAACGGTTTTAATTAAATCTATAAATTACATCTTATGTGAGAAGGATTCTCTATTTGTTTAATTGTGTGTAATACTTGGCTTCACTTTCTCTATTTCTTATTATTTTATTTAACTGTATTCTGATTGTGCATTTTATATTATTAATAATTATATTTGCAACTTGTGTTATATCTCTCAACTCGAGAACTTCTAAAGCACTAAACTCTGTATTATCGCCCCCACATAATCTAAGTTTTTCTCTAATATCCCATCTTATATGTTAAAATGAATACATATCGATAAAATTTAATTTAATTAATCGTGTGATAAAATTTAATTTAATTAATCGTGTTGAGTACTAAATGAGCTATGAAAATATGAATCTGAATTTTTTAATTCTTAGACAATCGTACGTTTATGTCTTTCTTCTTTTATTTTTCGAAGAACTATCAATTCTCTCGACATTTTAGTAATCAATAAATTTCCTCGGGAAATTCTCTCTTTCCGGCAACAATTGAAATATGAGCGAGATAATCGCCTGTTAAAATTCATCTTCGCGCATCGATGGTGGATGAAGACGGTGCAATTCCCACGGCTCTAAACCCGATGACCGTTCGCACGGCCAAGTTTTCACCCACGAACGACATATCGTGACCATCGGGATCGTCTCCGTACCGTTTCATCCGGGGCATTCGCGCGCGCGCGCGCCATATAACTGCAGAATCTGAAATTTACGATTGGCCCGCCGTCCGTATAAACGCCGGCCCGGTAATCGTATTCATAAGTATGCCCATGGAGCTCTGGTGCGGATAGTTGGGAGAGCAGGAGGGGCAGGTGTTCTCGATCTCACGGCGGGTGTTGCCTCGTAGAAATGCGATGCGAGACCCGGAACATGCCTGGGTGGTGCGAGGGTGGAGATACGTCGTGTTGCATGGAGCGGGCAAGGATGCAAGACAACAAAACTACCAGAGAAAGAGAAAGGAAGAGTGAGAGAAGTGTAGGAAGGGAGAAGAGAGAGGGAGAGAGAGAGAGGACAACACAGCGGGGGATGATAGGAGTCGAGAGAAAGGACTTGTTGTATAACCCGAGAAATACAGGCTGCAGTACGCGGCATATACCTACAAAGGACGAAAACGGAGGGCCGACGGGTGGTCCTTGATTACCGCATAAATTAGCCTCTGTTTAGTTGCAAACGGACCGTCGCTACCGTTTGTTAGAAATACGAGCGAGCGAGAGAGAGCCTCTGAAGCATCGTGATGGGATACGAATTCGTGTACGCCAGAACGCGTGTTAGTTACATAATGAATCTTAGAGATAATTAGAAAAGCTGTTGTTGTCAAATCCTCATACGCTTTTTATCACCCATTTTTTTACCGATTTACCACCGATTTACCACCGATTACTGTGATAATGATCACATTTGAAATTTCTTTTTAATGAAACAATTTTAATTTATGTCATCATAGAATACAAATATTACAATCATCTCTTGATAAAGTTTGATTATTTTATCTTATTGAAATGACAGAATTTCAACTATGATTTATTGTTGTCAAAATTTTCTCCAAGAATATTAAAAAGATGTATAAGAAGAAAATACTATAATAGAATACAAACATAAAAGTAAGAATATAAATTAATTAGGAAAACACAATGATAAGGTGACAAATCAGTGGCATATGCTTTCCAACATTATACAAGATAATCGTATTACATATGCAGATTTGCTCTTAGTGCAATAACTAAGGATTGGGGAAAGATTACTCGACTTTATCGCGCGTTTCACACACGAGTATGCTCTTCTTCTGCAACTATCGTGTCGATCAGCGAGATACGTTCGAGCCGGAAACTTTTCCTGCGAAAACACAGTTAATGTAGAAGCCGCGAAAACAATTTCGCTTCTCTATTACGAAGGGACAGCAGGGCACGCTTGCCAAGTGGTCTCTCTATCATTGCTCTCGCGTATAATATATGCACGCGTGTGGTATACATACACACGGGGGGTGAAGTTCGATTGTACTAAACGTACAATCCGCGGACAATGCACCTGGCGGCCGGCCAATGCTACCAACAAACCTGGCCATTGTCCGCGGTACCTCCCGTGCGCCCTATATCAGATTCCTCGGTGTATAAGCGCGCTTCTGCCGGAAGAGCCCCGATCCTGAAATTTCATAGCGACCGAAGAGAGGGGGGGGGGAGAGGAGGCGAAGAGAGACGGGAGAATTGCGGAGCAAGCGATTTATTCGAATCGTTGGTTTATTCGAGCCTTCAAGCGGTGGCGATCGAAGTTTTCCGCCCACCTACGCCTCATCTTTGCCCTGATTCTCGACGATTTCGTACGTGGAGTTCCGGACACAAGATCCATTGTTCGTTTTAACGGCTTATTCTTCCACCGACCGTGGATATATTACGGCAAACTTGAAGAAAGCGTTATGGGCCGCGTAAGAGGCTGTCTAGAAGAATATATAGATGTATATACACGATGAATTCAGTTAAAAGAAAATATATCGTATGTTTTCGTGCTGCCTCGTACATAAGTGGCATATTACTTTGCAATTTGTACTCGCATGTTTTTCGTAAAAAAAAAAAAAGTATTTGTATAGGATAAAAAAATCAATAAATTTTATAATATATATTTTTTGTAAAAAATACATTTTTTATTATAAAAAGCAGAAGGGATTGCTAACTCACTAAATATTCTCAATAGAAATAAAATAATATGCCCGGATTTATTTGAGCAATGTGTTGTTGCAATGCATTGAACGTTATGATTGTAAAATGTAAATTTAAAACATTCTGTATCAACGCAATATTTGCAGCCGGTACATTTGCTGCGATAATATGCTGGTTTTCTGTCGTATAGAAAATTTTTATTCGCTATCGCACATAATAGCGCTATCTTTATCATCCGATGAGATATCTCCGAAGTCGATAATTACTTTATGTTAATCTTTCCATGGATTCCAATGGATGGAGGCAGAAAAAGAGAAGAGAAAAGTATACCAACAGACGCGTAGTTTTTTATGGAGCGCTACGCAACGGGTATTTGCGTGGTTAATGGCCTTTCACCGATCGTAACTTTATTCGGACGTTTTTGCAGCGAGCGCGCGCGCGTATATGGGAGTTGGAGGTTCGTTAATTAAAATTTCGTACACGTGAATGCGGCCAATCGAATTCCACCGATGAATAAGCGGCCGCGAAATTGAGCGGCGATCATGCCGCGCGCGGCATATTTACACGCTCGATATTCTGCCAACAAGGCTGTTGTTTTGCTTAACTTTATCAATGCCAATTGTTTATTTCGCGAAAGATGAAGAAATCTTTATCTGTATGTTCTATACAGTTGAACGAATATTTGGATGTCATTGGTAACATTTACGTTCTTCTCCCTCCCGCTAATGAGGTAATCATAATAAACGCAAATATGCACTTTGTAGCAAGCGTTTGTGGTGGTTTACGAGTTACCAGACATCTAAAGACGCGGCTTAAGCTCTGTGCACGTCAGTTTGATTGCAGAAGACTTTAGAGTAAGGGTTGAAACACTTGACTGTTTGACTTTACGAGTACTTTATCATCGTACAAATGCTTGTCGACTCATATCGCGAGAAAAAAGGAATAACACGAGAGGAAAAGCAAAGTAACATCGAGGATCTTTCCAATATTATCGGATTGAATTATTCACCAATTTTTTAAACGTCACGAATTTTGCTTGAATGCGTTCCATTGAAATTGCTCGTTAAACGCACAGCCTTTGATGATTTTGACGTTTTCAATTATCACTCTTTACACCCTTCTCCCTCCTACTACCCTCGTTCGATGCCAAATACGATCGTAGCTTGAAAATTAACGAGCTGTCATGAAAGAGTTCTTGAGTGAAGTTAGCACATGTGCCAGAGAGAGAGAGAGAGAGAGAGACAGAGAGAGAAAGGGAGAGAGTTAGCGTGTTAGCGTCACATAGACAAGCTCACCTTTCCACACGAGCGTGCATGATAGAAGCGCGTGCCGCAGGTGTCCGACTGGTCGAATCGATTGAAATCAGGACAGACAGGTAAATTAAGATTCGGCCGACGAACACTTACGCGTCTCGCGCCGATAATCGCCCTTCATAGTCTGCAAACGCGTAAATCGACGTCGATTAAGCGTGTGTTCCCTCTATCAACGAACTAATGTCCTCTTACTTTTTGAAAGCGGAAGGCAAGGGAACTTTGAACGCCGCATTTTTATGAAATATTTTCTTTCGCAACTAAGGTACTTGTATAAAATGTTGATTAAAAACGAAACAGAACAATTAAATTATGCTCTTTAGCGAAATTAATTCGCACGTACCTTTAATATTGACAAACAATTACCGAGTTATTTATTTTATTACGAATTAATCATTTCACTTTTGTTTCTTTTTATGAAATGCTAGAAGAGAAATATAAGCGATAATGATGTCGATATTGTAGGTAATTATAAATCCATGTTTTCTGCAATAACTCTTATCGCGGGAAATTGGCAGTAATGCGCGTAACAATTTTAAATTAAATAACTGCATGCGCTTTAGAACATTTTTTAAATGCAGTTCGTGTTGTGTGACGCGTTTTATTTTGATATTGCCAGCGAGAGTAATTTAATCTGAAAAAAAGATATATATACAACACTTTGGCGTTTCAACGGATATTTGTGGTGTTGGTGGTTTATTCATTCGCTTCTCCATTTCCAGAACATTTATTTACGTGAAAATATTCATTGGATTAAAAATTGATCTTAGTAAATCAAACGCTTTCATACTAATTGCAATGGAAAAAATAACTTTTTGAAATTGCTTCAATTGTATTTATATATTTAATCCGTGTACTTTTCCGTTGATTTTGAAACAAGATAGAAAAAAAATTCCATTTCCGAAGTTACATCCTACTATTAAATATTAACATAATATTTTAATTTATTTCTAATTTAAATATTTTTAACTGTGTAAACTATATAATTGCAGAAATATTTTGGGTATAGAAAAATTAATATAAATTACGTTTTTAATCTGAGTTGTATCGACAATATGTCATACAGCATTAAATTATCGATATGCTATCCTCTCTATCTGTTTATCGACAACACAGAAGATATACGAGGAAAAACTTAATTAGATGTATAAAAAAATAATTTAATTTGGGCTAACGTTTACTCCAATCATTAATTAACGTTCAATTAATCGGCCTTTCTCGCGTGTTCCACGCGATGTATTCCACGCGTAGGTGTTATATTCACGAAATATACATCCGATCGATACTACGAGATATGCCGTGCTCATCTATAATGCATCAGATCTCCTTGAAACAAGAAAATGCCCGCACCCATTGCCATCCACCATACTTTCCGTCGTTACACCTGGTCCACCATCATAATTCCGTGCTAAAAACTTCTTACAGCTTGTCTGCCACTCCGGCCACTCGACTCCGCCGTGCTCGAACATTCCTGAGTGCATGTTTTTCCGACGACAAACTTCCGAGACAATCTGCCGTTATATCTGTATCGTGCATTATATTGAGAAAGTAGAAAGTCGCGCGGGCCCTTCGGAGATACAGCTTTATCTCCCATCCCTTCGAATAGAGTTTGAAAGTAAGGCGCCGCGTCTAGGCGGGCGAGCCCGCGTCGTTGCAGCCGACGAATCTTAATTAACTAATTAATTAATTAATTTCGCACGCAGTTATCAGATAGAGTGCCGGCTCGCTCCTGGAAACTACGCAGACACCAGATATATCGGTTTAGTTTCTCGGCACAACTCGAACTCATCTCCACCATTACCTCTACACCTAACGAGGATTCGCGTTGTTGTTGTTGTTGCTGCAGGTCCTCCTCTTCCTCATCCTTTCGCAGGATTACGGAGGAAACTTGGGACCGCGCGAACAAAGCCATGTCATGACCACGTCATTGCTTTTATGTTAAAATAAAGTTCTTACTCTTCATTATGCTGAAGCTCCAAGCAGCTTCACGTCTCCGGTAGTGATCGATTAAGCGCACCAACAGATTACCTTAATCATTATCGTAATGCCTATAGTAAACGAAAATTGTGTCGGGTATTAAAATATATTTCTGTGCGTTATACATGAAAATGAACGAGATAAATAGTAAAATGTAAGAAAGATAATTAGAATAGTATTAGGAAAAATGTATGGTACATATTCTAATGATGAAATTACTTTTTTGTTTCAGGTAAGTTATTCCATCACCTTTGATAACCATCATTTGTGGGAGCTGTGTATGTAAGTCTTATTTCTAATAAGTTAATGAATAATAAAAATATTTAGCGAACAATATAATAATATATACAAATAAATATTATTATGCTCCGATTTATGGAAAAGCTATCGGAAATTGACTAACGTAGATTTTTACGGAAATTATAATTAATATGAACATTTATTTGTCAAAATATTTTTCCATTAACTTTACGCTCGGTAATATTTTTGCACAAGTTATTATTTCTGTTTCGACAATCAAATATTACCGCGATTCTTATACATTTCTCTGCTGAAATATCATTCTGATCAAGTTCTCGCATGTGATATTTTTTCGGAAAGACTTATGTATTTTGGCTTCGAAATATATGGTTCGGATGCATCATTTAGAGTTCAATTGTAAATTTTGTACATAGGATAATGAACTTTTACTAGACGTACATTGTCCGCTCGGTAACGCATTTTTCTTGCGACCTCGGAGCTGTTTTACGACCTTTATTTCGTACCGCGTTATACTTGCAACGGTGTTGAAAAACGGATTTCATCGTTGGTCGTCGCGGTGCTTATACACAGCCGGCTTTGCGGCGCGTTACGACTGCACAGGTTCTAAACCTCGAGCCTATAATCCGCGAAAGGTTAACGGTGAGCATAACGGCGTTACTATATCCTATCCGGTATGAACCGAAACACGCTTTAACCATCCATTAAATCGTCGCGTTCTTAATTCCCCAGATGATCAATTTTATGTATGTCAGATCCTTCATTTCTAATTATACCAGATGTTCCTCTTTATGATTTCATATAATACAAATTTCGTAATATTGTTACATTCTATAATTATTATTATCGTATATTACATATTAAAATAACTTTTTTAGATTACTTTGAAATTATATAAAATGGATGAAGTAATTTTGCAATCTATTTTATTCTCTCAGATATAAGGACACACAACAATTAAATTGATTCATATGCATTATTAATTTTATTTTAATACAGTTGAATGTGAAAGGTATCTTTCTTTATCATCAATCCCATTTTTTCATACAGCAAAGATATTCTCACATGATTTACAATACGTTTTATAATAGCTTCTAATATAAAATAAAATAGTAAAAAAACTTTACAATTTTTCCGAAAATAATTCTATTAATTTATGAGTCAGCGTGAAAAGTAATCACGCCTTTGCAAAATTGGTCATTTGGTTGATTAAATTCCAATAAAACTTTCAATTTCGAGCTGTTGGTTTGTATGCACGTTCGAATACGTTTAGGCTTCTGCATTTCTGTCTCCTGAATGCGTACGTATGCCAAGTGAGAGTTTTATTAAATTCCGATGGTGCGCCATGGAATGAGAGAAAATGCTTTGTACCAGCCGCGACCCGATGTCTGCTCTGCGGATGTCATAAAATAAAAAACGCTGCGTAAATGTCTTTGAAAGTATTGTACAAAGGAATCGATATGTGCCTTGAACGAAAGTCGACAAAAAACTTTACGTTTTATGATAAAAGAAAATCTGAAAGAAAACACGGATGAAGAAAGAGGGTGAAAAAAGTTGATATTCTTGATATTAATATTCTTGATGTATGCAGTGTAAAATGGATATTAACGTTTGAATTAAAAAATACTTAATATTTATTAACGAATGTTCACGCAGTATAATTAGGGAGATTAAGGGTGAAAATTGGCGCCGACAAAAGCGCTTTTCATACGACGATTTGTCTTCTCAGCGCTGAAACTTTCTTCATGGGTATTCAGAACGAAATAAAGCTGACGCGATTTCTTTTCCTTCCGCGGAAATAAGCATGAAGTCAGCCGGCGAAGGAAACGACCGTCCAGTAGTACTAACATTTTTCCCGGAGCATATCCACGCTTCGGGAGGGAAAGCTCTGTCGGAAGTGCGGGCCAGAAATACCGTAATCAAGAACGAACTCGGTCTCGGGCCGGGCGCAGCTATTTCCTCGGCGAAGAAGTAACGGTGCCACTTAGCCGGCTGGCTTTAATGTTTACGCGTCGGAACTTCGGGCGGGTCTCAACTTTTAAATGCCGTCTTCGTTAATGCTTCAACTAAAACGTTCATAACTTCTCGTCGCACCGCATACCGAATCGCGGGCCGTTCTCTTTCATCGCGATAAAGTCCGCCGAAAATATTCGCCCGCCTCGAAGACGCGCTTTAGATTTTGATTACGCCGGCGTGTCACGAGGGGAAAAACTTTTCAGAGAACTTCTTAAACAGCCATGTTATTTCCGGTCTTTCCGCTAGGCACGGTTTAGCGAGTAGGAATCAAGAAAAATTCTACTATCGATATAGCTATATATCGGAATGAATAAACCAATGAGCAACATTTTGAAAATAACGTTCTACCTAACGGTAGTAAATCTTTAAAAAATAGGTGTTAATGTTGCGAAACAGATACATATATACAGTAAAATTGGATATTACATTATAAATTGTGTTTATAATTAATGTATACGTATACACGTACAAATACAAAAATATTAGATATTTATTGAATAATATAAATTATTCAAATACTAAATATTTTATTACTTTGTACCTATACATTAAACCAAGATGATAAATTTGACTATATTAATTTGTTCGATCCAAACGATCATTATCTAAAAGCCATTACTATTTTTGGATATTATACAATTCTGCAATTAATTTATTAGAGAGAAAGTTAGTCTTGATTGGTACAATCTAATTTTATCCGTGAATATTTACATTTCCATCCTATTGGATATCTTAGCGTACTTAGAAATAAACGCCTATTCCGCTCTAATCCACTAAGTGTACACGAACGATTTATCATTCATGTCGTTTGGGGAACCTCGGCGCACCGATGAAACCGCTATCGAAACCTAGCTTAACCGCCTCGTGAGCGTATCCAGCGTTCGTAGATGCGTTTGATACGAAACTGTAAGAGCTTATCAGAAGCGTCTGAGTCGCGGTTAGTCGGTTTGCCGGCTACTAGCATATCAGCGGCGGCAACGAAAAGGAGAAGCAAATGACTATGAGCAAAGGATAAACCTTTCGGAATCTAATAGAGTTACCGTAGAGTGCGCTCGGATTACGTGAAAATACGTGAGGAATGACTACACAATAGGTAGGCGTTACACTGCACGCCCGACACACATGCACGTGATGGCGAACGGGGGAAAGGGCGCGTCGTCGAAAATGCACCGCACAGGGTACGCTCGTCGGCGAAGGTTTTATCGGCGGATTAGCATTGCTTTACATAGTCTCGAACGGGTTTGCATAGGTTGTGGAGGGAGGGAAGAACGGTGCGAACCAACGAGGCCACACAAACCGATTTCCTGCTCGAGCTGGGTCTTGTAATCTCACGCCGACAGGTCGGAAGAAAGGATAACGCGAAAGTACGCCGACAAGTAAAAGGCGATATGAGCTGTTTATCTTTGAGGATGACCATGTTTTAAGTTTAATAGTAAATTCAGAGAGCCATATCGAAGGATTTGAATCTTCCTTACGCTTAAATATGTAACTGAAAGTATACAGATAAAAAGTATAATTTTTGGAATGTAAATGTCGCAACAGGATTTTTAACTGGAATTCTCTTGATATACACATTTTATTACAAGCAGGAAATATTATAAAATAATTTTTAAAGAATTCAAACCACAAGAATTGTGAAATTATCCCTTATGTCATAAAATGTAATTAAACATCTACTTTTTTTAATTTAAAGAAAAAGATCTTTCCTTGACGAGCATTGCAACTAGAAGTTTTTATATGAAAAAAATTTGTTTAAATCTGATTTACCACATTTTCCAAGCAAATAGCTCATATACAACCGAAACGATTCTTTCTTGCTATATGAGAGACATGCTGTCTTCGAGGTATCTCGTTGAAGTACAACAACCCCGGGGCAATTTGTCTCTTTCGCGTAAACATAACGATGATTCATTTTGTCGCTGATGTGACGTTTACAGAAAAATCTTACAATCTCTCTGTATGACATGCGTGCCGTAAAAAGGATTATATTTGTACGGATAAAATTTGTACGGAATTTCGAGATGGATTAAATTGATATCTCTTAATATGAATAGATAATGTTTATCTAGTCTTTTTATTGTTATGATTGGACCAAGAGATGATCAATTTAAGGATAATTAGTATTTATACTTTCTGCAGGAACGTTAATTAATTTCAAATGTGTAACAACAAAATCTCGTTTCATCATATTTCTATAAATATCATTCTTTACCATACATGTTGATCGGCTCGAAGGAATAATGTCAATTTACTTAAGCCATTTCTCCTCGTCTTAAGACGTCTTTTCTTCTGTTACGGTAGAGTTTTCCTGGGACGCGATTTCCTCAAATATTCGCAGGGCACAAAGCCGCGCTCTCTTGTGCTTGGCGCGCTACTGGCGGAGCAATATATATCAGACATAATGGATATTAATTAGAGTGTATTTTAATAGAGGAACAATTAAGAAAGTGGGTCGTACGACCAGCGTAAGAAGGGGCAGGGCGAGAGAGTGGCAGCGACCGCGATTTACGTCGCGGGGGAAGAGAGATCGCACGCAAGAGTTTTACACTGTAGGTTCCATTATCTGTCTTCAGCGGCATAATAGAAGTCCCTCTAATTAGAATGTGCCGCGCGATGCTTTTGTCCTCGGCAAAAAGAAAGCTAAAGGGCCAAGAGGAAAAGGCGCAACCGGAAGGAACCGGAGAAGGAGAACACGCTCCTCTCGTGGCTCGAACAGCCGATTTATCTCTGTTCCATCTTTCTCTTGGCTTCCCTTTTTTCTCAAATCATAAAGTTCCCTCGACTTTCGCGCGGTGATTCTTCATCGGCGAGTGCCTGAAAAAAACCGCCCGCTCTCTGCCCGATTGTGCACCCCGCGAGACGAACTATTTTGAACATTTGTATTGAAGGTTTTGGCTCACAAGGTACACCGTTCCCACCCTCTATAATAAGATACACGGATGTAATATAACTCTCTTCTGTAAGAGGGAGTCTCCTATAAGAGGACATAAATCTGAAAGTTCCCGCGGTCCAGAAGCCACTTTCGTTCCACCCTACTAATTATGACGTGAGATTTATACCGTAGCTATTAAGACTTATCCGCACAAATAAGTATGACTTTACGCCGGGAATAAATTACTCGATTTATCTCGTTCGGCTTATTACGCGTGAAACAAGTTACGATGACTGCAAAATATCGTGCTACAAAGAACAAATTTTACATCGGATCCGCGATATTTCCTTATACATGAGCTTCTTTCGCAGTTGATAGAAACGCAAATGGAATATTTGATGGCATAAAGAGAACAAATTATTTTCTTACAGAAAATATAATTTTTCTAGAATTATATTGCGTATGTAAATAATTATCTGATAATTATCCATGAAGTAACGTACTATTTTTGCAAGGCTCATGTGTAATATTGATATGTATTATTAATGATAGTTTCAAAACTGCGTTTTATAAATTAAATATATTAATAAAATTACTAAATTTGTATTCTTTGTAATTATTAGTTATTATAATTGTTTTTTATTGAAAAATATATCAATTTAAAATATGCAGCTTTGAAAAATCATTAATGATTCACAATTATTGCGAAAAAAATCGTATCAATATATTTTCGAAATACTTTGAAAAATGGCCATGATACCGCCATATTTTGCGAGACCAATCGATACCATATTACTGCCTTTGGCAGCGCGGCTGCCGTCTTCAAGTTAAACATCTCCGTCGGGCGGGAAGTTTCCGCGCTTCGGCAGATAAAATCCTTTAAGAGATGTAGAAAAAGGTCGACGCGAACGAAGAGGCGCATGGCGGAAGAGAGCGAGGCTATGAGAGGATTTCACTTGAAGAAGAGAGTAGCGAGCGAGAAAACATTTGAATAGAAGCGTCCTGGATACTCGTTCCCTCGTACTTTCCGGTATCAACGAAGAGAGGCCGGATCGTCTGGTGGTGGGGCGAGGGGAGAGGTGGAGAAATTAAGGAGAAGGGGGAGGATTGAAACTTTAATTGCGTGTACTTCGAACCTACCGATCTGATCGATCCTATCGGCAATCGGGCGTTTACGGTCGCGATCCAAGCCGGTCAGGAGTCTCTTTAATCGATAAGATCTGACACCAAAAGAACGCGCGGAGATAGCTGAAAGAGACTGTAGACAGAGCCCGAAGCATTCGATCGGATTCAATGAAGAGCGAATAGACGGGCGGGAGGGGAGGGGAGGGGGGGAGACCAGGTGGATCGCGCGGTGGTGTCCGGGCGGGTTTGGAGCGGAATAGAAAGAACGGAGCCAGAATTATGCAGATACCGGATATCCGATGTAAGTAGTCGGGGTATTCTTCTCTGGGCCGGTCCTTTAGCCAATAGACATCTGGGATTTCCTGAATTGAATGTAAATTACCTTTTGCTCCGTTCGCGAAACGGATCTATCGTTAAGCTCCTGCAAATAAGGGGGCACCCACCGTCCTCTATCGCTTCCTCCTCCTGCTCCCCATAGTCTACTCTCCCTCCCCCCTTTTTTTCTCGTGGCAGTAAGAACGCGAATTGCTCGTCGGCGAAGTAAGGAAGGCAGTGGCCGCGTCGACAAAGAGAAAGAGATGGCGGGAAAGACCTACTTGGCGAGGGTAGAAAAACGGAGGAAAATCCCCGACCTCTGCGCCAGCAGTTTCCTTCGTCACGTCGAACGTGCCGACGACCTACCGGTGTAGGGTAGATGGGCGGCGGGTGGCGTACATTAATTTTCCTACGTTGCGGCAGCAGTAGAATCGAATTTGCGCGGCATTGTCCGGTAATCGGATTTACTTAATGCATGAAACGACGCGTGATTAAACGGCCGCGCGTGATACCCGCGGAGCTGCGCCGTAATGACCTGATCGTGCCTAATTGCAAGCGCAACAAGATGCGAAAATATTTTGGTACACTTGTGCGCGCCATGGAGATGCCAGGTATAAAATAAAAGTCCCACAGCTGTAGGAAGATAAGGCGATGGGGAATGCGCTTTAAGCAAAGTCGGTCCGATTTCCATTATTTCCTCTTGTTCACTTTATTATTCTTATTCTTTACTGCATTTTAGATGGAGCTTTCAGAAGCTTGACTTAATTAATAACAGAGATGTGAGAATAAAATGCTATTAAAAATGATAGGGTTCGATTGAAGTTTCATTATACAGAAGTCGCTCCGGGAGAATCAATCTTCAAATTCTTCTAGCCATCGTTTTATCGATGAATCAAAAATCCGAGAGACATTCTAGCGTTACATTGTTTGCGCCGTAGCCGATCGTTCACGTGTAACGTATGCAAATCGATCGATCATCGTTGCCGAGAAGAGCAGTCTCGCGCACGCTGCGCGTTTATGCACCAAGCAAATTAATTGGTCTACACCCTCCCGCTCCGACCGCTATCACTCGCATTTACATAAGCGCGCGCGCTCGAGTTCGCGTTCGCGTTTCCTGCGTCAATTTCGTTATTACTTGAGTGCCCGGCACGGCTCGTCCAACCCCCGCAATTTCACACCAGCCTTCGAGCCGAGCCGCCCTATCGAAAAGACCGGACCGTTTCAGACGAGGCGTTAGTAATGTGTGCGAGCGCGATGAAATGCAAACAGGCGCAATATTATTCATTGTTCGCCGGCTTTACACGTACCGGGCTTTGCCGGGCGCTCGGCAGGCTCGGAATGACGCCAGGGACGGATTCTATTTGCTTTACGACTGAAAAACGTCTACGTCGTAATTAATCAAATGCATTTGCCCGCGCTCGTATCTGCTTCTTTTTTCACATTTATGCCTCGTGCGAAATATCCGCGTTCCGCTGCCCGCTTGTGCAAACATCAAGTTCTGGATCACTCCCGCTCGCTTTTAGTCGATGCTACGTATTTGCAACATTTACGAAAGAGTATTGTGTACAGTTTTACAGCGTTCCTCGCCGGTTGTATTGACGTTTGCTTTCGCGTGTCATACGCATAACGAAACATCGCACACGTGTTTCAAAAAATATTAAAATATCCATTCTTTATGGTATTGTGATTTTAGGGAAGGGGGATGTGTATGTTTATCTTTAAATATTGTTTTCCCTACAACACATTTTTATTATCCAACGCATTGTTTTGCTAAATTGAGACTTTTTAAAACTTTTATCGTGACAAAATAGAAAGATTTAAACAAATTTGTACGATTGTAAATTTCATGGAAAAATTAAATGATTAAAACAAAGCAATAATTTATATCATAAGACAGAACATAAATAACATATAAATTGTTATTAGACATTTAACAAAATATAATGTTAATAAACAATATTAATAATAATGAATATAAACAAACGATAATGATAAGAAGATTCATAAAGTGAAACATAAAAGTGCAAAATATCGAATTTAGAAACTTTGCGATCCCGCTTGAGGCCTTGTTAAATTATTTGGGAACTCTGTCATAATTATGGAACAGCTCACCGCAGTTCTATAATAAGCTTGAATTTGCGTGTTACCGCGTTCAAAATGACGAATCACGTCTAGTTTTACGTCTAGTTTCTATAGCAAAATTTATCTTGTTTCTTCTCGTGACTTTTCGTTTGTTTTACGTTTCGCAATAATGCACGATAGCGGAGTATCGATGGTTCCTAGAAACTTAAATATTAAAGCAACGTGCTGATCGAATGCTATCGATACTCAAGGACCCACTACATAATTCCAAAAGGCAACAATTGAATCGCACCGTAATTATATAACCGTCCACCGTAGTCGAATGTGTAACGAGTACAAGTTCGCGTGTCACTGCGTCCGAAACGATTACTATTCTATGATTTCATTCATTATACAATAAATCATTGCCTCTATATTCAGGGGAATGCGCGATGGCGCATAAGTACAATAAATAATTAGCCAGTGAATTTGCTGAAAATTCACGGCCTATCTAACTTTATTATGGCTTCTGGCGAACGGCGAGTAGAAACACACTACATCAATCAAAAAGACATTCCTCCTCCAAACATACCCAACTGTGAATTATTTACTAAAGATATATTCTGTATCTTTTTCAATGCATACAATTTTATTTTTAAAAAAAGGATACTAGTATATATATCACGCACCTGCGCTTTGTGTAAATTATATTCACGAGGAGTAACTTCCTGGTTTACATTTTATGATTACATATCCTAGTTTTGTTGTTGCTGTATAAAAATTACCACTACTTTTTTTCAAGAAAAATACAATTTTTATTCATTATTACTCGAATACCTATTATTAACTTTTCCGGCACAAAATTGTATTTTAAAAAATAATGAGCGATTCAACCATGACAGTTCTTGAAAATTGTTATGATATAATACTTTGAAAATTTGTTGTTTTTTTTTCACAGTTATTTCATTAATGATTCTTTGTTTCTCTCTGGATTATAACTTCCATTGCAATACGGAAAGAAAATTATATTCGCTAGGTAACGCTAAGCGGAGTTGGCACAACCCAATGTTAATGGCTCGCGTTTTTCTTTTTCTAATAAAACTGTATCGTGTCTGCAAAACTTTTCCTCGAGCCAATTTTGCGTTCGCCCTTTGGCGACGTAGGTTCCTTTGTAACAAGTTGACTCGCGACAAGCGCGACGGTGGACAGGAAAATAGTCGAGCGGGCGAAAAAAACGCGAGAGCGAGAAAAGTGGTGAAGGAAGTGAGGTGCCCGCTACCTAAAGCTGCAATTCTAAATTAGCTTGGCTAGCGTAGCTTGTACGGCCAAGGGATTCTCGATAAACTTGCGTGCAAAAAGTGAATTCTCATCACTGACATCCTGTCATACTTCAACTGCATTTGGCTTATTCTTCTTAATTTTTTAATTGTTCTTTATCCATAATTTTTTCTCTCATTACCGTCAATAAAAACTTTGCCGATCAAAAGTAGAAAATACGCTCAATACATTTTAATATGTTTCTTTATGATATTTTATTGAATGTAACAAAACTGTCGTATCACATTATGAAATCAATTATTTAAAATATAAAGCGAGTTATTAAATAGATTATCAAATTTCGAAAACATAAAATCTTTCTCAAAAATATTCTATTTTAATATAAATAATATTTAACAAGTTAATTAATATTTAAATATCACTGACATAATATCTAAATGAGAGAAGAAAATATGCTCCAAGCTATCAATAATTTGTTTAACTTGTTTGGATATTCATATTGATTGGCTTGTTTTTATATAAATAACTAACTTAATTACAAAAGCGTATAACTTTAATGATGACGGATTCTTTTATGTCACATTATTTATATGTCGTTTTATTTACAAGTAATCTAATTAAAGAAACTGCTACAGTCTACCCATGGAAAACCGAGTTTTGAGGAGGGCACACGTCCACTCCAAACATGACGTTTCATTTTATGTAATGAAAACGCCCTATCCTTATTCCGCTTTCGAGCACTGCCGGGAACTTTTCCCGAAGAAGAAGTTAAGAAGTCAAGTGCGCCACGTAATACCTAAAAACTGAAGCGATGCAAGGAGGATGTCGTACCTACGTACGTCGAGACCCAGTTCGCCCATGAAGCGGAGAGCTGCACGTCAGTTAAAAACAAAAAAAAAATGAAAAGAAGACTGCGTACTTTGGTCGCCCGCTTCCGCCCTCTTGCTCTTTAAACCCTCGAAGTTTATTCCCGCACCGTTGCATGTTGAAGTACCGAACTGCAGAAATTGCTCGTAGCGAGATGAGGAGGCACAAGTTGTGCTAGGTAGATGGTGTCAATATGTTTTAGCTATTCACGCGAGAATATTAATTATACCTTCTAAATATTCCTTAGCAACTTATTATATAACTATTAATTAATCTCTCCCTGTGTCTGCAGGGTGTCTTCCTTGCAGAACGATTTTATGTAAATAACTCTCATCCTCGATTGAATAATTTGCATTATTTCAAATACCTTAAAGTACGTCTTGTATAATGTATATGCCGTGGAAAAATTTACATGTACCTTTTATGCAGATTATAGTACATTGTTGCCCTTTGCCTCTTTCATAGCTCGTGAATTAAATTCCTTCGTTCTTTCTTCTTTACTTTATTTGAATTCTCGCATTTTTCCCAGCTTCTTTTAGTCATGGAATGTAAACGTGCTCATTTCTAACAGAATTTAAAGTCAATACATAATTATTTATAACGATCGCATTTTTATCCTCGGTTTTGGAACGTTGTAAGATATTACGTCCGAGAATAATAATAACAAAAAATTGTCAAGGGAACAAAAAAATTGTAATTTCAATGACGGTCGCATTGTGACAGATATCTCTCGGTCTGTCATCAACAATACTTTTTGACAGAGACGGAATAAGGTATTGAAGAGATATATGCCTACGGCGTCAAAGCTAAAGTTATATTCGGAATGAAATATGACACAGACGGTCGACAGTGCCGGTGGAGAGAGATTATGTGTCCGTAGAAAAACTGACTCTCCTCCACCGGTAAATAAGATCCTCCGCGTTCTGCCACTTGCTCTTCAGTCCTTGAATCCAATCCCCGGGCCCTCCTTTCGCGCCTCCATCTCCGCCAAGGAACGAACCAGAGAGACGTTGCTTACTTCGCGAAGGTGGAAGCGCTTTTTTTGTGCCTCTTAAGCTCGGGCTACACTTTTCTCGCCTCGGTGCTCCGAACGGAATATCAGTTTACGCGCGGAACGCTTCTCAACGCTTCTTCTTCTCCCAGCTTCCACCTTTGTAGTAGAATATGGCCGCCCACTCGTGCCGATCTTTTAAAGATTCTTCCACCATGTTCGTGCAACGCACGAGGGCATATCCGATATCGTTGCCAATAAAAAAGTGCGAGTGTTTCAGTTGCACTTTTACGCGCTCGTCGCTCTAAATTACGCATGAGAGGGACGGTGCTTATGGTAGTTTGACACTATAAAAGTATCGATAGTTTGTTCCCAACATTAATTATTTTCAAATTCTTTATTAAGGTCACAACAAATTTTGTTTTTCTCAGATTTTAATTATTCAATTTGATATCCCGTCAGGCATTTCGATCGAAATCATGTGGTACATGCAATAATATTTTTAATGTTATATCTATCATAAGGAAAATTTGTGAAATTTATTAATTGATAAATTGCGTTTTACGAGAAAAATTTTTCTAACAATCTGATGAAATATAAAAAAATGTACTTTTTACAACCATTCTAAATCTGTACTGCAATCTGTACTGTAATACTGCAAATTTTATTATGGTTTTATATCATTTTTTATTGCTCCAGTGTTCGCAATTTAGCTTTTATATCTGCGCGTAAAATTCTTAATCGAAAAGAAAAGATATTTCTTGGATATCACAAGTATTACTGTGATTGTGAATGGATAATAGTATAAATCATGTTTAATTGTAAATTTGCTAATCAATTGAAAAATATTCACAAAGATTAAAAATTTTATACTTAACATAACATTTGATATAAAAAAATGCTCTACAACGATTATAATAGTTTTCTGTCTTTTGAATACGAGTTTTATTTAAAAATAATTGTCTAATCGTAAATTTATGTTTTTATAAAAAAATAAATTATATTACATATAACGAAATATGTAAAATATGACGGTAAAATTACAAAGATCAATAATTAAGAACAAATACTCTCTTTAGTAATACAAAGTCTCTAATATTATATTCCAATGTTTTTTTCTACGTTTTATTTTATATTTTTTCGCGATACTTAGAAAATAGAAGCAAAGATTCGGGCACCCTGTATAATATTGGAAAGATATTTACGACACCGATGAATTTCTCTTCAAGAACGCTATTCGGGACATCTTCGTTTATGTTTACATACACGATCTACCTGGCAAGAGATAACAATATCGCGCTACGACCTTAGTTCGCGGACGTATCCAAACTAGTCCGCAGTTGAACTCGTGCTGTGGGCCAGTATACGCAGACATTTCAAACGACTTGTGCTCCGATCCTCATCACGTCTGTCCTTTGTACATTTTCATCGATCTCCCAAGCATCTCGTTCGATAGTCTTGAGTTCCATTTCCGAAGTTCGGGTAACTCCAAGTGTTTGTGTGTACTGGGCGATTTATACCGTACCAGTATATATAGTGTATTCTCTTGGTAAGTAGGCGAAAATTTGTAAACTTCCATATTCGCGAACGTTCGGTTTGTTGAGATTATAGAATTTTCTTAATGCGATTTTCTTGTACGTTCGGTATTAATTCTTAATACTTTTTCTATTATTGTGTAGTGTTGGAAAATTTGATTCCAAAGATAAAAATATCTCCTTCTTCTCGAAATATAATATCTATCTAAAAATGATAATTATGCAAACTAAATCTAATACGTAAAATTGAGTTGTTATAAAAAATTTCTTATCATGTAGTTATATAATACTAGTCACAAACTAATAATTTTTTTACAATTGAAATATTCTTTCTAAAAAGTTATTAGCAATAGAAATCGAAAGTTTGCTAAAGGAATTAACTTTAGATTATTTATGTTAATCTTTGAACTTATTTTTTTGTATAATTTAAATCGATTTTATTTAATATTTTATTAAAATCGTTAACCAAGAGAAGAAAGAAATTTGTGCCATACGATTGAGTCGTTTGAAGTACATTAATATTCGAATAACGAAGTTTTGTTAATACAACGTATTGCTTTAATTATTGATCGTGAGGGTCCTTTGCGTCAGACCGTGATCTCCGTCGATATCGCGTCGAGTGCGTCCATTCAAGTTAATTAAACGTAACAGGACACTCTTCGTCTCCGATGAGGTTCACCAGTTAATAAAATTTGAATTTCAAATTCCGCCGTCGCGAGTTGGCGGTGAAACGAGCAGCGTCGAACGGCAGCGGTTATCGGTGCCGCTGACATTAAATGTTTGGAGATTTTTTTTTGTTATATCGATTGCAGCACACATTGTGTAACTTGAGAAGAAACGATCAATGTTCGAGCCCTGCGTGCGGACGTCGAGCGTACCATTGAATGCGACAGACACGGAAATTATGCTCGATTATAAGTTATTCACTGGGACAATGCAGTCACTGGATCAAAATAACAACAATAACAATATGCCGCAGCAACCAGATCGGTAAGAGAGATCACTCATATTTTTGAATATATGACCGGATGAAAATGATCATAAGAGCAGTATGCAACGGATGCATTGATGAGAAGACGCTGTACGCTTCAATCTTTATTCGATTTGATTATGCAACTGAATTAGAATACCATAACAATATCTACAGAAAAATAAAAGAAAATTGCTATTTTAAGTATTAATTCTCCAATTTTTCTTTACTTTAATCTTAATTCAAACTATATTTTTTTCTAATGATTCAATATAGTTTATAGACCATTTTTATTATTTTTTTACTTTGATATTGTTTAATTACGATATAATCATGGCCGAATTTAAGAATTGAAATAAATGATTAAAACAGTCAATTTCGCGTAAAAGAGAGAGAAAGAGAAAAGAAATAGAGTTCTTTATTTTCTTCTAGAAAAAGAATACATTGTTTGACAAAAAATGGGGTGCTGGTAGAACATATCAGTGTAAATTGTGTCTTATATGCAAGATAAAATACGTCTTTTAAGTTATTCTTATAAATTATATTTTGGAAATTAATCTTTAATTGCTTAAATAAATGAATAATAATAAATACAGATTAATTTAAAACAAAATTAATTAAAATTAATATAATGCTTTTAATTAATGTATTTAAAAGTTTCTCAGAGAATATATTTTTTTTCTTTTATAAGAGGTACATTTTATTAGAAATTAACTATGGGATAAAAGACTTAATGCAAAACTGCATCAATAAACGAGATAATTAATAATTAATAACGAAGACAGTCTCGCTTAAGTTTCTTGCTCTTACCGAGTTCGTTTGAGAGAATCGATTATAAAGGCAACTTTCACGCTCAGCTTTTTTTCCTTGCGCTCAGCTCTTTTTAATTGGTTGCCCGTCTAGCATCGTGGCCCTTTAGCCAATTAGTACATTACAAAAAATGCTACGGTATCTTTCTATCGAAATTTTTTCAATGCAAATTTTTAATCGACTTGCTTTTCCCATTTGCATATATATTGTGGTAATATTTGAACAAAAATGTATCCTGTGTCTGTGTATATATATATTTTTATCGTTTCTTTTTTATATATTTGTTATTAATTAAATAAAAATATTACACAAAACATTACTAAAAATAAACGCTTTTGTGATCTAGATTAAAAGCGTTTCCGTTTTTTTTTTACGTTTAACTTGTTTTAAAAAAAACTTTAATTTTCATTTTATATACAGTATAAATGAAAGACCTTATTAAAAGCAATACAAATGAAACTGACAACACTTTAATTAACTAATTTATATAAATTTAATAAATTTCTAAATTAATTTGCAAAAAGCGTGATTTGTTTTGTCCATGAAATGTATTAATTTAATTTTTAATACTCTATGCATTTTAGATATTGTACTATTCTCTTATATCCGTTTTTCTTGTAGCGATCTGTGTCAGAATTCAATAGCTTTTATGACAGGTATTTTGATCCATGGCATAGATCTCTCCTTGAAAAGCTGTGAGCAAGAAATATGCGTATAACGTCGGTTGTCGTTAAGTGTTTCGTCCTTTCTTGTACACTTCTGTGAAGGAGAAGTCGTGAGCAAGAGTCGTTAAAGAGTTTCGCACCATCAAGTTTTGGTCGACTTTCGTTGTCTCTCTCTATTCCGTCATTCTCCGTTCTCGTCTCTTTTCTTCTCCAAAGCTCGCTTACATTAACAAAGTTGCGACGGTAGCAGACATTAACTTGCAAGGCTGCAGGCACCTATCAATTTGATTATTTTCCAGTTAACACTACGAGATGTTGTTCAAAAGACAGTAGAGAGTATAAATGAGGTAAAATAAAATATAGATAGCATCCAAACAGAAATGTGACGAAGAACTTTTTCATAAATTATTAATAATCGTGATCGTAAAAAGTTTCTTTCTTGGATGTAAAAATTACCTAAATTAAACAAAAGTGTCGATCATACCCATACACACATTTTGACTTTTTTTTTCATTGTACATATTAGATTTTAATTTCTTGTTAACTCAAATTTCAACTATGATAAACTATTGAAGATTTTAAAATTTTTGCTCTTTGCTCGCAAGTTTTTAATGTTCCTTAATTTTTATATTTTTCTTAAAGATTAAAAACTCTAAAAGTTGCTAACAAAAATTACACGAAAATGTCTCGTAAATTGCGTTGTGTCCCATATAGCTATTGATTATCAGTATCTATTCAGCCGTCTAATGTCCGATAATTATCTGATATCCGAACACGACATATGCCATTATGTGTGTCGCAAATTTTATTTTCTCATAATTAGCCCAGAGCGTCGACAATGCCTCTACTTGAGACACAAGCGTTCGCGCATTTAATCGGTTAATTATCAAGAACGCGTGATTCTCTCTCCCTCCCATCCCCTTCCTCTCTTCATTTCTCTCCCCCTCCTCTCTTTCTCTCTTATGCCACGTTAACGAAGTTGTCGTCACCGCGATGAACTCGAGGGCAGACCCACAATATCAGTTTGGTTATCTCCTGTTTAACGCCATTGTGTCGCAGCGGGTAAAGGGTGATAACGAATCAGCGCCTATGCGCCGGTGAGGGTTTGAGGGTAGTGAAGTCGGTGGAGGATCGTTCCGGGGACAGTGGGATCGGTATAGAGAGGGGAAAAACGGGACAATAGTGCTTGGGGCACTGTGAAGATCCAGTAATTGAATTACACTCCGATAACCGCTTATCGCGAGCGTTCTCCCCCCGCGAGTTTGCAGCGGCAAAATAACTTTCGCTTATTGCGCGGCTCGATCGCCCATCCGTTTCTCGCAGGGCTGTATCGACGAAATTTGCAATGTTGCATTTTCCTTGAAAATATCAATGAAATAGAACCGTAATTAAATCTGTAGAAAGTTTTTTTTATATGATATGTGAAATGTGATATAATAATGTAAATTAATATTCTAAATTCGGCGATAAGCTCACTACGCAATGCTATGACATGTAATTGTTTTGCATATTCTTACATAATTAAATAAATTAATTTAAAAGCCACTTAAGTATCAGTTAAAAGAATCATATTAGTATTATTAGTAAGTTTAATATTTTAAAATTGCATTTTATAAGCCGATTATGTGAAATTAAAAGTTTAAGGTATTAATAAAAATTTCAAGAATCTTATACTCTTTCTGTTTCTTTATTATGATATTAATATTATCGTAAAAAATGAACTGCTATCTCAATCTTTAAAATAAATAATGACTTCATAATGAAATAAATTTTTAAAGCAAAGACTGAGACATGAGACAGCCATGACTTTCTTTCCGGTTTTCCTCTTCTCTTCTCCGCTCTTCTTTTTTCTTCATCGGGCCGATCCACTGGGTGGATGGCTCGCAAAATAATTAGTTCGCTTACGAATCCCTCCGGTATATTGGCAGACAGAGGGAGGAAATTAAATTCGTGCCCCTCGTATAATCCACGCTCGTGCCGAATCGACTCGTTCCTTTGATTCCTTTGATTCGGCCGCTCTTCCACGATTAATTATCGGCGATAAACGCACGGCCGCGTACTATAACGGTACGGTGTCTTTTGCAACATACGACCGCGTCCTCGCGCGCGGAATGTCTAATGAAGCTTTTTGCATCGCTATCTCCCATTCCGATGATGAAATCGTAGAAAGGAATTGCGAAATGGAATTATCAAAAGCTTATGCTTCTAGGTAATGAAAATCTGCTATCGTGTCCATGAGTAATTTTCCGATAACGTGTATTTTCCGTACGTCTTTGTAATTCTCCGTAATAAATTAAAATGGTTTGTCTAATATGTTATAAAAAATTTATAAATGTAATGAGATGAAATATAAAACTTGCATTAAGTTCATAATAAATTACGAATAATTATGGATTTCTTATTAACGCTTATTTTAAAAGTTCGTATGTAATCGATATTATCGATATTCATTTACTTAAATTAAGTTATTAAAAAATTCTTTTTATATTTTTTCTCATAGGAAAAAATCAGTTTTAAATAGAAAAAAATTTTATTTAGCGAACATATAAGATAAACTTTTTATCAGCCAGAATATTTTAATTGGCATTTATAAAAGATTATTAATATATACATATAATCCTATTTAATATAAGTAAATTTAAATTGTTTTTAAGTCGTTGCTCTTTTTATTTTATATATAGAATTTAACATATTTATGCGTATCAAGATATTTAATATGAAAATGTAAGGACAAATATTTACAACAAACATTTGTTGACCAACAATTAATTTCATATTTGTTTAAATGTACATATATAAAATTACGTCTCTTTTAATTCTATAAAAACGTGCCATTTAAATATCTGGCGCAATTAAGCAACAGCTAGAAGGAACAGAAGGGCAACGTGAGGATATGAATGTCCGACTAATCCCGCGTGGATGAAGTCGGTGGTTATATCCGTCGACTTCAGCCTTCGACGATAATGCGATGCTTAAATTGTCGCCGAGTTATATACTCAGCAAGGAACATTTTGCAACTAACCAAGCTCGAAACACTAACCGCGTGGCAAATTCACCCTAAGCGTCGCGCATACATTTTAGGGTAGTCGAGAGAGCCGAGAGGGGTTAGCGAAACGGCTGATTCGGGAATAATTTCCAGCTATCTCGAATGCGCACGCCAGCAACGGCGTTCCTTAATTCGAGACATTTTTCGTTTTGTTTGATTGCGCGCGGCGTATCAATTACGGGATAATTACTCCGACGGCATCAGACCGTACCTAACACTAATTGGATGCCCACGCGTTGCGAAAATATTCAAGCAACCGCTGGAATTGATTCTCTGTGCTCGCATTACAGAATCGGAACTATTAATATCTCGATGATAGGATGAAATAGCAGAAAGGTTGTATTGAGCATGAAATATCCTGCGTATGAAAACAATCATGCGAGAAAGGGTTTGAAGGAAATAAATGTAATCTGTAACTATATAATAGATATTTAACATTTATTAAATAAATTTTATATTATATATAAATCTTAATTATTACTTTTTGACGGAAACATCTTTAAAAAATTTGAAATCAATATTTTTTTATTATAAAATACTTGGATATATTATTTAATATTGGCAAATATAAAATATATTGAAAATATAAATCAGTAAAATAAAAATTATACATTTTAATGCGACAATTAAAAATTTTGCTTGTTTAATTTTTATAACATTTAAATAAATATTTAAAGCAATTTGTTCCATGTAGCATGTAGCGTAACAAAAGGCTGATATTTTTATGCACATTTCTAAAATTATTCACATAACGATGTTATAATCAGAGACAGCGTAATCAACTCTGCGCACGGAAACGAATTCTCGAATATGATCGCCAAACTTTCTTGTCGACGGGGATTAAGACGCTCTAAGATGCCTTAATGGCCATCAAAGTCCGTCGCGAGGAAGCGAACGACATCGTCATACCGAAGTACCGGCAGAACGACGAGCTTTCTTAATTAGGGAAACGGAAACGCGAGGAAGGGTGTCTTACAGTGGTTAGATGAGACGGGAACAGCTCAAAGAGAATTCCCTATGTAAGCTGTCTCCGTCTTGCGTCAGATTTATCTCTTTGGAATAGTCGAACTGTGTTTCTTAGTGGGTCACCGCAGTTTATTATCAACTAGATGTGTACATGTGTGTATGTGCACGTGTGCAACGGTAGTTTTCAAATATAGGGTGAACCGTTGATTTGGACGATTTAAAAAATGTGAGGAAATTAAAAGATTTTTATTTATAAAATTTTTTTATTCGTGGATAAAATTTATTTTACATTAAAGCATTTGGTTTAAATCATTCACACTTTGAAATGATATAGTTTGTACCTGTCATACTATTTTATTATTATTATTGCTTTTGAATCTTAAAACTTAACTTATTTCAGGAAATGGGATAGTTAAGTTTGCCGTTGACTTTTACATCCGTAATCTGTTCTACTGATTAATCCGATAAATA
Organism: Tetramorium bicarinatum; assembly: GCA_928718305.1. Classification (NCBI taxonomy): domain Eukaryota; kingdom Metazoa; phylum Arthropoda; class Insecta; order Hymenoptera; family Formicidae; genus Tetramorium; species Tetramorium bicarinatum. The sequence goes on along the minus strand of OV788324.1, from coordinate 6,112,353 downwards.
TCAAATTATTATTATGAAAAATATCCCGTGGTTCGCAAGTTCGAAGTTAGTCAATTTAATTAACCAAGAGCAGCGGAGTCGGCAACTGACCGTAGAGACAGATCGAACAGCGATGCGCAAATTTGAGCTCAACAGAAATTCTGCTCCAATTACTGATCGGTAATTGGATGCCGCTAGCCATATCGCGTCTGCGAGCTACTTCCCTGCGATTATCGAATCTTCGACCAGTATGTGATGGAATTGAGAATCGCAGCATTATCTTTTTTATGTGAAATAAAAACTCGCGATAGAAATTGTGTCTTTATCTTACAATTAGTCAGTATTGTCTATATCGATGTAAGTAAAATCAATAATGTTTGATAACAGCTGAAATTGATTACTTGAGAATGATTAGTAAAAGAACAACAACATGTCTGATAATAACAAGGATAGCAATTACATTTCTTTTTTTAGACATATTGAAATATAACAGATAAAACAAGATTGTATTAGATTAAGTTGAAACGCAATTTGAAAATAAACTGAGATTTTAATCTGATAACTTATAAATAATATCGCAAGATGAGATAATCTCATCAATATTGAATTACTTCAATTATAAATTCTTTCTAACGCTTGATTTTAAATCGTATTTTCGTTCATTATTTACTCAGTTATTACAATAAGATATCGCATTTTACTTTAAACCACAATTGTCTCGTTCGACCTTTGCTTATTCAGCCTCAAAGGCGAAAAGGCAGCTCGTTAGGATATGTTAAATTGTACTACCGTAAATAATAAGAAATCCATGTTTATTCATCAGCAACTTTGTCAGCAAGCGAAGCTTAAACAACCGTTCGATACTCAAGTGTACCGCATAATGCACTCTTCCCTTCGTTTAGATCTCTTTATCTTCTTGCTTTCTATCTCTTTCATCTTTTTGCTTTGCAATTAGATCACCGATGAGCTTCACACAGAAACCGTAGATTTCTCTTCTCGTACCTACGCAATTAACGGAACTTTCGAGGTAGATTATTTGCAAGCTTTAATTTACCGGGTTCGAGATTTGACGGAGGGACGGTAACGGACGTGATGGTGGGATAGGGAGAATAGAAAGATGACTTATATATGTCTCATGAAAGCATCGACCGTGACGAAATTATTTTGCGAGAAAATATTCCCTTTACATGCCCGACGTGGCGAGACGCGCGAAACGAATTAGACATATCCACGTGGCGTGGCGTCCGACGTGGGGCGCAACAGGGGTCGGGGCTACAGACAGAGCCGAGTATCTCTTCTCATTGGAGTGTTGTTTGCAAGAGCATACCACGTACATGTCCTTCCAACCGCTCACAGAGCTTTTCCTTGTTTTTCGGTGTCAGAGCGGCTGCCACTCCCGAGAACGAAGGCATCGCGCTGGCATGTATGAGAAGGTTGAAGCGCGCGCGAGCTTATATGACGCTAAAGCTGCCGCGGCACACAAGCGTGTAGCCGTATGTGCAGGCATAAATGTAGATACAACGAGTAATTGTACATATGTAGATGTGGGAAGAAAGTTTCAGTGAAAATGTTGTAGAAGACGACGGCGGGAGGAGTGGGGGGAGTTACATATATGACGTGGGGATGGTTGCTACAGAAATGTATAATTGTAGTGGTATGTTCATTGTAGAGACGTAAAGCTTATTTTCTCTAGTAGATATAGAGGACTTGAGGTATGAGATAGTACGAGATAGTACGAGCCATGATAGGACGTGAAGATATTGCTATAGATATGAATAGATAGTTGCAAGTGTAGACGTGATAAGTACAGATGTGTGTGTGTGTGTGTGTGTGTGTGTGTGTGCATATGCGATAGTAACTTCTGATATATACGTGAGGGTGTACACATAAGTTTGTAGATGTTAGGGTGGTTGAGGCGAGAATGGACGCGGTCCACAGAGTAGAGGTCGAAAAACTTTTGTATGCAGCAGTCGTATCAGCGGACACTACACGTGACTGGCCTAACTGCTCGAGGGTTTGAAACGTGTGCGATCACCCGTGTCGTGTTCCCGTCCGCTACTAGGACGGTGAAAATCGATAAGCGTTTTCGATTTTTGACGTTCCGCGAGCAGGTCAATGCTCTTCGTGATCCGCTCGGAAGATTAGTCTTCTCGTGATACCCGCCCGAACTTATTCCATCAACATTCGCCCAAGTCGTCGGGATGGTAGTTTCGTCGACGTTTTTAAACTGGTAACTAGATGATCAAATTTCTCGCGTGTCGAAATGTACAGTTGTGTAATGACGGCTTGGATCGTGTTATTCGGATGATTGCTAAGGGCAAGTAATTAAGTGATTTTAAAGCGTGTTAAAGTAGTATTTTATATAGTATGGAAGTCATTACAACAAACGGATATATTTTTAATAGTCTTACGATTATGTGTAAATAATAACGAATGCAAAATTCTAAATTAGATTTCTGTTTCTTTAACATATTTGAAATATATATTTTATAGATTGAAAGTATCGCTAATTTATATTTCTTTATAAGTAATCTGTTATTTGAAAATTATTAATATATTGTTATTCTGTAAAAAATTATTAATTAAACTAAGCTAAATTTATCAAATACAGAAAAAAGAGAGAGAGATGGATGATTCAAATATACATTTGCATGGAAGAATCGTAAAGTTTTACTGTATCACGTAACAGTTTATATAGTATTTTTTTTTATTAACGCAAGACGCCTCTGTAAACTGAAAACAATTATGCAAATTCAACCCTTTTACCTTCTGAGTCTCCGACCCGCTGTCACATTCACCCTTGTCACCGATGAGACGCTTTAGAATAGAGTAGAATGTGCTCGCATCGCGGGCGTGAAGGGCTGCCCGACCGTGCAAAAGAGGGGTGTCGCGACAGGTATAAAAAAATGACCGCGCCGCTCAAAAGAGAGAGCCCAGCTGTCATTTTCACCGGAGCGCCGCGCAACAACCGTGAAACGGCGAAATTTTCGAAATTCGACCTCTCGCCGATTATTTCTCACCCTTCGTCTCGCTGTGACGCTTCCAGAGTTTTTCTCCCAAAGAGAGAGAGAGAGGGTTCGGGGAACGGGGAGGCCTTCGCGGCCATTCTCGGTTAATTTCCTGCGGCTAATGAAAGAACATACGCGTCCCACGTCGAAACGTACGCAGTCGTCCGTCCAGCGTGGTTGAATAACCCCCGGATTAAGTAACTTTGACAATATCGAGGACGAAGGGACGCACTTAGCCTCGAGCGATTTTTCTTAATTATTGGACGAGATGCACGCAGAAGAATTTCAATAGCTCTTATGTATTCTACACTCAATCAATATATTTGAGAAACTTGATCTAATTTGTTTCAGAAACACGCAATATCTTCGGAGCTGTGATAGATTAATAACGAATTTATATATAAATAGTTTTTTATACAAATTTTAAATAAATAATTTTTAAGTAATTGGTTAACTTATAAAAATCGTAAAGAGCAAAAAGATTTAAAGAGTAAAAATGAAATTTTGGACAAATATATAATAACATAAGGATGCTATTATGTTGACACTATTAAAAAATCATTTTAATTAATAAAACATATCTACTCCATCATTTTTGGATAGATTCTGTAACATTTCCAATCTCGAATATGCAAAGTCTTTTGCACGAAATAAGATCGGGGTATCTGATGAATATTATAAACTGTACATATGTTGCACGATTTTCACAGCTGCGCAAGATATTACATGCTTCAAGTTTTCGATGAAGTTCGAAGATAGTTAAGGACCGGGGACATCGAACCCTCTAATATCGGTGTACATAGCCGCAAGCGATACGAATCTCGATGTAACGGGTAACGAAATCGCGTTTCCGCGCTGACGAGCCAAAATAAACTCGGAAATTATCTTCTCTTACGGAGCAATTCAGTAGAATCTTTAATGAAGCGACCGAAAAAAGAGCTATTATAAGTAATTATGAACTTTACAGCAACCATGTCCAAGTGAATTTATGAGTTAAAAAAATATTAATTTTTAAAAATTGAATTAACAACGAAAAGTAAATATATTGTTTTACATTTTTGTTGATTGTTTAAACGTTGTTAAAACGCATATTGCAATGACATAATTGACTTATTTTTATTTTAATAAAAATTGTGAACATTCTTTTTTTACATTAAACAATTTAATGGATAAAAGCGCAATAAAAGTATCAAATTAAACGTATATTTATTTAGTTTTATAATGGTTGACACTAAATTTTGAAAGTTAAAATCAGATAAAAAAATCAAATGGGTTATACGTCTATTGTATTCGATGGATTAGACAAATCTTATCATGATGAATCGTTTGCTCATAATCAGCTGTTTTCGATCTTTGCTATAATGCATTCAAGACTCTGTATCTTTAATCTTCAATTACTCACAAAGTCTGCGAAGTGGAATAGCGTTCACGGTCCTTCCTCGGCTCGGCATTGTCTACTTGTCGCGAATGCGAGTGCCGGCTCTCGCCCGTAAATGAGAAGTACACATTCACATACATACACACATGTTGCGCATACATGCTCGCAGTTCTAAGAAATTGCGATAGGTACGAGTGCATCCGCGCGCGCGGTTCTTGTGTGAGTCAAAGGGAAAAATGGCTGGGCGAGCAAGAATGGCGACTCACGGGGAGAAAGAAGGGAAGAAAAATAAGGGATCGAGACCGAAGAACCGTACGACCTCTCGACGGTGAGAAAAATTTGCGAAATGCAGGCGTCAGCCAGTCCTTTTGTGTGCGACGCGTTCTCGCGTCCATTCATTTTCGCGGAGTTGACGAAAGCGCGTCGTCGTCGTCGTCGTCGTCGTCGTCATTCTCCCTGTTCTTTAACGGGAAGCAAACTCATCTTCTTCGTTACATGAAGCTCTTTTATTAATGGTCCGAGCGGGCGGTGGCACTTTCAATGACCGTCCGGTCGATTAATCGGAATTCGATATCGCACGTGCATACGATCGAAGTTACGATGCACGGTGTCTGCATCTGCATTCATTTCGACTTGTAAAGTTAACGACCCACTTTCGGATTCATCAACTTTATCTGGCCGAAAATTTGCAGGGCAAGCACGTATATTTCATGCGCATAGAACTGGTAAAGAATCGTCGTTTTATTGCTGATATTTTTGACTTTAGAATACAGTGTAACATCTATTAACATTGATCAGAATAGTATCAATATTACTCATGCTGTGGGTTAATCAATATTCCACATCGTGGCAATTTCTGCTTGAATTTGAGTTAATAATAAGCATTAAGTATCACGCGAGACATAGATTGCATAAACGCGACTGCAAATTATCGGATTGCTAAATGCACACAGGATGTTATTAATAATATGAACTTATAATTGTACTTTTGCAGAAGAATTTTATTGAACTTAGTCAATAGAAATTAAAAAATTTGGATTATTACGTTTAAATTGTTAAATTTAATATTTATTTCAAAAGTAAAATTTATTATCGGCTTTTGATCAGAAAATTATATTATTATTATCTTTAGATGTAATATAATTTTGTTATCACAAATATATTTTTAATATATTTTTATTCTATAAAGAAATAATATATTTATTACGCTTACTTTAAAAAAATAAACTAATTAATATTCTCCATTGTTGGAATATATTTTACGGCAACTCCGCGGATCGTAAAAATATTCCGCTTATAAAGTACTTAACGGGACCTTTTCCTTCGCGAGAGCCGTTTGCCGTGCTTCCGATGAGCCCTCGCGGTTATTAAATTCATTTCTCGGCTTGATTAACGCGGCTCCCGGCAAAAACGGCTAAAATATCGGGACGTTGTATAAAAACGGAGCTCGCGTGGTACTCGCGCGAGTTGCACTTAATCCTCTTACCCCGTCGGGCAGTTACGGCGGGGCTGGCGTAGCCGGTACGCGTAGCTAGCTCGTGCTATATTACGGACTTACACCGTTAAATTGATGGCCGCAGTAGCCAACCACCGCCATAACCGGTGGCCCAAAACCCCTATGTTCGGAATTTACATTGAACAAGTCGAAGAGAGGCTGGGTAACCGCCCTCGAGTTCCTCGAGGTAGCCGGATTGTTTCGTGCGCAGCTCGCGAACTGCGTATTTTTATTACCGAGTTTCATTTTATTATTAATTCGAAATCCTTGCGCTTCTTGCACGTGTGAAATATTGGTAAAAGCTAGCGTATGCTCCGCTCGATAATTAGTTGACCGGTTCTCTACAAGCATTCCAGCGTTCCTGATGTATGAATTTACACGTAGGCCCTGTTAATTGACACATTTGGTTAATTAATATCCATGGAGATATATTATGCATATAATTCTGACCGAATTTGCTGTACCTCTGACAGAGCCTTATTGACTGTTGCATCACAATTTATGCAAAATTTTCCTTTTCTACATCTCTTTACATCATTTTACTTTATACCGCTAAAATTTAATTTGAATAGATATTTCAATGCAGCGTATATTTTGCATCTTTATAATAAATTAAAGAACAATTCAGAAAAAGAATGCCGTATCTATACAACAAAAAACCAGATTTATTGATTTTTGTATTTATCTGATTTTTAAAAAATTGGTTATAATAAGCTGCTCTTATAATGATTTAATTTTTAAAATTAATGAAATATTTATAAAATTAAGAAAAAATATTAAAAGAAATATACATCTTTATAATTTCTTTATCTAGTCTCTATTAAATTAATATTATTATAAGAGTACCCTTTATGGTCTATTAAAAAAATCAGATAATTACAAGAGGGGTCTTAATTTTTATTAATTACTAATATTCTATAAATTAAGTATTTTAATGAAGTATTTTTAGAAAAGAAAATACACAAGTTCTAGAATATTGACGATAAAAAGAGCTCATCACGTCGGAAGCGTTGCGCAAAATAGCGCGTTCGTCAAATCATTGTCGAATTACCTTCGTTTATCATCTCGGTCGCAGTACGGTCGACAATACCAGTAAGAAAAATGTGTGTACGTGCGTGCGTGCGTGTACTTAAGCGCGGGAACGCCGCAGGCGGCGAAGCAATTTCCTGTTACGACCGATCGAGGATAGTCGTCAATGCTGTATAGGGTGTCCAATATCTAACTTGCTAACTTTTATCTACAACTTGTGTTCAATGTGAAATCATATTTCTTTAATAAAACTTAATGTAATAAAAACCTCATCTTCATCCACAGAATTACACGCAGTTGCGAATAAATTAAAGTTACATCTTAGCTTAATAAATGGATAGATATTTTCTTATCTTCTTCAATTAATTTCTAATGTCTTACTTTAATAAAATTTTAATTTACGCTTGATTTATCAAGATCTTTAATGTTAAAGTTCAGTTGAAAAATTCGGAAATAGATTGACATTCTTTTTAAACTAAGAAAAGATTCCCAAACTTAATCAAAGCATTTAAGAGAGACCGAGAATGTCACGAGACAGATATGGGACACCCTGTGTAACACATTACATACATACGTGCGCGCGGTGCACGTGTAGGAATCTCGAGCCCCAGGGGTGAAATAGTGGCTGGCAGTAAGCAGCACCGTTCAACCTGCCAGCAGATAAAATTCACCGGGCAGCGATACATCTTCGACAATTACCACGGCAACGAAGAGAATCCGGCAAGTTTCCTCATAAATCCGCGATATTTTTACGCGCGAAACTTTCCGCGACCTATAATATCTGTAAGAGCCCCCGTGAAAGCGCAGGACCCTCTCGCCGATTTACGACCCACCCCCGAGCCACCCTCCAGCGTATCCTCTAGTCGGCCCATCCTTGCGGTTTCCTCTGGAACTTATCCAGGTGGTCAAGCTTCCAAAAGGTTTAGTAAACTGTCTCTCGGGGATAGTTAACGGCTAACTAGCAAAATTGTCTTAATTAGAAAGTTTTTATCCCGCCGGCTTTTCTCCGGATTTATTTTGAACGCGATTAACATTCGGAGATTACGCTATTTCATGCGATTTAAGAAATACGAAATACTTTAGGAAGTTCACTTTCTTGAATATTTAATTGTTCCTCTAACATTAAAAACATATAATAATATTTCTTTAGGTTCATTTTATATAAAAATTCGTTGTATATGTATATAAAAAACGCAAATAATCAGACACTAAATTTTTCAACTTATTCCAACATTTTACGGCGTATAACTGAAAAATTATCATTTACTGAAATTTTCACCTTTGCCTAATTTTTTTCGTGGGATTCTGGAATTTCTCTTCATCGACTGTCGGATCTCAGACTGTAACGGCCTATCGCTCTTCATCGCGCTGCTTTTTCGGGAAAGGAGCGCGGGAGATAACCAGCTTCGTGGATAACGCGCGAGTAGACCGCAATCATTAAAATTCACGAGTAAAACGAAAGTTGGCTGAGTCTGAAGCGGCTTAGCTCCTCGCGCTGCCCGTTTTTAGCGTCAGTTTCTAGCGCGGGATAAGGGAGCGAAGCGGATCGGCTCGAGGCTACGGAACGGTGTGAAAGCGGACCGGCGAGGGGATCGAAGCGGATGGGGGCTGGTTTCGCCCGAGGCGGGTAGAGAGCGAGGTGGATGTATCGTGATTTACGAACAAACTTGCTGAGCACTACGAGCCGTCGGGCGTCTGTTCGATATCAATTTCCTATACACTTCCCCGCCTCGTTCCTGGCCGCTCCCTTCCTTGTTTCCGCGACCGGCATCAATAGGACAGGTGTAGGAAAAAGAGTGCCAAAGTCCTTCTTCCTACCTTAACCGGCCTTTTTGTGTCGTTTGTAGCGACACATTTGCGGAAAAAGCATCGACTCGATAGTGTTCTCACTAAATTGGCCTGAAAACTAGCAAGGCGATACATTTATATGTATTACGCATAGAAATAAATTATCCATTTTTCATAATTTTATATATTCTTCTTCTATCTTGAATTATAAGTTTTGTTTTAAATTTAGAAATGCAATTTTGGAATATACTGAAATAGATGATAGATGATTGCAAATCTATGTTACAAAAACTATTTAATAACTATTTAACTAAAAATAACTATTTAATTGTTACACCATAAATATATTAATATTTTTATTGATTAATGATGTTACTAGTTAATAACCGAATCAACTTAATTTTTTAGTTATACAAATTATTTTATTATAAATATATAGTTTTTCGTATTTTTACATTCTTATTAAAATACAATGAGATATTTAATAGTACGAATATTAATCACATACATTTATCATTGTAATTTAAAGCACAGCTTTTTTTCTTCTCCTCTTTTCTCTCTTTCTCTTTTAAATCTATTCTTTATATTTGACTGACAGATTTAAGATTAGATTCATATCAAAGGGTAGGATATAAACGAAACAAATAATTTTATATGCGACTGTCTTTTCTGCAATTGCCTCTAAATATTCCAAACAAAAACGACAATGCTTTTATCTCTCTAGAATATAAAATGGTAGCGACATGATGGAAATTTTGCAACGGTCGTTCGTTGACCGTGACTCAAACAAATTCAAGTTACTTAAACCGTGCTTGTGATGAGGAGGGACAAAGTATAGACAACCTCCGGGGAAAACCGATGTTCCTGTTGCCCGTTTGATGAACGGAACTCCTATTAAATCGGGTCGGGACTACCGGGGCTTCAGGAAATTACATAAAATTGAAAGGACGTTGCGTCTTGTCGTACTCGCCATCTATCCGGAGAACCACGTCGACGGGCAATCGCGAATAAAAAGAGGGAGCTGACGAGATCTCCTCCGATCGAGCCATCTTGCAATGACTTGAATCACTTAATGATACCGTTGAGAATCGAATTCCTTTGGCGGATACGTGACCGACCGACCGATGGCCGACGCGACGCCACGAATACGCGGCATCGCCGTATCATGATGACGCGATGGAATCCCGTTGATGATTAGCACGTGGCCCCGAACGCGCGTGTATACGTATGGCGCGCGAATGCCCGTGGCTTTAATTAAGGAAACGCGGCGCACCGATTGAAATCAGTGGTACGCTAGTATTAATCTGAAATCGAGTAACGCGAGCAACTGAGAAGTGCGTCCGACGGTCTAAACGGTCGAACATCGAGCACTTATCGTCGATTTTTATCGATACGAATCTAGGAAAATTATCGAGCGATATGATTACCCAATCGTTTGCTTGTTCATAATTGTTTTCTGCGTTTATTAATACCGTTTTAACTCTGCTTGAATAAATAACAGTACGGTAAACTATTTATTTTCTGTATGAGTTACTCAGCACAGAAAATTGGGGATTCTCTGTAATAAATCCTCTGTATTTTTCCTTCTTTAACTTCTAACAATTAAAATTGATCGTATCGCTGTAGCTTAAAAGCACAGAATAAAAAAGCTAATTCAAAAAGGAGATAATAGCTCTTACTGGGTCACGGATTAAAGCTTCGCGTTCAGGAGTAATCTTGAAAAATGGCTTGCTATTAAATATTCCATTTTTAATTTAACATTCTTAGCCTTGTATAACGTAACAATTTTATTCCTGTGTTTGTGTATTGTTTTATGATTCTCAAAAATATAACCTGAAAGGTTATAAATACTGCAAAGTAAGATTAAAAAGGTAAAATAAATCAATTGGTCTTTACTGGTATTGACAGATTATATATCTATCAAGTTACTTTGATACATATTCAGAAGTACTAAGAATAGGAAAGGCTCTTTTATGTTTTGTTTTTATGAACAGTTATTATCTTCACAAATTATTGAATGAAAATCCTTCAGAGATAGAAGACGGACGTGCTGTCCTTACACATCATAAAAGGCTAGTTTTCTTTAGCTTTTGACTGATTTTAACCGTTATTTTTTTTTTTACTCAGGCGATTTTATTACGAGGTGATTGGTAGAGCTGCGCTCTATATTGTTATTTTGGAGAAGATTCAACGACGTTAAGTCTATACAAATATTACCGTGGGATTACATACCGCGAAATTTTAATTATGAACGATAGTTATTCCTATTAATGACAATGGACAGCAATAATCCCAACGAACGATTGTAGCGTCGTGTTAGCGGCCGATTACCGTCGCCGGCGATATAGTTCGAGTCGGTAGATAAACTCGGCTGGAATATCAACGGGGGCCAGCTTATTTGTATGTAAATGTCGAGCTACTGGCAGCTCGCGTCCTGCCGTCAGGCAGACGCACGACAGTAGCATCCCGAAGGGCGCTTTTCAGCGGATTCTCGCTCGACTTCGTTTAACGCAATCGTCTGAGTTTATTGTCATTATCGCCCCTCTCGCTCGGCGCCAATTATCACGCTAACGATTATTACGGTAGATCCGGTCTAGATACGGCCTTTATAATCGGACGTCCGAGAATAGCGTCTTCGGTAGCGTTGCAGTATTCTCGTAGCACGTAAAAGGATTTTTCGGGCGTACGTATTCAACTTGGACAAACATAAGCCGCAGCTAATTGGAAGTCGCTGGTAATCGACTTATATCCACGGAAGAACTCCCGGCGAGCGTGAGAATTGATTATGGAAATTTAATGAACTTATGAAACAATAATATTTTCGCCGCGTCCTCGGAAAAATGTCAATTTGAAGTTACCTCGTGTTTGTTTCAATGAGTATATTAACGTATATTTGAAAATATGTATTTGTATATTATAATAATTTGATGATAAGCGTTATTACGTTATGTAATAATAGTTTTAATCAAATTTTAATAAGTTAATATTACATCAAATATATTTGTAAAATTAAACAGAAATTCGTTATAATAATTATATCAACTCTAATAAATTAAATTAATTAAAAAAGAAATGAAAATGCAAGGAATTATTTAATAGATGTAGAACGCATATAGGAATTTTTAAAGAATTTAAAAATAACGCAAAATTATTTGATTATTGATTAGACAGAGCGGTGTCTATTATAAATTTATATATATTACTTAACAATGAATTTCTTAGAAAAGTAGTAAAATCTTTTAGTAATATTTTTTGATAATTAATTTAGAAGTATCACAAATCTCGTAATTTATGTTTTTTATATCTTTCACAATATAAGATGATAATTACTCCACATTGCAAACGATATAAGATTTTCGTAAATCAAATATAAAAAAATAAATGCAAATATGCGTTCTCCCGTGTGATATTTTGCTGTCGCGTCACGGTCGATCCTGAATCTGAATTCCTCTCACGAACAGGTCGGAATTCGCGCAGCCCGGGGCATCAAGGCGAATTGTGAAAGTTTCGTGCTACGTTAACTTCATCATGAAGAGTAAGAAATACCAATTTCCAATCTGTGTTTAACTTTTCAACTATCCTCCGCGACTGTACGCAGCGAATGTTTCGCGGTGGCGAGAGGAGCGGTGATAGCACAGCGGGAATGGCGGCGGAATCTACGAAGAGAACCGCAGAGAATCCGTTTCCTATAAAACTTGCAAGGACGCAAACGTCGTATTCTTTTCCCCATCGCGAAGCTGCCGCTTGTCTCGGACGTGGGCAAGGTTGAGCAATCACCTAATGCAGTGAACTCTTACACAGGTCACTCTATGTGCTGCCACCCTTCTCGAGATGGCGTAGTGATTTCGGTTGCAATGATTCATCACGTGAACTCTCGCCGAACCGTGGCACATTCTCCTCGTCATTCTTTCTAGCAAATTGACCACAGCGCATATATTGTTGATTCACTATCACCTCAAATCCTTATGCAATATTAATTTTTTTTTACAAATGTTAATAAGCATATTAACAGTTTATTAAACATTGCGATTAATATTGTAAAATTAAACAAATTATTTATATTACGCAAATTGAAAAAGAAGTAAAAAGTAATGATAAAAATCTAAAGTATTAATTAATGAAGCGATAATAAAACGAGTCAATTTGTCTTTTCCATAATTTTCATTGTTGCTACAGTCCTACATCTATTTCGTGCATAAATTTATTGCAAATGTATATTTAAATAATTATTATTAAAAACTAGTATGAGGTGATAATGTCAGTTATTATACAATATATGTTATCATGTATTATCATGTTAGTTTTTATGAGAAATTCGCGAAATATTTAAATTGTGGAGTCTGTGTAAAAAATCCAATATAAATTGCATGGTTTTTTAAACTTGAATACATATGCTAATTTTACAATATAATTTCTAAATGCATTTACCGTAAATTTAAATAAATATATGTATGTATATAATATAATTTGAGAATTTTGAAGAAGCTATATCTCTAGAAGCATATGTATTACGTTATGAAAAATCGTTTTCCATGTAATATAAGTAGTAAAACTCGCAAGTACAAAACGTCATTACCTAAGTTAGGTAGTTTTTATCGCTTAGCTTGCCAGAAAGATGCGGTGGGCACGCAACTTTCCCACGTGATTCGGCGCAGTATCATTAAGACAAGTGCTAGTATAGTTCCTTATTATATCTTTATAGCTGTTCACGTGTCTTACGGGATCGCAGTTGTTATTCTCAACGGTAGTTACCTCGCACCGTGTAAAGCACTCTCGCTCTCTTGTTAGGCGAGTTTAAAGTACCGCAGCGTGTAAGGGGAGGAAGCCCGGATCAGGTTGCGGTATTTTGCAAGGACGCAACAAGCTCTTTGCTCTTCTTGGTCCCATGCTGGTTCACCGATAAAATATTTTGCCTTCGCGATCTCACGTGGAAATTAAAAACAGGAATTTTCTTTATTACCTCCTAATAACTAAAATTCTTCAAGACATCATTTAGTTTAATTCTCTAAACTGTTATAGAAAGTATAATCTTTCTAAATTAAAAAGTTGAACATGAGAGTGAATATTTCGCGCTATGGGGATTGGATGGGAAAACTCGCGAGCGGGTGCATAAAATGGTTGTAGCTTTCGCGGCAAAGTGAATGTCCACGGCCGGTCTGTCCGATATTTATGTAGTGCCATGGCATGCCATGTTTATGGTTTTTTCGCGAACCGTGGCAGGATGCAAAGAACGTCATAAAACAGAGACGTTACCGGAGAATGAACGGTCTATGGCTACCTGAGCGCATAAATTCAACCATGTGACGCGCGCGAATGTATTTTTTCTCGTTGAATGACAGACTCGAAAGCACACTGCGTGATAATCAAAAAAGACTGAAGAAAAGCTGCTTCTAAGAAGTACAGCAATGATTTAATAATAGTTTTATAGTGTATATTTATATCGATACGATCCTATTCGCAGAAGCTTGCAAAATAATGCGTTGTAATACACGAATTGATGTTTATTGTCAAATGCAAACCGTAAATCCCTAATAAAACCAAATTCTCTGTAATTTTCGATTTCACTCTTTAATGTATTGCCTTCGACAAGAATAAAATTCCATTAGAGCTACAATTGTAAAAGATGTAAACTAAAACTGTGGCAATATAAATTCGCAAACGTGATCAATTGATCGCTTTCAAAGTAATGACATTACCAATACACGATCAAATAATTCTTTTACAAACGAGGAGAGAGAATAATGGGGTAGCTCCGAAATGCACAAATTGGGGTGCGTTTTGTACGCGTGAACGTAAGAGCTATAATTCCATTTCTACCCTAGCAACGACAAATTCGAGAGCGTTTTATGTGTCAGCCGAAGAAACGTAGATGGATGTAGTAGATAAGATACAATTGGGAAATAGTCTCTATTCATGCTATATTATTAAATCAAACGCTTAAAATAGACTCATTTTTCTTCAGCATTTCCATTGTATTTAGGAATGGTCCAATTCAGAAAGTGAGAAATATTTTTGAAAATGTCACAATAACATGGTATTGCAATATCAGATGAAACGCTTACTATTCTCTACGGGGTACGGATAATCTCAATGAGATTTCGTTTTCTCATCTTAGAAAAAGTTTACTTGTTTCGTAGCGAACGGAGTAGAGTTAAAGGCGACACGTTCATCGAACTTAAAGACTTTTTGAGAGAAATGGGGCAAGTTCTCTCGATGCAGCCTAGATCGCGGATAAAGATACACACCTACTCGTAATACGAGCACTATAGCTTTGCTTTCATCAGTTAAAAGTTTTTACGCTTTTCAGAGAATAGGACACATTGGTAGCTTGTATGTTTCTTTTCTCAAATAAGTTCTCTATAGAACAATAAACACAAATTTATGTGAATAAAAATATTTTTTATTTTTCCTTTTTTTATCTTTTTGTATAGAAAGTTCTTATTATAAATATTATTAATTATTAGAAATAATAATTAGACTTAATATGATTTTAATAAAGAAAAAATATATATTCTTTTTACATGTAATAGAAATTGTATTTTTGCGTTATATAAATAAGCTAAATTATCCGCTATGCGGAAATAATATTATTTATTAGTCAAAAACTGTGACAGAATGGTTTGGAGAAAATGCAGGCCCTTGCATTTTGCAGTTCAGCTTCGTTTCATAGGTTTCTGTAACCTGCCTAAATGGCATTTTTGCTCCGTTGGGAAATCAGGAATTCGATGAAGCGTGTCCGTATGTCGCCGTTAATTCCATTTGCAGCTATTTGCTTGACTTTCCTCCGGCATCGACGATCGCGGGGTTGCGTCCAATATGATGCTAGCTCTCACTTTTCGCATTTTGTGTGTTTATCGTCCCCGGTTTGCTTGCCTCTAATAATTTGATATGTTTGAGGATGGAGTTAAATTAAAGAATTCTTAAAATCGCGAATTTTACAATAATTTTTAGGTTTTTACAATGCAGATATACTTTCTAAATTTTATATTTTTTTAAAGTTTTGTTTAATGAAATTCTTTCTCTTTCTTTTTACGATATTTGTCTTCTAAATGATTTATAAATTTCAGTTTACATCAAGTTTCTAATGCTTTAAAATAATTTCTTTTTCACGTTTTCCAATTTCCTTTTATTATCGTTACATTCTATCCGAATAATTCAAGTAAATATCCACGCCTTAATCTTATCGGAGATAGAAAATCCTCTTGTGAATCTATTGACATATCGGTCCAAGAAAATTGTTAGCCGAGTTAAACGATCTGAACTGTCGCGATCTCGCGTTTCAAGATTTTTAAATCGTCTCGCTATATTGTTTGATTATTGAAAAATTGTAATTTCTTGATTAATAATGATGGAATTTCACAATTTTATTATTTTATGATTACAGAATTTTGATTACGTTACATTACTAAGTCTTATTATTTTTTTATCCATCAATATTATACTTTTTGAGGTAGAAAGTAGTATTATTACATTTATAAGTGATAGTGATATAATTGTCAAAAAGGATAGGGGTAAACAATTACTTTGATCGAGATTCAGGTCATAGAGAATCCAAGGCAACGACCGGCATCGCTGCACCGATTCATTGAATCGAAATGACATTCAAAGCCGTGGAAAAATTTTATTTTTCCGTCCGTTATTCTCCCTGTAAATTGAGCGGCTCCTTGTGCAAATTCATTCTTTTGATAAATGCAGTGGAGACCTCGGCCGACGATAGTGCACCTCGAGAATTCCATTTTCCAGGAGCTCGATAGACGGCGATAACCAAATCCCGCGTAACCGGGAAATGGTGATGTTTTCCGATACAAAATATAGTATTTCTATCTCTCTTCCCCCGCCCCATTCGCTTGCTACCTACGAGTTGTCTCCGGTTCGCAACGGAGTCCAGCCAAGGAAGGGGACGGACGATGTAGCGCGCGCAGACGATTAATTATGTCGCCGGCTGTAACTAATCCCGCGAGACAATGCAGTTGAGTCGCATCTTTGCGTCTTTGATAACAATGCGCATTGAATTCGATACCCAAGGCGACTACCCTCCGCCCCTATTCGGCAACCGGCTGGCGAACAATACCATACCACCCGCAGGTCACGAGGCTCTCACCATTGCGGAATTTCCTCGATTTCCTTGTTTTGTCGAGCTTTACCACAAGAGTAATGCGATCGCGAGTTCTTCCGCAGTGTAACGTTACATCGCAGAGTTACATCGTTGGAAGTACGGCACTCTAAGTGTCTTGCGCGAAATTTGCGTGGAAGCAACATTAGCAGTATCAAGACACTTTTTGCAAATTCATACAGTCTCAAAAAAATTTGTTTGCTATAAATTTATTATTAATAAATCATCCCCATAATCTATATTTATTACTAGATTTCAATAAGTAAAGTAATTTTGCTCAATTTCTTCAACTTACACACTGTTTAATATTAAAGGATTAAATTTAAATTGATTTCTTAAATTAAACAAAATTTAGTAAAATTTTGTTATTTTTAAGTATCGCGTGTAACAGAATTATTATTTTAACACAAAATAATGTAGTTGTATAGTTATATATTTAACAGGAGCAGTGGCAATCTAAGAAATGATTAAAAGTGATTCAAATTGAGTATAATTTGATAATATTGACAATACGAATTTAACAGTGTAGAAAGAAAGGAAGAGATAGACAGATAAATAAGTTTGTTATTATTAGTTTTAAAAAATGAGAGAAAAAATTATGATACTTATTAAAATATAATTCACAAATATAAAAAAATTCTCTTATTCCTATACTTTATCTAAGATATAACCAGAAAACAAAATAAAACATAAAAAACTAAAAATAGTTTTGAAGAACTGAAAGAAAATTTAATAAAACTTTCTAATAAAGTTTCTTTCTTATTAAAAGTATTAACAATGCTTACCAACGACTACAATCTTCTTGAATTCATTGATGTTGTAAATTCTACAAATAGTAAAAGTAATGTAATTAACATCTAATTAAACAGAGGTATGCCATCTTTGATCTGACTGGTTCATTGTAATCTAATAATATTTGTGTAAATTATTATTATACTTATTTCTATTTGAGTTACTTAACTATCGATTATTTGTCGATCTTGAAACACAGTTATTCGTTGGAGCAGTAAATTCAACATACTTTAAATCGATTTAACTTTTGATAATCCTTTAAATCCTAATAAAATCGTAATATAATCCTATAATAAAACTTCACACAAATATTATTAGACTACAAAGAACCAGTCAGACCGAAGATGGCATATCCTTATGTACTTCTTAAAATCTTATATCGGTCAACTTTGAACTTTACTCTTATTAAGTAATATATTTATTGCGTATGTTTCTTCACTATGTCGTAATTTCTCAATGTTTTGGCCCCGTCTTGTCGCCTCGTGAATAAGACCGATTCATTAAGTCCACCCACGAGAATGGACGTCGGAAAGTTCAACGAAGGACGCGCATTCATTCGGTAATCCGGCGTATGTACCGGCATACCAGCGTACGCCGCGTTATTACCTCGGCTACGAGGCGTGAGTCTTGCGAGATTGAACGCATAAAGCTAATTAACCGGCGATACAACGCCGGGTAATCTGCCGGCAGCACTCGCGCAAGAGATACGCGTTCACCTATGTATACAGGGTGTCTTGGAAATATCGCTTTTTCCTTTATATATTCTCCAACCAATTTAAAATTGTGTGTTTTTTTTTAGGAACAATTTAATTGAGCTCTATTTTTAAGATTATTCAATTTTCAATGATAACTAGTTTTACGAAGATGGCAAATATCAATTTTGTTTTGTTTTATTATGACTAAAAATATCTTCGTTGTATTGTAATAATATCTTTAAAACAATGTGGTTAAATTAATTTTAACTTGAAAGTGTGATTTTATATAACAAATATAAAGTAATATTTATTAATATGTCTCTATTATGTTATATATCATGTTAATTTTAATTTAGATAAAATCCACTTAAAAGAATTATAACTAAAGGATAAAATTATTTATAAATGAAGTTGATTAATTTTCTTCACTTTAGTTTAGTTTTAGTAATTAACGAATTACATACATCTTTTTCTTTCTTTGACTTTTTTCTTTTCTCTCCTGTCTCCTCATTTGCAAGTGATATGAATATAACATCTATATTTTTCTTTTATATATATATATATATATGTGTGTATATATATATATATATATATATATATATATATATATAATAAAAAATAAATTTTTATTGAGCAAAGAAATTGTGGATGAAAAACTCAACAATTAATTCTTGCTTATATATATGATGCTTCATATATATGATGAGAAAAAACGGAATATACGGGACAAGAAAAATAATAAGATAGAAAGCGATCACCGAGAGCAACTGAATTTTGCAACCGGACCAGCGCCAATATTTAACTTGATTTTCAAAACTATCGGAGATCACTTAAAGCGCAGCATAATGGATAATATATGAAAAACGGAGATGGAGTTCGATGTAACGAGGGCAAGTGGCAACAGCGGTCATAAATCTCGCCTCTCACGATTGCAAAGTGCTGGGTATCGACTTTCCTGTTACCTCTGTTATTAATAGATGGCTAGTTTTTAAATTATGTCAAATAGCTTTTTATCAAATTTTCTGTCCAATAATTTTTATAAATATCTAAAATAAATATCAAAATAGTATGACAGATTTATTCGTTTTCATTGTTGTTTTAAATTTGATGAGTAAAGTCAATTTCGTATTTTTAGATTTCACTTTTATTAACATCTTTGAAATTTACATATAAAATCTCTTATTTGGCTAGAATTTTAGTATAAATTGATGGAAATCTTGCTTTCTGCTGCAAATAGTTCTAGTTTCTGATATCAGAATTTCACCAATTATAACATGAATATCTGAAAATGATGTACCAAGTTTGTAGAAGTCTTCTATACATATAAAATCAAATATATGTTTCGTAGGAATTTAATGATATATTTCGTGCAATTTAGCGCGCACGATAAATCATTATTACTATCGAGTATCGGAAAAGCAGAGCTGCATTTTCGATATCGACTGATATTTATATGCCACTTAAATACTAGGAATACCTAAACCGCAATTTTGCACCAGCTAGTTCCATGAACTTCGTGCCCTTTTCGACTACAGAGTCAAAAATAAACGTATTGCTCCGTTAAAATTGTGAATGCAGCGTATATGCATGCTAAGTATAAATTACGTCGGTGTTTGGGTTTAGAATATAGATATATGAAACAGTCGCGTGTGCAGTTTCAACGATCTCACGTCGAGATAATAAGAGCAAGAGCAGAATGAATCGCAAAAGGAGAGGAATTAAAACCAACTAAATAATGCCCATCCAACTTATTCGCAGGCGCAAAAATTATTTCTTTTATTCTTCGTATATGGCGATACATACACACGAATTAATGAGTGATAATATAAATATGCATAATAAAAAAATATATATACAGAAAGAGAGAGAGAATTTTAGCATTCTTTTTCTCATACATCAGAATATTAAATAATTAAGACTTTGATAAAGTAATTATAAGTCAGGTGAATGAAAAATTTATTTATTTAAACATTAATTGATATAAAATATTGAAAAAAATGCTACATACAAATTTAAATATTGAAATGTTTACATATATTGAACATCAAAATATTGAAATATAATTTTAGCCTTGTATTGGCAGAACTGCATTATTATTTTTCTGTATGTACAATTCCGTGTATACAAATTTTAACAATGTTTCATGAGCATTGAGCATTATGTAGTATCTTTATACATAATACTGCACTCAAATTACGGTAAGAATCTGAATCGACATTTTCTTTCATCCGAGAATACTTTTACCACAAATATCAGCTATTATTGACTACTCGTGCAAGAGACTTCCCCTGTTTGTTGAAGGGTATCGAGATCGAACCATCGAAGTAGTGGACACACGATGAGTCACGTTAGCATATATAACCGCAGTACCGTGTTCTCCATTAGATAGCGTTGTGTTGTCTTAAGCTCGACCTGAATTGGACTCGTATCAGACAAATATGACTCATCATAGCGGATAGGTGCGTTATTTTGATGGAAAATATAACAGCGTCATGTGTAGTAGTTTTTCCTTGTAACACGTGTCGTTAACACTTAACATACGCAAGTGAATATTGCGCTTTCTATAACGGCTTTCTTCTTGAAGATAAAAATTATAACTATTTTATAATTAATGAATAAACTAAATTAAAACAATTATTTTAGAAATTAAATTTATGGTTGGAGTTAAAGTTAAAAATGTCATATAATTGTAATGATACTTGAGATAATTTCAAATATAAAAAATAAATAAAATGTAGAATGACAAATGTTTGTTTCCAACTTGATTTTCGTGTTGATATTTTACTCGTTTACTGCAGCAGTTTATTGTCAGTTATATTCTGTTTTATTATCGTTTATAACAAGCAAATTTAGCTCCTTCATAATGCTGCGATGATATCGCAATTTTCTGTATAATATTTTTTATCAATACATCTATGTAATACTTTCTTTATCTTATTTTTTATAGTAAACAGAAATTCGTATAGTTTATGCTTTTAATCGCGAAAACTTTTTAGCTTTGTTACTTCTAATCTCATACAAACAGTTTTTAGTCATTCTCCAAATTTGTTCATTTTTAACATGTTACGTCGTAGTTACTTGTTAAGTGACAACCAGAGAGAAGCTTCGACGGTGATTGAAGTCGTGGTAGAAGCGAAGGAGGGAAAATCGTCTCGAGGGAAGAGCGAAATTCTAATTCTGGATTAGGGTTTATGTTCGGCAATCTCGCGATGGGCTTCGACGTCCTATGACGCCAGAGCGCGGCGCGGGGGTGGACGACGTCGTTATCGGAGGTGCTTTCAAATTAAGCGGCCCTTCCACAGCGGCCCTTCGTCGTGGCTTTACAACTCTATCCACTCGCGAGCGACCGTGACTTTACCCACTCGCGAACGCAAAACCGATCGACACGGAGACATCGTAATTTCGGAAACGCGTAAAATTATGGGCGAAATTCTGGCTGAACGCGTCTCCGACGTTATTCGTTATTTCGCAATAGAGTGTTGCCAAATCGTGTACAGCAAGAGCATGCAAAGCGTGGAAATTTCTATCCCTTTTCCTTTAATATTGAAAAAATAAGACTCACAAAACCAAACAAAAATAATCTGCAAAATATAATCTTATTTATTAGAACTACATTGTGTAATTGTTTAATCAAATGATTAACTTACACATTTATCTTATAACATAAATTAATTTAAAATTATTTTAAATGTATATTACGACGATGATGTCTAGAAGTGAAAAAACTTGGCACAAAAAAAACGTGAAGATAACATTATGTATTAGTAATGAAGGATAAGAAATAAAAAATTGTTGTCTGAAATTTTTGCATAAGATCTATAATTTTAGCTATATCATTTTACAAATAAAAGATACATTTTTTTCAGTATATCCTTATTATTCCACGTATATGCATTCACGATCAATAACGTGAAATATGTAATACAAACTACATAATAAATTGCAGTAATTTAGATCATCAGCAAATAAAAATGCATTATTACTTTTAAATTCTAAATTATGATGTTACTCCCTGGTTACAGAAAAATTTCAGATAAACCTTTACCGACAACGTTCAATGACATCGCCGCGGGTCCATGTCGCTCGTTATAAAATTAAACCACAATAATTAATGCCACCACTGAGCGTATCGATCATTCATGAGAATTATAATTACTGGAAACTGTACCGAGCGTATCGATACTTTGCTCGTCAATTAACACTATACCAACGTATTTTGTGTATAAGATATAATCATTTTTATGTTTCATGTATAAATTATAAGAGTGTAAAAATCTACATTTTTATTTTTTTTAATATTATTTTAAAGAATTAAAAATATTACACTGGCTACATCTTATACTGCGTGATGAAATTTAAAAAATTATTCAGCAATAATCGATACGTATACCATAATAAATGCAGACGGTTTTTTATTACGTTTTTATTTTTATTCTATTTCTGAATTATACAAAATATTTTTCTTCATATGAAAATTTATATGTATTTTATATATTTAAAGTAAACTTCAAATAGAGATAATCAAGAAATATATTTGAATAAACGTTTGACGTAAAGAAAAATATTTTGTACAATTCAAAAATAAAATAAAATTAATACTATTTCTTGATTATCTTAAAAAGATTTATTTAAAATTATATTACTTATACACATACACGCCTCTCTGATTAGCTCTATTATACATTCGCTTTTTTCATATAAATATATACACATATATGGAAGAAAAGAAAAATCGGTAAATGTTGCAACCCTTACCCAAGAGTTTCCGAAGGATACTTTTTATATACTTAGCAACTATATATATATATATATATATATATATACTTAGCAAATACATTAAAAAACCGCGGCTTACGCACGCACGTCCGCTCTCGTTTCGTAAGACGGGAGGTACATATGTCAGACGGAATCGAGTGAGAATCTGTAGTCGTCGTCGGTGGGCTCGACGTTGCGTAACAGGCCATTACTGCCGGCAACGGTTGCCTCGTTCGCGTCGTGTCTCGAGCACAGCGGGCGGCGGGCAATTTGCGATACAATTTAAAGAAGACAGCTCCGTGTAGCCCCCTTTCTCCCTGTTCCTTCGGCGTGCCACCCCGCCGGTTTCCTCTCACCAGTGCACGCTTTATATTTCGTGCTTGTAATGGCGAAACTTTTCCTTAACGACCCCGCATCCGCTTGAATTATGCACGGCGCGCCACCGACGACATATTTTTTTCTTCTCTATCTACGTGACCGTGTCCCGATCAGTCGCTTCTTACTGCCGTTGCTTGTTGCTTGAATGCACTATACGCTTGAACGCGTAGACCCGTTATATCGCAACATTAGAATATAAAATTGATTTTAAAGATATTCTATTGTTGTCATTAATGATCGTTAATGATTTTTATATTACGCAGCAGTAGTAAAGGAAAAAATTAAATTGAATTAAATTGAGTACAGTTAATTGTCTTATTTCTAATATTTTTAAGACATTGCCAGATTATAAAGTAACAAGGTATGAATAAGAATCCGGTACGACGAACAATTATGGTGTAATTCTATGATAATTGAAAGAAAAAAATTGATGATCCTCTCATACGCAACAGTTACTTATGCAGTATTCAACGCGGCGTGGGTGGCTATTCGTCAATGCAAATCCGCAAGTTCTCCCCATTCATACAAATTCTACGCACACCATTGCATCATACCGTCCGTACGTTTAATGGATGCAGCATCCCCTCGGGGGACTAGAGAAGGGCGGGGGCGAAAGCATCGGCAAAGGAAATGCTGGGAGGACGGCTAGTGTGAGCATCGGAAAGCAGGGGATGACTCCAAACGTACGACCCGATAGGGAAATCCAGCATACGTCGCATGCTCCACCGCGATATCTGCTCCCTGCTCTATATTCTACGATAACGTTCTCCGGGTGTTGTCTCCACTTCCGTGTTTTATCTCATTCCCTAACTTACGCACTAACTATCGGAAAGATTTCAATTTTCAGACCTAAAGGGTTCTGCAAGGGAAACTGAATAGGCTAGAGACGAAACTGCCGATTAATAAAACGCGCGTCAGGAATTTTATGAGCAGCAATTCTAAATTGAGATAACTTTAGAGAAACATGATATATTCATTTGTGATAGTTTGTATATATGATTTTATTAATGAATATCGAAGCAAAATCTAGGTTTATACATGAAAGAGGATTTAAAGATTTTCTTCATAATTAATATTCGAGAAATTAAAAATATACTACTATATAAAATGATTAAAAAAATTTCATCTGAGTTATATTATATAAACCACTTTGTATATATTGTCAAAAGAAAAATGTATACATAATATAAGGAATTTTAGGAATTTAGAAGGAATTTTGGAAATATCCATGATGTAGTTGTATTAAACTTTATTTTTATTTTTTGTGCTTACATATATATATAATATATGTTAAAATAAGCAAGTAATCGCAAAAAGTTTGCACCCACAGTTAAAGAATGGAAAGGTAGAAAAATCAGAGATGATTTCGGAATTTCGGAACGATCCAACGGGGAAATCCCAGGTATGTTTGACGTAATGTACATCATTCGCTTTTATGTTGAAGCTTTTTTCGGAATCTTTCGTGACTCGCCGGCCAATCTTGTAAAATACGCGAGAGGGAAATTAGACTTTTGTCAATGCGCGCGATAAAACGTCAACGTTCGAGGCTCGGTTCGTTTCTTCGACATTGTACGCTGGGCCGGGAATAATATTAAGAAGCGCAATTTCGACGCCGGCACGGACGGAATTTACGATTCGCCTTTTGTTGCCGGCGGCGCGGACGCCTTTATGCATTTTCGCGGAAGCGACTTTTTACCGACTCCTTTGGAGGCGAAACTAATCGGAAAAGGCTTCCGTGGCGTGGAAACTTTTTTTCTCCAGCCCGATTCCGTTTCCCGCTGCTGCTTTTCCACTTCTGGAGTAGCGAAATGATTATCCGACGCTTCCTCCTTTCAAGGAGGTTCCATCACCACTCCTTCGTCCTTGCTCTTCTTCTACCACGTTAGTGTGTCCACAACTACCACCATTCTACCCTACCAGACCTCTATCTTCCGCTCGCCATCTTTTCAAGTCTATGCCCACCAGTCTTACATGCCGGCTCCCGTGACATCTTTGATCACGGAACACGTCTCCAGAGGCGGCGCTATTCGTGATAGCCGGCGACCATCTAAGATTTGAATGGGGACTCGATGCTTTTGATGTCTCCTGCTTACTAGACCGGCCGCTGACCATCATCTCTCGCTTCCCTGTCTCGGAATCTCTTCTGCCAATTCAATGTCACTTCGGCATATAATCACGCTTCGGAGCACCGGCAGTCTATTAGTCGGGCTGACCTTCACGAGGAGTCTTGTGCTTTCTGCTGTCTCCTTTCGTTCACCCTTGATGTCTCTCGGGACCGAGAGAAAGAGAGAGAGAGAGAGAGAGAGAAAAAGAGAGAGAGAGAGAGAGGGAGGGGGAGAGAGAGAGAGAGAGAGAGATTGATCGACAACTTCCCTATCGACGAAACATTTTCAATTGAAGCAAAATTTGAATATCGAGGAGACGTCTGAGATAAACATCAAACGCATTAATCGATGGACTTTGATAAGGCTTGAGGATTGGACTTTCCCAAATAAGTCTCAACTTATACTAAACTACGAACGAATAACGATAATTTAATATCAAACCGGTAACCAGTAAACTTATAACTCAATTTAATTAAAATTGAAATCCTTGAAATCCGCAAGATGGACAGTTAGCATTAAATATGCAATAATGACAAATATTTTTAGCTATAATCGATTATTCTCAATTTAACGTTGTTATTTTTCATATTTTAGCTCTCGATGAACAATTATTTCTCTTCTGAGGAAAGATATCTTTTATTTTCTTTATCAAAATTAAATTATTACTACAATTTAAAATATTCTTATTTCTGTGTAAATTTAATGCAAAGTTTTATTTTGAAACGAAATCTTTTTTACAGTTTTACAGAAATGAATAGCGTCGTTGCTGTGAAATATAAAAGATATCTTTTCTCTTTCTCTCCGCCTTGCTACTGATAAAAGAAAAATGAAAAATCTCGATAAGTTTGTGACAAGACATTATCGACAATAACGCAACACTATTTCAAAAAGAGAATCTAAATCTCGATACGTTCCACTCGTGTTCCGCAACGATTCCCGCGCTCTTATCTCGTGTCGTACTCGTCCGTAAAATTGCATGCGACGTTTCAAGACGACACGACGTCGGGACGTGCGCGACGATACTTCGCCGGTGGCCGCGATACTTTTTGGTCCCGCTGCGATTCCGGCGTATGCGCGACAGCGAAGCCAGAATTCTTGTCGGATGGCGTCTCAAGGGGATGCAATTCTCGAAACCGGCCAACCACTTCCATTTCCTCTACGCGCACGTAACGTTCTTTCAACCGTCAAGTCATTCTTCAGTTACTTTCAATCGATTACTCGCTTAGCCTGCGTCTTCCGCTTTGAGTAAATCAGCCCGTAAACGCACGTATGTCGTGTGTCCAACACACTAAATGGCATTGTCTGGTTTTAATTACGTTGTCATTCGTTTAGCGTGAAAATAATGGCATTCTATGCAGGAGGTGAGTGACACTCTGCCATTTGACTCTCATCACGTCTGTCTGATCCCGGAATTTGATCTAATGTCAGGACCCTGTCCAATGTCAACGCGAGATAAATGAGATACGATAGCCGTAATACTAAATGTACGATGCAAATACCATGTCAAGCGGTACATATTCGACATGTGATTTGTCAAACTTCTCCATTTTATTGATAACATGTTGCATTAACCGGTGTTAAATCAGATCTTATGATCTTTTAAATTGCTGAATTTAAAGCTGACTTAACAATTAAACTCACGTGACTACATATTGTAGTATAGCATATAGATTTCTCTCTCGATTGAAGTTACCTTTATATCTAAATGATATTTTTAATATGACAACTCTTTTCAAGAAATATGTAACACTTTCGTCATTTATTGGTTTCTTCAAATATCAAAGTAACAACAATTCAATGTGCTTCATTTTGGTTTATTTTGAACACTCAGAGAGAGAGAGAGAGAGAGAGAGAGAGAGAGTAAAGGTTCGTGTAATCTTTCATCTTTCGATACGTCTTCCGATTCATTACCCAACAGGACCATTACGGCAAAGCGAGAGTTCTCGACGATTTATTGGAACTCTTAACGAAGTTCCGACAGTTAGATGGCTAAGTTACTCGTTAACGTCCGGCGGAAGGGCCGTGGTTTCGCGGGAAACAGCCTGCGAAAAATCGCAAACAAACTTTGTAAGACGGCCAATCGCCGGACGGCGACTAATCACTCAAAAGTTATAACGAGAAAGATCCGGCCGTCGGTTATTACGCTAGAAGTGAAGAAAACAGGCGAGAGAAAGCGGAGGGACAGAAAACCAAAAAAAAAGACGAGAAGCTCGCAGTAGTTGTTACGTGGTCAAGCTTTACGAATTTCCGCGAACAAAATCGAGTTATTATCCCGTGAGTTCAACTTCAAGATGTGTCTTCTGTGAGGAATTCAATAATTCTTTCGACAATTCTGACTTTTACAGTTTTATCTTTTACAAAAACATTATCTTTTCTGATTTTTTTCAACTTTGAAACAATAAGCCATCAACACATAGATATGATATTCTAAAATATTAATTATAAATATAAAAATGTTTATACTCTTGTATATATTTCTTTTTACAATGGTTTTAAGCATTATTAAATACATTGGCGAAAAAGTAAATTAATATACATAATTATAAAATTTCTGGAGTACAATAATGTAATAAGTAAATCTTGTATAATTATATATCTTTGATATTGATTTTCTAAAATCTGTGTAATTTTCTATACCATGTCTTTACGTATTTCATCAAGCCACATTCGATAAATTTTTTTTGTACTTGATCTTAAGTAGAAAGACCGTATTTGACGATGCACACAGAAGAGGCACTATTGCAAGCCCTATCATAGAGAAGGGTTGCACAGAGGGTAATCCAGACGGATAGAAGGGGCAGGCGTATAACGTGGTCGGGGGTCACGAGATCACGGGGCATGATTTCACGGGACGGTGGTTAGGTGAGTGTCATGCCATCGGATGGCAGAGCTATGTGCTTCATGTATCATGTACGGTGAGTTAGGAGGAGGGAGGGGGGTGAGCACGAGAAGACGGGAGTTTGAAAAGGGAACGGAAACAGAGAACGGTGTCTCCGCACAATGTGACGGAGAGCATTCGATTCGAAAGCAAATGTCGTTTCCGAAACACGCCTCGTGCCCTGCATATTTATCCGCAAGAGGAATGCGATGTCCTCCCTGAAGAACAGTAGCGGGAGGGATAAACGATTTTCGGTAGGTCCCGAACGGAGATTCGCGATTTGATTGTCCCCGAAAGTCGAAGGATGCAGCCGTTGGCGCGTTTTATTGCTCGGGATCTTATATAAAATTTACATAACGTGATTTACGTGAAAATTAAGTGACGTTTTGAAATATTTGTGCGCTCCGTGAATATAAAGAGCAAAATGACAGCAGAAATATATTGGAAAGATGTACTACTTAATAAAATATAATTAAAAAATAGTGACGCTTAAAAATGAGATGGGAGGCAAAAGAAGACAGGCAAACGCGGTTAACGGAGTCGTATTTAGGGACGCTTGCGTAGACGACTGTGGAAAAAGCGGAACAACGAGTTTATCTGTCCGCGAAAAACTTTGAACTCGGTGCACAGAGGAAATTTTACTCCGCTGATGGTTCGTTAGTAATGCCGGTTTTGCAGATAGAATCGCACTTTGAGAGTGCGGGCCCGCAGCAGAGATTTTTTTGTCAGCCGAGTGGAGTGCAGCGAAACGAGCGTGTCAAAGCTTCCGCGTGCTTCACTCATACCTCGCATAATGCTCACCCTACATAAAAGTTAAGTAGTATGGAAACGAATGAATTTACATCGCATCTCTCGCACAATATTGTTCGTCGCGTAAACTCGAATAAAACATTTCATTTATTCCTTAATTCATTGTATCAAATATTGTTGTCTTATTATAATTATGATACGCTGTTTAGACACATTTCTATACAAATTATATTATTGTCTGATACAGCTATTTATAATTATTTATTTCTTGCATTTATTTACGCATCACGAGAGAAGGTAATTAAATTGAAATTGGAGCATTCAGTATTATTTTGTTAATTTTAATTAAAATTAGGTATCTAAAGTTCTATTATTTTTTTTTCTCTCTCTCTCTCTCTATTTTTAAATTATGTCATCGACTATTTGCCAGTAATTAGAGGTATTTAATAGGATAATAATAAAGTAGTAGAAAAATTATTATCAAATTCTGTATTTTAAGTCTCGTTTTGAAACAAAAATTTTTTTGTTCTCTCTTCGTCACATGATGAAAAAAAGTTACTATATGAGTGCCTGAGAAACGAGGTGAAGAGATTGCAACGAAGTTGTGGCAAATCCTAGCGCGCATGATTCTCTCGCGCATCATTCACGCTTCGTGAAACACATTCACGTCAATCCCAGGCGCCATAGTGCGTATGGTATAGGTCCTGGATTCCCCAGAACTACCCTTCTGAGTATGATCTGTGTACAGCTGTGATTGCGGCTTCTGTATTGCATTTACCTGTCCATTGCTTCTACCTGCATGTTATATTCTCCTGTTGGCGACGCAATGTGTCAGAGATTCTCGTTTATGATGACTGCAATTAATTTTTAATGATGTGATGATACGCATTTCTTCAAACGCAAATTGTTGTTTAATAAATAAACTTTCCATATTAAAAATGAATCCGTGGACGCGAGATGACTAAATATATTTGTTTATTTCATTTCAATAAATTCCCTTCCGTTTTCGCATGAGAGTTATTTTATGATTCAAATTTACTTAATACGTAAAACGATGTTTACATATTTTGACGGGAATATTACTTCGAATATGGATGAGTTACTTCCATATTTTTTTACAAATTGATACGTACTGCAATTCTTGCAATTAGACAGATTTCAACATATATTTTATATGCAATGATTTTCTGAAACATGTATTATTATCACGTATTTTCGATCTTTGCAACATAACGACAGTTTTGTCACCGATCTTTGTTCACAAAATATCATAATATTACTTTTGATACAATAATTTGAATTTGTCACCGTCTGTAAGCCGAAATTATGGACCCTTTTCACCGAATGCAAACGAGGATCACCTGGAAAGCGGACCATAAACGATGCAGAAACTTCGTTATAGTCATGGAAATCTCACTTGAGAAAGGCTTTCAAATTTTTCTCTGGACCGCCTTTAAGCTCGACGATACTTATGCAAACGTGCCTCGTGAATATGTTAGAGAACCGACCACGTAAATAGATGCTGTATGAAAAGACTCGTAAACCGGGCAACCTCGATGAAGACAAAAGAATAATGGTGCCTTTTTTTAATTATCGTAGACATGATTAATGAACAATTTTGAACAATTAATTTCTCGATAAAACTCTTTGATATTAAAAGCTTTTTTTTTTAATTCTGATATTAAAATTTCTTTGTAACTATATACGTATATATCCTTAAAATTTTTAGAAAACATTTAAAATTTTAAAAATATTTAGCTTTTTTCAAAATTCTAAATTCAAAATTGTAAAATATTCTTTTGATATTTTACAATAATTTTATTTATTATACATGTTATAATTTTGTCGCATTTTGTCAATTATAGATGGATAAAACGATATAACAATTGAGACATAATGAAAAAGCAACGTAAGAAAATGAAACGTGCTATCTCGTGAATAAAATCCATTAATTCGAGACAGAAACGAATCTTGCATACTTGATTATATCTAACTAGCTTTTTCATTTCTCTTCATTTCTTTTTTTTTTTAACGAAATGTCATACGCTGCATCTTTCACGAGAAGACTGTCAGCATGTTCGTTACACCGGACGCTCGGCAGCAGGCATAAAGCACGAACCTTCCCAAATAAATTGAGCAAACGAAGCGATTCTCTGACTGGCCGAATGTCGGAGAAACGAGTAAAGAGGATCGACAAAGCAGGCGAGGAGTAATAAATGAGGTCGGGGTGTGTGAGGCTGGAAGGTCGGCTAGAGTTTTACAGTTCGTGTGGTATACGAAAGAGAGTACGCTCTTGTCAAACGGAGAACTGACGAAGTCGTTGAGACAAAGCAAACAATTAGACATCGTCACCCTTAATGGGAGAGACGCCGTCTATAACGCTAGTATTAACCGTTCTCTTTTTTCGTACTTTTCGATAAGAAAATCACTTTGTTCTCTAAATTGTTGACGCTTAACTTAATAAATTAATGAGAATATATGTAATATTACTAAAATATGTATGAGCATATATATCAAGTGTCTTTCTGTTAAGGAATAATGATATCTTGTTCTGTACTTTTAATCCTTACTGATATCATTTGTCATTTTCCATTAAAACCTGCTGTAAACGAAAAACAATACCTATATAACATTCGTTTGATAAAAAAAATTAGATGGTAATATATGTTCATATCATTAATTTTTTTTTTAATTTGATCGACAAACCCAAGATTTGAATTATATTTGTCAAATATATTATTATTATTTAGACATTAGATTGTAAAATGTACAAATCTCAGAAATTTTGATTATATCGAAAGATATTAATCATACAAGCATGATTTTCCTTGCCATCTTGGATGAAAGTTGCGTCTAGGAAAAATATGGAAAATACCTCACGCTGTCCCCAAAAAGGCATAATTCTGTCGATGGTTGTCGTGGAATGCGTTGCGTCGCATCTCGTCGTTACCCTCTTGCGCACGTGACTGGATGCAGTTTACCCACTCGACATTTCAAACACTCAAAACTCGAGTTAATCGCCGAAGCGAGAGGGTTTACTCAGAGCTGTTCTACGTAGGGATGGTTGCGCAAGTTGCCAGTGGGATGAAAAGGGTCGGTCGATGTAGTGAGAGGGAAGAGAGAGAGAAAGAGAGAGAGAGTAGAGGCAAAGAGAAATAAGGAGGAGAGAAGGGTTCCGGGGAAAAGATGTTGAGGAACGCGGAACGACTCATCGTACGGGAGGTAGAAAACAGTTTACCAATAGCAAACTACAAGCTCGCAACTCGACTGTTTTACTAGGGTATAAACTAGGTCGAGATTTTCTAAGTCACCATGAGAAAAACATGCTGGAATCAAAGTTGCACGAGGAGATTAGGATGCGCTGATACAATTAGGCTAAATGTACGAGAAGAATTTTATAGGAATACTCACACTATATTTATATTTTTTATATGTATTTAAAGGAATAATTCACTTAAAAAAGATTTATTTGGAATTTAAAAAAAATTAATTTTTTTAGGAAGTGATATTTAATTTTTAAAAAATGTTTTTTTTTACTATATTTACAATTAAAGATGTTAAGGAATAGCGCATTATAGAAGAATAATAAACTTTCCATCACTTTGTTTATACCACTTAAATCAATGTTAAGTAATAAAACTTTAACTCTTTATATCATTATTTCGCATCGATATCTTTTATGGATTAAATATAATATATTAATATCATATAATGCATTGTACATTTATTATCAAGTCGAAATTTGTAAAAAACTCTGGCAAGACTCATGTATAATATTGCATGAAAAATATGAGGATTTTAGCGTGCAGTTCTTAAAATTAATCACGTTGGCGGAACAAATCGCGAGCACGCCGGAAGCTCGTGGGCGTGCTCTGAGAAACGGAAAAATAATTAAAATCAATCGGCGGAGCGCGGTGAAAGGGTACGGTATAAGGTGAACGAGTATAGAAGGAGCGAGAATAAATACCCACCTAACGAGCGCGGAAATTGACGGACCCGTCTGAGGGTGCTTGAATCCCGGTACTTTCCCATCGGAACGTCGGAGATCGAGCGATACCTTTGTCCCTCGTTAAATTCCAAAGGCAGAGCGATATTTTGCCCTCAACGACACCCACTCCTCTCGTCCTTTCGGCTCCGTTCCACTGCCGTTGGACGCCGTTGGACGTTCACTGTAGACGGCAAAATAAATATAATATCGATGAATTCATTTAATGCCGTGGTGTTTTCTCGAGTCACAGACACGAGGTACAAAAGATTGACTCGCGCGGAACGGACCCCTCTTCATCCGTATAGGCATATTATTTTTAGCTATCGTGACTTCGACTAACGCGACGGCGCGGCATCTCAATTAGCAGCAATATCGTGTACGAGCATGCGTCCGATCTCTGAACGCTTACACCAATTAGAACACTCTAAGGACGAGAACGTCAGGCTACAGTCGATCCCTGCCCTTCGGCCGTCCCTTAGGGTCCATTCACCGCATCCTCGCCCTCTAATTAGTCTGTTCGATAAACTGGATTACACCCATTCCGCACACATCCTTTATTCTCGTTTGCTGCCACGTTGTCCATTTACACAGAATTGGATCATAGCGTTTGGACATGTCCGAGTAAATATTTTTGCGTAAAAAAAAAATCTCCATCCAAATTTACTTCTAGATAACATTTTGCACATCACAAATTTATACGTGGATTGTGGAGTAAATTTTAATTGTAACGTAATTTACAAAATTGTAATTTATTAAGAATTTAAAAATTGCAAAAAGTTTAACAACTTTGCTAATACAAATATTAATCTACTGAATTATTACTTTCGAGTATATTGCATGTATTCTGGTATATTAAACTGCTACAATATTTCATAAATATACTGTCTCTCTTTACAATGTGTTTAACACGAATATTTGATTGCTTAATTACAGTATATTACTATGTTAAATGAGAGATACAATCACGCTTGTTCGAAATCAATATTAATTTTAAACTTTTTTCCTCTCTCTCTCTCTCTCCCTCTCTCTCTCTCCCTCTCTCTCCCTCTCCCTCTCTCTCTCTCTCTCTCTCTCTCTCGCTCTCTCGCTCTCTTACACGTTCTCTATGTTTTAGTAGAATATAAATTATACAACGAACAGCTGTCAACACGTAAATTAAAAATATATTTATAAATACATTATTTTGCGAAAATTGTATTACTCATAAATATGCAAATTAATTCGGTTAAATTTGATCGCGGAGGAGAGTACGGCGTTATATAATGGTCTATCGAAAAAGGTATCCCTGCGTTCTAGTCTGCGCAAAAATGTTCAAATTCTATTATAGATTTTATGAATTATAGAATAGACGTTTCAGAGAGGCATTATATACTACATACTTTTGTATTCTTTTTTAGTATCGGTGGTAATTCCAGAAAGGCCCTTACACCACTATCCAGCGAATAAATGATTCAAGATATGTGCATGTAGTAATAAATAACTTAGCATTTTTTCACATCGCGGATCGAATGAATGATTTAAAAATTAAAAAGCTAAATGATGCGCGGGACTAAAAAAATATATACGCGCGGCCCGGCAAATTTACGATCGTGAAATTGATGACTCGTCCGTAGGAATGGCGCAGTGCGTCTTCTTTTAGACGATTTCTATACACTCCATCTTCGGGACAGTTAAACCGTTCGTAGCCAGATAGCGTTACAAGGTCGTCCCCGTAGTAGTGTAACACCGTCGGAGAATTCAGCCCTACGGCCTCTGAAATATCGGCGAAGTTACGAAAGTAGCGGGCCTCGAGAGCCATGGAGCGAAACTCCCGGAGACCATTGTTCGCCAAAGCCGGTAACTTCGCGGAATCGCCACATACATTACCTGAACGAGTGGCGAAGGGCGACGCTCTAGGTATCTTTAACTTTGCGTCTTTCCGCCATTTTTCAGGCACCTTAGTGGGTGCCAATAACGGCCACCTCCAATCTGCCTTTATCGTGCGTTCAATAGCGACGTGATTCTATTAAAATTATGTCTTGTTTTTAAACACGTTTTTAAATGAGCTCTAACTATCGAACGTCTTTTATAAATCACAGTAAATTCTCGCAAAATATCGTCCATGAAACATGTATAATTAATAACATAATATTGAAACAATTTTTTTTATTTCTTTATACGTAATTATTTGGCAAATGTAAATATCATAATCAACTTTGCAAATTGTTGCTTGCAAACTGAATTTAATAAATATTTAATAAATTATTTATTTTGAATATTATAACGTAGATATTCGAAAATTGGCAACGCATATAACAAACATACGAAGCTTTTATCATAATTCAGAGTTATAATATTTCAGAGATATTGCGATACGAAATCAGTCGTTTTATAAACAAGATTTAAATTTATTTTCAATTACTCTTTATTAATCACTAAAACGTATTTATTTTTTAATTATACAGAGAAAGACGTTTTAATACATATATTTTATCGATATTCATTATATAATAACAGTAGCGCAGACAAAATACACGTGTTACAACGTTTGCATTGCTATGTACCTACGTCTATTGATAAAGTGATGACTATCAAATATTCTTCCTTCGATCGGTACCGAGTCAATTAATTAACCGAGAAAAAGAGAGGTCGTTGCCATGACGAACCCCGTACTCGATATTCATTTACGTTGACGGCTATATTACGTCGAGTGCTTTGCTTGTTTCCCTCTCGTGCTATTAGTGATGTGTAAAGAGACGTCCTGACGGTATATTACTTGAACTAAATTGCACGTCAGAATACAAAGGCAAAGATGGGAATGAGATCGATTACGATAACGCGTTACACGCGGTTTGGTCAGCGGAATTGCGGCGATTTTCTTTTTCTATCACGGATGAGCTCGCAGATAATTCCTCGAATCGTTTCGTCCCGGCGATTCGTACGTAATATTTCGCGTGACTGTCGACCGTTATCGCGAGAGGACCACAGTATATTAAGTTCTATATCTTACCTACGTTCCAATCGCCGAAAATGCTGACTTTGAATGTGACGTATCCACCATTAATTTCTGGCCTATACGCGTTCTGTGGTCTTCAGCGTTCGTTTGTAATGGCGAATCATCGACGCGTCAATTATGCCGTATGATTAATGGTTTATTCCATAGTCATTAGTCATTTTCCTAAAGGTGGTAAATGGTGCGTTCTTGAAAGGAACGTTACGTTCAAGCACGAATAATACCTTACTTTATTATGACATTAAATCTGTTTTAACTCCTTTATTCTTTATGCATAATATTTCTTCAAATTTCTACTCTTGACATTTAAAATTATTACGTAGGAAAATATATCAATTATTCAATCATAAATCTAAAATAATTAAGATGTGATCTTAATTATAACGAATAAACGTGCACGGCCGCAACATATTCCCCTCGTTGAGAGGGAACCGATCAATTATCGCATAGAGCCAAGGCTATAGTAACGCGTACGTCACCGTTTTTGCGCGTGTGTTCGATTGCGCTTTCGCGTAATCGTAGAGCGAGGTTTCGC
Source organism: Tetramorium bicarinatum (assembly GCA_928718305.1). Lineage (NCBI taxonomy): Eukaryota > Metazoa > Arthropoda > Insecta > Hymenoptera > Formicidae > Tetramorium > Tetramorium bicarinatum. The sequence goes on along the minus strand of OV788324.1, from coordinate 6,075,695 downwards.
ATGTCCACGAATGTGAATACAATTGTAATGAATATGACTACGAATATGATACTTCGCATAAGGACAATTTAGCATGTCTTGATTTACTGTTCGAGTGGGAGAGGGCATAAGTTCCGTGTTGTCCTCTTGATCGTTACGTTTGCTGTTTCGAGATCGGCTACTCGTGTCATTCCGTCCTCGCCAGGACTGCCTAGCGCCCACTTCGTACATGACATGAGAGCAATTTTTAATTCCAATGTTTAGATTAGGCCCGTCTTTGACTCATTTGGCACGTTTTTAAAGCTCGTTTAAATATTCACGATGCCATCGTGACCAAAAGTGTCCTAACGCACCTTAGTTATATGCTGCCAGGTCGAGAGACGGTTGGCTGGAACAGATAAAGGTACCTTTTCACGTTGACGCTCGACGCTCAGTTTCAACGTCAAAAGACACCAACCAAAAGACACGTGACCAAAAATAAAGATACCAATAATACGTTGCTCTTCAGAAGAGCCGTTAGTGGTCTGCCGATTAAGTAATGAGCGGGTGTTAAAACAAGCAAGTCGTTCGGATCGGATGAGAGGGAGGTGATGGATCTAGAATTCGGGATCCCTTCGATTTCTATCATTATTTACATATACGCCTAGCTATTTTTGTTATTACAAATAGCATGTACGAATAATCGAGAAAGAAATTTGCAAGGGTGTTATTAATGATAATTAATAATTACATGTATTATTGGCACTTCTCTACATAATCTTACCAACGATTAATGACTCAATGTGGAAAAATACAAAACTTAACTAAATGTACACGATTTCTTCTTCAAGCCGACATTCATATCTATTCGCACGCATTCGGTTATCACATGCAAACCTCTTTTATTTGTATATTGTTTCCAAATTTACATAAAGTACAAACTTATGAAAACCGGAAAAATGTAACACAATAGTCAGTGTAGTATTTTCGAAGTATCATATAAATATTTATCTAATTACATAGTCACACTTAAGTGTCTGTCGGTCTAAAGACGATACAGTTTGTCTCAGTTTTAATGAACTGATTGAAACTGTTTTAATGAAATGATTGAATCTTCTGACGATCAAATGGGTTTTCTGTTGGAATGTTCCAACTTGTACCATTATTTTATGATAACTAGTACACGGGCTATGTTGTCATCGTTATTATTTTTCTAATTTCATTGTCTGCGTTATTTTTGTTTATTGATTGGTGTCATATTTAAAGATTTCTACAACATCGTTCGACACCAAACATACGTCCGAGTTCTGCCAAGTTTTTGTGGATTTATTATAAACAGGATATAGTAACATTATAATTCCTCAAACGCAGCCATCAAGTCGCTGTACAAGTTGACAATTTGGCTAATCATCGGTTCTATTCGTCGTCGGCGTTCTTGTTCCCGCGATACGTTGGCGTCCGAAATTGACATATTCACGCTGTTCAAATGATTATCGACCTTGTCCGCGAGCTGGTAAAATCTCTCTTGAATTTGCTCGAATTCATCTCGATGATTTTCGTTTGGCTCTAAGTCTACAAGTTCGTCGTTGAGATCTTTAAACGCACGATGCAATTCGGTTAGACGAGCCATATGTATTTTTAAAGTCGCGTCGTCTAATTTCCCTTTGTCGAAGAGATTTGTTACGTTAATGATTTGGGATTTCAACGAAATCCGCTTCTGAATGAGCAATTTGAGCCGGTCGGCCATGGTTAACTGCTCCTAGACCGAATGGAATGAGATAGAAAAGAAACGACTCATCAATATCGCTGCAGCCGCGCGTGATTCCGCCCTTGGATGACTGGCGACTGGAAGCTGGTTCGTTGACGATTCCTCGTAAACTAGGCCGAGAAACCTCACAGGAGGCACCAAAATGTTATGTGGGTCGACGTGAGCCCTCTTCAGAATCCGCGTAGTTTGTTTTTAATAGTTTATTAACAGTCAATGTTCACAAGGTACACATGAAGTTTAGCTCGTGGCAACGCTTGGGGTTCGATGCCCCGAGTTTCGTATCGCGACAACGCCTGAGGCTTAATGGCCTAAGTCGCGACACTGTATCGATATCACAATTGTGCAAATCGCGACAACGCTTGGGAGCGTGATGCCCTGAGTCGCGCACACGTCTATACTCGCTATAACGTCTGGGAGCGTAATGCTCTGAATCGTTCTACCGCACGCACGTAGAGATCTGACTAGTTCTAAGCTACGGTAACGAAAGAAGGGCGAGTCAAGTTTGCTATCCCTTATATACCCGTTGCCCCATTCGGAGGCCTTGCAGATCAGAAGAACGGCCGATTGTTTAATGGAGAAACATGCCGTCGGATAGTGTAGAGAATCGCGTCACAAAAGAAACCGTGGAGAATCGCGTCACAATAGTTCGACGAGTCCTTTCTTAAAGAATTTTCTTAGAGTGAATTTTTATTTATTTAGAAAGCGAGGAATTCTTTTACTTGCTCTCTTTCGAACAATCGGCTCAACATCTGGAGACCATCTTTACGTTCGTGCCCGAATTCGTGTGTGTGTTCGTGTGTAACTATGTGTGCGCATGTAAATGTGGTTCATGTGTTGCTTAGTTCGCCGTGCACGGCCGCAACATATAGTGTTTTAACAATTTAATTGCACATAAGTTTTAAAGAGTTTACATTGTTGATGTAAATATCGCACGTTCATAGATTTTTGATACATAAAGGATGAAGTAAGGGACAAGCTAGAAAGGAAGAGCGGTATAGGGTATTGTGAGCACTCTTCTTTGATATAACTCACTTATCAGGGTGAAACGGTCGCGCTCCCTCCCTTCCTTCCCAATCTCGTTCTCGCGAGATAGGATACCATCTCTCTCCGTCCTATCTTTGCATTCTATTCACCTTCCCGCAGCCTTCCTGACAAGGAAGGAGCAGCGTTCCCCATTACCGATAAGATACTGATCGCGATGTATGTACACCTACCGGCACTAATCCGCACGGTGATCTGATAATTGAGCGAACGCTGGACACCGGAAATACGTAACAGCCGTTACTGTCACAGTAACGTCGATGCGGGATTACGAGTTGTTGGTCGTCCTTGCTCGCAACCAGGGTCAATTTGCGGTATCCACAAATCACGCCAGAATCACCGGAAGTGTCCGGAGTGACGCGATTTTACAAAGCCATGGGCGAGAATGATACACTCTTTCTGCGAAAGGTTAAATACGATACAAATATATTTTAAAGATTGACGCTCTTTTAAATGGATTTATGTGAAATATAAAATATATGACTGTATCAAGCCGGTTCTCATAAATCTAAACAAAAATAACGAATAATAATAAATTTTTATGTCAAATTGTAGATACACAATTAGCGAGATATCGAAGAAGATCGCACGTAGAACGCTAAATTTTGAAGTAAATTAGTAAATATCTGCGATATTTGATATATTTTTTGTATTTTGAAATTTGCGAACATTAATTATTTTGCTTCGCAATTTATGAAAAATTACTTCTACAGCTTTTAGTGGAGGGTGTATCTAAAAAACCGGTTATGAAACTAATTGAATATGAACTGAGGTACTAATTTGTAGTTCGTTGTTGGAAAGGAAGTGTCGCTTGCAATTAGTTACGTTGCATAATGAAAATTTAGCACCGTTATGAAAATTAGTAATTATTTATTGTTTCTATTTTGAAGCGGAATACGTTTTAATTACTAACACGTTCACGCAAAAGCTCATCGCCAGTTTCGCGCTTTATAATTATTGCAACGACACCGGCTAACTTTCCAACTAACTTTCCGAATGATATTGAAACAGTTTATCGAGTGGCGGCAATTTAATTGATCATCTGTCTTTCCGCCGTCATTAACACAGTATTATCGTGCTCGTGATATTTTAATGTGTCACTTTAATTACATACATTTCGATTTCGTCGGTGGGATAGCCGACGAGCACGGTTGTCCGTAGCCGCGTATATTTCGGCCGGAGCCACCATTCCCCTTTCCGGAACTTCGCGATAAATCTCGATTAATCCAATCGAGGAGCCATCGCGCGGATGCTGGCGCGTGACCAATCCCGAAGAAGCGATTGCCAATCGCCGCTCGATCCGCCAGGATAGACCTTCCCGTTTAGTTAACGTAGTCGCTTCTTTGATTAGTTAACCCATTCCCGTCTTTGTTCGCAAAAGGGGATAGACAAGGCGGCGGGATGTACAGTTCCCTGGAGGGTTTCCTGCCGTAGACACCCCCTCTACTTTGCTCCCTTACTCTTTACAGGATCTCCTCCTGCACTCCATGGACTGAGATGAGAGCGGCCGCTCGGTTGGAAAATCGCTTTAAACCGCGCCGACTAATATTAACTTTCTCCTATCGTTTCGCGAAATTCCCGAACTCTTTTTTTTTCCCCTCCATCGCGTATCCCGGGCAGCGGAGGGATCGCAAAAGCTTTTCCCTCCCCGTGGGGCGCGCGCTGGACAGCGCTCCGAAATTTCCTTATTTGCCGTTCGGACGGCCGGCTTTGTGTAAACTTCGTTTTATCCCGCAAACGGCGAATGTTTTCCTCCTTCCAGCTTTCCACGATCGATACGTCTGGAATTTCGTAACGACCAGATAGATCGAGTGATACGAGTCACGACGAGGCTCGAGATAGTCACGACACGTCAAGGTCGCAAGTAATTAACTACCCTGCACATAGGTGTGATCGATTAAAACTTTTGGTTCGTGAAACGGGCCGCAATTTGATGATTGTTCAAGTTCAGTGATTTATAGCAGCACGAAAGAAAAAAAGACGAAAGAGAAAAGAGCCTAATGTATCAGGTTATCATTTATAATCGACAAACTTTATGCAATAATTTTAAGGCGCAACAAATTGTTGCGAGTATATGTGAAAAACAGAAGTGTTTTTCATGCGTGCGGTTTTCTTGAAACGCTCTTTGCATTTGGGAACATCATTAAAATTCTTCAATTAGTAATCTGACAGCAATGTAATTTTGTAACTTTGTGCTTGCATTTTCAACATGTACGTATGTTTATACTTGCAAATATACATTATTATCATACATTTTAGATAGTATTATACAAATTAAAAAATTATTTTATTTTAAAATAAATATATATATAATAAAGCAGACAAATATTACTATTAATCGAATTAACATCTAAATAAAGTTTTAATTTAGTAAAATTTTTATAAAATCCTATGTATCGCTTAAATTGAATGAGCCCATCAATATATAATGCTTTCCTTTCATATTTCATTTAGCGAATAATTTCCAAATCATTAGCAAAAGCTTGCATCCGGCTTATTATAAGCTCGTACTTGTGTTGATTCGCTCTTCAAATCAAAGCTGATCATTTTAGATCTCCTATTGAATCGCTTAGAAAATTGTATAGCTGCGCATCCGTTGGAATCGAAGAAATCGTGAAATAAAGTCGAGCGTGGTGTTTTATTCGCTTCCGTAGGGAATGAAAATACCAGGATGCAAAATATTGACTCGCGTATCAGACTTTAATCAAGCGTTCAGAGTGAAAATATTGGCCGACGGCGATCCGCGCGAAGCATAAAATTAGAAGAAACTTGCGGGACGCGAGCTTTTCGCCGTCAGACGAATCGACGAACGGGAATTCGCGTGACGCGATCGGGAAACGGCGGTATAGAACGGTGTACATACGTCCCAAGGGTAGGACCTCAAACACGCATAATCCGGGCGAAATTACTGCGTGCTGACGAAAAGCTCCGCGCGTAAGTTTCGAAAGCGGACGAGCCTGGTGCACGGTCAAATATGTACTCTGGGGTAACCAAACACACCAGTAGTCTTTTACGTGAGCAACGCGCTCACAGCTGTATGTGCTAAAATACCCATGGCAACATACGTCACATACAGTCCGCGCTTCGCAAAATGCAGCATTAATCCGGCCGTTCAGCTGGCCGCCGAACGGCCGGCGAACCTTATTGTTAGAAAAAAATTTCGTCGGGAGACATAGATTAAATATAAGTATTGTACGAAATATGTACAGGATGTTCCGAAATTCGCGCATTTTTTTACACAATTCAATTTAAAGTGTGACTCGAGTACGGAAATAAATAGTCACGTACCAAAAATAGCTTCTTCTCGACATTACTTCAACAGAAATTGTGTTTGACATTTGTATATGTCGAAAGTATTGAAAATGGAAAGTTGAAAACTTGCCAGCGATGATGGATTTTTATGAAATTTTTGCTAACGGCAAATCGGCTTCAAATTTGTCAGCCTGGAGCTGAAACGATATTCAATAACGATGGCTGTATATAAAATAAATCATATTCATAGGGAACATACTACAAAATATTCGGCTCAATATTTTTCCATTCCCGATATGATAACTTCTAACTCACTTTGCGGCCATTCGCGGTCATATACATGTCGCCGCAATAAAATCATCCTCTGCTTCACTTTGCACAGATAAAGTGCTTAATATTTTAATCGCTCGTTTAACGAGTGCGATGCCCGTGAGAATATTTCGCGCTTTGCAACGTGTCCAATCAAAATAGTCGATTGGATTCTGAGTCGCAAAATAGTTGACTGAATAAATCCACTCGTAAAACTGTTTTATTCGACGATTTTATGAACAAATATTATCTCACAAACATATGTAAGCCTCGAATATTAGAAACTGAGAGAAAATTACACTATTATATGTAATTTATTCAGCAAAATTGCTAAAGGCTTCTTTTGTTTACAGTTATCTTATGTTAATAATTTTTGCACAGAAATTTTTATTCCATGTACATTTTTTCGGAGTAACAAATTAAAAAAGTTATTGTCTCGAACGCGACTACGATAAATTGTACTATGAACGAACTAAAGTACACACAAGAGTCTTTGACCTGTTAACATATTAATTACGGCATGTTGTTTTTCTCCAGGCACGCATATTTAATATGCCGCATACACATACACACAACATAAACTTTCTTTTCACATTACAGTATAATGAACAACAACGGTGTGGAGCAGCCGGATCCGGATAACATAAAGATGTTCGTGGGGCAAGTACCTCATGATATGGATGAGAATGACCTGAGGACAATGTTTGAAGAATATGGTCGGGTGCACCAGATAAATATCTTGCGGGACAAGATCACCGGCAGTCATAGGGGTGAGTAATTGAGCTTCTTCAAATTTACGATTGCACGCTTCAAGTCGTCCAATTGCAACAACATCTTGTATTTAATGGAAGACTGGTAAAAAGCACAATTTTAATTCTTCGCGCTATAAAAAAATTATTTTTAAATAAATCTATCAGATGGAAATAAATTTCTATTTCTTTTCTATTTTGCTCAAGATTTATTAGAATCTTTAATCATGAATGTGTATAGAAATAAAATGTTATGAATTATGAATGGGTATCAAACGATACGATGTATTCTTGTCAGAGAAACTATAATAAGAATGTTTTTTATATTACTATGATTTATTAAATTTATTTCAATTATTAATTCTTCGCTCCTTTATAAAAACAATATAAATCTATCTCTATATAATCGAAATTAATAAATTATCTTGTTTCTTTTCTTTTTGCGATACATTTTTCTAGAATCTGCAATTTTCGTAGAATTTATATGAATAATAGAAATATAAATGTTATGAATTATGAATCACATATCATTTCTGTTTTCTTGACGATAAATTCTTCCAGAGAAACTATAATAAGAATTCGTTACTATGAATTTATTAAATATAATTGCATTTGCAATAACTCCTTGATACATATTGATGAAGTTGCATTGTATTTCATTCTTTTTCGATACATTTTTCTCTGCTTTTTCGTAGTTTATATGAATAATTTAAAAAAGTAGATTTAATCACATAATTTCTGTTTTCTTGTCGATAAATCTTCCAAATCTATTCAATATTCGTATAATCGAGCGTAAAAATCGCATTTGCATCTAAACACTATCACGATTATCGACATTTTGAAGTTGACGGAATGGTATGTTGATATGAAATAGGACGCGAATAATTATGAAAAGAGAGCAAACGTCAGGGAAAATAAACGCGATGATAAAAAAAACAATGAAATGAGACATAATAGATTAATTCCAGATACATTTAACGCTTATGATATTATGCGAAAATAGAAGAGATGAATTTCGTGTATTGTTTTCATATTTTTCGCGACTATGACGCGATAATTATAATAAAATAATGAAAAATATGTCATGAAGAAGATATATTTATATACCTATATATGTATATAGAGGAGACGGATTACGCTAATACTATTCGATTATCAAATAATTGGAATTCCGATTCATCTCATTTTTGGAAACTGTTCTTCAAGTTGAATTATGCCAATAAATTCACTGAATAGGTTAATTTGCCGAAAATCATATTTTCCATTAAACTGATCCTTCAACATTTTCGGTGTAATTGAATTTTGAATATAATTGGTGTTGTTGCGCTTGACTATTATTGATGAAGTCTTGTAATGGAGTGTATCGATATTAGGTATTATTCCAAATAATTTAATTTTTTTCAAATTTCCAACCCAATTTGCTAAACCGCTATAGTATAATTAAATAATCCTACACTAATATTCAATTTTTATGCAGTGTTACTACAAATTTCCTAAATTAAAAATGTAATTAAATAAGCAAATATAAAAAGTAATGGTGGCCGTTCAGAACGTGAAACTAATAATTTTTTCAAGATTTATAACACACCGTGTAATTAATTAAATAAAAAGTTTTGAGGAAAATATCTTTAAATAAGATTTGTTATAGAATTAATAATTATAATATTTGAAGAAAATTAGTTTTTATGGTTTCCTGCATCAAATAAAGAAAATAAGGAAAGAGAAATGCGTATACAACGATTGATTATGTAGTTAGAAATGGTAGCTGCTATAAGCCTTCGTCGGTATATCGATCGGAGGGCGAGAGAGCAACCCCACGAGACTCTCTTATGTCTCCCCACGTCCGAATACAGGCGCGCTTGTAACGCGGCTGTCACTGAAATATGCACATGCTCACTAATAACGAGCCTTAACGTTCGCTAAACGTCGTCCGCACCGGTGAAAGTTTCCGCAATTACTTTCACTGTACAGATGACTTCAAATTTGCGGCCGATGTGAAAGTCAGGCATTGTGTGGTAACCCGATTGCCTAGTGTGTATGTTAGGAATATCGATTTCTCTGCGACCGAAGTTCGCCGTGGATATTATCAAGTATAATTACGATCTAGTAACCGGGAAACTATGGATTTGTGATAAATATACTTTAGTGAAACTTAAATATTACAAATACACTAAATTAAAATATATTAATTTTTGTATAATTAATTTTTAAAGACATTACAAACGACAATTTAAGAAAAGTTACTCTCTTTAATTATAAAATTACTAATTATGATATTATTTTTTATAATTTATAGCGATTGCTTTCTTGCAATTGATTTTTAAATAATATGTGTATGAGAAGAAGTAGAAGAATGATGAGAAGTATGAGAAGAAGTTTCAAAATTTTCTTGTACTTCTTATAAAGCTACTTTATTTTTTAAATCGTAAAATTATTTTTGATCATACAAAAATTACCAAAAATTTAATATATTAGATATGGAAAATAATCAATTAATTGCAGTATGTATCTTATTTCGCAGTTCTTGGTAATTTAAATGAATTTTCTTGACGAAGCAGACTTTAGAAATCTTCTACAGATAAGTAGATCTATATGTAAAATGTACGCGATGCACTATCCAAGTCGGAAGGCGCGAAATGTTAGGATTCTGAGAACTTCCGGAATAATTAATGTGGGCGAATTGTAAACGTCATGCGCACCTGCAAAATTGATGGCGGCAGGCAGTACAACTGGGATGAAATTCGTTCCCCATTGTGAAAATTTAACTTGATTACCATGACGTAATGGTGAATTAATGTCCCGCTCGCGGGCCGTTTGTTTAATGCACCGCATTTTAGATTCGAAATCTCTGTCAACGTGGAGTTTCAATTTTACAATAAAACGAGCTAATTACTGTTTCCCAATTAACTTTTAGTTGACAATGTCACGTTAGGCAATCTCCTCATCGCCTTCCTCGTTAAATTAAAGTTGATTGTATAATATCATCTTAAGATGAACTACTCTATATCAGTCTAATAATCATAATGACATTCTGTAGAATCTCATTTGTAAGCATTGAATATATACACACATATACCTACACAATCGGTATAAATTATACTACTTAAGTAAAATGCATACCAGAATAATACACTCGACATGGGGTGAGCCGGCTCGTCTGTCGCTGGCCAAACAGCGAGTCAGAAGGTAAATTCCACAGTGCATCGAGGCATTTTATCTCGACGGTGGAAATAAAACGCTAAAATTTCCAGAAATTCTATATTAATTAAGCCGCGGAGTCGAGCTTGGCATAAGCTTTACTAAAAATTAACAAGGGGTACCTGTGGAATATATTTGATTTACGCCAGGATAAATTTAAAGTTTAAATTATTCACAGAAATACTCGTAATGTCATATAATGAAAAAAATTGCTTCAGCCGTTCCATTGGTAATTACAATACTTTAATCCATTTCTCATTTATTTAATTTTAAATGCTTCCATAAACCCTAAGTCTTAATATAACTCTATTACTTCGATATTTTTAATTAAAATATTTTTAGTTAAAGTTAAACATAAAAAACAGAATATAGTATAGTATGATAAAGATACTTTTTAAAATTATATTTTTAATTAATCAAATTACTTTCGATTTAAACATATGTAAATATATTCTTTATTGATGAACATTTAAAATTTAAATATAATTTACAATATATAGATGTTCTATTTCCATATAAACGCTATAATTATCAGACTATATATATAATAATTCACGAAATTGGTTAAATCGTACCATTGTTATGAATTTTGTTAACAAAGATATTCGTGGTAAAATTATATATCATTTGTTACTTATATGTTACGTTGATATTGAAAAGCTGTTTTGTCTTCTTAACTATCGAATTAGTTAATCGTAGATAATTACTGTGTACATTTAATCAGTTTTATGAGTCAATTTAATATATATAACAATTTTAGTTTTTTGAATTATTCTGCACTTCTAATTTCCAACCCTGATGATATTGATCATTAAGAGTTCTATTGTAATATGCATATCAAGGTACGCTAATCTCATCACAAAGTGACTTTGCCGGACATTAACATAATTGATTCAGGTATTATCATATTAATTCGGGTATGTCCACTCTCGAAATACGAGATTTATGCGAAGCAGATTAAATGGCGAAGTCATCTGCTTTGAAATCAATATCGCCAAAGTGAGCAATTCATGGAATGTTCAATTTGGCGAGTCAATAGGAGACAGCGAACTCGCGGCAAACTCCTTTTATGCCCGATTAAAACAAGTGCGGAACCGTGTTCGCAATGAAGACCTTCGAGATTGCCATCGTAGCCAATATATCGAAATCCCGAAAGTGTCCGACTGCGCCGCTTCTTGTCGCAAAGTAGCGGAATTCGATACTCTGCTACTTTGTGAGACACGATATGGGAACGACAAGGACGACAATAGGATTCTCTGCAAACAGGAAAGACGGTGCTGCTGTCTCCCGTCGCACAATTTTCCGCGTGGAATTCCGCTGTTCCGCCCGGCGAAAAGACGTCGGGAAATGTTTTAGTTAAATTAACAGAGCTCCCGTGCGCGCGCGGCGATGTTTCCCTGTGTCGATTGCGAATTCCTCTTCGACAAGCTTCCCGTTACTACGCGGATATACAGTATCGTTGCGTTGGCTCGTTTGTCTCTTGCATCTTCGCTCTGAAATCTTCTCGCGCACCGGAATACTCTGCGCGCGAATCGCGCTTGGAGAATTTGTTCGTCTTAAACGGAAATGCGAATCGACCTTTCGCCGCTCGTTACTATCGAGAAGTACACTCTGCTATTAATCACACAGTCCTATTAATCGTCCTTAAGTCACGCCATGCTCGCGTCACCTTGCCCTTTCACGCTGAATAAAGCCGAACTTCGTCGCGACGTTATTATCTTTAAGGGTCGCTATAAAGATCGGGTCTACTATTTGTCAGTCATATATAGCACCTGGAAATAGATATTCATCGAGAAAATCGATATCCCTCTTAAATATACTTAAATGTACCAAGTGTACTTCAGTGTCGTTCACTGTAATTGATTTTTCTTGTCAAGTATTTTGATAAATGCAGACATGTTATCTTCATTTGATATTTATGCACGCAACATTTATTGTAATTTTTTTATCCGTCTTGCTTTACTAATTTGTATTTTTCTGCAAAAATATTGCAGTGAGATATTTGTAGGTTTATTTTTTATTAGGTGTCGTTCCTCAGTCAGTTGTTTTCAGAAACATTTTCCTTCACAAATTTTTAATCGTGTTTTTAATCAAAGGTGCAAGGCGCAATTTGGCATGTCAATCAGTGTTTAATTTTTGTTATATTCACCTTTAAATTTTTAAGGATAAACATATTTTGTTTACTGTACTTTGTATTACATTTAATGTAGTTATATTAAATACAATTTAAAATAAAAAAAGAAAAGATATTTTCGTTATATGTCGGAAGTTCGCATTTATTAGTAGGGAGAAATAGAACCTCTATTGCTATACATATAGTCAAAACTTTGGATTTATTGATAGGAATTGAACGAAATTCTTAGAATTCTTAAAGATTTTATTACAAAAAAATAAAGAAAAAAGAGAAAGAGATGGATGTTAGGGAATTATATACACCCAAAAAAAATTTTTTTTATATACATGGAGTCCTCTAAATCTTAAAGGATTTTACTCTTATATTGATCTCAAAAGGATTCCTCTGAAATTAAGAGAAAAATAGTATAAACAAGAATATTTAAGAGAAAAAAATATTTTTTATTTTATTGAAAGAAGAATATATTTACTGTAAAACAGTAAGCTTAGAATGTGAAATAATAGGAAAAATCACTTTGAATGTAAAATACTTTTTTTTTGGGCGTAGGATTGTGGAACATCCACTGAGCAACCATTATTAAGATGTTAAATTTCTATTTTGTTATACTTGAAAATTATTCTATCGATATTTCACGAAAGAAAAAAAATAGCAAAGTCTTTAGGACGTAATAATAAATCAATATAAATATAAATTTAAAATAATCCAAATGCATATATAACTTTGAAAGTTTAAGAATTTAATTTTACAAAATAAATCCTTTATTTTATCTGTCTCCGCATTATCTTCTTTCGCGAACAATATCGCCATAAATCCTTTATTTTCCGCCTAATGGTTATTTTCTCGTGTCTCTTTGTCTTCGAACTTTTCCAAAGGCTACCGAAATCGTGAAGAACGCCGGAGTCGTCGTACACTGTGCACTTCAGGATTACGCGAGAAACTTTAAACGAAACTCTGGCGCGGAAGTATCGCAAAGCTGCTTCCGAGCGTGCTTGTGTTCCAACACGAGCAAGCCGGATTCAAGGTAGTTGTTGGTTCTTTTCGCAGGAGAGTAACGGACTTTTCGAAGACAGATAAATTTTTGAAGTCCCATAACGGCACCGCCGAGCTGATAACTGAGTATGTCGTATATATCGCAAGTCAAAAAGCTTTAGATAATTGCACAGGGATTTCTGAGCACGAGGATACCGTATCATTTTTCTTAAAATATCAAAGGAAATCATATTGAATAAGAAACGCATTTTTCGTCGATAAATGTAATTATTTTCAGAGATAATATAAAAGATTTAAATCAAGTTCTCTATTGGTTGCAGAAATATATCGAATAAAAAATTATTTCGATTAACATAACAGATCAATAATTGCAATTTTGTGTAACAGGGTAAATAATTCATTTAAATTGACATTTTCGTTATTACCTTACATTAGTTTGATAGATGAGAAAAATCTCTCTTTATTCAAGTAAAATTGCCTTTATCAGTGCAATCCAATTTCATTTTGCGCAATGCAAGCATGAAAAAGATGAGATCTCTAACAATTGACGCGACTTAGTCCCCCGTTTCGCTACGTTCCATCTCTGCCCACGAGTTCGCGGTGCCGAAATTAATTGCGGTGGCGGATCGACGATACCTACTGATGACACCACCGGAAACAGCTCTAATTAATTGGCAAACTGCTCCCGCGCCAAGAACTGGCACGTGCTTCCAGTCGGCAAACGGCACTTGCTTAGTATTTCCGACGCCCGCTCGTCGATCACTCAGCCTTAATGACGCCTTCTGCCCTTTGTTCATCCCTCGAGCTGGATCTCACTCAGGATTCCATCCGTGCTGCAAGTGCGTGTAAATACAAAGACCGCCTGGTAAATCTCGCGTGAATTAATCTTCGTGACGTGCTTTGCATCTCTAGAATGCCCTCACTATTCTTTTAATGCTTAAAAGACGCACATATACGACGTCAAGTTGCTATGAGATAGGGTACCGTTTCAATCCGAATTGTGGAGTTTGAATAAACTCGTCAGTTTTTCAAGATCGATTACTTTCGCAAAGTAAAATCTTACTTTTAATCTGTTTTCATGATTTCTTTAGAAACATAGTTACAATTTTATACCTGGAAAGTATTCTTTCACTCCTATATCTATTGACCAAAATTGTAATTGATTTTTCTTTAACAAAAAATATAACAAGAAATCGAAGGATTTACAAAGAACCTTCTAAAGTTTAAAAAATTTTCCTTTTTTTCAATAGTTTGCTCTGTAAAAAGTGAAGTAAAAAAAGTGAAAGCTATACACGCATTTTAAATGTCTTGTTTTTTTTTCTCCCTTTCATTTCTCTTCTGCGGATCACGAAAATGCCAAATAGCGGGATGATAAAAACACGAAAGGCGGGCAAACGAACTGCTTTAATTTAAAGTTGCGTACAGGATTTAGGACTTTTACTTTCGAGTCACCTCCGACGACGAGGGCGGTTCTCCCCTACGGAATCCTCCTGCCGCGAACTCGTTACGTTTTCGTCGTAGGGAATTACGCGACTTTGACTAAAGCCAGTTAAAGTCTCATCGGAGTTGCGACTAAACGGCTCCTGATCCCCGTAATCTTGTGGAACTCATGGTATCGGCCGCTACCGGGCACAGTTTCAAAATTTCATTGATAAACGTCAACATTGTTAACAGATAATGTTTCTTGAACCATATTTTCGCAGAGCAAAGCAATTATTAAATTAATTTTTTAATTTCAATTTAATCATTTCAATTATTATCGTGCATATATTTTGGCATGCAAAGAGATAAATTTATATAAGCTAAAAATTTAGTTAAAACGTTTTTTTATTATTTTTACTCATTAATTAACATTTTTCTAAACTGTTAAAATTTTCGATTATAGAGAAAACATTTTAATAAGAATTTTGTGTATATTTTTATAAGAAGCAGATTAAACGTAAAATATCGCGGCATCATCCCTATTTGTGAAAATACGTTATTAATATAAGCTTTTGTGTTTATTATATCTTTAACATGACCAGCACTTGATAAATTGTCAACCAATATCAATAATGACAACTTTTTTATTATATTACATCCATTGAACGCGAGAATGTATGCCTAAATAATGAATCGGCATGGTAAAAGTTTTGGCTGGTAGCCAAGATTACAAGAAGCGTTGCGAAGTTTAATTTCTCAAATCCTCGTCAAAAGTCTCATTTCTTCTTGCTTTGCGTTTGTACTTTTCGCCTCTTTCTTCCGTCCTCCTGAGTTTCGTTACGCTCTTAACTTCCGTTCATCTTCGTCCCTCCTCGCCGCCCTTTCGCTTCTTTTCTCCACCTCCTCGCATCTCTTTGTTCTCGAATATAGGAACCGCGGGAATTTCTCGCTTCCCTTGCCATTACGCCGCGGCAAAACTGCCATCGATTGCGCAAATATTTGAGCGCTTCTGCGAGGGCAGACAGGAGACAAGAGAGAAAGAGAGAGGTGCAAGCTGAAGTGCAATGTAACCGTATTTCGGCTGATTCTGAAAGTAAGTCGGGTAAATTTGCACGGAGCTTATCTAACCACGGCAGGTGTCGACTACCTTCGAGACTTCGAGATATCCGGCTACGGTTAGGACACCGTATAGTTCCAACCATTACGCATATTTAACGAAGAATCATGTCACGTCGGCAGTGATTCGTTGAAACATTTTCATTGTGTTTAATTTTCAACAATTTCCAACAATTTTCAAAATGTCGATATAAAATTTCGAGGTACGGACACTCAATCAAATTTTTCAATTAAAAAAGCCCTTAAATTGAATATAAAAATCATACGAAATCTAAAAGTTATAAAATATATTTAACATTTGCAAGCAAAATTTCAATTTTCTCTTTGTGGCATTTAAAAATGTAACAATGTATATAAATACAAATATTTTTTTTATAAAACTTTATCTCATTAGCAAAGATTACAATGTGATATGTTAGAAGTTTTTTACATGTAATGTAAAATGTATAGCAGATTATATACATATAATGATGAAATACTCGTTGATTTGAAAACAATAATACTATGTAATAATACTTATGATGAAATTATATTCCAATTGCTTTCCACAAAAAGGAAGATAGTTCAACACAAAAGACAGACTTTATCTATACTATATAAAATTATTTATTCGGATAGCTTCTGTGTTTGAAAAACAGTTTAAACAGAGCAGATCTTTATTAAAAAAAGGGAATTTTATTTTATCATCTAAATAAAATTAAGAGTATATTGCAATGTTTTTTCTAGCTTTTTGTACGGAGATCTCTTTCTCCCTTGTAAAAATACAGAGGCTGTATTTTTCTATTTACTGATTCAAATATATTCCGATAAAGATTGTATCGCGCGCGCATACACTATGTTTCTCTCGATCCACAAAGAGAACCATTGGATACAATGGCTTGGAACGGATCCCAATATTATCTCCCATTATGACGTACATCGGAATCTTCCGGGCAATAAGATCTCTTTCTGAATTTATGGGAGCGCACTTGTAACGGTGACCGGCGTAACAAATTGCGTCGATTTATCACACGTTTTTCGCCTGGTCAAGTGTGGTCCTATCTATGTATCAGATATAAATACAAACACTACTACAGGCGCGCGTAACGGCTCATCCGACAAAATCTAACGCACCACAAAGCGTTGAATCGCGCTTCGTTTGTTTTTCCTGGTCAGAATAACGTGTCCAAGAGGTTGCAAACATATGTATTTCTGTCACAGCATGTCATCGTCACGTTTTATCGATTCAAAATCCGATTTAGAATCAGACGCTAACAATCATTGTTATATAGAAATTAAGTGAAAATGAGATGTCACGAAGAAATTATGAGAATTTTGAGATATCGAATTGAAATTCTTCGTGACGATCATTACATAAACACTTTAATAATTAAAGAAAAAGATTCTTCTTATAATATTAAATCCAATTCTTTTTATTTTTAAAAGAATTTGAATTTTTATCGAAATATGTCCGAGATATTGTTAATTAGTTAATGTTGTTTCCTTGCTTTGTGAATCATTGTGGCAGATAATTTTATTCCATCTTGTATATATAACACGGCATCATTCTCTCAACACTTTTTACGAGATCTGCTTCCTCGCGAATGGCAACGGTATCGCTTGAATAAAGAAAAAGGTGATATACCCACGCGAAAACGGGGTTGACCCGATTCCACAGTGGAAACAGTAGATCAACTCGATCAGCCGCTCTTACGTGCCCCATTCTTTTCCTCAGTCGGTCTCGAGCGAAAACTATCCGATAAAATAATATCGAGTCAAAGTCTTCTTTCTCTTTTTATCGAGTCGAACACAACCCGAGCCACACAGTGTGTCCCCTCGTGACCTCTTACAGAAAACGTTCCAGAATCTTTTTTGCAAGTACAGATTGTTCGGCAAATTTGGAGTTCTTTTCTTCTTACTTAACAAGAATCTACTAAAAATAGTATTTTTTACATTTTTTCAACTTGTAACATTATACATAATTTGTTTAAAAATTAATTTTTATCAAAATTATATCGTAAAATACTATTTCTTTACTTATCTTGATTTTGAAACACAATTTATAATTTGTAAAAACATCTTAATTTGAAAATGCAAGGCATCTTAGCAGTTTCTGTTTGATCTATTTGTGGCATCCGTTAAGTTCAATTTTAAGATGCTGTGGAGCATTCCGCGAGCACATAGACCGCAAGATCGAGAAACCGTAAAACGAAGAAGTAATCAGTGGGAGTTTAGTATGTTTGACTAGGTTGCGTTTCGAGAAGCAAAAAACAAAGTACTCGGGGCTCGCTAACTGGATGTGGGCTTGCGAAGAAGCTTGTTGCCGGTGAAAGATTCGCCTTCCAATCTGGTGTTCGCCTCAATGAGACAGAGTGTGTACGATAGGGCATGAGAGAACAGCGGAAAAAGGGATGGTAGAGCGATGGGGCGAGGAGCAGGCGCGAAATATAAGTAGGGCGTTGTCGGGGAGAGAGAAAAGAGAGTGCGGAAGTGGAGTACGACAAAACCTCAATCCCTTTAATGGAGACAAATCCCCCTCTGCGCGCGACCCCCCACGACGCGCCGGCAGACAATTTGTAAGAGTATATCCCACCTACCTTGATATTAGTACTTCGCGACCGGGGGTGGCTCGGGTAGCCAATCATCTACCGACCTCTTTCTCACCTCCCTTACTCATCCTCTCTTCCCGCTTTCTCACCTGCGTTCCATCCTTTCTTTCTTTGACTTCTCTCTCTCTCTCTCTTTTCTTTTATTCTCTTATTTATCCCCTTTCTTCTTCTTCTTCCTTAGTCTTCTTTTTATAGTTTCCACCTTACTTATCTTTCTTCTTTTTCTCTCCTTATCATTTCTTATATTCTTCCTTGCGTTCTTTTTGTCTACTTGGTTTTATTCCTTTCTTTTTCTACGTAAATTCGACTCTATCTCACTTATCACGCCGCTCACTGGCAAAATTATAAAATTAACGAGTAGCATCCATCACGGGGTATAATACGAAACATTAAGCTAGTTGCCTCCGTGAAACCAAATTTTCGTGGATCGTTCAATCTTGATTAAAATCAAACTCTCCGTGCGAGCTTGTGTGTCAATCTTTACAATTCCAAACATTTATACTTGGGGAATTTTCTTCACTTTTTTCCCTTTAAAACTTTAAACCGAGTAGATTATTTTCTACTTTATTTTCTATATTTGTAAACTTTTGGCCGATTATATTTGCAAGAAATGTTTTTTTTTTTTTATATCTGCCGTACACAAAGGTAAAACTTTTTTATCACTGTCACGCGAACAAAAGCTTTCGTCGCTTCCATTATCGCACGTCTAAGCAAAACTTCTTCGTGTCACAGAAATAATTAATCATTTGCGAAAGTACTCGACACCACAGCGCGCGCGCGCGCACACACACATACATATACTCGACTATATAAAAGGCTTTTAATAATTCCGATGTATTCCGGTAAGATGGTTCATCGCGATAAATCGTTATTAATCGACGCGCGGCTTTCTCAAAGAAACCGATTCACTGAATGCAACAAAAACTTTGTCGTCTCTCTGCGGTTCTTTGAGGTACTGCACTTTAGAACATACGTTCATCAAATATCAGTTGACTTGAATGGGTGGCTGAATGGTTTCTGAAGATGACTTTGAACACAGTGACGAAGATAATCCTTTAAAGGAACCCAAAGTAGGTTCCCTGAAAGTCCTTTAACGTGACACTTCGCTTCATGGTTGTAAGCGGACTCGATGATTGGTCACCGGACAGAAAGTCGATAGTTAGGGTTTGAGTTTGCTGGCAGCGTGGATGTGGGGAGTTAACATGGCATCAACGCGGTAAGATCGTAGCGTCTGTTGCTAGATATTCCCATTTCGCAGTTATTACATTCATTCCCCCTTTTTCAGTCGCAATTATTTGCGTGTCTGCGTCGAAGTACAATATATAGATACATATATAAATGTAAAATTGTCCCGAAAAATGTGAAATAATACGAAAGTAATACTCTTCCTTCTGATGATTACATAAATCCAAGCGAAGAAGCGAATACGTTATTAAAACAAGTCTTATACTCTTTAATCTTGCTACTTCGGTGCAATAAGGACAAATCATTGTGACAGGGTGTTTTCATATAACACCAGAAGCCCAGGCCAGACGTGGCCCTTGCGGACTACTCAATCATCCCTCTTAATCCCGGACTAAGGTCTAAAGGACTAAAGGTAATCAAGATAAACTACTGTCCTGAGGGAATTTGAACCTCCAGTTGCTCGAGAGGACATCGAAGTAATTAATTCGTATCTTTCGCCTCTTATCGCGTGGCGTCGTCTCCCGGATGAAATATCCTGTAAAATGATTCTTTGCTCGTCGTTGTAAGACGAGATTACGATATAACGACATTTTCAATTAGCAAAGTTCTCCGGTCGGATGCCTTAACGATTAATTCAGGACGACCCCATGTCTCGGACAATAAAAATCACAGCGTATCGATTCGCCGGAATTAATCCTTTAAGTAGGTACGCAGTCGTAGACTTTGTCGTCAATTTATGAACCTGTAATAATCTATGAGCGTTATCATTAAAAGTAGATACAGAAAATAGAGGAAGATATATATATTGCCAATTTTGAAAATTATATGCGACGTATCCATATGTTTTTGAAAAATCTTTTGGAAAATGCTGCATTTGCTTTTGCCGGTTTTCCACGAAGTATCGTGCAATATTGCGCAAAATGAAGCAATTCGATAAAAATAATGTCTTGAAATCGTCGAGCGAAATATCACGGATATAGAATAAAAACTTTCAAACTAAGTGCTGTCTTCCGCGCATTCGAAAAACTATTGAATTGCAATAGAATTATTCAACCTCTCAAATATTATTTGTTCGCCGTCAGTTCACTCGGCTTTTTGTCAAAGTATCGTCCCAGGCTCGCGTTCCAGTGTTCCAAGCCACATGTCCCAGTTTTTATCAAAGTGCAACGCGATTGGTGAGACACCGGAACTGTACGTGGACCGTAAAATTATATGACATTAATGTGACCGATATACGAGGTGTGCGCACGTAAAACTTGTCCCTCGGCACGGGATATTTTCCTGCCTTACACTCTCACGTATGCATCGCGCCGTGCAGCTATTCGCCCATTTCTAACATCGTAAGAGGCCATTTTAAACGTCAGCTTCATAGAACATAAATACATCGCCCGATCATATAACCTGCAAGTGTCGTGTTTATAAAACAAACAACGTATATCATCTAAACGGTGAAGCTGTATAACAGTCAATATAAACAAAAGTAACAGAAAAATATTTCACTATAAATATGGAACTATAAATATAAATTGTTTAAGAGTGCAATAAAGTATACAAGTCGAAAATGTAAAGTTTGTGAATAATATAAAATAACATTGATACAATCCAACTTTATCAGAATTTTATGGAATTTACTTATCACCGATTAATGAAAACTTTAAATCTTTCTCATGAAACGCAGTTTAAAAAGAAGAAACGAGATACACAAATTATATTTTAAGTAAATGCATTTATCAGACACATATACATATATACAAAAGGAAGAAAAGTATTTTCTTAATTTTTAGACACATTTAAAAGTACATTTAGCAAATAATTACTTTCAGTGAATAATTAATTACGCTATTAAGAAAGAAAAGCGATGCTCGTCAGCCGTGCAAAATAATGGCGAAGCTACGTTCTAGATCTGCCAGTAACTTTCATTGGCCCGTTGGTGATTGCGTGCCGTAGATTATTCTCAACGGTGCTTAATGCGCTCGTGTCCCGCAGAAATTATATCCCCGTACCGATGTGACCGATGCGCGCGCGGTAGATGCATAAAACCCCGTGCTCCGCACGGCATGTTTAAATGCGCCACGAGATGTTTTTGTCCAGCTGTATTCGAAACAATTGCACGGTGTAAAAGTACGCGCTCTAGAATTTATCGCTCGACACCGATATTTATTTGTCGTACATACCGTATACGATAAACGGAATGTCAAAGCGGCTAGAAATTGAATCTAATTGGAATTCATCATTGCCTCGTGTGCAATTATGTTAGAATCTCTTTCATCTCTTCATACGTTTCTAATTATTTTTTTCTGTGTTTACACTCGTTTATTTTAACTCTTTGAGGACTGGCTTTTTTTCAGCAAGAGGAACAATTTTATTTCAATTATAATTGAATATAAATTTTTTTACAAAATTAAAAGGTTTAATAATAAATGTCATGGCCTTTAAAGAGCCATCGATTCTAAAGGGTTAATCTATTAGAATATTGGGAATTATAAAAATTTGATATTGTTGCGTATTTTCGTAATGGACTAAATTAAATAAAGAAAAATTCTTTTACTTACGCATACGTTTCCTACTAGAATGGCTCTCGTTATACACGGTTGCGCTTAGCATATGCTGATGGAATATAGCGAGTCGGTTTACTCGACAAATGTGGTGGCCCTTACACTTATCGGCCGAATCGACACGTTCCGTGTGCTCGACAAAGACGGATTCTTTTTAATTTCGCGGTTCGGACTCGTGTCACAAACGGTCGCAGTCGAGCGGGACGCGCCGCAGGAATTCATGGTACGTTAGAAAATCCCTGGTGGGATTACGAAGCTTGACGAAGAAGAACGGCGCGGGCGGTCGGCGAGGGCGAAGGCGAGACAGCCGACTGGCTGGCCGTGGCGCGAGTGGAAATTCCTGGTGGCGAGCTATCCTGCGAGGATATTTATATTCCTGGCACCTATCCCCCTGTAAATCCCTGGCCGGCAATTAGGGCTGTCGGCCTACCGGCAGTCTCGTCTCGTCTCGTCTCATCTCGTCTCCTCTCTTGCGCTGTCTCGTGTTGTCCTGCGCGGGGCTTTCTCGCCGGCTTCCGAGCTGCAAGCTCTCGGTGATCGTTAACGCGAGCTATCGTTACCTAGGGTGGCGGGTGGCTCATTCTACATGTAGCTCTCGACTCCCAAACTGCTCGCCTCAACTGCCGGTCCTCCTGTCGTAATCGTTAACCATCCCTTGGTCGCCGCAAAATGCGGTCAAATTATCCACTCCCGCGCCGTTGCTGCATCGTGGCATAATGTCAGATTCGTCACTCGATTTCTACCCTCTCGATAAATCACGATCGTTAAGCTGCGTGCGGCCGCACGTGCGGGTAACGAGATAGCCTCTATCACGGATCCATTTTTTATTTCGGGCCCCCCGGGAAACGCAAATATAATTACTGTACAAAATTGTTTCGGAAGAGAAAGCTAGAATTTATTTTAACATTCAGCTATTAAAAAGATATTGTACAAATCAGCTTTATATGTATTTATGTATTCTCGTTAAATAATATTTTTAGTTAAGTTTGTTGACCCAATTTGAGATTTCCTTTTCAAAATCTCTTAAAACCACAACATTTGAAATTTTTACATTTGTCCTCATTTTCTCTTTAACCGATCCACCTCGTGTCCCAACATTACGCGGGTACGGCTTGGCTACTCATTAACCTCCCCTTCCCTTCCCCTTATTGCCGCAAAATGTTTCCGAGTTACCGGGTTTCACTGTCGCCACCACCCCTCGCTACATGCCCCGAGCACGTTGTATGCACTTACACAAAGTGACATCAGATTTGTCACGTACGCCGTGATGAGAAGTTCCAGGGAAGTTTTGGCCGCGCGCGCGGTTTATACGGCGCTATAATTTGTTCGCGGACCACGTGTCTTTATGCCCCCCAGACGGGTCAACTGCCGGCTCATTAAAGACCCTCACGTGCCTGTAAAATGTTACCCCGATTGTCACTACTTTGCGTCGCCTTTACACGCAACGTAACGACGAAGTCGGCATCTGCATTTACAAGTGGACAAGTCTACAATTATTTTTCAAACTTTACGCTTGTCATTCATTCATTAACGATAAATTCCAAATCTACGAGCAGTAATGACAGGGAAATTTTCTGAAGTTAATCTGTTGGATGTTATTCTTATTTATCATTAAAAATTTTTAATAGTAACTTGTTTAATAATATACAATACAACTTTAATCCTTTCTTATTTATTTTAGTTAATTTGCAAAATATGGATTTTAGCTAAATCATAATTTATTAATAACAGTTTAAAATTATTGTTAATTTAATTGGAAAATCGTGGCGTACTAGTGTAATTAATCATTATGAAGATTACAAGATAATGTTACATTTGGTACAAGATGAAACGTATCCCATTACGGAGTAATGAACAAATAACGGAATAGGCGTGCCTGAGAGAATCGCCTGTGTCGCTTGTAATAATCCTTCGCATTAAGTCTTATCTCGCGATGTCTTAACTTTAACATAGAAGCGGAGCTCATGGAATCACGCGACGAGATATCTCGTCTTTCCGCTCGTAAAACAAAACGCGATACCGGCGCGCGAGAGGAACGGGCGTTATTTAAATTTCTCGGACGCGTTGAAAACTCCGTGTGGAAATAGGAGAGCCGCGAAGATCCATTATCCCCCCGTTAGTCAGTCTTATGAATTCATATCCGTCGGCAATGAGGGCCGGAAATACGATAACACACGGTTATCTTTCCTCCGTCGTCTCTCCTTCTCTCAAGTCGATTCCTCTTATTCCTCCGCTAGCAAGAAATTATGCGCGATCTCCGCCGTTATGTCCTTTTAATGGAATTAAAGTGCGCTAAACGGCACGTGAAATCGGGCGGCCCTTACCGTCCCGAGACGATGCGGCACGGTTTTATCGCGCATCGAAGCGTGAGAGGTTGCATGCGGCCGCTCTCGCGATAAGAGGAGTCGAATACGTGAGTCGGGAGTCGACACCAAAGTGGCTTCGAGAGGCGCATGCCGCGCTCGAGAATCAGTTTTGTAGTTCTTCTTCCCTTCTTTTTTTTATCAGCATCGCGATCGGCGTACGTCGCTTTACAATGTGCTTCACGGTAACCAATCTTCTATGAAGATTGAAATTTATTCGTTATCAAATAATCAATTTTTTCTCCGATGATGAACAAGTTTTTTTGCGGAATTACGCACAATTTATGCTGTTAATTACATTGTACTCTTTTAAGAAACCTACTTTCTACTTGTTTTTAATTTTTTATTTATTTTAACAGAGATTTTAAATATGAGTGTTTCATTGATAAAATATTTAATGATAAAAATTACAAGATATTAACAAATGAATCAATTTTTGCTAAAAAATAATATGGAATATTTAAAACGCTAGATATATTATGCTAATGATGTGTCAATTATGAAACCGTATTAAGAAAGAAAAACATGTTTCTTATGGAGAATTTTGTTACGGGCATACACAATAAGCTTTTTACATGTGTATCTGCATTTTTCAAAGGAAAAGCAGCTTTTTGCGTCACGATTTTAGAAATGTAGATATATACCTGGTGCCGTTGCATACTCATTCGTGACATCCTCTCGGAGAACTTCCAGTGCAGAATTCCGCATAGAAACAAGATGGGATTAAAAGTCCGCTGCCAGCTCGTCGGACTGCCGGTTCTCGTAAAGATCTTCAATCGCGTTTTTCTATTACACGCATATTTCAAGAACTTATGATCCGAGAAAATCCCTTCGCGAGAACTTTGAACTTCGCGAACGCGACTATAAATTCAGGCGAGGATCTTCTCATCTATTACTTCAAGATGATACTTTAAAAAGTCACGAAGCCACTCGTTATCTCTCGAGTGGCGCGTTTTCCCGTTTAGTTTTCAATTCCAAGACTTCGAAAAGATTTTGCTGAGTACTATATTCCAGTCGGAGAAACGTGGATCATGGACTTGAGAAAAAAATAGGAATGAATGGGAAGAAAATGATGTATAAAGTAATATACAGAGAGAGATAAATTTAAAACATAAATCTTCATTCAGCATGTAGGAAATTATTTAGCTTCGCATTTATGATCCTTGATTTGCTGTATTCTTTTATATTTCATATTAAATTATTATTTAATTATGATAGATTAAGAAACACGATGAAAAGCTCTATGCATAAGAAAGGAGGTTTCAAACAAATCATGAAGTATTATTTAAAAAATATGAATATAGGACTGAATATAATGTAAATTTATTGAATTATCAAAAATAGAAAAACACTAACTTTTCAAAACCGTTTATTGATCCTAGCAGCGATTCTTCATGATCTGTTGTTCTCTTTCGTGCCGTCTACCTTTGCATCCTTTTGTCAACCAAATGGTTGAAGTTAATAGCACTTATGGGTACTGGAGATATACGCTAAATGGTACGCGTGTTTATTTACGGGACTCTGCTTAAGAGCAATTTATTTTCTCTTGAAAAGGGCTGGTCTATCCCTCGTATAGGGAATGTCTCATAAATCACGATATAAATCAATTATACTCTACAAAGCCTCTGCGAAACGCTGAAATTTATGGTAGTTTTGGCAATTCGAAGGTCGTATTTTCACACTGTATCCCGACGTCATTAAAATTGTCATTGTTCAATAATTAAACATGTTTCTAAAAGAGCAGCTTGCAAAATAGAGCAATTCTTGAGAAGCTTTTAGCACCTTATATACTATAGAGTATTCATTAGATTTTATAACAATTCCAATGTTAATGTTATTTTTTTTTATTACCTACCTAGATATCTACATTTTAATAATTAATATAATAATGGCAAACAAAGGCATATATTTATGTATTTAAATATTAATTATAACTTGTTAATATGCATTTTGAATCGAGAGAAAATTTATATTTTTATATAAAACATTAAAATATTATCCAGTGTGCAATGTTGAAATAATTTAGTAACGTTTGAATAAAATTTGGGAAATGTATGTTTTGCTAATTTTGACAATTATTTCTTTCTGATATAAATTATTAATTAATGACTATTAATTTATTTGTTTTAAATATATTTTATAAAACAAATTAATTTATTTGTTTTAAATATATTTTATAGTTACATAGTTATTTAAAATTAAAAATGAAATTTGAATACTAAAGAATCTTATTTTTTAATCAATTTTAAAAAGCCATATGTGTAAATAAATTTTTATATTTAAGACATAATTTCAGAGAAATCTAATACAGTAAAGTTTAAAATTAAACAGATGGCAGGAAATCGTTGATAGTAAAGAGAGAATTCCAAATTTATCCAAATTTATTTTAAAAAACGTCTGTACTTACAAATTGATGCAAATTCTACAAACTATTTTATACAATGAATGCTATTAATGTGATTATTCAGGCGATTGGCAATTGCCTCAGGTATGGCGGTTGAACAAAAATTATTGTCGTTATAGCACAAAATGATTTATCGTTCCGTTGTTTCATTACTTCAAGGCATCTGATCGTTATGCAGCGTTACGTTCGGTTCGATCAGCAATGTAGATCGCGAATGATGGTCACTGCAGTTTCAGCGGAACGATACGGTCGGTTGGAGAAATCATAATTGCTCGCGGGAGAATGGAAATACGCGTGTCATAATAACACGTTCTATCATAAATTATATTGTCGAATTATGGTAATACGTCGTTAAAAATATATGGTTATTATAGTATAATATAATCGAAAGCACACACGCATTTTCTCGAAAAAAGAATTAATGAAAACGAAATGTGAATCGAATCATAGATAATCAATAAATTATCTTCTTTTTTGTTTCACTGCTACAATTTTAATTACTATATCGTCAATAATTAATTTAGAGTTTTTAATACTCAAAATTTGACCAAAAACTAACTTATCAAATTTAGCGATTATGAAAAATTATTTTTATCCTCATGGTTACAAAAATAATCACATATTACGGATTGATATCATATTTACATTGCCTTTACATGGGAAAGAATATCGTATCTGAAGATGTACGCAGCGAGACATAGAATTATTTAGGTAACTACAAGCACAAATCGATTAATAATTATCTTAATTAGAAAGTATATTTATTATTATTTGTATTTGACCAAAACTAGGCCAACGATATTAACAACAGCCTGGTGAGGCAGTCAATTCGCAAATCAATATGATAATTATAATGAACAATTATTTCTTTGACGTTAAAAGCGCATTTTATTACCGTGGTCGTCAAAGACGTCAGAGCAACGCGCTTACATGTAAGCGAAAAATTCTCGCTTTGAAGCAATTGCGATTAGTTGCATTATACGGTTGACGAAGGCGTGATATCGCGATATGGCTAATGAATGAAATAAACCCGGTATGCGCAATAGCTTTAGATATACAAGTGTGATAGCCTATCCTCGATGTTCTCCGGTAACAGCTCGAGAAGCGCCCATTGAAAAATTCCATGCATACGCGAGCGAGAGGTGCGCAGCAATAGCGTGAAATGGCAGCCGCTTGTTTTATCCGCGAAAATGTATAATACATACCGTAATGTCTTTCATTTTTCACGAGTTTTGCTAGCTTTTGCTACTTTTCTGCGTATGATTTGCGTATCGCTTGCTATAATTTATTTGAAGGAGAAGATATTGATTTTAAAATGCACATTGAAGATCCGTGCATGAGTTCTCTATGAATTATGATTATATAATTATTACGAGACGTTTTAGAAAAGTTGTGATTTTAATTTTTCTCTTTTATACTTATTCTAAATATTTTTCGCCCTTTTACCGCTTTATACTTTAGATGGTTCTCTGGTTAGCGAAATGCTAACTCATTTATAGCTCTTTCGTGGGAAACAAGGAAGTGTACCGGAAACTATCGTACCGCACTGTCACGAATTGTGCACAAGGAGCGGTGAGAGTAGCTCGAACGAAAGGAGAAGGGTTGGACGAGTAGAAATAGCTTGTTGCATTCAGACGAGGATAAACCTTGGCTGGCTCATCGTGTTTACTTTGTAGAATGGCTCGCTGGTATTCGGCTTCGTAGCTACCCTCCTGTCGGTACTGCAAACGTTTGACCGCTCGTAACCAACCCTCGCGCCGGCGCTTTTATTCCGTCAGTGTCCGGGGTGAGTTGTACCGTGAAATATGTAAAGGAAAGCACAAGGTGGAAAGGTCCATTTCACTCGGTGAAAATGGAGACGGCAGATTTCTCTTTTTCTCCCGTGGAAAACCTTTAATTGAAACGATCTAATCTTACCTGGTATTTCTCTGTGCAATAGGAGAAATTCTTTTTCCATTTCGTGCCCCACTCTTTTAATCTGCGAAAGCTCCTTATAAAAGCTTACAAGCTTCAAAAATAATAAATGTTATTGGCTCGATGTAGTGTATTGAAAAAAATGTTGGTAGTAATTCTGAAAAGAAATTTTATATTATCAAAACCGAAATATGTAAAGAAAATACATGATTGTTTGAAATGTCCTGTATAGTTGTTTGTTAGGAAAGATAAGAAGACATTTCTTACATTTTCAAGATATCAATTCTCGATGGTACGTAACTCCGAGCATATGGCGCCCGTAACCAACCATTGTTGTGATTGAGTAACATGCTATCCATCCTACGGTAATATGAATCGGTCAACAACGATCTTAATATTCGATCTGTCGCGCAGATGCACTTCTCCGCGTTGCTTCATCGATTCAGTACCATCCCGAGTCAGTCGACTAAACAATGAACGTCCAAGTTTCGCTTCTCGTTTCATCATCGAAAAGCCATTGTCTGCCATTCACGTATCGTTGAAGACGAGGCAAACAAGACGGTCGACTCGCAGTCTCCCTCCTGCTTCAAGATTGTATCTCCGACTACATCATCGAACTGCGAATACCAGGCGAGTGATTTCAAACTCTCTCGTGATATACGAACGGAATCTCGAACTATGTTACTTTAACGCTCTTTGTAGCAAACTCGACGGCGCACTAAGATCGCAGAAACGACTCGGCACTTCACAAGACGGAAAAGTAAGTTGCTTGAAATCACAAGTCGATCTTTTTCCACTCTTTCCATCTTTGTAGTCTTCTCAGTTGATTTATCGTCTGACAAAAAATTTGCAATTGAAAATTCTGCCTCAAGAGGATGATAAAAAATTAGATCAGTACTAAAAGGTTGGGATGAAAATTAGAGAGATAGATAAGAAAGACACTCAACCGCACTGGTTTTCTTATTTTTCAAATCTTCGTGCTTTTCTGTTAAGCCAAAAAACTCTGATTCCATATATATCTTCTTGTAATCTCTCTACACACTTTTTATATTGCATGAATATAAGATTACATGCATAAGAAAAATATAGAATTACATTTCCATTTATTAAATTTATTCTCAATTAATTAATTTACATATATGTACATATAAATATTTTATGCACGCTCGGGCTTATAAAATATTAATTTTCATCGCATTTATCTTTCGTTCAATCTCAATCTAGCATCAGTCTAATTAACAACATTCGCGATGAAGAGAAATATAATAATTCGTTGGAAAAAGTTCCGTACTTTTGTTCCAATCACGATTAACGAAGAAATCTCAATTAATGATCGACAAAATTGCGTGGCGATGAGTAGCGAGTGCCGTGGGAATCGAGGGAGAGTGTTGCTTGTCGACTTATTAAATTTACCGAGCCACAAATTCCTGCCCCGGGGAGACGGTGGATTTTGGGTCCGCAGCCGGCCTGCGTAACACCGGCTGCAGACTCTCTTCTCCGCGGTAGACGGAGTATAATGTACAACTTCAGGACCGCCAAATTCCCTCCTAAATACCCCGCCTAACTGGCTTACTGACTGCAGTCGGAACCGGAGCGCTGCTAGTAGTGCCAGGGGCTGCTCGCCTTTCTCGGGCTTACCACGCACACGTGTAGCCCGCCACGCGAGTTCGTAGGTCCGATATTACCCGGCGAATATCTCGTAAATACAAGTACCGGTGTCACGCCGCAGAGCGTTTCCAGAGTACCAGTTTCGTTCCTCGGGGGTTCACCTACCTACGGGAAATGGTTGTTGGAAGAGGGAGAAATCGTTAGTAACCTGCCCTTCACTCCTCAGTTACATTCTTAGGCACGTGGAGAAATGACTCGCAAATGAAGCACGTGAAGACGCAATCTTCTCCAAGGTGTAATACGATATTAAAGACGTAAGCTAAACGAACACGAGAGTACTTTCAAAACTGTTCACTTACTGAGGGCCAATTTCACCAACTACGGTTAAACTAACCGATAGTTAAAGTTAGCAGGATAGTCAATAGACCCATTAAAATGTCAGGTTATAAATATGACAAAATTTTAATATCTGTTTATACATGTAAATTTATACATATAAAATTGTTTTAATTTTGCTATATAATAATTTATTAATTTTGATATTTGAACGTTTATTAAATTAGCAATTAGATGTAAGAAAAATAGTATTCATAAATTTAGAACTTTTTGGATATAAATTATTATGCGAGAAAGAGAATAATGATTTGACAACCATATTTTGTGTTATAATGTAAAACATTCTTAATAAAACATAACGATAGGACATCTTGAATGTACATGCTTAGAACTTGTTTTTGCTGAAAGCTGTTTAAGCTCTCGAGTCATTAATGTACCAAACTGTACTTACGCTTCCTCGTAATAAGGTCACTCATCGTCTTTTATAAAGTTTCAACGTTATGTCTTCGCGAATCTCCTCGTTATCTTAACGTTTCTTGTAGGTTTTGAATTTTTAGTTGGATGCGATATTCTGCAAAACAAAAGTACTCTTGTTATGTTATGAAACTTTTCTGTAAGGCGAATTGAGTTTCACCTTAAGTCACAGATACATAAATTAAAATGCAATTATGAAACTATTGAAATAATTGAAAAATTTTCAGTTGATCAATATATAATTGGGAATATTGTTTTACGCCGATCAATTGTTTTGCCTCGAAATAACGGCTTCATCAGTTACACTTTCCCCATTTCAATTTCTGTCTTCCTGTCGAGACGGAGCAGAAAATGTCCTCGAAGAGATACAACAAAAAGGGTTCTGCAGACGAAGGGATTCCAAGTGACCGAAACCTCGCGCAGCTCGTGCCATCTTAACGAACTTCGAACCGCTCTTAAAATGAAGCGACGCGACGAGGCTAGTGGAAAGGGCGAAAGGTCGATTGGAGGAAGAACAAGAAGGAAAACCACTCGACGTAGAGGCGACGAGACAGCCTGAATACGGCGGAAGACGGAAAAGGATGCGAGAAAGAGGAAAGACGGTCTGCCATCCGACCGACGGAGGGCCAGAGAATAGAGAGACAATACAGTCAGCAGCAGACGCGGCAAATTGCCCGTTAATAATCCGTACGAGGGCGGGTGTGGGTGGAGAACGAAAGGATAGAAGCGGAGGGGCTGGTTGCACAACCCCCGTCTTTCTCGTTTTCGTCGGATGAAGGGCGCCGGATGAAATATTCCACTCTGATCCGATGTAATTGCGACGTCGTGCTTGAAAATTCTCCCGGGTCTGCCCCTTCCCAGGTCTTTCTCCTTTCCACAACCCCCTATCGCCATCGCCATTACCACAACTACTGTTAGCATCTCTCTCTCTCTAAAAAAAATCGAGATAGAAGACGAGAGAGAGAGAGAGAGAGAGAGAGAGAGAGAAATTATATTTCATATTCAAAAAATTAACGTTAGCAATAAATGATATCTTTTTTGCTAAAGAAAAATCTTTAAAACCTTCACAAGTCGACAGAAATTGTTAATGTCTAAGATATCTTGTATACGTATGGACCATCGATATCAAGACTGTGAGCATGTATGGCTGTGGCGTGTTTATCGTTTATGGTCGGTTACAGTTCTAAACGGATTAGATCTCATTTCTGTTTGAATCCTAGGCAAATTAACCCTCAAGTAATCGATGAATATCTGAGGAGAATGGTAATTACGTGCAAAACATCTTGCACCGTTTTGGTTCCATTTAAATTGCATACTGTTATGTGCGATAAGGAATTATTTCCCCGAAAATCGATCTTTCACGCTGAAAATATATGTATTCCTTTAAATAACAATACAAAATGTAACAATACAATAGAAATGTAGATAAAATATTAATTATTTATCAAAGCAATCAAGTTTTAAAGTAACTAAGCAGTATTTAATAAAAATACACATCATGTACATACACGTATCAAGCATAAACGAAATATATTATCATTATCATAATTTAAATGTATAACTTGTAAAATTTTGTATTAAATGATATGGATTTTTATTAGCGGCAAATACGCTTAAAATATAAGCCAATCTTTATTCAGGATTTAATCCGTAATGCAATTTTTATCTTAGGATCGATATTTTATCATGTTACAATATTCGGTTATGAAGTCGAGCGTAAAATAAAGCAGTCGTTATAAAAAGAAGATATAATCTCAGTGTATGAAAAAGAAATCTCATCATAGAACATTTTACTCTTATAACTCAAGTTGCAAAAAGGAGGGTATACTTTTGCATATTGGAATTTGCTGATAATCCGCCAATTGAATAGTATTATTTCGTGGAAATTAATTTACAACAGTAATCAGATACTAATAATCTAATGTGAACGGATGATCCAAATGTGCACCTCGGCGTGAAGTCGGTTTTGCACGCGACGCGTGTGCATTATACCCATCGTAGCATTAATTACTCACGCGAATCTTCGAAATCAATTACATCATCGTTAATTTCTTCATCGTTAAATTATCAAATTAATTATTGCCAGACATATATCGGCTATCTGTTGAAATTAATTTTCATATTCCGCCAAACTCCTTCAATTATTTCGAACCAATCGTTACGTGCTTACATACATATATCTTGTTTGTTACAAAATTAGTAATGAAATAATGACATTTCTTATAAATGTTATTTTTTTTTAGTTTTATTATAATGCACATTTTTAATAACGTAATTGTTATTCAAGTATATTTTTGTTTTACATATTAAATTATTTTTTTACTTGTTTTAAATTAACAGAAGAATATAAAAATTCGTTTTTATACACATTCTTACATAAAAGAATAAGGATATTCATTACATAATATACAAATATTTAAAGCAATATAATTTATGTAGTTGAAATAAGGGCAATAACTTTCATATCAGTTTTCTGAGTGTGATCAATAAATAAAAGTCAGAAAGGTGCATGATTATGGGCGTAAAAATAATTCAACTTCATTGGAAAGTTTAAGAAGTTCAATTTTGATGTAATTGTGTTAATCCTAAATGCTCGTTTTCGGCCAAGGAAGGCATAAATGCTCTGCCAAACAGACGAGCTATAATTCTTGATCTTAAGAAAAGTGCAGACACGTAATTAAACTTTCTTAGTTGCATCTGCACCGTGCCCCGACGAAGTTACATAAAAGTTCCTTTGCGTTACAAAGGGGAAGCGTACTCGACAGGATGACATCGATCGGTAGAAGGGATCGAAGTGAAGTAGAAAAGGAGGAAAAAACCGACATGGCCATTGTAAAAGATGGCAGGAGGTTGCTGGTGAGAATTTTTTGGAGCATGTATCTAAAAAAACGTATCTGAAATTTGAAACGACAACGTTAAAATGAGAAGATTGGTCTTTGCGAAAAAAAAATGAAAAGAATACTGGATATTGATAAGTTTTAATAATGGTAATGACTTTGACTTCGGATCGGATTGTATTGCGATTTTTCGTAATAGATTATTTAAATGTAACATAATAATAACAACATTTTAAGTTATATTATGTATTTATAAAATTTTAAAAATTATTTCATAAAATTATTTTATAAAATTTTATTAAATAATCAAATAATATAGTCTCATGTATCTATAATTAATAACATAGTCTCAACATTAATAATTCATCTTGAACATTATACACCAACATTGACAATCTTTTAAAATTCATTAAAAATTGTTTTTATTGTCGAAGAGACGAGATAGCCATTTAATACTCGCTTTATTTTACGAGCAATATAATCGTAACAAAAGCCATAACACAAGAAGTAACTATGGTCTATTTAGAAAACTTTTCTGACATTTATTCCCTGAACATTTGTGCGCACGTGCTATTCGTCGTTTCTAACTTCTCCCATAACGCGCATCGTCGGTCCATTGTCGAGATATTGTTCGTAATATAAATTGGCACTGTGTTCGTCGATTTCCTTTCCCTTCCGAAAGAGACAAGCACAAAAATCGACGCCGCGCGGCGCGTACTTCTGGAAAATTTTAAAAATTTTCGTAATCTCGTTAGAAAGAGGCAAAAACTCCCCTTCTGCCGCGTATACCGGGAGAGATTCGAGAGGCAACTTTCTTAACTCGTGTCCCAGAGTAACTGCCAGTCGCGAACTAAAAACTTGTTCCGCGAAATTACCTCGTAAGTCGGGCTCGCCGACTATGAGACTCCGTTCGGCTCCGGAAGCATTTTCACGTTGGACCTCGCTTCCGGCACGCAGTCGAGCCCACGCGAAGCATTGTCGAAATCTCGCGATGTACGTCGAATTCTAGATCGGATGGACAATTCACGAGATTGCGGTGCTCCGACGGCATGGGTGGACTGTAAAGTTGTTTCCTACGGCTTTTGGATCGCTCGCGAGACCGAAAATCCGATACACATACATCCATATATACATCTATATAATATATATATATATATATATATATATATATATATATATATATACACAGAATATCTGATAATAGATATAATACCGTTCGTAAGGCGCAAGAGTTGCTTCTCGCCAAAATGCTGACCCGCGGATCTCAATTATTTTTGCATTAAATATTAATAAACTCGCAAAACAATAAAGAATTTTTCTATTTAATTGAACTTTGCTTACGGCAAAGATGGCTTGGCAATTATCAAAAATTTTGCGTATTTTAATATCAATAGCATGTTCAATCTTCGAGATTAAATACGAAAGGAATTCACGTGATTTCACGATCGATACCCGTTTATCGAGATGAAAACCTAGATTTAAGCGCACGTCATAATTGAACGCCCAATTACGTCTGCCGCTCGTTCGATTAATGGTGCGCTTTGTAATTTTACTCGGATGGGTAAACATACTCCGACAGACTGGATAAGTATCTTCTGTGGTTATAGTAAATGTCAAATTAATCAAAAGGTTGATTAGAACGTCTGCCATTTTCTCATAAATTTGAATGTTCGATTATATCCCTCATGCTATTGTGATTGGTTTATGAAAATAATGATGATTAGAGAAAGTTTGTCAAAATAGAGGCTGGAGCGAAACGTCTTTAAAAATCGTCGACTTAAGATGAAATCGTTAATATCAGCAATGGCACAAATTTCGTAAATTTCAATATCGATGAAGTAAATTTTGTCAAGTTATGTTGTTAACGCGAAGTTCTCGTCGTGATTACATGACGTCGCACGCGGATCTATATTTCAGACGCCTCGTTGAAACTTGCATTCCCAAATGACTTGGTAAATGCTCGATCGAGGCAATATACAGTTGAGGATGATATACATATACGAAATACTCGGCAGGAAAGACGACACGGACTCAAAGAGTGTACGCAAAGATGGACTCTAAAGCTGTGCGCATCCATTGAATTCGTCCTATTGAAGTTAGAAATGTGACAAAGTGAACGACGTCAGATCCATGTGACATATGCACACACATACATACAAACATGTAATATGCAGTTGGCTGAACTTGTAATTAAGTTCGCTAAAAAATGGAAAATCTGCAGCGTATCACTAAGTTCTTTTTTTTTTATTTGCAGCTCTTGATCCATTTTGTTCGTAATCAGTGTCATTTCTTATCTTATGGTCTCCTCTCAATTTTTTAAAATTACCATTTTTCTATTACGAAATTAACATGTACCGACGTAATGTAACTCTTTTGATAATACAAATATGATATATGATATATATAATCGATTTCAGACCGTATTGCTTATTACCAAGAACATAAATAACAATGTATTTTTTAATTTCAATTTTGAATGGATAATGTTAAATGAATTTAATATTATCGTTTCATTATTAGGATTAAATATTATATGATCCCTTATTAGGATTAAATTATATTTAATCGAAATGATGAACTAATAATACATATATGTATTTCTAATTGAACTAGAAACTATTTTGTTTGATATTGTAGTCATAAGAGTCGAATTGAATACTCATGCACATGTAAATTTCAGCGTCTAAGTCAGTTCGCGGAATAATAAGGATTAACGTAAGCATATTCTATCTTTAAAATGCCATGTGGCATCTCCGCCTTTCGGAAGTTTATTATTTTTATCAGTCTTTGTATCTTCGTTCGCTCACTTTCCACTCTTTCAGCCGCTCTCCTACTGATCTATTTTACGTTTCCTCGTCTCGACAAAAAAATCCTCGTATCTCATCTCTCTTGCTCTCGTTGAAGGACGTTAATATCGTCATTGTTCACGGCCCTTCGTCCCTTCTCTTCATAGATTCAGAGATTGTCTTCGCTTACCTGCCCCGGCTGTTCCCTTTGGCATGAGTAAAAATGAATTTTCCTCTCTATTATCTCTTGTTTCCTCTCACAGCCATTCCGTTTTCTGTCGGTCTGTTTATTGCTCTGTAATGTGCATTCTTCTTTCTGTTTGCAAGCGTTTACCCATCGTTGTTTTCACGCATTTTGTTTGCCATCCGCTACGTTTCTGCTTTATTATAAGGATCTTGCTCTGCAACTTTTTTTCTCGCGTAATACTTCATATCTTTTCGGTCTCATTTTCTAGAGTCAGTTTTAGTATCTCGGCTCAGTCCCTTTTTTCGATATCTTTTTTTCTTAATTCAGGTAACGTTTAAAAAATTTAATAAATTAAAAATCAAGAGTTAAAGAAAAACTATTTTTTAATTAAATATTTAAATTAATACAAATGATCAATTATTTTAATTTTACTAGTGGTGGTGGACGCGTGCGAAATTTCTCGTTATTATATAACAAAACAATATTTGTGAAGATTTAAGATTAAACAATTTTTAAGTCTTTAATTTTTTTTTGATAACTGTCTTAATATTCGACTATCGAGCCTCTCGTAACTTTTTGAAAACTAAAGCAAAAAAATTGGTTTTAGAAACAAAAAGTACCAAAAAATTAACAAATCATTTTCATATCTTATTCGTTATAATTTGTTATAATGTTCGTGATAATTTGGCTCAGACTGCTTAATATAGACTTAATATAGACTTTCGAGTATCGTTTTAACATGCTTTATTTAAGAGTCAATTATTTAACTTTTATTTTTAAAGTCTGCACTTATTACTTTCTGAGCAATTACTCATCTTCATCATTTTTCAAAACCTTATTGTCATCTTTCATGTTCTTTCTAATTTTAACTTATCATCTATC
The DNA here is from genome assembly GCA_928718305.1 of Tetramorium bicarinatum. Taxonomy (NCBI): domain Eukaryota; kingdom Metazoa; phylum Arthropoda; class Insecta; order Hymenoptera; family Formicidae; genus Tetramorium; species Tetramorium bicarinatum. The sequence goes on along the minus strand of OV788324.1, from coordinate 6,037,639 downwards.
ACTTATTATCTATCTTGATTTTTTCTTGGTTTCTTTTCCACGAAGAAAATGGATATTTCTTCACAAAACGATTTGTCAAAGACGTACAGTCAATTAAAATTACAATAAATAAAACAGCAGTTGAATAATAATATAAAAAATTTAATGCACATTTGAAATAATTTGCACATTCGACATGTATATGTGCTGGAGACTGCAAAGCTCGAAAACTCAATTATTGTCTTAATGAAATACAGTTTTAGTGGTCTTTCAATTGCAATGCGCAGCATATGCATAATAAGTTCGATGAATTTTCAGTCAATTTGTAAATATTGTTTGTGCATGTAATTATATACTGCATGTATACATATATGTACATGTTTATGCATACAATATATACATATATTATACATTTATACATACATATATACAATATATATAATTAGTTTCTGGTAATATAATGGCTATATAAATATATTTATGATTTTTTTTATGTAATAAAAATAATGGAAAAAAGTTTTAATTAAAATGTATGTTGAATTATTGCAAATTTTTAAAATTTATATTATTTGAGTACCGAAATATAAAGTTGACAACATTTGTAAAACTATTTGATACAATTACTGCAATTTTAATACTATCATCATTTTGAAATAATAAACTCGTTGGATTTATATAAAAGTATAAATGTAGAAAAATGCAATGCTTTTAATTATATCACGATAATTGTTATATGTTCACTGCAGGATGAAACTAAATTAAATAATATATTAACGCGCGCGTATAATTACTAGCGATATAATTTTTATGGTAAAAGCTCAAATATGTTCATATCCGTTTGCTCATATACGAATTAATAATAGCGTACGTTAAAATCAATTTATTAATTGTCAATCAACCTTGCCGATCGTTGTCCAATCGATATAATTATTTTAATGTGAAACAGTCATGATATAAATTAGCGCAAATCTACATGATGTGGACTGCAGGTTATTTAAATATGCATCGCGAAAAGGCAAGTAATTTAAAACAAATGCTCACTCACGCAGATCCCGTCCATATCCAATTATCATTTGCCAATCCTACCGCTGAAAATCTCGGGCAACTGGCCTAATTAATTAACAGGTTAAATATTAAATTTGTTCGAGAAAATTAATATGAATTTGCTTCTTATTTACATGTGCCATGTTAACGATCGCTCGTAATAGAATGCGTGTAAGAAATAAATATATGTAGAGAAAAAGGGGCCTTATTGATTTTAACAATATGACTTTCAGGCTTAATGACTTGTGTATCTTTTTAGAAAATTATCTCGATTTTAATTCAATTCTTAAAGAAAAATTTCATATAACGTCACAATAAATCTTGCTTCTTCGCGATAGAAAGAACAGATAAAACCGCATATAAATATATAGGTAGTTGTGGAATACTCGCGCTCGTATGAAATTTATCGTCGCGTAATTATCACATTCAATAACAGCTCCATTTAACGCATTTACTATCGCTAATGGCGACAAATTTACGCAACATCAGCGAGGTTATACCACAATTCAAAATTCAAATTTTCTCCCAGTAACCTCGTGCAAGCGATCGGATCCGTTTCCTATTTTCCTGATCAACCGCGTCGAAACTGGCATCGAAAACGCGCCGGTAATATGAGCTTCAACATTCCATCGCGCTTCTCCGGCGTCGGATTTCCCCGGACGGGTTAAAAGCGAGTCTCTTCGAATAAAGCTTTCGAATAGCTCCGAGCCAAAGGCTGTGCGAAATACATTGTATGTATGTGCGAATTCGTGCACAGCAGCACATATATATAAATCGAGAACGCCTGCGTCTCATCATACACACTTGTGCGAGCATTCGCGAGCGTATATAGATACAAAGTGCACCGGGAGGTTGTTGTGAATCTCTTACAAAACTCATGACATGAGGACAGCGAGAAGAGATTACATTTCCAGCGTGTAATACGCAGGATGAGGTACCTAACTTTACCGTCTAAAATTTCTTTCTGCGACATAAAACGAAATCCTGCATATGTATCTTCTACTGGGCTGATTTCGTAAAACTTGCATCACGCTATCGTATTCTTCTGCAAATACGAGGCGCGCACTCTTTCTTCGAGAAAATTTCAACTGGAGTATTATTAACGGATTATTTCAATATTGAAAATAAAAATTTCCAGGCGGTATCTAATTACAAAAATATATTTTGTTATTACTACGTGAATAAAGAAAATTTTATAAAATAAATTTTATACGAAATGGGTCACGAAACAATTTTATTATACACGTTATATGTGTATAATGACATCGATGCTTAATTATAAAATATGAAAGAGGTGTAATACATATTATGAGCAAAAGTAATCATCGTATGCTAACGTAAAAACTGTTAAAATTAAATCATATTATATTGATATTCAGCTACATAAGCTGCACCACCGCACTGCATATTATAAAAAATTTAATTTTAAATTAAAAATTTGAATTGCAATTTAAATTAAATGCTCCGCAAAATCAAGGATAGATTATTGACAAAAAAATTGCGTAACAAAGAAAGATAAATAGCTTTCACATTCAAATAAAATTGAAAAGAAAGACACAATTGGTAACTTTAAACTTGCTTTCTAAAAATTAAAATACAGTAAGAATATTTACCATTGAAATAATGTTTAAAACATGCATTTCCAAGCATTTTGTACACTTCGAATAATTCGAGATGCATTAAATATTTTAGTTTTTAAACTGTTAGATTATTTTAGGAAACATTGAGTATACATACAAAGTATTATTCTAAGGCGTGCTATTCACCGAAAATTTTTATAATTAATTTTCATTATTTAGAATAAAATTATTAGAATAAAGTTTTAGATTTATTCAGTTATTTGTATTTTTGATCAAATTTGCATACATTGAGCATTTATATATCTTCTATTTACATTTAACAACAATGTGATTCTTTGGGTAGTTTGAATATATGTAATACATTTAATTTTATTAAGTTCTAAACTTATTTACGCAAACGATTTTTCTCAAAATCATGAAGGATTTGTAATTTCGTTTCGTTAGAGGCGAAGGATCTCTTTCCTCTTTCCTATCTATCGACAGCAAGAAACCAAAGTCACATTCGTCAACCGCAGCGAGCTGATTGCTCCTCCCTTTGTGCCCTCGGCCCAGTTTTCTTCCTTTGTGCTTTTCTGCCACTCTTGCGGCACATCCTTCCGTCTTCCTTCTTCCACCAATTCTCTCTGTGCAGAAGCCTTTCTCTCCTTCGCTCGAGTTCTCTCTCAGCTCTCGGTCCACCCCAGACATTACCGTGTCTTTACTGTTTTTTGCGTCCGAAGGCTCGTTATTCTCTACGGTCGCGAAAGAAATGGCAATTTTACTCCGGGAACGCAACGTCGGCACTTTTGCAATGCACACGGACCATTTTGCCTGAATGATCTAGCAGTATGCTTAACTTTATTATCTATGTCCTTTATAAATTTTTCAATTATCATGAAAATTTAAAAGCCAGTAGAGATAGCATTTAGAATTTTCTTCTTTCTTTATTTATCTCTAATTTAAGATATATAAAAGTTGTAAATAGAAGAAAACTAAAATGAAAACATTTTTAATTTTAATTCAACTATTTTACGTGGATATATTATCACATATGCAACTAAAATAGATAATGTATACGATACTATAATTATAAGTATTATCATGTTATCTTTTATAATTATTGCCCTCATATTTCACTATAAAACTTTTGAACAATTTGAACTTTATCTTAAGAAAGAATTATAGAACATAGAAGCAAAAGTATTGAAATAAATAAAGTATAAAATTTCTAAGTATTAAAATAAATAAGACATGAAAATGTTTCATGCTTCATTTTGCATGAAATTTATTTTCACAAAATTTTCTTTACGTAATAATAATAAAATGTTTTTGTATAACATTAAGAGAAAATAAAAAGTTGATCCTAAGACTGACAAATGCAACGCGTCCGAAAAGCGCAATGAACGTCCGCGGCTTTCGCGTGGTGTTTGCTCGTTTCATCGTGGTCCTCCCTCCGGGAATAAGTTTCAGGGGTGAAGTGAAACAGTCACGCTGCATGTGCTCCTAACAAATTCGCGAGGCAGCTCGCTCCCTTCGTTTTTCCGCTTGGCCACCCTCGCCCATTTTGCCCTTGCTTTTCGGTCGGCACACTTCGGGGTGCTACTGCAAACACCCGAAGCACTCGAGCCGTCTAGTCGTGTAATCCGATATCTTTTTGCTTACTTACATTTACCATCGGGAATGGGTAAGTGCTGGGTATTGTTACAAGATGCCTGAGCTAATAGAACTATTTTCTAATGTAAATTTGAAATATTATTAATGATATTTTCCGCAACGTAAAACCTGTTTTGTGGATAAAATGTATAACTGTGAGAAAAAAGTAAAATTTCTTTCTCTCTCTCTGTTTCGGAATAAATATTCTGTACGTTATAAATGAAAAGAGAGAAGATAACATAAAAAATAATTTATAAATAAAAAATGAAAACTATTTTTAATATTACTATTAATATAAAAAATATTTTAACGTAATTTTTATACGAATACGCAAATTTACTTTTTAGTTATCTACGTAGAAATACTGGAATATAAATTTTAATATTTTTTCGTATATATGATTTATACAGAATATAGAAAATGGATAAAAATGAATATAAACATAGATCTTTTTATTATAAAATAGAAAATAACGAAATATTTTAAATAATTTATACTAATTTTTAAAGAAAACAATTATTAAACATTAAAATCATAAAATACTTTGTTTATATTAAAATGTCCATTTATGCAGAATAAACGTAGAATCAATGTTACAATAATAACGTAAAGTTCATTTTTAAATTGAAAATTTTTAAATTTTTATTCTGATAATGTGATGCAACGATATAACAGTACTAACTGTCATCTAAGTACGATATAGTAATTTTATTTTTATTGCAAGGTAGACGGCCGTAATAAATCATTTTATTATTATTGCAGTTTTACGTATGAATATCAAGGTATTCTTGCTTTTTTTTTTATATCACACTGCAAGAAAATGTTATAGATCCAGGCATTCGTAACCTTCAGAAAAATCTCAAAACATGTGAAAAATACCTTAGTCCATTTATCGTTCCTACAAATTCAAAGATCAGTGAAGAAGAGAAGGAAAGAGGAGAGTATGATCTGAAGGTGAGGGGAAGGGATATGCTTTGGATTCGTTTTACTACCTAGGTGTAAAGGATCGCTCGCCTTCACGCATTCATGCAAGGTTACGATTTATAACCGTCCTCCTTTTCTTTTACTAGCGGTTTTAAAGGAGGAAAAAAAGAGAGCGACTACTTTTTCTCCTTCTTTTTCTCTGCTTTCTTTTTTGTGTGCCGCGGTTTTTCTTTAAAATGAAATAAACGCCTTTCTCTTACAAGCTTTTTCGCTTTCGTATTAATATCGACGAGAATTCGCACTTTCTCCGCCTATCCTTATTTTTATGCGATAATTTTCAACCTCGCTTTTTCCCTTTCAAAACACCGATTATTTAAAATAATAAGACGCTCTTGAAGAAACCTTGAAACCCTTGTAACATTTATTCGAGGAATCACGTTATATTATGCGACGGAGGGCGTTTAACTTTTCCTATCTAGAATTATTTTCAAGATTGAAAATATGAAAATTTTGTAACCGTATAATATAAAGAACTATATGTAATCATTGAAGAATTACATGTATGGAAATTTATGTATATTAAATGGCGTATTAATGTTGCAAAAATCGAGATAATATAGAGTAAGATCTAAATAAGAAATACGATAAGAGTGAATACACACCGAATGTCATAAATTACTTAAATCTCAGCCGCGTTTTCACAGCGCAAGGTTGCACTACTGAATTACCCAAACCCACTATTTCTAGCACGTAATAAATTTTGCCCATTCATCGCACTAATTAAACTGGCATAGCATAAGAAAGTTACGCGTAAGGAGATAAATGTTGTGCAGAAGCACAGCTTAACAAAATACATGATCTTATTACATTACCGTCATAATAGTCATAAATTAGTAAACACGTTGCAAAATAAAAAACATTTAGTTAATGTTAGGTGAGATGTGAATTGCATTCAAAGAACAATTATGTATAATAGCGAAGAAACATCTTAAAATCGTCCAAGCGACATTTTTCACGTGTTATCAATAAGATATTTTCTGATTATTATTTGCACATATTGGAAATTATCTGAAAAATTGTCCGCTAAAAAGCATATATACATAAAGTTATTTTTAGCTTTGCGATATTTTTCCTTATTTTTTGGTATCCGCAATCTGTCCAACTCTCAAAGAAACGAACAATAAACGTCTTTCTGGCCTGAAATCAATGCTGCTAGACGCTGTAGAGGAATCGGAAGCAAAGCACGCTCTTGTCTGCGCTTTGCTTTTCCGACCGGCTTTTCTCGAGGCGACTTTTCGATGCCAGTGCGGCATGATGGAGGTTGCTTAAAGCACAGAACGTAGGAAAACGTCGGAACCACAAAAGCGGAAGACGCGAGGAAGTGGGCTACGAATTTCGCCGATAGAAAACGCGCCCTTAACGTCGTTCTATCGAAACTGAAGCATGCTCGAACGGCAGCGGTACTTTGGTAAGCAATTATCCCAAAGCTTTGTGGCGAGAGCTTTGTGAGCGTGAATCGATTACACAACGTGTAACGTTATCGTATACTTATTTCACCGTTCGTACATGGGCGCGCATATAATGTCGTCTGTACGCATGCTGCTTTTGCAAATGCTGCGATTGGAAGGTAACCTCAGCATATTTATAGAATTGAAATGGGTATTCATAAATTCGGTTTTTCTTACTTCCTTTAATATGCATATAAAGTATATAATATTTTAAAGAAACATGCGATAGATATGTAAAATTTGAAAAATAAAATTTGAAAAATAAAAAACAAAATTATAATATTGCGATGAAATTATGAACATTAAATCAAATATTTTTCGATCTGCGCGTTATTAATATTTTGCATTTATTGAATTAATGATTGTACTTTGTGTAATTTATACGCTGAGCCGTGTTACGCTTCCAACTAAACTTCTCTATATTACTGTTTTGTGTACTCCGTAATTTAGCTATGGTGTACCATAAGACAGTATATATGTATTCATTCGTAGATTAATTATGCCGTTTGTGAGACATAAACGATATACCGCGTTTACGTGTATACGTAAATACAAATATAATAAATACGTCTTTATAATGCTTCTAGACTGCTTTGATTTAAAAGAAGAGAGTCAATTATATTTTTCTTATCATACTTTATGAATTCGACGCATAGATTTAGGAAAGGCTACATCTGCTAATATATAGATCTATTAATCTAAACGTGAATCTAATGATATGAATCTATTGTTTATCGACATTTACATAAAATAATTGAAAATAATTAATATGATTGTTATCGAGTTTTTCATAAGAAAATCATAAAAATATATTTTATAAGAAAATTTTGAAGGGAATACATCTTAGAAAGATATAGAAATTAAAATATTAAATTGATATAGCAAAAATTTTCATGGACAAATATTATCTTCTTTTTTTTTGATCGTACGATCAAATTGCTGTCTTCCGCTCGAGTTTGTTTTACGTGAAATGAGATAAATATAATTAGAGGCGTATTAAATTTCTTGAACATACGTATATATCACGATGTTGGACATTGGAGAAAAAAAACTCGACAGGATGTTAAAAATGCTCGTACTGAACGCCATTATTGCACTGTACCAATACTGAAACATTCTTGCACCAGTACGCTCGTACGTTTCCCAATGCCGCGCAGCGGTAATGGCTTTACCTCCGACCGGCGAGCCTCATCGGATTCCTATCGGATTTCTTCAGCCACCTTAATCGGATAACGAACGATACACGTCCTGGTAACTCTAATAATTGGTGCTTATCCGTCGTCCGGCTGACCTCTCCCGATGCCGACCAATTGCGCACTCGGATACGGAGTCACCATCTCCTTTTCCCGCGTTAAATTCTGAACGTACAATTATCGTTCCGAGAATGAGAATATAGCGGAAAGAATATAGAAAATGATGTTGCCTTAGAAGCTAATTAGTAAGTCTTGATTACAATTCTCGATAACTAGAGAACAATGAGGTATATGTAATTCCGGAGAGCAATTAACGTAGAATGTATTTCTGTTATATTATATTGCATTATGTGTTATTAATTATATTATTATTGTTACGATACGATATTGCTTAATTTTATACCAAATTGATAATTGAGCAGAAAGATCAATTACAGAAAACTTATGGATATGAAACTATCCTATTATGTCCTAAAATATGAATGAGCAATGAATAAGTAAAACAGTAAAAGGGAAAAATTAATGGTTGAAAACATTTTTTTAATTCTTTAACTAACAATGAGCTGGACACAAAGCGTCACTGTGCGCAAAGCTCGGCCATGAAATGTGACTAAGAAACAAACATTTTTCGAGGAAAAAAGTTTAATTTAAAACAATTGAACACTACCTATGATATTTAAAACTTCGATATTTCTTGTGGTACAAAAAAATTTATAGCATTGTTACACTGTAGATTTTCTAGCAGTGAATATCGGAATGCAGCTAAGGTATAGAAAAGAGCCACTGTAATAGCGTTTCGTCCCAAGAGATCGTTTAACGGGAAGCCACTATAGCGTTTCGTTCCAAGGAATCGGTTAGCGGGAAGCCACTATAGTGGCGTGTAGTAGCCAGAGAGTCAAAATATCTTTTTTTTTCTTTTTCAAGAAAGATTCATCATACATTCTTAAATTTAATCATTTTTATAGAATATCTTATTTTAATAGTAACCACTCCGGATTTGGTCGAAACTCCTAATTTTCCGAAAGCTGTTGGTTCATAACCCGAGTTACATACTTTTTCAAGAGTTATATCCCTCCTCACGCAGAGACGGACTCGAAATAGAATAGATCCATTGATCTTTCGCACGGCGTGACCGAAATCCGCACGTACGCGCTTGCCTCATAAACCTACCCGCATACACGAGCTGCATTCAGGGAGCATAATCGAGATATCTATCCCAGTGATAGACGAGCCAGATAGGAGTCGCGACGTGAGTCAAGTGACAGGTGGGATAACAAATGTCTGCGCCGAGACATCAAGCATGTATCTAAGCTTTGTCTCTGTCCATGCAATCTCTAAGTGATAATTATTGCTCGGAGTGCGCGGATACGTGATTCAGATGTATCTAATCATAACATATATGGAATACGTAAACAACCATGTGGCCGCACGATTCAAACATTTATTGCTTGTAATTTAATAATTGAGAGAATTCGGATAATATCGCAGAAATACGTTTGTTTCGAAAATCAATCGAACTTTGAATACGTTACGAAAAGTGATATAAATTTTTACTGGTACATACCGCTTCAGTAGTACGATACAGTAGTACGAAAATCTGAATGTTCAAAATAATACGCTAGAATTTCGATGGTGATATATTTTATATATTGCCAGCATAACGAAAATAATTATGTTTTGAATGAGTTACGTAGTCTGCGTTCAGTATTTCTGCGTTTTACGTTTTTTAATTTTTAGTTTGATTTCTATTTTAGCGTTAGTCAAGTGTGATACTAACTGTAAGATGATGAATTATTCATTATAATTAATTTTCCAATTTTTGTTTCTTATAATTTCTTTATTTCTAACATCAATCGTGTAAACACAATGTGATACAGAATATTCTCACTAAAATGATATGAGATTCTTTATAATAAACAATCGATTGATTTTATAAACAATACTGCCTTACTTAAAACGTAGTGTCAGGAAAATATTGTGAAACTTGGTCACGAGGATGGACGAACTGCATCATTTATTTATGCATGGCATCGCAGACAGGACACCTTCTTGACTCTCTTCCGCGGTGTTGACGGAGACTGATTCGTTTATTATACCATAAATGGCTCATACGTTATCTCTTACGGCAGGCATAATAATAAACAGAACATAATGTGCATATGTATTATTTTGTTCCAACGCCCATCAAATCGCATTTATATTTAAAATACAGGAGAAAACGCAGAGAAACTTTCTTAAGATTAATGACAGGTGTAATAAGTACGTGTATTCATTTAGCAATTAACTCATTGAATTTAATCGTAATTTTATTGATTATCTTGTGATACTTTAATTTCCTAGAAAGCTTTACGAATTTTTTTAGCAGACAGGTATTATATTATTAACCTCATTCTCGCCATTATTTGATAATCTATATAATTTTGTACTACATGTATATATATTATATAAAAGTATATATACACATATATATATATATATATATATATATATATATGTGTGTATATGTACTTTTATGTATATACATATATATACATGTATATATACTTTTTATGTATATATTTATGTATATATTTATGTATATATACTTATATGTATATATATATATATACATATATATATATACATATATATATATATATATATATATATATATATATATATATATATATATATATATATATATATATATATATATATACATATATATATATACATATATATTGTATATTAATGAAATAGTATAATCTTACATTTAAATCTAATTATGACCTAGTTTCGTTACGAAGTTTCATTATATATAAGTGACCTTGTTTCATTATAAAATTATATTAAAATATGATTTTATCATAGCAGACTTTCTAAGATTATAATTTCAAAGTAGGACATTTTCTATATAGAACTTTTCCCATATAAAGAGATGAAAATTTACAAAATATTTCTACATAAAAGAATTAGAAACGCGTATTGCTTGGTCTTTTTTTGAATAAATTGATTATTTAACAGAAGTTTATGAAATTAATTTTCTTTAATTTTATTTTTATTAAATATTTATTAAATATAGAATATAATTATAAAGAATTATAAAAGAAATATACCGACAGTACTTATTCTTTTGTTTTTATTTTATCGATTTTGCAACGAAATATGATTAACGTGCAATTATCCTGAACATCTTAACTCCATCCGGTACATCCTCGGCCTCGCAGGACGAACGGGACACCTGCTTCCTGGTCCCTTCTGGCGTTGACGTCGACAGATCCGTTTATTATACCGTACACTTGATCATCACACGGTCCCGCCAACCGTCCACCTTAACGCTTACCCGCACTACTTGCTCGCAGAATCCTCGCAGGCCACAACAAGCATGTATGCACGCGTGCCCGCACGCGTACGAATTAATATCGTCAAGATTAGTGGGAGCGCCGACTAACTAACTGGCTGCTAGCAATTTGGATTATTTGCTTGACTACACTGCTTGTGGGGAGCCTTGCCATTAATTTTCCCGGTAGTCCAGAAATCGAAACGCGTGCGTATATCAGAGGTAACACGATGGGATTTTCTGGGATTAGTCTGACATACGTATCCTATGAGACATGCTCTCTCCTAAAAATCATTATACTAACCGTGACATTCGAATCTTGGTAGTTAATTGAATTGTTCTAACTTGAAACATAAGTACTATTTTCAATCGACATTATTTGGATAATAATTACCGTGTCCTTTTCTCATATTTTCCAAGTTTTGCACTTTAAGAACATTTAATATTTGGCTATTTCAGAACCTGCATTGATTTTACCCATTTTTACCAATTAGCTTTCGAACTAATTTTTTCAATTGTGTTAGAATATTGAATTAGAATCTTGAATATACTCTGGCATGTCAGACATCCGTTTTCAGAGACATTAATATTATTAAAGACCAGAAAGAGAAAAGGGTAAAAGATGATATTAGTGTTAAATATATAATCCAACACATCTATTTCAATTACTGTCCTCATTGGGGTAACATGAAAAATCGATGTACATTCCATCCCCTATGGAAGTGCAGAGGATTTAGGTTGATACCAATAAGAGTATATAAGTGTACATATTGCAAACGGCAATAAAAATCCCGATAAAGAAGACCAGGGAAAAATTGTGACCGCCATATTTCCTGGATCCTGAGCTGGCCGTTAAATTAAACTCTCAAATGTCTGCGCCGTCCCTAGCCATTTCTCAGCACTCGCTGCACCGTGCTTTGTTCTGCTTTGTCCCAAACAGGGTTTGTAGAACGAGCGTCCGCGGGAAACGATCGTACGAACAGAGGCTTATCGAGTCAATACTTGATTGTGCGAGATCGGCAACATCAAGTGCTATCGATTCCGGGCAATTGCGAGCTTATTGCTCGAACGGTAAAATGATCGGGGCGGTTTATCGCAATAAGTTCAGCGACAAATAGGAATCTTATCGGCTGTAGGCTGGCCCTGTTATTCGTGCACGGCGGAGCGCACGAATAGAGAGGAGCAGGCCACCGTGCAAGGAAACAGACTGGAAAGCGGCCGGTGCGGAGCGCCGCGAGAGCGGATCTTTGCGAGGGATATCATCCCGTGGGAGGAAGCCATCTTTTACGTGGCTGGAATATCAATGACGAACGATAAAAGTATATCGCGATACTATCCGGCTAACAAATGCGTATTGGGAACACAGAATTTACATATAGGAACCTATAGGGCATCTTTTAAATTAGTTACCATGATATTGGACGTTTCTGATGAGGCACCGCAGATAGTAAATGCAGCTGCGGGCTTCCCCCTTTTATCAATATTTTATGTTAAAAGACTTTATAATATGAATATATTTGTGACCGTGCACGTGAAATATGCATATAGTTATCAAAGTTATCGAAGGTGTACATAAATGTCATAAAACAAATGCTTGTATTTTATCGAAAATGTGCATACAGATTTTAGTGGATAACCGGCGTAATGTTTGCAAAAATCTTCCTTATTAATATAATAAACATAATTTTATTAATATCGATGAAATGCAACAGCAGATGTTACAAGTAATAAATCGCAGTGATAACTTTATAATTTTCAATATCAAAACTAAAGCTTTAGCTTGGGAATCTTTATATTATGAAAAAATTTACAATATTAAAAGTATGGTTTGCAATTAATTTTCCTTGTAATCAAATATTTCCTCGATTATACGCTTCATTATTTTTGCAAGTAATTGAGCTTGTGAATTAAATTGTACCCGCTAGATAAATATAACTTTGAATTGCTATTATTTCGCGCTATATGTAGAGAAGGAAAACTTTAGAATACCTTATGTACATTTACATACTTTTATATATGTATATATACATATATATGTATAATATGTATATATATATATATATATATATATATATATATATATATTCTCCACGTTGCTCCGCGTATGTAATCTCGTGGCAAAAAGAGCTTCGCGTTCCTCGAGCAAACCGGATACACAAAAAGTCTCGCGGGAGTTGTGTCCTCTACACGTACGACTCTGCAAAATCCCACGTGACGCACCTGATTGCTTCAATTCGCCCAATTTTGCACCATCAGAGCGCAACTGGTACACTGCTAACGAGGCAAGATGTAATTTGAAATACATTGCAAATTCGTTCATTAAAAAAATATATAATCAACTTATATAGCATTGTAGTTTTTATGCGAATATTTAAAGAAATAATTATTTAAAGGTGTGTAATTATTACGGAAATTTATGTAATAATACAATAAAAGTTTCTGAAATTAGACAATTAACAAAATGAGAAAATAGTGTAAAGTGACATGTTTATGAAACGTATTTAACGTTTGAATATGAAATCGTAAAGCACTTGTTGATTTCACAACTTAAAAACAATAATTATAATAAACATATATATTTTTAAATACATATATTTTAGAAGACTAATTCGAAACAGTTGAAATTATTTGTGAGACTGTATTTCAGATAATAAACGTAAAAAAATAATTTTCTGTGTACAACGTTATTAATATTAATTCTCGCGAGTTGATCTAATCAATACGTAATTAGAATAGTTGGCAGAAAACTTTCGATATTCTCATCTTTTGTTTTATTTTCCCGCGAGTTTTACTAAGCTGAGAGAGATATTTATATCCACTTAAAATTTGTCATTCGAGAATACCCGATATTTTTGTCTAAATTGCAGTTTGGTTGCATTGCTTGCGATTGCATCTTTCGGATTGTTGAGAAATCGCAGGTCTCGGGTTTATCACAGTGATGTCAGCCCTGCCCACCACGTCGTCTTCTTATGTAGTTCTCGGTTACGCCATTTCCGTCACCAAGACATTTCTCTCCCTCAGATAACTATCATGATCGACAATACAAGGACTAGATCTTATCGAAGCCACGATCTAGCCTCGATCCTTAAAGACTATTGCAAATCGATGCCGATCTCAGCAAACTATCTGCTCAGCGCCGGAAATCCGGAAGCCAATGTGCAGACGAAGAAGAACTTTTATCGAATGCGAAATCAATGCGTGAGTGATTGCACTGAATCGCATGTTTTATTCTTCGAGTTTTACGAGTAATCTTTGACGAATAAAGACGATCGTAAGTCAACTTGACGTTTGTTTGAACTGTTATTGATTTCAATTGTCATCGATCTCAATCGCGTCACACAATAGGTAAAATAAATGTTAAATATTTTTTAGAAATTGCTTTACCTAAAAATTATTTACACTGTAATCGTACGTTTTAATAACTTTTACTTGTGATCAATGAATAATGACATATTAACAATAAACAATTATTAAATCTAATTGAAATAACTTCGAAAGTACAAGATAATAATTGAATTATATTGAAAGTGGAAATACATAAATTGACTTATCAAAAAATATCGAAAATATTATTTAGTTTCGAGACACAGGGCAGTTATCTATTCTCTACAAATGTTGACCACTACGAGAACCATCTTGGAAGCAACATCTCTGTTTGATCTTCGCCCAAATCAAATCTGAGCATATCTCTTGTAGGAGAGTGTATAGGAGAGGTATTTCGAATAGAAAGGTTCGTATCGCAAAGGGATCCCTCTCTTCGATCCGAGTTCGATCGTTTCGACGCAGCTGCAGTTGATTGTGATCGAGCCAGGTTCCTTAGAGACTCGGCTTTGTTCTCGGTCTAATCATAGAATTTACGTTGCTTGATCGGTCAAAGGTAGCACTGCGGCTTGGGCTGCACCCTCGCGCTCACTCACACACCTGAGTCCGGATGGAGTACCGATATCGCTGATGCTGTTTGCACCTCACAGCGACGCCCACTTGATATCAAAGGTCAAGCATTCTGTATAGAATGGCCGCGAGATAACCGTGGGTATAACTCAGTCTTATCTTCCTTCGTTAAACCCGATTTACGCATGCTAGTAGGCGGGCCGAGTCTCGGGTGAATTTCGGACAGTACACCTTTGGATCTATCATGGGTCAGGACTTGGCGCGTAAATGCTCTACAATGCTATAATACTCTTCGATTAAAAGAAATTTTTTATTATGTTAAATTGTCCAAACAAATTATTTTTCTAAGGATATTTAAATAAAACTCAATATATCTATTATACATACAGCTTTGGAAGACCACATTTTGGTATAATTTTTTTTTAATCTGTTAAATTTTTAACAGTTTAATAAGTTTTAAAAACTTTTTTTAATCATAAAATATTTCCTCCATAAAATATTTTCGATTAAAACATATTTCCATTCAGTGTGTATAATGCAATGCTTTGTCATTGAACAGCCAATTGAACTTTTTCAATTAGAGCTTAAATAAATGCTGCTACCCTCGTTGTCGCGATCGGCTATTTTCCTCTACCTTGACAAATCCGTGACCCAATTCCATAACTTTATTCAAGCTTTGTTACAAAATTGTGTATGAGCAGAAATATTTAAAACTCTGTATTTTACCTCGGAACACGAATAAATTCCATGCATAACGCGAATGCGAATGTTCTCTTGGTCAACATGATTCCGTCTTTATTTTTCAGCACAAGTATGTGCGCTGAAATACTTTGCGTATTATAAACCGCACATTCTATCGATAAAACTTATTTCTACCGTGTAGCCATAATGGAAAAGTTTTATTCAAAGCAAATTCCGTTATTTGACATTAAATCTCCGCATTCATTTTTTTGTGATATTAGGATTTATATTGCACATTATATGATTAGAATATAAAGCTAATTAGAAAATAATTAATACAAAAACAATACGTTGAGATTGCGTTGAGATATACTTATATTTTATCTCAACTTTATTTTTAAATACTTCAAAGTGCATATAAAAATTCAATTAAATAATAAATTAGAATTATAAAATTTGTATTAGAATACAATATATAAACATAATAATAATGATATTTCTAAATAAAATTATTAGGTGTTTAATTAGAAAATTTGGTTTTAATTTTAATTTCAACGTATAATTTATATATATATATGTGAGAACATTTGAGAAAGAAAAGAAAGAGATAGAAAAAGAGAAAGTTCTATTGCTTCGCTTTTTTTTATCCGTCGGATTCTTCATTTTAAAACACATATTTCATCATTTTAAAAGACATATTTCACCATTTCAAAAGACATATATTTTTAACAAAAATTTCATCGTTTTCTTTCTGTAATTGATCACGTTTTCCAATTGAATTTTTTCCCAATTCAATTTATCTCTAGAAACAATAGTCTGCAATAATTGGTAAATTCAACTAAAAAGTTCTTTTTTGTCCATTCTTCTAATGGAAGATTTAACGAAATTGCAGTAAAGAAGAAAGCTTTATTCGATCATAATTTTTTCTCTTATAGATTTTTTTACGTTTTTCAAAGTTTTATAAAATTAAAATCTAAAAATTTTCCATTGTTCTGAAAAGAATACGGTGGCTATTCTGATTTATCTTCGCTGCCATGATCGGCTAACACACATGGCGTCGTAATCCACTGATTCAGCGCTTTGTCTAGCACGCTTTTTATCTCGAAGTATCCCATTTCGCAAAAAAGGCATCACCAGTCACTATCACCAGACGATCCTGTGTTCCGCATCTTCACGAAAAAATCGAGTTCTGAACTGAGATAAGAAATTTTTGATAGCAGCCAGTACTATTAATAAGAATTAGAAATTATTCTACAATTTCAAATATCTTTATACTTGCGCCGGCGATTTTAGAGACATGATATTGATTCGGATCGCGTCAAAATTAGTTGCATTCGTATCGCGCGCGGAAAAGCACACGAGGGGTTCTGAGGCAGAAACGAGCATTAGCTCTCTCAAACATGTTCGCGGTAGATTTCCCCGCGGACTCTAATCACGCATTGGCATCGAGGTATTAGCCACGAACTCATGGGACAGGTAGCGCAGGTTGCCGGCTACCGATCAGTCAACCATATGGTGCATCTCATGGTTTTCTTTCTTGTCTCTGTCTCGCTTGCATTTGAAAAAAACAAAACAAATTCGTGCTTTTGTACCTTTGTCGAGGAAATTTTAAAAAATTACGATTAAAAGGTTTAATTTGTCGAAAATGTTCGATTTTAAACTTTCAGTGTGCAAACGATAAAAATTGACTCCCTCTTCACGATTCTTTGTTTTCCGTGCCTTTCGGCACCGCAATGCTCTTCGCAGCTTTCAGAAATACGTATGGGGGCATGCATAATTCGCGTCTCGAACGACTCGAGCGTTTTACGCGACGAGTGTCGCGCGGATATAATCCGGAGTCCAATTAGCGATAATTACGGCGTGAATTGGGAATTCCTAATGGTAGATATCCCCGTTAGTTCATTCGTTCGTTCGCGCTCATCGCGATTTTTGCAGACGGCGTAATTCGCGGCGCAAATTAAACTCGCTCCTCGCTCATAGTGCTGACGATTCATTCGTTTACACGAACTGAAGGATTTCAAGCTGTGTTTCTTTTCTCGATGTCGTGTGTCCGTTGTATCTTGGGATTTTCTCCAGCCGCGATCGTGATCGCGAAAAACGGCAATTTTGTCGCGTTTTCGATGTAAAACTCAAGCTAATTTCTCACCTCGGCATAATTCGGGCGCTAACTATTCCGAGTTATCCTCAATGCTGGCGAACGGCGGAGAATTAACGTACAAATTGGTTAATAATTCGGCGCATTGGTTTACAATCTATATTGCGTTAGCATTAGCATTAAACCTGCTAACAATGATCATTTTGTTGAACCCTATGAATAATTCTCTTCGATTTGCGTATACGTGGTTGACATTAAACGTGCAGCTATTCACATCGCATATTTCATATTACGTATTTATTTGCTATTGCATTTTTTTTGTGAATTATCCGTTTTTAATTTTCTCTGCGATTGTATGTTCTAATACGTAATATCGAAGTGACTAATAATTGCTACGTACTCATTGTAGCGTTATCTGACAAAGATGCGCTGTGAATATCTTTCTGTTGTTATTTATTATGTATTATGCCGAGATATTAAAGTAATGTTTCGATTTAACAACGTCGCTTGCGAAGTCTCGTTTTGTAAAATGACCCGACAAAGCTGTTACTCTGAATAAAACATGCCGTTTAAACTAATTCAGGAAATTACACCGGTTTGCGAGTCGACACAGTCGTGGAAACTATCGCCATTCGGACCACGTTGCGGGGTACACTTGGGAATACCCGGGCGCGCAACCGTGCAGCTTAATAATTTACTTATTAATTATTAATCTCAATTCGCGTACAACGCGTATGGGGCAATCGCGATAATAACAATGTGTCTCACGCGCGCATTGGCTTTGTCAAGTTATTGAAATCATTTCATTCTTTATTTTATACATTATCTTTTCTTTTTATTTTTTTATTAGGTATCGACAGTATTAGCTTCTCTTATCTAACATTGTTATTATTGTAGCAATCAAGTTAAAGTCAAAATTCTGAAGCGATTACAAAAAATAATTTTAATCCCTAATAATTGAAATAAATTATTAAACACAATTTAAAAACGTGACATAATTACGAAATAGTGTGCATTAATATGGATAGAGCTTAAATAAATGAAAAATGTCATACTCAAATACATATATTTGGCATATATCTTGAAAATCGATTGAGAAGAGAGACGAAATAATTCGCCAGCGATAATGTGGGAGCAGACGTGGATTGACGTTAGCACCTTGACGAACGAGGTCATTTGTAGACACGGACATTACAACGGCCCGATCGATGGCCGGCGAAGGGATGCGTGGGGGCAGTTTGGAGGCGGTGATTTAAAGGTCTATGGAGCGATGATGCCTTAAGATTACTTACTCGCCGGAACATAATTTCCCGGCACCCGGCTGCGTCTTCATGCCGTAATTTACGGAAACTTGCTGGCAACATGTTAAGAATGTCACTTCCCTCGCTCTGGCATGCACGCGAGGAACTTTATCTTATTCAGAATAAAACAACCTAGATTTCCGAATTTCTAAATTACTTTTAGTGGAAAAACTTATTCTTATTAATGTTTTTAACGTTTATCTAATTGATTAATTCACGTCGAAGAAATACACAAGTATGAAATATATATTATAAATATAAAAAATAAATTTGATGTGCTGTATATTTGATTTTCCATTTGTTTCTTGATTTTTTCGTAAAATTATTCCGTTGTCAATTATTTCTGCCCGCCGGCAAAGATTCCCTCTGTAAGAGCTCGTGTTACGTGGGGTTCAAAATGAAATATTATATGCCACTGTGCCTGAAGCAAAACTCCTTTTTTGATTAGGCAAACTTAATACGTTGCCTCTAACATTCCGGACCATTCCGCTATGTATCGGGTTGCACGATTCGCAATTATGCATTCATCGCGGTACCATGCGTTATTCAATGCGATATTGAATATCACGTTACCAAACAAAACATTGCGGAATATCGGGATTTCCTCGAGTAATTGGAAGGCTTGTTACCGAAACTATTACCGCGATCGCATTATAATTACACCCTCTGTGCTCAGTGCCGCGTTGCAGGTTTATCATAATTCCGTATACACCGTAAATAGGAAACCTGTTAATTGAACCTGACCGTTATTAACTTGCGTTGCCATTAACTTTGCGATACCTTAATTATCCTTAATATTGTTTACTCACTCTGCTTTACAATAAGAAGCTTGGATTAGTTTCAATGTTTTTCGAAAATCCAATCGCGGTTGATGCGATTAATGAAATAGTCTTGCGACAATTGTTATGTCATGTAAGAATCGTCATGTGACAATTAGTTTAGAAAATTTCATATATTTTTTATTTTAGAAATCTTTAGATGTTTGCTTTTGTAAATTTCTAGACTTATTTATAGTCTCGATTTATTTACAGTCTGTTAAATTTTTATCTTCTGTAATGGTTCAATTTTTTTATAGAGATTTTATTTTCATATATACGTCGATTCAAATTTCATCATAGATTTCTTTACTATTAAATTACATTTTATCATTGTTAACTTATCTTTTTAATTTCACAGATCTTTAAAATTAAAACTACATAAATTAATTTTGATTTCATGTAGAGAGTTTGTTCCGCAATTTCTTAATACGACATCTCTACGATATCAAGATCTTGATTTCATGAAATCTGGTAGATTTATACATTATTTATACGTCATATAATCATATAATCTTTCAATTTCTATTCGGTCATCCTTTCGTCTGTAGATAAACTAATGTTTCATCTGATGTGAGACGTTAGAGATACCAAAAAAGGAGGCGGGTCGAATATATGGTGCTAGATGAGGCGGGGATCGCTTGGCGATAGAACAGCATATCGAACTTTTGGTAACTCGTAACTATCGACCGGTTGAAGCTTGGATGGTGTCCAGCTTCGACAACCGAGGGATACGGAAGACCCTTGATGAGGTCCCCGAGAGTCGACTTCACTCTTTCCCCTCCGATCGTCTCTTCCATATCGAACCTGTCACCGGTTGCACGAACTCCGCGACTATTCGTGTCTATCATAGTTTCTTGTTGGTAGCCACATTGGGTATGATGACCTGTAGTGTGGAACTTTTCATTCGCTTGCTGCCAGAAAGTAGCGTTGTAGTTTGATAACTTTGTTACTTCTTTTTTTTTTCTCAATATATTGTGAAAATTTTATGTCACTTTAGTCACAATATGGATGAAAGTTTTTATAAATTAATCTGTCAATAATCGAAATAAATTTTCCTTCATGAAAGAAATTGACAGATAAAGGATAGTATTAATACCAGTCTTAATAATAAATCTTCGAAGAAAAGTTTAGCTGATGTAAAAGACGACTTTTTATTAGCGAAACGATCATTTAATTTAATACTTTCGCTAAATGCTCTACTAACCAAAATCATCAATTTTCTGTTGCAGGATGTTGCTTTGTAACCTTTTACACCAGAAAAGCGGCTTTGGCAGCGCAGAACGCTCTTCATAACGTCAAGACCTTCAGCGGGGTAAGTGAATGACTTATTAATTAGTCTGATGTTCGATTACGATGAATATATGCGCGTATGCGAGAGTTTATTAAAAATTTAAATTAAAAATATAATGAGTTAATAAAATTAACATAACTTTCAATTAATTATTGATACTTTGTGCGAATTATTAATTCCAAATTAATAAATTTATTACAAAGAATTGCAATATTTTGTAATGGGAATAAATATTATAAAACGTAATTATGATATTAATTGTTCGCACTATGGACATGCGCGATGGCTCAGGATGATTATCTTTCAAACCAAGCGCAAGTTTAGTCACCTCTGATCACAAATCATGGTCGTTGCTGTATGTATCAACATTGTTGTTGATAGAAATGTTTAGACAGCTTCAACGTATGCCGAGTACCGAATCAATTGCCAGATGCATCCGCTTAGCCGAATAATGAACGTTTACGCAGATAATTATCCGAGTGCCGATGATTGACCGAATAATGAATATTAATACAGTTGATAGTTAGAATAAATTATTCAAATCAATGCGACGGTTCGATGAATCTTTGAGTAATCATCGGTACAAACGAACAGTCCGTCGCAAACCACGTTTAGTTATACTACTGGAATCATGTTTTTCGAGCAGTCGACTCCTTTCTAAATTGGCGGAATGAAATAGTACAATTAACATTACGAACTTGTCGGAAATCGATGATGTTATACATACGCACACTGGAAAATCATAATTAAATAAAACGTGCAAAATTATGTTATTGATGGAAAAAGCAACTATTAATAAAAACAACTATTTGAGTTGCAGAAAGAAGCTAGTGAATAAATTAATGTAAAAAAATTGTATATGTTTATACTTAAATAATCATTATTTATCGTTAAAAAGTTATTAAAAACTAGTATGATAGTATAAAATTTGTAAAGCTGGAAATTTATGCACGTTATCAAGAGCAAAATGAGTGCTGGAGTTTAACAAAGTCTGGGATTAAAAATGGCGATTTTTAATGAAAGTGTGTACAGAAGGGCCGTAGTGTATATGAATGAGGAAATTTGAACAGTCTTCTCGTTGGCGCTAATTGATTTAACTGGAGCAAGGATTAGAGAAAATTTCAAATGACGCATTTTTAAGCGTCTCTGTCTCTTTTTAGAATATCTGAGGGTGGGCGGCTTCATTATGAAGCACTCGATCCTCTTTTCGATTCGAGATAACACCGTCCTCGCCCGCTTGGAAAAATATTCCGTCAGAAAAGCAGCTTTCCTTTCTTCAGGTTTGGCGTCCCGTCGATTACAGGCGACCGGGGGCCGAAGATATCGTTGGAAGTGAGCCCGTACGATAATTACAGTTTCCCTGGAAACTTTCGATGCAATTACGAGACGTCATTATGAGCATTTAACCGAGCAGGCCTGGCAATTCCCCCCCTCCTGTCCCCTCTCGCTTCCACAGCCTGTAACTCTCATACACGCGTGCTTATGCCTGAATTTACGAGAATAATTATTATCGATCGAAAGAGCGAAAGGGCGTGCTGAATGTGCGACGATCCCTGCAAAGCCGCGTGCGGATCGTTAATAATGCTCGATATGTTAAATGTGGCTAAACCGCAATAAATTGCATCAATTACATATGATGTTTCATTATATTAAATCTATGAAAATTTTCCCCTTTCTATTAGCAACATAAATTTAATGGCACACAGCAATTGTTGTTCTTTTAATTATGCATTTATGTAAATTGCATAATCCTCCCTAAGAGTCTTTCCATGTAATTTATTTAAGTCTTTCTTAAAAATAATCTTTTTTTACTATTATTATTTTAATAAATTTTGATATTGCGTAAATTTCATTACATTACTACGATATATAGTAGTAATTACAATTTAAGCTTCATTTCTGTGATTACTATTTCACATTAATATTTAACTCGGCATTTGTATTGTTTTCTGTAAAGTAAAAATATTAAGGTAACAGAATGTTTTATTCATTAAAAGATAAATCACTGCGATTTAAAAATTAAAGCTCTTCTAATAACACGAATATGCATATTTGAACTTCCAGATGCTTCACACCCATTAAATTCATTTCTTGAGCTCGGGCAGCATTAAACTTGCGAATGATATAAAGTCCTATCACATATTTTGTAAAATATATTCAAGAAAAAAAAACTATTGATCCATCGAGCAAAGCGAAACAGCAAGCTTTTCTTACGCATCGTGCGGCGGCAGCATCATCTTGGCATCGCTTCAGGCAATCTTTTCTTCTGTAGGAATGACTGATCCACGCAGTCATTTAGCTTTCGTGAACTCACCTATTCGAGTTCAATACGTTACGGACACATACAGCCTATCTACTTTTATGAATAATAATACACAATAAATAATTGAGAAAAATCGAAGCAAAATATAATTTTTCTTAGAAGAAGAAGAATAATAAGAAGAAGAATAAGATTGAAACTCACATATAAATTCATATAAGCAAAGCGAACTAGCGTAAGCTAAAGCTCATATTTTACCTCTTTTTTATTTAAAAAAAATTAACATCTTTTTATATTCGAGCATTATTACAGTACAGTAACTACAAGTGTGTAGCAGCTGCGTTATCATAACATTAAAATCTTCAAGAAACTGAAAGTATTCGCCGTATAGTGTTATAATATTTTTATAATGTTTCCGTTTCCTAAAGAACTGCAATAATCACTTACTACTTCAATGTTCGTCCAATGGACATTTTCTTTTAACATTAGCAACATAATATGTGATATTAAATTTCAAATACATAATATTTTAAGTACATAAAGAACATAACGTCATTGTTAAATTTAAATCTTGGAATAATAAAGGAAATAAGAGAGAAGTGATAAGCTGTAAGAGAAGATAATGTTAGAAGATAATTTATTTATTATCTGACATTACCCGTTTACTCGATGCTTTGTACATCAAAATACTCCTTACCGGTCTCCTCAAGAAAGTAAAAAGCGACAGACTCCACTCTTTCCTTGCTTCCAAAGAAGGTCGCGTGCCATAAAAGAGACCGAATCTGAGACTTTTATACCGGCTATTAATTAAGGGGGTTAAATAGCCGGAAGTCAAGCAGTTGCTCTTCGAAAAAGAGCGCACGACGGGCAATGCTCAATCGAGGAATAGAGTAATAGAAAAGAAATCTGGAGCGGGAGATTTCTCTGATGTAGAGAAAGGGAGAAAAAAAGAGGACAAGACGGTGGAATGTCCTTGAACGCATAAAAAGAAGAAAAGTAGAGAGAAAGAGAGAGAGAGAGAGAGACAATAAGGGAAACAGAGGAAATGGAAGGGAAAGGGGAGGAAGGATAAGAAGGTAGAGGAAGAGGAAAGGTGAATTGCAGAACGACATTTTCGCAATGAAAAGGGTTGACTGAGTATAAGTGGGTAGCTGAAAGGAGCAAGAGTCGAAAGAGGCGGTGGAAAACGAGGAGGACGCTCAGGGGGATTGCAAACTCCGAAGGAAGGGGGGGGGATGGAAAAGGAAGCGAAGGGGAAAAGCAGCGGTGTGGGCGGGAGAGGGTAGATAGGGGGGCGAATAGAGAACGGCTTGTGCATTTGAAGGAGTTTAGCTTTTCTCGTATCAGATTTCGTTTCCACGAGTGGCGTCGAGTTGAGAGGTCTGTGTTGGCTCGGAGAAATGACTCGAGAGCCCGAAACCTTTCCCCCCTCTCTTTCTCCCTCATTCTCTTTCTCCTCTCACCGCCACCGGCTCCTTTAGTCACCCTTTTGCAACCTTCCCACTACTCCCGTGCCGAGTAGAGTCACATCAATGCGTTTCAACGCTGTCCTTATTTGGTGCCTGACGGCAGATTTACTTCGCGTGGGAATCAACGGGAGATCCTGTCGTTCCACACGCGCGATTCGGGCAGATCGATCTCTAGTATTGCGACAGTTTGAGACGCTGATGGTTTACAGCTTCAGATTAAAATTATCTATCTGTTGCGTGGCGTTTAAAAAATATTGTATTCAAATATTATATTTAGCTCAAAATAACTCGAATATCATATCGTGTTCGAAAAGTTATGTTTCATCATCCATTGTAAAAATCCTCGTCTATTTTTGTCCACTCAATGCAGGATCTACTTCATATATCGCCAAAATTCGTTGAAAAAACGTTCCGTGCTACTTTTTTTTTTCCGTTGCCAGTGAAAGTTTTTTCTCGTGCGTGTAAATCAACGTCGCACGAGAAAAAAAGGGTATTCACGTCTATAATTGAAATAGCGGAGTATCCCGTGGGGATTTTGCGGCAAAGAAGGGGGAGGAGTGCGTCTGGCTCGTAGCCGCGAAATTGGCGGAAAACCGTGGCGAATTTACAAGCATGCATACCACGCTCGCAACAATGCGTAATATTATTAAAGCGCGGCGGGACGAGAGATATTGGAGGGTTAGTAGGCGAGATACAAATGGAAAATGAAACCATTATACGGCGAACGCTTCGGCACGATCGATGAATGCGCGGAAATGGCGAACAGAAAATTCCTCGTAATCGATCACGCCAGCCATTCTTTCGAAAAATCTGTAATATGTTGTATAATGCGAACTTACAATTAAGAATGACAATTGTTTGCAAATTTCACGTAGACCTATGAGAGAAAATGGTTTTTTAAAATACGTCTGTCGCATTTGAACAAACGTCATTTTTATTTAAACATTTTAATGTATTTCTAGCGTCGTATTAATTTTGCATGTTGGACTTTGTTCAATTTAAAATTATTATAGAAGGAAACGTTGACGTGAAATTAAATTATCAATGAAATTTAAAAAGATTTTTTGAGAATTTAAGGAATTGGATTGAAGGGAAGACATTGGAAAAATGTCACGAGTACTAAATCTTTTAAATGTGACAGAACTGCATAATTCAAAAATGCTAAAAATATTAAAACGTACAGTGTAAATATTAATATAACAAGTATAGTTAGAAAATTTTCGAATATTAACATATGTTAAAATATTTGGTTGATTAAATAATACATGTCCTGTATTAATTTTTGCAAATATTGGAAATAGCTTTCATCTCTAAAGAACTTTCTAAATAAAAAATAAACTGGTAGGAACTATCAAGATCAGGATGGAAAAATGAAAAAGACATCCAGGTCGGTGGCGGAAACGAAAGTACCTTTCCTTCCTTATTCGACGCCGTCCAGTCTCGTACCCGCGGAGGGTTCTAAAATATTCAGGATAACCCTGAAGTCAGTTGGCCGGACATTAACGATCAATATCGATGGAATGTCTACTGAATGTCTACTGAAATTCGAAATGCATCGGCTATGTTAGCTTTGAAAGAGCCGGCTGAGGGAAGGACAAAGATGAAGCTAGAGGGAAATTCGATAAACCGCTATGACACACTCGATAATTCACGTTAATAATACAGTCCATTCGCTCGATCGCACATATGCAGATATATGCATGATGCATGCACAGCTGTATTGTCGCGATAACGCGATGAGTCACGCCGTGACACTTTCCGCAAAATAACGATAATCGATGCAGCCTTTGCGCGAGCATTGCGGTGACTTCGCTTATTTCGCGACACCTGCCATTTTCGGTGAGCCAATCTTCGAATATCGATATCGTGTACTGTATTTATATGTATTTCGCGGAAACGAGGAATGAAATTGGATAATCTTACATTAATCCATTACATCAAGCAATAACAAACAAATGAGAAAAAATTTGACTTTGACTTAGTCATCTTTTCCCCCCTTTTACATTTCTACGAAATCTTTATCAAGATTTTACTATTGCATGCAATTAGGGCCAGCTAAAAATCTCATTGTTTACCATTATAATAAAACGATTCTAAAAATAAAAAATAACTTATCAGGATATTATCAGTCATAATGTAATAAAGTAGTTTTAACTATTGATATAACTCAATAAAGAAAATGGACAATTATCAAGTCAATTTATATATCAAAATTTAATCAATAAAATTTCTTTCAATTGTAATTTATTATTATATAGATATAATCATAATGATTATAATAAAATAAAGCATATAATTTTCTTTTCATGCATTTATATATTATATTAGCATTAGAAATGCCGCCGGTCTATAAAAAATTTTTTTTATTTTATAAATATTATTTTATATATGTATAAAAATCCTTAAATTTGAATTTTTTGACTTTGTAAATTATATTGTATTAGATAAAATACAATATTTAAAATTGAGTATTACATTTTTCGAAGTTAAAAGTTGTAACTTACAAACTTCAGACAATGAAAAATACATCTCACGCATTATTAACGAATATTAAGCATAAATTATCATCCAATTTCAGTTAATAAACAGCGGCAATTTAATCGTCAGTTTTTGATTTATTGACACATGGATTTCATCGGATATGCGATTTAATGAAGCGCGACTACCGGGCTATTAAATCGGACGTTTACTGTACGCAATCGATATGTTTCAATTGAAATAATATGACTTTGTGGCTATGGTACAAGCAGGGCAGACTTAAGTATTGGCGAATGTCCAGCAGGTGGCCAAAAATAAATCACCGATGTTCGAACAGTGATGGGGACACGGACTGTTTCTCTCTTTTTTTTTTTGTTCGATGCCTTAAAGATGAAGGAGAAGAGCAAGAAAGACGAACGTGCGAACGAAAGGAGACTTGACCCATATTTCCGTCTTAAATAACACTAATGGTTTCAGTCAGTCGATTTCACAATCGTTGTACCCATCATGCATTTCTATGCCAAGAAATCGATTTCTATTATCGACTGACATCTGCTGTACATTCTCCAGTAAACGTACATAAAGGAATATGTGAATATTTAATTCGATTTTTATTGAAATTTAGTTTAATTAAAATAATGTTTTGTATTGAAAATCAAAGAGTTGTAATGAACTGTAAATTTTCCATCAATTAAGGAACCTGGACCTTGTCATTGCAGAATTGTCACGATTGCAAAATCTGCAACTGAAAGAAAATCCAATAATCTAAAAGCGTGACTTTGTTGAAAACGAACATTTTTTGTTGCCGTACGTTATATTGTGGCATTTAATTAATTGAAAAAAGAGTCAGGAATTTTATACGCGTCACACAAATCCAGAATAGCGACAGGGACTTGATCATGTCATTCGATAATCCGCGAGAGGAAAATTGAACCGTGAAACATAGTAAGCATCAGAATACGTGAGATGAGTAAACGCGAAAAAGTCGTAAACTAAATAATTAACTTCGCCTCTCGTGCTCTTTATATTTTTCTATCGCACTCGGTTACGCCTTGCAGAGAAAGCACAAGAGTTATGGCGGGCCGAGCGTGTATAATTTGTCGCCAATTAAACGGTCTATCTCTCGTGCCTTTTCTTGTCATTCTTCCCCTCGCAGTCTTTCTGCGACGCCGAACGCAATTGTTGGCTCAGAAAAACGGAGTCATCGACCGTCTGATGCGGGCGCGAAGAACCGGAAGCGCTTTCCACTTCGCAGAGGCGAATGTCGTAATCGCATAACGACATCGTATGATTCTCCGAGGCGCTAACGAACACCCTCTATACTCCAACCCTCGACCTGCCATTACCCTGTACACGCTGCAGTAACAAAAAATAATGGACGTCATTATCGGTCCGAGATAATGGTCGCGGATGAAGGGGAGGAGGGGAGGGGTCGGAGGAAGAGAAGCGAAACGACGATCGACGGATGGATGTGAAGAAAAAAGAAAATGCCGATCGGTGAAAACGCCCATGCCAACGACAATCGCGCTGTTCCTAGAATCGTTTCG
Source organism: Tetramorium bicarinatum (assembly GCA_928718305.1). NCBI lineage: Eukaryota > Metazoa > Arthropoda > Insecta > Hymenoptera > Formicidae > Tetramorium > Tetramorium bicarinatum. The sequence goes on along the minus strand of OV788324.1, from coordinate 6,008,629 downwards.
ATTTTTTGCCGGACTGCATTCGAGCTCGTCACGAAATTCTCGCTTAACATCGAGTTAAACGAAAAAAATGGAAGGCATCTATGATTTTTCAAAGTTGAGATGTAATTAGGCTGGGGTTATCTATTAAACACTAAACAGGCATATAATGTCTAGAGGCTGCAAACGTAAAAAATGTATAAGCTTGAGAAGGAAAATTACTTGTTTGTTAAAGGTTTTAGTTTGCGCATCTCTGATATATTTCTAATATATAAAATATAGTTGATTTGAATTAAAAATTTATATAAATTATAACAAATTTTCTTTTTCACGAGATTAATTTCTTGAATATGCAACGCACATAATACAGCAAACTCGGTCTATATGTATAAAACAAATAAAAATTATCTCTTTAAAATTAATTGTATTTTTACGTGATTAAAACGCCGCTAAATATAATACAGAGTGGCGCAGATAAGGCTGGTCCCAAACAATAATCGACAAGCACTCTTTAAATATTATTTAATATTTAAAATAATTTTAAAGTATGTAAATAATATGAAGCACAATAAAATAATAGGGAATAAATTATTAATCATTATTCATACTTTAATTGTATTTGCGAGAGATTTAATTAGTAATAATTAATTAGTGTCAATGTGACTTTTATTGCAAAATACAGCGAATTTTTTTTTACTTAAACATACTCTTGTCTCATTTAAAATGCAGGATATCAGGAAGTAGCAGGAAAGCACAGGAATGTAGGAAGGAAAGAATGCTTATCTGAAATTCTCAGAACACTTTTGTGCTTTTGTGCTGTATTTAAGAACTAAATGCATGTGTCACATTGCAACTTATTTTTTGATAGCAATTTTCGTTCCATCAAATAACTTGCACCGCATCCAATGCCCGCGCCGGTGGAAGAGGAAAAATTATACGTTTAAGAGTTGATTGTTGGTATTTATCATGGAAGCTGGCAACGAGTTGCCCGGCATTCTGGCGGGATTGCAAGACGACGTAGCGTGAACTTTCGCGAGTTGGTCGGCAGGCGGTCTAACGAGTGTGAGGGAAAAAAAAATAAATAAAATGCGGAAAGCAACGAAAGAAGAAATGCGGAAGAATTCGATTTGCGTCGCGGTGCTGCGCAGGCAGCAACAGCGGGCTCGATTATCGTCACGAAAACGTCGCGCGGCCGCGCGCGTCCGGCCGCGGGCTAAATTGCGTCCCATTTCTCAGCAACTTTTTCAATTTGTCGCGGCTCGGGCAACTAATTACCGGCCAAAATGACTTTTACCTCGCTGCGGATGGTGGCTTTAGCATCCAGTGATAGTGGTGGCGGCGGCGACGATGGCGACGGCAACGGCGGACGTCGTCGATGTCGCGGCCGACCGATTTTTCGAATAGCCGGCATGACGTATTGCGTGACATGACCACGTGTGAATGGCACATTTGATGCGAAATCAATGAGACAGAAAGAGAGACAGAGAAAGGAAAGCCACGAAGTGACAGTTTGATTACGTCTACTCGGACTTGGCGAGGCCGCGAGCGAATTGAACGGGAGATTTTAACAGGACCGGGTACGGCGATAACGCTCACAGGTGCCGTAACTGTTATCAGTGGAGTCGTTAAATGCGTGGTATTGACGTGCTCGCTTTTTGGAGATTAACGTTTTGCAGTATCGATTTGTACAAAGCCGGCGCTCGTGGGGAAGTTTGTTGATTGCTCGTTACATCCGTGCGAATTGAAAAGAGATGAATGAGACTAACAGAAATACTTCCTAAAACTGAAATATGAAAATGTTTTAGTTGAAATAATTTTGAACAAGAGTTTTTCATTGCAAGTAATTTTTTCAAGATAGATTTTGCTTGTGTACTATTATGCTTTAGTGCAAATTTAGGAAATGATATTGATATTCTCAAAGTTGTACACTATATGTGGCGATATTCGTTCACCTTTGTACTGTTATGACAGTTGTAATTTCGTATTGATTTCCATGTCCTGTTGTTTCCAATGGAATTTCTCTGGTATGATTTTACACAAATTAATTAATTGAAGATACCATCGAAAAATTTTTTGTTTGGACAAACATAAGGATTTTCATTTATTTCTCTTTTTTCATTATCAAAATTCTTTACCATATACATCAGTGATATTAACACATTTTGTGAAAAAAGAAAACATGTTTAAATATATTACAGATGCAATAAAACAATTAAAGACGATTGGAGTGATAAGCTTGTTATCTATATTTTTATAACTTTTCTAGTTGAACATTTTAATTAAGTTTATTTCGGAATAGAATTATTAAGAGACACATAAATGTTTGGTTTTTTAAATATTAACAGTTAAAAAATTAAAATTGTCATTAATATAAAAGATTGTAAATAAAACTAATATTAGATTTTTTTATGTATAATGATTATATTAGATAAGCCAGTTATATAAGAAATGAAAGTATAAGCTAAACATTTTTTTTGTCTAATTTATCTTATATAATATCTAATGATTTAATCTAACATTTTATCTAGTATTTTGTCTGGCAATTTTTTAAAACGAAATCCATCATAATGCGCAAGAATATTTTAATAATTTGAAAAATAGTGTCTCTTATACAAACATTAATTCAAGCTTCGTGATATCGATGGCCAAAGTTGACATTTTTATCCGTCCAGATGTCCATTTCGCTATCACTATTGATAAATCGTAAGGAGCAAAAATTCCGTCCCATTTCCTCGAGATGATTTTTCATTGTGAAAGATTTGTTGTACCTGGCATGAGATGAACGTCCGTTCTGTCGCGTCTCCATGCCAAGCTGGACCGCGAGATTTCTTCGCACAAATAGAAAGGAGAGAACCGGCACTCCCGCTAGGCTTTACGTCGTGTAATCTTGGGTTGAGTGACACGAAGACAGCAAGTACCGGATAAATTTGCTGGAAAGAAATTGGGAAAAAGAAGAGGACCGTGAAAGAGAGAGAGAGAGAGAGAGAGAGAGAAGAGAGAGTATTCATACGTGTCTCTGTGTATGAGAATGAACTGGAAACGCGGATAAACTTGAGGCACTTTAAGGAAAAAGAATTGGAGGGAAATATATGTCTCTTCGTAAATCTTTTCTAAAATTAATCTTCTAAAATAAAAAAAAATACATTAAAAGACAAATGCAAAATGAGGAAACTAATTTACCTTCATGAAATTGTTCGAACAGATCTGTTTAGTGACGAATAAGTGTAACGTCCTTTTAAAAAATCATTTTTTCGATATTAGAAGAAATTTTCTCTCTTGAATTAATAAATAGAACTAATAAAAGTAAATAATTCGGAAATTCTCTCCGTTCCATTTTATTACTATCGCAATTGATATTAGAATTTTGCATACGTTTTTTTTTCTTTGGAGGGGGGTTGGAAATTGTAGTTTATAGTGAAGTCAAATCCCAACCCAATTATGAAATTCAACAATTATTTGGGCTAATTATAGGAATAATCCGGTACGATTATTACTGAATATTATCGAACGCTTCAGACAATTGCATTAGTAATTTATGACATCATAGCGACATATAATCGCTACAGCAAAAACCAATAATTTTATTTCGTTATTCATTCGTTGACGAATGAAGAGCACTTTACCGACAATTGTTGTTTTTGCAGGGCGTTTTTATTTTCCTCGGAAATAGCGACAACAGTGCTGTGCTTTCTTTGTTAGAATTGAATGTAATTTCATAGAAGACACTACGTTCTTCCTCCTCGATCGATCTCTTAGTTCGCAACTAGGTCAGCAACTTCCCTATAGTGCTCGTATTACGCACGTGTAGCAACACGATACAACTAGAAACACGTTAATTTAATTATATATCCACAGCAAAACAAATGATTACCTTGATTGATTTTGTCCCGATAATTTGTAATTTGTTTTTGCGGCCAAAAATTATACGCGATGTATAAAAAGCAATTCTAGAATTTATTCTTTAATGCAGTTTTAATCAATTTCACTTGTATATATTCATGTATGTGTACACGTGTGTATGTTTGTACATGCAATCCTATCCACACAAAAATAAAGACTTAATTATAGAGTTATTCAATATTAAAATGGAAGAACGCTGGCGGAGTTTCAGATATGTAAAAGCAGTAAAACATTTACTTAACTTTTAATTGATTTTAACGTCAACTCTGGCATTTAGATTAAAACTTAATTATTCAAGTATTAAAAATTAAAAGTTAAAAGAAGACGGCAAAATAATCTTTCTCACAGTTTGTTCTCAGCATTCGTTCACGGAATTGCTGTTTCGAGCATAGTAATGCTCATTAATTAAACATTATTAATGAATTAATCATAACTGGATACTTATATCTGCTTCTATCTCAAGCTGAGTTTCGCGAAAATCTCTAATGACCGTGAAACCCGCGTAATCCGAGGCAAATCGAAAACATAGAACACGCCCGTATGGAAGTATACTGCAACGCCACGATGACAAATGAAACGCTTAAGTCGGATGCAAATGGAAATACACGGGGGATGAAATCGCTTCAGGAGGGGGATTACTTCCGCGCTTACTCGGCCGAAAGGGTGGGAGTACCCGCGAGCACAATTCCCGCAAAAATCTGATTCCGAAACAATTAGTCAGACGGCGATCCACGAATAACCGATTTGTCTCGCGACGAGCGCACACGATTGTGACGTTTGTACAGACAAATGTGCGTGTGTGTGTCTGTACGTACGTTTCCATCTACCTCGTTGTGACCTCAATCCAATTCCCGGGGGATATTATAACGCGGTGTATTATCCCCGAGTCATCGAATATTCCCACCGACCGCGAAGACCGATCTCGCTCGAAGAGCGGCAGGAAATAAAGAAATAGTGATCTCTCGGTGACAAATCTTTCTTCCTAGCAGTCGCTCGCGGACCAGCCTCTCCTCCTCTCTGCCCCCCCCCCCCTCTCCCGGCAGGAAACTTTCAATTTCCGGATATATCGTTCCTGGCCAGCGTCGAGTACGCGCGATACAATAACGTCGGCTTTATTGAGCGCTCTTCCTTGAGCCTGCGGGCAATCGATCCTTTTTCTTACTCGTGAAGATCGCTCGATCTTTCATAACTTTTCGATCTCGACACATCCTGCTTGCTTTGCATATGTCCATAGTCTGCTTTATTATGTTAAATTTACGTTTTTTTCAGCTGCAATATGTTTCTTGATAAGGTATCGACATGTATAATTGGGCCACTGCTGTAAGAGAGTCGAGAAAACAGCAATATAAATTCTCTTATGATAAGTTATGATACTATATAGTTTCTAGTCTGTGATATCTTATGTGCATCACGTGTTATATTATATCCAACGTGATATATGTATAGCAAGCGATATGGAGCGCGTCGAAATCGAGGAGAAAGGGGGAAGGGGGTGTAAAATTGAATAAACATTGAGTAAAATGCCTGCTTGATAAAATGCTCAAGCGATTGTTTATTCGACGAAAATTTTCAGCAAAGCGCGTTGAAAGAAATATTTCCAACAAAATATTCCGTCAAGTTACCGTCATTTAAGCAGTAACATTTTACAAAATTATGTTTACTTGCTGTTCATGTCATTGCGTTTTACTATTTGTATCTATGCGCGTATTTAATCTGATTTATTCTCGATAAAGCTGCATATATCGTGATTATATATGCGAACCAAAAATGATGAGGATTATTACGGACGAGCTCTCAAGTTTCAAACTCACTGATAATTGAAACGAATTTAATTCTGTTTATTAATACAGGGCAACCATAGCAACAAATAATCAGCTCTTAATAGAATGACCTAGTTGCTCAGGTTGCTTAAAATGTTACCAAGAATATTGAGCAAATCTATATAAAGAAATTTCATCTTTTTTTTAATTTGGACAATAAAATATTTTGCTTCCGTGTTGACTACAAATCATAATTAGTACCTGAGATAAAATTAACTCCATTGACTTATTCATTAATCAACGATTGATCAATGGTTGAAATAAATTTTTTAATTTGTTTCGTATTTAGATTATGACTCATTCATCCTTATTTTATTCTCGCGCTTATTTTTTCTAATTGCCAAAAGAATCACGGCATTCTTAGATTCGCAGTAATGTGCTATAAAATATAATATCATTTAATGTGCGCGAGTCCTCCATATACTTATACTTATACTTTCGACAATTCTCTTTACTCTGCGATTCTATCGCTTTACGAATCGCTTCTCATCGGCCAGTCGAAATTCTTCGATCGCGGGAAGCGGAGGAAGGAAGATAGGAAAGCAACGACACATCGCATATGCCGCTGTAAAGATATTTCGTGGACAGTGAAAAAGCGCACGTTTAGGAGATCGGGATGGCGAAAGAAAGGCGCGAGGGGTTGATCCGCCGGAATGGGACACCAGAGGGATGACCCGATGGCGCTCGGGGACATACAGGCAGAGGGCGTGTTGCCAACTGCAGTTTCGCAGCAGCGTTCTTCAAATCGATTCCCATTTCCCTGAGAAATGCAGCACGCTGACGGAAATGCCCGCCCATGCTGGATAGAATCGCGGAATGGAAATTGATAGCGCGAACGCGAAACGAGCCGGCGCCTGCTCCTACGAAAGTCATCGCGAAGGTAATCAATTGCAATTGTATGCAAGCGAAAGATTGCGAGCTGTGAACTTCTTGAGTTTTAGTATAAGAGAGTCACGAAAATAAAGTGATGTACAGTAGAACACACGCGATATACATGTACATTATGCATTAGACGCACTTGCAAAAAAGAGAGAGGAAAGGAAAAGAAATGAAAATAAAAGTAATAGCGATAAATAGAGAGAGAAATATGGAATGTGCAATCAATAACGAACGATTAACAAACGCGATATAAATTTATTTTTGAAACTTTCTTTGACGTTCCATCTTATAAATGAATTAACACCGAATTCGATATAGCGTGTGTATCTGAATTTTAGAAATTCGCTATTCATTCATTATTCGTTTGCTCAACTTGTATCTAATATCACATCTAAATTCTTAATTTATAAAAGTAACCGAGTAAAAGAGTCATTGCAACGTGCACGTGTGCAATCTCAAAATGTTGACTCATGTATATGCGATTCCACGTGTCGAAGGAATGGAGGAGCGACCAGCGCTTTGTTTAAACGTTCTCGCCGATACGTCCCTTCGCGCCGGATGGTCGTGTCTAGATCGCTGACGAAAACCGGCCGATCGTACAATGCTGGAGTAAATCTGTAGCAAGTAAACAGACGTCAGTCACGCATAAATGATTACGCCGCGCTCGCGCGCAACGCGCGCACACACACAGCCACGTGTATCAATCACCGGCTGGTTTACCGAATGCTGGCTTGCCAAGTAATTTAATCACTTTTAGTAGCCCCATTGGTATTCTGGAAAATTCGAGTAATCGATTGCATCGCGCGCCATTCGTTAGACGTTAAATTATAGCTCGTAATCATAATCGTGGCAGGAAGACATCGCTATCGAAACTCGAAGAGAAACGGCCGATATTTTGAGCTTTTGTTTCGCTTAGCTTAACAATTGCATCAAAATTATATTTGTTGCAGAATGTTACAAAGTTTCTGAAATATTGATTGACAGTATATATATTTCAAGAATGACGGTTTTTTCAAGTTTTATTTTATGGATGGTATGTAACAAGAAGATTTTAATCTCTTAATACTCATAATATCCCTTCCAAATATTATATATATATATTTTTTTTTATATATAAATTGTTAAGATTTTGCATGAGTATTCATTTCGAGATACATATAGATTAAATTTAATTTTGTAATCTTGATTTATCACTATTTAAAAATAGTTTAACGTTATTATTACGAATATGGAAACGCTACTTAAAAGAACAAAAATTTACAAATTTTTTATTTTCTTTTTTAGTCATAAATTTCTACAAAAAGCTAGTAATTGTTATTAAAAATAATAACCAACTATTTCAAACGAGATAATTGTTCACACTGTACATGAATAGACTAGCTATTGTGTGTAAATGTAGGAATTGTTGAAAAGATTCTACGGCGAACCCGCGGGAATAGGATAGGAAATCCGGAAAATCGGGTGCAACGGATTCGATTGCAGGCGTAATTCGTCGCGCGTTAAATTATGGCTCGTAACTATTCTCCGCGTTTTCTATGAAAAGTGGGGACCATAATTTTTTTATTTCCCTCACGGAAGACATAAAGTTTTTATTATACCTACAATTTTCTGGAACACTTCCCTTCGACTGGCTATAGGCATCAAGATTTACGCGACGTACGTCAGAATGGAGCTTTGTTCAAAGATTTGTGACTGAGGGTCATGCCAATTTTGTAAATACTTTGCTGCGTGAAACTGCATAGAAAAACTGTCAAAATGAAATAAATAAAAATAAAATTACTTTCGAAACAAATTTGTTCAAAAAATGTCAATGTATTCAAGAATACTGTTTTATTTTCGTTAATATTTATTTTAGAAAAAAAAGAGAGCGAAAAATAAATTCTATAATTCTCTAAAGGAAGAGGCACTTTGAATTGTAATCGATAATTTTATTATATCGTAGTTTATTTTAGACATATAAATGGACTTGCAAAATCTGAGGTAAACGGATTTACATTCGAATATATCATCTGCAGGTATCATTTAATTTCCGCCCATTCAATATGAGAGTAGTACGGGGAAAAGTCGCAAAACCAAATGTGTACCAACGGATCGATCTATCGAATTTACAAACTGCTCGACAAAACGGGTGCATTCGCTAATTTTTCATGAAAGGACGTCAGACATTCCCGGCTTTCCGGCCTGCCGACTCGACGAAAGCCGGTGACACGCGCGACGGAAATGAAGACGAGATCGTATGCCGAGATAAGTCGCGAAAACTCTCAAAAACTCACGGTCACGCGAAGCGCTGAAAGAGCTCCGTTCCCCCGAAGAAAGCCGCGTAGCGGAAATTGAATGACGATGCGTCATTTACAACTCGCGCCGGAAACCATCGGCGTTCGTCCGAGGTCTCCGGTTGTGATAACGACGACGACGACGCCACCGTCGATAAAAATTTATGCATTCCCTGCGACTGGCGATGAAATACGTCTGGGCGATGGTCGCACGCACAAAATATGATAATGTATCGTTTCCCGTATATGTATCAGTATACTTGATCGCTCATAAATAGTGCATCGGTCTTGAAAATCACTTGAGAAACATTCCGAAGAGTCTCTCCATGGTCAATAACAATGTTATTAACATAATGGAAACGAGAATTTGGCGATATCGAGAAATATCAAGTTAAATATTCATGACTTTTTAGCAAACGAATAATATTATTTCTTCTATGTAAATGTAAATATATTTATTAATTAATGTATTATTGACCAGTTAGCAATTAAATTTTAATCTTCATGCTTATAACCTAGTTGGTAATATTTAACCAGATAATTTGATTGATTATTCAGCAGGTATTTAAATAACTGTTTATAAATAAAGTCTGGCAAAATGTTTAAATAAATCTGTTTTACAAATGCATATATTTATGTTTTCCAATAAACGTGCTACATATGATTTATCGTGCATTTCGGCTGAAAATCGTTTTTGTTATTTGTTACAACGGGAAATTTATTTCGCGCTATATATAACGTGATGCTGCAAAGGGTTAAAAGACCACTTTTTGCAAAATACCTGAATTGATGATCTATAATCTATATTGATGTTTATCTACATCTCCTCGGTAGGTTACATTACCAAACAACCATTATTCATACATTTGATAGGCATGTTTGCTTCTATCATAACATCTACCAACATTTCATTCTTTCTTTTTTTACTCCAGTATGCCAGGCAACCGGCCCTCTCGTATTTCATTCCGTCATCATTGAGAACATATTTTGTCGACCCGCTCATCCTTGGCCAAAAAATATTACCTGGTACTTGTTAATAAAGAAAATTAATGTTCCGCCATACGCAGCATTCCGACATACAGCAAGGACCTCAACCCTCACTGTCCACGAAACACTTGGGATAATGTTACCATAATTTCATTTTAAGAGATTGTACTACCTAACGTGTTCATAAAGTTAATGGATATGTCTGTTCCGCGGTTGATTTTTCCTGGGTTTCACTTTTATATCCTTGTTACTTTGATATGGCACGTACAATAATGACAAATTCCAATTTTGAAATAGCTCTAAGGATAATTACAATTTTGCTCCAATAGATAGAGTTGTTAAATATTTACAAAGTTATCATATACTTGATAAATATATTTAGGGCGGAACAGCATTAATGTGAAATTGATTAGTCTTTTACGGATATTCGGTCACATTCGCTCTTACATTTATCACATTTGTTTTATTTCTCTTTATCGACAGCATTAATTAAGTATCATTGATAACGTCGGAGTAATATCACATTGAGCCTGTCATTATCGAAAAAATGTTATATTCTTAAATGATAGCACATGTTGCGATAAAGTATCGTCTTAATTTTTGTTGCAAAAAAACTCGCAAGATAGTAATTGGTTCGATAATTATCGCAATTGTGGTTTCCTCGGTTGTTTTTGACATTAATTCAATTTCCTTCTCTGTGCACGTCTCTCTAAAAGAATAGAATTACAGAACTACGGAGAATCATGTGAGAAGCGGTTAAAGATAAATGACATTGATGAAACCGGCCTTGAGAGACAGAATTATCAAACGCGGCCATAAATTTGATGAGCATGTTTGCTCCCGTCGCGCAAGATCGACCAGAAATTGATCCTTTCTCACTCACCAGGCTGTCGCGCCACCGGCGCTCTCGTATTTCATGTTTCCCTTCATTGAGAACATCGGTTTCGCCGTGTCGCGGCGCCCACCCTTCGCCGAGCGTCGGTTCGCGCGGATGCACGTGGCGGCCGCATTTTTTTCTCCCCGCCGCGCCGCGTCGCGTCGTCGCTAAAATCCATGCAGATTTTTCACAAGGCTCTCTTCGCCGCGCGGACGCGCGCGTCCGCCAACCATCGGGGGAAAAAAAGTATCCCACCGGCCAGCCACTCTCTCTTTCTCTCTCTCTCTCTCTCTCTCTCTCTCTGTCTCTCCCGCCTCTTCCGCCACCCTCTCGCCATACCCTTTTTTCATTCTGTCGACGCTGCCCGACGTGGCGGTACGTGAAACGAATTTATAACTGGCGATACGACGGCCGAGCCCTTGAGTCGAATACGTCGATTTTAATACCCGCTACCTACGCCCTGCATCCCAGCCACCCCGCCTACGCGCCCTTGTCACTTTCGGGGCAACCCCTCGAATGTCAAAGCGCACCCTGGCCGATCGGCTTTTACCGTGTGGATATTGAATTTATACCGCATAGTCGAGAGATCTGGTGGGAAATATGCGGGCAGAGATGAACAAAAGCGAATTCTTCTTGATCGAGAGTACTATCGCCATTGCCGATAGTATTTAAAATTGACAACTTTGTATTTCGCAGCATGTATATGAGGGATTTTCCGTGCGTTAGGCAAAAAAGTACGACATACGGGTTATAAATATATTTCTTTGTGTCTTCATACACGCTAGTGCGAGCGCGTGTGCGATCTGTTCATGTGCACGAATATCTAAAGTCGCAAAAGGCAACAAACATGCATTCACAAAATATCAAACAAATAAAATATTTTCTGATAAAATTGAACTTTCTAAAAATATACAGTGCATATGCATGACTTTTTACATAGGAAATTGTAAATGAAAAAAAATATTGTATATATTCTTTTGAAACTTTCAACTGCGATATTGTTTGCAAAATTTCTTGACCACCATGTCGAATATACAATTAGAACGTAGGCGAGTATTTTTAAATTTTTCATAAGGAACTAGAGTTTTTAAATAAAAAGATTTTATATGATTGTATTATATATAGACTTTGCCTACAATAGAAACAATTTATTACGTTGTTGAAATAAAACCCGACTATTGCGTAGAAAATACAGATTGAAACTGTATAAATATAAAAAAACGCATTTGCACGCATCGCACATTCCAGACTCAATAAAATATTTCTACGAAGTAACAATTTTCATGAAAGCAGATGAATAATTTTAGAATAAAAATATTACATTTTTATTAATCCTGATCGAAAGTGCGAAATGATAAAGAATGTTTTTGAAAAACATCAACTAACAAAATATTTATAAATATCGAGTCTTGTTTTCTATTTTTTAATTGCGACTTTATTTTTGTCCGCAAAATTTTATACGTCCACAAATCGTGAAGATTATAGAAGTCGCGAAAAGCAGAGTCAGCAAGTGAAAGTGTGAATTATTACTTTTTGTAATTTTGTCAACGATTAAAGCATAGGATAGAGATTGATGTCGAGATAGTGGTAGAATTTACGTGACTCAACGTAAAGACAGGAGAGGTCGAAGGGAAGGAAAGAACTTGTAGATTGGATGTAAAGGGCGCGTTCTTTTTAAAGCGTGACGACGCGAAAAAGAGAGGATGGCGCAACTTTAAATCTAGTCATCACATCATCCCCCATCCTCACGCGAAGATTATAAAAATTACCCTCCACCGGCCTTACAATGGGGTCGAGATTAAAAGTCACGATGCCGGAGTCAGCAGGCGTTGCGACGCACGGCATCGTTCCGGCAGGAAAGCGGAACTGCTACTTTCGTAGTCCGGACGCGACTGAGCGAAGAAGGATAAAGGAGCTTCGGTATCCTGGAAATGAGTGAGACGCGAGAATACGTAAGCAGAAGTATAACTTTAAATCGAATCCTCTCCCGGCGCGGCGTCTTGCTTTCGAAAAAGAGGGGTTACGAACCGTTGAGGACAAATAATTTATCTTAAATAAATTCTAAAAAGATAATAATGTTAATAAGTAGAACATAATAAAATAATGGTTATACAAATGACTCGTTAAAAAAATAATTACAAAGAAATGAAACGAAAGAACTGATATTAAATCATATAGAACGTATTTGATAAAGAAAAGTATTGTAAATCATTAATGAGCATCCAGAGATTTTTAGTATATTATTTCCGATAAGAATGCAAGATTTTTAATTAATTGTTATGCTAATCAAAACTATAAATAAACTCGTGCGATTTAAAATATTAAATATTTCAAACAAATATCATAAAAAAATAAGATATTCCGGTAAAATAAAATTGCCTGTAAAACGAAAAAATTAATATTTTATCTTTCACAATAAAAGAAAAAGTTTTATCGATTCATAACGATAATTTTATAAACTTCGTTGTAATATAAAACAGTTTACTATAATCCACTATAATCCATTGTGAATATTTGACAAATATCTATTGATATAGTTGGATGAAAATTTTGCGAGATAAAAGGTCGTGGTCTCCGACTTATGATGTGGAAAAAGAATTTCCACGAAAGAAAACTTGCACTTCCTAAATGAGGATGAACGTCGGGAGAAATTCACGAGTATAACTCCAACTCGTGCTGGCGGCTCCTTCTTTTGCGCGAAAACTGTTGAACTTCATTTCTTGGGAAGAGTCTAGATTAAAAATCGAGAATTGCAGTCCGTCAGACGGAGATTGCACGTTCGAAAGACTGAAAGCCGATTACGCCTCACCTATTTCAGATATTTTATTATTCCAAAGATATCAGCGAACATTTAGCGCCGCGGGAATTCATTTAATTTCTTCGCCGGATATCGCGGTGTCGTTTCGCGTTTTCCCAAATTTCTCACCGACGTTCCCGAAACTCGCACGCTCCTCGAATTACGCCGGGCCTCTATAAAAATCCCGTCGAGAAGACGAGAGTTTATCCTCGCCTATACGGATCGAACCATCCGTCGACTTTAAACGGAATTGCTATGCACGAAATTACCGAATCGGCCGCAATATAAAGGTACGATGCGGAAGGCACTAAACCCAAACGCGCCACGCGCTTAGCATAGATATGAATTTCAAGCTGGCTCTCACATTGCGATACGAGAAATTCTTTCGCGTCCGGAGTATCGAGGAGATTCGCAAATAGAATATTCTGAACTCACTCGCAACAAGATATCGCACCCCTCCCCTGAACGGGATGCGTCTTATTCCTCGGACGGAATTCTTTTTACACTGTATTTTTCATGATATCAAAAGCCATTCTTCGAATTCTTATAATTCATCTCGCGAACTCAGATTTATCTCAACATCCAGATTAATTTCTACACTTTTCCTCTATTTTCTTATTTTCGTGTTTTCTTATTTAATGTTAATTGCCTCTAAATATAAGCTCGGTGAATTTAGACGGTTATAAGCAACAGACTAAAACATTCACGAAGATTCAAAGATGGTTTGCAGATGATAGTTACACGACTGGTTTTCGGTACGAGCGTTCCACTCGTTGATTTAAGAGGCCGACTAGCAGGCATTTCTCCAAGCAACATAGTCGAGTGATCCAGTGCTCTATTTATGAGAGTATAAAATACTCTTGATACGTTGGATCATTTAATTTATATCGCCCGTAGATTAACGAGATATTATGACAATCTCTTGGACAAATCGTACAAACATCGAGTTCATTACCCGTCTGTTATCTTTCAATTTGCGAACAACCATGAAGATCTGCGTTACATATTAATATTTTTAAAGAATTTTTGGGAAGAAAATTCTATGTATGTGTGTATACGATGTTATAAAATTTGAAAAGTATTATAAAGCTTAAAATATATCAATAATAAAACATAAAATGCGCAATTATGAGAAGCACCCTAAAAATACGTCTAACTCCAAAGAAATAATAAAGACTTAAGAAATAGTTATTGATCAAAGTATTATAATTTGTTATCTTAAAATTATACATAAGATTATCTTAAATAATTAAAACTATTTACTAATAATATTTTTAACTTTTTATTAATTAATATATATTTTTAGCCAAATGATATTTTGATGTCAGCTATTAAAAACTACAAACATTAGCTCTTTCAATAGAACAGCATCCTTAAAATATTGAAGCTATTGCGCAGTATTATATTCCGTTATGTCTCTGTATTGGTAAAGTATACTAGCTTACTGCTCTATATAGCGAATCTGGTGCCTCCAGATTGCATCATCGTTGTGGTATATGGGTCGTTAGTCGATGCGCATAATCTTCGATCGCAATCGTGGTTGGTGGGCCGATTATACCTGACTTGGCGTATCGATCCCACTGGTCGATACGGATATCGAATCCGAATCTTGAGATGATCCTTCCCGGCACAGCGGCCGCGAGATAGAACCGGAGGCACAATTGCGAGCAACCCAGTTTCGGGAATGAATGGCAAATGAGCGTCGGAGTTCTCAGTGAACATGCTCCACGGGGGAAGTCTTAGCCCTTTCGCTCCTAAAAACGATCGTAACTGTCCGACGGATTACGTCAGATGCAAGGAGTTATGAAAATGACTGTCTATGGAATTAGGCTGTCCATAAATGTGACCGTCTATGGAAAGGCCCGTATAATTCACAATCCGAAAAATATGTAGATTGGAAACCAGAGAAACTATAGATAATTACAGTATACAATTTGAATAGAACAAATTAATTCCTTATGAAGCTGAAAATAAAATTAGGAATTTATATGATGGTATGAATATCTAATATGATATAAATCTGTCAATATCAGTATCATGAATATCAATATCAATTTATATAGGTATTGAATCATACAAAAATCGTAATCAACGATTCACAGAAGCAGTAATACCTGACATTAAAGGTTTGTGCAATTGAGAGATTATGAAATAAAGATTACATACATAAGATTACATATATAAGAATGAAGAAAACAAATTAAATAATAAATAATGAATAAAATGTATAAAAGAGGAAAAATAACAAAGAAGAAAATAACAGTCTATTACTTCAATTTTTTAGACTTTTTAGAATAAATTAATATATGTTATTTTTTAACAATCACATATATATCGACGTTTCATAAATATTTCCAATAAACAATATGAATCTTGTCATTGATTATATTCACAATATCTTTCGACGTTCTAAAATGTTATGATGATTATGGTTGCCTATATTTTAATCAATTAGCGATGACGTGTTGACGAAGTGTACTTCTTACTTCTTCCGTTTCTCGCAACGCAATGAGTCATTCATTACGGCTGGCAGCACATCGAGGATCTCTCGAACGTTTCCATCGAGCTTTCTCATCGTCGCCAGAACTTAGTGATGGCGTTAAATTTAACGAGCCCAATAATTAAATTAAAAATAAGGAGTTCGAAAGTGGCTTAGATCGTTACTCCTTGTTCATCACTCCCGTTCAAGTATAAATTGCTCGATCGATATAATTCGACCGCCGTAAAAACTGATGGCTTACTTCTCCGGCATGTAATAACTATCATAATAAATGGAAATATTGGACCAGCTGCCATTTTCCTTGAAAGGGAGATTCTATTACAACGTACCTATAAATGATGTCCCTTTCTGTTTCTCTCTCATCATCCCTCTCTGTCTTTCATTCTCTCCTCATGCAGTTATTTTGTTATGGCGCAATAATGCATCATCTCGGCTGGAAGGGCTTAACTTTATGATTCAGCCATTGCATTTTTATTTGCCAAGAATAATCACCTCACTAATTTTTTATGGGTCTTTATAAGATAGCTATAGTGGCAGCTGTTAAACAATCCATATCTAGAAAAATTCATACAATAAATATTATTAAAATATTTTCATCTTATAAACAGCGGTATTATTATATCAGTAAAATAATATATGTATATGCAATTTTTACAGAACGAAGCATTGTAAACGAAATACAGTATATAGTTGAGATTATTGTAAGCCATTACATTCGCGTACATCGCAATTAAAAAAAGATTTAATTGACCGCACTTTTTATTCGGAAATCTCGATGATATTGAAATAATTTGAGAGAGCATTTTAAATGTGTATACAGAAAATATGAAAGCCTGCGCACGCGTGTTCAGGCACGATAACATTCATTTACGCGAAAATTGTTTACAACTCGCACGTACTCTATTTCAATTGCATAATTGCTAAAACATTCACTTGCAATGAATTTTATCCCGCAGCAAAATCCGCACAATTAAATTTGACATAAATCGATTTTATTACAACGAGCGGTAGATAATCGCACATATGGCGAATATCGCACTACCATGCGCTGATGCTTCTCAATTCTTATCTGTTTATAAAGATCTCGTATATTTGTCGCGAACACGTAGTCAGCCATCGATTCATTGCGCAGAAAATCTCATTGCATTCGTTTGAACGAGCATACCGAAATAATTTCCATATTCGCACAAGCGATTGGTCATACGAATGAATCTATTTTTCCAAACCCGATTTCCATGCATTTCACTCATAAATATGGTTTATCAGAAAAAAAATTCGCCCGTTTCGATGGTCTTTCGTTATATCGTGATAATATGAATACTTTTACAATCGGGATATCTGCCATTACAAACATATGTATTAAAATCTTAATGACTGTTTTTTCAAATTATAATATAATATTTTTTATTTTATTAATTTTTTATATAAATTTTTTTATTTTATTAATTCTGTAATAATTGAACGTCAAATTAAATTAAAGCCTACTTAATATTGATTTTATTTGAAAAATAGAAAAATGTTCGATTACTAATACAGCATTAAAAAACATAAATAAGAAGAAATAAGAGTATGTATTTTGTGGTGAATAGTAAATTATCGTGCACATCCGGAAGGAATACGCTGCGTCGATATAGATATGTGTTTGTGCCGATATGACATTCTGTAAAACATTCTAGCGAATTCCGGCGTTATATCGCATTCGATTTTCGGTCTCGAGCACGAAATAGGAAAGAATCCTTAGAATAAGACCAGGCGAATTGCGTTCGCACTCGTCTCTACGTAAGTACAACGAGAGAGCGAACCGCAAACCACGGAAAACGGCTTTCCGCCGTTGCATTTTTCAAAAAGCGTGAAACGAACTTTATACTTGAACCCGCCCTCTAACGTCGACGATATCGGCAGTCTTATCAATAATAAATGTCACTTTTATTACATCTCGGACGCTTTCGAAGTGCGAGAACGCAAACTATATCGTTGATTCTTTCATTTTCAGATGCGCCATCCGATCCAAATGAAGCCGGCCGACAGCGAGAATCGGAATGGTGAGTGAAATTTTTAATTATTTTTCCGAAACGCGCTAAGATTGCGAATTAAAATTCTAATATTGTGCTATTATCAGGTCATATTGTAAGTGCATTAATATCGAATTAATTTTTAAGTAAACTAAAGTTTACTGTTTTCATGAGAAAAAACTTCTTGCACCTGCGTTGCTTATATTAGCGCTTGGTAAAATTGAAATAATAACTTGCTTTATCAGTCAATCTATTAAACCAAAGAATATGCTATATATGTACATATGTACACTATTGACGCAAAGGCATAATTTAATAAGAAATCAATAGATATTGTAATATATTTTACGTAAAATAATTCACTTCATATTTAATCAAAAACACACTAAATCTGGATATTCTTCTTATGCATCGAATTCTAGTTTTAGCGAAATATGCTAAATCTTTTATATTTTCAAACATAATGAGATTTCGAGCGTCTTATTTAATGATCGCTCGATCGCTTCGAAATTCTGGCACGATTAAGGACGGAATTCCGAGTAACGGCGGTATAGCCGAAAGAGAAGACAACAATGACGATCGCGAAGGTAAAGTTAACTCTCTTCGCTTGGCGGAGAATGCGGCTCAAAGCGCGTTCATTAGATGCTAATTAATTGGTTGAATTGAGGGGCTTGTCGAGATTGCGTAGTCAAAGAAGACATAAGCGAGCTGCGAAGCACCAAGTAGTAGAACGGTAAGGTAGGCTGAGAGAGTCGTGAGGATGGGCAGAGGTGAACAAATTTTCTTGGCAACGTACAGTTACCAGGACGACGAAAGATTGGCTTGCACGTGAATTCTTACATGGTATATTTCTCTCCTCTTTGTCTTCTTGAACTTTGTAAATTCTCGACTTTCGTCAGTGAGTTCACTTGGACAATTACATTGTTCGTAAATAAACCGTAAAAAATTGCAGCTAATATCTAGATATATAATTTATAAAGATATTGTTATAAATATTGCATAGATATGGTATAAACATTTCAATCAGAAAATAATTCCATTTTAATACAAAGGTAATAGAAAAGTATAAGAGTAACAATTAATTACAGCATGTTATAGAAGAATAGAAGATTATCTAAAAAATTGATGAACAAATCAAGGTAATTTCATACCTACATCCTTAATAACGTTTATCAAAAGTAGATGAACGTGATTGAAAAAGCAGGAGAAAGATAATCATCCCCTCGTGACGCACGAATATTATTCATGTAGAAGATTTTACTTCGAGTTCTCTAATTTCTTCCATCGCGCATCGATCGGAAAGGGCCGTGTAAAAATTCGAGGACGTCGAAAAGCGCATCGGATAGTACTGCGAAAACCAACAGGAGAGTCAACGAACGCGGCAAAACGCGCGATTTTTTTACGGATAACTGCGCCGCGTTAGCAATAAAAATTCGACTACCGGCTGGACGGGGGTGTAACGTAAAGCGTATATAAAACCGGCCACGTCGGTGGGACGACGCAAAACGAATGCTAATGAAATATTAACGACACCCGTCACGTGCTGCGCCCGGCTGGACCGCACGGTTCCTCTCTTTCCTCTCCCTTTTTTTCTGTTTCTTCTCTTTCTCTCTCGCATGATCGTTCGCTCTTCCGTTCCACGCTTTACTCTTTGCGCTCCTTCTTCCCCTTTTTACTCGCCCCGTTTGTCTTTCTCTGTCTCTCTTTTTTTTTTTATTTTGTGCCGCATAAGAATTTCTCCTCCCCTCCTTCAAAGGATGCTCGTGCGCGGCCGTTTTTTTATATCGATACGCAACGCCGTTTCAGGCGCCCTAGCAGCGCTGTGTGCAAATGACATGCCAAATTGTAATCACGCCAAGATTCAAGCGGCTTTACACCTCGCGTTTAACGTTAACCGAAACCTGATTCTGACACTTTGTTACGGTCGGAGCTTGCGCAGTTGCACGAACAAGATCCTAGATCAAGTAACCGCGTTACATGGACCGACTCTCGATCCTGTTTACCAGCAGTTACGCGTTAAACAGAAGTTACTTCATTGGTTAACCATTCAATCGCGTCGGCTTCGCAGTTGAATTCGCCTTAATTTTTCAATTGAATCAACGAAAACAATTCCAAGTGATGAAACCATCACCGCATGAAAGAAATCCAATAGGATAGATAATTAGAAAGAAAGTCTACATTTTCTGAACAATTTCTGAAATTTCTTAATGCAGTTAAATATGTTTCCTTACAACAAATTAAGAGAAACGTTAGAATACTGAAAATAATAGCAAACAGAAGAGTAGCATGTAACAAAAAGCAATTTTACCCAAAATCATGTGCAAGTAGACTCCTCTCTTTTCCTTCCTGATGTAATTTCCATTAAAATTATAAATTCTTGAACAAAAATAAAATTTGTAACACTGTTATTTAGAGAACTAGCAGAAAAAATATTTTGGAATTCAAATTAATAAAAATGGGACATTAAAGAAATAAAAAATATATATATAAAGAATAAAAAAATATATATTACTAATTTATAATTTTTGTTATTGCCACGATTAGATTACAATTTAATGAATTTATAATAATATGAAATTAAAAAAAAAGCTTTGTTACTATTAATATCCATATTTTCATTAAATTTTTTAAGTTACAGAATATAATATTAGTATTGTTACTATACGTTAAATATTTAAAACAGTTGTAACGAGTGTAAAGATTAAATATTGAATAGATGTAATGATAAAAAAATGTATTAAATTTGGACGTGACGCTTAAAAATATAATGTAGTGTAAAGGCAGAATAAAAATCCATTGCAACATGTCACGAGAATAATCAACGGAATTAACACTATGGACGTTCACATGTTTCAGACGAAATTTAAAAGAATATTGGCACGAATTTCAATTTATCTATCCAAACAGTTGTAAAAAAGGTATAGTTACGATAATCATCTGATTCATTTCCGGATTATCGCCGATATAGGCGGCAAACACTGTTTTTGCTTAAGGCACAAGCGAACGGAACTGGGGTACAAGTGCATAACATCCGTGGCTGTATATAAAAATGAATAGACACGACGTGGTGTAACCGAAACCGAGATCAGGCTATTCGTAACCACGTGCACGTGCAATACGGAAAAGGATTTTTCCATATAGGATGCGAGACGTGCGCGGCGCGGCGGCCGCCATGAATAGTGCCGTTGTAGTTACATGCAAATCCCGGTAAAACGGGAAAATAGTAAACAAGAAGAGAACGTACGTTATCCGGTATCAGAGCATTATAGTTGCCTTGTCGTTAGGTGAATCTCATAAACGCCGCAACTGATGTAAGCCGAATTCAGATAAAGCAGCTCCACAAGCTCGCGCACAAAGCGCGAGATTAGTTGCGAACGCGTAAAACTTACTTTCTCGGGAACATGTACATAGATATAACGTATGCGGTGCATTGACACCCTTATGTAACCGAACTGTTTCATTGTGGATTGTTTGGAACATGATAAGAGCTTTATGAGAATTATTCATCTGACATTTATCAACGCGAATTTATGAACAAGCCTCCAAGTGAAAGAAAATGAAAATGAAAGCTATTACATAATAATTACAATTGTAGAATATCTTTTGATAATTAATCTTTTTCCATAAAATTAATAAATACACATATGATACACAAATACACCATTAGAATGAAATCAGACAGTTATTCTTATTTATAATTGAATTTTCTTCGATTCAATTAACGCAATTTTTTGAATAGTTTTGAGAAAATGAAGGTTTTATTCAAGACAGTATAAGTGAGGCTGATTTCTACCAATTCGAATAATCTCATGCTAGCATTTTACTCACAATTGAGAAAACTTGAATGGAGAACGAAGTTCATCTCCTGTCCTATAATTATTCTTGTCAATGTCGTTAGCGATTGGTGAACCATTTTAGCGGTGTTTCCGACGGGATGCACACCGATCAAGGAACCTCTGTCTCAACGTCAAGCGCGACAGCCCAACGAAAAGAAGAACGAAGAGAGTGAAAGCTTTATTTATATCCATGACATTCTGTTTATTTTGGCTGACAGACTAGGCTCGCACCGGGCTCTAGCTAGTAACGGGCTCTAGCTGATGCCTTCCTTGCGAATCCCGATATTGTTTCAGTCCGATTACGTCACGTCTTACCAAACATGAGCCTCGAAGTTTAAGTTGGATATCAATTTTTTTCACGAAAAAAAAAACGATTACGATTCGCACTAATAGTCGCACATTGCACGATATACGCGTATATATGCTGCAGTTCTCAAGCTCTTCTTTAAACTCTTCAACCTGTTTCTCTATTTTGAACCTGACACCAGTCAACGCTCACGGTCTATCTTCAGTCTGTTATCAGTCGATGTGTATACGAGAATAAACTTCACAAGGAATAAAGTCAGCGTTTCATTTATCAATAATGTAAAGGAAAGATGAAAAATGACATTATTCTTCTAAATTATTCTAAAGAACAAAAATTAAAAAACTTTTATAATAACTACTGAACTCATCTTGGTACAATCAAATTAACAAAGTCTAAAATATGTTGTAAAATAGATGTTTGAAAGATAGATTTCAATCTATTATATTTAAATGTCTTTTAAAAAAAACGAGAAAAATTAAATATTTTTAATTATTTTGTATCTTTAAAACAGTTATAATGGAATTAATATATTCGTGAAAATTGTTTGAATATAAATAAAAATTAATTTGATTCAGTATTATTAATTATTTCATCTATTATTTTATTATAGAATTGTTAATTTAAGCATATAATTTTGTTTCTATATATTTTGATTCAACTATTTAGAGATTTCTAAATGAAGAAAAGTTTTAATTCAGTAAGTTTAAATTGAACATAACCAATTTACAACTCATTTTTAATTTTCCTCTGTGCATTGACTGTGCGATTGACTCTCTATTTATCTTTTCGCGATGAATAATTTGATTATTTTTCGATCCTGATACAATTCTAGCCAATGCTTTTTCATTAGCGAGGTGAGACAGAAAAATGTAATGGATGGATATATCTTTGAGTTTTATGCAATTGTCTAATTGGAAATATCTTTTGGTATTATTTATCATCTCGTTTTATGCGATCTCAAGTCATCAGTAATTCCATCTTTTGTAATTATCCTAGATACATTTCGTAATTCAGCCAACAAAAATTTCACATCAGAGTCGACATTGTCTGTAAAACGTGTGATTGTCAGTTTCGAGGATTCATTGAGAAAATGATAGTCTCTACAAATTATAGTCCGACTTAGTGCCACATTGTAGTAATAAAATTTATGTCACTCTCACGCATTCAACTCACTGGTACTTGCGTTATTCGCTAGTCATGTTTATTAAACGTTACGAAATGTTACGTGTGTACATTATCTTTTGCGCACGCAAAGAGCTAAATTGTTCGTTGTATAATCGCAAATTGTAGGAAATATATTGTTGTTAGGAACATTATTGACTGGGTTTTTTCCACTGGTGCCAGTCATTGCATGATTGTTTTTTTAAAAAAGTATTCGTGAGCACTATTAATACTGTAAACAGTCACATCATAGATGAAATTAGGAGAATGGAAAATTATGCAATTAACTAATAGCAAAGTGTTTCAATAATTACCCGCTTTTAATTGATCGACTTCGCATTAATAAATCACCACAATCGATTGTATCAAGCGAAAGGAAATAAATGAAGAACTGCTGATTCTACGGAGTAACTAGCGGATGAGTAACTATCGTGCGATGCTCGGTTTGAAACGTGTTTCAAGGAACGTTTCTGCGATCGCGGAAAATAGCGACATGGAGTGGAGGCAAAGAAAGCGGTTAGTCTCGCGCCGCAACCATCGGTGATAAGCTTTATCTTATCGGACAGAAGCTCGGTGAGTCAGCGATAGCTGATTCGTAAGCAAGACACGTACCTGCCGTAATCGTACTTCGTCTTTCGCCTCAGTCGAATACCTTATCTATTGTTTATTGCATCCACGCAAAAACCCCGTATGGCGCGGCGTTTTGCATTTGCAGCGATGGCGGTTCTCGATGGCGGTTCTCGATGGCGGAATCGTATTAGCATGCGAAATAGACGAAGCGCGCTCATGCACCTCGCTCGCTCGCAGAATTTTCGCTTCGTCGCTGTACTTGCAAGTAGCGATACTTTTCTTAATTTCTTGAAATGCTGCACAGAATTATGCAAATTTTATTGTCATTCTATATAAGTCATACATTGATTATGGAATATATGCATAATTTTCTGAAAAGTTGCCAGAAGTATTGTTATCAAATAGCTTTATTTTTTAATATTTATTTTATTTATTTATTGATGTTTAAAAATGATTTTATGTAATTAATTTTTATATAAAAATATGATATGTAATTTTGAATAATAATGAAAATTTTCGTTAATTTAATTTTGTTAAACTTAAAGCTATATTTTGAAGACTTTTGCTTTATTTTTGGGGACATTTTTCAGAGAGTTTATTTTTCAGTATGTTATCATATTTACTTTTATGATATTTTTTTATAACACTGCAGAAAAAAACATACCGCTATGCAAATAACATAGCACCAATATTACACATATGTAACGATAAAACATATTTCGGTCACTGACAAATGATAACAGCCTTTTAATGTCGGCCCTTTTCGCAATGGCTTGTTTTTCCTCGATAAAAACCATGGGGCGTGCAACATGCTTGAGAGTCATATTGGCGCGTGCCGCATTACGCCACCAGACACAAATAATATTTTTAAGCCTTTCGAGATAACGCGTTCAGAGAAGTGTACAACGAACAGATTCTCTCGAGTGGCTGTTTCTAAGCATGGCTGTGCTCCTGCACGCACCACGACCGATAAACATCCGGCGAATCGACGTTTCCACTTGCAAAAGAGCGGTTGTTGTAACAGCGTCAAAGGAGAGAACTGGATGGAGCTTATAACACGCTTTGTTCGCGTTTGTCGTTGAAAGTTCTCGCGATATCGATTCCGAGCGCAAACAACAACGCAGCTTTTAATAGGTCTCTCTAACGCAAAATATTTATTATATTTTTTCCTTCTCTCGTCCATAACATTTTTATAAAATAAGTATTATGAATATTTACAAAAAAATATATATTTTTGTTGAGTTCTTAAAGGTTAAAGATAAAAACATTTTGACAAAAGGAAGAAAAGATGATATAAATATATTACTTAAAAATATTACTCATTACTAAAATTGAATTATTTATATAATTATATTAAATATAATTTAATGTTAGGCGAATTAGCTAAACTTAGGCTGCTATAATAATAATAATTGAATATTGATATTAATGCTTTATTAAACATGAACAGAATTATATGACGTAGCTTAATATCAATACCGAACAATATGATATTTTGTATTTAAGTATCTAGCACATTCATAATTAAATATTCATATAAATAAAAACATAAATGCATGAAATAGATTAATATCAGTATTGGATGATACATATTTCATATTTAAATACGTGATAATGAAATATTCATAAAAATCTTATTTCGCATATGTTGGTGTATGAATAATTCTCGACATACATATCTTAAGAGAATATTATAATAGAATTCGTCTATGAATATATAATAAATTTTGTCAAATTTTTATTCTTTAGAAATAAAAAAAAATTTTTTTGAACATGTTTCTTCACACATAACTTGTTTAATTTTTTGTCTTATAGACACAATATAAAATGCATCAACTTTTAAATGTATGAAGATCATTTAGAAGAAAATGTAATAAAGTTTCTTATTCTATTTATACTCGTATTAGGCATATTATCTTTTAAAAGAAATTATCTGTTTACCGTTATACAATATTCAATTTAAAAATTATACTGTGCTTGCTAACTAAGAAAAAACTAAATTATTATTCTTTGATCACGAATTTTCCATAAATTCGAATTACTTTTATTTAAAAGTATGCATATTTCTCAATATATTAAATAAAACAAAATTTTCTTTATACGAACAGATTATATAAAAGAAAGAAAACATATATGTGGACATATTTTATATATTATTAAGGTGCAAGACCTCACATGTACCGTCCTTTACCATTTTTGTGCTAAGCATTGTGCTAAGTTATACAACAATAGAAAACTTCTATTCAGTTGAACATATGAAAGTTAAATTGTTTTAATAACAAGAACAAAAGCGTTACTGTCTGTAATCACTCGTACAGTAAAATGGAGTTGCTTTATAATTCTCATTCTTTAGATCTACATGTACGTACACCTGTTCGTAGATTGCTACGGAACGATGTAACAATTAATGATACGGCTAAAAATTTCTATTGTGAAGTATTTCCTCATTGTTCGGCTGTTGCTTTTCGAGGGCCTTCGAACAGTTTTTTTACCGGTTAGCTCGACCGCTTTGAAGTTTCCTCAACGCTTCGGTAGAGCGGTACGCACAGCGGCCACTGATCTGGCGCTAACGAGACTCTATTTGGACTCCTGAATATGCATAGAGCAAGCGCGCGAAGTGCTGGAAAGTAGATCACGAGGATCACCGAGTAAATAGAATCCACTTTGGTAAGCTTAAACCGCGACTTCGAATCGAAGTTTATGCACGGTGTATACTTTGCGAGATTAGTAGGCATGTATCTATAAGTTAAGCATTTCGAATGTGCCTAGGCGCGATTAAATTTGGAATATTTAATTTTGAGGCAAACTGCAACCTCAACGATGGCAAAACGTTCTGCAAGAGTCATCTATGCTTTGCATTAAGTGGTTTCGCAATTTCGCTAATTAATATGTTAAAATATACTTATTTTAAAATATTTATTATTTTTTGTCTGAATAATATATCAGAAAAAATAAATCTCACGATAAAAATATTACAATACAATAATTTTATATGCTTTGATATATTTATCTACTTTAATACGTTTCGTTTACATGTAAACGAATGCTTTCTCTCCATACACATTGCAATATAATTTGAAATTCATATCATTGTTGTGAAGAAATATATGAACGTGTAAAGTTGAAGAATACCGAGCCCAATTTTTAAAGCTGTTCGATATGAATTATTAATTAACGAAAACTAAATAATAAATGCATTCTTTCGGTATTTAGAAAACATCAATTCATCGGTTTGACATTTGGGAATTATGACATCTGGCATGTATAGGCTACGCTCATATAATGCTCAAATGTTAAACGCCAAATATTTAAGTGCTGAAACTGTAATGATAAATTTAGCAGGTCATGTCTTTCGAGATAATATGCAGCAATGCGTTTGACGGTGCGTGTGCACATCGGGAACCAGGTTGAATCCGTATAACGGGTAATCCGACCAGGCGATTAAAAGCGGCGGTTGTATGCAGTGGCGTGACCTATTGCGGACCGACAATGCGTGTCCACGCATTTATGATTCGGATATGCGTTTGGCATTCGTTCCGCGCGCACGGAGAAATATTTTGGCGTTGCCATAACGTCGCGCGGATCGCCGTAATGACTCGACGCGTCGGCAGGAACCTGCGTAAAAATGGAGAGCGCGAATTCGAAACGCAAATATCGCCGCCGCTGATAAAAACAGACTACGGTTTATCACGCGACAACGATTTTTTTTGTGGTATTTCTGATCGTCCGAGCATAGATTATTTTTGTTACGCCCGTACATTCAATGTATACTGCAGTGACCAGGATGTCAACCCCTGGTTACTGGTTTATACCTCGGAATAAACATTTTAACAAATGCGAAACGTACTGAAAATATTGTCAGACCATCTCTCAAAATCATACCTCGGTTCGAAATTAATATTTCCCATTAGGTGTTTTCTTTTATGGCACAAATGCGTAATAGAATCTGAAGGAGCTAAAAACTTATTGCGCGATAATTAATTGGATCATAGTTATTAAATTATAGCAATTACAAGCTTGAATTATAGGAAATTCTCAACTGGAAAAGACCACTGGTAATTAAGTTCCCCCACCAATGATTACGTGTGCTTGTTGTACACGACATGCATCCGCAAAAGGGGTATGCGCGCACTAACTTCGCAAGTGACTACTGCGTAAGAAAAACAGATGCCTCGGGAATAGGGAGGAGCTATGCAAGTCGACTGGAACCGGGCCAATCACTTATATATCGCCGTGTCTACTAACACCTACTCCCAATGTTCGTGTTATATTACAGTCTGCGCGTTTAACGCCTGCTGCATAATAAAATCGTCTCTCATCGGGACACTAAATATCGCTAACCACAAGATCCATGTACGCCGTCCAGCGAATGACAAACATGCTACACATTGCTAATAAATTACGCTATGTTTTGAAAGTTTCAAAACGTAAGATGAACTATCTGTAATATATATATATATATATATATATATATATATATATATATATATATATATATATATATACATGAAATTAATTTATGAAGAATACATATATTTTGCGTAAATTGAAACGAAATGAAGTTATTAATAGTAGAATGTAGAGTTTCAATCATTTAACCATCAAAAAGATAAATGTTCAAATATGATGTATAGATGTTCATTATAAACAGAACATACATTTATGTATTAAACAATATTGTGCAATAATGTATGTAATTTAATAGTTTCTAACAAAAAATGAGAAGAAATAAATTTATTTGTAAGAATTAATGCATGTACATATATTACACCCCGATTTAGTCAGAGAAAGGCTTTCAATCGTTATAAATTATTTTGCATATGTAAAATCCATTTCACATAATAATCTTTCCCGATACAATAAATGCATGCAAACCAGCTTTATTTCTCGTAATCGGTCGCAATCCTCTTCTGACTAAAGAGTATTAACCGATTTTATTTATTATACTTGACGGATATATGTTCTCTCGACAATGATCGACCATTTAAACAGTGGATATTGACTGCGCATAACATTAACGGCGTAATATTCATTTCAGAATTATTATTCATTTTGACAAAGCTGGCATTTAATGTGCTGCGAAAATACTTCAATGTAGAAATGTAGAATCTCAAAAATAATCAATATAAATTTCATCAAATAAATAATAAAATACTCTTGATAAAATTCTGCTGCTTATTTTGCATTCGCAATGTATATAAGAATTAATAACTTTAATACACATTTGAGTGAGTTTTATTATCTATTCATTAGCTACGAATATGAAAATTAGCAATACAATGGAATACAAAATAATTTGGAAAACAAACTCAAACAATGTTTGGTTTGGTCACATCCAAAGTTTATAAGTCATAATAAGATTTATAGCTTTCATATCTTGTTCATATCTTCGTTTCTTGTACACATATTTTTTTCACATGTGATGTATGAAATAAAAAAAATGTAAAGGATAACGATGATAAGATTGTGATAGTAAAAAATGTAAAGGATAACGATGAATATTGTAATAGTACTTAGATTATTATATCTAAAATATCTAAAGAACCTTTTCATCTTTTAACTTTATTCGATTACAAATTTTTTAGAATTTATAACAAAAAATTAAATTTAATGTACATATCTAGATTAAAAATAATAGAATTTTCAACGTATTTTATTATTTATTTTTTTAAATATTTATTTATTGAATTTAATATTTCTTTCGAAATCCTTAAAGATTTTAATTTTTAAATATTTAATATTTTAACCATTTTAACTATCTTAAAATTTATAAACATAACTTTTTAGATTTCTTTTCGAGGTTTTCATTTCTCAGTTTCATTAAGTCTACTCCAACATAAAAGCTCGCGATCTTTGTCGAGTCTAGAGAAACATGACGTAATCTATTCTTTAGAATAGCTATTCCAATGTTTCCCTTGAGCTTCCCTTAACGATCTTTCGAAGACCGACGACGACATGAAACTTGCCCGAAGCCGTAATCTTCCTTTATCGAGCGACCATAAATCCGGGCACGAAATGACGATCTCGATTTCAGGATTTCGTTAACCGATGAGAATGCTGGAGATGGAGGACTAATGAAGCAGGTGTTGCCAGGAGGAAATAGCGACGCGAGTAACACGGTAGGAATCCCGGTAACCCAACACTCGTCTACGTCTCTGTTTATCGCGGCTCAACGACTGTGAAACGTTGCCAAGTACAAAGCGTAGAAGGAACTGCATTCATTACCGTGACGCGTGCTCCCGCGTAAGGCTGTGGTTACGGATTACATCATCGCCTTCCATCTTCTTTTGAGCCAATGAGTTCTAAAATACGTATCGCGAAGATCTATGGAGAACCGAACACATTTTAACGGACACGAAGAAATCACAAAGACACAGAAAATATATTAATTCTCTCTTCGAGAAAATAGCAACAGCAATAACAATATTAAGCTCAATATAAATCCAATAATTTGCTGATATTTTATCAATATTGCTGTCGATACAAAAATTATTGATTGATCTTAAAATAATTGATCTTAAAATGAAAAGAAAGCACAAGTAATAAATCGTCTGCAAATATTTTCTATTGGAAATTCATAAGAAAAATCTTTTACCGAAATAAGAACAGGTTTCATTAAATAGATAAAATAAAATAAACGTTGTGTGTTTGTATTAGAAATTGCAACACAAAAGATTCAGCGTGCAATTACCAGAAATGATGGAATTAGGGTAAAGAATAATAGTCTTCTTATATTTGCACATATAATCAATGACAAATGTTTTTACGTACGCATTTGTAATTGGAGCTCAAACGGACGGTATCCGTTTGACTGTAATGGTCTTTAGCTGGACATGCGACCTATTTGCAAGAAATTAATCGCCGACGTTAATATTCATGTCGGCGGATCCCAATGGTATCGTTTATATCGCGACCGTCATGGAATTGGTTTAATGTGAAACGAGGTAGAAAGTATACATAGACGTATATTAGATATGGTATTTGCCATTGCTATTGACTCCGACGTGCGTGTAAACACAAATCGTTGGCATTTCAGCGGGGCGGAGCGGGAATTAGATGCAGCAATTGCATCGAACCAATACTGTTTGTGTCAAAACGCCGACATTACGCATCGATTCCCACAGCTCACGATATTTGCCTCTCTACTTTCGCTAAGCCATTTGACGGACGAAATAAAGGTTTGTTGCGAGTCCAGATACGATGTGCAAGCGGAAATAAAGAATTGCATTTATAATGTACGTGTAACATAAATATATAAGAAGATTCAGCAATTTTAATTGTTGCGAGACGGTGTATCGTCTATTTAAATTTTTTGTGGTCACAATAATCTTTGACATAGGCAAATCTCACAGATATACTTGATTTATCTTATTATTGAAACGTATTTAACCGGATATAACAGATATCATAAGTTCAAAGATTATTTTATTCATAATATCAAGCTCTGTTTATAATATTTAAATTACATCCAACGGATATATGTTTGAAACGTTATACATACATGTATGATTCAAGATTTTTTATCTCAAAAGAGATACTCCAGAATACATTAAATATACTTTTTACGACACATTATTTTTATAGTTTCGAAAGAATCAACTTTGTTCTTTATAATGCAACGGACATGTATAGATTTTAAATTATATATATACATAAATAGCGAACATTATATCTTTTATATATTTAAATCCAAATCCAGTGAAATCGATACACGAGTGTGTGTTATGTACATGTTTTAATAATACGAAAAAAGAAAGATTGGAGATTTAGATCAGTTGTATCGTTTTTCTGAAATTATTAAAAATCATAAAAATTCTATTTTTATTTCATTCTTAAAAAAAGTTCCGCGATTTATAAAATGGAACACCAACGAGCGTTCGATTCTTCTCGGGACGATCTCGCGTATGTATATTCGTCTGCAACGACGGAAACCGAGATCGATAGAATCGCAGGAAGTCTGCGTCAGAAATTCAAAGGAGATTTCTCCAAATGTCGGCGGGCACACGCGGTTGCTTGCATACGCGCCAATGCACGCGAGGATTCTCATCGATTATGTGCCAGGTTAACGACGACGAGCACGACGACCACGACGACGGTGGTATATGCGGGCGCGTATAAATAATGCATCATCGTGTCGTTCGAGGGAGGCAGCCCACAAATATCCATGAAACGTCGATGGCAGCGATGACCTCGTGGCACTCGTGGATCGGTAGTTATCGTTCAACGCTCGTCGCATCTGGAAATATTCATGTAAAGAATATTGTGACCATTATTTTTAGTTCAATATAGGATATTCTCAATAAAATAAAATTAAGATAGCTGTTCTTAACTTGCAAGAAGCTGAATAACGCGATATTATTTATTAATTAATAATTGGAAATGCTGAAAATAATATGGAACAAAACTGCAAGGAATAAAAGAGCAGAAAACGTTTATATTTGGGGAGAATTGAACAATTTGTGTGATTCAAATGTCTCATTTATTTTCAAAAATAAATTTACAGTAATAATAGTTATTAAAATCGTCTACATTTATCATTTAATCTAGACATTTTATAAATTTCTAAATTTTTATTTTAATTCTGAAATAGAAAAAATAAAAACTAAATTTATTTATACATTTGTAATGGAATATTAATGATGACTTACGAACATACATTCATATTAGCCATTAAATCTCTTACCATTTTAATTATATTTTTGTATACATTTTTTATTTATATTTTAATTAATTCATTAATTTTTCTATTGTATATAATTAATACATAATTTTTTACTTTTGTGTTTAATTTAATTATTCCAGATATGAAATTAAAAAGAAGCTGATTCTTTGTCCTGTTTATTTTCAGCTTAAAACGGGCATATTGTAAAATGGCAAATTATTTTTTTATTTGAATTTAGTCGTTTTCTCTTTTACTGATACAGTTCACGTTATTGCATATATTGATATATTCCCACATCGTGAATGGAGTTTGGTTAACCGACTTTTGATTTTAGCGTGGCTAGCATGCAAATTCATAGCTAAAAGTGGACGAGTTTTGGCAGAATTTGCACGTGCATTAAGTTCACGAATTGATGCAGAAATAGCGCGAATCGAAACTAATTTACGGAATATTGTGGCGTCTAAAAACAGGGTTACGCCCCGTTATTCAATTTATCGGTGTTTTTGCATAAAACCAAGAAAAACAGTGCATCGTCTGGCCGCAATGTTTAGCCAATTGTTTATGTTGCACGCATACAACATACATGCTCGCTTTGTTTGCAAACGCCGTGGTAACGATGACGCATATTTGGCACGAACTATCCAATGCGCCTTAAGAATTGCACAAGATGATACACAGATCGCATTTTAATACAGCCGTTAAAAAATCGAAGGGCGATAGAAATTTTATCAATCCTAATGGCAAAATCAGGATTGAACGTTAAAACACTTTATGTGTCATTTATGCTTACAAATTGTTTCTAATTTTCGGTAATCGTTTCTCTTTTCAATATACTGCAGCTTTCAATTTAAAAAAGATGCCATTTGACGAAAATATTTTGTAAACAATATTTGCGACAAAAGTCATGGTCATGGATATTTCGAACGGGCTTATTTATTTCCGTATATATGCGAAATGCCGTATATGTGTGAACGGGTTTGACAAATATTTGGTAAAAGTCGGTCTGCGGGTTTTTGGCTTCGGTCGTGAACTCCAAACATGATCCAACAGGCGGCGAGAAACTATTTCGTTACCTGAGCGGAGCGGAGCGGAATTTAGGTTTTCCACTAGTTTCGAGGAAAAGTTCCGTCAGGTTCGACGACGATGCAACTTCCTTCGGCAACAAAGCGACTATCCGGCCGCCACGGGCAACAAATAAATACCCCGGAGGATTACTCACGATAATCGACAGTGTTCGTGAGCAATCGAAGTTTGGCGACTGTTGGACCGTAGCGTTCTCGCGAGTAAGAGTGATTAGACACGAGCGTCGTATACTCCATACACCTCGTTAGTATTCGTTTGCGTTTAATTCTCAATTAGGATCTGTGATTTTTGGCATTTCAGCTACTATTTAAAAAATTTAATTGTGACTATCTTCTTTATCATTAATTAAATTATACATGTATGTACATATATAGATGCTCAAATTGTCCAGAATTTTAAAATAATATCTCCTACATGAAATTATTTTAAAAAGATGAACATTGCGATTCTTACTTCTTGAATTTTTTTCATTTTTCTTGAATTTCGAATTTTAAAAATATAATCTATTTTTTTTAAATCATGTGTATACATGCATACGCAAAAAATATTTTCACAGTGAAAAACGGACATTCTGGTTAAAAACGGACGAATTAGAAAATCTTGTAGAATTGATCAAATGTTCTGGTTACTATAACAGGAATTCTGGTTATTATCAGTTATAAAGTATTGAGTTCTATTATAATAACCAGAATATTTGATCAATCCTACAAGATATTTCTGATTCGTTCGTTTTTAACCAGAATTTTTTTTCAGTGCACCATTTTTATTCTTAGAACATCGCTTTTAAATAGGATATGTAAATGGCAATATCTAATAGTTTTTAGACTTGTCTTCACGTAAACTATTGTATGCTTCCAGAGTACATTCTACTAACTGTCTCAATGTTCAAATATTATAATCCATGCTATCTTCAAATCTATCGATCCCTATCGGCCTGCACGCAAACATTGCAAAGTGTATTGGCTTCATTTCGTGCAGGAATTATCTCGTATTAGAACCACGATCGCGTTAGCAATCGCACGGCCGGGCGATCGTGCCGGATAATCAAAGTTGTCGCGTCAAGGACTTTGATGGATTACGCGAAGGCTCGCCCGACGAATCGGTCCAACTCGATCGGTGAACTGCAACCGATAGGACGTGACTACGGTCGTACGACGTGTATCATTCGCATCCGCGAATGGACGAATCATCGGCGCGTGCTCTCGGCGCAGTGTCCCGCGGGTATATGGAGGCTCTTTCGCTTCCGATCCCGATCCCGATCACGAACCCGTCGTTTTCGTCGTTAGACGGGAGATCTCGCATTTCCCCCCCCCCCGTCTGGCTGACTCACGATTTCCATCGCGTACGCGTACGTGCGAAACGCACGCGCTGCTGCCCCTTGCATGCCGGCGACTATTGTTTCGCGTACGCGAGACGCGACGCTGCGTTTGTCCGCCTCGTGCGATGCGTTACGACAGAATGCCGTAAATTTGCGGTCGGCTTTGCCGAGGTCAAATTGTCATTCAGGGAATGGATCGAAGGCCACGCAGGGATTAAATATTCAATTTCTATACAGATTGAAATAATTCGTTTAGGATTGCCGTCGATATCTGTTTTATAATTCTGAATAATGTGATACTCAGATGATTATTATTATTATATTGATATTAATGTGAACTAATATAAAATTAATATGAATCTCAATATTGCATAAAAATATATAATATAAATCTCTTATATTTAGCAGAAAATAACTGGAAGTCTTTTTGATATATTTGTATACATATAGCTTTTGTATATAGCTTAATGATTTTCAGTTGAAAAACTAGGACAAAAAGCGCGCAATCACGGAGTTAAATTAACGTTAATTAAATTCCTCTCTTCACAATCCTTACATCCTGTGTAACTTTGCGATCGTTACACTAAAGATAATCACGTGCATCACACTGCGATCGGCTAGCTGGGTCTTTACTCATTTTGCTTGCTATTTGCGAAGATCGCGTGCTGCTTCGGAAGCAAACGAAACGGTGCATGAATTGTGACAAAGGGAAGAGAGAGAGAGAGAGAGAGAGAGAGAGAGAGAGAGAAGAGAAAGAGTGAGCGAGAGTGAGATAGATCGGGTTCGCTGAATCACTATGAACAGATACCCGAATGAAACATACAAAGCGGATATCCGGTGCGTTCCAAGGAAATTCCGAGTTACCAAGCGAGAATCGACTGCAGTGTGCTACTGTGTGGCTGCCAAGTGCTACCGAATTGCTATCAAATCAAATGCAAATCTAATATCGAAGCTCAGCGATCAGCGACCTCAGTCCTACGTAGAACAGATAGAAGTGAAATGATTGTCAAACTGATATCAGACGCCTGATATATAGGCGGTATCAGTTACTGACACAAAGCCACTGTCAAAACGTTAAGTGAGCACGTTCAAGTGAATATTAGTGATCAATATCGCTGCAAGACAAACCTCCTCTTGCACCGAGCCAACGCTTCGTTACCAAGATTTCTTGAAACAGATAAGAAAGCAGAGCTCAAACAAATTTAATGCTGCTGTCAGCCTGCTGTCGGCCAGTGTCAGATTAATTATCGGAATATTCACAATCGGGCTATTCACAATAAAGAGCGAAAATCTCGCCGCCGGCAAACACCGAACGGGTCTGGAGCAGGCACCAAACAAACATAAACCTATTAAGTGGGAATATTAATCAGTCACCGATAGATGAGGAATTATCGGTCCATAAACATGCATAAGCTGCAACTCGGCGCACAGTAGTCCAACGGCTCTGACAAAGAGCCGTTCTGTGCGAGCGAGAGAGAGAGGAAACGAGCGCGCGCACTTTCGAAGCCGATGCCAGACGCGTGGGAGGCAGAAGGGGAGACCGGCGACGGAGTCGCGCTCGTGCAATCGTAGTCGCGCGCATACACATACGTATACACGTACACAACACACGGCTACGAGCTAGAATGAAAACACCACGAGGAGCTCCGAGGGAGTGTTCGCGGCGGCGAATAGGTAGGAGTCACGAGTGCACGCCGCTCGCGGCGAGGCGACGAGCGGGCAGCACGGCGAGGCCGTGCCTCGAGAGTCGGCAGCGAGTCGCCGGTTCTCTCACTTGTTGAGTGCGCCGAGTCGGCGGCGAGTCGACGACGACGACGAGCGGAGTGCAGCGGAGTCGCTCACGGAGTCCGCAACGCTGTGTGCCGCTTCTTCGCGCGGGGAACCCCGCGCGGCGCAAGGGTGTCGCACGCCGAGGGGGTTGAACACACGCGCGGCGCAGTCGATACGTGGAGGGTGGTGCGAGAGGTGGTGGCGGTGGTGGGGGACACACGCGGTGCAGCCACGTGTGACCGACGCGCGCGAGCCACAGTGTGTGACGACGTTCCTCCGTAAGCGAGACAGCGCGTGGTGTTGCGAGTGTTACGCACGGTGATATTACGTTATTAATAATAAAAGAGCAGAGAAAGAGAGAGAGAGAGAGAGCGGAAAGAGCCTTCCGGGAAGGGCGGCGCAGCTATTTTCGAGTGCCAGCGCAAGAATCTCGCAACAGCATCAGCGAGAACGGTGTGCCCATCGTGATACGAGAGACCAAGGCGCATCGTAATGATATATGATGAATTATAAATGCGCGACGTGAAGGCGACACGGTAAAGCCCCCGTCGAACGGCTCTGACCGTCGTGCGGGATTTACACCTCGTTATTCTTCTCGACTCTTTCGCAACTCTGCGCCGTTGTTCTTGTGTCGTCACGTTGTTCAAGTCGCACGTAGTACTCTCTGTGATAGCGAAGCCACCTGTTCCGTCGCCGTAATGCCCGTTAAGTGAATAAAGAAGTGAGGCTCCGATTTCGCAGTCGCGGGCGCTGGATGGAAGCCGCCGCGTCATTTATATAGCCATTGTCCATCATTGTTACTCCCAGTTATTGTTATCGCGATTGTCGCGTATATCGAGATTGCATAACTGGCCGGATGATAGTCCGGTTACATAATGATCGGTGACGATCGGTAGCTCAGCAGGAATAATCACGGACACGCAAAAGGAGCGAGCACGTGGAACACTTGGCTTTCGTATTCGTGTCGTTTGAATCCGGAAACTACGGGAATTTCGCTACCGACAAACGCGGCGTGTCCTTGCGTTCTTTCGCGTCATGAGAATAAGTTGAACTGAGATATTACTGGTCAAACTGACCGCAATTATCATAAAGATCGTGGGATGGAGAGATAAACCCGGTTGTGCTATGACGACAGTCTGACAGTGTAGTCCGGAAAGTAAAAAGTCATCAAAGTGGAAACTTCGAAGAGGTCGAAAAAAACCGGAAGTGATACACGATGGCGATGAAAAGCCAGAAACACCGGCACAGCACCGGTTCCAGCAACATTGGCTCCAAATCGCATTATCCTGCTATCAGCCAGGCTTATTGGGCGCCACAGCCGCAAACCGCACCTTATTCCGTTCCAGGTACTGATTTATCAATCCCAAAGATAACGCGTAGATCCGCGCGCGAACAATTGTTCTTTGAGATTAGTCACGAGAATAATTGCGTAAGTTCAAGAGTCACGAGAATAATTGCGTAAGTTCAAGTCGCTTGTTTATCATCGGCCTGAGGTTGAAGGCCTTAAAATTCGGGAAATAAATTTCAGCTCATATTCGGTTAGAACTAGAAATTCAATTAAAAGTGACTTTTTTTGCGTTGAATATAATTCAATGCATCGGACTTTAGAACGAGAAAAATATTCAGCATAACTAACTTGTTAGTGTAATAAACAAGCAAAAAAAAAAGATGAAATATTAATAAACTTAAGAATAATTATATAATGTGATTATAATTAAAATGATATGCTTAGTCTGAATTTTAAAATGGAAATTGTTAACTTGTTTTAAATTGCTAAAAATATATACTCATATTTATCCTTGTATCAGATGTTACGTAATTAATTTTTAGATATTGATTGATAATTAAAGCTAATTAATCGTAAAGTAATAATAAAAATAAGTCATATAAAAATGAATATGGTTCTATTTTCATAGACAACTATTCGTTCTATTATTAAATAAAAAAAAAAGAATATGTTAGTTTCTGTAGAATTAGTTTATAGAACAGTAGTAATTCGTGCCAAGATTCTCAAGCATGACCACGTGCTCCGAATTTCTTTTATAATCAATTTTAACAGGTGATGTACATTGTACATATATATGATATTATAATGTATTATTATAATTTGCTCTTCTAATTTCGTATAACAAATAATAATCTTGTTAAAAGGATTGTGTGAAATAGTAATCTAATTGTGTAAAGATACATTGAGAGGAATTTATTGTAAAAGAGGCTGTGAAACATTGACAAAGGCAAATGCACGCTTTTTATCTTACCTTACCTTTGTATTTAAATCGAAATACTGAATGTTCTTCCATGAAGGACGATATATAGCAAAATACGTTTATCTTCTTGTATATATCTCACTTATTTTGAAATGGAAAGTTTTCGAATATTTTAGCTGTAAAGAAAGAATTCTTTTTACCGAGCTACCTCTATTATCGCTTAAATTATCTATTTTTCTTCTATCGGTTCTGATAGTATATTATCACATATCGATTTAAATTCGATAGAAAAGGAAGAAATACTGTTGTCTAGATTCTAGATAAATTCTAAATTTAACTTGAAGATAAATACGTGTATTTTTAGATACGTTTATTTAAAATATAATATAGAATTTAAATGTTTCAAGGTTATCAATTAATCTCAAAGTTAGCGAGTTAAACTAGTCTACTTTAATGTTTCCAATATCTTGTTAATTTCATAATAAATCATAATTATTGTGATAACAAGTATGTAAACATGTTTAGCGTAAGCAACATCTCACGCGAAGTTCATGCATAGTTAATGCAGCCCGATCCACATGACAAGTCCGAGAATGCAGTAATCGTATCTCATTTATCTCGGGTCGCTTCCCCCTTCGATAATAATTATCTGCGGAAGGCGGCAATGACCGCTTTCGTTTCCGATGCAATTCGCTCGAAAAATGCGCTGACGATAGATCAATTTATCGGTTCGGAAACGGAAGGTGACACCGGCTCGTCAAAGTCGTTGACGTTATGAATAGTCAGAGGCGATTTGCGAACCGTCGTGGAGAATGAATAAGTACGTACGTACTTGCATAAATATACATGACCGCGTTGCGTGTACTGCTTGAGCCATCACTATTAATAAAATAAAGGCATCCCCCGACTGCATTGGACGTGTACATACGTGTCAGTGCGCCGCCAGTCAATATCCGCGACTCCCCGAGACGTCCGAAGGGAGTCCTCACGCAGACTATTTTCGGCTACATCGTAACTGGCAACATTCATCGCTGACATTTGAACCCTTTAATGGCTCGTACCCATATGTTACATACGTAACGTGACTATATTTTTTTTGTACAAATCGATCGTCCAATCTATAAACGTAAAGAGAAGTTAAACTTTGTTTCTTTCTATTTTTTGTTTTTATTTACGGAGTTTTGGACAAATAATTGTTGATTATTCCTACAAACTGTCTTTAATTTTAAAATGTTATTTAATATATAATATAAATCACATAGAGAAGGAGACAGAAAATAACAGCATAGATAACTAAAAACATTAGAAAAAGAAGTCAAAATCATCATTATCGATCTATTGAGATAAACTAAATATTCCACATTTGAGATTAAATTTACTTTTCTTGTAGAATAACTGTAAACTTTCGAAAGTTTGGAACAAAACTTTCTACGAATGCCAATCATTCGGTTCATGACGGAAAATTCGTAGTTAAAGAATTTTTTACATCTTTAAATTTTTTTTGAAGGCAACAACACCGTTAGACAATTATGGGGATATTAAGAGATGCATGTGCAAAACAATAGCGCCGTGGGTTTGGCAAGAGCGAAAGTGTGTTTACAACATTCTCATAAAGCAGTCATTGCAAAGCGGCTACATTACTGATTACGTCGTGGCTAAAATGAGGTTACTCATTCCATAGATTTCGCGCGCATAATACAATCAGAAGGTCACGTTCATCAGATTTGATCGACTGAATGTACGTATCGCTGCTCATGCTTAACCTGATTATTGAAATAATACGCATATTTCAATAGATGGATATACTGAATCCACAATTTCATCCATAAACCAAATCTTGAAATTTGACATAAGAAAATCAATGTATTAAGTGTAACACTTCAATACAATTCACAATGATTTATGACTTTATGAATATATGTAGGTTTTTTGTCCAAAAGTAACCTTCAAATTTTATAATGTAATAATGTTTAATTTGGTACACCGACACATATACATACATTTATCTCCCGTATACCTTTATTAACTACTTAATATCAAATTACATTTTGTTTTGCTCTTTTGTGTCATTAGCCTTGGAACGAATTTGCTTGGAGTACTACGTAAACTAGGTAAACGATGCATGTCTCATTAATTATATTAATTTGTTATATCTGTTGTAATTATCCGTTTTTTTCCAAACTATAGTATAATTTTTGCTTCAAATTATAGATATTAATTTTTAATATATCGACAAATCAAAGAATGGACGTAGAAAACGAGGAATTTGGGGTCGGTTAGGCATTTTCAGGATTACTTGGATTCATAAATCACACGTAATGATTTTAACGTCAAGCGTCAAGTATTGTGCACCGCGAGGAACAGGCATTTTATTCTTGCAGTTTCCATTTCTCGCTGCTTTGAGACACGTGGGCGTTCTCGTTAAGCACGTTTACTCGACAATAGATTTTGCACGAGCAGAAGCGCTTTACGACTTGCTCGGCGATGAAGATAATTTACGGTGATTTGTCGACACGTTATTCGTGCGCTATCATCTAAGGAATTTACTCTGCTTCCACATATACCGCGATATGTGAGCGCGAAAAATAGCACGTAAAAGTTTAATCATTTGCTTTCGAGCACGTTGTATATCCCACTTGTTATTTTTTAACGTTTGACCTCGATAGTATCTACAATTTCCATTTGCGGGAATTATTATTCCCTGTAATGGAGCATAATTGTGTACGTAATGCATGCGCGAGGACATCAGCTTTTAACGTTTTTTTTTTACATTTTATTTAACAAAGAAGGATAATACTTCAATTTCGTAACGACATGAGAGACTTACATTTTGTGATATAACATTTCCTTTCTTTGATTTTCAAGTCAAACGACATTATTGTCCTAGTTCTTAAGCATTGATATTACGAACATGCAAGCATCCTTGAAACAGTTGCAAATTATAATAATGTCCTGTAATACCGCTCAGTCAGTCAAAGGACTAGGAAATTGAAATCGCATGAAGTTTTGTGTACAATGTGAAACAGAATACAATATATCGTAACTCGACAACTACTATACAGTAATGAATCCTCCATTTCAATCTCTGTTATATTATTACACATTTTGCATTTCTCAAAAATTAAATATGTATATCGAGCATTATTATAAAAATGTAATATTATTTAAAAGACAAGTGGAAATGCAATTGGATAAAACTTTGTGCTTGGAAAGAAATATTTTCATATAATCCACCGTTATCTAAATCTGATCTATTGTTTAGTAACATTGTATATCTTACATCATTTTATTCCCGAGTAGCTGGAATGGAAGCGAACAATCAGAAGTAATCGCAGTAAAGTAGCTTTGCCATGCATAAGACAGGTAAGGAGTCAAATGCAATTTTGCTATCGACTATCGATTGTTTCACGAAGGCAAGAAAATGTATAGTTTAATCTCAGCTATTTGCTCGACGAGTTCACGTGAATTCATCGCTATCAATATGTCAAGTGACGTACGGGCGATTTTTCGTCAGCTTGTCTATGCACATATCTCTGAATAATCAATGCAAACGGGTTATCTGCATCATTACAATTTCAACGGTTTGCATGGAACTAATGACTCTCCGATTTTTTGCGCGGTCTGCTAAATTCGTCTTTGGCTTTTTCCCCGTGGGCAGAGTCGCGAAAGGAAGACTGAGTATTGAATAAGTAATACTGGATATAAGTATTCTTATCGCATGTCCGTTACACGTCCGCAAGGTAAAAATATTTAACGCATTTCGCAAGGTGCTAATCAAAATGCGACGGGCACATCCGCTATCCAAATAAGCTGGTAGTGCGACAACGTGACGTCTATAAAACTGGCACAGCCACTTCAGCACAATCAAATAAAATTTGTACAGAAATTTAGTGCTACTTTGTTGCTAATTTGTTGTTCTATTGCAGATTTTGTAGCTGCAGCCATTTCGGAAAAACCGATGGCTGTGCTAGCTAAAGTATAAAGTTAGCACAGCCACTAAAAAAAATTAAAAAAGTAAAAAATCAAGTTATTTTAGTGCAATTTATTGCTAATTTGTTGCTCTATTCCGGATCTCGTTGCTGCAGTCATTTCGGAAAAACCGATGGCTGTGCTAGCTAAAGTATAAAGTTAGCACAGCCACTAAAAAAAATAAAAAAAATAAAAAATGAAAGCAGATTGTTTTAGTGCTAATTTGTTGTTAATTTGTTGCTCTATTCCGGATCACGTTGCTCCACCCATTTTCGATGGTATCGTTCCCTTTAAAAGTATGGAACGTCAAAAATAATGATGATCCAGGATTGCAGTCACTATCTTTCGTCCGTTTACGATCTAATCTCATTGTCAATATTTAAACATCATATCAGATCCAGCGACTTTGCTTTTCAACGACAGCTATTTTAACAATTTTTTATTTTAAAAAATGATGGCGTTATGATAGTGACAACGTGACTTTTCCAAGTGACTCGCTGCTTCACTCGCCGAGCATAGCTTCGTCATTTTGAAACTCTGATTGACACTCGAAAGACTATCTTTGATATTTACC
Organism: Tetramorium bicarinatum; assembly: GCA_928718305.1. Classification (NCBI taxonomy): domain Eukaryota; kingdom Metazoa; phylum Arthropoda; class Insecta; order Hymenoptera; family Formicidae; genus Tetramorium; species Tetramorium bicarinatum. The sequence continues at coordinate 5,965,151 of OV788324.1, read as the reverse complement.
AAGTACTTTTTGGTATCGTCCGTATGAACGTCAAAAATAAATTCCAGGATTGCATCACTATCGTCCGTTTACGATCTAATCTCATTGTCAATATTTAAACATCATATAGATCCAGCGATTTTTTTCAACGACAGATTTTAACAATTTTTTATTTTAAAAAATGATGGCGTTATGATAGACTGACCAGTAAATCATTTCCAATTGAAAAATTTATATTCAAAATATATATATTAAGTTTCGATACTTCTAGAAAATAAAATAGCAGATTCGCCGTGACTAAATCACATTACTCCTTCGTCAATATCGCGGATACCTCATCTAACGTAAGCACACACGTCTCACAATAACAAACTCCACGTTGAAAAATGATAGCGTTGTGTACATCAACGCAGGCGCTATCGGATTGCAGCAACGTGAGTATCTTCAACTAATAAAACTCAATAGGCATGGCTGTCATGCAGTTCTTTTGATGAAGTTATTTGTAAGGTGATATAAAAAATCAAGGAAATTAATGAAAAAATCAAACAAGAGCATTTATCGAGATGCTTAACATAACAAATTTATCAATTATGATAAGAACTGCTTTGTTAAATATTTGTTAAGGAAAAGTTTGTACTTTCAAAAATTTATAAACAATGAAGAGAACGACAGTCTCGGATCTATATAAATTTCGGCAATCTTGTTTAACTTTCCTCAATCTGGATAAGGATCTTCATTAGATATAAATTGGAACGTCAGCAATGTCATTGCTCGACGCATCGATTCAAAATAATCGATAACAGGTGTCGCAGGCGAGGCGGAAAGTGCAGATGAGAATTGCGTGGAATTCCGAGGGAGGAGAATACAATAACGAACACACTTTCAAACATCCTTGACTTCCTTATATGCAGGCACGCGGGAAGTTACGTAATGAAACCCGTCGAGTCACGGTAAAGCAGGTAAGAAGGATACGGTAAGAAAACGAGAGGAGATATCGTCGTGTAACAGAATCCTTTGTCAATGTTTCTGCCGCGTCAGATTGTCTCGTGGAATTAGAAATCTTCCTTTGAGAAGTCGTCGACAGCATCGTCGCTTATCTGAGATCTTTCTAATGAGCCCTTTGCGGATTGAAATGGAAAATGCGCGCGCGCGTTCAGCTATACTACATAAAATAAAACCTGCGAGTTTTTCGCAAAATATATAATAATTGCGTGCTATAAATTTTAATAATTAATTAAAAGTATTCTCTTTATTTTTATTATCAATCTTAGAAAATTTTAAAATTATTGCACTTCATATTTCTCAAAATTTATGAAACTTATGAATCTTTAAAATAGAAATTCTATATGTAATTAACTTAATACAAAGACTACTTATTGTGAAGTAAAATTGCATTTACTTAATGCTCCAATTAATTTTCAATATTTTAATTAATTAAATTGAAATACTTTTTTTGATTAATTAAAGTTTATTTGATGGGAAATTTATAATTTTGGGAAATTTTGGGAAATTTATACTTTCAAAATGTGCGTGCACCAAATATTCCTCAACCATGTCAACTGCACGTTTGATTAGAGTGATGAAAAATTTTTATTAAGTTATAATAAATCGAACTATTTAAAAATTTAATTTAAAAGTAAAGTACAAATTAAAAGATAATATAATAATTATGGTATTTAATATTACAAAGTATATATATTTGCAAATAAAGTACTATATGACTTGTTGGGTTAATTAATTCTTATTAGAATTCATGCTGAGCTATTCATTAAAGAATTCTTTTACTTTTAACAAAAATATAGAGTAAAAGTATAGATACGAGATATCAAACTAGTTATGTAGATAACTGTAAAAGTTCTTAAAAAAATATAGTAATAAATATACTATTTAGGTTAAAAAATGTCAGGATAATATAAGTCTTACTGTATCAATAATCACCTTCATTCTCACGTATTCAAGTATATCGCGTTATCGATGTATATTAATAATTCTGCCGACTTTTTATACAAAAAGTATTGATGCTACATGTGCGACGTTGAAAAAATTAGATTTTTCAAATTTAAGAAAAAATATATTATTATATTTCACACTTTACGAATATTTTACATTATTATCTCATAATTTCTCTTTGTATCTAATAATCCTTTTGGTGTATTTAATATTCGATTATTCCACATGCATACAAAGGCGAATTGTTAAAATTGGCTTGGTTTCTGTCGTTATTCAGTCGAAATCGTTTTTAATCAGCGAACCGCGGTATTAACTAAAATAATATTCCTCAGGAAGTTATATGACCTTGCAGCTGATGCAAATGCATGAAGCGAATGTCCAAAGAACAGTGAATTGCGTTATCGTAAAAGCCATTTTTATGACGTCCGATATATGACTCGCTTGTATCTTTTCTTGCGATCGCCTCAGCGATGAAGCGACTAGCGAGGAGTTAAGTATAGTCAGGTGATGTTTCGACGTATATATGCGCTAATGGGTTGCGTAACCGAGACGAGTCGCTACGGTTGCACCGTCGATGCTTGACAAACTGCACGTTTCTAATGCAGTTGGTTGCATTAGCAAGCAGCAATGGTAGCGCGATATTTCATCCGCCTTGACTCCGTTTATACAGACTGTGGTCCTACTTAGCACATTCGCCACGTACCGTTCAGGGCGATCAAAAAAATTGAGAATTAGTTGATTGAGACATTAGAGCATGACGCGGCGCCAATGATACTGTAATTTGCAATTGAGTAGGCCAATGTCTAGTAAATCATGTCTTATTCTTAGCTACTGGAAAATCAAATCTATTCAACGCATCTATTTAAAATCAATAAAATTACAAAAAATCTAGAATGTATAACAAATTGTACATAATGCAATACTTCAAAATTATATTTATTATGAGAAAAAGAAATAATCAAAATTTATAGAGCAGTTATTCCAGAAATGCTTCGTTTTTATTTAAAATTTATTTAAAACTCTACAGTTGGTATATGTATATACAGATAGTTTTTTATATTTAATTTAGCACTTATTAATGTGTGTCTGTTTGTTGCATCCGATTGTACGACATGTAGGTAAACATACGTCGCGCTCTGTGAAATTCATATCTAGGAGAAGCTGCACGTCGGTCATAATATTTTTCAGGACATAATATGCATTCGCATATTTCTTCAGAGATGTTAAAAAATTAATTTTCTCATGCGCGGTAGGGCGAGACATCGTTTCGTTTCGCATCGTATCCTTCCTACGGCAGCGCGCGACGTCGTTTTCTATTCCGCGAAATACCAAGTCCTCGAGCGTTTCTCTCAAAAGCGCAACTTTACCAACTCAGGAAAGTTAAGGTTCCGCGCGATGCGAAACGACATCGCGTCAGTGTGTCAGTAGACCGGCAACGAAACGAGTTTCTTACCCGGCATTTAAACGTAACCGCAAGGTACGGCTCCCTTCGCCGTCACGATTTGGTATATTCGAGCTCTTCAATCTCCTTTTCGCCGATGATCTACATTCGAGAGTATCGGTGAAAATTACAAAGCCAAAATAAAATTTGTACACAATGTTGTATATCAATCAAATCTCGGCGCGTTATACAATTTCTAAGATAATAACAATAAACAAAATATAGACTGACGAAAAAAATATATTTGACTTAATTAGATATTTTAGGCGATACACGAATTAAATGAGAAAAAAATAACAGCGATTATAAATTACGAATTTATATATTTTTTAATCATTAAACGAAGTTATTTAAATCATTAGACGTAATGGGACACATATAACAGATTTGCGTTTATTACTTTGAAACTTGTTTCGAGAGTTCGTCGTATTGTCGCAAGACGAATAAAAAATTGACGATAATGGGAGTAAGGTTAATCAACTAAAAACCCGAGGTCAATGTTGGAGTCGTAACTCCGCAGCTTTGCCGGTTGCGTTCCGCTGAGAAATGAATTGGCAATGGCAGGGAGAAGGCGCCTCCCGTTGCTTCACGTTTTGCATGCGACCTAGTCTCAGCTGATCGAGAAGTGGTCATTGGCCCCAGCACGAGAGTCTCCACGTCGTTTGGCTCGCGTGCGATAAGCGGCTGCATTTGATTAAAGTGCCTTGTTGTCTGTTTCGTAAACTTGACTCTTGATGATTATGCAAATGACAAGGATGAACTTGGACAAACTTCCGTAGGAAATGTAAACGAATTAATATAATGCACTGTAGTTTTGTTTCACATTTTACACATTTGTCCTTCCTATTTTAATCAACATCTCTTTCAAGTTTCAATATACGGCCGTAGAGATCTATTCGTGTCGTAAAACTTTTATTTCGATATACCTCGTCGTATATTTTATACTTTATAGTTTAGATGAAATCAGATCGTAATATATTAAATTTATTTTTGAAAAGCTATTTGTTTTTTCTTTTATAAAGAATACGCGATAAAAGTTCATATTTCTTATTCGAACCTATTTTATATCGTATCTTACTCTCCTAAATCATAGCTGGGAAAAGAATGCTGAAAATATTTCGTACTAAATTTGAAGTTGCTAATAATTTTCCTAAATTTAACCCAAGATTAAAAGCAATTATTTTTTGCGATATATAATCAACTTTATTTAATAAATGAGTCAGTTCAATGAAATATTGTATATTTAACGATTTGAGATTGCTATGTTCGAAGAAAATATAGCAATCAAGGAAACGATCCGAGCCGATGTGGAATTTCACTTGTGACACTTCTTTGCACATTAACTCACATGCACGCGTGTTCCGCTTTCACTCGTATCGCTAGTTGTGCCGTCCCTGAAAAATCACGTAATTCGTTACGCTTGGCGAATTGCTATCCAGCAAACTCGACTAAATTACTAAAAAATAAAGCGCTCTGCAGACATGATTTTTTGCTATTTCAAGCCATCGTAAATAGCAACTTCAATTTCCATCTGTTATTCGACGGCCACTTCGAGCATGTAATAATCCATTTCACATTATCTACCGTATTGAATTCGTCTCTTTTTCGCATTTAACACACTACACTTATTAATTGTACATTTATCTATATATATATATATATATATATATATATATATATATGTTTTATACATAGATCGTGGTTTATGTTGCAAGATATGTATTTTCTGTATTTTCGATTTTTGATGACGATTTTTATCGAACGAAATGTTCTTTCCAACTCGCTGTTGAAAAATTTATATTATAAAAATAGAAATTAATTTTAATAAAATAAAATATTGTTAGGAGAAGAATATCTACTAACATTTTCTACAAAAGAATATCAAAATTTATTTAAATCGAAAAATTTACCAATAAATTATTTTTTTTTAGATGTGTAAATAACAGTGCAATATATATATATATATATATATATATATATGTTTCTGTATGAACAAAATAATCCGCTTGCAGATTAAAATTTATAAAACGATTTACATGGTTTTTGTTTCTTTTAATAACAAGAACTTTTATAAAATAACAAGAACATTTAAATTCATATTTATTTATGTAATAAAAACACTAAATTTTTATTCATGTCTCTCAGCAGCGCAATGTTAAGTATTTTAATTTTAGGATTTATTTATGTGATATAAAAGAAAGTCATTGCAACACATGACAAAAATCAGGTAGCCATTGAACATATGATGTAAATCCCTCAATCTATATTTTCATTAGCTCATTTCAATGATAGTTAATGCCTCTTTAAGGGAAAACCTTGATAAAAGGAAATAACAGCTGTAATGAAGGAAAGAAAAAGAAAAAAAAATAGTTCTCTGTACAGCGTTTGTACGTAATGCTTGTTTTTGTGGTCAGTCATTGCAGTCTGCAGGCTTCAGAAATTTATCAATGGAGACCGTTATTACGCGCGCATGAGAGAAAGAGAGAGAGAGAGAGAGAGAGAGAGAGAGAGAGAGAGAGAGGGGTGTTTAAAGCAAATTGGTAAAAAATGAAGGCCATGAGAAATTCACTTCAGCTGGTGATGTGCAATATTTATTTGAATAATCTTACGTCAGTCTATCATCATCGCTATTTTTTACGATCTTAATAAAGATACCAAATCATTTATATCAGATAATTTCGTGCAGGCAACGCAAATTTTATCATGCTCTAAATTTGTATCACAAATTGATATAAAATACTGAAAGTAAAATTTGAATTAATAACATTTCATTTCATATCGTTTTTATTTTTTTTTGTAGATACAAAGAAATTTTCACCATTGTTTTTAATTAAATATTTATTATAAATAACGGTTTATATATATTTTTTACATTCATTTATTTGAAATACGTTTTAGAAATAAATCTTGGAAATGAAGAACTGAAATAACTTACTTTGAAATTTAAATATAACGAAAAAGAAGAAAATTCTTTTTCAAAGAATAATTAATGAATTACTGGCGTGCCAACTTTATCTCGCGTGTTGAAATTTTGATCTATTTCCAGCATTTCGTCACTATTTTCATACTATGGTTAGTAAAGCAATCATGTAAAAATGTCTGATAGTGCAGGGAGTCGAAGGGACATTTATCTCGATGTACTCGAAGGCAATGTATTTGTGCATAGTGTATTTGTTACCTTTAAATAGGTCATCGCTGAAAAACTTTCGTTAAATATAGAAGTATCAGTCGTTTAGTAGAGATAACAGTTAATGAACTCGCCTTCAAGTCGACCGTGATATGCACCTATCTTTAAGTATTTAGTATTATCTTTCATATATCGCGTAAACTATGCGATAATCTAAATGTTTACATGAAAATTCCCTTTACGAGAACGAATGATTGAGCAGATAAATAAAATAATCTTCATTTGAGTTGTAATTTCTCTTTCTTGTAATTTCAACTCGCGAATGTAAATTCTAAATTAAATTAGAGAAAAACGTGTTGTCTCAAAATTTTTACTGGCATTACTTGCAAAATACTCGATATACCTCCGCTATAATTTATTTTAGAACCAATCATCACAAATTCTTTTAAATTATTTTTAAAAATTAGATACATTAATATTTTTTAGAGAATGTCATCCTCTCAGAATCTTTATAATTTTTCATATAAATGCTAATTCTTGCAAAACGCGAAATATATTACATCATTAAAAATTTGCAGTTAAATATTTTCTTTAAAGATTTTAATAAATAGTTAATACAATTAATATTATACGACTGTCTATTTATAGTCAGATTGATATTGTTTTCTTTCAAACATTTGCTTTAAATCTTTTTATATTAAATATTTTATATTGATTGTTCTACTCTAATTATATTGCATAATTTATTTTTACTATACATTTAGCAATAAGTGTGTTGCCAATTTGAAGACATACCGAAATAGATTGTCACACATTTGTCACATATTATTTGAAGACATAGTAAAATAGATTGTCACAAATTATTAGTATTTACCATTTATTCTTAAATTTAAATGTACGCTGCAAATAGCCAGCGTATTATATTTCGTAAACATATTTACTGCATGTCATGGAAATTTATATTTTTATGCAAAGAGAATCAAAACGCGTGCATACACTTAAACGTAAAATAAACGCAGAATGCACGAGAATTAATGAAATTCAAATCAGCTGCATATCAGTCTCGCCTCTTCTTTGTTTCATCTCTGTTTCCTGCCCCGTAGTTGCGCCCACAGGCACGTAGCAACTAATAACTAGAAATTACACGAGAGCCTAGCGTGGATGTTCATTTGATCGACCCAATAACGAATACTCGGCATTTCAGCTCGGCCGCCAACGTTTCGCGATCACGGTCGCGTAAACGCGGCACAACCCGCTCGTTCGTAACGCAACGCGCGCAAATTGCAGGCGAGCGCGCGATTGCTACCGTCGGACCCCGGTTTATCCGACCCAATCGCGATGGCAAGTGATTGAAAACGGGTGAAGGACGAATTAACGTCAGGACGTTAATTATGCTCGCCGTGTTGTGCCGAGAAAAGGATCCTCTCGAGGGTGTCGGCGTCAATATATCGCGCGCGCGTTTACACGTTTGTCTTCGTTAGGCAAATAATCCTGTCGCATAACATCGACTGGAAGGAACTGTAGTCTTAGGTGCGCGATGATGCCAACCTTGGAACGGACGTCAGAGCACGTTGCTTTTCCTTTGCGTCCTCCTTGCTTAGGCTGGTGTGAAATTCCGAGATACGCGGTTAGTATTATCACGCATCGTTTATTCAGGGCTGCATTCGAGAGACTGCATCGCTCTAAACACAGGCCGGCACTTTACGTTGCGTCGACGTAAATTAACGCTAATCTCCGGTTAATTAATTTCCCTTCTCGGCGTCTGTCATAAGCAGAGCTGCAAATGTGAAAAGAGACAATCAGTCATCAATCAAATTCGATGCCAACGACTTCGTATTACTTGTGGCGCCGTGTTCTTGAATACGATTTAAAATAATTTAATTCGAAACTCTCTCTCCTTCCATGCTGAATCTTTAAAGAGATATTTGCTACACTATTATCTGAGAATTATCGCTCATTATTTTCTCTGAACACAGCAGGAATCGTATTTGAGGTTGAATTTTCGAATAACACGCAGATATCACAGGAAGATATTGTTCCCAAAATCAATGTATCCAATTTCTCGAACAGCCAACGAGAAGGACCCCACGATAGAATGATATTCCCGAACGCAATGCAGTTAGTTTACGCATTGCGGGATTATGCGTTCCGAAAATAGCCGAGTGCGGTGATCGTGAATCGCTGTTTCGCGGAAGGCAATCATTCCGTTCTATCTGCACAAACTGGCGTGTAACGCGCGAATCATCGTTCTTCTTTTTTTTTGTTCCATTCGATGATTCCACAATTCGCAGCGGATTGCATTCGACTGTATGCCGCTGTATGAGTCTGGCTGGCGGTCTATCCTTGAACGTTCGTTCGTAATAACACTGTTTTCAACCTGCGCAAAACAACGCCCTGCAGGCACTTGCGTAACATCTTTGCGCGAAACATAGACGTGATCTCGACAAACGGCAATTCTCGGAACAATTATAAGAATACCGCGGCTGGATACCGATTACTTTCCGATATCCAGAAATACCTGAGTTTATTATTTTTAATATTGTAATTATACGAGGAAAATTTCCACAAATTTAAATTGCGGGCAACCTATTAAAAATATTGATAAATAAAATATGATACGTCTAAAATGTTGCTTCATATTTTATATTTTTTTATACAGTTTACCAATATTTTTAATTATCTCCATATCGCATATATTAAATTAAATTTACGAAGTTTCATAAACGTTTTGATAATAATTTTAACGTTAACATTTTTGTATGTTGAAGTATTGCGTAAAAAGATACGAAATATGTGTATGAAAATTCTTTCTTTGTCGTAAAGCACTGTTTCTTCTGGCGGAACGAGGAAAATGTAGGTCAAAAATATTTAAGAATCGGACAACTCAAAGGGCAGCGAAATATATTGAAGAAACTCGCGACATTTTTCCGTACCTATCTGCGCAATGCATCGCGGAAATCACGTTTGAAGTCACGACGAAACCGTATCCTTCAAAGGTACGTCGAGTTTTAATGATCGTAGCGGAGCAAAGTATAGTCGCGGTATGTAAACGATATTCCAAAGTAATTTTAGTCGTCGCGAGTAAAATTGGTATAGCCGTACCGGTCTCGATATTAAAAATGTTATCATACAGAGAAAGGACTTTGTATCCCCCTGAAATATTTAAGATACTCGCATTTCATGAGTGAATATCCTCGTAACTCTATTTTATTTAAACGACATTAATTTTAATGAAATATATTCAAAGAAGCAATACAATCACAAAGATGGAAATTTACTTTGATTGAATTTATTTTGATCAAATTTATTGTGATTTAGCAGATTGAAAATAACCAATCAGATTAACTATGAAAACTATTTTCCGTAATTACTATTTAAAACTTTGAAGAAATTACTTTTAAGTTTTTTTTGTAAGCTAGACAAAGATAACTATGGACAAATTAAAAACCATATGAATTTTGTCAAAATTTATATATTTCCAATTTCACAGATCTAGCTTTCTTTCTATCTTGAATTTTTCAAATCTGATTGTAGGTACGAATCTTCTATATGTACAAATCTGTTATGATCGCGGAAGTAAATAGCAGGAATGTTGAAATAATTCTCTAGTCGTCAGAGTATCGGGCGGGTAAATTAATGATAGCAATGGCACGAGTCTTGGAAAGAAGAAGCGGCGTTCATGAAGGGAATCTCTAACCATATCCAAGAGAATAAGACCGAACATTTTCCTTCGGAGATGGAGCCAGGGAGTTCACTTGAGGGAATCCCGGCGATACTAACGAGTCGTTTCAGCCGAATCGAGTGAGAGAGTCGGCTCGCGACGAGCTTTTCTCTCTGCTTGTCTTGCACGACGAGGCAGACGGTTTCGTGGAAACCGGCGGCCATCCGGTTGCGCAAGAGGGGATTGCGATTACTCTTCGGTTAGGCTCTCGGCTCGTTGCCGTGTGCCCAGCACTATGGTACCGTACGGTGGAACAGCCGTGTGCCGTCGTGCACTGTTGTGCAGACAGCATGTATATACACTGAACGGCTACCTGTGGCAACTCATTTACCGCCTCGGCATTTAACTTCGGATGCACTGAACGTATAATTTCTCAAATTAAAGCACATCTGAATGGGTTATAAAAAAGAAAATTAATATGTAATGTAAAATACATAAACATGTCCTTTGACAACTCACTCTTATAATTTGATCAGTTTTATCATAAATTTAACAAATAAATAATAAACAAGTTAATTTAATTATTTAATTTATAATGGAAAATTATTTCGGAGATAATCAGCTTTTTGATTATGATCTACATTTCGCTAAATTAATTCTAATTGTAATAATTATTATTGTGTAATATTTTGCAGTTGATATATGAATGTATAATTTTATAGATGACATGCGTATATTGTTGTATAATATGTTATATAATATATATAAAATTGTTTGAGCATGAGGGATTTTAAACTGTCGCTTAGAGGTCCCAACAAACATAAATGCGCCACGTAGTGTCGGCATGCCGTTATCTTTTGACTGCAATATAGGCGTACCTCCTCGTCCGTCGTGTCGTTGCGAAAGCAACTTTACGCGACTTATTTTCAACGTGCTCATTTGCGCCGCATGTGTTCGCCCGCCCGCGAAGAATATTAGCTTCCACGTTGAGTGGAAGTGCGCTGTGAATTCATACGTACCTACGTTGCTGCGATGCATTCCGACTTTATGCAAGAATTTATATTATAGTTACGTTACGTAACAGCACCGAATTTCTAGGTATAACCGTATATTCGCATTAATTAATTGCTCGTAGACAATACTTTGTTCGTTACGTTGTTATGAAAGTATCTTGTGCGATTTGTACAATGTAATATTTTTTTATAATCCTCTGCAACTGTCTTACAAATTAGAAATTTGATAAACTTTCACGTGTTTACGTCATAGTAATTTGTTATGCATTGCTACATTATAATCTCTGAATTCCTCCCAAAAATACAAATTATACAAGTATTTTATTGAACTGTACATCTTTTTGAATAATTACATGCGATTACATGTAATTATAAATTTATGATGTGGATGAAATTGTGTTTGAGAAAACAATATGATTTCCATATGATTATGGATCCAACAATATGATTATGAATCCCAAATCAGATACACGTGTATCGATCAAAATTGTAATAGATAATAAAGAATTGCATAACATTCGGAGTCTATATGTGAACTGTTTTTTTCTTCTGTCAAGCGCTGAACCTTGGATATCTTGTGTATTCATTAATGATAATTTATAACAAAATGTTAAAGATCATGGGGATCATGCAAATTTATTCTTATGATTATGCTAATTTGATTTTAATTAAGCTCGAAAAGCATAATTATTCTATTTGCGTTCTGTAATAAATATATCATAAGAGTAATTACGACAATAAAAGTATATTTTTCTTGTCTATTTTATATGCGGCGAAAAGATATTTTGTTGCATTATTATCAATATACATTTTTTTTCAAAAGCTGGAAAAAAGGAAAAACAACGTTGAAAAAACTTTCGACATGTTTGCGATTCTTGATGGTTGCATATCTTGCGTGCGACTTGGCAACACGATGTGCTTGTTGCAGCAACTAAAAAAAAACGATTACGGTTAAACGTATCAAGTAATTACACGATTATCAGTACTGCCGATGATTACCGGCAATCGACGTTCAAGTTCTTGTTCGCAGCTCGCAATTTTGTGGCGTGAGCAAAGTGCGAAATGGAGAACAAAGATCTCGAAGGTCGTGAGTGACCACGAAACTGGTGCTGTTCTCGGGACAATTTCATTTTGCGAAGAACGTAGTCGCTGACCCCCCGTGTTTTACATATTCATACGAGTTTTGCATAGCAACATGCATATGATAAGTAAGCGGTAGTCGGGGATTAGTGTCCACTGAGTGTCTGTATGATCCTACAGACGTAATAACAGCTGAGAGAACTTTTGCTAAAACAATCATTGCATTTGTAGTAAAAACATGAGATGTCAATTTTCTTTTAATAAAGATGGAGGACATTGTCTCTCGTTTTATGAAAGTAAATTTTTAAGTTTATTACAACTGCAGTTATTATGTTTGTAACGTGTCCTTTTTAATTATTTTTATCATTTTTTTGTCTTTTTTCACGCGAAACTAGTTTTTATAAGCAAACATAATATTTGTCATTACATGCCTTTTAATATTTTATTTTAAGAATAAATAATATATATAATAAAAATAAAAAAAATTTAAACAATTAAACATAAATAATTATTAAAATTTGAGTAATTTAAATTACAAATTAAAAAAATTTGTGTTTGTTAAATACAAAATCAAAATCTTATATTGATAAAAATTCAAATAAAATTTTAATAATAGTCTCTAAAATCACATATATTTTTTCTAATGCTTGTCACGTAAGATTAGATTAAACGTTAATGTGTAATTAGATTTTCGCAATCGTAAATAATCGATGGTATTTTGTATAGAGATCGGATAATGTGACATAAATATTGATTATTATGCAAATTTTTGCGAGAATATTGAGGTTACAATACCTCTTTAGAAACTCGAGCGATTATTTTTTTTATACAATGACTATGGAAAAGATTCTATTAAATTCATTATCATTACAAATATAAATTTATTTTAGTATTAATGTTAATTGTATTACTAATATAACTTGAATTATTTCTCATATTGAAGAAATGATATTTATATATCGGAAAGATTAAATTTATGAATTCGGAAATAAAATTTATATAAATTAAGTTTGTAATGAGAAAATTACATTTATAACATAGTATTTGCACCATAAATGATAATTCTATCACGGATTCAATTTACAAAATACGTTTACATATCTATTATTAAAAGAATCTCATATATTGATATGATAAATAATATGACATGATAGAAATTAACTGTGCATTGATTTTAGAAATTTAGAAAAAAATTTTCAGTTTAATAAAATAATGGTAAGATGTAAAATAATGTATAAAGAAGACGAATATATCTAAAACAAGATCAATATATAACTGCTACATCATGAAGATCAGTAAAAGAAAGTAGGCCACAAAAAATTATTACAGTATCCGAGAAATCGTCTTTGTTAAAGCCCTTGAAAGTAGGTGATTTCGTATGCGAAGAACGTTTCGGGGTTTCGTCAGATAAAAAGAAGCGGGCAAATCTACATGCGCTGACAATTTTATGAGTAGAAATATATGCTGGGAAGAAAAAGGAAATATTAGTTACGCAATATTAGCAGATATTACGTAAGGTTTGAAATAAGCAAGACTTATAATTATCTTAAAATATAATTTATCATAATATAACTTGATGATATCTTACAATAACTCGAATAAATAATTAGAAAAGGAAATTAAACAAATTTATTAAGTCATTTAGAGCAATGTAACATGATATGCAACGTAATTTAAAACATAATTTTTAATTATATGAATGGAGATTGTTTCTAAACGAAAATATAATGTAAAGAGAGAAATTCTTTTGTGCAATAAAAAAAGAGGGAACATCTTTAAAAGAAAGAAGACAACCATAAAGAAGAACGGTAAGCAGAACGAATTGTATGTCAAAAGGAGGGAGTCTTTTCCGGTGAAAGGACGTGCAAGAAGACAAGGATAGCATAATGGCTTTGACTGTAGGAACCAAGCGGAAGCAACATGAGACACCGGATCCCATACAAATGCCCAATTAATGTACCCGCTTATGGGTCTTCGTAGTCTGCTGGGGATAAACGCGGTGAACTTCATCTACTATTCCGACGTGTATGAGGCATCATTCGTATCCTTCGTATACGTCCTTAACGATGGTGATACTTGGCGCTCGCAGTCGCGATCCACGATTTATGGCGTCATTTGTTCTCACCGGCGGTTGTGCGATCGCGAGGAAGATATTTGGTGGTCACGAGGGTGACAAGGGTTTCCACGAAATGTATGTAGTCTCCGGTAGAGAATTCATAATGGGAATTTAGCTCTTTCAGAGCTTTGCGAAATGTTGGTTCTGGCAAAATTAGTTTGATTATTTATTTATAAAAATTTTTTGAAAAGAACATCTTATTTTTAGGCCTCCTCTATTCTCATAACTCAAATTCCTATTTAGAGCTGAATATATTTAACCATTATACATATACATCAGAGATGATTTTCGTAATATAAAGTAATTCGTTTATTTTAAAATTAAATTTTGGAAATAGTATGTTTTTACATCGCGTTTCCCTAATAGAAATTGATCTTATAAGAAACTTTGTATCGCTTTCAAAGTAAAAGGAATCAAGATTAAGGATACTCGGGCGGTAGTAAATGTGCTATGGAATAGAATGCGAAGTTTAATGTAATTATGTTACGTGCGGTTGAACTGAAAAATAATACTCTAGTTTCCCAGCAAATAATTTAAACGGGAATGGGGACAGTTATGCAGGCTCCACTATGCATATGCTAAGACAGTTTCGTTCGCAGGTGCCTTCTCTAACTTGCTCGTTTATCACTGTCTACGTATTAATCACTGTGACAGGATTGGTTTGTATTTTCATTGGACCGCAGGTCTGTATCACTGCATTACGGCTACTGTCCGTAAATGTCACTCGATAAAATAGAACAATAATTGTCACCTTCGTAATCCCGTGTATCATAAAGCGTTATTTACCGCCTTATTATTGCAACCGTCAAAGCGCCCGCTAATCGGAATTCTAAGCTGTCTATAAATCGCTACCTTATGCCTGACGTCATTTCCTGAGAACTTCGTCGGCGACATACTAATGACCGCATAATTGTGACCAAACGCGAGATGGATACACCTGTCGGTGCATCGGTTGCCAGGTTGGCTTCGAGATGTGTGAATTTCTTTCTATTCCCGATTTAATAATTTATTTTTAGAGACCTAATAATCATAATTTATTAACATTTTTACAATCTATTGTTTTTAGCTTCTTTTATTATATTCAAAGACTTTAACTCCAACATTTATTTGTATAAAATATTTCCTCCACAGACATTTGTCTTCGTAGCCAGAGATTTACAGATACAGTTTCATAGATAGCTAATTCCGCAGATCATAGATAGAAAGCAGTGCATGCAGCAGGCCTATGCGAACGTGGCAATTGAATTAACACAGTCAATTCTCGTTTCTTAAAAGAAACGCATGGCCTAAAAGCCATAACGCTAAGAGGGCAAGAATATTCCTGGCGAGACTATGCGTTACACACTGAATACGAAACCAGCAATAAGACAAATCTAATCCTCCTTAGTCGGTGGCAAGAGGCCAGTTTTAATGATTATTAATAATCAGTATTCATAGAGCGGCAAACGATTACACTACTCGAGAAAAATGTTTCTAATTAAAACTCACGTTTTGCAAACTTTTCCTTCCTCCGAACAGTTTTAAGTAAGTAGTCGTAAAAAGTCACCATAAGAGGTAATTTCAAGATATGTTTCGCAGATATTCGAGCAAGCTTTAAAGTGAATATTTCAAATTTAAATCAACTGCCTGAGATAACGAGATTTTTTTTTTAAGTACTCTAATAATTCCAGTCTCTTTTTATAATGCTTTTAAATTTATTTCGCACATTTAAAACTTTTATTTGGATAATATAAATTATTTTAATTAAAAATTTTTCAATTATAATAATTGTGTGAAAAATGGAAAATTTAATTCGCCAGGTTTTGTGTAGTCGGAGTTTCAATCTTGGAATTTATATCTATACGTATTAGATACAATTAAATCATATTTGATTATGCAATGTCCAAAATTGAAAAATAATTCTCGAAAAGTTAAGAATTTCTTGACAACTTTGTCGTTACTTTTGCAACATTTCTTGATTTTGAAGATCCATTCGGATATAATAATTTAGAATCTTTGACAAATGAACCATTGGTCTTCGAAGACGAACTCCGACAGAAATCAAAGACCATGTTACGCTTTCGGCGATGCATATCGTGCAACGACTCGTTCTCCTATCGCATCTCGGAAAGGCACATTCAGACGCCTCTCAACGAAATTCCGGCGTTTCCTCGCTTGTTCGCATTTGCATGCACGATCCTAATCTCGCGTTGGCCTTTTTTTCCCGGCCTGCAAGAACGTTGGTTCATTCGCAACGTCTCGCGCTTCGATGCATCGTGCCGCGAAAAAGGCGAAATCGAGTAAGGAATAGCGGCACGGAGGGTTGCTGGTTGCATATTGGAACATGGGGCTCGATTTAAAATGCCCTGCTTGGAAATTCGTTGGAAAACTTATCACGTTTCGCAGGCTGCGATTTAATTGCACAAGTTGCGAATGGGCCCGTGAGATGCATAGAAGGAGATCAAATCGAACACAACCGACCGCATTGGCCACACTGGCTGGCCACAAGCATTTCGTTTGTGGAAGTCAGACACCTGTTTGTATCGAATAAACGCTTTCTCGCGGACGCGCGAGGAAAGTGTGAATTATCATTAACACCGACTAATCACGCGGAATATAAACGAATTACTTTTCACCACGTGAGGCTTACGAGAGCAACATTATTTTAGCAACAATCTTTGATAAAAAAACTTTGATAACGAAAATTATTTGATATAATTTACAGCGATATTCTTATCACATATAAATATATCGTAAGTCGCATTCATCTTACTTGACATTTGTAAGATTATCCTGTACAAATAATAAAGATACAAAAATTTATTCGTCATTTTAAATGTCATTATGTGAAAATTTTAGATCAAGTAAATTTAGAGTTGAAGATTAATAGTGCATTTTTTTTAGTTTTTTTACATAAAAATATATGTTTAAACTATGTATACAATATATCTTTTAGAATTATAGTCAATAATTGAATAATTTTATGCCACGTATAAAAAGCTATGGCACTTGCAATTCAGAAAAACGCAATTTGAATTGTTATCTGTTTATTTGTATAGATCTTATAAAGCTCGATCGATAGAATATGCGCAATACTTTAATGTACATATTCCGCGACGACGTGCCGCAGAGATCCTAACGGAATATTCGGTGCGATGCAAACATTCCGGCAGGCGCGATCTGCATCTCATATCCGACTGCATGATCCGACGTTGCGTCGTATCTAGTTTGCACGTGAATTACATTACAAATGCAGTTACAGAGACCAGTACCTCTGTGTCGCGCTCTTATTTTATTTCCACGTTAATAGCCTCACGTCCAAATGTGATTACAATAAGCTCGACATTACCCCGATGGCACAGTATGAGAAGCATTACACAGAATTAGCAACATATATGCATATATATTGTTTTGTACGGAATATGCAATTAGCTTATGAAATTAGCATCCTATTTTCAAAATTTTGACATATAATTGATAAAACTCTAACTCTTCTTCCAAGAGTTCTAAAGTTGCTGATGTATTTAAAAAAATATTTTCATGCGCAATTAAATATAAAAATGATTAAATGTAGAAATTTAAAGATGTGGAGGATTTTTTTTATTTTTATTACACTAACATTGGCTTTAATTTATTAGCATTTTAAAACAAATTACGAATGATGGAATTAACTGATGTCAAATTATTTCAATTTTAACAAGACGATTGATTTTGTAAAATATCTTTCTTTCTTGGTTTTTGTTTTTTTTAACCAAAAAAATATTCTGTTAAAAAATGTTTCCTTCTTATTATCACATAATCTATTTGGCCAATAATTTGTGATTTTCTTTTTTTTTTATCAATTATTTTCATATCAATTTTTGTATCATTTTTATATCAATTATTGTATATAAATTAAATTGGATGATAGTAAGACAGTTCAGATTCCTCCTCTTTACTTCCTGTCTGACTACGCCTCCACCCTTGATCGATCTCGGAATACTCGATACGTTGACCTTCGCATGCGGATAATATCCACCCCTCCTCGCAACGGGCGGAAAATTTCGGTCCGTTTGGAAGGAAAAGGGAAGGGCATAAACCAGCACCTTCGGTATTTAATAAACATTCCGCGAAAGCCGCAGTTTCGCTGGAACGCAGAAGGGGCGAGGGAGGGAGGAGAATTTGTCTTCCGCCCCCAGCCGGCTGCCTTTTTACACCGTATTTTCCCCGCGAAGGGAAAGGGCTTAAAATTTTCATTCGATTTCCGCGGGAAATCCGATCCGTCGTTGGCAACCGCGGGTATCCGGTCGCTAGGGGCTGCGAAATTAATTAAATCGTTAACTGCGGACGAGTTTGCCATAGTCTGAACCGATATATCCAGCGCCTTTCTCGTCCTTTCTGCTCTTCCCCGCGGAATGGATCAACCTCTAGCTGAACTCCCTTGATTCTTGGGTTTCAGTATATTTTTTCGTTATTTTCTTTTTTTTTTAGGACGTTTTGGTCAGACACAACCCCTTAAATATGACTTATTAAACGCACTGGGGATCACTATTACCGTCAGTTTTTATCCGGACGGATTGAATTGAGACAAATTTTCCAATTAAAGAGCTTTATTTTAGGATTTACAGCTGGAAAATCGCTATTGCTATGGCAGTATCATTACAACAAAATAATCGAGAAAAATCGGGAATTGATTGGCATATAAACCTAACGTTATTTTTTTTTATACAAGAATTTATAAAAATAATATTATATTATCTAAATATAATAATATCAAATTTCAAATCAGTATATTTTATATTATTACATTTATGTTATTAATACAAGAATTTGTTTTATACAAATAAATCAATATTGTTATCTAAATATAATAATGAGAATTTCAAAGTATATTTTATATTATGAGTATCTCTTTTGTTATGTACACACATAGTAAGCGTTACAAAAGTCATGGCATTATTTATCAGCATTATGAGCTATGATTATTTTGCACATAAAGCGTATTGGTGATTTCCGGAAACACGATCATACGCAATCGTACCATATGAATTTGATATCAACTTCTATGGATACATTGCGCACACTATAAATCGATGTATGCTCGATTTCAATTCGCGCTAGTACGGCTGCCCATAGGTTAAAATGTAGCATGGTGTTCCTTTGATATCGTACGAATTGCATTGCAACATTTGACTGCGAGCCACAATTTTCACATATTAATGCTCGTCATGATTAGACCTCTTATTGGCTGGTGAATTTGCATAGTTCGCGATATTAATATTAATATATTAGTTCATATTATTAGAGTATTGAAATATTAATTAATATAACGTGAGTCGTTGTTGCATATCTAATACTCGCTCGGGGCATGCAAAGCAGGCAAAAATGCATACTCGAACGATACAAATTTAGGTTTAATTTTCCTTGAAAAAAAATTCATATGTATCATAAGCCGTACAAAATGTATTGCATAAAACATTATTAACATATTGATTAAGTACTCGATAAATGTAAATTTTACAAAATTTATTTGCATTTACACAGAACTATTAATTAAACAACTTTTAACTGATAGTTTCGAGAATGAAAAATTTTCGAAGAACAGGAAGGTAAAAAAAATTGTTTTCCTACATGATATGAATTTATAAATAAAACGTCGTAAAATCGCGTGCAGAATTTTGTTGTTTCGATTTTCTCAATACGCGCGACGCATCTCGCAGAGATGAGCGCGGTGCATTAACACCAGGAAGATTCACGGGAGAATTGAATACGCGCGTGACGGGGATGAGGGGAATGAGGATAGACTCGAGAGATATATCCCAGTATTTTGCCTAGCCTATCCCCCGCGACGCCGAATTTACATAAGCGGCTTTTCTCTGAGCGAAGCTTTTCTCCCAGTCCTAAACAAATATTGACCGGGTCGCCTCTTTCAGTGGTCGGCCGTCGTCAAATGGCCCATGGCTAGCCACCGTCCGCATTATCCGCTAAACGCTTATTAAACGGTGGGCGAGATGGGAAATCATGATGTCACTCGCGACCTCGGCTCGAGATGACGTGAGTCAAAGTTTAAGTACGACGTCATATCGTACAAAACAGTCGTTTCTTTTTCCATCAATTAATCGATTCCGTTTCTCACGGCCGAGAATATTAGATGGCAATGGTTAACCTTTAATCTGCAAAATATTAATTCTTCATTCATACAATATATGAATAATAGTTGAATTGCCATTTATGAAAGTTTCAATAAATCCGCTGATAAGACTAGATTAGCAGAACTTAATATAAAGAATCGTAAAATGATTAGTTTTACATAATGCTTGGTAGCAGAATTTTTTTTTCGTGTTCAATAATTCTAATTGTCTCTTTTAATGTTAAGCAAACTCTATTATCATAATGATATATGTAAAATGACGAACGGTATTGAAGTACTCAATAATAATCCCGACTGTCATAGTCGTCATAAATTTAAAGAGTGGAGAAACGAAATAGGGAAGATTATATAATTTAAATCGTCTTCGATTAATTAAAAAAAATGTACAACCATAAAATAGCAATTAAATAAAAATATCCAGTTATAAGAAGTGCAATAAGAATGAGTAATGCACTTAATTTATCCACTACGTAATTCCATAATGTTATACGTTCTTGCGTCAAATGATAATTGACTACGGCTATGTTGGCCATTCGATTGTGTGATTAGTTAGTCAGACCACGTTTCTCACTGACTAATTATATGATCATACGCGAGGATGAATAATCACATATCTTTAAGGCAATTGTCTTCCGGTGCTGTTATTGAATTATTGAGATCGCGGAGATTGTGTGTTGCTAACGCGAAATACGCACGTTCACTTTTCACATGATGACGCGACGCCACACAAACGATCGCTAATGGAAGTTATGTTTTGTTATTATTACAGAACGCAAGCTGTTCGTTGGCATGCTATCGAAAAAATTCACGGAAAACGACGTTAGGAACATGTTTAGCGCTTACGGAACGATCGAGGAATGCTCGGTGCTGAGGGACAGTACCGGGAAAAGTAAAGCCTGTGCCTTCGTTACCTACGCTAGTAAGCAGTTTGCGATCAATGCCATCAAAGCTCTGCATCATTCCCAGACAATGGAGGTGAGTACAAGTATAAATGATGGAGAAAATACTTCATATAACGTTTAAATCCGTCTTAAATCCGTTCTTTCGTTAAATTCGAAAATTGAAATTACAAGGAAAATTAATTGTAGTTGTTACTTCAAAATGACCGAAACTGTTAATTCTTTAGATAATTAATTAAGTAATATTCCTAATTTTGATGGATGGAAAACGTTATTGTATGTACATTAATGTAATTTATGTTAAATGTAATTTAATCTGTTGAAGTATTAAAGTTATTAATTTTGATGTTAAACATTCCTAAATCGGAAGTTTTGCGTGTAAAGCACGGTAACTAGTGTTCAAATTATTAGTAGTAAAAAATTGTAGTTCACTACAATTTTAGCAGCTTTACTACATCACGATTAATAATTGAAATAACGCCATTTGGTATTCCACGTCTAATATAATAATAAATTGAGAACACATGGGAAATTTCTTATACAGAAATAATGCAATATATAAGAATATGACATGTTTTATTCATTTATATTTTTGCTTCTTTAATCGAGTATTCACTTATCTATTATTCAACGATCATTTCGTCTTTCATCCTTTCACCATTAAGCTTTTTGCGTCTACGTTTTCTACAATTAATTAAAAGATCATAATGAAAACTCAGTTGCTGGTGGAAATAATGAGGAATCCAATGAGGACATGCAATCTGCTCTCACATTTATATCGCAAGGAGGAACTAGGTCGCAAGGATTTCGATCTTTTAAACGGAGAAAACAGTGTCGCAAAGACTGGCAGATGACGACACAAAGCGGGTCGCGTACAAAGTCCTTCGTAGATCGTTTCTTTTCGTGACAATTCAACCGAGTCGTCGGATATATTGGCTCGATGCCACTGTCACCCGATGAAACATCCGTGTGCATCCACAATCCGACTAGTCACCTCGGTGAAATATACCGATTTAACTCGGAGTAACTAAAACCGAGCGAGAGAGTAAAGACGGCCGAACTGGTCGACATCTAGGCGATTCAAAGCTCGCCAAGACTCTTTTCCATCTCCCCTTCTCTCGCCGTAACTCCTCGGCTGCCTAAGCTCTCGCAAATGCTAGAATTGGTATGAATAGGTTTAATTACCGAATCTTCATTCGGTACCGATCAGAAAAAGTAGTAAAACGAATTACGCAACATTTAGCGACTTGTTGTTAAAAATGTATTGTTCAAATTATGTGAAGAAGATTAGCTTGTCCTTTTGCTATAGTGTCTTTAAGAATATCCTTTAAAGGAAGAAATAGATTCTACATTGATTTGCAATTTCTATCAAATTTACATTTATTTTAAAAAATCTTTTCCAGGTATAACTGATACTTTTTTAAATGTTGTATAATGATTTGATCTGCACTATATTATATTTAATTTATTTTCGATATAATATTAACATATTTTTTTTTCTGTAAATTTTTTTGCGCTACAGATATACATGTGATGCATAAAATTCTTTTGAATTCTATAATGAAAGATAGATTTCTTTCTTGTTTATTATCTGTCAACTTGATATTAAGTATTTAAATATCTAATATTAAGATTTTTTTCTTTTTCAATGCGCCTCGCGATATTCAGCTGTTAAACATATAATTTTGTTTCATTGATGTGAGGCTCAGTTAAATACTTAACAACCTCATTAACCACTTCCCGAGATATATTTGGCAACGATACGCCTATGCAACGTACTATTTCGAATGGTAAAAGCGAGTAGTGCCAAGGCATGCGAGCACGAAGGCAATTCCACTTTAATATCACGAATATTTCCGGCCGCAGGTTCTTCGAACTTGCTCATTCGTCGCTACCGGCGCAACCGGCACGCCGATTTCGCGTCTCCAATTGCAGGCGCATTGTGCATGGTGCATCGACCTTGCGATGCGTGCGTATATCGTCTCTCGCATCCCGTCGAATGAGTTTCTCTTTCCGATGTAATGCTCGATCGCAACGGCGAATCCGTTCTCACGCCAATGTTGAACTTGGACTTGAACCAATAATGTACGTCGGATTCAGGTGTAAAACGTTGAGGATGCTCGATACGAAGTACGACGAATGACTCTGAGCTAACGAGAGGAATGTCGAAATTGTAGCGAAAACTTTTTCAAGAATTTGGATTGACAGAAAGCAAGCAGTTGTCATTGTCACTGAAATATTGACATAATTTCAAGATATAAATATCTTTTGAAATTAAAACAGAAAGCAAATGAGAGAAGTAATTATTTATCTTTGAATTATTTTCTTTCAAGTCATACTTATCAATCACGTTAGTAAAACTTTGAAATATTTAATTACGAGACACGACAAGATTTATTCTTATAAATTTTATAATTCTTTATGATTGAATCAATAATAATATAGAATTTCTCTTAAATAATAATAATAATAATATAAGAAATTCTCTTTTTTTAAATACATTATAGTGTTTATTATTAAAGGAAAATTTAATGTCTTAAGAAATTATGACAATTGTTACGTAATTTAACGTTCTGAACATTTGTCACTGCATGCGTCACTATATTTTATTTCGTTCATAATTTTTGTTTTGAGATATCGGGATCCCTCTTAATTATGATACTAAGATCGAGATGTTCTTTATATTTCTTACATTTCACATATTGTTTGCGATTACGCAGCATCAATGCGTCGTGCAATTTTCAGGGCTGTTCGTCGCCATTAGTCGTAAAATTCGCCGACACGCAAAAGGAAAAGGACCAGAAGAGGATGCAGCAACTCCAGTCGAATCTCTGGAACATCGCGGGAGTCAACATCACGCCGCATTACCTAGCCGTACGTGTACTTAATATTTTATAATAAAAGCTCTTTGGCCGATATCAAAGATTCCATTTGCATCGAGAACGAGAACTCTTCATGGCTCTATCGTTTGAGCGCCTTACATTCATATGCATTATCTATTCTTTGTGACTTCCTACATAGCAATCTCAATTTTGTTATGCAAAGTATATCTAAAAAAGGCGTTTTTGCGGAATATCCTTCATTCATTCAAATTCATATCCTTCGAACGCGTACAGCAGCTATCAAAGCTTTGTTTCCATTGAATGTTTCACGAGATTTGCATAAAGCTTTACAGATGTATTCTGCGGCAAATTTGCGGTCGATCCCTTCTTAACGGAAATTTGACGAAATAGCTTCATTCGATTTAAATATTCAAAGATATTTAAATTAATTTAGAGGGTAAGAGAAATTTTATAACTCTTTCGGCAGACTTAATGTAAAATATTCTCGGATCTGTAAATATTGCATTACAACGAATTTGTGGAACACAGCAGCGATAATGACGGATGGAAATCACGTTTGTACTTGCAGAACGATGCGCATACCTTGGCGCCTACGTCGTTGCAGCTTCTGCAGCAATTGCAGGCGACGACGAGTGCCGCGACTCCGGTAGCCGCGAACGCGGGAGCAGCGAATGCACTGTCGAATGTGCAGCATCAGTTACTACTTCAGCAACACCTTGGCCTTGGTGCGGCAACACCTGCGCACGCAGCACCCCCCGCTGTGCCCAGTCCAGCGGAGATCAACCCCGCGAATCTGCAAAGTCTCGCTACCCTCGCGTCCCTGAGTAACACCGCTGGTGAGTATGGTCAGTATCGATTATTATTCTTTTATTTTCGCCTATTTGCGCTTATTCAGTTTTCGCTTTTCAACGATAAGGTTTCAACGATAACCTAAATAAAATTAATAGAAGTTTAATCTTATGAAACGAGATTGAAGCTTCTCAATAACGATAATGTTTATTATGTAAATTATCGAGGGAGGGTTCCCTACAATATAAATTCGTGAATAAAATCTGTTATTCATCACACCAGCATTATTTTAAGAATCAGAAATTTATTATTTAAATTTTATGTAAAGACGTATTGATGTATGTATGTATTGTATAAGGCATAAATATATTGAAATTGATAAATAGCTGTGTGTGATAGCAAATTGATGTTTCTTATTTTAAATTTAAGATTGCAAGAGTAAAATTCTGTATTACATTTTGACATTTAAATAAGTATTTTTTTATTTTTGCTTTTTCGTCATTTTTATTTATATACATTCACACGAATGTGGACTTTTTTTATAATTAATAAAAGTAATTTTCATAATATCACATACATAATACTCTTAAATGTACCCAATCGCCAGTGCACTTACATTTATATCGTACAAATTATGTCAGTTTTTTTCAGATTTCTACTATTAACAGATGTAACATATGCAATGTTAAACTTTTCTCTTTTAAAAATGTTCAGGTTTAACTTCGGTCGCGTCACCTTTTGACCCCACTCTATACTAGTATTCCAATACTTATAGAAGATCTATTTTCGCGAACGAGTTAAAAACGTAAATCTCTTGCGCGCGGATAAATTTAAATATGTAATTTCTCTTGGGAGATGATCCGTTTCTCTGCTAAAAAATATGTCAATTGGGCGCCATCATTCCGATGTAAAATATCATAGAATATGATCGATCCGCGCTTTGCCTAGCAAAATGAGATTTTATCCGTTTCTTCGCTAAAATTACTCGTCCGCGCAGTCTCATATCGGTGTCAGAATAAATTATATTATTTCGCGCTTACGCTCTCCAACTTCCACCGCGTACGATCGCGTCCCGTGGGTCGTATCTTTTCGAAAGTCATAACGAAACGTCCTGCACCAGCTTACCAGACAATAATAAAAATAAAATTCTACGTTTAATGGGATCGGGAAGGATGCCAGGACGACGATATACATACCTCTCTATACGAGTCTATATCATTATCTTTACTCCGACATATATGTTTACCATTTATTGCTGCGGAACGGATGGTCATTCGATGACAGTCCAGTGTCACGCAATGAGTCCACATATACACCAACGAAACGTGAAGAATGATAGACGTAGTCTACTTTTAATGTGCAATAAAGAGAAAGCTTTTAACCTTGAATTATGTAAAACAAATATTTAAAACGCGCATAAACTTAATAGTAATTAAAATATTAATATTCTTAATATCGCTAAAAATGCTACTGGAAAGGAGAGAGATGTTCCAGGTGGATGTGCTGTTAAATTATTTCGGATTATGCAAAATTTGATTTAAGCTCTTTTCGCCAACTGTTAAGTGGTACGATATATTCATCATCATGGTGTATAAATCTAGAGCATTGGGGCTTTCTACAATAAATTCTGACGCATTATGTTGCAGCGAACGCGGGCGTGTCGCCAATGAGTATGCAGAACCTTGTCACTCTGGCAGCTATGACCGGCGGAAACGGCAATCTCCAGGTGTCGCCAAACAGTGAGTAGAGAATATTTTGCGAGACGCATAATCAGAGAACACATTATGTACATTAATGTGCAGCTGTAGGTTCCGCGCGGAACTGTCCGGCGCTTCGAATTATATGCATAACTTCGGGCCACGTTATATTGTCCTCCTACCAATTGCACAAAACACCTGTATGCTTATGCGTCACGTATGTTACTCGCGGTAGACGGTAAATCCGCTTGAGCGTAGTCCGAGTTTAATGATTGCATGCGTTGTTAAAGTTCCAGGCGAATGGGTGAACTGTCCACGCTTTTGTAGATATTGCATGGTAAAGCGGCCGAAGTCGTGCCGCAATTCCAATGGTAGTAATAATGCGACAGCGTGTCTAAATGTGTCTTCGCAAACTGTATTAACAGTCCGCAATTGTAAAGTGTAACGACGCTACGATGAGAATAGGTTTCAGAATATATCATACAGTTATATATAAAACGTATTTTAGAAGCTGGTTAGCACAAAAAAATGTTCTGTAAACGAGCATATAATTTCATTTTTACATTTACGAGTCGTTTTAAAAAATAGGAAACTTTGAAATAGTGATATCTGTTGGATACGCAAATCAAACGATGTTACGACTAATATTGCAATTGTCACAATAATTTTGTCTGTTATTTTATTATTGCTCATAATCACCATTTTAATGTCAATAATTTTACAACTTCATTTCAGTATCAAAAGTTTTAGTAACATTTAGTATCTTTGTTGTATTGTATGTACATTGAACTGTGTAAATGTACAAAGTCTGCAGGTAAGATGTACGTTTTCGTAGTTAATTACGTAATTACCGCTTCTTACTCATATTAACTTACAAAACTAACACACCTTTATTATTTTGCATGTATGACGCGTCTCCTATAATTTATGTAAAGTCAATAGAAAAGTAAGTCAAGTATGCAGGTTGCTTCATTGCGTTTTTTACATATAAAGAGTTGTGCAAGTGCTATTTGCACAGAAACGAGTTTTTTCATACAATTGTAATGAACAGTTTAGGAGAACAGTCGACATTGAGCAGAAATAGTAAATCTTAATATTGCAAAATAAGAGATTAGAAATGTGATAAGTATTTTTTTGCAGACGTTACCAAACTTGCCTCGCAAACTTGATTCATCATATTAATATGATACAAGTAAAATCGTTGACTTTGCAAATTGTTTAGTAGCAATGAAAAATATAATACCGGCGGCGTCACCGCGAAAATTCCATCATAATTTTGTTTCACGTGATTATACCACATTTATACCATTGAGTCTGCTTTTGCTAATATCGCGAACGTGTTTTGTGTTTCAGCGTTAAGCGGCCTGGCAAATTCGACAGCAGGTATGTCGCTATGTACGTGTCGTATTGCCTGGTACAGTATTAACAATTACTAAATTAATTTCGATCATGCAAAGGGGCCTTAATCCTGTTGATAGTCTGATTTCCCCATTTCGCTTATTTAATAGCGTACGTGCACGTGTGCGTGTGTGCACGTGCTTACACTTTCCCTCCCTTTCCCTTCTCCCCGTCAAATTTTCTCATATTCTCTATTTCTATCAATGTTCATGATGGACATAAATTCGTCTGTATCGAAGCAAATAGTTCGGCAAAATTAACAATTAATTACAATAAAAATTAGATAGAAAAGTTTTTTCAGATTAATGTATTAAAAATTGAATCTACTTATATATTTTTAATAACGCAACGATCGAGTTTTATTTGTCAAAAGTTTACTAATGATTTCTTTTCTAGTCTAGAGTTTTACTTTAAAATTTTAAATACTTATTATGTTTTTGATTCTGCAGAAATTTATAAAATTAAATTAAATTAAATTTATACAATTCTAAAAAATTAGATTAAATTTATACAATTCTAAAAAATTACAATAATTATACTGTATAGAAATTTACATAAAAGCATATGGCATAATATTTTTCCGCAGAAATTATATTTGCCGTTTGCCGACTGTTTAATTATGAGGTTTGCATTTATGCTATTATGTAAATTTGTGTACAACAATCTTAAGCTGCAGGTAGAAATATTCTATTATTTTTATAACGTGCTAAATACGTCATAACGAATGGCATATTTTACGCTTTTTTGTTTCTTTTATATGAACGTACATCACAATTTTAACGCTGCGTATTTTTTTTTTCGTGCGTAGCTGCTCTTCTGGGAAAAACAGGAAATACAGGTGAGATATTCGTAGGAAGAGAAATTGTTTGGCTGATTCGCATTCTTTATCGTATATCATAATATTATATACATATCTTCCTTTCGAATTCCTTTCTTGTCATTTCTCCTTTCTATTTGTATATTTTTCTTATTAGTGTCTTCTGTATATTGTAATGCAATATTGATAATTATTGTTGGCTATAAATTTTATTATTTGTGCGAGTCTCCTCTGCTTCAATCAACATTTTTGAATTTTGTACATAATGTTATATCAACGATTATAATAACGGCAAAGAATTTAAAGAATATGAGGTGTCCTATATCCATTTATTTAATGTTAAAGAATTAAAATAAATTTTATTAAAATAGTTTGGTGCTTGATAATTATAGATGTTTATGACTTGCAAATGAAAATATTGGCAATTAAAAAAAAAAATCTTATTTCTTCAGTAAGTTTTTGCTTTTAATTTTAATTAAAGGATAAATCATACAAAAATTTTATAATGAATAATGGATATGGTTAAAAATGATTTTAAAAAACAGCGTTCAATCAAAATTGCTGATGAAAATTGTACTAAATATCAAGTCATTGAATTTTATAAGCTGAAAGATAACGTAAAAAGGATAATTTTGTGACATCATGTATATATATTTTGTATTCACGAAAATGAATAACTGAGCCAATTAGTAACTAATTGGTGCTGCACACTAAATTGTTGTAAAAATTTTCGCAGAAAGCATTGAATTAATACATTAATTGGCGAAACCTTGCTGGTGCTTTTAGAAACGTACAGATTTTTATTCTCCATCAATTGTTAATTGTAGTTTTAACAATATATTACATATATTTATATATGATCTAAATCATTTTATGTGTATATTTGAGATGTATTGGGAATATTCAATTTTTGCACAAATGCTTATCGCAGTTAATGGTTGCACGATTTTCCGTAATAAAAATTTAATCGGCAACAATATCTGTGCATAATGAAAAGGAAGCGTAGAACTGTTTCATAAAACGCTTATTAACCAGGGTATTGGCGCGTGAATTTTTACTATATAAATGATCGTGCATGAAGACGTATTATACTTTCAAATTTTTTAAAATCATTATCATCAATATAAATCTCGTTATACAGTGAATTTCTATCTCCATACCGAGGAGATATGACATTACTCTTATTTTCTTGAATTTAAACTATTAAAATATTAATTAAATTCCTGTCAAGCGAAATATTTTATATGTGCCACATTGAAACATAATTTTGTAATTTTATTCATTCATGCATATTTAGGTCCAGGTTTATTTATCAATTTTTTTGTTTGTTTCTTGTTTTGAAAAATAATTTGAAAGACACGGATATTTTCATGTTTCATGCTATTTAAATAATTTAATTAAGATTTACTAATAATTTAGTGAGGTATAAGATTGTTATCATACATTTCGTTATTATATTAATTTTAATGTTAATATAAAATTGTACTTAAATTTTTTATTATAAATCTAGACTCTTTTGAATTAATGAATGTAAAAATAACGTAAAAAAATTTTTTTATAAGAAGTATACTAAATTCTTTTAATGTAATTGATCTTGCTTCTCTTTTAAAAAATTTTTTTTGTGTAATTACCAAATAGCAATATTTGACAGAGTTAATATGTTATATTGCACAAGTACGTTGCTTTTTCTGCCTCTAATAGTAATAACAAACATAGAGCGACTGAGCGTTCTTGCGATGTCGCAGCACGTGAGGCATGTCTCAGAAATAATTAGGCTTGGGTATGAAAATTTATGCTTGAGGGTCCGTGAAAAATAATTCTGGTGTTCGTCTTCAAGGGTCTACTGGGGGCAGTCTTAGTCCTGTAACATCTCTCACGCTCAACTCTTTGACGGGGACGCCGTTAAACGGACTTCAAGACTCGCTGAGCAATGCCTATTCCAGCTTACAGCAGTACGCAGGTAATTATTCGGCTTGTCAGGCAACTTTCGATGTACACAGAGAATCGTTAAGCGCAGTCCACACTGCCTTTCTGCATTCGCGTGAATACGCAAAAGGTTACTTTCTAATAAGTAAACTGTGCGCATTAAAGCTCTCATTGGAAAGACGACGGTGACCGTGGAAAAGAAAGAGTTGCATAGTGAGTAATAATACGAAGTAGATTGCCTGAATCTATATTTCTGTGGATCGTCCCACGTTTTAATGTCAAGTCGTTCATATGGTTGACTTTCGAATTAATGCGCTGGAAAACTGTCGTGCAATATTCAAGACAATCCAATTGATGCTACGAAATACTTAAAATTGA
Source organism: Tetramorium bicarinatum (assembly GCA_928718305.1). NCBI lineage: Eukaryota > Metazoa > Arthropoda > Insecta > Hymenoptera > Formicidae > Tetramorium > Tetramorium bicarinatum. The sequence continues at coordinate 5,933,928 of OV788324.1, read as the reverse complement.
AGAGAATATCGGAGAGAATTATTGTCTTCTTAAGTAAAAATTGGCAGAGTTTTTTTCCTTGCGTTTGATATGGATTTTCGCACATTTCGATATCGCACATTTAGCGCTAAGCTCAAGTTATATAATGTTATATCTTCCCAGCGGAACATTTAGATAAAATCGATGCAAATATGGGAGATTTTAAAATTGGCCAATTAATTGGCGATTTAAGCAAATGAGCCGCTGGAAGTATCGGAAATATGGAAGTGAACCAAATGAATGCCTGAAAGAAAAACAACCGATAGGTTCGCATGTGCCTATTGGATATCCATGTATCCCAGCGCACAAGATATACTCGTGAAAATTGAACGAGTGGAAGTGTATGTGTGTTTTATAGTGCCACGGTTGCAAATATTCGAGAGCTTAAATTGCATTATATCTTCTCTTATAATATACTGTATATACTTTCTAAATCGCTGGATACTTGATTATTTCCCATTTTATTTATCGCGCTTATATGCTTATATTATTTAGAGTAGATTGAAGTGATTCAGGTAGATTCGATCAGTTAAGCCTGTTTGGTGTGTCTCTGTACGCTGGGACACGCCAAGCCAATGCGTAGAGTTGTATTGATAACCGGAATTGTTCGTTGCGAAGTGATATAAATCAAGTTTGAGAAATAATTGGTCTACAATTATAAGGTCTAATTACGAAAATTAATTAAATACGTTGCTTTCCCAGTAAACACCAAACTAACAGTAATTTTCCACAATACGAATGTAATATAATGTAATACAACACATGTAGTTACATTGCTGAGTAGAAAATTATAATATGATGCAATGTTACTGTTAGCTGGTGTTTACTGGTGTTTTCTGGATTTGACGAGGTTTTCGACATGAGATTTACATCACTTGAAAGAATATACTACTGAGATTGTATCCTCGCGATAATCTAGCATGAATATCAACGACATGCCCGGATTTCAGGGTTCCCCGCATTCACGGCGGCTGCGGCCGCTGCTGCGGCGGCAGCGCAGAAGACGAAGTTCACCAGCACGGACAAGCAAATCGAGGGCCCTGAAGGTTGCAACCTCTTTATCTACCATCTGCCGCAGGAATTCAGCGATACAGACCTCATCTCCACCTTTTTGCCCTTCGGCAATGTCATATCTGCCAAAGTTTTCATAGATAAGCACACGCACATGAGCAAATGCTTTGGTAAGTTGAATTAACGAGAAGGAATGGATATATAGTGTATAAACGTGACGATAAATTTTATATCGAGCTCGACGCGACATACAGATGAATGGAATCCGTGCATTCTGCATTTCGCAATGTTGTTTCAGGTTTCGTGTCGTATGACAATGTGTCGAGCGCGCAGGCAGCGATCCAAACGATGCACGGTTTCCAGATTGGCATGAAGCGACTGAAGGTCCAGTTGAAACGGTCCAAGGACGCCTCCAAGCCGTACTAGCTGACGTCACAGAACGTTCGTAGGTAGATACCAAGGACTTCCTCGGACACCTCCGGCCCGACGGCGTCCTTACGCTCGGGACGGCGCTCGCGCATTTAATTAACAACCGCGATGGTTGATGATTAATTCCCGCAGCGCGGAGTCGCGTCTAGCGATAGGTCTAGGTAGAACATGCGAAAGTATTAGGTGGCAGTATTCCACGATACTCTCTAGTCAAGCAGTATTTTCCACGAAGGTAGCGAGTTAACCGGGCTATGATCGAGCGATTCTCGGAAGCGCCGAAGAGGAGACCTTCGCCGCTCGACACCTTCGCCGTCCTATCGAAACGAGGCTGTGATAATCCAGAAGACTCTCTTGTCTCCGTCGGACTGACTTTTCTTCCGAGGTGCAGGAACGTAATTTATTCTTTTTAACGTGTCGCTTGTGCGAAACTTGTCCCGCCGAACTGTCTTCTCTCTTCTACCTGCCGGTCTCCGCCCATGTGTGTGAACACATTCAGTACATTTTTTTTAATCCAACAATTTGTCTATTCTGTTCACGTTCGTGCCACGTCGCGACTGTATATCGTATTACGTCTGTTTAACTTTTCCAGTGCCGAGTTAAATATAGAAATCCTGCTTTTTCTCGATAATCCATTTCAGTAATTTTTAACAGGAGACGGGATAGGATTAATGAATCAGTATTAGCTCATTATTATTTCATGCCACTTGATTGACGTAGTCTGTAATGATCGATTTCAGAGACTATAACCGGTACTTCTAGAGCTCATGCAAATTTAGTAAATCCGACGAGATATAATTAATCAAGATTAATTATAATTACACGTCAATTTTTTTAAGAATTAAATGTGTTGTTTTTTAACGTCAAAATCACTTTTGTGTTGAATTTTAAGAAACATTGATATATTTCAGTATTGTTCATATATTTCTCATAAAAAATAAGGGATTTTGCATGCAAGAGATATGCGAATACTTCATTACCGCTTTCATAAAAGACAAAAGGAATATGCATGTAAAGGCTTCGTGATGTGATTGTGATATATCTATCCATTTCGAATCTCTTAATTTGACTTTTGCCTTCACAAAAATGACAATCGGTATTCAGTTTTTCCAAATAAATAGCTCTAGCGTTTCTAAAGATTTCCTTGCAAGTTTAAGTTTAACTCGATTGTCGGGTTAAAAGTTTATATCAGGTTTATAAATTGTATCCATAGGAATGGATTTTGGCGGTGCGCATTTAGCGTTAAACGTGCTCATTCGTTGCCGAATTCGGTTTATCTGACATGAAGAACATATACGTAATACAAATACGACGAACAGCCATGTTCATCGCTAAATGCACAGTGGCATAATACGGGTGTTTCAAATATTCACCCATAATATCCGCCCATACTTATCGCACGATCTCGATCTCGAAAATATGTTCGTCTCTTCGAATCTCGAAGTGCAAGCCTGGCGGCACGTTCCCGGATGATGCAATCAAACTACATTTCGTTGCAAAGGCTGCCAGTAAAGCTTTCTGTGCTAACTTACTGTTGCACAAAGTGAAATTACGTACGTGAAGTTCACTAACAACGTAGCTTTTCCCTTAGGAGGGTAAGACTAGTTTGCTTTGAATTTTCACGCAGCGTTCGAGTCCGTACCTCGTAACCATTTGACGATTTGACTTTTCTCTCTCTTTCTCTCTCTCTCTCTCTTTCTCTCTCTCTGTTTTTCTTTCTGTTTTTTTTTTATAATTTATCTCTTTCTATCTCTTAATTTCTGTATTTTGTTCTCTATATCAATAACCACAGTAGTTTGAGCTGGTAATTGAACCGGCAGATACGAGCGATAAACACAAAGATCTATCTCACTCATTGTAATTATGTCAGCAGCTATTATTACCGCGTGTACCTCCTCCGTTTATTGTTTCGAGACGCACAAAAATCGAATACGTTCTCACGTGATAATAATATCACTAAGTTTTCTATGGTTAATCACGCTACGACGCTTTATTAGTTAGTAATACTAACATTGCCATGTGATTTTGGGGAGGGGAGGGAGGGAGGGAGGGATGTGCAACCGATCGTCGCAGGCGGTGGATGAACCAATTGTTTCCATTAATATGAGAAACTAATCTATGTTTTGAAAAGAACGTTCTACTCATCATTTTATTTTTGCTCACAATCGATAACGAACGAATGTTGGCCATGAAATTGCTGTAGGAGATACTATGTGCAATTGGACGACTACTGCAGTTGTTATCTGAGTCGGGAAACCATTGGCAAATTTCACCGATTGCGTTGCATTAGCAACGAGTTTTCACAGATGCGCTGTCGAACACGTTGTTTCTCTTTCCTTGTGACTGTCTGTCAAGCTGAATAAAGTGGACGCTCGTTGCTCGTGTTTAAAAAGGACGACTCGGCAAAGTGCCTGCGTACACGCTGCACGGTGTCGTCGGTTCGGAGGCCCCGCGAAATAATTCGTTTGACACTTGAACGCATTTTAACGATCCTCATTCCATATCTCGCGTGCGCTAATTGTCCCATCAGACATGCAGTTTCCGAGATATTGTTTCATCGAGATATTATTATAATTCAATGAGACGATATCTCGAGGTCATCTTATTGATTCTTATTTTTTAATAATAATTCCGCATAAGAAATAGAAATTATAGAAATTCCGCATAAGAAATAGAAATAACTTCATCTTCTGATGATATATTTATTCCGTAAAGTCCTCTTGTTTAAGAAACTAATCACATACTCATTTTGTGACAGATGATAACGATCAAACAAAGTAAAAATCTATATGACTCGTTGTCATCCGCCATTATCTGAAATGCGAATCTACGGAGACAATTTGGCGCGGTAAATAATCGCGGGGCCTCGGAGAAGCCGTCACCGCGCGCGTTTGCCCGGGGCTGAACCTTCATATCTGGTGTGTGGTGGTGACTAACATGTCCGTGTGTTTGTTTGTGTGCCAGCAGGTGGCCTGTGACGTTGTGACCGTGTACTCTCGATCGGAGTCGCCGTGCCATGTCAATCTCAGTCAGTCGAATCGGTATCGGTCGGTTCGCTCGACCGGTCGGTCGATCAGTCACAATTCCCCGGTCAGTTTCTCGATCAGTCTATCTGTGTCTGTCGGTGCCTGTACAAAAGAGCAACACCCGCCCACGCGCGATCTCACTTCTGCCGTAAGATCCTCCTGCCTTGTCGACCTCTTCTCTATCTCTTCATTTCATCCCCTCAACCTCTTGCGCGCCCATACCACCTGTCCACGATGCCGCTTCATACCTTGGCGGTCGCACCTCCGATTCTCGAACCGGTGGGCCACGTCCTCTCGATCGCACCTGTGTGTATAGAAAAACACACCGGACGAATCCTCGGCGGGAGAATTCACGACGCTGAGCGAGAGCGAAAAATCGCGACTGAGAAAGTGCGCAGGAAGTGCGGAGGAGCACGATGAAGAAGGCCGAGAAAGTGGGACGGAAAGGAGGACGATGCACCGACGACCGACCTGGGTTCCTCGAACGAAGCTAACGCGCTATGTTAACTCTGTCTGTCCAAGCTCCCCTCCCCCTCCTGTGTATATAAAGATATATATATATATATAAATATATTATGCATATATGTACATACACATATATGTGTACGTGTGTATGGTATGTGCGTGCGTTGAGAGCGCGACGAGGATTCTCGTGGTTTAATTTGACGATAGGCGACGCTCCACGTCTCGCAGTGAAAGAGGACGAATGGGACAAGCGAGGAACGTGCGGCACGAGCTCTGTGCGAGGAAAAAAAAATTTTTCTTATACATAACTATATATACATATACATAGTTATACATACATGTTCATAAATCGAATTATGTCGACTGAGAACTATTTTTATCGGCTCTACTATCGGGATCGCTGTCAACGCCTCGCAGCGCGCCTGTTTATATATATATATATATATATATATATATATATAAATTATACATATGCATATTGTGTGTATGTATCGCGGCAAATTGGATGTGTAGACGAAATAAATGTGTGTGTATGAAGAAGAGACGGAGGCTGAAAAGGGAAACGCGAACGGACGAACAATGATCGTGCGGGACCGATGCGCGTGCGATTTCTTAGGCTTAAATCGTGCAAATATACCAAAAACGAAACGGATACAAAGAATTAAGCAAAAACAAAAAGAAAAAAAATCGCTAGACAGCGAAGAAACGAATATAAGAGACATTTTGTAGTAAAGAACTTTGTGATAAGATTGTATCGTTCAGGGGACCGTGGTCTCCAGCTAAAACTGGACCGGGTCGCTCAGGAATAAACACATCAGGCGTCACACATTTGTGCATCCAATTCTATAAGTTGAGACACTTCGCGAATATAGACAAGTACACGAGATGCGACTTTTTAACGAATTTTAATATTGGACGAGTTTCCCGATCGCGCACTTGCATCGTCTTCTTCGTCGAATTTATGAGTTGCACTCTATGCGATTAATCTTAGATCTTACAAAAGTTACGTACGAGTTACAATCGAACGGTAGTCTAGATCGATTCAACGAACTGAAAGTCTTGTCGAAGTGATATACTAAAAAAAGAATTGCTATAATAATTGCAAAACAATTTTGCAATCAGAAAGGAGACTTTTCATTCGAATAGACTTACATCAGTACGCAAGATATTTTGAAGTAATTCATTTTTTACATTAAATATGAATTTTCTCTTGGAGTAAAACAGGAAAACATTTTGATTTTTCAATAATTCTATCAATCATAAACCGATTTCTTGATTTTAGATAATTAAATTATCTAAAGAATAAACATGTAATTCTACGTGACTTATCTTTAGATTATTTCTAATGATCGCGATTTTTATTATAACTTATATCAAGAGAAAACAAATCAATATTTGCAATTAATGCAATTGACTAAAATGAAATTGATTAAAATAAACTTATATACATTTTGCTATTTTAAGTGCAGATAATATATAAATGATGAAATTTAGAGTGGAATAGTTCCGAAAACACGTGATAAAACAATTAGTATAAATATTTTCAGCTGGTCAAACATCGCGAAAATTGATTGCATGACGAAGCTGTGCGATGATTATGTTCGAACGAAACAAATCAAGATCGTACAAGGATATATATACAGGGTTAGTGATTAAAAAGAAGTCATTTTAAGTAAAAATGCCTTCGTGGATGTTAATTTAATATGAAAATGGAAGACATTTTAAAATCGATCAGGATTTAAATCATTAATTGGATTACACTGCGTAATAAGAATTAAAACATTTTGTAGAATTTAAATGAATGCAAAATAGATTTCTTCTCTCATATATGATTCATACTTTGAAATTATTATTCTCTGCTATTTGGATCTTATATATTAATGAAAAAAACGCAAATAAAATTTATTATATGTAATATTTTAGTTTTTTTAAATGGTTTTTCAACACACAAATTTTAAAGAATACTAAATCGTAAATAGATTTTTTACTCTCGAGTGAATCCTGATTAATTAATTTTCAGAGATATCAAGATGACGTCCACGAATGCTAAATATTTAATTACCTTATAGAAACACATTTGAAACAAGAAAGAAACAATTCAGAAACTACTACCTGAAAATATCTGAAAAACGCTTTTAAACTGTTTAGGTATGTTAAACTTTCTCAATTTTTATGAGTTAAACGCACAAGTATTAAAAATATTATTATCTCGATACATTTTCCATAATTTCAAAACCATAAAAAACTGCCTTTTCTTAGAATTTGCTCGTCACATTATCCAAACGACAAAATCTTGCGCAACTTTCTGTTACTATTATCACGTCACATTTCATAATCGTAGTCCACACTTTCAATTTCGATACATATCCTTCGATTTGTTTTTTTTTCTCGCATAGTCTTGTCTATATTGAACAAAACAAGTTTGCGTGCATTTAATTATTAAATGGCAGTATCTATTTTTATTATCTTTTTTAAAATAATGGATATATTTATATCGTTTTTTTTAGAATTTATTTTGGAATTTAGAATATATTTTAAGTTGAACACTTAATGTCATTTTTCATTTAAAAATTGAATAAAAAAAAAATAGAAAGAAAAAAATAATAGAAGTTACTTAAATTTAAATATAAAATTGATTTTTCAATATATCTTTAAAAACAGAGTTAATTCTGTCATTCCATATGGTTAGCTGCCATTTACGATTAAGTGTACGTAGTCTTGTTTTGTCAGCAGCAACATTAACATGCACACGTGCGTCAGACCAAATAAACGGAGCACCGGCGTCATTACAAGGTAAAATGTGTGCAAACAGGCAATTTTTAACATTTGCGATTATCTTTGAGTAATAGAGAACGTCGTGCTCCGGATTACCAAAGATGTGTCTTTAATTAATTGATGTACTTACGCAACGCTAATGACTAATCCAAATCAGTGTTAAAAGTCTACGCATGAATAAGAACTATTTATGTATAGAATATCTATATTATTGCCTCATATGTGACGTAAGCCGATAAATGACAGGATCAACAATTGTTTATCCTTAAATTATGTGTACTTAGAAAATATATAGAGTATTTAATTATATGTGGGAATATTTTTATTTATGTGTTTGATTAAAATGTTAGAGATTAAAGTTATTTTGTCATCTTGTAAATCGACATAAGTTGAATTTTAAGCAAGTTTATCGAGACTATTGATCACAAAATCTAAAGTATCTAAAGACGATACCAATACCAGACAGCAAAAGTCAGTTAAACGTTCAAACCTTCTTTGGTATGCGTGCCAAAAGGATATACCAAACATATAAGTAATAATCTCGAATTTATATATGAAATGTTATAGGTTTTAGACAGGAATAATATGATATTCAACATTTATACTATGCGTGGATTATTAACACTGATCTACATTATCGATTAAATCGATAAACTAACAATAGGAAACGAGCACGCGTACACATTAGTCTTGTGCGTATATACAAATAGAGCCTAGTCACAAATATTGTTTAATGATTGAAAAATCGCTTCTATGTTCGTGTCATTTTCATTCTTGTTCTTCAGCACGTGCGTTGATACTGTTGTTAGTGCTATGTTTATTATGGCTATTATTATTGCTATGTTTATCTATACTAGTTATATTTGTTGTTCTAATTTGATTATTATTATTATTATAAGAGAAAATTCTTATTATTACTTAATACTATTATTCTACTATTATTATCATTATGCAGTCATTATTATTTTATTGCTAGTATTATATGTTTATATTATCAGTACTCCTGCCAATGATGGTGATACCATTGGCATTTATTATTATTGTTATGACTATTACTTTTATATGTATTATTACTAGCACTTTGCGCGCGACAGCGATCGTGATTATCACCTATCATTGTTGCTAATATCGATCGCTCGCTAATTTAATTGCAATGGCAAACTATCAGTTTAGATCAAGATTCGAATCATTTAAGTAATTTTATGTCCATGTTTACAAGACGTTAATATACGAAGACTTATTTCATTCGCCGTAAAAACGACTCGCATATCATTTGCGATCATTAAACGGTCAAATAAGGATCACTTGTTGAGACGGTAATTTTCAAACGAAGTACATGTTGTAGTAATATGGAATAATGTACTTAGGATGAATGACTTATGTTCATGTTTGATATTCATCATCCAAAGATTGGATATAAATTGATTGACGAACGCGAAACGTAACATTTAATATGTTTTTCATCAAAGTAGTTGTAAATTTGTGACATATAAAATACGATTTTTGTATAAGAGATATAAACACAGAGATTTTGTATCTCAAAGAAACGGAAACGAGTAGATAGATTTTTTTGGTATTATTATAATTATTCTCCCCTCTATTTTTATGTAACTAGAAAATCGATCCATTCAGTGATCCTATTTGACCGATATTTCAATGGTACGACTGTCTTCGATCCGAATTATGATTATTGATTTTTTACAATTGTAATCTAAATCTGTTGATAGAGTATATTTTTGTTTTTAAATGTTTGAGCTATTACCTCGTAAGATTACTGTTACACTGTTGAGTATACCGTATTTGCGTCGTTAATCTGTCGTGCTTCTTTATTTTTGTTTCTTATATGCTAAATCTAATTTTTGTTCTTTTTTTAATTTGTTCGTCCACCGCGTTTCTCTCCTCTGATACAAAATGTATCAAATGCCTTTTACATTAAAAGATGGGAATGCGCCACTCTCGGAGTTAACGAGATGATAGATCGTGTCCAGAGTCAATCTACTCTCGATTTTAATACGTTGAGTGTTGGTTATTGTATGTAAATACGTTGCCGAAGTTACATTTTAATTTTACAAACGAAAGCAAAACAATAGAATTAATCAAAGCTACTAGTAGATTTAAAATGTTAACAGCTAATCAAAATCTGACACTTGATAATGGCAGAAATGCTCGAAAATACTGTATTTATGTTAGTATATGAGACATCAAAATTCGATCAGTGTTTCAAATATTTGTGCTCAGCACTCAACATGTTAAAGGGTTCAGATATTGCAAATGCGGTATTCAGTACTTAAACAATTGCAAAGAGTACTTAAATATGTAAAGAGTAATTCAATTAAATTACAAATTTTTAAGAGCGATGCTTTTATGAATTTGTACAAGTTCAAATTTCTTAAATAATTAATGTACTTTAACAATTAATACTTAAATAATTAATACTTTAACAATAACTATATTGAATATTATACATGAGAGATAAATTTCCATTCCAAATGAATATTATTAATGTATGACTTAAAAATCACGAAAAATCATCAAGGTTCTCCGAAAGGCGCGATTAATCCTACTCTTTTAAATAGATCGACTTAATCATCGACGATTGAGAAACAATCATAAATGCGAATAGAGACTTATCACTGTAATTATCTTACATGCATTATTGGCAATTTTTCGCATACGCGTGTACGGACGTGCATTTGTATTCGGGCATTAAATGTATGTTTTTCTTTTGTGTATACATGTCTGTATACGTACAGAATATACAGAGTATACGGATGTATACATACGACGTAAGTGTTGCGTATGCGATGGTACTCGCCTTCTGTCGCCGCGTGTAACGCCGCTTCGCAGTTTATTCTTAATCCTACATATTTTGTTTAGCTTTTTCATTTCTCCATTTTTTCTTTTTTTTACTTAATAGCTATTTTTGCGGTCTTAAACAGCCGGCGGCGAAAGCGCGGAGATTGTCGGCGTGTATCATTAAATATACTTATACATTTTCTTTTCTGTTTCGCTTAATCTACAATGCGATCAGCATGTGGCGTATGTTGAAAATAACAATATATGTATTTATTTTGTTGTTTTAATTTTTTTCTTCGCTTTACTACCATTCCTATGATCCCGATCCCTTGATTGATATTTGACCACCGCTTTAGCGGAAAGCCGTAGAAAAATTGTGCAAAGTATTTGACCACCTTTTACATGTTTGGTTCACACTATCTCGATTTAACCCCTTAATATATAATGTCTTTTTCAAAATACAGGAAATTAAATGTCGATGAATGAATGATTAATTTGTTCATGATGATAAATAAGCTAACAAATTTGTTCAAATATTATAATATTAATTTGTCAAATGTGATATTATCGTGATGACAATGATTTATCGATCATATAGCAAAATCTTGCAGATTTATGAATATCTGATTTAAGGGGTTAATTTATCGTAAATGAATAATAGCTTTATATACATATCATTTGCATTGTACATAACTGAATGTGTATTGCGTGCTCCTAAAGATACTAACGATACAACTATAGCAACTGATGAAAGAAATGTTGTGTACGAATAATTAAATTTTTTATGCTGCATTATTTAATATTTTCTATTTTTTCATATTCACGCAGAATTTTTTATTTTACAAATAAATTTTACTTCTAAAGACAAATTTAAAGGAAATATAAATTGAATTAAAATAATTATTTTGAATTTTCTGTTAGCTTATATGATTTTGAAATAATATATGATCAATTTCTTGTTTTGATATCAAGAATATTTTTTAAATTCTTTAATTGTATTTTTAAAAACACGAAAATTAAAAAAAAATAAATTTAATATAATTCGACACCTATCACTGGTTTAATAAAGTAAAATCAATATTTTTTTTTAAAAAAATGATACATTCGTTCAGATATTTCGTTCACACAATACATACAGCACTTCCAAAATAAACACAAAATAAATCACTATACTATTTTAATGTCATTCGACGTATATACTGTTCTACTTTTTTTTTTACATTTTTTTTATTCATTCAGTTGTTATTTGTATCGACTCGATCTCCGTTCAAATATAAAATTTGTAATAAATAATTGTTTTTTTTCCTGCAACACTTTATCAAAATATTTTTGTATTATTTTACATGTATGACTGTTATAATTTTGTTTTTCTGTCATTGATATATAAACATCAAAGTTTAGAATGCGGGATGACTAATAGATAAAAAGGCAGGAAGCGAAAATGTTTGAGCGATTGATTTAAACGATTGATTCAGCGGCTCTTGAAAACCAATCGTTTCGATTTTAATCTATAATACGAAATTTTAATCTATAATACCGAAAATATTTGCTAGAAATTTTCTCGATCAGAGAAATAGAAAATTCATCATCATTTTTTATCATCATCTTGACACTTTTACACATTATATACGTTTTGTATATAAATCAGCAAAATCATCAGTCATTTTGTGCAGACACATAGACGAGTATAGTCGTAATATTTATTTTCAGTAAGTTATATTATTTCTGAATTTTTTAAATTATAATTTGAAATATAAGATTTACTTAAATTTATTTTTAATTATATATATTAATTAAGTTAATATATATATATACAATGTTTATTAAGTTCCTATAATGCATTCATGTCGATGTTGGAAGCAGTATTACTTCAAGTTGGAATGCAATCTAAATCTAACAGTTAACACTCGTATATCGGCTTGACATAAAAAAACGTACAAACATTATATTTTTAGAAAATTATTTTTTGTTGTAGAAGATTACGTGCCAAGACACTGATAGCAGTGCAAAAGCTGCATCCGTAAAGTACAAAATGAGAGTAAAAGAGAAACATTTTATAAATAAACAAAATATAAAAAAAATATTTTAAATTGTACTTCTTTCAGAATTTTTTTCTTGATATTATTAATCTTTTTTATGTGTCAAGCCTTCGATTACATGGGTATGCACAAGTTGTGATCTTTCTTTTGTTGCTCATGCTAGACAGAGAACATACAAGTTGTACAGAATCCGCACGCACATCTGCAACAATCATTCGACGAATTAATATGTAGACTGTACATAGGCCGTATCTAGCTCATAAGGATATTTTTTGTACGCAGTAAAATCCCGAGTTATTGTATCGTCATCGTCTGCCATGATTTCTATGGACAGTACGTGTGTTCACAGTGGCGCAAACAAGATCAATGCTCAGATTCAATTTTAATAAATCAATTGTAATAAACCTGTATAATAAACTCGGATTTATTATGATGCATCATTATTTTGTATTATACAATACAATTACAAAAAGTCAAAGAGATAATCCTTATTTTATCATATCCTGTGTTCTTTATTTATTATTAAATGATATTAAAAAAAATTGTTCCTTAAACGGTGATAAAGTATTAATTTTCTTTAGTAATCTTTACTAATTAACTCTTCTTATGGATTAATTTTTAAAACATTAGACATAAAATGAAATTTATTTTTAATAATAATACTGTTTAAAAATAAAAATGTAACGAACGAAGCTATTATTGTATTTATTATTATTGGTAAACTATTCAAAAAACTTGAACAATTGAATTTGGCGTATAAATTCTCGACTTAATTTAATTTTGATTAAGAAACGTTCCAACGCACTTTGTTAATAAAAAAAAAGGTCTCAAAGTGTTCTCCACTGATATAATTTCTCTGTTCAACGTAAAAATTTCAAATATATATCAATGTATCGATTGGAACCAACAGTTGCTGAGTTTGTTACTCTTATCATGTAAATACCAGTCATAATGTTGTGTGTTTAACTTGTAGAGGCGAATCTCCATGTAACTATTGTAAATAACAACGTTTAACGGACCACGATGTGCGTTCCCGCCTTTAACGGAACTCCGCCACTGTGTACATACGTCAGCGATTATTCCCGGGTGGAAGCATATGGGAATGTTGGAAGTCTATGCATAGTCTACGTGCAGAATATTTGAAGCATCACTCACGCAAATTATGGCTCGTATTCGTGCTTCATTTGGTGTTAAATGTGGCCATATAGTTTTCAGTCTGTAATAACATTAAATGCGACACCGAGACAAATAAAACTTGGAACTTGACTGCCACATTTAGCGATAAATAATATAATAGCTATTATCTAATTTAATGGCAAAGTGGTAACTTAGGACTGGATATTCTATGTAAAATGACTCGATATATTCTAAAAGTATCAAAGGAAAATTATTATGGAGAAATCAATTTTGATATCAGTCTATTAAATAATATTAAATTAATTTAATTTTCTATATTTTCTACTTCCTCCATCTACTACAAATTTCCTACTGAAGAATACTTTTACTTCACACAATACACTTTGTATATTCTATGCGCAGACTATTGTTCATATGTGAATGTTCGACGTTCATATAAGAGAATAAACAATGAACTATGCATGTAGAAAGAAAGATTTCGAAATTAATAAGTTAACGTTCTTCTTTTTATCCCGAGATGTATTTTCAAAAACTGTTCTTCGCATCTTTACAAATCGCATTCATCGACGGAGAAGAGGTACAACGATAAAATTCATTATTGATAGCCGTCGGCTAATTGTTAATTGCATCCGTAATTCGCTTTTAGACTGATTTAAGTGTTTAAAGAATTACACTTGAGTCAGCAAATAATGGAGTCTGCAATTAAAAAGTTCTCGACTAATCAGAATTAAAAATAACCGTCTCTGAAATGTGTGTCGCTCTCGATGTTCGATTTATACGAAGGGGGTTCTTTCTAGACTGCGAGTAGAAAACTTATGCAAATAACAAATGTATATATGCATTCAAGATTTATTATAAATTAACTTAGGATTTATGTTTAATTTGAATGTATATATAAATTGACCATGTGCATAAAATAATTGCGTATCTTCTTTTCGAAGTTGGAAAAAATGATAAAAATTGAAAAATAATATAATAAAAGTCATATAAACTAAAAATTATTTTATATATATATTTTTCCAATTAAAATATAATATTCATTGATATTTAAAAACTGACTTTTTGCATTAAATATAAACTATCATCACTCTTTTGTCTCGTTTTTTATGGTTCGCATCTAGAATCAACCCTACAAGTTACTGTATAAATATTAACTTGTAAAGTCAGCTATGTAAATCCGATCGACTCGAAAGAAAACGCGAATCAACCAATTTATAAAACTTCGACGAGAAATGAAACATCTTCATTTTGGAAACGTCGTAATATTCAAAATGACTGATTAAAAGGTTTTTCGCGTTTTCGAGTTCACGCGCGAATTCGTGAACTAAATAAATTATTTTTACTTATGGTAGAATCTAGTAAAGCAAATTCAATTGTTGTCATACCAGAACAAATGTTCATTTTACTCAAGTTTACTGTATGAAATGTATTTGTCACACAAATTCGATTACATCGCCGAGTGTGCATGTTATTGGATGGCACGGTTTTTGCGACAATTAATTTATTTATTGATAAAAATTTGCCTAAACGATGCAGCCTAATCGAGAAAGTTATTGAGAATGTGAACGAGTAGTTTTTTGATCAGATAGGAACAAATCTGCATACAGATTCTTTCTATTTCAAGACAGTTGTACTAACTGTGAGATTGTTAATATGGGAAAATAAATTTTTTAGATTAGCTTAATTTCGCTGACACGGGTGATAATAAAAGATTCGCACATATGTAGCATGTTTAAACAGCGTCAGATTTATGGTTTCATCATTTTTTAGTAGGAAGATGGTTACTTTATAATTGAAATATTAATTTGTGACAGTCGTATTATGAATAATAAAACGAAGCATCAAAGTTTATATTAAATGCAATACATTTAATTCGATGTGTGTGTTATATTTATATACATATTTTATATGCATATAATACTGATATTTTAAATTTGTGTTTATTCTCTCCAATTAACATTGTCACAACGTAATATTGCAATTGTTGTAATCTTTACGGTAATGTAATGAGCATGAGTGTAAAAATGATTGTAAAGGCACAAACTTCACAAGGTTGCAAAAAAATGTTAGTAAGTATATTTCCTAAAAATGTACTTTTTACAAAAATATACTAATTTTAGATCAATTAATTTTTTAAGAGAATAAAGGATACTGTAAAATAAAATTTATATTCAAACAAAGTTTTTTAAATTTACAATTAGAAGAGAATTTTGGCCTCAAAGTAAAGTGTTTAAAAAATAAAAATCTTTTTTATCAATTTTAATTATGTATGCTTATTATTTCTTCAAACTAAATTGCACATCTCATCCATAAATCTGCCGTTGGACTTTAATAGGAATCGCTCGAAGCGATTGTGAGAAGATTGATCGTTTGTGGAAAAATATACATAGCCAACTATGCAAAAATGTATAAAAGTCAAGCAGCTTAATACTACTTTCCAAAATGCATGATGAAAATTGGAAATGCTATTTATTTCTGTCTTTGAATATCATTTAGCGTTTAAAAAAGTGTTCTTAATTTTAACTGCCTAAAACTAATATAAATAATATTACATCATAAATATTTATATTCTAAACAAGATTAAAATTTTTTTTAAATCAAGATATGTGTATACCTCAGATCGTCATCCACACTCGAAATGTAGAGCTTGTAAAATATCTTTCTAATGATTATATATCTTCTTTTTCCTTCCTCAAAATTTCCACCGACGATCAAGAGTATGGGTTATCAATGGTACATTTTTTTACGAGAATCACAATGTGAAGATTGAGTGTCTTCGATGTATCACGGTGTCCTGCAGAGTTCTGTGTAATCATTGTAATGACAGCGGTGATGATCGCGCACGATCGAGCAACTCGCATCCACATAGTAATTAACACTTCTAGGATAGCATAACATTTATCAGGCAAGCTAAGAGTCACGATGTTTAAGTGCGTGTATGTGTGCGTGCGTGTGTATATATATGCACACATACACATACATATACATATATAAATATATATATATACATAGCAACTTTTAGATTTTATATATCGCGTGTGTGAGAACGTGCGACAGCGAGATGAGCGCGTGTAAATGCGTGTGAGCGCGCGCGCCACAGAATCTAGGTTCGGCAGGTTAATAAATCGTATTTTCGAAATAAATCTTGTTCTACAAATTTGTGTACCCTCTCAGCCCTACCTTTCATCTCCATAAGAATGAAAAGTCTGCTAGAATTTTCAAAGAATTGCATTAGCGTGTAAAATATATTCTTGTAAATCTGAGCTCCGAAATATTTCGTTATGTCATGAATAAATTCACTATTATATTATATGAATCTAATGAATTAATAATAATCAGTACTGCAGATATACATTATGTTCCACTATTTTGGCCTATTGGAATCGGCGGTTCTCCTTTTATAGACGTTTCTAATTTTTTATTATTTATTACTTTACATATGAAATTTAAAATTTAATATAGAACAAATATGATTTAAAAATTACTCTAAATCATTAACGATTTTTTTTAAATAAAAATGAAAAGCGAGTGATATGATGATTATTCAATTCTAAGAAGAAAGAAAATATTTCCTTGAAAATATATCCTTGAAAATATTTAATAAAACTCATAAAAGAATCATATAAAATTATATAAATATTCAAGTATCATTCTGTAATTTCTTGCATTACATTTACTTTTACAAAAATTATGCTTTTTATAATTTTCCACTACGATGCAAGTTTAGTCAACAGACCTGAAAATAGAAAACATCAAATAATACAAATAATTAAATGTGTCGTATTGACGAAAACATGACCACATTACATAGTACAATAAGCGAATAACTATACCAGATAAAATAGAATATTATGCAATATTTATAAAAAGATCATTGCAGGAATCAGTGCTACTATAAATTATGTATGCACTTCTCTAATAAATTAACATTCTACATACACAACACGAAGTGTATTAGTGAAGCCCGAGCCTTGTTGCCATCCTGTCACAACTATAACGGTGTCATTAGTTTTAAGAAAACCACGACTTTTGCCAAAATTTAATCCGTATTGTACACGTACGTCCACATCCTTCAACCAATCGGTCAATGGTTCTTCTGCATAAAGAATATAATGTTGAGTATAATATGCATAATGGACATATGTATATACATTTTATAATAAAATTTGGTTTTTACAAAATAAAACAAAATCTTATTAATGTTTATTAGAAAGATTGCATTTTACGAATTCAAAATGATTGCTTTCATAGAAATTTTATATATTATTATTATTATTATTATAAGTCAATATGTATTATGATATATAAGTTTCAGATTTTTTCCGTATAACATTATTAAAAAAACATTAAATATAACTATTTATCAATATCATACTTTCATAATATAATGGTAATATCCCGCGATACAAATGTGCTTGTCGAGCAACTTGATGAAATCTGGTAACCGCAATAATGGGACACCGAGGCCTATATTTTGCAATTAGATGTGCGGATCGACCAGATGTTGTAATAACAATGATAGCACTAGCCAAACATTTAACAGATGCTTCTACAGAGGCAATGGCAACAGCATGTGTAGCATCAATAGGCAGCACAACTTTGCTCGATAGATCGTGGAAAATTCGAGTTTGCCAGATCGCAGCTTCCGCTTCCTTACAAATGTTGGCCATTGTGCGAACACATTCTATAGGATACTCTCCTTTCGCCGTTTCACCTAAAATTACAAGCAAAATTAAAAATTGCTCCTCCAATAATAAATAATATATCAATATTTAATTCATATATTAGAAATAAACATTAATTTATATCTATTAAATTTCCGTTTCAACTAATATAAGAATATATAAGAATATATCTCTACACACTATTTACATGTAATATAGACTTACACGCTTAATATGAAGCTTATCGGCTTTATTTTTAATCACGTATATTTCCGTCTTATTATCGCATTATGTGTCTTTCTTTCTTCTCTTTCTCCTTTCCCTTCGATTTTTTACGCGTCTTTAAATATATTTTTTAGTATATTCTTATGTTTTACTTGAGATATTATTTTGCTCTATTTTAATTTTTCTAATATCAATGTATTGAAATAAATTACCTGACAACATAACGCAATCAGCACCATCGAGAATGGCATTAGCAACGTCTGTAATTTCGGCTCTCGTGGCACGCGGTTTTTTCACCATGGATTCCAGCATCTGCGTAGCGCAAATTACTGGTTTGCCAACTTTATTGCATCTGCTGATCAAAGACTTCTGTGCCAGAAATACTTTCTGCGCTGGTATTTCTATTCCCAAGTCACCACGCTCTACCATGATGCCATCGGATACATCGATAATCTCGTCGAAATTCGTTATACCTTGTTGGTTCTCGATCTTCGATACGATTTTGATGTGTTTACTCTTCTCACCGAGAATGTTGCGGATCTCAGTTATCGCAGCTGCATTTTTAGTAAAGGAATTAAATATCATGTCAATATCTTGTTCGATACCAAACTGAAGATCGGATTTATCCTTTTCTGACACTGCTGGACGATCCATTATCACTCCTGGCAAATTCACACCTTTGCGAGAGCCCAACATACCACCATTTTCAACTGTCGTCGAAATTAAATTGGGACCTAAAAAATAAGATAAATCAGATAATATTCTTTATAATATTTGCCATCGTTATACTGATATTTTTCATTATCAAAATACACAGAATACTAGATCAAAATTTAGCCTTAAACTAAAATTAATATTATTTTATACATTTAAAAATACATATATAAGATTTCAGTTTTATATTTTCAAAACACTACTATTTACAGATATTCTGACAAATATTAAAAAACAGAAAATAATTTTAATACTAATATATTTCGCACAGGCATACACATAAAAAGAGAAGAAAAGATAGTGAGAGAAAGAGAGATGCACATGAATAATACTTACTGACTGCGGAAACAATTAGAGAAATCAAACCGTCGTCCACGAATACACGATTCCCCGGCTTTAATACCTTCCAGATATTTTCATAATCAACATAGACAACTTGAGCATTCCCTTTCTCCTTGTACGCCTTGTCGGTGGAGAGTTTAAAAGTCTGGCCTTTAACTAATTCGACTTCAGCCGAATCACCCTATTAAAACGGTAAGATTTTAAAATATTACACTAAATTGAATTCTTATTGTTGGATGTATTAACCACGTACGCCTTCCAAGAGACCAGTACGGATTTCAGAACCTTTCGTGTCGAGAGCGATAGCGACAGGAATGTTAATATTGGCGCGGGCGGCCAAGTTTTTTTGCGCCTGGCGAATATTGGCGATGACCTCGGCATGGTATTCGTGAGATCCGTGAGAGAAGTTCAATCGGGCAATATTCATCCCTGTCTCTATCATCTTCTCCAACGTCTCCACAGATTTGGATGCGGGACCGATTGTACAAATGATACCAGATAAACGGACAAAGGATACTTGACTGTCGATATCCAAAGCGCACATGTGGTCCAGTTGACTTTGGGCATATAATGCCTCTGTATTCGGCTTGCCAGCCATCTGAAAAATTCAATGAGATCAGGAGATTGTCGGCTAAATGTAAAAAAATATTATATGCAGCTTTATGTAACTTGAACTTCATTTTGAGTATGTATTATTCACGTATCGTAGTTCACAGATGATGCGTCAATGAATTTGAGATTTATATGCTAATTATATTAATAATTAAAATGATAAATAACATCTATCAATGGAAAAAAATGTTATTAATAAATTTAATATGTATGAAAAAATGTGTTGCTAACAAAATAAAACCGAGAAATGCATGAGCAGATCCGTATTACTTTTTTAGAATGTTTTCAATCACCTTGTTACAAATAAATTAATATATAACACGTATAACTTTCGCGTCTTGTAGATAGCCGAGATCAGAATAGACTATGTAAAGCACAGGAAAAACACTTGCGGCTTAGACTTTTTCTTTTTCTTTTTAATAAAATGGTACTGAATGCTGTTCGATATAACGACTATAACGACAATATCGAGTGATAAACTAGAAATATCGGATGATGTAATACTACTTAATCAGACACTACTTAAGAGATACGAAGTCAGAAGTTATGTGTTCATGAATGAGTGTAGCGTATTACTGTGTGCGATTATCCGCAGTGTTAAACTCGAACTACAAGCCCAAAGGATTCTGTGGATCCTTTCTGCGGGACAAATGTGTACTTCTTACTTTCCGAAGTATCGTCGCTTTTTGTATCTGCATAGAATAACATTTTTTACACGAAGAACAATTGATTGCAAGATAGATTAATTGCAATGAAGCGCAAAAGAAATATTAGATTCTCAACTTTTTCAGAATCTTAAATTACACATCTAATAATTTCTAATTTAAACACATAAAGTTTCACTATTTCGACTTAATTAAAATTAAAAAGGATTTACATTTACAAAACATCAATAAACACTTGAATTTGTTTAAGATTTTTCTATTTTTACATTTCTTTCATTTTTTACGAAATTTAATTAGTTAAGAAATTCAAATTCAGAAAATTAAATTTAGTATTTAAAAAATAATTTAATATTTAATTTTATTATTACAATCGTATTACTGATATAATAATAAATCTTTTCATTCGTTTAGAATGTCAGATAGACGTTTCGAGTACATCATAACTTTTACGAGATGATTATTTTTATCTCGAAAGACCAACAATACTGAGAGTAAGATTTAGTATCATACAGATAAAAGACAGATAAATTCAGTTTGCACATTAGAAGGCAGATGTCACAGAAAAATAGCTGTGAAATCATATTACATACTTATATAACATACTTCATTTTACATAATTTTTTCAGTAAAATGAGGAAAATTAAACGTACCTATGTGCATATTTTTACTTATCTAATTATACATGAAAAATTTTTCCCTGGATTTTTAAAACAGTTTCAATTAAAACGTCCAATTTGTAAATTTTCATGTACATACATACACAAAACATTAAAATAATGAATTTGTAATATATATGATGTGATATATGTATACAACTAACGAAAATTTTCCATTCTTTTTCTAACAGACTAATTTATGTAAAATATATTAAAACACATTAACATTCTATTTTTAAAAGCAATACATAATTATGATAAATCGTTTAGATATTAAAAATTGAAAATTCAATCTTCACAGAAAAATTTACTTTTACAGAGGTTCGAAATGTCTTTAACAGTTTTCATACAATAATGTCTTTGTTTAAAATTGTTGCGGACATTTTGAAATATTTCTGATTATTCTACAGCATTTAACCGCTAGTTTTTAAAAAAAATCTAGTTAAGTGATTTATAAAAGTCATATAAATTTTTTTCTTTTGGTCTATCTGAAACATAAAATTTATGCCACAATATTGATTTTTATAAAAGCCTATATATGAATGAAAAGATGGATTATTGATATATTTCGTATAAATTAGTCAGTAAATAAAAAAAACGGAATAGAAAACTTTTATTCACACTGTGTTTTATTGCTTAGTATGGAAGTGATAAATGAATGCATTATGCATGCATTCATTTATCACTTCCATACTAAGCAAATGCAAGGTGACACAATTCTACGCCGCTTACTACACTGCTTCTGTTGAATCATTTGTAGTACTGCGCAGATGTATGCTCAAATAGTCTCATACTATATAGATGATATTAATTGCAAATTGCAACGCGGAACTCCAGCTCGTAATATTGTTACAATACAATGTACAGCAAACCTTAGATGCTATGAAAACAACCGGCGCAATATTATATATTTCTATTATCTAATATGTATGTGTAATTAATATATTGATACTACTAGCATTATATAATCTATTTATCAATAAAAAATGCAGATGTTAATTATAAAATTATAAATTATTAGGAAGATATTACAAAAATAACAAAATATAACATCATATGATTATTTCATATGTAATATAAAAATAACGTGTATAAATTGTAACATTATACCATCAACATTATACTATTGTATCAATATATTGTGTATCTTTCTATGTCTTTATAAAATATTATTTAAAAAACAACGCTACGTCTACTTTTTATGTCAAAATGGGATTTGTTAATATTATAAATAATAATTCTATTTAAAAAGTATGAATTCATGAATCTGATAATTGGCGACAAAAACAGTAATATAATGATTATTGATTAACTTCATCTTCTGTTAAATCATTTTAGTCATAACAATTATCCAGAGCAATATCTTATTAGTAGTTCCTTGGTTTATATTCACATTTAACGATAAAAATATATGTACTATCCTTATACATATTTAGTTATAGTCAAATATCGATAATGTTTGTATTTTCTAAACGGTTAATGATCAGGTCAAATTAGCTTTTCTCCCGTTGTCATTTTCACTTCACGTTTAGATTTCAAAATCAGTCAGCATCGAAATTTATAAGATATAGAAAGTTCACATATGAGAAATAAATATTCACAAGTATTTTATACTGTGAAAAAGGATGTTCATTTAACTGTTGTACAGTTATTAAAAGATTCGCACCTGATACTCCATAACATCTTCTATAAAGAAAGATATTTTAAACACTTTTTCACTTAACAAATTTTCATTTTTTAGTTTAACTAAAATATTGGAAGTATTATAGTACAACGAGAAAAAAAAGGTTAGTTCTTATTCAGTGCTAATTGAATGAAGTTTAAAATGTATTACATAAAAAAATAACGTATGGAAGTTAAAGCCACAACTATTTCCATTTCAAACGCTATACATTCGCAAGTATTGTAGGAAAAAGTAAAATTAATTTAGCTATTTTAACTCATCGATTAATTTACATACATCCACATAATCAATTTACGTCTTTATTGTCAAAGAATATCGATGTTAAATGTGATATATATTGTAAGATAGTAATTTAACAAAAAAACTTTTTATATAAAAATATGAAAGAAGAAAGATACATATCAAAATCATTATAATTTCCGTGAAACAAATTCTGTGTTACAAATATGAGAAAAATGGTCATTATTTTTATATTATAAATAAATATCGAGATCCTTTCGCAAAATAGCCTTTTAATTTTAACTAGAAACTAGTTAAATTCACTGAAATTATAATCTAAACTAATTGCAAGATTAGAGGCAAACTAACAAATCGTAGCAAAAGAGAAAAGACTGATCATAATTATATAATGACATTACCTGATTGTCGGCAGTGATCCAAACCATTTTGGCAAGCTACGCAAAGAGGAGATGAAAGGCTGATATTAATAACGGTGCGTTTGCAGTGACACCACTGCGATGACTTCTGCAGAACACGCGGTGCGAATGTGACGATCCGGTATCGCCGACGAGGCATGATGAGGTACACGGCGTCGTCACTCAGAAGTATTTCGGAACAGATTCTCAGAAAACGGAAGCGAACGGATACGGAATGAAAAATCAAAGACAATAACCGGTTCAACGCATCAGGCAATCAACGACGATTGTCTACGTCGCGATTCTGTTCCATGTTTTATACACGACCGTTCGGTTCTATTTCATGCTACACAAACACAATGCATTATAAATATAATAATTAAAAATTGGATTGGAAAATTGGAAACAACTTTAGCCTAAAGAAGATGATGTGAACAAAAATGTAAAAAAAATATCTAGTATATTTTCCATTTTAATAATATTTCTATGCAAAATATATACAAAAAAACTCGCAACGGCGAAGAAATATGTATAAGTCATTGCTCAAACATTTATACGGAAAGTTATACAAGCAATTTTTACTTTTCAAGTTATTCTGTTTTGACAGAATGTGATTAAATCTTGATTAAGATTTTTCTATAAATTATAAATTTTAAATTTTATCTTATAATTTTTATCAGAGAGTGATAAAACAGTAATTTGAAGTTAGAACTTACCAACTTATTGACTTTTACCTTTGATACAACCAGAATTTTGCCGATAATATCACTATTCTTGAATTACTTCTAGATTCCCGCAGCCTCTTTCATAGTCAAAATTTATTCAGTAATTATCCTTGAGAACGGGATGAAGGAAACATGGAAATAATTATAACTTCGAAATCGTAGGCGAGGAAATAATAATAATTGCGTCCAAAAATATTAAAAGCACGTGGCTATAAATTATTTATTATAATCACGCGTTATTTAAAATGGAAATTCAGACCCGAATTAATTGCACAGTTTTATCGATCTGATTAATTAACACATCGGCACTGTTTATCTCATCGGTGGTAATATCTTGTCGACGATGTGGTTATTATCCGTCGGAAATATTCGTTGGCTACACAGTACAAGGCTTTGCACACACAGCGCGCCGAAACCTGAAAGCAGCCATCTCTGTGAAGAATCCAATTGAAGTAAACATACATACAATATTTTACATGATTGAAAATTTGATCGATATTGCCATACCTCACATACCAATGATACTTTAGACCAGATTAGATCCAGCTCTCGTCAATTCTGGTCATTTTATTTCTGACCATAATATACAACCAATAAATCGTTAGAAAACTTAGTCATGAAAAACTCTTCAGTTGCCAAATTATCAAAACCTGGAAAATGCTCATTAAACACATGTTAATTAAATGCATAAATCAATTTTAAGAAGAAACATGCAAAATAATATCTAAAAATTAAACAATAATAATAATTAAATAAATAAATTCAACTACATAAAAGATTATAACCAAATATTTATTGTGGATTTCATTGCTAAAAATCTAATGATTCTAGAATCAGAATTACATTTCGTTATATTGATTATGTAAACTTTTATACCAAATTGAGCAAAATAGGTATGATAATAACATAGTAAAGCATTCAAAACCTTTCAAAATGATCCCAGATAATTAAAAATGTAAAACCAGAAAGAATAAAACGCGGATAACACATATGCACAATATATAAAATTGAATATTAAAGAAAATAGAGAAATTTTTTCATGACAGATAGGAAAAGATTGCCTTATTCGATATATCAAAATGTTTAGAGATGGATAATGCCCATTGTCCGATCAACACAATTGAACCACGAGTGATACGTTGACCAAAAATTGATTTCGCGAAGAAAGATCGCCGAAATGATACAGAGCGAACTCTCACTCGTATAAAAAAACCATTTCTTCGGTCTACGACACGAACCATTATAACCATCTACAATTACGCCAGTGACGACAATCGCGACCGAAAAAATCATCGCGCCAGAGAACGTGAAAACAACGTAGCAATTAAAAAAATTATAATAATAAAACCAAAAAATCACAGGTAGAAGCGTAACTGCGGATAAGGAAAGGAATGAAGCAAAAAGAGTGAAAGAGCCAAAAAGCACATAAGAGGTGATATTAACGTCAGGAGTTTGCGAGTCAGAGGTTTACATGCACATAAAGCGATTAGGTCGCGAATTTATAGTCTAAAACATTTTGCTCGGATTCGCGAAATATGCGTTCGCGATTACATTAAATGCTTCATACGATAATTAACACAGTCCAACATACTCTGCGAAATTCGCGAGACCCGTATGACATGTTTGAAATAAATATAAAAAGATAGCAAGATATAGCCGGGTTTGCAAAATATTACAGATACGTTACCGCCCCACTTGCCCTACATATGGTTAAACCATAGGTGGTACGAAAACGAGACGGTACAAAAAATTAAAAATAAAATATTTATTTAGTCCGCGAGATAGCAAGCAAGGAAAGGAGTACAATAAAAAGCAAAAAAAAAAACACGTTTTTCGCATGCATGTTAGACGGACGGTATCGCACATATATCCCAGCATACTCCACAGAATTCGCGGGACGCGTTTTCGCACGGATAATAGATGCAACGGAAAATCGTACATCTGCACAGCAGCACATTCTCCGCGGAAGCAAATTGAATAATTAAACAAAGTCGCAGCCTTTTACGGTTATAACTTCGAGTTATTTGGCTCACCATTCAGCATTACGTGCAGGATCACATATAGTAGAGTAACTGGCAAGACAGTGTCTTCGAGAAATGTTTAACAGTTGCAGTCATTTTGCAGATCTGATATTCATCTTGCAGTCAGCGCAGTAAAGATGGAGGGAACCAGATGTGATACTAATTCTGTAATCATATATCATATTCATTTAATTGTAATTATTTACTAGTAAGTACGCTGCACATGCTATTGATATTGTTATTATATATTTTTATAATACGTGATATGACAATTGAGATGTTTCTTTAAAAATTGATTCAAAGTGTAATATATTTAAAGATTTTATTTAAAAAATATTATAGAATGTATGTAATAGTGCTGTATTTCACGGAAAAATTATGTCACGTTCAGTTGAAATGAAATATGTTTTGATGTTTTAGAGAGATATTTTGTTTTAATCAATTTCATTAAGTATTAAAAGATTCCGTGAAATGAAAACAATTTTTATTCCAATTTTATTTCAATTTCAACTCAACTATTGTACGTATATTCAAATATTGTACGTGTATATTTTATACTCAAATAATGTTATTCCAAGTTTAAATATTTAACGAAGATTTAAGAATTAATGATAATTATTATATACCATCTGTCATTTTAAATGGCAGTACAAATATACATTCTCAAGATAAATAGACTATAATTAAATGATCGACTTTATAATCACAAATAAAAAGATACATCCAAGTCAATTATATAGCATTCACTTCGCCAAGTGTGATTATTAAAAATGGTCTAATTCTTCGTAAACGTTGAATTGCAAGTAGAATAATTATAGAAAAACATTTGCGGAGTTAATAATATAGCATCTTTAAAGATCGATAGCACAATACGAATATAACGAGAACAGACATATGTATAGGAGGATTTGACTTGTGCTCAGAAATTTAAAAAATATAGAATATCCGGAACAATAAAAAGCCAATCAATGAGAAAACATAATTAAATATTATATTTTCTGCAGAAAGATGGATAACATTCAATCAAATATTTCAAGATGGGTAAAATTCATCCAATATTTTTCAAAAGCTTATAAAGTGACGGCAAAAGAGTTTAATCTAAAAAATATGATAGAAACAATACAGGAAGCTGAAATATAAAATGGGAAACATATGTACTAGATAACACCGCAAAGAAAATGATCAAACATGAATAAAAATAATCATATTAAAAATCAGTTATTTGAAATCAAAGTTATTTTTTTTATTCTAGACACTGAACTGATAACACACAGAATGGTAAATGAACAAACCAATATCATTTTTTTTAGAAAAAAGATCTTAAAAACTACAAAGGAGTAACAACTGAATGAAATGCTAGTAAAGTTTACCAAGTCCATGCTTCGTAGATCTCAAATATTTGATTAACTAATTGTAAGTAACAAATATCATCTGTATACTGCCGCAATATGATAAAAACAAGATTTAAAATTATAAACGAACTGCATAAAAAAGTATTTAAAATTAAAGTTAATAGAAGTTACGGATACGATATTGATAAAAAAAATTACACAGATAGTTCAAATTCAATATTTGAATATTATAATGAATAAAATAAATTCGAAACAGAAAAGAAAATAATTCGAAACATAGAAGATATGCATTGGATTTTTATAGAAAATAATTCTATATAAACATTATACGACATAAAAGATCCAATATTAATTGAATAAAACAAAAATAATTTGTAACACGTCCTATACAGATTTATGACTTTATAATTATCATAACAGAAAGATAAACTCAAGTCAATAAGTCACTTTCTTTGGCAAATACGGTTATTAAACATTGCATTATTTTTTGTAAATTGCACATCAAATTGCAAATAGAATAATTAAAAACGAACGAAACCACACCTTTTACGGTTTAAACATTCAGATAGTTGACTCACCATTCACCATTACGTGCAGGATCACATATAGTAGAGTCTCTACAGACGAGTATTGATATGAAGAGTCAAATGTTTCGACCGCTGGAATACTTAACTGGCAAGACAGTGTTTTCGGGAAATGTTTAACGGTTGCAGTCATTTTGCGGGTATGATATTCATCTTGCAGTCAGTGCAGTAAAGATGGGAAGCAGATGTGATACTAATTCTGTAATCATATATTCATTTAATATTCTGTAATCATATATTCATTTATTAATTGTAATTATTACTAGCAAGTACGCTGCTCATATTATTGATATCATTACAATACATAATAATATATAATATGTCAATTGAGATGTTTCTTTAAAAATTTATTCAAATTTTAGTAAATTTAAAGATTTTATTAAAAAATTATTATAAAATGTATTAAACAGTGTTGAATTTCACGGAAAAATCGATATCGTTCGGTGAAATGAAATATATGTTATGACGTGTTAGAGAGATATTTTGTTTTAATCAATTTCATAGAGTATTCCAAGAAATGAAAATAATTTTTGTTCCAATTTTATTTCGATTCTGAGTCAAGTATTGTGTGTATGTATATTTTATATTTTATAGTGTTATTCCAAGGTTTTTATCTAATGAAGATGTAATTAATGATAATTTTTATATATCAACTATCATTATAAATGGCAGTACAAATATATTCTCAAGTTTAATTAATATAAAAGACTATAATTAAATGATCGACTTTATAATCACAAAAAATTACATCCAAGTCAATAGAGCATTCACTTCGGCAAATGCGATTATTAAACATAGCTTAATTCTTCGTAAATACTAAATTGCAAGTAGAATAAGTTGCAATTGATAATATTTTCATAGAATATAATAACATCTCCAAAAGGAATGTTCCATACTAGGATGTAATTGTAGATTAAATTTAAGAATAAGAATTTTTAAAAACTTCACACATGTAATTAAAATTTAAAATTATTAAACATCGACTAATAAAACTAGAGAAAAACATTTGCGGAGCTTCCAGTATCAATATAGAAACTTTAAAGGTCGACAGCATAAAATTACATATAATATATATAAGAGACTTATGTATGAGATATGAATTATACTCGAAAATGAAAAAATTTAGAATATGCTCCGATACAGTAAAAAGCCAATCAATGAGAAAACACAATCAAATACTATATTATCTGAAAGATGTGAAGCTCTGAAAGGGTAACATAATTTAAAATCTTGTAAAGTGATGACAAAAGATGTTACTCTTGAAAATGTGATAAAAACAATAAAGGAAACTGAAATGTAAAATAGAAAACGACAATCACTCGTTCGTTCGCGCGCCTTTGCGACAATCTGTTGCACCCGCGACACGTTCAAAATGAATAAATAATTACGAAACGCGAGACTTGCGCGGCGTTGACGCGGCAAATTGAATATAGGTTCTACTTACCAATTAAATAGACTGCGAGGCCACTCGTCCCGGAGCCGCGGCGTCCTGTGCCCGGTGGATTCTGAAAGTGAAACGAGAATGACGTCAAGATGGCGAAGCGGCTTCGTTTCCCGCGCGGGCAATTTCACGCGTCGTACTTTAATCTCGCGTTCCCGCATTTTCCGCGATTTCCGAATATCAAATACTACACTCTCTTATTATGACGTTTACTGTTTTGCGTTGTAACAAATAGACGACGTAATATTTTAATTAGAGATCCGCGGTATTTGTAGTAGGTAGTATCCAAAAATATGAGCGCCGCGCTTTTTCTATTGCTCACGCGACGCGTCTTCGACCGACGAAGTATCGCGAAATGTACGGTTTCAAGGTTCGTCAACATCTTATTGTTAGCGTCGAAACTACGCGATGGATATTGCAGTGAATAATGCAAGTGGAATATAGATTTTCCTTACCACGTAGATAAGCCGCGAGGCCACTCGTCCCGGAGCCGCGGCGTCCCGTGTCCGGTGCATTCTGGAAGTGAAACGAGAATGACGTCAGAGGGTTCGTTTCCCGCGCGGGCAACTTCGCGCGTCAAGGGTGCCTTGGCGCCCAGTGAGAAATGATTGGTCGAATCGATGTCGAATCGATATCGATTCGATATCGATTTGACCAACTCGTTCTCACTGGGGCGCGATGCTTGCAATATTCGAATGTATATACTCGTCGCTTTGTCGCGATTGTTCGCTCGCTACCGCTTCGGTCACATGAGCCTTGTGAACGGCGCGGTAATTTTAACTGCGCGTTACGGTGCGAACGTTCAATCAATATTACACGCGATTTAAATATTATTTCAAAGAATAACTGCAAGGTTGATATGGAATTAAATTTTAATATTGCATGTATAGTAGACAGTACGCGAATTCATTACGAACGTAAAAATATTTTATTTGAAACTATATTATTAACGAATATCTCAATCGATTCTTTTATTTGTTTCTGCAATTCGGTTATTCACATTTTATTTTCAACTTAATATTTTAATTTCCAACTTAATATTTTAATTTCTTATAAATTACACATTTTTCTTTTAAACTACGTATTAATAAAATTCGCGGGATATCCACAATGTGTAGGTATATAGCATACAAACGCCAAAAAGTGATTTGTCAACATTGTCAAAAAATGGATGTAGTACCGCGATACACTATGGCACGGAAGCGATTTATCGACAGGGAATGTGGCTACGTAGTTCTACATCCACGTTTGGCGCAGATGCTACGCCAACGATCGATCCCACGAAAAAGGCCGGGATGGTCGCTCTCAGGTCTCAGGCTTCTCTCTGCTGGTGTAATCAACATACCGAAATTCTTAACCTAACGTGTGTTTGTTAGTATCGTTACATTTATTCCAATATAATACATATAAAACGATACAGCTTTTTAATCTACGTCTGTAAGCACAGTATTAACAACGTAATATGGCCCAAGCGTATGACACGTACTATAACGATTATCACAAAAATGCTGAGCTGCAGCTAAACCTGAAGTACAAAAAGAAATACCGAAAATTAAAGAGGATCGTCAAGAATACCGTATTCGTGAGTTTTGACATACTACACATTTTGCCACATTTACATGTAGATATACAGTTATATTCTATTCTAGAAATATAACTGTGTCTTCAATTGATTGTAATCTAACTTCTGATACAGGAAAACGCAGCATTGTGTGATCAGGTTGCACACATGCAAGAGAACTTAATGTTGGTTAAAGAGGAGCGGTTGTTTCTTCTGCGTAAGTTATGTCAACAACAGGGAGAAATGGAATCTAACTCGACCACGCTAGCACGTTCGCAAGCGAGTAATGCAAATTCGCCATTGCTTAATCCAGAATGCACTACACCAAAGAAAACAGTGAAAAAGAGAACCTCTACAGATGGATCAGGTATTTCTCTTCAGCAAATTTAGTTGTGAAAATATTTTAAAAAGTTCGATAGATCAATGCCACTGCCTAGCATTATGAATTAACCATTTATGTAACAAAGAACATTTTATAATACAATGACTCCTTTTTTATCTAAGAATTATAATTTGAACTTGCAGAATCAAAGAATAAGACAAAAAGATATAACAAAACTGCCAGAAGAGTTGTGCAATTAATTCCATTGGACGTACATGGAAGGCCGATATTCCCCATAGCTTTGGGAGATCTTACGATATATTCTCTTGGTGAAGTGGTATCTGATAGAATTACGTATCACACTGAGGATCTCATATTTCCAGTTGGTTATTGCAGTACAAGGGTATATGCAAATTTGAGAGATCCAAGAACAAAGAGTCTATATACATGCAAGATATTAGACGGTGGTCCAAAACCTAGGTACAAGAGAGATTACTGGAGCGATTAAAAGAGGATTATTTCTAGAAATTGGAATAAACATATGAACGTATAACTTTATTATTTATAGATTTGAAATAGTATCTGATAATGACTTGGATCAACCATTAGTCGGATCCAGCCCTGACGAATGTCACTCAAAGTTACTGGCAGCAATTTCTCCAGTGCTTTGTACGATAATGCCGAAGGGTGCAGATTTTTTTGGGATTTCTCATCCTACTATACAGAATCTAATACAAAGTTCTCCGGGAACGCGTAAATTGGCAATGTACAAACAACAACGTTTTGAAGTATGTATATAGCATTATACTTACTGTCATCTTTAACAAAGTTAAAAAAAAAGAAAATTGTTCATTTAAAGCATCAATAATTGCCAAGCTATGAAAGTTTAAAAATAATTAAATCTAAAATATTTTTATCAATTTCTCTTAAGTAATACATTTGTATTAATTTAAGGATGGAACTTTGCAATTGATAAGAAATATATATGTAAATTTTGGATATGTTTCGTGAAACCATAAACTTTTTAAAAATACATCAAAAGATTTAAAAATTATATCTTTTAGGTGAGCAAGAATCATGTAATCGATCGAGCTACAAGTCCGGTGACAGAAGCAGAAACTGATCCAGGCCTAGGTTTTGCGGCATTACATAGGCATTATGCTTTAAATTCTTATAGAGTAAAAGAAGAGCCTTCAGATCACGATCTACTAGCGCTTCAAGATCTCCTTGCGTAATTGCTAATATTAGAAAATAAATACGTATACGATTTATATTAAAATAAAAAATGAATAAGACACCCGTATCCCCATAAAAACAGTATTCCATTACGATTTTTTTCACTTATATGCATTAATGCAATAGAAATGAATAGTAAAATATTATGGGCACAGTTTCGGCATGCCCTGACGAATGAAGAAGATAGAATATGAGTATATAAGTAAAAAAAATGAATGGATTAGGATTAAAAATTATGTTATTTCTATATTTCTAGATTGTTGAAATAGAATTCAATTTAGAAAAAGAAATCATCAGAAAATGAAAAATTAGAGATTTTCTGGCAGCTTAGCTTGATAAAGATAGTTTTAAAAGATATTTGTCTCCTTATTTTACAAGTAATAATAAATTTTGTATCATGCAATAAAACTTTATACATGATTTTTTGCTCGTAAATACTTTGCCATTGATGCCTTTGGCATACATGTGGGAACAAGTAATTCTCGATTGAAACTCTGATAAAATATGTTAAAGCCAAATGATTATTATTCTGTTCTGTATAATGAAAAGATTTGATGCAGTTTTTGCATTTTTGTTTGAATGCATACTTGGATTATATACAATTACCAATGTAAACACTTCAATTATCTCATAATATTTATTTAAATTATAGTGTATATAAAATGATTGATATATGACAAATGTAATAACCATTTGCATTGTCCTAACCATATACAAAAATTGAAATATTCTTATATATTATTAGCAATATTTATCGTATAATTATGATATATATCGTTCGTTTATTTTTTACATGATTCCATTTTTTTTTTGGACGAATCTCCTGTATAAATGATATGTATGGCACAATACAGAAGTAGAATCAACAGATTCAATTGATTGAGATATTTCTATTGGCGCTTACGTATAATGTAAAGTATCGTCAAATTAAAAAATTTTTCAAATACAACAATCTTAAAGAAGAATATAAAATAGTCATGTATGTATGTAGTATTATATTAGGATTACCTTAATATCTTGCAGTAATATCTCTACTACTCTATATGAAGATTATATTGTAACTAGGTTGGATATATCGATTGCCATACAATGTATTTTTACAGCATATGTTTATAATATACGTTTACAGCACAGCGCCGATTGGAGATCTCAAATCGATGTTGAAAAATGACTAGTTACAGCATAAAAAGCTCAAAATATGAATTCTCATAAAAAAATGAGAAATATTCAGGTTTATATCGGTATATCAGTAATATTATTAGATACAGGAAATCACATGTACAAATCAGTTATACGTGTATTATATATGCATAAATAAATATTTGTACTAATTGGTCCTACATTCCAATGAAAGAACGGTCAGATAGTCTTTTTATAAAGACCGATAGAAAAAGAAATATAAAATATATGATTTTACTTTATAATCTTCTTTAATGTCAAAAAAATTAATCTACTTTTTGCATTCTTCTTGAACACTTCGTAATTTGCTTAAATAATAAAAGTAATAAATTATTTCCTGCAAGAGCGAACAATAGATATCCAAATATTTTTAA
The DNA here is from genome assembly GCA_928718305.1 of Tetramorium bicarinatum. NCBI lineage: Eukaryota > Metazoa > Arthropoda > Insecta > Hymenoptera > Formicidae > Tetramorium > Tetramorium bicarinatum. The sequence continues at coordinate 5,899,243 of OV788324.1, read as the reverse complement.
AATCTTATTTTATATAATTGCATATGAGCTTTTCTGTAACAAATTGGTAAATTGTACGCACATCATAACATACAAATGGCATAAATTAGGCATTTACTTTTCTTTTTCGTTTTCACTATCACCGTTTATTGGCCCGTCCAATGGTTTTATTAAATAATGTATTTGCAATTGCAATTACTGGCGAAAATAATTTCAGCTGGCAATCACTGAAACAATTATTTAAATTTAAATCACGATAAATGTCATAAAATATCATGTCATTATATATTTTATAATATAAAAGATATATACCATACTCCAGTTACAGGTTCTGCTTCGTTTCCACTTACAATAAACAGTGGAAACAAAATGGAAAAAACACAGCCACTGAAAGTAAAATATTGTTTTACAAATTTATATTGTTTTATAAATTCACTTATGTTCAGAATTATCTCATACCTTACAAAGTACGAGTTGGGCAGTTGGGTAAGTACTGCTAATGGCATGCCAAAGCCTAAAAAGTATGGCCAATTGCCTTCAATAAAAGTCAACCGTCTATGCAACTCCCAACCCATGTTGAACCACTTGTATTCAAAGGCATAGAGAGCATATAAAAGGCACATGTGGACAAGGGCAAGAATATCTCCTAACGGCGGTAGTGGAACTTTAGACACCAACATTCCTTGTCCCAAGAATAATGCTTGAACTAATATGCTGAAAAGCGTGTCAGCTATCAATTTGCTTACGCTTGATAGAAGCATTGGTCTTCCCTGTCTGTATCTGTAAGCGCTGTCTGCTATATCCTATATATGTATAAATACACTGTATTTATATTATGTTACGTAAGTTCCAATAATATTCATTACTTTAATAAATAATTTTTTTAATTTTGCAGAAAAATTATACCTGAAACCATAAACTGTTGACTATTCTGCTGAGTAAGAACAGTGGTAGCACCCATATTGTACCAAATGTGAGGGATAGAAATGGCTGGATCCATGACCATACAGTGAGGCCCATGCCAGGAGAATGGCCGAATATAATAGTCAGTAAGTACTTAACAAATGGCAAAAGTCCAAAATCGAATATCAGTATACTAGCCCAAAACACTCCACCATTCAATGCGCAACATTGTATGGTTCTCATCAACACCATAGATTCCCTAAAATTAAGTGAATTGATAAACTTTGCTGTTAAAATTGCATCCATTTATTTTATAAACAATAACATACCGCTGCTTGTGCTTGGAAGGACTCGGTGCGACAGAATCTCTTTTTCTGAGCTCTGTTCGGCTAGGAGATTTACCGACTAATTTCTCGTTGATTTGCTTGTCCATGTAGAAAAGAACAACAGTACCCTTCAAGCTGTCTATAAACCCCCGACATATTGCATAAATTATTCCCTGAAAATAGAAAAAAATTTGATCCAACGTGCATTATTCAATAATAATAATAAGAGTTGAAATACATTTGCAAGTATCACAATCATTATATATTTCAAATGCTTTTAATAACAATTTCATTAAACATTATGGCTTTCAAAATTATCAATATATTTTTACTTTTCCATGTCACATACTTTTACAATCAAATAAAATAACAAATCTACTAAAAACCAAGCACAAATTTTGTCACTCAATTTCGAGGAGGCTTGATTTCAACAGAACTTTCAGTCAACACTCACAATCTTCAGTGAAAGTTAAATATTAAACCAGTGAAAGTTAAATATTAAACAGTTCCAAAAGAATGCCAATCGGGTAAATTTATGCTTGGAAAAAGAAAGACGTCTTACAAAATCCTACAACCAAGAATTTAACTTTTAATCAGTTCGCTGCTCGCCGATAGAGAATATCACATTGGCACGAGCGATACCGATGGCCTGTGCAACGAAGGTCGGTCGCTGTGGATGGACAAGGACGCGCACGGTCCACGAGGTTAAAGTCTACTCACTGTCACGCTATCCATTATATTGCGACTCTGCTCTGGCTGGACGTGGCTCAATCTACGCTCGGAGAACAGCCAACGGTACACCGCACGGTCATTTTGTGTACGACGAGGTGGGACAACGTGACGCGACTCCGGCCGCGATGATGAGGAACAACGGCACTCGCTCGTGATCGCGTAGACTTCGACCTACCGCGAACTAGTCCGCACTACTGTCCAGGCACTCCGGGCACCGATCGTCAAGTGTACGACGCCGACAGTTCGTGTAGTCCAACAACGACGAGTCCCCTTGTTCGCAGCCCCCATCTCCCCTCCATCCTCCCTCCGCGCGCGAATCGCAGATTTCCGGGGACGAGTCAGCTGAAAAAACAAACGTGCGGAAGTATCAGCTGATCGGAGCGGGCTCCGAAATTACGGGGCACCCACACCGCGCGCTCATCGTCAGGTGTCAATGACACCCGCCGTTCAATGAGAAGACTCGTTTCCTAGGGAGAAAAGAGTCATCAGCTAGGGACTCTAGAATGCGTGTTCTCCTATTGGGTGTCGGGGTGTTGAGCATCGAGCGCAATGTGAACCTTCCATTAGCCGACATCTTATTTATTGTATTATTTAGAGACTGTTATTTAATGATTAAATTTTAGTCAAGTCTATGGTGTTTTATTTAACGTTCTGTTTGTTAAGTATTATCAATGAATTATCGAGCATCAGTAATAGCGTTTTCGATTTACCGACTCGACCCGACTCCGAGTCGGGTCGAGTCAGATCATAAGTTTGATTTAAGCCTTGTGTCCATGATACGAGAACTCTGTCCGAGTTCTAGTTCCGAGAAACGTGTAGCCAATAAAATTGCCACTTTACCGTAAAAACTGCACTTTGATTGGCACACGATTTATGACTTTCTTTTGACTAATATTATAATATAATGACTAATTTGCCGACTTGCCGACTTTGCAGAGGTTTTCGATGCCGAGAATTCATTCATTCTCACCTAACCTCTCATTCAAATAAATTTCTTTTAATAATTTTTATAATATTCTGTGCATTAACGTGATAAATCTTATTCTATCATTTAATTCTATATGACATTAAAATAATTAATTAATTTAATTATTGTCAGATTCATTAATTATTACAGAAATGTCTTAGAGCATTGTTGTATTTTCTCGTCAATAGATTTCCACATTACCCATGAGGTACTATTGATAATGCGTTTTTTTTAAAGTGGTTTCCCCAGTAGGCCTAATCCACTTGGAGGGGGAAGGAGGGGCGGGCGCGCGATGGAGTTATCACACATCGAAAATGCGCCACTGCCATACTAGGACGGTTGCGTGCACGCATTTCCGCAGGTATACCCATCACGTACACCGAGGGAAAGGAGGGGCGGGTACGTTAGCTTCCCCCGAAGGGTACTGAGCCCTCCCACCACGTCAAGGTCGTACCCATGGGAGGGAATATTTTATTTTGTATTTTATTTTTGTATGATATGATTGTATTTCGGTACACGAAACTAGCCACTACCTGCGTGCTCTACGGTCGGTCAACGCTTGGAACGCTTGGTACGCAGTGGTACGTACGCAGCAGTTACGTCGCGCCGGTACGAGGGCGCGGCAGGCCGAGCCGCCTACCGCTGTGACGTCACAGCACTCTACGGCGGCTCGAGGCGGCCAGCAGCGCGCCGGCGTATATACCATGTACGGCGCTGTGACGTCACAGCGCGCCTGCGGCGGCTCAAGTCGGTCGGCGGCGAGCGCGTAGCACGCAAAAAACATCAAAATAATTTTTACAATTCTACAAAAACTGTGAGACAAACATATGCTGAATTTTTACGACTTTAAGCCTGGCGTCCCATGGAATTTATTTCCAGCGTAACCAATCAAAAGCATTATTCGAGAAATAAATAACATAAAACGTTATGTGATTGGTTACGCGAGAAATATATGCCATAGGACGCCAGCCTGACAGGAAGTTACTCAACGCAGTCGCAGTCAGTACAGCCAGTTTAGCTAAAAAGATCAGACTTATAGCGTTTTCGATTTACCGACTCGACCCAACTCCGAGTTATATAAGTTCGATTTATAGTCGTCTGCTACGTATGTACAACAATCGAACTTATGATCTGACTTGACCCGACTCGGAGTCGGGTCGAGTCGGTAACGCTATAAGTAAAAGCTTCAATAGTTTCTATGGGATGTAGAGCGAGAAAAACTTTATTTATAAATATATTTATATTTGTTTAGAGCTATATTAAGTTGTATTGAGTTTTTTAACACGTACGTTATTCGACAGCAATGCAACATATAAGCGTGATAAAATATTATAATTAATTGTGCCTTAATAGAGATATTGAAATGGAAGATATTACAGAGCGCAACCAATCAAGTTCGTCATTTCTTAATTTGATTTTGTCATATTTTAAACATACATTTTGTGTTATTTTGTCATATTGAAGACAAAAGAAGAGAGAGTCTATTATTTTAAAATGATTTAAGAAATCTAATGAGATGGTGGAAGATTAAATTTAAAGTTATGCAAGTTGTGTAATGATCAATATGACAAATGGTTTGGACATATTTCAAAATCACTCTCCGACAATCCGTGAAATTGCCAAAGGCTGTAATAAATTTAGTACAATCTAGAAATAGATTTAGCTACATTAATCAGTCCGAAAAATTTCTCAAGAAGGTATCAATAAATGATTATGTGTATATTGTCGAACATTTTTATAATTTAATTTAGCTAAATGATTAAATTTTAACAAATAAATAAAATAAAAATTGAATCAATACACATATATATTTGTATAAGTTTGCCTGTAAATTTTGATACAGTGCAAGTAGCGCAACTCTTTTTATGCTAATTTATTACGTTAAAAAATTATCATAAGATCTCATCCATGAAAAAATGATTACCTCTAAATTGACTCTATTAAGTTCTTATTTATACATGGATACTGGTAGTAAAAGTTAAAGCAGCAGAAAGATATGAACAGAAGGATTATCGCTTTTTTTATTTTAATATTATTTAATTAGCATTTATCTCTTTAAATAGCTTCTTTACGATGATATTAAATGCTGAAATGAAGTTTATCTTAATATATATACATATATAAATTAGAAATCATTATCTATTTAGGTAGCTATTACGTATAATTGATTTACTACTTACATTTGCTTCAACGGAAATAATAAACCTTAACGACATCCTGTATTTATATGTATATGCTGACTGTTACAATTTAATATACTTGTACTCCAATATATTTTTCAACAACATTTCAGTTAAATATATTGCATATCTTATTTTTATTTTCAATTATTCTAATATGAAGAAAACGCTAAATCATTATTAAATGTTATGTTATGTTAAAAAATGTAAAAATATTATACATAATTTATAAAACTGTATAATGTAATGTTATGTAAGTTTAAATTGCAAATTTGCAATTTCATAAATTATATATATATATATATATATATATATATATATATATATATATATATATATATAAATGTTCTAAATTTTCTTAATGCAACATCTTATTTTATTACAATTAAAATTATAAAATATAAAATATTCCAATGAGAAATTTGTTATCGAATCTTGATTTAAAATCCATTCGATAATAAATTTGAAATCAATCAATCATCAATTCTCTCTGTTTTATATTTATTAATATTTCTATTGTCAAATAAATTTAATTCCACTTCTCTGTCGCTGAACACTAATATTTTTCGCGGAATGAAGCTATCATTGCGTGCCCCTGTTGAGATATTCAGACTTTTTTTCCATGCCGAATCTCCGCTATTCTACCCTAATTTTGAAACGCGCCCTCTCGTAAATGACAATCATTATGAATGACTTGAGAAAGAAATACAGTGTTGCCACTGATTTACGCACGCGCTTGTGATCTTCTAAAATGGCAACGTGGTCACAACGGTGCCTCGTTGCGGTCTCGATAGCATCTCATAGCGTCACGAAATGACGGACGCGTAGCGTCCAAAGCGGTCCAGGGTGACAGAAGTCTGTGCAACGCGACTTAACCATCGCCGCGCTGCAGTTCTCCCATGAACAAAATTGTCTCTCCATCGTGGAAGCCGCGGTTCGATTGCGGTAGGCCGTAACTCGCGTTCGGCATTACCCGTCTTCATGCCACGTTTCTGCTGATTATCGGAGAGTTATTCGTTATTTCAGTTGAACAGGTAACAAAACGGAGTATATCGACTCTTTGGAACATCTCGAGCAATCGTGCTCCGAAACAAGAACAAACGCCGGTCGTTTTATTTTTTTCAACCTTAATAATATAATTTTTCAATTATTTTAATAATTAACAACAATTTGGGTGCATTATGATGAATTATCTGTAATATTAAGAATAAGAATGTACTGTTGTGTAATATTACGGAAGAATCTCCAAAATTGCTGCCCATTGATGATGGAGCATGAGGAAAACGAGTGGATAACATATATTTGATCTTCCGTTGACATGATACATATCAAAAGAAACCGGTAGTTATATTTTTATCAGCTTCCGGGCATTTGTATCATTTAGGCAATGATAATTTTGACGAATATGGGAGATGAAAATGCTTACTTTGGAATCTTCATTCGTTAGCCCGAGAAAGTCATTCCGCATAAATGCTTATTCTAGTTTTATATTTCTAGTTTTGTATTTGCATTCTTATCATATTTTATCTAATTTTATACTGTGATAAATGAATTGTTTGACATGATTGGTTTATTTTTTTGGATACTACTTGATAATGATGATATCTGTAAATTTTTGCAAACATTTCTATTAGTTTTTAACGTATATTAATTGAAGCACATAAATGTATATTAATTTACTTATAAAACTAATTTGGCATGAAATTATAAAATGATATATATATATATATATATATATATATATAATTTTATTTATTTCGATCTAATTTTAAATAATATATTATATCAGGAGAAAGTAATATATTTCTGTCGATACATACATTTGACATTACATTGTATTCGTGGAATAAAGGAGAAAAGAGTAAAATTAAAATAAGCTAATAAAATTTAAAAAAAATAAAGAGAAAAATAAAATAAGCTATTGAATTTTCCTCTACTCCAACATTTTAATTTCAATTGAACAAGTTATAATCAATAATATTCTACGTAATAAAAATTGATCAAATATTTGCTGAAGAAATATATTTCTTTTACCACAGTATGATGCTTATATTTTATAATTTTATATTATAACCGTTATTTTATATTATAACTGTAATTTTTCTATGTACAACTACAAATCTAAACGTTTTATCAAATAATATTGCAGTTAAAATGACAAGAATCCGAAGAATCTGCTGCATCGGTGCCGGTTACGTGGGTGGCCCTACGTGCAGCGTTATTGCATTGAAATGTCCGGAGATTCAGGTGACTGTCGTTGATAAGAGCAAGGAGAGAATAGCGCAGTGGAATTCGCAGAAGTTGCCGATATATGAACCGGGGTTGGACGAAGTGGTGCGAAAATGTCGTGGGAAAAACTTATTTTTTTCCACCGATATTGAAACAGCGATCAAGGAGGCTGATCTGATATTTATTTCGGTGAACACGCCGACGAAGACCTTCGGCAACGGCAAGGGTAGGGCAGCGGACTTGAAGTATGTGGAAAGTGCCGCCAGGATGATTGCGGAAATTGCAACCGGAGATAAGATTGTCGTGGAAAAGAGTACTGTTCCGGTAAGAGCAGCCGAGAGTATCATGAACATCCTTCGCGCTAATCACAAGCCGGGTGTCTCCTATCAGGTAAGATAACTATTTCTCACAATCTTAATTGAAACTGAAAAAGCGACACACTAAAAGAAAATTATTTTACGTTCAAAGTGAGTTTCCTGTAATCTCATATTCTAAGCTCACTGTTTTACAGCGAACATATTCCTCTTTCGATAAAGTGAAAAATACTCTTTTCTGTTTTAAATATTCTTGTTTATTCTATTTTTCTCTTGATTGAGAAATCCTTTTGAGGTCAATATGAAAGTAAAATCCTTTAAGATTTATGGAATTCCACGTATATCAAAATTATTTTTTGAATGCAATTTTTTTAATTGTTGCCTTTTCTAGAATTTAATATATTTAATTTTTATGATAGCTGTATCTTTCCATCTTCATTTTTAATATACATTTAATTATACCAATATTATAACGTAATATATTGTGTAAAAATTGTAAAATACTAAACATTACATTTTCAGAATTAATTCACTCGATACAACTCGATACACGTGGCATAAAATTTTACTGCGTTTTTACTGTAGTCGATTGATTGACAAATCGTTAATAGTAATCGCGTGATTTTATACTTACTTAAATCAATCGTCATTCATTCAAGAAAACGCTCATGTTTCATACCGTGATCATGATTATTCACGACCATTTTAAGTGATTACTATTATTGCATTTTTGTTACTCATCAATTTGCACATTTGCTGAGATCATTTGTCTCCTTGATATTTACCGGTATATTAATTATTTTTCAGATTCTTTCGAATCCGGAATTTCTAGCTGAAGGAACCGCTATAGAAGATCTGGTGAACGCGGATCGGGTGTTGATTGGTGGAGAGTCCTCGCCAGAAGGCCAGGCAGCTATCGAGGAACTTTGTAAAGTTTACGAACATTGGATTCCAAGAGAAAATATTTTAACAACTAATACATGGAGCTCAGAACTGTCGAAGCTGGTGAGTAATCATACATTTCACATTCTAGTTGTAATAGCAGTGTCGCTATGTAAATAAGCTGTGTAAATCTCTTCGTATTGTATTACAACATACTTTGTAAATGTGGATAAATTACGCAATAAATAATTCAATTCTTGTATTCAATTGTAAGCAATTAATGTATTCCCACAAAATAAAGTATAACATGCGTTGGAAACATGCAATTTATTAATCAAATTAAATTTAATCTCAAGAAATAAAATAATAAAAAAATTTGCAATGTCCATTTATATTCGCCTTGATTTCAGGCTGCGAATGCATTCCTCGCTCAGCGCATCTCTAGCATAAATTCGTTGTCAGCAGTGTGCGAAGCTACGGGTGCCGATGTGTCCGAGGTCGCACGAGCAATCGGGCTTGATTCTCGAATTGGGTCCAAATTCCTTCACGCGTCGGTCGGTTTTGGCGGTTCCTGTTTTCAAAAAGATATTCTAAACTTAGTATACATTTGCGAGTGCTTAAATCTGCCCGAAGTAGCAGCGTATTGGCAACAGGTGATCGATATGAACGAATATCAGAAGTCAAGATTTTCTGCGAAAAATTATAGAATCCCTCTAGCAGCGTATTGGCAACAGGTGATCGATATGAACGAATATCAGAAGTCAAGATTTTCTGCGAAAGTTATAGAATCCCTCTTTAATACTGTGACGGACAAGAGGATTGCCATGCTGGGTTTCGCCTTCAAGAAAAATACAGGAGATACGCGTGAATCACCAGCAATTCACGTCGCCAAGACGTTGTTGGACGAAGGCGCCGTTCTTCACATTTACGATCCCAAGGTCAGCTCTTTCTCTTTTCTATCTACAATGTATTCCAGATGTATCAGACTTATTTTTAACAAGAGATTTTTTAAATTTGATTGCAATCTATCATGGGTTGCATTTAATAATTGTTTCTATAATTTTATAATTTATTGATTACAATTTATAATAAATTTAATTTCTTTGTCTTTGCTCTAAAGGTCTTTGAAATTTAATTTAAATTAAAAAAATATTTTGGTATATAATTATATTTCTTATATTTTCTTTAGCAGAATTTTCAAATTTTTTCATGTTTATAGTTTACAATAAAAAGATACAATTTAAATTTTTACTAAAGTTGATATGGAATTTAATCTGAGAATTTATGATTGATAGAAAATGTACAATTTATAAACCTTTCCACACGTTAAATAAAGTTATACATATAACAGAATTATAATGTCTCGCTTTATAATGTATCCTATATCTTTTATATTGTTCTTAAGTTAGATAAAATGATATTTAGTAAGATATAAACATTAAAAGATTAAAAGACATTCACTTAATTAATAATAGTAAACGAATATACTATATGCTTCTTTTGACGATTTTCTAATTCACAGGTTGAAGAAACTCAGATTATCCAAGACTTGACTCATCCAAGCATAACGAGCAATCCTGAAGATATAAAAAATAGAATCAGTATTTATAAAGATGCTTATAGTGCAACGAAGAATACACACGCAATAGTTTTGTGCACAGAATGGGACGAATTTATTGTAAGTAAAAAAAGAAAAGAAAAGAGTGAATCATTTTTTTTGTGGTGATTATAATAATCATTCATCCTTAATATGTACTATCTAATTTTTTATGCAAATATATATAATGTTATATCAACATAATATAATAACGAAAAAATTAACATTTTATTGCTTTACTATATAACTTTTAGGAACTGGATTACACGCAGATTTATGCAAATATGATGAAGCCAGCTTATATTTTCGATGGAAGGAAGATATTGAATCACGATCGATTACAAAGGATCGGTTTTGTTGTTCAAACTATTGGTAAAAAACTCACGAGATCCGCAATTTCAAGAGCGTGGGGTAGCCAAACACAAGTTTAAGAAAAACCAGACCAAACTATAAGCAATACTTCCAATTTAAAAAATATTAACAATTATTGCAATTTTTACTGAGTTAATCCAAACATATAGATGCATTTGTGAAACGTAGGGTATTAAATTTAATTATTTTAACGAATAAATGCGTTTATCTTCTGATGGACGTATACAGACTGCACATCTTAATTCAGGTAATCATGCAATATGTATTTTATTTTAAAATATGAATTCACATTATTTTCTATAACTGAATTGATTTAAAAAAACTTTGGTTATTATGAAATGTAGCACATATTTTTTCAAGAAATGGATTTTAACAATTAGAAGATATTGCAGAAATGCTTTATACATTCTTGAGGTATTTGTTTATCATAATTTAATATGATTCTTTTATAAAATTTATTCAAAAAAAGATTAGATCTGTATATGATGTAATACTTAAATTTTTGATATTGTTTTTTGATTTTGTTATATTTAACTATTTTAGAGAATACTTAAAAAATAAACAGATAAAATATACATTTTTTATCTTATAAGTTACTCTTTTTATCGTACATGTTATCAATATGGATGTGGAAACTCGATAGATTTCATAATATTTTTCTAGACGAGTGATCCACTAGAAGCATATCAAAGCAACTTAATTGCTTGGAGATAACCCAGCAAACACAAATGTAGCAGTTACATAACATAGATGTAAATATTGTATGTAATGTAACTATTACATTTATGTTATGTAACTGCTACATTTGTGTTTGCTGGGAAGTAATGGAAATAGTAACGTATTAACAGTGACGAACAGTTGTATACAATGACGTAAGACAATCACATGTACGCCATTGTATAAATTTAGAGCTAGAATTTAATTGCAACTTTCGTCAATTTTTATAATTGATGCTCGTTTTAATTTTATTTTGACACATACAAGACGATATTTTTATTGAAAATATGATAGACACATATCTTCCTTATGTTGTCAAAATTTTCAATATTTTTTCAACAATTTTTAATTTATATTTTAAATCATAATAATAATTATGTATTTAAAAGAAAAAAAATTGAAACGAGTCCCACGGCAGCATTCAAAGAGTTTCGTTACGTTTATAATGCGATCTCTTTAGAAAATGTCAAAATTAGCTTAAAAATTTTGCAATTAATTTCTAACTCTGAAATAGACAATTACATCATGCAATACTGCCTAAAAAGAAATATTATGAAATTTTCTGAGTTCTCGCATTATTATCAACTTGAATATTAATTTCAATAAAGTTAATTATCCAATGAGGAGTATATATGCAATATCAAATCGCAATGAAATAATGATGAATTTAAAGTGCTATGAATGTTATGTACCTCTACTTTTATTATATTTTCTTTCAATTATTTTAACAATTTCAATGGCATTTTAATATTAAGTATAGTAAAAATATTCCATATACATATATATTATTGCAACGTGTATTTACAATTTATAAATAATACACGTAATAAATAAAGAAACAATTCTTTTTATTATTGTTACGGTTGAATTTCTATCTCTTATCATATTTACGTTAAGTAATTATTACTCTTTTTTTTTTGGACATTTTATCTTATCTTAAATTTTATTTGTTCGATATACTTTGAATTCTTCGTCGAAACAACATACTAATTGTAAGTCTGTCCCAATTTCTTATTTCTATATCATTTCTGTCATAAAAAATTATTGATATAAGAAATGTATTTTGTGATAATCAAATTTACAATGTATTGTCGAAACATCAGTTCGCATATAATTATGCATATCAACTAAACTTATGAATTATCTTTATACAGATTTCGTGAATTAATCATTAAAAGTATTTAAAATTTACAAAGAATTTACATTCATTAATTTATTAAATTTGTTTGCAGTATTATATATCAATTTAAGTTTTAAGTAATGTTTTTTTCAAATTGGGCGATATTATATATAAAATAAGATATTTTAATTACTTATAGTTTATTTATAATAAATAATGAAAATACATTGTACACTATTTGAAGTTATTTAAGAATTAGTTCATAGTTTATAAACATATTATATTACAATAATCAGCAAAAGTTACTGTTTTTATAAAGTTTCAATGTTGTTTTAATCATATACTCATACTTATACACATGTAAATTACATCTGCCTAGTGCAGATGTATATATTGTGCATAGTTTCTAAGTATATATCATAAAAATTTATAAATAAATGTTTGTAGAAAAATCGTTTGATAATTAATGTATTAATTCTTTGTACACAATTTATTTTGTTAAACAGTTAAATAGTGAAAAAGTGATACCCAATTGCAACATTTATTTAAGAAAGAATTAAAAGAAAAAGTTGCTTTTTACAGAATTTTTGTAGTTTATATTTTAAATTATCTAAACAATGAAAAAAATATTTAAAAGAGATTAAAAATGTTCAGAGATTTTGTTCAAAAACATTTGATTTGTACTAATATTTTTTTACAATGCAAGAAATGTATTACTAATTATTTTATTTTATGAATCACAAAATTTTGATGCTAATAAAACTAAAAGTATTTTAAAATATGCGCATGCGCAAATTTCTCGGCAGTAATGTATCAATTTTTCATTAACCCTTGCTATTAACGTAGCTCATTTATAGAGTAATAAAATATAATGAAATATAATAATTGCATGAACTCAGCTGCAAAATATCTAAGTGTAAATTATTTAATTTTGTTAGCAATAAAATTTTTAAGTATTTCATTTTATTAATTTTGATAGAGGAATAAATATTTTACACCTTGCTATTCTTTACAAACTAATAAAAATATTCAAACGCTCGAACGTGATAATCAGATTGTTTAATATATCCTGTAAAATCTACAACTAATGTATTTTCGTTAACTATTCTTCAATTTCCGAATTATTTTAATGTAGGCAGATAAAGAGAATAAATACGCATTTCATATGTTCTTTATACAAAATACAGACATAAATTATAAAGTGTTAAAATTCCTCAATTATCTAGATTTCTAATTTATTAAAATTCTTTTTATTTCGATTTTGAAGAAAGTCGTGCATCTGCTCCAATTTCAATTTTTACAGCATATTTCGTATCGCTATCATTTCGGAGCAAATAGATATTAGATAGAAGATCGTTAGATTTGATCACTTATCATTATTTCAGCGGAGATCGATTCGACTTTTCATTCGTGCCGTCCCATCTCCGAACTCACTCTCAAGGCGAAAATGGAGCAGCACGCGCACGCGGCTATACACGAATCTGAGGCAGGCAGTGACGTATTTCGCGAAAGGTTTTTAGTAGCGCAGTAGCGGCGGTAGTAGCAGCAGCAACACGAGTCGCCGTCCGACGATCAGCGCGAAGAGCTCACGAGCGGAGCCGCGTGACAGTTGCGTCGAGAGATTGCGCGGAGGTCGGAGCGCCGACGACGACGACGACGACGACGACGACGAGGACGACGACGACAACGGCCGTCGACGATGATAACGCGGCGCGGCGAGGCGCCGTTCCGTCAACTGTCGAATCCGCGGGGCCGTCAGTGATATCCTCGTGGTCGCCGCGGTGAAATCCGCTGGCGGTTGCCGCGAGTGCCGTTCCCTCGTCGGAGAGAAATATTCGCAATAGGCCGGGCCTGTCGGTAGGAAAATGGCGGCGCGCCTTCCGCGGCGGCGACGTCGCGCGACGAGGTGCGTCTGAGGAATCGCCGCCGCAGCGAGACAACCGGCCAGCCACCCTCGCCTCCTAGATCGAGAGACGGTCCCCGCCGCGCGCGGAGGGGGAGGGGGAGGGGGAGGGGGGGCGGAGTGCGCGTGTCGCTCGATCTCGCGGGGTTGCGAGGACCCGCGAGAGACCGGTTGCGCCGGGGAGAAGAATGTGAGAGAACGCCGCGCGCGGTGCGCACCTTCGGACGAGGACGGGCGAGCGACGGCCACGGGGAAACGGGCGCGGCAGTGCGGTAGTGCGGTGCTGTGCTCGCCGGAAGCGGCAAGTGCCTCATCCGCGGGCGCTCTTATGCGAGCGAGCGCCGCGTGCCAGCGGCATCGGCATCGGCAGCGGCAGCTCGCGCGGTGACAAGTGTCTCGTCGGCGAGGCGGCAGCTCGCCCTCATCATCCCCCCGCCGGAGGATGACCGTCGCCGCCGCCCGCGAGTCCCGCGCGCGATCCTGCCGCGATCGGCGTTGAGCCGCGGCCACCACGGCGGACCACCACCGGCTGGAGCTGCCGCGGAAGCTCGGGGAAGGATGAGAGGCGTCCGCGAAGGCGGCATGGCGAGCCTCCTCGCCCTGGCGCTCCTCTGCCTGCTCCACGCCTCGTGTCCTGTCAACGGTAAGATTTATTCTGCTTGTTTTCTGATAACGTTAAGCGGAAAGCTGTACATTTCTAGGTGACAGTTGGGTGATAATCGGACCGATCGCGGCGGCCGAAATATGTTTGCCACTGAGGTCTTTTGTAAAGTTAGGACTTGCCGGCAAAATCACGTTGACAAATTGAAAGACGTGGTCTGAAATATCGTGTCTCTTTTAATTGCACCGATTAAAAGGTTATTCAAGTTTAATTGACATTTTATGAAAAGTGTTTATTTGAATTTTAGTACGTTGGTTGATAAGAAAGTTTTCATTTCCTATCATTGGCTATTGCCAATTAAAAGATCACGGACGCTCATTCCAGTTTCAGAAAAGATTTATACCTGGTGTAGATTAACTTTAATCTCGGTTTAACTTACTTTCTATCTTTTTCTAATTCTAAGAACTGAAAAAGATACGAGAGGCAAGTTAAACCGAGATTAGAGTTAATCTACATTGGCGGAAAAGAACTTAGAAATGAACTTTAAGCAACTTACTAAAATTGGGGAGAGAAGTAGGATAAAAGAATGAAGCTTATTCAGTCTACAAAACTAATTCGTGTTCTTGTTAATCCTCATACATCTTAGATCGTCGCCCGGCGCGAAGGACGGATAATTGAATGCGTACATATTTGAACAATTCGACTTCGCCAGCGACTTCGAGCAACTATACACCTGTGCGCTGAAAGTTACGTTTAAAGTTATATTCAAAGGTCAGCCGGGAAGGCAAGGGCGGAACGGAAGAAAATCACGATATTAAAAAGAAAAGACAGGACGATTTCGGGGAGGCTCTTTGTTGAGCACGCACTTCTGTTTGTCCCACGCGTTATGCTTTGTAGACGATCCCCCCGCGCCGCGGTGTGCGTGCGTGCGCTGGATGCGTGCGCGTGTGCGTGCGTGAAGTCTCTATATACCTTTCTCCTTCTACATTTTTCGCCGTAGCGCTCGTCCCGCGCTCGTTTTATCGTTTCTCCGCGCGGCTCTCTCGCGCGCGAGCGCGTCTCTGTCTCTTCCTCTGTCCCTCCGTTCCAGTCGCCTCCGTTTCGCCTCTCGCCATCCCGCCCCGGTTCTCGCTCTTTCTCCCCTTCAACGGCGCGCACATAACGTTGCGTAAGTAACGCGCCGTGCCGTCGTGTATGTACAGAAGGTCCGTTTAATCTCGTTGCCGCACGAGGTCCGAAAAGCATGCGGAAGGGTGAGCCGGTGCACTCGGTGGCTCCTACGCTCTACGTGCGACTCCAGGCTTTCCAAGAGCCACGCCGGCATCGGAGCGTGATTTACCCCTTCGGTGTTACGGTGTACCAGGAGGGCGTTGGATAGCTTAATGATAGAGCAGTCACCTATCAGGCGAGAGGCCCGGGTCCGATTCCCGGTCCTGCCACTTCGCGTATGATACAGGGAATTTTTAGTGGAAAAATATTATTCCACTGTGATTAGAAACGAGAAACAATAAGAACAAATCTTAAAGTAATTGGATAATTGGGCGCATCGCGATGTGTTTTCACAATTAAATAGAGAGAAATGTAATTTTTTTGGTTCAGGCTGGATCTTGATAGTCTGACAATAATGTTTTTGTGTGAATTTTTATACTCTTATTTCTCCACCAATTAAATAAACTGCTCGACGATTATGTATTAAAACGCAGTTTCTAATCAGAAAAATAAGTCTACATAATTAAATCGATATTTATCTGTAGTGTGTTATCTCTGAAGGCATAGTTTGATCTTTGATGCCAATAAGAGTCATATTAAAAGCATTGTAAAAAGTTCTGGAATTAATGTGTTTTGTTCCACGGTAGAAACAGAAATTCATGATATAAAGGAAAAAAATAAAAAAGAGTTATCAAGTAATTATTGTATTCTATCGTTTTATGGAGATAATTATTTAGCAGAAAATTGTTTTTATATTTTTTAAATTTCATTATCATATTAAATTTTAATCTGACTCCAATGCTTTTTTTTACGCAATATTTACGATGGTATGTACATTTTTAACTTTATATTTGTAAAATCTCAAAGATTAAAATATAATCGTCTTATTACTAATTTATTATTAACAAAATTAAAAATTAGTGATAGAGTGAGTTATAAAAAAATGTGAAAATGGAATTGTTTGTTTCGAGCAGTAAATATATTATCTCTTATGCGCAGAATTGAAATTCCTTATCATTTTCACGGACTTCTCTTACAATTAATATGGAGCAATGTCATTTAGATAAAACTTTCTTTGCATAGATATTTTATTTTCTTGGAAACTTTGTAACCTAATTATCTGTATAATTCAGAAATAGAATTACTCGGTACGATAGTCCTTACATTCGTTCATCCTTGTTTAATTTGTTGCCTCATGTTTCATTCCGACAAGAGAGATATTAAACATGTAAACATTCAGATCTGTTATTTATTGTCCAGATAACTGTTACTCTTCGTTGTGGGTGAGCATTGTTATAACTTTTGAAATTTTAAATCGCTGAATTCTTAGCATTGCGAGTTCGTAAACCTTCAGAGATAACACACTACAGAGAAATATCTTCAAGATTAAAATTGTTTCAAAATTGAAACTGCGTTTTTATAAATAAAGCATAAAATAAATATCGTTATTTTACGTTGCAGTTATTTTAATATGCTACATTTATTATAAATGATGAATAGATGTATCAAAATAAAGTAATTAAGATATGGCGTTAAAAAGAATTTATATTTATGTTACTTTTATTAAAAAAATATCTACCAATGAATTATTCCAAATATGATAATTTGAAAATTTTAAGTATCTCAATTGCCAAAGAAATACATGAAATGAAACAACAACAATCGTATTTTCAATTCGATATCGAAGTTTTGCAAACGCCGTGCTCTTATTATTAAGGTATTCAACCGCGATATTGCTTAAGTTTACGATAGAGAGTTCAAGGAGAGGTTAATGTCTCTAAAGATTTTAAGATTTAATTATTTGCAAAGATACAAAATATTTCGAATAAATATATTGCAGATAGGAATGATTTTTTAAAGAGCAATATTTTTGAGGTGCGAACTAAGCAATCGCAAGAACTTGTTTACGTATCACGTATTTATTTATATCGCTACCATCTATATTCTTATCTCACACACACACACATCCATATTTAATTAAGATACGTACTTACATTCTGAGATCTGTATGCCTCACTTTTTGCTATCGAGTTTTTGTCAATACATGCTATGGGAAAGCATTGTTTAATTTTGATTTGTATGCGTTAACTAACTTGTGCGCGGCATTTAACAGATATGCGTATTATTGTTTCTCTGACACGTGAGAAATCGTGTTATCCAAAGCATAGAGTGAATGATTCAGTCGCAAAAATAGATCGCAGTTAGCTGTTACATTGCCCAAAGCAATTGCTATAATAAGTTGAGCTACTAACATTCAACTACTGTATAATTAATTATTTCAAATTTATATAAACAGTATATTTATAATTAGAAAAAAATTAATTTAACTTTAACATTAATTATAATATTATTTAGATTAAATTGATCTTCCGTAATAATTAAATGACTTATAATTTAAAAGATTAAAATATTTAAATTATTTAATTTAATTTATTTTGAAGCATCTTTTTTATTATATATGTAATCTTTACAATTTCTTGTGAAAATATTTTTTTCTTGTTTAGGAAATAAGCAAATATCGATATAAATAGAAAGTAAATTACATAAAGAGATGCTTGATGTTTGTTTTATCTTGTTATAACAAGAAAAACCTCGTTCGGAAACACTCGATTTAACGATATCGTTGGCGTAATGAAAGGAGCTTGTCATGTCTCTTTATCTCTCAGATACACAAATACATACACTTTTATCTCTTCGAATCAGCCCTAGCGTACTTTATTCATTCTCTAGTATCTTCGTTATATCCTTCCCTCTTATGACGCTCGGCTCCGCTCTGATGGATTCGTTTGGTAATTGTCGTGCATGTAAATCGGGCTCTCGAATCCTCATTGAAAAAGCAACACACGCTCCGACGTTCCTGCAACCGATAGTCAAAGCGCCGTGCACGGCCATTTCTTCATCCCGTCGGTGCATTATTATTCTGCAGATTCTTACGGGCCATTAGCGTTTGCAGGTTGTTTGCATGTTTGATAAAACGATCGTAAGATCCGGAGGAAAACTGACTGTAACCACGTTAATGATATTCTATACGTACTTATGCGTCTCTATATATGACATAACGCAGTGTGCATGTAAACGCAAATATTGACCAATGTCCCTCGTAAAAGACGACTTAGAAGTTGTTAAAAGAGCAAAAAGACAATAGGCAAACATCGGCGGAATTTATAAATTGTTCTCGCTCTAGTAAAATACGTTGATACTTTTATTAAAATTGATAAATTATTAGAATAACTAACGTATAGATTTGTCATATGTCAAGTATATTAATATACATTTTCCGTTTTAAATTTATTTATATAAAATTATTTATACATTATTTTTTTCATATTATTTTTATAAAGAATACTTTATTTTATTAACTTAGAATTTTCGTAAATAATTCCTAAATTTAATTAATTTTGTGCTGTTGAACTTAATTAAACTATCTATCAAATGTATATATTTTAAATAAAATGTATATAATTTAAATTTTTTAAACATATAAAAATAAAATATGTGACATCATATAATATTGTATTTGTAATTTGTACGACGTGTGTATACGTTTTTTTTTTACAAATTTTAGTACAATTTTATAGGCTTTACAAGAACACATTGTAAAATGTAGGACAAACAATGATTATTTATAGTAGCACTATCGACACTAAACACGTGATAAATACCAATATGTTACACAACGTTGCCTTATTCTCAGCAGTCATATCTGTCGTAAGTTTTCAGTTGTAATCTGTGATCGAATGTAATACATAGATAATATTTAACACGCACATTGTCTTATTGTCCAATAAAACGTCGAAATCATAATATTTTCTCTGACGAAAAGCGGAGGGAGGTTGAATGACGTGATTTCGATCGATATCAGGTAGCGAAACAAATATTCATCTGTCTTTATCTTTCCTGAGACATTATAAAGAAAATATGTATTACTCCAAACAAAGTTGTTAGCGATAGCAATAAATTATTTCTAATATAATTTATATAATTAAATTATTTCTAATATAAATTATGTGCAGTTTATTATTGGTAAATGATATTAGTCTAAGAATAAATTGAATCGAATTTTGTCTTAAGAAAAAAAGCATCAGCAATATACTATTTCCTACTATAAATTATATTTTTATTTAATCCTTAACTGCTGGCGTCTGTGAGACGTCGCGCAAAACATTTTTTTGAAATAAATTATTACACGTTGCACGTTCAATATTGCCCCTCCATGTACCTTCCTAGGATTAATATAATGTTAATAGTCTAAATAATTATTACATAAACAAAACATTTTTTTTTTATACTTGTCGCAATACCTCTATATGTCTCTGAGACGTACGCCAGCGTTTATGCTACTAAAAAACACGCCAGCAGTTAAGAGTTAATTGTAGTTTTTTTTTTTTTTGAGAAATTTAAAGTAATTGTCCACTTCTTTTTCAATAAAAATTTGACAACTATTTCAATCACCGATTTATTAAAAATAAAACTAAAGAAGTTTAAAGAAATTAAAATGATCTGAAATTTAAAATTAGTTAAATAAGAATTTAATTTTATATTTAATTAACAACATATTAAGTAAAATTAAATTAAAAAATAGATAATTATTTTGAGGAAAGTTTAAATTTTTATTTTAATTCCTCAATGTTAGCAAAGAATTTATTATAACAAATTACACATTATTGTACTAACTGCATAACTTTTGATACTTTCTGTACAATTGACCGGTTTTCTTCTGCTGAATCCGGTTATTCTACCGTTTAATGTTGAAAATATAAGAATTGCATTGCTCTTTACAAAGTACATATAATGTAAGACAACTATAAGGAATTTTACTTAATATTGTTTTGTTTTAGATAATATGTTCATAATTTACATGTATATATATATATTTGCATGAAATATGTATCGTGGAAATATGCATGTCTTATAATATCTTATTTTAGTTGAATATGAAATATATAATTTTACTTATTACCAACATTAATATTATCAATTGATATCAAATATAAAACTCGAGATCTTATGAGTGCATTTAAATGTTCAATAATAACATAATCATTGTTTTGTATTTTTGAGCGCGCACTTGATTATGAATGCGTAATTTAAGATCATGACCGTTTTTTCTATATTGAATGCTGAATTGTAAATTAGAAATCACGCGATGACAACACGACCATATTGAATTAATTATTGATCGATAAGTAGAATACTTTTCTTATCACAAGACTTTTAAGTTGACTGATAGTGAAGGCAGTTATATTACTACATTAAAAAGTAAAAACATATCTTATATATAACATAATCGCATGCATGAGAGTAGGATATCTTTATACTGAAATTAACTTTTATGTGTAATTTATATGTACGTTATCATGTAGCTTATATATAATTTATTTTTTGTCGTCATTACAGAATAAAATTTGATTAAAATTTTTATCTTTTACACAGAAATATATGTGAGTAAAATCAATGTATTGTACGCAAACTTACATTTTGTATTATGATTAAACTAAAAATTATTCTTGGTGCATTCAAATATTATGAATATATTTCGAATGAAGCGATTCTTGTTCAAAGTTTTTTATTCACGGAAGAAATACGGGTTATATTAAGACACATTGCTAAACTTTTAGCGCACTCATCGCAGGTCTGCGTTGGCTTCTATAAAAGTAGCAATACCTGAATGTAATCACTCAAGCCCCAAGGTCTTCTCTCTTGAGCCCACTATTTTTTTACGCGCTGTCTATTTTCTTCTCTTCATTTTGGCGAGTAGACAGCACATAAAGAATAGCAAGCCTGTCAATCAATATAATACTGTTGAAAATTTATATCGAATTTCTATATTTTTGAAAGTTGAAAGACCACTTAGTTTTCTTCTTACCGTTTGATTTGTCAATCTTTGTATTACATAGATCGTTAGATTAGATTTTAAATTATAACTACATACATTTTTTAAATATGAGTTAAATATAGAAAAATTTTCAAATTGTTTATAGTAAATTTAATTTGAAATAACTTCAATGTTTAAGTTTTTAGGTTTTTAATTTTCCAAGTGTACTTGATTTAAATTAGTCGTTGTTTGCAAAAAAACTTCTAAATTTATTTCAAAGAGTAATTGGAATTCATAAGCATTCAATGTATCTTGAAAATTGTGTGTCAATATTTGAGAAACTCAGGACGACGTTATATTATCGTAAAATAAACTGCCCCTCAATTGTGGTAAGTGCCGTATAGCGTTTCACGATAATATCTTCCTTCCCATATTTCTTCCATTCCATGCCGAACCACGCAAGCGCTCTTTCGAGAAATTTATTTCACCTCTAGAATTCGATATCATCAAATAATCCATATATTTAGTCGCAGGTCTACATAAGAAAAATGGAAAAATATTAATCCATCTACATACTTTATGATTATACTTATTACGGTTATATTATAAGCCAATAATAATATCAAAAATTATGACATGAAATAAAGACATTTATTTTACAAAAAAAAGATTGATACTTTAGTGATATCTAATTGTAGTCGAGACTGGGTACGGCGACGAGAACGTGTCCTAACATTAATTTAAATCAAGTACCTTTGGAAAATTAAAAACTTACAAACTTAAACATTGAAGTTCTTTCAAATTAATTTTACTATAATCAATTTGGACATTTTTCTATATTTAACTCATATTTTAAAAATGTATGTGTTTAGAATTTAAAATCTAATCTAACGATCTATATGATACAAAGATTCACAAATCAAACGGTAAGAAGAAAACTAAGTGGTCTTTTAACTTTCAAAAATATAGAAATTCGAAAATTCCTAGCGATAAGATTGGCCCTCTTTCCATGGGAAAGGATATTAATTTATGAGATGTCCTGATTGGCTTGTGGTAATGAGGAGGGGATGAGCAGCGAATCGAGGGGTATAAGTAAGAACCGCGCGACGGAAGAGCATTGTAGGGTATTTTCTGTGTATCTAGATGAAGAATAAACGATTATATAATTTAAGGTCAATTCGTAAATTATATTTTATAAATTGTAAAAAATAATTGTCTGCAATATTCTGCTATTAATTTAATTGTCGGCGTATTACTAACATTTAACTGTTAGGTTTTAATCTTCAATCTTTAATAGAAAAATTTGAAAAATTGTGATAAACTTTTAATATCGAATCAAAAATTTGCAATAAAATGCTTTGTGTGTGTGTGTGTGTGTGTGTGTGTGTGTGTGTGTGTGTGAAGCTGGCGTATCATTTGGTGGAAACTCACAATAGTTCTATAGTTCCTGATAGATAAAATAAAGAGTTCTGTCTATTAAAGCAAAGAAAAGCCTTAGTGCAAAGTGAGACGCCAGGTTCACGCAACGTCTCACTTTGTCCTGCGATAATTTCGGACTAGATTTTTGTAGGATTTAAAAAGATCTATAGTTTTAGATGAGTTCCAGAAAGAGTTTTGGCGAGAAATAATGTTATTTTAATTTTTAAATAATTTTAAACACCGCGAAATATACGAAATGTACAGAACTCTCAATAATTAGTGAGTTTCCACCAAATGATACGCCAGCTTTACACACACAAATGCTTTGATTTTGATGTAAGAAATAGGAAAATTGAGACTTTTTTCCCAAATATTTTATACAATAACTTAAATAATCATTTCTGTTATTTTCAGGATTATTGAAGTGCTATTGCGATATATGTCCGGACACCAATTTCACCTGCGAGACCGATGGTTATTGTTTTGCCAGTACGAGTCTGAAAAACAACGTCATTTCGTATGCTCGAAGGTAACGTACTTGCATGTGAAATTTATTGAAGAGTATACGCGATTTACACTCGGAACTCCCTTTTATTGACTCATCTCTTGATTGCCGGTAGATTTGCCATCAATCAAATAGCATTTTTATCGAAAACGGCAAGTTCTTCCGATGAAATTCACCCATAAATTATATTCATTCCTCCTTCTCCCTCTCCCCGTATTAAACTTTTTTATTTAGTTTGTAAGTTCTTGATATATTATATGCGTCAAGAACGTTATAAAATATACATCAGATTATTGAACATTAACAAAATAATTTATTACAAACGATCGATTAGATGAATGCAAAATCGAGTCCGTCTCGAAATAAAAATTTGACACGAATATATTGACGTTCATAATAATGACGTTCAGATAATTATTATGGCATCTGAACTGTTGTTTGTTAGTGAGCGATAAATGATACTAATATTAATGCAGATTTTCTAAACTTATGCAACAAAACAAGATCCGGTTCGTTATCATGTTCTTTGCATTATCTATAATATTTATCGTACGAACGAAATTCATACATTGCAACACTGTACTCAATGTTAACGCAAACTACAAAATCGTTTAGTTAGGTAGTTGTATTAAAAGATTTTTTTATTAAATTATTATTTCTTATTATTATTTTATTTTGCTTTTTAATTCGCAATTATATTAATTTATTATGAAACATTTATATATTTCCTCTTAGGAATAAATTTATTTCTACATAAATAAAAAAGATAGAATTTATATATATATATATATATATATAAATATAATATATATATATATATATATTATATTTATATTATATATATTTATGTATATATATATGCATTCTATTCTATATATTATCTATATAGAATATTTCTATATAGATTATATATTTATATAGATTTGTGTTTAAACTGTATTCAAATTTTTTAAGAATGTTATAAGCATATTTTTTTGTTAAAATTTATTATAAGTTTTAGACTTATGACTGTAGACAATATATATCTCTGGTGTACATATATGAATATGGATTCCTAATTTTTGTTTTTATATATTTATGAGTTTTATTATATATTTTCATCATATATTTTACATTAAAATTTAATTTATAATTTAGTGTTTTTCTTTGGATTAACGATCTGTAAAAGATATCTTCTTCTGTTCGTTTGGATCATTGGCTAACACTAGTGGATAGCGTATTTACTTAGAATTTCCTAACGTAATGTTTGTGCATTTAACGGTTCACGTTACTGATCATCCGCGAGAAATGCCGCGTAGCATTCCCATCGAATGACGGCTTTCGGCGGTTTCGCTTCGACAATGCGATCGATGCCCTCGTGATTCCACGAATGAACATTTAGCCGGTTTTCCAGCCCGCGCTCTCGCCCGGGCCATGATTAGCGCCCTTTTCGGCGGAAACGAATTATTGTTGTCGGCTAGTCGTCGCGTTGGTAACGCTACCAAATACGATGCGTGGTAAGACTTCAAGTTCGACCGCTGTGGGCCATGGAAATTCTGGTCGCGATCGATCGCAGGGCAAACTCGGGGCGAAATTCGATGTTACCTTCCCTTCTTCCGCGGTATCGATTTCGAATATGTCGAGGAAGTTTCTTACGCGCAAGCGTGGGGGTAGCCATACACAAATTTCAATTCAATCCAAGCAGATGAGATGACACCTTTCTAACTAGGGGCTCATTTTTGAAACGCATCGTAGTGCGGACGAAAATTACCGAGAACGAATTTATACAATACATTTTGCAATTATTTCATTGTCAGATGCATCGATTAAAATAAACGTTATAGATGAATGAATGTTTGTGAAGCACATTATTCAGTGAAATATAATGAACTTTTTGAAAAGTCTAAGATGAGAAATGTTTAAGGATTTTTTGATTGGTCTTTTGAATAATTATTTAGAATACCGAATTACATAATTTAATTATAAAAATTCTTTTTTTACGATTTATATGTATATATTCCAAACCTTGCATATATATATATATATATAT
The DNA here is from genome assembly GCA_928718305.1 of Tetramorium bicarinatum. Lineage (NCBI taxonomy): Eukaryota > Metazoa > Arthropoda > Insecta > Hymenoptera > Formicidae > Tetramorium > Tetramorium bicarinatum. The sequence continues at coordinate 5,873,444 of OV788324.1, read as the reverse complement.
ATATATATATATGCAAAATAAAAGAATACTACATTTATACGAAACATTTACAATAAAATTTTTTTTCTTATGCATATACTTAATTTGAATTTTTTTAATTTTTGAATTTGAATAATTCAATTTATTTTACACAAACACAAAAATTTAAAAATTAACAGCTATAAATGCACTATAAAAAAAGAGAGAGGAGAGTAATCTTACTTTTGTGGAAATATTGTGCAATATCCTTCTTTTGTATCAAATATTTTATTTGGAACAATTACATAGAAAAAGTGCTTATTGTACCATTGTAACATTATACAAATATTCACAATTTTTAACTACCATATTTAAACTTTTTGTAATCTGTTTTTCAATTATTATTTTATTGTCTTTATTAAAATTTTGTTAAAAATTATGTAATATATCTAGATCTAATTCTATAAATACGCAAAACTAATGTTACTGCTGTGCCAGTTTTATTCACGTTATCGTTTGATATTACGGAGCAATTTTATTGGCATCTTTATGATACCAATAAAATGATGCATAAGCGCATCTATCTAAATTTACAATAGCTTCGGAAAAGCTTGCAAACATTCGCCATGATCGAAGAGGTCAAAAGTTGAAAAGATAGCGCAATACGTATGTATATGCGAAATATATCGCGAACTCGACCTTTGATCCTGTAAAGATCGTCATTTTCTTTATCATGGACGATGCTCGATGGTACATCATGTCATAGGACATGAAAGTCTAAAGAGAGAGGGAGAGAAAATGTTGAACAATATATAATTAATAGATTATATAGAATTTTACAATATATCTCAAAAAATATCCTTTGAGATTATTTGTTAATTGCTATTTCCACTTTAAATTGATATTAGCTTATATAAACACACGTACACATACATGTTGCTTATTTTACAAAATCATCACGGTGTGATGTAATCTATTCTATTCTAATCTATTATCATTATAAAATCATAGTGAAAATAAATATATTCTTGATTTTAGACATCATTTATCTAGTTACTTTTGGAAACGTTCTACCAATACATAAGACATACAATTTTCTATATGTATATATATATATAGAAAGTTTATACTTTATGTAAGTAACTTGATTTGAAATTCCAATTCCTCTGTTGCGATATCTTCTTTTGATTCTACAAGGATAAAATTAAAACTGTCTTGAGAACATAATTACATATTCTACTTTTTGGGAAATATATAATTTATATAAGTTCATAGCTTCTGGCTTTTTTAGAGATATTCTTGAGTTCTCAAAGAGATCCATTCGGATCGTTTGCGTTACATTTGTATAATTTCACAGTTTCTATTCTCGTTTATTTTACAATATATGAATATTATAGATAAATTGAATATTAATGAATATTAATCGTACTGGCACCATCGCTTCGGAAAAATCCAGTTCTGTCTGCTCTTTTAATTTTATGAATGCGTTACACACTCTGAAGGAATCTTGAGACGCGGTCGGATTTATAGATTTATCTCTTAATAATCGCCGGTGTAATAATTATAAGATGTCTCGATTTGAGAATGATACACTCTTAAAATCAAACAAGATCGACCGAGACAGTCCGACCAATGCGACTATCTGAGGTCGCAGACGTGCGGACGGCTCCTAAATGCTTAATGCGCCAGACGGATAATTCGGATAATTCGGCCGGAGATCGCATTGAAAATAGCGCGACCGAGATTACTTGATCCGGCCGTAGCGTGAAAGCAGCACGAGGCAATTTTATATGCGATCGCATAAATGCAAAATATATTGACGTGTCGCGTCGCAAGCGCGAATTCGCGTCGCGTGTGCTTGAGGTTTCAGAGTATGTCAATCCAACGAGAGTAAATTAAAATTGAAGGGGGAATTGAGGATACTTTTCCTTGTTTCCTAAATAGGTAAAACGGAGCGCAAAGTGCCTAGACATTTGATTACACAAAATTGCAATCGATATATTATCCATATATATAATAAGAATTATATCGTATGTATAAAAGAAATACAAATACATTATAGAAAATTATTTATAGCGTAAAACATTTCCACTTTATTCGATATTACAAGTGATTCGTAGCCTAGAAAAGAAAATAGATAAAAATAGCAAACTTAGACATTTACGTTAATATTTACGTTATTATACTAACAACAATATAAATATGTTAATATAAATTTTTTTATTTCTCAGAGAAAGTCAATCTTTCAAAATTCTAACTATAAATTAATTGACGAGATATGTATTGTGTTATTTATAAAGAGAAGACGTCTCTGTACGTAAAGTTTCGGAATTTTGACTTATGATAGATTGACGTCGCGAGTTTTTCGGATTAAACGTAGGATTGTGATGTTATAAAAGGTGCCTCGATCGAAGCAACTGGCTGCCGCCGGAAGCACCCCGTTTCTGCAACAGCAAGCCGGGCAGCTATCTCTCGCGGATCTGCTGCGATAAAGACCTCTGCAACCTGAATTTATACCCAGTTTTATTATCTCCCAACTCGTCTGAATTGTCTTCAGGTATTCTTCCATTCGCGACTCGCGATCGATGAGGATTTTTACTATCTGTATTACGTGTGTGTAATAATATAACGTCACAAATTAACCCCCCGAAAATCGAGTGAACAGCATGATTTTCAAAATAACAAGTTTAAGTGAAGTAGCATTCTTAAACGGAATTATAATTATATTCTAGGTAGTGAGAGATTTTTTTACAGTTGGGAAATGTGCGTATATAATTATCATGTTTTTTGTAAAAATAACAACGCGAAGTTTTTATCGCATATTTAAATCGCATTTTAAATAGCCTAATTTCTGTGTGATTATATGTTTATATTAACTCATTTATCTTCAGAGAATCAAATTCAAATTAGATAGATATATTTTTATATCTCGCGTCAAATACACATACATTTTTGCAAAGTTGCATCTCTAAAAATAGAGATATAATAAAATTTTTTTAATAGAGTTGCATTCTTTACGAGATAATCAAATATTGTTTCGTTTTTAATGTCTCCTTTTTAACGTCTAGTATTTATACTTATCGTATAATTTACATTTGATTAAAAATAAACGTGATAAACTATCAGTTTTATTTATAAAATTTGTGAAAGAGATTTGATTTTAAAATTATATTGCGTTATATTTCACGTAACTTTTATCACAACTTTTATTACAATAGTTATGTTATTACAACAGTTGAAACAGTTATCGTCTTTCTCTCAAATTTATATATAAATTTTAAGTAGTTAAATAATAATAATTTAATTTTCATTCAAATTTATGTATAAATGTATAAGAGATTAAAATAATATTTAGCTTCTGTTGACATACTGAATGACTTCTGACTCCTTGTTCTAAAATGATACTTTGTTAATAACACAATATCTGCAACTTTCAACACTCTTTTTCATACTATCGCGTAACTGGCGCATACACTAATAACATTCGGCGGAGGCTCGCCTCGTGGAATCAATTACAACGCGATCGAGCTTAAATCAGCGAGTATTTGCGTCAGTAAGATATGTATGACGACTAAGACCGTCTGAGATATTCCGTGCCCGGCAGTTCGCATGCGATTCACGATGATCGAATCGCGCTGCGTGTTGTGGCTCACCTTGACGCGCGCGTCGCGACGAAGTGCAATTTGCATATATTGCGAATGAAATTCCACAATGATACACATATATATCCGGGAAACATTAACGAAACTGAAATTATTTCGTTACAAAACAGATGCTTTTGCTTAATTCAACGTTCTTACATTAATGAATAATTGGATTATAACGTGAAGAAACATAGAAACATTCTTCTGAAGTAATATTTAGTTCTCATACACACACATATATATATAGTATATGTATAATTTTCAATGATAATTTAATTACTCAATAAAAAAGTTTATTGTTAAAAAAAATTTTTTAAATTAAATGTAAATTAAGAATCGATAAAAAACAAAAAAAATTTACATGAAATCTTAATAACGATTATTTCGAATAATATGTTTACATAAATCAATATTCAAATATTACACAGATCTACATATCAAATTAATTACATATATTTATGTGCAATTATATTATATTATGTGTAATTATCAATTTATAATATCATTATTTATTTATTCTGATAAACATAATTTTTAAACAAGATTTAAAAATATCCTTCAATGTAAGCTACAAATGTATGAATAGGTAATTATATTTATACATATACTAATAACTATAGAAACAATTATCACATACACACGTACATGTATGTTGTTTTTATAGTTATTAGTTCCAGTACAAGAAATATAAAAAAAATAACATTCTTCATAAGTATGTGGAATATTGCGCTTTTCGTAGAATAGTCAAGTTTGACAGATTCCAACTAACACACATTGCATCGTAATGTCTACCGTTTGTCCCTAACCCACATTTTCTTTGCTGTGCCGAGTTGTTCGATTTGTTCAGAATGTGCGAGATGTGCCTGCTTTGAGGATCGTTTCCGGCGATCTGACGCGTTTCTCGACGAACCGAGATTGTCCTTTTCTCGAGTTCGCCGGGGTTACTGTAGTAGAACAAACCCGATCGATAGAAAGACTCGCGTCGCGAGTCGACGCGGGGTCTCCGCGTTATATATAGTTATACGCCCCCGATGCTATCCCGACAGGAGTCGCAGAATTTCAGGAATCACGAAGATATGCTACCACTGGCTACCCCCACATGTCAGGTATCACGAGAGTGTGTTAAGTTGCACGGTGTTGCGGATTTGCTCCTCCCGGCTACCAGCTCCCGCACTCGCATCCTCTCCCGGTTTTTCTTTTTTTGAGTATTTCTCTTTCGATTTTGCTGGAGTTTGCTCGGTGATCACCCTGTTCCCTCGATAGTATCCGCATCCGTGTGGATTGTGATGCGGAATAACGGGTGCGTTCCCAACGCGAATGTTACCGTTATTATCGGCTAATTGATAGTATGTAGCTGTATATTTACGTAATGTATGCAATTATCCAATTAGACCTAATTCGATCAACAAAACTTTCAGTTTTATTTCATTATTATATTATAAAATTCTAGCAAAATTAATCAATTTTAAATATGTAATTTCTGAAGAAAAAAAAGTTCTTGAAAAGAGGAGTTATAATTAAAATAATAAATGTAAATTACTGTCATATAAGTAATAAACAAAAGTCGGACGGTATTATCAGGCAAATTATGCAAATTTGATCAAACATCGAGAAAGATTTTCGGTATTTTCGGTAGCACGATAAAATAATATATTTGAAATGAAAATTTTTTAGAAATTGAGAAATTAAAAAACACAGAAATAAAAAAACTAAAACAATATATTAACAGGAAAAGGATTAAAAAATTCTAACTATGTATCTGCATATAGGAGAAAGTACTTCAGAAAAATCAACTTGTGAACGTTTACTCCGTTAATAGGTCATTTAACGTGTTTGAATTATATCAAATAACGAAAGGTAATCAACGATATTGGTAAATAGAAGACTCAGAATGCAGCCTTAGAAGCGCACTAATCCCTTTTTGTCATGCCAAGGGATCGGATCCCCGTTTGCGTTTTTGCCTTGAAACCGCACGATACGAATCCCCTTGATATCTCGTGCCTCGATGCGAACGCGTCGCGCGCGCTATCCCGAGTTCTCCTCACCTCGTTTTCTGAAACTGGTGCAAAATCGGCTTGAAGGTGCGTGCTTAAACACCTGCCGCCGTCGCAGCCCGAGCCGCGCATCTTCTGCATGACGAGCGACTCGCGAAACACGACCTTCGTCATCCAGTGCTGCAACAAAGAGGATTTTTGCAATCGGGATCTCAAACCTCAGCTACACCCTAGCAACAATGAAGGTATAGTCCAAACAGACCTGGAAGTTACGAAATCTCTGCAGGTGGCACGGGCTTTAGCTGCTACTTTCGTTTCTCACTTTTCTTCTTTCTTTTTTTTTTCCTCTGTATACCTCTAGCTCTGCAACATGCAAAATATATTCTCGCTGTATGAATTTATTATTTTATAGTTGGTTTTTATTGCCAATCTATACCGAAGTGTATAAAGAATTTGATAATAGTCTCCCCATTACTGGACAGTACGACGTTTAATAGTTAAGTGCTTAATTGTGCGATTATTTACAAACTTAATATTCACAATATTAGTTATTTTACAATAATACAAGTAAGATTAGCTTTGTATATATAAAAATTCTTGAAAATATTTAAACTGAGATTAACGAGAATAAAAAGTGAAACACGCAACTGTGTAGCAACGTGGCGCAAAGAGACTGTTTCTAAGTTTGAAGCTAGTTTGACCTATCCCACGCAACTACTTAAAGCGTTAAAGGGACAGCTCTATTCGCAGTAACTTCCGAAATTATGATGACTTATTCACATAAGTTAATACTCCCAGTTAATTTTATTACATTGACTTTATTTATATATAATTGATACAAATAATTATAATTAGATTTTTATAAACTTTTAATCACCATTAGATTATCTTGTTCTATTATTCATTTGATAAAACTATGGAATTTTGCGAACATGTATTTTGCATGAGTATTCAGTTATTTAATCGCGAGTTCGCAGTATTTTATACAATATATAAAAATATTTTAAACAGTGTTTCGTATGATTATATTTTTTTACAATATAATACATCTAATTCAATCGTTTGCGGGAATCTTTGCAATTAATATAATAAATCTGTTTTTAATATAAGTATTTCATATTCTATCTTTTTTATAAACGAGACATGTTTCTTAAAAAATAAATTTAAAAATTATTATTATAAAATTAAAATTTTGACTTACAAAGCATTTGCAATATAAAAAAGTTAGTATTGCAAAAAGATTTGTGCGCAATTTATTGTCACTCCTATCGTTTGATGAAGCAGAAACGGTTCAAGCAACGGTTAGAGCGTTTTTATGTCGCTAAGGAGAATTAGCCGAGTCGAGCGAGTTATTTTTTATGGTCGAAATAAAGTGTTACGTCATGGTCTCCGCTAGTGTATATATTTTTGTCTCCTTCGTGCGTATTATCATCTCGAACTCAGTCTGACACGCTCTCTCTGTCGTGTTCCTGCTGCCGTTATCTGCGTCGTGCGTATATACGAAATGTATCAAAATCAACAATATTTTAGAAGTAAATTATTTTAAGTAGATCAATAGATTATTTTAATCTACTAATTTCTTTCCCAGTGAAAGCATAAATGATTGATTAATATTTTCTAAGATGAAATATCCTTTTAATTAAGATTCCCAAAGTTCCATAGTTTTTAAATAAAAAAATCATATCATCTTTTTTATATCTATATTTCTAGATCTTAATTTGTTAAACTTCTAAACACTTTTAATTGCATACAAATTGAAAAATACTTTCATGCTAGACGTAAAGGATTACTTCAAGTTAAAGAACTTATTTTTTAGAATATCAATCGATGATTTTGGCATATTAAATTTCTATATTTGTACAAACTATATACATATACATATATTTATACTGAATAAAGGATAAGAGGGCTTCTGAAGTGCTGCTACACGCTAGACGTAGACGCGTATATATGATACACTATTTACGTAGTTCGTGGATTACGTTCGTGGATGAACTTTACGCTCTCTTTCGCCATTTATTATGCCCAGCAAAGCGTATCGTGCCAATGTGCCAGTCGAAATTTTTTGAACCACAATAGAGATACTCTAGAGTTTCTATTTATTGCTGGAGCTATCATAATGAGACATAAAATTAAACGTTTAATTTAATGAATGTCAACATAAACCATAAAATACATTAAGATATTATCAATATTAGCATTTGATTAACATATTATGTGCGCTTCTGTTACGCTCGCGTGTATTTTAGATAATTTAGATTATTTCATTGGCATATATCGTATCTAAATACGTATTTAAATTTCTTGCTAAACGACATACAAATACGCAAGTTAATTTTATTGAAACGTATGCTACGATATCTTGTTTTACGTGAGTAATAAGGAGTGGTACAGATAAGCGTGATCAATAATCGTCTGGCATTTCATTACTTTCCATTATTTCTTTAGTTTTTTTTATCCTCCCTGAGCAGCACACGCCCACATTATTTACATTATTCATACATTATAACTGCAAAATTATTCAGATAAACTTTAAAATTATATCGATCTTGAGATTAATAAAATAGATAGCATCTGTAGGAAAAATATAAAGACAAGATATAAGATAATATGCTGTAGTACGACGCTATTGTGACGTTCGACCGAAATGTTTGCCACCTTTGGAGCTTGTCGCTTCAAGGCGATCTTCTCTCCTCCATTTTTTTTTCTTACAAGTTATACGCCGGAAATCCTCCCGAGTGAACTCGGAAAGGATCGGTAGCATGTTGTCATAGCTCTCTTCTCTGTATTCTTTAACGACAGTATACTATCTCGTAATGATTTCGATAGCGTGACCCATGCGAAAAGAGTGGCTTTTGTAAATATTTTTCTCGCCTCCTGTAGTAATCCTGTAAATTTTTTCCAAGACTTGCAGTTTTCTATATTAACTTTCGCAAGAATGTACATCTATTATACACACTTGATTTATTATTATGTTGAATATTAAAAAAGTTGACATGAGAGATTTAATTTTTGCTAGAGGACATTATGATATAACTATCTCATTCAATCATAGACTTATTTTTAAATTATATTCTTTATGTTTTGCTGTTAATATATCATCTCATGTCAATTTTTTTAAACCTTTGCAATACAATTTATTAAGGAACTTTCTTGACGATTAAATAGGATTGAAATATTATTTTCTCTTCTGTATGCCTCTATGTATCTATTATTTTTGTATGCTGCTGAGTACTTTTCAAAAATTTGAAGAAAATCTAGATATTTTTTGTTTATAAATGGTAAAATAAAATATCTTTTATTAATTGTATTATTTTATGGATTTTGTTTAATTATAGTAGATTGTAAAATTTGCATCAAATTTCAGAATTTTCTTAACAATTATAGTACTTTATTTGATTTAATCTTCTTTTTATTTAACTAATTTATTTAATTAACTTTTCTAAAAATTAAACTTTACAGAGATTTTCTAGTAATTTATATACATTTAAATTTAAAAGATATAAAGTTTTATTATTTGTTAAAACTTGTTATAGCTTATCTTAAAAAGATTTTATTTAGATAGGAATTTAATTTAACCTTTATCGAAATATATTTTCAGATTGACTTGTGAAGGAAAAAAATAACTAATTTCTATATAGATAAAAAATTATTTTTAATTTTATTAGATAATGCATGCATATAGAACTTTGATGCAAAAAAGTATAAAATACTGTGTATATTCTTATTTATACTGCTTATTTATACACATGTATATGTTACTGAGAAAAATATGATATGCTTTTAAAATATGTTCTAATTTTTTAAATATCTATTTTTCAATAAAATATAGATTTTTTTCAAAATTATTATTGCTTCTTGGCAAGAACAAAGTAACATAATATTTTTACAACTTTTTCTTTTTTTTAGATTTGTGTAGATTTTGTAAAGATTTAATTGCATTGACAGCTTCGGTTAGCTAGTTCTTTGATTAATAATTATTTCTTTCGTTTAAAATTTTTGATGATATGGTTTGAAAGTTTAGCTATAATATAAACAGAAAGGAAAATCGATTAATCATGACCAAGGCTAACCGATGCAATCAGATCTAGATGTATGCTAATTATCTTTCTGCAGCTTATTAAATTCTGCATTGTAGTATACTGAGCCAATTAAAATGCTGCCATTGGCATTCCTTTATTCCTTCTTATTTCTCTTGGATATTATCCCATCAAAATCTTACTCGAGTAATTCGCTGGTACATTTTATCCGCAATCTCTATGAGCGTATTACATCATTTTACAGTTTACGGCAGCTGTCGAGTGTTTCCACTTTTCGGCGACATGAACGCCATAGTCTGGTCCGCGGCAGTACTTGTTATGTAAATTATTTTCCCAGGTGTTACAATAAGATGAACTTCTTTCCGGACACGGAATACTCTGTCTGGTGCACCACGAACAGTACGCTACGCGGTCCAGATGGCATCGAATTCGTGGTTGCCTGTTGCGGTCATTCTGACTACTGCAATCGCGATCTAAGGCCTTCTTTTCCTACTCACGAGTCCAGAGGTCAATCGTATTCTCGCTTTGCGAACCACCTCGGAGGAGGTACAATAAATCGCAGCTAGAACGGCTGCCGCCTTTAAATTCTTCGCCTTCAAGGTTGCTTTGGCCGCAAAGTTCATTTCTACGTTGAATGAGATATTCGCGAGAACGAACTGGCCGATAAATTCAAAGGATTCAATGGCGAAAATATTCAAGATAACATCTATTTAGACTGGAAAAGAAATAAATTCTTTTAAATAAAAATTGAAAGGAAATTAAAAAAAAATTTATAATTTATGTAAAAGTTTTATAGCAATTTGTTTATTAAAGTAATATGTGTTAAAAATTATATTTGGATAATTATGGATTATAGAAATAGTTAAATGTGCTCATTGTGTTAGCTTGATTTTGAAATGTAATCGTGGTTTACGTGCATATTATAATACGACGCTATTAGATTATTGCCGTTAGCTTAATGATATTTGCAAAATGTAAATGTAGTATTTGATATGAACAATTTAATAGATGATTAATAATACAGCTACGATTATATTTCTTTTGTTTCTAAAAAACTTTTCTGATTTATTAAGTTTAGATTTTGCGTTAAAATTTTTTATATAAGTTACTTTTGCTTTAAGTGAATTTTAATATTAAAGATTTATATACATTTATACATTGTTTCTACAATTCCTTTGCAATCAATAATCACTCCTATTTAAAAAATTTTTATTATCTTTAAATTTTTATGTAAAGTTACTAACACTTGCTAAATTGTTTAAATAATAAGTAATTTGTATTGTTTATTTTATAATATAATGTTTATCGAGACAAAGCAATTTACGGTCGAATGCATTTCCTGCCTTGTCCGTCCTGAATGGATCAGCCATCCGTGAGGTGATGCGAGCGATAGGTTTTGCCTTTGTAATCGTTGAGTTGCAACAAGATAATTTACACAGATAACTAACAACATCTATTATATGTAATTGCGCTTGATAAGCAAAATTAAATAAATATAAATTTATTGGCCCGCAAACATTGTATCGTTAAGAACATAAACAATTTAAATTTACTCTGAAAAAAATTGAAATTACATTGACATCACTTATTGCGATATTGAATAATTTTATAATCGTCTAATTGATTGTTCTCGTCTGTTAAATTGTCTATTTCTTTGTCTCATAATGATTTGGTAATTTTTTATTGTGTTACACATTAAAAACTTTTACGTCACGTATCCGGCAGAACTATAAGTTCTCGGAGAAGAAAAAATTTAAATAAGCCATTGAATCCTAAAATAATGCAATTTGCAAGATTTTTTTGAGGCTTCAATTCATGTCAATAGGATTTGAAAACAATGACGGATTACATTTGGAGATTAATGATGCAATTCTAAACAAAATCGTAAAACTCGTAATTTATTTTCGTAAGATTCATAAGAACTTATGACTAGATCTTCAATTCTATGCATACTGTATGTCTTACTCTATGCTCAGATTTTTACGATCGCTTCGTAATCTACGATTTTACGATTTTACGATTGATTCATAGATTTGTTTAGAATTGCAGCATTAGTTCTATTGTTCATGTATTCTTATTTTTCATACATTCTTTTTAGATAATGCACATAGTTAAGAAACGATAATACCTTGATTCCACATTATGTTTGTTTTGTTTTATTGCTTTTACAATTTATAACTTTTTAATTTTAATTAAAATTGTATTTTCTGTTGTAAACATAAATCCGTCATTGTTTTACTGTGCTTCAGCTTTTCGTTTTGTGGATCACGAATCAACGGGAAAAGGACTTTTCCGATGGCAACCTTGGTAAGGCACGCGTGCGACAGTGATGAGAAAAGCGGGGTATCGATTATCGATTTTCTACGCTTTTGTGAATTGTCTGGGCGTGCACTTTTCACACCATTCTCTCCTGTGTATTCCCCCATGTTTCACGTTCTCGCGTCATTTATCTTGCTTGTGCCAAGCTGACAAGACAAGGAACGAACAGAATGGCTACCATCGACCGACAGTTCTCTCTATCCTGATCGTGTTCATCATGTTTTTCTACTTTTAAACGACTTTTTATCGAATAAAAATCTATATTTTGTTTTTACTTCAGAATGGCGTTGCTGTTTCGTTACATAATGAGAGATATATGAATTACGCAATTCGCACATTATCTTTAGAGCCTTTAGGAAGATTATATAAGTGCATATAATGTACAACATTTAATAATATTACAATATTTTTAATTTAGTACTTATCCATATTTATTGCATTAAACTTTTATTATTCTAATGTTAAATAAAAATAATTCTCGACCAACAATTAATTTAAAAATAAACTTAGTTATTAATTTGCTATTATTAATTTAATCGTTTTTTTATTTATTGACGATTGCAAAAATAAATTTTTCATCGTAAGTTATAAAAATTACTTTCTACTAAATTTTAAATGTATTTTGACATTATTGAATTGTGTACTCATATAACGTTATTTTCTGTTCGTAAGTACATCTCTTATTCGTAATAAAGAGGGGATGTAGATAACGTGTGTTCTGTGTAGGTTACGTGCAGATAAGATAATACGGGTCTGTCTATATGTATATACATACCGGTGAATTTTACAACGGGAAGAAAAATTGTTAAAAAACCTAGGTGAATTCCTCACGATCTATCATTCCGTATGTAACTGAGAATACGTTAATCCTAGAATACACAAAGTCCTTTTCAGTGTATTATACATGCATTTATAATTTTTGCAAACTCATGTATTTAAATCGAATATATTATAAAATAAATATAGAGTATAATATTTATTTAAAAATTTCTTCCTATAATTTATTTTATTTAAATAACAAGTGTAACTGTTCTTTAGTATTAAATAAGTTTGACAAAAGTATATTTGTCATTGAAGATAAAAAAAATTGATTTCACAAAATAATATTTTACTGCAGAAAGAAAACTGCTTGTAAAATTTTTAAATATTTAAAAACATTCAAGCTATCAAATATTATTAAATATTCGATATTCTATTCGATATAATTTTAATCATAATTTAATTGGTTAAAATTATTCTAATTATTGAAATTCGAATTTAATTAACCAAATTTTCTTATTTCAGAAAAGATTGTAAGAATTGATTATATATTGGAATATTTTTGATATTGGTAACTTATAAACCAAATAAAGATCTGTTATTTTTAAAAGAATTAATGGTTTATCTTTATAAAAAAAAAACGAACATAGAATTATCATCAACAAGTACACATTGTGTATATTTAGAAAAGATTAAGTCCGTAAGCCATTGTAACAAATGTATAGTTCCGGTTAAGATTGCTGAGATTGCAATTTGATGTGTTACATAAGAAACCAGACCCGTATTCTCTATATCTCAATATATTTAAAGGTCAGTAGATTCAGACATCCGTATTTATGCTAAACCACGTTTTTATGTAATAATAAATGATAGCAAAATGATAGCTACGGTAAGCTATCGTAGAATTAAAATTTTAATAAAAATATTTGTATTGTATTTCTAACTTAAATTATTAGCAATTTATAAGCGAGCAATGTATAAGCGTAGAATTGTGTGGAAAATATACGATGTGACGCCAGTGAATTTCGACTGCGAATAGGAACGGACGTTGAGGGCGAGGGTGCAATTTGCCAAGCGCGAATGGAATAACTTTACCTCGGGAGTATAAAGTAACGAGGCGTGCGCAACACGATTTGGACAAAGGGATGATGGGACAGGCTGGAAGCGATATTCATCGATTATACGCGCTCCAATAAATCCGCGAGGATGGCCAGTTATCGGCGGATATTCTCGCAGCAGCGATTTGATATTAGCCCGAGATGTACGCGTTACATGCTCGCTTATGGAATTCGATATTCACGTGGCGGTTTAATCAGCTCTGATGAGGATTTACTGGCAGTATTCACGGAACATATTTTCGCATTAAACCATTAGTTACATCATTGTCAATATTGCATCATTAATTCTGCAGAACTTTGCCATATTTGACATTTCTTGATTCTAATTTATTAAAGAATATTTATTTTCCAATGACAATGAGTTAAACAAAGATTGATTAAATACAAATGAAAAAGCAATAACCGGTTGAGTAATTGTTCTTATTTCTCATGCTCTTTTTGTAGTTTTAAATATTAAAACATTAGAAATAATAATAAATTTATCAAATTTGGCAATTTCTTAATTTATTTATCATATAATTTATATAAAAGTATACATAAAAATATTTATATAAAAGTTATATTGTCATATAACTAGGTAACTATTTTGTTATATCAAATATATTTAGAATAAATTAAAATTATTAATATCATATTAAAAAGAAAAAATATGTTATATTAAAAATTGATATCTTATGAAGGAACAAATATTTAAGAATTAAAAGTTCCTTTCTATGACATGGAAAATATCAAAATATTTTTATGTTGATTATAAGTAAAACTATTATGTAATGAAACAGAAACCAACAAACATTAATTATTGTTTAAGTGACGTATTTGAAAGAATAATGTTCTTTTATTAATGTTAGCAAGGTACACATATTCTCGTATTACTTCTCATTGTTATTGGGAGACTCATCGTTGGCGATCATTCATCAGTGAATCGTTTCTCGCCGTGTTGCCTGTCATCTCATTGAAATCTTCACAGGGATCAATATCCAATTATATCGCGATTCGTCCTATCCTATACATGGCTCGTGATAACCCTACCAATTGAATTTCGCGGTTGTTTGATCCCGCGTTGTTTGTTTTTACACATATCCAGTTTTATCCCAATTCTCTTTTACAAATCCTTACATCTGGTGAGTAATATCTCGATACGGCTACTATAATTATTTTTATCAAAGAAAGTTCCATTTTTGCAGCAATTATTTGAAAAATTATTAGTTCGTACAATTTAATTATCTATTTTTTTATTAGAAATTATCGCTTTTTTGTACGTTTATACATATAATTATGATAAACTAATATATATATAATTATGATAAATTCTTTTTCGGTAACCTATCGCGATTTATTTTGCTGCGAAGGTTAAATTGCGAATTATCGAACCAACATGAGCTAAGTTAAACAAATTACCTATAAATAAATAGTTTTTGTTCAGTATTTTATAACAATTGGACTGGTTGTCTTACACCACCGTTTAACACCATTTTTACTTAACATTTGTGTGAATCAATGAATAATTAATTAATAGCATTTGTGTGACTTCAAAGATATAACTTGACGCTCTTCAATATTGTTACTCGCAGGTAAGTCAAATTGCTTCACATGCTGCAGACTTCTCGATATGTTAGAGAAATCGATCTATAATATAATCATGATGTGAACTTATGTTACACGTCACGAAGGACGAAACACTTACACCTCGGGTTTAACACTAGAATATAATTATAAATTTAATGAAAGATTATCTTATTATAAATGAAAATAAAAAGTATGACAATGGCTGTTTTTGTTCACAGTTTACACTATTAATATCTGTCAAACGACCGTAAAAATATAAAATCCAAGATTATTTCGCAAATGTTATTTGATTTGATTTGATATATGATGACTTGATGACTTGATATAAACGTTCTAGTGTTAAACAGCCGTACAAAATTTGAACTTAAAATTAATAAACAAATAAAATGTACAAGATAAAATATACGAGAATAATTGAAGATAATGAAGACTAATGATTAAAATTATAACAAATCATCGAGGCACAGTCGTCCGTTGATGCATCATCCAATTTTTGAAGAGATTCTTAAAGCATTTTCTTTCAGTACCGTGACTTGTCAAAAGTTCAGCCATGAATCAAGCTATTGGTCACCAAAATGATTTGCATAAAAATCATTTGAAATCCTGTCCATGTAACGTTAAATCTGTTTTCAATGTGCTTGTTTGATCGCTGCTAACACAAAGACTGCTTTGCATTAGCCATTTCGTTATATGTCTTCGCACGATTCCGCTTTTCTCTTTTTTTAACGCCTCTCGGCTTTCTCGTCTGAAAGTCTCTGCTTGCTTACTTTTAAATCGACAACGCACAATACTGACCAATTTCATGTACTCTCGCAAAGTTTTTTTTTCCAAGATTAGAAATATTCAACCTTTCCCCTTATTTAATTGTTATCAGAGCACATAATTATTAGCAGAAATAAGTTTTAGCTTTTTTCTCTTATTAAATAATAGAAATGAATTTAAAAGACTTTGAAATTCATGTAATTTGTTCATAAACTTTGAGAGACTGCTCCGGCACTCACTCGCGAATATGCGCATATGCGGGTTGAATACCTCTGGTGTTGGTATATATCATATCTCTAGTACGATAATATGTACAATACGGCGTCATCAAGGTCGAAATTAGCGTTTCGTCGGTGCTTCCTACGTGCGAATAATAACCGAGTATATCTTGCCGAAAGTATCATCGAGCGGTGACGACGCAACATGGGTTACCTGGAAAATGGCCTTGACAATAGCACTACCAATATGCGCGATCTGTGTGGTCGTAATGGCAATCTATCACATACACATGACCAAAAAGAGGCCGGCTAGGCA
Organism: Tetramorium bicarinatum; assembly: GCA_928718305.1. NCBI lineage: Eukaryota > Metazoa > Arthropoda > Insecta > Hymenoptera > Formicidae > Tetramorium > Tetramorium bicarinatum. The sequence continues at coordinate 5,856,750 of OV788324.1, read as the reverse complement.
CTTTCCGGACGACTCGCTGGAGGCTCCGGACCGACCAATTCTGGGCGGCGTCACTATCAGGGATATGTTGGAGATGACTACGAGTGGCAGCGGCTCAGGTAGGTCAAACTAAATTACAGTTGAGCATGCAAAACCAGCGGAAAAAAAATGATAAGATAAAAGGCAAATCTCTCTCTCAGATTTTTATATAAAGTCTCTGAAAGAAATGTGTTTATGAAAATATATTGTTAGTTATTCTTAAACATGGACACATATTTATCAATAACTATTTACAACGCAATTTACAATAATAATTACAATTTTTATATATTATAATATTATTGAAAATTATGAAACGGATATCAATGATCTTTAATTTTACAGTCTTTATTAAAGCATTAGCAAATACAGCAAGTTGTTATATATAAAACATTAATTTATATAAATTTATTTTATATTTGAAAAAATTGAAACATTTTTGTAGTATACAAATACTTCTTATATACAATATATGTAAGATATATTAACGTGTGTATAAATACGAATGAGTCATAAAAATTTAATTATTTAGCTCGCTTAATACACAGCTCAAAGATTTGCTTACTAATTATATTCTTTGGCAAAATCAAGTGTATTCGTACACACATTAATCTATTCGTCTCTTGATACACAAACAAACGCGACGGGTGAGTCATCTTTAATCATACTGAAATTTACGTTCTCCAATGCCCATCCTCTCTCAAGTAGGCCTGCCACTTCTGGTACAACGGAGCATAGCGCGCCAGATTCAGCTGGTGGAAACGATCGGAAAAGGTCGCTTCGGCGAGGTCTGGCGCGGTCGTTGGCGCGGCGAAAACGTCGCCGTGAAGATCTTCAGCTCGCGAGAAGAGAGATCCTGGTTCCGGGAAGCAGAAATCTATCAGACGGTGATGCTGAGGCATGACAATATCCTAGGTTTTATTGCTGCCGATAACAAAGGTGTGTATGCATTTTTTTTTATATCTATCATATTTAAATCTAAAATCCTGGCAAAAGTGAAAATGATGTCTAAGAAGTAGCTAGTGTGCTTTTTATTTATCTTCCACGATTTTTAGAGAGTATGTATTCTTGTTTATTAATTTAAAAAAGGATTTTTAATAAGAATTACTGCAATCTTTGTTTTTAAATTTAAAAATAAAAAATGTAATTATAAAATGAATATAATGTGCTGGTTTTGTATTATTAAGATTTAGATTTAAATAATAAATTAAAATTAGCTGGTTTATATAACTTGTCAAACTAAAAAAATTATATTGAAATAATTTGTCTGAAAACATTTTATTTCTGGGACGTTTTGAGTGCATAGACGATATTCTGAAATTACATGAGACATTGAAATACTCTCTTCATCGATTTTCATTACATATTTTATCGTCTTGCACGTTGCTTTATGAGAGCTGCTGCAATCGAGTTATATCTCCTGAATAAATTGTGAATTGATGGAATGGCGGATCGTTTTATTTCTTTTCAGATAACGGCACGTGGACACAGCTGTGGCTGATAACGGATTATCATGAGAAGGGCTCGCTCTTCGATTACCTCAACAGATCAACCGTCGACACGAACGGTATGATAAGGATGGCCTTGTCGATTGCCACTGGCTTGGCACATCTTCACATGGAAATAGTCGGCACGCAAGGCAAGCCGGCCATCGCTCATCGGGACCTGAAGTCAAAAAATATCCTCGTGAAGACTAATGGTACCTGCGCCATAGGCGACCTCGGATTGGCCGCCAGGCACGACGTAATCACGGATACCGTCGACATTCAGCTCAACAACAGAGTCGGCACGAAGAGATACATGGCGCCTGAGGTAATTATATTACTATGTGAAAGAGATTTTTTTCTCGTTCTAAATGTAAAGAGCAGAAGAATATCTATACTCCTTATTTTCTGAGAGAATAAATGAAAGAATATTAGTCACAAACAAATAATGATAATTATTTAAACTAATTAATAGTCTAATTAAAATATTAATAGTCAATAAAATGTTGTGTACCAATTATATAATTATTTAAAATTAGATAAAATGTGATCTATGCTCTTTTAACTTATTATTTAACTTTTAACTAATTAGATTTATTTTTTCTTATTCGAAGAAATGAAATATTGATAAAAAATGAACGTTAATGAGTATGTTCATTAACGTTCATTTTTTAGACAATTTTTCTATTGTCAGATGAGAAAACAAAATAAATTTCGATAAAAATATATAGAGAGATAATAATTGTTAAACAATAAAAATAGTAATGATAATTCGCGATGGTTTTTACTCGGTCAGCAAGGCGGCTCTTCGGCAACTCATGCGTTTTCTGCTTTCAGGTTCTTGAAGAGACGATAAACATGAACCACTTCGACTCGTTCAAGAGGGCCGACGTGTACGCACTCGGTCTGATCCTCTGGGAGATTGCTAGACGTTGCAATGTCGGTGGGATTCATGACGAGTATCAGCTGCCCTTTTACGACTTGGTGCCTTCCGATCCAACTATCGAGGAAATGCGGAAAGTCGTGTGCACCGATCGACAGCGGCCGTCGATTCCGAATCGATGGCAGTCGATCGAAGTGAGTATTAAAATAAAAAAGCGTAATTTAAATGATCAATTTTATCCACCATAACAACTGAATTACGGATAAAATACTTATCTAATTGATAAGTTTTTTATTTCAATGCTTGTACTTATACATACATTACTTTTACATAACTTTCAGAAATATAATGTTATGAGATATAATAATTGTATAATTGTAAAATACAATAAAATCAATTAATAGCACTGATTGAAAGATAAAATATAAATCTAAAAAATTGTAGTTATTAATTAGAAACTTAAATTATTAGCTATAAGTTATATGCTATTAAAACTATAAAAAGTTTACACAAAATTAATTTTACATGATAAAAACATTAAAATAAAGTTATATTAATTGTAATTAAGAATTAATTGGTAATTTATTCTATCTATTTAGGCTCTGCAAGTAATGTCGAAAGTAATGAAGGAATGTTGGTATCATAATGCCGCTGCCAGGCTAACCGCACTCAGGATCAAGAAATCGCTCGCTAATTACGGCGCTATAGACGACCTGAAATAGATTAAGCTGTCGTCTTCGACGGGGCTCTACGATGGGTAAACCATAAAAAGCGATTGGATAATATAAGCGAACGACGCTATTTTGAAATTCGACACGATAGAGCTTCCGGCGGGGTGAAGAAGTATTCCGATAAGTCGGAAACAGACTGGTTGGAATTACGAGATTCTTTCTTATGCGAGACTGGCCTCTCGACCTTTGAGTAAAGTACTGTATGAATAGAATTGATATCGCTTTGGAGAATCGTGTGCAAGAGAAATAGAATGGATTTTTAAGCCTGATCGTTGTCAAACGATCGGTAGCGCTCGAGCTGTAGAAACCAACATTTTTCAGTCCCGACATATCGCGGCCTGATGATCGGTCACTCTGTTGAACGGATCAACAGGCAATCGCAATACACGTTCGGTTAATCGAACGATCGCTCAATTACGCGCCACACACACCGACACACGCAGACACTGACACGTGAAAAAAAAAACACACCGCTGTATATTTATTACGATAATGCTAAGATAATGAAGTATACAAATTTATTATATAGCAACATTTATTGATTAATACTAATGAGTAACGGTACTCGCATATACACACGTATATAATTATATATTACATATATATGTATATCCCCGTTATCTTGGAATAATCGATTCGATTAACCGAACCATCTACTATTTCAGCGATCTTATAAACGAGTTACCTCAGTGAAACGATCATTGCGCTCGCGTAAGTATGCCGAGAGTAATCGGGATGTTGCGCAAGATTTAAACGTATCAATTCAGCTCCGACTGGACGTGTCGGTAGATTATATGCGAAGAAAGCCACATTTCTTTTATCTTAGTTTTGAAGATTCACCGTAAAGATTTGCTATTATATCGGTGCAGAAACTAGAATCACATTGGGAATCTATACCATACGTCGTATTAAATAAAAGAATGTCTTCTTGTTTCTTTTTCTGGAAAAAAGTGCCGAGTTTATCGATAAAAAAAAACGATTATACAGGGTAGATAGGAAAACCGGACAGCCGATTGACAATGGTGTCCAATAGAGTTGGATAATTTGAATAAGGTAAATCTTATCGTCGAAAATAGGAAATCCTCTAGTGAATGGTTATGTATTAAAGAATATATAAGCATTCAGTAATGAAATTCACTGACGGTATTGTTGAGAGGAGTGCTCATCCTCTCTCCCGTGCGTGAGGTGTCGTGAAACTTTGGCACGTCCGGTTTTATTTGTCGACCCTATATGTATACTCTTAGTATAGTAGATACATATGAATGTTTTGCTCAAGACGAATATTTTTGCGTAATCATACGGAAATTAAGCGCGATACACAATGGTACGGCGAGGCTTTCGATGCGTGTTTCCTTTGTAATGCAGGAAGGTTGCAATTGAAGGATATTAAGCTCAAAAGCGCGCGCGTGTATCGTGGCATGAAAGAAACATGAGAGTATGAGAAGCGTGTGAGAATGCGACGGAGTTGAACTAAAACTGGTACAAGAAGAGGAGGAAAAGGTGGAAAACAAATTTGATAAAAGAAGAGAATCATTGGAGAATCCATATTTTCGGGTATTTTTGCGTGGAGTGAAGAAAAGTATGAAGTACAGCGAAGATGAGTATCGGTTACGTGTTTCAGATGAGCGGATATAGTTAGGCAAGAAGAAATCAACAGGATATTAATAAATATAGGACTTTTGAGATAACTTTTTGTTTACTACATCATTTTTAATAACGATTTTTTTTAGCAATGGAGAATGCCGCAGATATATTTTCTGCATGTGTTTGAATTAAAAGAAATATTAAGAAAAGTTTAATGTTAAAGTATAGTTCTTAAACGATAAATGTAAGATAACATAAGATTGTGTATATAAGAGAGTAATAACATATTTAAGAGAAATTAAATGAAGAAACAGTATTTTCACATTGATTTCTTCTGGCACAACTATATTCAAGTGCTCTTCTGTCTATTTCTATCGTATTACATTATATCGAAGTTGAAAAAATTTATCCGAATAAACTGTTTTATAATCCTTCCTTAATTTTCGAACATAGAGTCTTGAGATAAACTCACAAACATCTGCGCGCTGTATTTCAATGAGTTGAAAAGCAATCGTAGTGCTTGAAGTAAATATGTAACTTTGATATTTCGCGAGACTAAGAATTGCGACGAGTATGCGTATGGGATGTCTCTCTGTGAAACATAATTATAATTCTCGATGAAGAGCAGGAGAAACTGTTTATCTATCCGTGAATGGATTCTTCTCTTCTTTAACGGATAATGAATTATATCGGTAATAGTGTATAGTGTATACTTCTTTGACAAAGTGAGAGAGGAAATACGAAAGAGGATTTATGCGGAGTGAAAGATTGCAAGTGAGCAAATGCGATGGAAGGAGAACAGGAAAATAAGAATCTTCGTCATCCATAGTCAACATAAAAGTCTGCGAAGTTACAATTATCATTATTATATTATAGACGAAAGAACGGAGGGTCCTTTGAATACATAATCGTATTTTTGTATTGTTTTTTACCGGTGACGCGTCGATCGAGCGTCTTACTAATTTTTTTCTTCCGTTTTTATATGCTCGCAACGACCCAGTTGCATAAATTTATAACACGAGGATTCTATATTCCTTCATTTTTTATATAAATCAGTGTTGATAATTTTTAATTTATGTGACTAGTCTAATTTAAATAATATGTTATTAAATATAAATTTTATTCTTTAATAGGAGTAAAAAATAATTGCGATGGAAAAATTTTTCATTTTAACAAATTTTTTCAGAATTAAAATCTGACAATGTTAATAATTAAAATAAATGCTGAACAGCATTTTTATTAATATTAAAAACATATACATATATTTACATTGCAAATCTTGAAAATTATTTTATATGTATGTATATTTATTGTGATAGAATATACATCGTCGCACAAATTAAGTGCACAATCTACATCGCAATATATGCAATGGTAATGTGCAAAAACAAAAAATATGTCTCTACAAAGTAATTTTGTATATTAGTGTTTGGAAAATACTTGAAAAAAATTAACGAGATAAGACGAAGCAATGAATCATAAATACTATTCGAGTGTTCTGGAATAACGTATATGGCTCGTCGTGGATTACAATTTGCCGAAAGACTGAAAATCTAACAATTGATTAGTAAATAATAAATAATTAAGATTGAAGATCTACCTTCAACTTACAATTAATTGAAAGCCTAATATTAATTCAGAATAGTTTCGTTCATATATTTTATTGTGTGTGTATATATATATATATATATATATATATATATATATATATATATAATTTGAAATTTAATCTTTTTTAAATTATTTTTATAAAAATATAATAAAACAGGTTTTTTAATGTTTTGAATCTAATTTTTTATTAAAACAGATTTCAAATGAAGTATATTTGGATCAAGAATTTTTACTTGTTTTCTGTCGCCATTATAATATAATTTTGTACTTTTCTTCCAAAACAATAATTGTTTAACATTTTTTAATATTTTGCTATCAAAATTGATTTTAAAACTTACGTTTAATCAATGTAATAATTAATAATTTTTTTCTAATAATCTTTTATCACTAAAAAAAGTAGACATAAGACTGAGCTGTCTTAAAGCTATTTAGATATTTCTACACTTTCTAACTTTTTTCCTTAAGATAAATATAAAGTTTTAGAAGAGTTTATTTCTGAGAAAATTTAAAATTTTTGATCTTTATCATAAGCTTCATTTTAGACTTAGTAATCAGAGGTTTGGGAAATGTTTCTATTCTACAAACTGAAAGTATAATAGTATACATCATACGAATTTTAACAAAATTATCGTAATCGTTTCGAAAAGGCAATTTTGTTTCTCTACTCGCTCTCACACATTCCTGTTACAACATGTAGTTTAATTTATCATATGTAAATAAATATAGTCTGTGCATCGGTGAACTTGGCGATAATTGCATGATACATACATAGATTTGCAAATCTATCGGTGTAACGCAAGCTTGACCGATGTCTCCCTCACAGCTGTTTCCATACTGCTAGTACAACTCTCTGTGCCAATACCTGACCGAGTATTAATTAAAATGAGAGAGACAGGATAATGTATGTTGTATTCCCACGAATTACACTCACTCCCGAATGAGGAAAAATATCTTCGGTTTCGATTCTTGTGCATTTCAATTTCCAGTGAAATAAATGTTGACGGATATTATAAAGCTTCAAGAACTAAATATCACATAATATCTCTGCTAAGTGAATGTTTTTAGTTTACATACATTTAGCAGGGAATACTCTGCTAAAATGTACATTCAAGGTAACATAGAGTTGATAAACTAATATAAATTGTAATATCAATTTGATAAAGCCAAGATTGAAATTTGCCGAAACAAAAAGATATTTTTCTTCCTCATATACATAGTCATTGCCAGCTATATTTCCGGGCGACGTTATCGACGTTATTCCAGAATTCGTTTTGATATCAATTGAATCATCGAAATTGCAACTGGGTCGCCGAACTGTCGAACAGTCTGATTTATATCTGACAAATACCGAACTGCCAAATGATATTTCATCTTCTGCACCATTTTTCCGCTCCGTACCGTTTAAGCCTCCCCATACACACTTGTACAAAAGAGTAACAATAAATTAGAAGAGAACGTTGCACAGGCGGCATTTATGCCAGCATCGATTCCGCTAGAAGGAAGAAACTTGTACCTTTAAGGCGATTGACCGTCTATTTTGTTTTACGCTTTAGATGATACCAGTGTTTATAACGATTACCGGTGGAAAGAAAAGAAAACTTGTTATCGAAGAAAATCGCATTGTCCTGATATTTTATATCGGACGATATTGTTTAAGGAAGCTATATTAAATATATTTTAAAGATATTCTATTTTAAGTTAGAAGAAAATCAGAGAGTATTTAAATCGCTGGACTACGTTAATTACAATTTTTATTTTTTTTCTATAAATAAGAAAATTAGGTGTGAAATACAATATTGTTGTTGAAAAATTTTGTTGATATTTATGTAAAAGAAATTAATTTATAAATTTCTATTACATAAATTAATTAATGTACAAACAGCCTGGAAAAAAATATTCTCTTCCTTTTATATTCTGCGTAAAAATGAATATTTGCTTTTTACAGTAAAATTATATATGATATTAAAGTTAGAGTATCGAAAATTTATTTTATAATAGTGATTATTTGTAATGATTTTTAATCAGAACAATGCGATTTTTTAATCAATGATACTATACATTATATTATACAAATATTATACAAATAAATTAATTAGTGATTGCTAAAGGTTCATAAACCAAAAATATTTTTCATTTGTTTGGATGGTTTGAAGAAGTTATTGCAAATTTTTCAACGATTATTCCTCCTCCGAACCTCCGAACAAAGAGCTTTTATTCTATTTATTTTCCTTTATATAATTAAACAAGTCTTTAATAATAATTGCGATATTTTGTTTGTAGTTAATTATTGTTCTGTCATTTTTTGTGTTGTTTGTTCTTTTGTAGCGTTATTTACGTTTAAAAAGATCAGCTCTTACAATTGTATTGAATGTATTATATAGAATATCGAATATTTGTTTAATCATAAAAGAAGTATGCTTGAAGTATGCTTGAATCGTTATTAACTAAAATTGAAATATATCAGACAAATTTGTCATAATTTTGATAACTTATTATGTCTTTCGTTGTTTCTTTGTCTAAATTATAATTTATTATTTTTTGTTTATTTGGTGGAAATAAAATTTATAATAAAGAAGAATCCGAAAGTTTGGAAATTAAATTGCTTGTAGACATAATTCTTCGTTTTTTTTAAGTATGTTACTTAGAAGAAATATCTATTAGTAATACGATTAGCGAGAGGATAAGTTCATTGTTTCGTCATTGCTATATCACAATCTCTATTCTCTGTGTTTCCCATTTTATTGTATAATACTCTGTACATAATGGTGTAAATGTTCATCGACAACTTTTATATGGATAGAATGCGCACTTGTAATTTTCGTAACAGCGGGTGGGTGAATTGGTGAATGGTACCGTTTTCTCTTTGATTATTCGTAACGTTTATAATGGGCATGTCGCGTCTCCTCTATTTTTCCATCTGCTCTCAAATATATCGCGATAAATATAGTGTCACAGAAGATTGTTGCTGTTAAAGATTTATCTCGAAATAAAAGAAATTTGCGAAGTGTTGGTGGCTCGTAAATGTAATAGGAATAAAGAAATAAGTCAGAGAGAGTTTTAGCTCTCTCCGAGTGTATTTCAATACAAGATATATCGTGGAATAAAATCTATATCGAGTGGAGTTGTTTGTGAAATATCCGACATTGCGAAATAATGCACTATAAATGTATTTAAAGGTAAGGTACATAAATCGCAAATTATAATTGTAATAAAGGAAAAGAATGGAGAGCAACAACTCTTTCTATGGGCATATTTTGCTAGAAAGCTGCTTGATTTGGTATACATATTCGAAAGACTGAAATGCTTACTTTTCTCGAAGTGAAAACGATCTATAGTTAACAGATGCCACGAACATGCGAGAGCACCGATGATCCAATGAGTTACCGTTTTTTATAATTATCGCAATATTGTATCTCGCGTGTCCTGTGACTCAAATATACTAATGAACTTTATCGAAATCGATAAGGTTTTTCCATTTTTCCGTTAAATAAATGAACAATCGCGTCCCGCGACTCTTTACGATGCGCTCATTTGTTATTAGAATCGAATTTTTTTACGATTTATAAAATAAAAACTGGTGACTTGTGTGTGTTAATTCAACCATTAATTACTGCCGCTGTATAAAGCGTGCCTGGCGGTGTGGATGGATCTTAATATTGTTAATAGATATACGTACCTAATGTTATTAATTATTAACTCCTGATTTGTAATTGGAAATGCGAGGTTGTTGAAGCCTAAACGTTTGAGATTCAAGATTTAACAGGAACAGCAAATTGATAAAATAAATTTAAGGCGTTTATAAGATGTATGATTAGAACTCTCGTACGTTTTGGGCTTCACAAATCTGGCTTCTAAGCGGATCCTACTAATAAACGCCATAGTGGTCCGAGAAAAATAATTAGCTCGAATAAATTAAATTTACTTTAATGTACTTTATACGTTTTCTTCCTTAATACCTTCTATTATATCAAATTTTTAATTAACAATCGAATCGCGTTGTCAAACAATAAAACTTATATAGTAGAAATATATGAAAATATTGTACATTAATAACTTTATATAAATATTTTTAATAACTCTAATATATTTATCTGTATAATGGAAAATTTTGTCGATTAGTTTGCTAATTATTTTATTAACAAGTCTTGCTGATAAAATTTCTTAGGAAATACGGAGAAAATGAAGTACACAAACGTTTTCGTACGTACGTGTTTCACTTTATTTATTAAATTAATGTTGACACAGGTTATTGTGTATGTTGTACAGTGAGAGTCGTGTATATGGGCAATAGTTACCTATCTATATAGTAATAGAATAGAATTAAAATTATCCATTTAAATACAATTGCGCGTATAGAATGGCGTTAACTGCCATTGCTCTCTTCTTGCATTTCTTATCCGGTTTTCTCTGCCCTTACCGTTTAATTATATTCACATAATTGGGACGAGAAGATCGTTAGATTTTGTTTATTTATTTGTTACACGATATATTGATACTTAATTTTCGCTTTCGTTTTTGATGCTTTGAGTAAATCTCTTAAAATAGTGAGCATTAATTTTCTCTCATTTTAACATTTTTCGTTGCGTTGTATCGCATTTCGTTGGCCAAGCAATTTGGAATTTACGACGGGTCGTTACGTGATAGCAAGCATTGTATTCGCATCGATATTCACGCGTTTATAGGTGCGTATTCTGGTTGCTCCAATTTAACCCCCTTGAAAATAACACGCCGTGCGGCCCGTTGAAAATTCTCTCTCGGCCTCCTTGTTGATAATTAATGTCGCGTCTTCTCTTTCTCTCATAGGATGTTCAATATGTCTGTCAAAATTATACATTGCATTAAACTTTCTTTTTATTTAATAATAATTTGAAAACATAATCTGTTCCATTATTTCCATTAATTTTATCAGACTCAATTGTCCAAAAAATCTTTCTTTAACTATATAATTAATCATTTAATTAATTATTATATGTATTATATACTTATGGCCTTTATATTACACATACATTCATCAAGACGACGACACGTTCGAAATGGCAAAGGGTAAGGTGACGGTGGTTATCTTACAGATCCTGCCTCGTCTCCTGGACGAGGTACACCTGGGAACCGGGCACGGTTGAAGTGGTGACAAAGCTGCGGTGTTTGGCGCGTATCAGGGTTAAATTGCTCTCCGCCGTGTCGGCACGATCCTCCGCGGCCTCGAGTTCCCTTTGGAATCGGCGGACCCTGGTGACGCTTTGTTGGGACATGCCTTCCTGCTCCTGCAGCTGCCTCTTGTAGAGGCAGACCTTCTGGGAGGCTTTGTCAAGCGATTCCTGCAGCAAGGTGATGTTCTTCGCATCCTCTTCAACTTGAATCATTACCTCCTTAATGTTGCGCTCCTTCTTACGCAGTATCTTCACAGTCTCGGCATGTCGGCGCTTTTCTTCGTCCAGCTCGAGTTCCAGGTCGCGGATCTATGATAACAGGAATTATAATAAAAAATGAAATCAGTAACACATTATTTTATGGGCCACGAAATTTTGTTAACAAGATCTAAAAAACATTTTAGAATTATACTTTTGTTACTTAATTATATGTATAAAGCTAAATTGAGTTTAAAAGAATTCAACTTTCAGTCATAATTTAGATTGAAGATACGTTGCTTGAAATTAGAAAAGTTTCAATTTTCTCACCCTGGCTTCGAGCTTGCTGATGATGCGCTTGCCTCCGACAATAGCGTTGGCCTCAACCTCTTCCAATCTCACGGACAAGTTCTTCACCTCGATCTCCAGCGACTTCTTGATAGCCTCGATCTTGACAATACGCTCCTGTTCCTCATGAAGAATCTCGACGGTGTGCTTGAGATCATTCTGCACTCTCTGATATCTCTCGTCGCTAACTCTCAATTCCTTCGTGACTTCCTCGTAATCTCCAGCCAAGGTAGTCAGTTCCTGCTCCAGTTTAGCCTTCGACGTAGCGATGTTTACATTGATCGTAGTCAACTCGTTGATGCGGCTAACCGATTCCTCGTATTGCTGCTCGACAATCCTCTTCGCACGTAGGGCCTGTCGATCAAATTTTATTTTTTACGTATCCGTAAACATATTACGTAACGCTTATGTAATATACTTGTTTGTCGTACCTTTGGTTATCCGGAGGATAAACTAAACTTTTCGAATACACATTGTAATCAATCTCTTTCAAAGTTAAGAGCATCAAATCAATCTTTCTACTTACGGATTCGTAATTGCCGCGGATTTCCTCGAGCTCGGCCGTCAATGATTGGAGACGACGTTGACTGATGCCCAGTTGGTCCAGGGTCACTTGCAACTGGCGCTGTATTTCGTCGTAATGAGCTTGTAATTCCTAAAAAAATAATTCAACGTGTATGACGAATACATTGATTGTATATATTGAATTAGAAATGTAAGTAATCGATATTACGGTCAAAGTGAGAGCTTGCTTCTTGATGGTCTTCTGCAAATCAATGTTGTTCTTGTTGGCGACGTCCAAGGACAATTCCAGCTCAGTGATTTGGATCTGCATCTTCTTCTTTATACGCTGAACCTCAGTCTTCAGCCTCGTCTCGGCTTCCACCACGCGAGCATTCAGCTGCTCGATTTCGATGCTGGTCTGTTTGCTATTAATTTCATTCAATGTAAACTCAAATCTAGTTCAGTCTCAAAAAATAATTTTCTACTCTCTGCATTTTGGTAAATATCGTTAAAAATTTTGATAATTAAAATTTTATTTATAACTATTTTTAGCTAATTTTTAAAATTATTATTCACATAATTTTGAAATTTTCAATATTTTCTCGCACTTATTGTTATCTTGATTGGTTTACCTTATCCATCCTGGGATTTAATTTTCGGCTGCTTTTACATAATCACTTAATAATCAGAAAGAAAATAACACTTTTTAGTCTAATTTTTCTATTTTTGAAAATAGATGTTAACTGATATTGAAAATACATATCATAAAGGGGTATTAAAACAAGAAATTATAAAAGAAATAAGCTTTTTTGAGACATAGAAATCAAATATTAATTTTATCTTTATTTCACGCATATATATTTTTATTTTTTTTTTAAATAAAATATACCTTTCTCTACTGAGCACTCAGTCATAACACAACTCTTACCTATCTACTACGCTTAACATTATAATACTCGCATCCTCGACATCCATACAAAAGTTCTCGCCTCGCCCGATCTTGATACCTCTTATCTAGAAAATAATTGCTGGACTTCTGCTCGAATCCGCGCAGCTCCCTGCTGAGCGCATCAAGCGGCTGCGTCAGCTTATCCACATCGATCAGAGCCTTGGCCCTTTCGTTCGTCAATCTGCCGTGCGCCGTGTCGTCGCAGAGAGAATGCACGGTTTCCCTTTGGAACTTCCGGATGTCGGCCAACGATTGGCTCTTGGACAGATTCTTCAGCGCCTCTGTCCTCAGGTGGAATTCTATCGCTTTCGCAGATTTTCCACGGAGGCTTTTGCTATGCTCCAGCGCGTCATTCACCTCGGTCATCATCTGAACGTCTTTCAACGCCTGCAGCTTAATATTGCTCCTCGTTTCCTGCTGGATCGCCTTGACCTCGCCGCGGCCACGAGCGCTGGCGAACATCAGAGGCATGGGCAGTCTTTTCTGGTCCTTTCCGGTGCGAGGAAAAATCTCCTTGGTCACGCGGCTGGCCTGCACGGTCTTGGCCAGGCTGAAGTCCGAGCGATTTGCTATCTTCGGACACGTCAGGCAGACAGATGGTCAGCGTCAATTTTATGCCCGCTCGTGTATTTCTTACGGATGTCTAACGGGCACCACCGTTTTCCGTCGTGCACGCGCACTTGCGCGACGTGGTGCGCCTAAACTTAGCCGCAGCCGATCCAGAATGCGAAAGTAATCGGCGCTACACTCGCGACCGACCCTCTCGAGAGATTCAAGAGCGACTGCCAATGCACCGAACACCCAGTGTCCCTTTCGTCCGGGGACACGAGATGGATTTTTGCACTGTACGATTTGGCAAACTGTTCTGACTTAATCAGAACTATAAGGAATGGTCCCAATAATAGGGTGCCAAGAGACTGGTCGGTGCAGCGCTTTCGCGGTATTTTTATTATAACCCGGTTAGTTTTCCTGAACTGACGATAGAAAGCTTCCGCAGCGAATTGTTTGTTAAATACCAATATAGAAAATGCTCTATATATGAATATATACATAGCTTTTGAGATTGTATATTATATCTTAAGGTAGTCTTCAATTTTGTATTTGGGTTCCAAAGAATACTAAGGTATGCCAATTGTTCAATGAAAAAATAATTATCATTATTTTTGAGAAAAAATATTTTTTAATATTATTAAAATCAAAGCAACTTAGATTGTGTTGATGATGCAATTTTGTTTAATGTAATGCAGAATTTCTTAAAAAAATATAAAATATAGATTGTATTCAGAAGTATAAATATAATGTTTATTTAATAATAATAGATTTATAGAAACTAGTTTAAATAAAAATGTTAATAATTGATTAACGATACTTGGAACAAGTAAATTAATATAATTTATTTGAACTAAATATATTTTCTCATATTTTTCTTCATTTCTTTAAAATTTATTCCTTGTAAATTAATTTTTATATTATTTCCAATATGTCATTTTTATAAAATAATAATCTATAAAAAATCTATGAATATATAAAAAATAAATTTGTTAACATAATTTAGAATAAATAATTAATTTTTATCTGTTTTATCTGTACATACGCGAAATTAAATAAAGGAAATCTTGATGATGTATTATTACTTCTGCATGAAAACAAACAAAATAAGTTACGAAACGAGAAAATGCAACGACGTCAATAATGACACGAATTACGCACAGCATCCGTGCAGACGTCTTTGATGCCACTTGAAACGCAGCAATCTCTTCCGCGGCACCAAATTTAGAAACCGAAAAGGTCAAGCAGTCACCAAGTCGCGCAGCACTCGGAGAACGGATCGCCTATTTCCCAGAAACTTTCCTTCGCGAAAACTTATCAGCGTTTCTCGCTACCGTACCTTAAAACGAGACAGGTGATCTCTGGCTTCGTCCTCAGCGTCGATTGCATATTTAATAAGATCGTCTCTCGTATAAGGTTGTACTGTTTTGTCTTGCCACAAGATTCTACTGTCAGACCAGGGTAATTCGGGTAAATCTATTCTTCTGTCAAGGTTTGATAAAGATGATCTCGAAACGAGTCTCTTGGTATCCATGTAGTCGATCATTGGTTGATAATAATTTATTCCATATCCGTAGTTTCTTGAGTAAATATATGTTGGATAATGTCGCCATTTTGATTCTAATGGCATATGAATTGGTGGCATGTAACCCGCCATGTTTGATAAAAATTTTTAATGCTCACACAAATGTTCACTTAATTTTTTTATTCGAGTAACTTAAAAATTTGCGATGCGAGAAATGTAAAGAATCTTTTAGATTGTCGTCTTTTATAAATTTTTGTTTCTAGAGAGTTTAATTATTTTCTGTTATTGTCAGATTTCTGGTTCTTTTTATTTAATATATTTGGGTGATGGATTTTTTTATGCATTTGTGATTTCTATGAACAGGTCTGTAGAGGATGGTGACACTTGCGACAAGATCGTCGACAAAAATTGGGCCGATGGTTAGGTGGTATCTTTTGTAGTTTTCGTTGCGATTGCCACATCGGGGACAACCAATCAGCACCTCTCAATAATAATTAGATCATGACTGATCGTATTTATTAATAGTCTCGTATCGTTGTATAAATTGTCATTGTCTGTTCTTATTAATATCAATCTCCTTATGCTCTATTTTACTGTGTTCCTTTTTATATTGACGTTAA
This sequence comes from Tetramorium bicarinatum, assembly GCA_928718305.1. Lineage (NCBI taxonomy): Eukaryota > Metazoa > Arthropoda > Insecta > Hymenoptera > Formicidae > Tetramorium > Tetramorium bicarinatum. Next base: position 5,840,599 of record OV788324.1, on the reverse strand, counting down.
TTATGTATCAGAATATCCATAATTAATTTTAATACATATAAATCTTATTGTTACAAAGTGTAATCAAGATGTTTATGTAAAATACTTACCTATTATGGAATAATTTGTAACTATTACTTTCTAATCTATTATTATAAAATTATATATTTTTTATTAAAAAAAATTAAATTCCTTTGATTAGAATCTTTGATTAAAATAATGCTTGTAAATTTAATTAACAGTAATATAAAATGTTACTTTATCGGATATAAATAGACAATTAAAAATCATGGAAAAAATTTCTTATATTGTTAAATATATGAATTGATTAATAATAAATTTAATTCATATTTTATATGTAACATTAATAATAATAATTCTTCGATTTATGATGACTGATCAAAAATAATATTGATTATATTACAGTCTAAGATAATATTAGTCTAGATAATATTAATAATTGAGACATTTTGTTATTTTCTTACCATTCTTCTCATATTAGTATTAATTGCATTAATATAATATTAAAAAAATAATTTTCTTTCTCCTAATCCCAGGTTGGAATAATGTAAACCTTATTTTAATAGAATATAATTTTAATTGAAAAATGTAATATAGTCTTGATTTGAAAATATAATAAAAAGTAATAAGAAAATGTATATAACTATATTACAATTATAATTGTTGCAAAAGCTCAATAAAATTAAGTAATATTAAGTGATTTATCAAAAATGTAACAAATAAAGTCTAAACAGTTATAGATAAAACATATATAAAATAAATATTTTTAAGAACTTACCGAATAGCTTCAATCTCTTCGTCCTTTTCAGCAATGCGACGTTCCATATCGTGACGCATTTGACTCAATTCAGCTGACAATCTCTGAGAACGTTGCTCTTCAATTTTGCGGCCCTTAGATTGAATTCGTTTTAATTTAATATCTTAAGTTCCCTTTACATAGTATCATTTATGTTATTTCTTAATATTCTTAAAAAATTCCGATAAAAGATTTTGTTTTTTTTATTATAATACCAAATAAACAGTTTAAGATATGTTTATGAGACAAATTATTAGAATGTATTTAAGTTTTCAATTAATATAAAAAAACTAATTTTTTTAAAACCTTAAAAATCTAAATTTATCTAAAAAGTTCTGATTACAAATATTGCTGCTAATAATCTTACATCTTTTTAATTAAAACAATGTTCACGTTATGCAAGTATAGGATTGCTTACTGCTTCAGCTTCCTTGTAGGCGGCAGCCAATTCTTCGCGTTCGTTCTCCAACCGGCGAAGTTCCAATTCCAGTTCATGAAGTCTGCGAGTCATGTCAGCCAACTGATTCTTTGCGTCGCTAAGATCATCTACATAAATATTATTAAAATTAATAAAGCTTACCATTTAAGTATTTTTATTAAATAATTTTCTATTTTATGAAATATCTATATTCTATACAAGAGAAAGATGATTAAAGAACTATTTATTATATAGAAAGAAAGATTTCAATTCTGTTAAGTACATATCCGAATGTAAAATAGCTTGAAGAATATAATAATTGGTTACAAAAATTTATAGCTTATGATTTTATTATATTTTCAGATTGCGTATTTTACGAATAAATGAATAAATAATGACAATCACCTGCAAGTTTCTTGTTCTCGCGAGCCAATTGATCTTTCAATTCACGGGTCTTATCGAGCTCGGCATTTACGCGTTGCAGTTCTTGCTGTTTGTTGCGGAGATCGCGCTGGCTTTGTTCGTACATGGCAAGGGTTTCGTCCAAACGACTCTTCAATTCTATGTTGATCTTTTCAAGATGTTCAACACGCTTCTGAAGTTCACGAGCAGTTGCATTGGCCTAAAAGAAAAATATGAGTAATTTTCCTCTATCTAAGAATGTGAAATATTCGTTTTCTCAAGAAAAGATATGCCAACGCAAAACTAGAACGCAAGTCTTACCTTCTCTAAATCAATGATCAAAACTTCCACTTCGGATTGCAAGCGCGATTTCTGCTTCTCGAGATTGTTGATTTTCACAAGCAAAGTTTCAATTTGTTCTTCCTGTTCTTGGATGCGAGCGGTATATTTGCGACGAAGTTCTTCTACCTGTGTAAAATTGTGTTAAATATTAGTTAGTAATTTGTCATCTCGGATTTCAGCATAGATGAGAAGTACGAAAATTAATAACACAGGTACGAAAGTAATTACTAAGTTACATACGAAACATAATTATGTTTTTGCAATAATGTTTATTACTTCTTCGATACGAGCGTTAGCCTCGGTCTCGTATTTCGATCTCCACATCGACACTTCTCCATTAGCTTTGACCAATTGACGTTCGATATCCAAACGCGCCTCAGATTCTTCTTCCAGCTGGACGCGGACGGACTCCAATTCCACCTCGACCTATTAATTCATGTTAATAATTATTTAATTTTATTTATTTCTCTTGATAGATTTCTCTTATTAACGTTTGTCTTAATTAATAAAGTAGAATTGTATTCTGAACTGACTTTTGTTTCTTTTTAATATTTAACGTAACATAAAACGAAACACTACTAACTAATTTTATCGATCTTTTTATTATTTATAAGAAATATTATATTAATGTGACGAATTTATATACAATATTTATACAAACATTATTTTATATAAGTTTTATAAGTTTTTAATATAATAAACAAAGTTATTTGATTGCTTAATAAATACTGCTTTCTTGAAGAATTGAAGAAAATTGAATCATTAAATATTCAAGACAAGTTATTTGTTTTAAAGAAAGTTGTAGAAATCAATAAAATTATACCTGGTGCAAAGAAGCTTCGATCAATGAACGACGACGTTCTTCATCTTCAAGACGACGGCGGGCATCCTCGAGTTGACCCGCGATTTGCGTCCTCAGATAGGTAACATTCTCAATGTTCACCTAATTTTATTTAAATAATCAGTGCTCTGTAGTACATTGAAAAATATAATTCGCTCTAAACTAAAAATAAAATGTCTATTACCTTTAGATCTTGCACTTCTTTAACTAATTCAATATTCTCTTGCGACAGCCGAGTTTTGTGACTGGTGATATCGACAATCGTACGATTTAATTCTTCGATTTTAACGTTCAATTCAGATATGTGTATCTCGAGTTTTTCGACTGTTTTTATTGACATCATCTTTTCTTTAGTAACATTGTCAAGTTGAGCGAGGAGCTCATACACTTCCTGCTGGAATTTAGATTTTTCCTTGTCAGCTCTGAAATCATAAAACAGTCGCTAAAAGAATTTTATCTTCATAATTTTATTTATTATTTCAGAAATACTATTTGTATGTAAAAAAGCAACTAAAGTGGCAAATTTCAATACAATCAGTAATTAAATATTAACTGCATTTTTAATTTGTAACTTAATACATATCACTTAAAAATCTGCTTTTAATGAAATTTGTTAAATTTTGTTAAAAATATATAAACAATTATATATAATATACTGAATAAAAAAAAGAGTGAAAATAAATCTATTTACATTAAATAAGCATGAATACTTAGAATATATTTTTAAGGCATTAAAATAATATTCTATCAATTTTATTAATAAAACAAATTTTAAAATATTTTTGGTATTTTCAATTTCTTAATTAAAAAATTCTGGAGCATTTCAGTAATATTAGGTATCGAGAAAAAATTTTAAAAGATTAAGTGTCTAAACTAATATACATTTCCAAATGAAGTATAATGCAACACCTTGTCGCGTGATCTCTACATGTAAAGCATGCAGAGAAAAAAATATTATGAGTAATTCCATTTTTTTGGAGGCAGAAAAAATTGGAGCAATACTGGATCTCCTACATAAGATAGAGGGTGTAAGATGTCAGTTAACCGATTCCGAAGATAGTGGGGGTTCTCTGGCCGGTCGCGTGTACTAATATGGCGCGCCAACGTTGGGGTTGTGGATTACCACGCGTCTCGCACGGTTAAAAATAGTCATAAGCTGTGCGAGCAAAAGCAAGACAGAGAGAGAACGAGAAACGCATGAGAGAAATAGAAGAAGACAGTTTGTTTTTGCATTAAGAACGAGAGAAAAGAGTAATGGAGTTACGAGTCTTATCATATTATTCTTCTTTCCTATTCTTCTTTCCATGAATATAGATAAAAAAAATTACTATTAACTATTCGATATAATACTATTAGTATTATATCGAAGATTTAATTAAAATAGTTAATTTTTGGAAAAAACATCTTGAAATTAAGGGAAAATAAAAGTTACAATGATAGATAACAATGAACAGAATCAAATCATCGGAAAATATCATGCAAGATTATTGAGAGAACGAAGATGAGAGCCACTTATAAATTGATTCTTCTATTTTTACAATATTCAAGAATTTTGTCAGTGTCATACTTGCGTGGGTTACGACTTATAATCGGCAATGAAATCATGAGGAAAATGTAACCGGATTATATTTGACACTACTTGCGTGGATGGATTTCTGAAACGAAGCAACAGCTGCGTTGATTACTTATTATTTTTAGCAACCATGTATCGGCTGTTTTGAATTAAATTTTGGAATATTCATGATTGACATAATAAGTAATATATTGTAAATAACGAAACTATTTATGATAAAATTTCAGGTTATATGTTTGTTTATTATAACTTGCAAAGTTAATCGGTTATAAATATAGTATACTTTAAAGTTTAAGACTATATTTAAACGTGTCATCTTTGAAAAGAATTTTACTGAATGTTTATCATAGTTTTTGTGTATTTAAAATATTAACGAGTATTTATGAAACGTTTATAAACTTTAGGCTACTTTATACAATTTCTTTTGCATTCTGTAACTAAAATTTACATTTGATGATTTGAAAATGTATTTATAAGTCTGGTGATTTCATTTTAATCCAGAATAGCATTTAGAATGTTATTGAACTGTTGAATGAAGCTTTGTCTTTTTGAGACAGCTCATTGTGATTGTTTCATTTTCTATCGAAAGCTACCAAAAAAGCAGAACTAAAAGCGGTCACGGACGTTCCATTGCGCGGCCAATTAGCGATCTAATTAATGCATGTTTCCAGGGCTGTCATCGTCCTTGTACGAACGACAGAATCGGCGCCTCGAAGAAGCGACTATGTTTAGAAGAGCCGGGATACTGAATCTTCGTGTATTTCAGTTGCGAGTCGTTTTCTGGCTTGGACTGTGGCCAGTGCGACTTGTATAATTCGCGCAAATTTTCTTACCTACAGTCACTCTCGTTTGTGACGGACCGCGTTATAATTACGCACGTGACATCGTGATTCATTATACTTCCTCCCTATTAGCGTCTTGTCGTCTCCACGAGACGCTTCCTTATGAAACTGGTATTCGCTGAATTTCCGGCCAATACTCAGCTGTTTATTGACGCTCCCTGAACACGCTTGTGTGCTCCCGTTTTAACAGAAGATTAACAAACATTTACATTGCGGCTGCTTTGCGATCGCGAATGTATATATGCTCGCGCACTTTCTAAAATGCACGGCGTTCTGGTTTCGGTCAGTGATTCTCTACCCGGAACATTAAATTTGGAAGCTTAAAATAGCTAATCGAATCTATAAATACTTAATAGTGAGACAAATAGTTATAGAAAAAAATACTGTAAAGAGTGTCTTGAACAAATTATATACATCATCGTAGTGTTCAATTGATTGAAAGAGTTTCATTAATTACGATCATGTTTCCCGTTACCTGGCACGTGCTTTCGAAAGCTGATCAATCTGATCCTGAAAATCGACAACGATCTCCTGATGCTTTTTGCGCAAGAGATGTGCGGTCTCCTCACTCTCAAGATGTACATCTTCGAGTAGTTTACGCAGCTTGGCTAGTTCCATGTCCCTTTTCTTGTTAATCTCAAACTAAGCGAAAAAGTCATTAATTATATGAAATTTAGTGATTTATTGTTTTCTTTTGTAATTGCATTTGACCTAAACCAAAAAATTATCTCCGTAGAATTCAAATACTCACTTGAGATTCGGCGCCACCCTCGGCCTCTTCGAGACGTTCGGATAATTGGATGACTTGCACGCTTAAGTCAGCGCGCTCACGTTCGATCTGGAAAAATCATATGAAAAAAGAGTAAATAATTTTCAAATTTATGAAGACATTATCAACTATCATATTTATAAGTTTCATATAAATTAATGACAAAAATATTAAAATGATTTTATAATACTCGATATTATTTTATGTTACTTCCTTTATATGTATACTTGAAATGAAGTAAACAAATAATATTATCTTTTTATTTTTAAGCTTTTTTAGCTTAAAAACATTTTCATATCAAACGTTCTCTTGTGTAAGCCAGCGTAATTATATGTGAAATTAAATTCTTAAAAATTAGTCTTGATAACAAATGCAATCAAGTTGCGGTTATTGTTTTGATCAAAGGAATCGCATGACGGCGTTCGGCACAATATCTTGAGTGGTAGTTTGACGTCAGGTTACTTCATCGTGAATAGGACAATCTATTTTCGAACGCGGCGCGTCTATATTGGGACTCTTATTCATATTACAAACGAAGCATTTCACGTGAAAAAAGACGATTGCAATACTCCTTTTACGATCAACTGAAATTGTGGATTACGATTTTAATTAGATATACATCTCAATTATTATTTTAACCGACATTATTTTAAATATATAAGAGAATAAATGCATTTAATAAAAAGTAGTTGTTATCAACAATTACAAACACAATGCATACAAATTTACTAACTTAATGTAAAAAATAAATATGTATAAATTAAACTTTCGTTTTTTTAAATTTTATTATAGTAATATAACACTCGCTATTTAATGATCAACATATGTTAAATTGTCATGTATTTATGCATTATGAAAAATTAAATGAACTATTTGCTTTCCAGTATTCAAGAGATTTGCAATTCTTGCAATTCTTAAATGTAATATGATGCATTCCATATAAACGAAGATATGTAAGGTGTTCTGAAAGCGTACACCGTGCGCCGTAACCGTCATATCAATTTTCGAGCTTTATAGCTTCAAAACGCGCGCACGAGGAAAATTTTTGGCAGTCGTTCAAGTCACGGCGTCCGTTGCACACCAAACCGATTTCTACGGAATTTTAATACTAGATAATAACAAAATAATAGTGTAATCTGAGAAGTTTTAATGAAATTTTATTTTTTATTTGAAATCTGTTATGCCTTTTTCAATTTCTGTTGTATAATCATCTTATTAGCGTGTATAAAATTTCACAAAATTGTATGTAAAAACGTACATAAATTCTTAAATTAGAAACATTTTCAGTAGATAAATTAGTTTTAGTTTGTGATATAAAGAAGAAAATGTTTTTTTTTGTGTAGTTGGAATAAATTATTTTCAAATATTATGTTCTTTCATAATGTTTGTACGAATTTTTTCAATACTAGTTTGAAACATTTATGAATTATATAAATTTCTGAGGAGATTATGCGATAATGTTTTCCTCGTTTATGAAAGTAGGCGAGCAGTGTTGAATACAGCGCAGGAATGCGGGAACGATCCCGAAGAGCTTCGCGTTCCTAAAAATAGACGCAACTTAAGAGCTGGACATTTCGACCTACTGCTCCCCACTCTGCAATGAATTACCGCCCTTAGTTGCTTGCTATGTCCATTTTTTAGTGATGTCTAACGGATATTATCGATTATCGAGTCTGTAATTCTGACAACATAATAGTCTTCGATTACGGAAATTTTTGATCGTATCGCGAATTATGGATTGCAAGAAAAATTAGCAAAATATAGCATAGGAATTTTTACAGAAACGGGATTTTTTATTCTTTTTATTAATTCCTTCGTCAAATAAGTCATATTCATATTTAAATTGCCAAATTGGCCCTTTTCTTTAACTATTTTGCTATTAATATTATGTTTTAATGTTATTATGATAAATATAGTTAAGATTAATTAGCTGATATGTTAAGCATCTGTGCTAATTTTTAATTAATTAATTAATCTACACTAACTAGATAATAATTAATGAAATTATTACATTTTAATAAAACAGTTATACTAAATACATTAATATCCGATAATATTTCATAGAATGTATGTAGAATAACTAATTAGTCGATTTAATCATTCATTTGTTTCTGTATATAGCAAAGTTTTATTAAATATAATTCTGATGTTGCGAAAAATTCGAGATCAAATATCACAGCCGACGCCATCGATGTCCGCCATTGTACTTGATGTATTAAGAAGCCTCAAGACTGATTTTCAGATACTGTAAAAACATGAAGACATTCATGAAACTCACCCTCTGACGCAGCTCTCTCTCAGACTCCAGGTCATCCTGTAGCAGGCGGATTTTGTCCTGAAAAGAGAGGCAATAAGGATTAGAGGGGTATCACGGCGCCCGTTATAGAGGGTCGACGCTTTACGTAATCGTCCGACGAAAATATCCAAGAGCGGAGGCTCGGTATTTCGGAAAGACGGACGACCTCCGTAGAATAGATTCGTCCTCGGTAGAAGGAGAGAACGACGTCGCGATGTCTGCTTAGCGCGTCTTCGAGCCGCTCGGCAGAGATTATTTCAAGAGAGGCGCGCAGTGACGTTAGATTATGTCGAGAAAAGCGGCCAGACTACCATTTGCAGGGTACGAAGAAAATGAAAAGAAAATGACTTGGTCTTACTTGGCCATCCAGAGGCGACAATGCGCTCTCTTTACACTCGAGACGGGATACACGGGATACGCCATAGAAAGGCAAATCCTCCGAAGGATCCGAAGGAGGATCGGTCAAAGTGCCTCGTGGACTTAGCGTGGCATTGGCGGTATCTCGAAGCGGTATCGATCTGGCGCCTTGGCACGATCGTCATTTCAGACCGATATTTCACCGACTATTTTCGTGCGCGAGCAATCCGATAGCTACAGAACGTCGTACACTTTGTTTCCTCGTCGGATTGGCACTAACATCCCTTATGGTCACTGAACTTTCGCGGTTCACTACCTTCGCGATTGGTTCACTACTCCGCGTTGTTCATGTGCGAATCCATCGCGTATCACTGATGGTTAACGTTTCAATGACGCACCTAAACCTTTGCTGAAGCTTCATCTTCATTAGGACCTAGCGATTAATAGATGCGACCGTGCGTTTCCTCGGAGAGTGCTGGAGAACGTCGGTCGATGCGTCGTTTTCTCTTTGCCGCCATCACGTAAGCGCTGCTATTAATTGAGTGGTCTGGCAAATCTTGTCGATTTATTTAAAATTCTGACTTTTATTTAATCCGTATTTTAAAAAAATAATTATCCTTCGATAATTATTTTTTTTAAATACGGATTAAATATTATTAAATATTATTAAACAAATTTTCATTGTAAAAGGAATTTAGCAAGAATTTATGAATTTCTAATTCTCATGTAAAATTTTCATTGAAATTGAATATTAATATGTTGAAAAATATAGTTTATTATATTAGAAATTTTCCTGATATCTAATTATTTTATCAAGTTTATGTCCATCTTTTTTTAAATTATATTTCTGATAAAACAATAATTATTTCGATACTTAATTAATTAACTCTTAAAGACATTCAGACTGTAGATTCATAACTAGAGGATAGCAAATGAAAGAAACGATCAAAGAAGTATTTTCTTTTTTATCATCGACGTCGTTCTCTCTTCTACCGAAGGACATATCAGAGGCACTTTTCCGCAGGACCTACCTCGAGTCTGGTGAGAGCGCTCAGGTCGGCGCTGTATTCGATGCTAACATCGGCGGTACCCGCACCGCCAGTAGAGCGGTACGTGTACTTAGAGGTTTTAGCGACCGCTGAAGACATCTTCTTCGCTTCGTCCTCTACTTGCTTTCAATAATGCTCTGGTTTCTCCTCGTACTTTGCGGGATTCGAGTCCTCGGTTTGGACACCCTCCGCGTATAATAATGATCCTCCTATCCGCCACTGGCTAAGTCAAACCGCCTCGATCTCAGTCGTTGGGTGAGTTCACCTCCACTTTCTTCCACGATCTTCTTCTTCTTCTTCTTCTTCCTCCTCCTCGGGGTTTCGGAGCCGACCAGCGCCCTACTCGTAGTGCGCGACCCGTCGTCGTTCGTATGGCGCGCCGGCCGTTCCATGGTATCGTCAAAATGACGGCCGACGCAAGCGCATTGATGTTGGATCCCCACCAGGAACGGCCAACGTTCGTCATCGTCGTCGTTCTTGTCGTCTTCATCATCGCCGAGGAGAATCATTAAACCACGCTAGACGCCCACGTTGTCCGAGGGTAGTTGCCAAATCGACTTCGGCTCGGTCTACTGCGGCACCTTCGAAGGTGCCGAGTCGCAGAGGATGTCGCTCTCACATCATTTTTATTATGTTACATGAGCTTCAAATCTACCAAGATTACGTTCTTCAAAATTTTTTCTGAAATACTTTTTTAAATGTCGGTCATAATTGATTTTTTAAAATTGTATTGTATTAAATAAAGTTTTTTTTTAGTATGTAGATATTTCAAAATATTTTATTAATTACAATGTATAATATTACATAATTGATTACATAGAAAGTTAAATATTTAAAATCAATATGAAAATAGTTAATTCCTAGAAAATATATCGACTTTAAAGTTTCGTATAGATTTAGACACATTTAGACAGACGTGACAAAGATCTAAGTCACACGCCTCATTTGCTGTCCTTCTTCAAAAGAACACCGAGTATTTATTGTAATGTAATTGAGATCTGCATAACTTTGAGACATTTGAAATAGTTTTAAAAAGAATATATAAGGAAAATTAAAAAAAAATTATAAGGAAAATATTCATTTATTTGTTTCAAGCTTGCGAAGTAAAAATTGAAAATCTTGTTTACAAATCATCTGTTTTTAAATTTAAGACTTATTTTTTATCTATAGCATTTTTTTATTCAGAAATACAGTTTAAAACTAAATTTTTTTCTTAATATGAAAAATATATATAATAACATATATTATTAATATGCTCTGATTCTATAGGCATAAATATTTTTTATTTATGAAAAAACTCGATTACATTACTATAATCTTAAATCATTTTTCATCTTGATAAGTTGATGTTCGGTAGCTATTTGCCAAAGAGTTCGAACTCGTGCACATGCAGTCGCCCGATTTAATATAGTGCGCTTGAAAAGAGAGATATATTGAGTAGGATGCTCTTATGTTAGTTCAACCATCGATAAAACGAGCTGTCGACTCATTCAGCGATCTATTTACTCACAAGTAGTAGAGGAGTTGTACAGTAAAAGAGAAAAAAATTTTAAGATTACATCTAACATAGTCACTGGCATATATCACAACAACATGTGTTGTTTTTAGATCAAAGATTCATTCGCAAGTAATGCTATATCATGCGTTATGACCAATATGGATATTTTGATACATTTGGTGATTGTAAGTGCACGAAAGTTGGCAGTGAAATCTTCTGAATGGCATATCTTTAGCATGTACATATATCTTTACATTTAATTTAAAATAAGTCTACGATAATATGTACTTAATTAATGTTAGTCGTTTACAATAAATAGTATTTATAATATTACTAAGTAACAGCATAAATTTTATTTGCATTAAAAAAAAAACTAATTTCAAATTATCTTTATATATTTTTTATTAATAAATAATTGTATTTTTACATTAAATAATACAAAGAATATAAGAGCATTTTATTGAAATATAAATCACATAAATATTTATGCATATTCTTTCTATTTCAATTCGACATCTAATTGATTAGCTTTCATGAGTTTGTTAGAAGTCTCTACTAGTCTTGTTGCAAGCATAAAATCATGCCAGACATTTTGGTATTTACAGACAACGTTGTTGACAATGTGACAACGAGAAATGTGAATGTTGTGCGCGGTGGTACCACTTAATGGTGCTAGACTGAACAAAATCATTAAAGTTTTTTAATATTCTTTATTGAAATGATTATTAGAACTACAATTAAAAATCTCTCTCTTCCAAGATTATATTTTATGAATCTTTTTGTGATGAGTTTATGACACACATTTTTCTTCTTAAGTACTTCATTTATTATGTTATTTTTATTTATTATATATCTCAAATACTTTTATTGCAAACTATAAATTAAATATTCAATTAATTATGTTAATTTAAAAATTTGATGATATTTCTTGCTCAAAAATGTTATCAAATTGAAAAGATTCTGTATACTGAATTTACGGAATTTTAATGCGAGAAAAATATTTTCTTTTCTTAAATGCAGAGTATGTTTTATAATATTTGTCTTACATTTATCTACGATTTAAACTAATAGAATAAGTACATCAGGTTGAGAGAATAAATATTTGTACAAATATTTATTTTTATCTTTTACAGTTCATTTAATTCTAATTAATGAGAAAAAGCTTGAGTCATCTGAAAAATGTATACATGTTTAATTTAAAAAATATTTCAATCGTTAATTTAAGAAAGAATTCTTTTTTAAAGCTTCTTACATATATTTCCCTTAAAATTTCTATCTATAAAAAATATAATTGATATTTAATAAGGCGAAAAGTGAAAACTACTCCATGCTGCTTCAACAAAGTTTCACGCTTCATCAAAGCTCCCATTCTCCGGTATCAGAGCAAAATCGCACAGCCGTTCCGGGTGCTTCTTCTTTTTCCGTCAGATTGCCAGTTTTCATATAATTTCCTCCCACTTTGCCCCACTACTGGCGAGTGTCTATAAAAGGTCGCCGGGCGATGGTGGGCAGAGATGCGATGGTCGGCCTAGCCCGGAGCTCACCAGTAATTTGAGATTGGCCCCTTCTCTGCATGTTCATCCCCTTCCTCACCCTTCGTCTCTCTTCTTGAGTACGTGGCTCGCTCTAGAGGAGAATTTCAGGTGTCAGCGAAGAGGTGGCACGTCGTTGGACCAAACGCGAAAATAGCTCTCGCATCTCTACTTCTCTTCCCTGCCTATCTCTTTCAAGCTAGTCGCACCCTCATTCTTTTCTCTTTAAATCTCTCAATCACTTCCCCAATACATGATATTACATATACTTACAAGGCAATTATTTTTTTCCTGTAAAAATGTTTATTTATTGTGTTCTAATTTATTTATATTTATTCATTACGTTCCATTTTTCACGCATTTATTGATTTTAAATTTAATACTTCTAATTCTATCATTTATTTAATTTGTTATTAATTATTTTTTCTTATTTTATAAACTGTTTAAATAGTAAGTTTAGTTATACATAAATAAATCGTACTAGAAATAAGTAAAAGATATTTTAAAAATATAAAGTTGTAACTTTGATTAGAATTTTTGGCATTTTTACTTATTCTATTTAATTACAAGGATATGAATGTAAATTTTTGTTTATAAAAATTTTAAAATTATATCAATTATTTTTGAACAAATTTAATTTCATAAATGATGTATATAAAAGTATTTACATATTACTTTTACTATCTGAATATTAACGCATATTAAGCGTGACTATTATATGCAAAATGTGCAGAAGATATGCTTTTCAGTTTGTCATAATTTATTAATATCGTGCCCCTATTTTATATTAAGTATAATATCTTCGACTGTTTCTTGCAATTCCACACCTGCCATACGCATTTTGCATATAATTATAGAGAACATCGGTTTAGGATTCAGGAAGAGGTCAACAGGTGGCTTTTTAAGTGGTCGTTAGGAACTTCTTACTAATGATGAAATTGCTAAATTTATTGTAAGACATGCAACTGGTATCTGGCCGAGAAAATCGAAATTGGATACGATTACATATCGTTCTATCGTTATTACTTATATTTTGCGATTATGAAAGTAAGTTTGAATTACAAATATTAATATTATTATTGAAATAACGTGCGAAAATTATTTAGGTAATCAGTCACCATTCAATGAAAATAATTTTGCAACTATAAACCACCTACTCTTCTTTTAAGATCGATGAAAATCGAGTTGCGTGGTAATACATAATCTGCAATCTTCATCGCAATTTGCATATAACTATGCCGGATATAATATTCTCTCAGCATGAAAGGTAATATGATCTTTATGTAAAATTTTTATGTAAATATTACGCTTTTAAAATTTCCAATAATACCTGTGTATTTAATACAAAATATTCTTACTTGCATTATAATAGTAATTAGACATTATCTTTATTATTGTACAAATCCTTTAACTTTTGGTATTAAAAATAAAGTATTAAGTTATATGTATATATTTATACATATATTTATTTATTAAAGTGCTCGTCTCGACGATGTTGAGTCACCGTCCAAAATTGCCACGAAAAACTCAGCCCAAAGTTTTTCGGTATTGCCGCAGAGATTCGGGATGACTAAGTCGCTCTATTCTTGTCTGAACAATACTCTTCTGTATCCACTGAGAAAGTAGGGTAAGTGGTTATATGAAATATAAACTCCTCATCAATCAGGTGTTAATTTCACCATAATCTTTTACTTTTATTTTGATACATCTCGCAGTAATTACAACTTTCTTAATCTAATTTCTTCAATTATCTGTTGTTAAATCTAAAGCGTAAAACAAGAAGATTTTTTTGAATAAATTTTAGAAATACGTTACAAAAGATAATTTAAATGATATTGACACATCAATATAATTAAAATTATACTGGAGATAAAATATTTTCCTATATGTACGCATGTAAGAGCAAATGGTCGACTGACTTTTCTCGCGACTCTTACGTTGTATTGTTCATAATTAATTGCCAGTATCGAGCGTGTGATTGCGGCTAACTCATGGCACATGTACAAGGATTATGGAGAATCTATCAACGTCGCAAATGCGGATCTAGGTAACGAGTTTATGTCTTACATTCCTTTTAATTTTATCCTGCAGCACGTTCCAATCATGTCCAGATGATACATGAGGATATTAACGTAATGTATAAAATGTACCAGATTCTTTAAGATAGTCTTTCAGATACGTTACCAATTAAACTTTAAAAGAATAAAAAGAAGCTGTTTTGTTCAGTATAAAATGCTCATTTTTACATTATGTAATGTTATAAACGATGTAATTAGTGATGGAATTAAGTATCTTAAGGTTCTCGAATCTCTCTCTGTTGGCAAAGTTTCGAACTCTCTATAATTACTTTGAAAAATAGAAGCTATACTTTCAAGTAGACGTGAATCTAATGAAATGAGTTTAAACTTTGTATGAGTACCTCTCGAAAAACTTCCAAGTGGTCTCAAAGATAGATCAAATATGTACGAATCTTTTATGAGTATCTTATCTATCCAGCTTTCTTATTTTTCTATATAAAAAAATCTTAAATGTTACATGCTATATTTGTAATTATATGTTTAATTAATAACAATTCTAATTTTGTAAATATAAAATGGATTTAAGAATGCAAGCTATATCTATAATTCTATAGTATTAAAGTAAAGTTTTGTAGAGCTTTCGAGAATATTCTTGTAGCGCCACCGAATTAGAAAGCTCTCAACTTCAACATCACCGTTTGCTTCAATCGATAACTTTACTTTAGATAACGTCTTTCTTCATGTACAGTATTTATCATTTGATACAATACCTAGCAAGATATCATTCTAAAGCTTTACGTTGGCTGGCAGCACAAAGTCTAGTTAGTTTCTGTAATTGAAAATTAATTGGATCTTATAAATAGTATTTAATATATAATCGTGATATGATAACAAAAGTAGTCAACAAAGATATCGGCATAGTTATCAGAATAATGAAATTAAACTAATAGAATAGAAAATTAACTAAACTAAAATGTTAAATGTACTTCAAACTTAATGTTGACAAAATTAAGAAAGAAAATTTAATTTAAATTTAAAACTAAATATTATTTCTTTAGATTTGTTAAAGTTTTAATTTGTATGAATTCTAATTATTAATTACATAGTTGGATATGTTCTATTGTTATTTTATATTTAAATAAAATTTGCCTTAATTAAGGAAAAATTTTCTAATTTAAGATTTTAAGAAGACAATGAAATTTTAACTTTCATAAAAATGTATTTATAATAATCTTGCATTCTTTATTCAATCACATATGATTTTATTAATGGAAGCAAAAATAATATGAAAAAAGTAAGATTCAAGAAATGTTTATGCAAGAAAACTATGGATTGAAAGCATTTCTCAAAGGAATTCTCGCAATTAATCTGTTCAAAACTGGAATCTGTCAACATTCTAACGTCAACTCGGAAACTCGGTGAAACTTTTCGCTCTTCTCAGATCAAGCTAAGTCTCTCGTCCTTGCCCTTCTACACGTTGCTTTGCAACGGTAACAATGTAAATCCTGTTTGGGGATACTCTCCGCTACCGATTTCTCAGAAGCAGTTTCCGCTTTTGTAAAGTTCTGTGGACTTCTCACAAGAGACCACATCATCACGTGAAAGAGAATTCAGCTAGTGGAAACGATCTTGTGACAATACTGTCCTCATTTCTTGAACAAAGACGACTATAGTTTCGCGAGTGGTTCATTCTGTCTTCGGCCAAACCACTTACTCTCAGAATATCGAGAGAATTCGATAGCTCTTCTAGATCTGATTAAAGTTATAAGTTTCGGGTTGGTCATGTCTCTCAAGTTTGAGCATGCCTCTGAAACACATTTGATTTGATAATTCATTATTTCTGAAGATCTTTAAAAGCTCTTCTTGTCTTTCATTTTTCTCGAATGTTACGATATGAATAAATACAACTTGATAATTCATTATTATATAAGAAATAAAAATAAAATTAATAATTCATTATATAAAAAATTAAAATTGAAGAAAATATAAGATTTTTGTAAAATGTAAACTAAAAGTCTTCTTAATTTGTATATTTTTCAGTAAAATCAGTAATAATTACAATCTAAAGCAAGAAACGTTCTTCTTCAATTAAGTCTAAATTTATTTAAATGTAAAATAACGATAGAATAATTAACAATGAAAAATTAAAGTTCACAAAAATTAAAAATTTATTAAATTTATAGTTTTAAATTTTCTTAATTTTGTCAACAGTTTGAATTACATTTAATATTTCAGTTTATTTTCTTGCCAGTATTCTTACACCGCGACATCTCCATCACCATGTCATCATATCGCGATTTCGTTTCCGCCTGAGCGGAAACGCACGTACTCGCACATACGAGATTTATCCTTATCCCCGGTCTTTTCCCTCGAAGCCGCGTCTTCCTCGCAGCCGGCAGCGAAGCAGAAGACGAAGAAGAAGCAGAAACGAATAGAGAGCAAGACAGAGAAAGTACAAAGCTATTCTTAAAATAGGGCTCGAGTGAGCACCGCGAGTGCGACAAGGAGCTGTGACTCCGCAGACTCGGGCAGAAGGGAAGTCGAGAAGAAGGAAGAGGAAGAAGAAGAGACGCAGAGAGCGCGGAGTAAGAAGAGAACGAGAAAGGGAGCAAGAGAGAAAGAGAACGAGAGGGACCGCGGCGTGCCTTGCGGGTCGCCGGCTCTTCAGGGTCCGAGCTTCGTTCGAAACGAAGCGCCTTCGCGGCGCTCGTCACTTTCCTCTCCTATGAGGACTGTCGCGGAGGACTGTTTCTCGAAACAATCGATCGGTTCTTCACTCGTGGCCTTGATACCGTGATCTCTCTTCCTCTTCAACATCCTGTCGTGCGATTGGTGTCGGTGAATCGTGTAACGGTGGTGCGGATGCTCCTGTTTCTCGATGATGGTGGGTGAAGCCAGGAAACGCTTCCAGGGATCTGTTTTCTTCTTTTGAAGTTTCTTCTCTGTCCTGCGAGGGATCCTAGGATCATGGCATCGTACAGGAGCTACGTAAGTTTGCGGTCCTATATTGACTTCGCGATGGAGACCGGCTTGATTTAGTGCTCCGGAGATCTTCAACTCGCCTGTAACGACGCGGAGAGAAACGTTAAAATAATTGAGAGATCGATAACGAAATCTTTTCTCGCTATTCGTTTTATCGTGGAATCTCGTTCCCGCATGCGGCTCGTTCACTCTTGTCGCAAATTTGTTGGTAATATTCTATGTAGATAGCTACGCAACTTTCCACCTCGGATATCTTTATTGCTCGCTCGCCACGTGAAAAATATGAACGGATTCCTGTATTGGCACAGCACGATGACGCACTCATCGAAATAAACATTTCCGATTGATCGACGAAATCGATATCCTTCTTCACGATCCATGCGATACTCGATCACGTGCTTTTAGTCGAAACGTATTGCGCGAGAATATCGGATTGAAATAGATAGTTGAATTTGCATTCGTATACGAGAACGTATGCAAAGTAATAGTCACATTATCTGGGATATAGGATCTAGTCAAGTATCAACAGCTTTCTGTTGCGTTCTCGCAAAAAAATATCTGGTCTATTGATAATAATTCTAGCATTCTCCATTGACATGTTACTCTATACTTCCGTATGCCGCGTCTGCATTAATTCAAAAATACGCCGCGTGCTTTGATATTTGTGTGATCTGTATTTTAACATTTTTGTCTGTTTTTTTTAGCAGTTTATTATTATTATACATTTCATAAAAATTTTTATGAATATTAATTAGAGATAAAAATGCATGTATTATATATTATAAAATAAGTTTTTAAAAATATATAATAAATTAGTATATAAAAAGAAGGTAAGTAAACCATGTAACATAAATTTGATTATGAATTATGATTCGCTATGATAATTAAGGGCGACAGAATATATTTATGCGTTAAGTCTATAGACGATTAACCTTCAATGTCGCGAATCCGTAACGTACTTAACAGACGTGTACGGTGTAAATGAGTGTTTTGACCATACCGAATATTCAAAGGGATATTCCACCTTTGCTGTTGGTTCTGGTCGTTGGTCCTCGCATATAATTTGAGTGCTGGCTCCGCTTTCGTCGCAATTATGCAATGTAAATGAAGTCCATTAACTTTATCGTCCAAAGGTCCAGGTCGCACGCCCGTTTATTTCATCCGCGGACCCAACCGGGTGTTTGCGAAGTACCGCTAAGTCGAAAAGCTTTCTAAACAGAAACGATGCAGATCTACTCGCTTGTGCATCGCGATGCGTAATGTTGTACATTTGCAAGTGTATTTACGTTTGAATTATTGCCAAGCCATATGAATATTTTTTTTTATTATAGTGGTCGTTGCTTGGACTGATTTACATTTTCATGCGTCGAGTTTTTCACTTTTAGTTCGAAATTACAGCCGGAGCAATGCGATGCCGTAATGTTTCCAACGCGAACATCGTAGATCTCGCAGGCTTGTAATTAAATTCGTTCCTTTATCACGAATGTTTCGTTAGAATTGTGCTTGCTTGACTTTGCCGTGTTGCATAGTGGAGAATTCAACGCGTAGGAAATGAAATTCTGCAAAACGGCAGCCAAATAGAAACAGCAATACTTGTGTTTGCAAATGTATCTAATATATGACTGAATTATTAGTTTTCCACTTTGGTATTCAACTTTTGTGAAAGCTACGTAATTAAATACTGTTTTTAAAATGAAATGATATAAGTTTTTGGGATATAAATAACGTAATTATTATATGTATTAATCATATTTAAAAAATTTGTTGTATAAATATGTAATAAAAGAAGAATTATGTAGTTTAATAATCTTTTTATTTTTTACATTATCATATAAATAACAAATTTAACTCTTTTAAATCGAACATAATACTTCCAAAACTATAGTTATTTCTAATTTTGATACAAACTAAAATGTTTTCTTTTGTGTTATTTGAAAATAGGAAAAGGACATATTAAAAATATATCGATAGAATGTTTGTTTGACTTAAAAACATTATTTCTTTTATCATTCAAAAATATGTATATTTGATGATAATACGTTTCGAGACTAAACGACTTATATTTTCTCAGTACAATGAAAAATGTATCGTGACTGGAAAAAGAAGATCCCACGCATTCAGTAGATATAGTCCGGCTCGTGTCAGACCGCAGACGCCGCGGGCGTAAAAGATCGATTACGGCTCGTCGGGAAACGCGGCACAGCTGAGACGTAGCTCGATCGTTTATCGAAGGAGGTCGAAGCGATCGTTAAGCGAGGTCCAAATACGAATCCCCGGTTGCCTCCCAGAAACATTTTCGTGCAACGGAGCACCGCGAGTCGCCCCGGCGACGTGGCCCCGGCTAGCAAAATTAGCCGGGTCTTTCCCAGACGATGTCTGCCCGCACCGCGCGTGCATATATTCGTGTATAAAGCTTTCTTCCACCTCGAATATACATATATACGTATACGCGATCGACTGGCTGGAGGCGATGGAGGTGATGTATCGGGTGTCGAATTTCAAAGCTGCTCATGGAGACTCAGTCGTATTATGTTGCGTACGAGGATTTGTCTTACAAGTTATTCCGCGCCAAGTTTGATACAGGACACGTCGTGCGCAGGCACGGCCTCCCTCCTGAAAGCTCCTGAGAGATCCCCGGAGCCTTCATGAGGTTTGCCGTCGTCGGCCAATAAGGATCTCTGTACGCGACCTGGATGCAAGAGCATACTCTTGGGCCGGAGGGCCGGCTTCCTCTCGAGTTCTTTCAGGTGACTGGAGCTTGGAGCAACGCGCGAACGGAAATATGCGTCGATGTATCACATGAGACAGGGAATTTGTCGTAGACAATTCCTGTCTCTTCCGGGTTCGAATTACTTCTGCTTTCAGAAACGGATATTGTACTGCAGTGGATTAGTTTAATATCTTTTTAACTTTTTAAAATAAGAAAGAATATTTTGTAGAAAGATTAAAAATGATTCGAAAGTCTCAAAATTTTGATAAAGGAACAAATAAATTGCGTAGTGCATTACGAGAATTAAAGTCCATTTGATTCTTTATAATTGAGTTTCTTTGTAAATTAATTCATTATCTTGCATTATCGTCCTTATCTCTTTTTTTTCATCCATTTCGCGTCAAATATTTTAATATTGTTAAATAAAAATTTTAACTGTTTATAAAAATATACCATTTAATTTATATGGATAATTTAAAACAGACTGATGATGAGTAAAAATTTCGAATGTTCGATAGTTTTGTATATCTGTAGATATACATAATATAATTTCATATATTAATTAAATACAGCAGATCTAAATTGTTATATTTAAATTATTATTATTATTTCTCTTTGTGGTGTAAATAGCGTCATTTTGACATATAATAAGATTCCATTTGCATTTAATGATCATTTTTAGTATTCCTCTCACGTTACTTTCTTCATATCATTTTTTCATTTGTCTACAAACATAAGCAATATGCTCGCTCGTGATAAATGAAGACTTTCTCCGCGTTGATTCATCATTCTAAACGTGCTTCTTCCATCTTATTGCGGAAACCGTGTAAAATAATAATATTTTTATTACTTAAATAAACGGCACGAGGCATATTTGATGACATTTGATGAATAAATTTAGACTTATGTGTATTAAAGCTTATAAATGATTGATTACAAAAAAGATAAAAGACATTACTTTAATTTTAATTTTTATTTGTTCTTATAAAATATTATTATTTTGAATATTTAGCATTACTATTTTTCTAAGTGAGAAAGTTCTGTATAAGAGAAAATGCTTGCAACTCGGTACTTTTATTAATAAGAGACAGAAATAATAATTATTAAACATGGCGGAAGGGACAAAAACGATTTTGCCTAAGGTGGGAAATGTAAAGCTCGTTGAAATTATATAACTCATTATTAATAACATACCTAGCTTAACAATTTGCCTTGGGCATGCAGAGTGCTCATGGATTGAAACGCTTCGAATACATTTAAATGCTTGAACGAAGATGCAGGGCAGAACAGTCTGCCTAGACTGAACGGAGAAAGGGATTTAACGGCTTCTTTGAATATTCCAGGCGGAGCAATAGCGGCTGCAAACGATGGCGTGAATGCTTTTAATCGAGCGTACCATTCCTCTTTCTTTTATATCCGCTTTGTGCTCCTTTTGCCTTTGCGTCGCAATAGAGCTCGATATTTATTGCTACGCAACTTGAAGCCTCTCGAAAAAAAATGAGATGAATTCTCGCTACGCACCAGATTTAACTTTCATGATGTTTTGTTAAGAGATATTTAAAAATACTATGGCATATACATATAACAGAAAATTAAACAATCGCTTAAAAGCTTAAAAGCTTAAATGACAAGATATTTCATAAATCTTCTAAAATTGTTTAAAGAAACATTTAAATTAAAATGACGAGTGATTTTATTAAAACTATAATATACATAAATAATTTTATTGTTCTATAAAATATTTTTTTATATTTTTAATTTTTAATTAGATACACAAATCATTGAAGAGCTACAAATGCAAACAAAACGCAAATTATAATTAATAAGTTGTAAATAACAATCAGAATTATGCTTAATAATAAAATTAGAAAATTAATTTATTACATATAATTATTCTGCAATTATTTTAAAATGGTACTTTATAACGTTAATGTAATTGTAAGTTTATACTGTTATAACATTACAAACTCACGAGATAAGTTACAGTTATTGCTTCACCTACTAAAAAAGAAGATGAAAAAATGTAAAATTAAAACAGAATGTATAAACAGTCTTAATAACTTTATTTTTTTCCTATCTTTAAAACATTTTCCTGTAAAGACACCAGAGAGCTTTTACAACTTCTTGTATGTCGTTGATAAAACGCAGCAAGGAGGAATATGCACGCGGATGCTGCAAAGTGAGAGCTTGGATGGTTATAACTGAGAACTCTCAGCTATATTTAAACGTCGTCGTAGACATGGTTTTGCCCTTTTTTTACTAAGGCGACGACGGAAGTAGATGGACTTCGGCTTCTGAATTTCGAAAGAGTACGGAACTGTCAGATGTGCACATTAGAAAAGACAGGCGTGCACGGGAGAAACTGGTTGAAGCATGCCATTGAATTAATCATAAGCCTTGGTGAACGGTAGTGCCAAAACTACCACGTGTTTACTCCGATACTTCGTGTGATACGAAGAGAACGAAGAGAGAACTGAGATTTGAATATTATATTCATACCTCATGCAAATAGATATACCGATTCATAATGGCATCGTTAAAGTAGAAAACTGCTATGTCACTTATTGCTCAACGTATTGCGAATGCTCATATTTATAAGCTTATAAAGAATTTCTATTTTTAAATAGTGAATGGAAATATATAGAATAAAATTATAATAAAATATGATAATATATCATATTTTGCAAAAAAAGGAGTTCAAGGCTATGTTCATGAATGTCAATTCTTCTTTTCTATTATTATATTTTGACTTATATTAGACATTTGCTATTTTATTGATCCAGATTCATCTCATTAAAAATTACAATTTTTAACGCTTAAAAAATGATATACTGTATTAGCTTATTTTTATTTTTTTTATTAATAAAAAATGAGAAATAATAAAAAATTAAAACTGACGCAATCTTTTCGTTGCATAATACGATATTTTATCTTTATTATTTTTTTGAATATTTATTTTTACTATTTATTATTTTTATGTGAACAAGAATATACGATCATATAACGATTAAAAGATGCCTATTAATATAAGTGTGCACATAGATAGATTTTATAAAATTTTCAATATTGCTCTATTTATTAAATTTATATTATTAAATATAGATTTAATTGAGCGATGGTATATAGATTCAGTATTTTGCCATTTTTATATCTATTACAATTATAATACGAATAGCTATTTTATTAAAGCCGAGAGCTAAATCGAAACTGTCGAAATGTTTGACTATGTCATCAAATTTTCATCGAAAATGGATATTTCAGGATCGTGCCAGATCAGAGCTAGTATGTACGTCGATGCATCGCTGTTTTGACGTCGTCGCCTTGTTAGCGACGCATCGCGTCGGGCAACAAGGTTGTTGGCAAACACAGCTGATCTCGTGGATCAATTGCCGGAATTGAACCCAATTTCACCCCGCGCAGGTTCACTCGCTGTATGGTGTCGACGAGCCAAATCGATAAGCGTGCATCTGCAAACATTCGATGGTCCGTTACGCAAAGAATCATTGAACCTCGAAAATCAGCAATTTTCTGCGAGAAATCCTTAACTCGTCGTGGTCGATAATTATTTTGAAATAACGCGAATTTTCAAATAAAATCATATATAATTATATTTAAAATCTTAAATAATGACCAATTTTTTCACATTAAAATTAATCTTCTTTTATGAAACTGAAAATGGAAAACTTCATTTATTTTAAATTACAAGCAAAAATGATTTCAGAGTTTTAGTAAATTATGTAACTGCAAATGAAATAAGCAATACGTAAAAATAATAAATAACTAAAAATGAAAATATTTTTATGAATCACTATGCTAAAGAATATATTGAATTCTGTTAAATCAATAGTAGCAAATAATGATATGTGCCTGTCTATTTACATCTTTCTATCTCATTCATAACACTTTTCTTTATTATTTCAATGACGATAAGGTATTGCGAATATCATTTTGCGAAAGCGATTTGCCACAGTTATATGTAAATATACGGTGCGACAGGGAGATACATATAAAGAATTATACATTTCACGCATGCAGGAATGATACGTCCGTTTGATGGAACAGGTTAGTTCGTCTGCGTGTAGCTGGAAAAATTTATGATCTATTTGTCGGTGTTAGATTCAATTTGCGAGACATCACGGAAATTGCAGCTGGTTCACTTACACGTGAGATTGTAAATTGCAATCATTTTCCAGGTTTTATGTTTATGTACTTGACTGATCTATTGTAGCTATTGTTTTGTCATTTACCAGGCGATTAGATTAAAATGTTTTTTAATATTTTTTAAAAAACTTTATATAGATACTTTTTATGTAATATTAATATTAAAGTCTCGTAGCTCTCTTGTGATACAATATATATGATAATATGTATAAATTTTTTAGTAATATTTATAAATTTTTATAATATAAATATAATTTCTTTGACATGCATAAATTATATTTCATATTAAAGATATTGCATTGTAATTTAACTCTTTTGTGTCAAGCTTCAAAGATTAGCTCAATAACCGTATTCGTAGAAATGAAAACAATATATCCTGCGATATACATATTGACATGCGATAACACGTTATTGCTTCCTAGAATTGCACTCGTACATGGATCTTGCGAAACGTTAAAACAAGATGAACGATCGATACTTCGTAGTGTCGACGACGCACAATCCAGCAACGACAACGTAATGATGAGCGATTTATCGGCTCGTAACGCCATTGAGAAGTTTACCGTCTTTGAGACCGGACCGAAGAGTTTCAGCCACAAAACTTCCGGCAGTTTGCACGGTGCCAGAAGTTTTCCAATTACATGGCAAGCCGTCCAGTTTGCCCGTCAGAACCCATACCCTCTGACATTTTCCAATCTGCACTTTATACCTGCGAGAGAAATCTTTTTACCTGGCATTTTTTCTAAGTGCTGCTAAGATTTCAGGAAAGTTTTAAGTGTATCATCTTATATAAGGATATCTTATTGTAGAGATAATTTGTTGCAAAGTTAGATTTCCAGAGAACTACAATGTCATAAATTGTTTTTCAAATTTTTAATTTGTATTTAGCTTTCAATCAATATAGTACAGTAGAAGCATATCTGTAATTCATCATGGTATAAAGTATTGCGCTCTCATTTTCAATAAGAATTTTAACTAATTTAATTCTGTTGTTTCTTAAGTATTTTTGTTAAGATATTTTACTGATGTTTAATAACTTGATAGTTATTCAAGTAGAATAACAACAGTTTTTATTTCTGTAGAAATACAAAAATAAAAACCATTCATTTCTTCACATTTATTATACAAATATACTTTGATCTCCAGATTATGAAGCGAATGATGGAAATTTATTTATTTCTACCAGCATATTCAAATGTCGAACATAAAATATAACATGCATGATTTTAAAATGTGAACATATAATATATAATTTAATTAACGCTAAAAAGTCAATGATCTTTTTGTTGTAAAAGTTGGTATCATGTAGAATTTACTTCTAAAATGTCATTTCTAAAAGCATCACGTGTTTGCACGTGTGGCGAAGCTCCCTGAAATCGCTTCCTCGATTCACATCGTGACGTGCCAAAAATCTTGGCGTGTACCCAATGTGCGAATCGTAAAATAACAGACCACCGTGAACAGCAACCTAATTTGCTTTCACGTACGATAACTAATGAAAACTACGTGTCCCCTTACAAAATAATTAACTTTCTCTATTAAATAATTTATGAAATAATTGTAAAGCTACAAATTTATTAGTGAAAATAGCTAAGAAATATGTTAGAATGATATTAAAATTAATTAAAATCAAAACATATAAATATAAATATAAATTGCCGTCAAGTATTCGGAAATACAACATTTTGTTAAACTTTTCTATTTTATGAACGATTTAAAAGATTTAATGCTTGTTAATTCCAAATTATTTTATTGACCATGATAGTATCTCAAATAATTCTCAAATTATAGCGGGTGGTCTAGAAGGATCAACGGCACTTCGACTGTTTAAGACTACAAGTTAAGAATACAATTAAGCAACATTTTCGTCCCATCGAGCTCGTGACAGCTGGTCATGCGTCATAAATTATAATAATGCACCGAGTCGCCGGAGGTTAAATCAGGCTGACACTCTTCAATTATCTGGCCTCCCCTCAAGCTGGTATCACGATGCATCGGTCGCCCACATCCTCATCAGTGTCATCGAGAATGCACCGCATCATCGCGAATAAAACGTTTAGTCTTTCGTGAGCCTGAATACTTCTTTTAAACAAGTGCAGCACTTGAAGCAGTAACGTGCTAAGTCACGGGAAGAAAAGACCTACGACACATTCGTAGCTCACGTGCTCACTATATTTGAGCCATTTATGTTCAAAGCAGCGTAAGAATCCAGCTTTAAAAGTCTTGCTAGAATCGAATTGAATTGCATTTATATTTACGTCAGATTTAAATATATGATATTTCAACTTCTTGTTCAATTTTTTTAAGCAATTGATTATATAAAATAGCTGCATTTGTATGGCAATCTATATTTAGTATTAAATATTTGACATATAAATTTATTTAGAATTTTTTCAAATAAATATATGCAAACATTTCTTTTAAAATTTTTATAAAATATGATAAAAAATCAAGTCCAATTAAATAGAATGGAAAATTGACAATCTTTAGACAATTTTTTACATATTTATTAAATGTGCAGATTCAATCATTTATTTTATACAAGTATTCTATCTAATGTTTTTCTAACATAATGGGATTACATTTACTATTTTACTATTTTTGATGTTTTATTTATATTTACTTTTATTTTATTTAAACGTACAAATATTATTTTAATTTAAATTTCAAAGTAAGAAGAAATAAAAATGCAAAAAGTATCTCCTTTCCAATTCTTTGGGAAGAATATATTCTGACTTGACTCTCGAGTGCTGAGACGAGAACGCGCGGGAATGATAACATTTAACGATCAATATTATACATTTACTTTTATTTTATTTAAATGCATGGATACAAGTAAACGCAAATATCAACATATCGTGACATTGTTACTCTCGTATATTTCATATAGTACGCAATTGCGCGTATACATACGTTCTCGTCTACATACGATGGTACGATATCGCGTCGGGCTTCCAGATGGCTGAACGGCCGTTTCTCTCGCGCGTATTCACGTAAACTCGGAAATTTTCAAGCCGAGTGTAGACGGATATTCCGTGACATGTATTTCTGCACAATGGTCGAACGCAGATTTTGCAACGCGGTACAGTTTTCATCGCGCGTAAAAGTCTCTGTATAAACGCGCGTCGGCGTTAACGCACGTTTCATATTCCAGCTGAAATTTCTTCCATAAACAGTTGATCCTTAAAGCGATTAAAGTATGTGATATACGAAAATACACATTTTATATCTTACAAACATACAAACATATAAAGCTCTTTTTGTTTGGACACGTCAAGTATATTTAAAACACATGCTATTTGTAAGAAATAATAAAACTATTATGCGTTTCTTGTAAAAATAATTTCTTCAACGCAAAGAATAACTCTAAAGTTATTTTTGTAGAAAATAACTTAAAGTTACTTCGTACTTTGAAAAATGGTGATACATTGTAAATATGGTTTTATGGTATCGTGTTCTATTTCAACGGTGTAATTATTTGAAAAAAATAATATAAATATCGTATTTTCTGCGGATTGTTGTTTTGGTTTAAATTTTTATAAATAAATAAGAAACCGTAATAGATAAAAAATTGTACATGTTTGCAACATTTTTTCGCTTCTACTTTGAATCTCATTCATAAAAAATAAAAGGAAACTACTGGTAAATTTTATTATTGCTTTGTACATCTTGTAAGCAGAAAAAAAAGGATCGGTGGAAATATGGGTAACGAGGTTTCCCTGATGGAAACAGAACAATTTATCTGGCAACCTATGACAGTTCCTGAGTGTGAAAGGAGCATCGTAAACAGCCATTTTTATGAACGATAAATCATATCAGAAGAATCATTCGATCGAGTTGTTTTCAATTTGATGACACATTGCAACGAAATAAACCCCTAAGAATATTCATACATCAAAAACTCATATAAGATTGAACGACTTTATCTAATAATATTATAGCACATTAATGCTGATTGCATTAAAATTTTATATTAGACACTTTATTATTTTATGTAATTTTTGCAGTTGTAAAATCTAATAATGGATATAACAGTTAATTTTCTGGCAAAGCCTAAATAAATCTAAAAGTATCATGGACAAATGCCAGAAGTCCCACTGATAACTAAAATTAAAATATTATAATAAATAAATTTGTACAATGTGTTTATAATATTCAACATTAATATTAATATTTATAAACGGCAGTTTAAAGAAATGTGAAAAGTCTGATTTTGTAGGTCCCAAGATTTAAAATTCTTATAAAATAATTTTATTATAAATTCTTCTTGATTAATATTTAAAAAATATAGTATGCATATTAGTTGTTTTTTAATAGTTTTATATACGTATATTCTAATTAATCTTATATAACTCTTGTTATAATTTTTATCTTTTTATTTATATCATTACTTTAAACATAAATTTCTTTACAAAATATTTGTGTTTATATAGACAATTAAATTTATTCTTAAAATGAAAAGGAACGCGTTGTTGTCTCTTGTACTTTAAATCAATACGTAAACGTGATAATGGCGTTAGATATAATGTGATGAAAGGACTTATCGTTTCCGATGTCGTACAGCGCTTCCGCTCGAAGGAATTACTTTGGCGGTCTTAAGGAACGACTGCTGTAATTCTATTATTTTACCGAATGCTATTAGCATAGTAATGAATGGTCTTTTTAGAAGATCCAATTCGGAAAACAAGTTGAAAGTTTCTGTATAAATGTATTATCACGGGTTTTTGCTATTTTTAACTTAATTGAAATTGAAACCGGAAACAATTATTTTCTATACTGCTTGTAAAGACAGTATACCGAATGTAATAAAAAAAAATACAAAATCACTTATATTTATTTCAATTTTTGAAGTAACGTAGGCCCTCATTTACGCCACCCGTTATACAAGCAAGAAATGAAAAGGTTATTACTCTCTGCCAGGTCGATCTGTCTATTTTGAGTTTGAGGGCATTTTGCCAAACTTATATGTACTAATTATATGAATTATTATTTTTTTATTTTCGTACATCTTATCTAAATGATGAATTTAATAGTCTGTTTTAAACTTCGCAGAAATAAATTCACTGTTCTCTTAATCTCTTTCCTTCAATCTGTTTTCTATTTTACAGCTATATATTCAAATAATCACTAATAAAAAGTTTTCGGTGAAGGAATAAAATGGATTAATAATAACTTAATTATTTCAATATGTAGTTATGATAATTAAAGCTTTGCATAGATTGTTATCTATTTGATATTGTGTTTCTGAGATTTTCAAATAAATAAATTCAGATGATAATTATGGCATTTTGTAATAACAAACCGAGAGACTTGAAATAACAGCTTTATATGTATTTCTATTTATATGTTGCTTTATGAGTAATGATACATTAGATTCGATATATTTTTATTCATCGAGCAAAAAGATTGTTAATGAAGACATTCATCAGATACGTCTTCTCGGTAATGCAAACTACGCATTATCCGTATTATCCTCATTATCTTTAATATCCTGAAACACCCACAGCCCTTATTTCTTGCGAATGTCTTATTGGCTTAACGTCCGACCTCTTCTCGTTACTGTAAATGCAAGAAGTGACTGATAAATCTTGTCTCATCAATGATGTATCACGAAATATCAATAATATATAGTTTAAACAATTTATTAAATTTTTCTACTTGTTATAAAATGCTGTAATTAATATCATTTAAATAAAATTTTAGAAAAGTTGTGCAATATAGTGGTGCTTTTTATTTGTGATTACAGGGTGATACAGCATATCGAAGCAGAACCGGCGTCGGCATCGCCAGCACATTCGGTAGAAATGCTTCCGGTGGAAGCAACCTGCCAAGCTGTAGAAGCAGTTATTCCGGAGTCGGATCGAGTTCTGCTCGAGCTGTTGCCAAGGAACGGGCGCTTGCTGGTTTTGGAGGCACTTTTCTTAAAAAAGATAAATTCGAGGAGAAACCGGCATTCAAATATTCATGTGAGACGTTTATTCATTTAAAATATTTTTTATATTGAATTATCTATACTATTTGTATATTATTTATATAATCTAAAGAAAATATATAACACTTACATTCAAAATTTTATTTGTATATTTAATTTTGTTTTTCAACTTAATTATTAACTTGGAATTATAAATACGTTATTATATTTAGATAATAAATATATTTTCTAAAACATTTAGTTCTTTTTGTAATATAAATTATTTTACTTATAATAATTTTTACATTTTGCTGCATTCATTACGATTTACACATAATTCTTCTGCGTATCTGTTCTAAGAAACATAAAAACAATAAGTAATACATAAATTACTGCAAAATTACAAATAAGTATAATTAAGTTTCTTTTCAATTAGTATCATATTTTATAATAACATTATAGAATGATAAATCATTACTATTAGTAATAGCAACACAAAATGCATACATCTATAATATATTATTTCTCCAAGAAAGTAACGTATCTATACAGTCACAATTTTTCTCAAATTATCATAGGCACAAAAGACACCGATAAAAGTCGATTGCATCCCGGAAGATCGTCGTCCGAAGACGTGAGGACGAAAAGTCCGCTATCTGATAGTAGGTCGTCTCTCCTTGAGAAGTACTCGTTCTCAGCTGGCAAAACATCGGAGAGACCGTCTTCCGTGTTGGACAGATATAACCGACCGGCTTCGCGGGAAAAGAGCAGAGAGCCCGAAGGAATATCGAGATACGGATCCAGCACATACCCCGGATCGAATTTCGCCCGAAGTTACGGTAACGATGGTAGAATCGAAAAGAAGGACCATCCACCGGTCTCCTACAGAGGATTACGTCCCAATTCCGGAAAAACATCGCGCGAGCCCAGTCCAGAAGTCAATGTCGGAAAAACGAATTCCTTCAGGGTCTATTCAAGAGCGCCGTCTTACAGTCGATCAGCTGCTTCGCCTAGTAAGTGCGATTATTTTATTATAATTTATTATAATTAAAATTAAAAAATATAAACAAAATATCTTTTTTAAATATTTTATCATTACATACATTCTTAGATATTTAAAATATAAAATTGTTCAATTAAAATATTTTCAAAACTATTTTTGCTACACTTACAATAAACTTCACAATTAAATATAAACTTAAAAGTATATTTAATTATGTGAAATCCTGGTTATGATAATAAACACTTCTTTAAAATTTCTGAATCATTATTAATCTTAACATTTCGAATCTGGCGCAAATAAACAACTAATGTAAAAAGAAATACACTTTTTAGGCACGTCCGAATCGAGCTCGACTACAATCTCGACGAGATTTGGCTCGACAGCTGGTTCGCGATTTCTTTCGTCGCGAAGTGGCAACGATCGAGTGTCCACAACTATAAACTATTCTACAGGAGGAAGATTTCGAAATTTGAACAGTAAATCGACTAGTCAGAAAGAAGAGGAAGAAGAAGAAGAATCTAGACTTACTATGAAATCTGATAAAGATGGTCACCACGAATTACCAAAGCTTACAAGCCGAATAGAAGAGGACGAAACTAACAATAAACTTCCGGATAACGAGTTTGTGACGCTAACGGTAGTGACACGAGCTACTTCACCGACACCACCAGCTTCCTCGTCCTACGTCAGAAACAGGCGAGCGGAGATCAATGTTGCTCATCAAAAGGAAGTGATTAGATTTCGAAAATTGCCGGATACCGTGGATGAAGAAGTACAGTGTGATCAAATGGAAGAAATATCGAGATTCTCGAGGTATGGCAGCAATAGAGTATCTGGTGCCTCCTGGTCGACGTACTTGGATAAATACTCAAGTGCATCATCAACTGGAAGCCCGTCTGTGTATTCGTCCAGAGGATTCACTAATGCGAGCTCTTCTAATAGACTTAACAACTTCGCGTATACCAGAACGAATGAAGCAACAGCAAGTACGAAAAATGAATCTTCTACCAAAGAATCATCAAGTTCTAATCAAGAAATTTATAGTTCTGATAACAGGAGTCAAAATCAGAAACTTCTCGGTTTAAATTGCACAACAACGAACGACGAGACAGCGTCCAACGACTCGAAAACATCGAGCGGTCAAGATATTCATGGCACAAATAAAGAAGACAGAATTCATGGTAGCGAACGGTGTTGCTGCGGCGCGCGGAAGATTGAAACAAACGGGAGCGCCAATAATTTAAGAAGTTCCAAACAGAATCTCGCATTTTACCGCAGAGAGGATCTGACGCAAGATTCATCTCAAGATGCATCTAAATGTAACGAGTATAACCAGAGAAGACCATCCATTCCGCGACTGGAGCGTACTTCTTCAAAGAATGAAGTAAAAATTCCGAAATGTTCTTCGAAGACTGAAATAACATCGTCGAAACCCGACGCATACAGCGAAAGAAGAGGATCCACTCCCAAATCCGATGTCAGCTCTTCTTCTAAATCCGAAGAGTCTCTTCGAATTGTCGAAGGGCATTGTCAAGACCAAAATGAAGAAGTTATTTCTCAAAAGCGTAATGATGCACAAAGAAAAGATTCGACATCGAGGTACGTAAATCTCTTTTTTAATAATTTATTGGATATACATAAAGCAAGTAGAGAACATAATAAAATCAATTACGCAACTTATTCAAATGCATAATAAATTACATTATTTTATATATAAAATTTATAAGACAAATTTTAGAATAATTTTCAATATATAATTTTCATACTAATTATAATTTATCGAGAATATAATAAAATTAACTTTGCAACTTATTCGATTGCATTTTATTTTAATAAATTATATTATTTTATATCTTATAAACTTTAGGTTAATTTTCGATACAATTTTTTGCAAAAAATATATCAAAATTTTAAGAAATAATAAATTATACTAAATTGTGCAAGAATTGTGTAAATCAGGTATTCGTTATTATTTAATGTAAAGATTAGAACAAAATCCATGATCTTTTTAATAAACAATTGATTGCTCAAGCAATCTATAGTAGAGAGAGAATGCTCTCGAGTTAATTACTATTTCTCATTAAAAGCGGTTCTTCGCAAAGTCGCTCGGCGTCGACATCGCAAACTCGGAATGTATCGGCGAAGAATTCGCCGCGTCAAATGACGCGAATCGGCTCGTCAGACGGATCTCCTGTAAGCATGCCAATTGGCAGATCGAAATCATCGTCAGTTAGTTCGGTGACGAGTCAGGGTGTAAAAATAAAAACGACCACGCCGCCATCGTCCGGAAAATCGTCCACCGGTTCGATCCTACCGTCAGTGAATCTACGACAGGGCGGTTCGCCGGACGCGCGCGGTAAACCACCTGTGCCGAAGAATGATACTACGACCGCCGCCACGCCGAAGAGTACCGTGGCAGCGAAGTACGTGAACAAGGACTTCCGCAAGTCGACCTTGAACATGGAGAACGGTGACTCGAAGTACGCGAGAAGGAAGAAAAGTCAGAGAAACGTTTCCGTCGGCTCTCAGGATTCCGAAGCGACATTGGAACACGGTCCCCAGGCACCTTCTTCGGGATCCCTTACCTCGACGAAGTCCGATCGATCGAGATTCAGGACTTCGTCGGGGGAATCGAAGCCAGTGCTTGGGCGGAGTGGTTCGATGAAATGGGAAGAAATGAAAAGCGGATCAAAGTCACCTTGCGGAAGGAAAAAGAGGCCATGTGAGACATTCAGTACCAGCAACAGTAGTCAGTCGACCTCCACGAATTCCTCCAGCAACGAGGATGATGACGAACGCGCGGACAAGACGGGTTCGAGATGGAGAAGAAAAAGAGCGTCGGAATCGCCCACGCGCGAAGTGAGAGGTAAGATCAGTGCGGGATCGTCGAGAACGAGCGTATTGGCGTCGTCAGCCGACGATATGTCAATAATGACGGAGAAACCACCTAGGCCACCCTCTAGTCCGAGATCTAAGAGTGATCGCTCCGCGAAGACGGAGGAAGCCAAGTCCTTCCTGATGAGAGCGCTAGCGCCAATGACGAATTTTTTCAAGAACAAGAGTCAGGATTCCGATGATACAAGTAAATCAGATGGTTGGGTGGATTCCTTTGAGGAAAATCACGAAGCCAATAACAAGTCAGGGCAGCCGCTATCATCCTCAAAGTCAGTCAGTCAGAATCTGTCAAAAGGCTCTAATCTCACTAATTCTCAGAGAAGCGATGGAATAAAGGGAAATAACGTGAGGATTCAGCGTCAGTCTTCTGGCGAAAAACCATGGTGGTTGGATTCAAATTCCGATAACATTCCCGAGGGGATTCAAAGGGCTAGTCCATGGAATAATGATATCAGTCAGGATACAACAATTAGTACAGCCTTACCAGATGATGGTAAGTTAATTTTTAAATATATATATATATATATATATATATATATATATATATATATACATATTCATGTGTATAATAAAAATCTAAATTATTATTTTGAGATACATAAATTATTATCTTAATTCAAGATGAAGAAATCATTACAACATTTATACATATGAAAACGTGATTAATTAAAATTTGTTTATTGATGTTTAATTGATTTAATTTTTTTATAGATTATTTATAATATTCAGTCTTTTTAATTCAGAAAGTACTATTTAATCGTTGTATTTGTTATCTTATTTTTTGCGTATGTTACCAGGAAAATATAAACTTAAAATTTGGCGACAAGGGTCAGAAGAACATGCCTGGTGGTTGGACGAAGCGGAAGAAGCGAAAAAGTCACCCTCGCCAGTGTCTCCTGTTTCGAGACGGGGATCCAGTCGGGGTAGTTTTCGATCAGTCGACCGGCGAAATCGCATTCGGCATCAGCAGTCCGGCGAACGAGCATGGTGGATGAGTGACGATCCAGAGAATGTGCCAGAGGGCATCGAAGTCATCCCGGTGGCGTCTACCGATAGTCAAAGTGCTGATAACCCTGTCGATAATGAGAGCTTTTACTCTTCAAAGCCGCTTAAGAAAATCCGACATATCGAATCCGGGGAG
Organism: Tetramorium bicarinatum; assembly: GCA_928718305.1. NCBI lineage: Eukaryota > Metazoa > Arthropoda > Insecta > Hymenoptera > Formicidae > Tetramorium > Tetramorium bicarinatum. The sequence goes on along the minus strand of OV788324.1, from coordinate 5,805,063 downwards.
AAGGCATGGTGGATGGACAGCTCCTCTAACGTACCTGATGGGGTCCTCAGAATTCCGTTGAAATTCCCAACAGCACTTCCGACTCCTCCGAGTCATACGAGAAGATCGATATCGGCATTAACCCTGAACCTGAGACGTGTGTCAAGAGAAGCCTCTCCAGATTTCCTATCGAATTTCCGCCACCACCATCCGAGCCATTGGGAGATCGTGCAAGTCCAGAAGGGGTGAGATATCTTCATATTACGTTTATAATCCTTCGGTTTCATACGCCATACTGATAATAATTTTATATATTCTGATAAATCTCTCTAATTGTAAAAGATTCCATGTGAATTTAAATAAAAGAGAGATAAGATTATATAAAGCCTATTGGTATTATTACGTGCAATGTATATTTTAAAAATGAGAAATATGTTAATATTTGGTTAAAAATTATCAACTTATTGAAAATATTGCATTCTCCAAAATATATTGAACAATTGAGAAATTTAAAATAACCAAAAATAAAACAGTTGACAAATATGGGTAATCAATCGTGTAATGAGAATAACATTAATTATTGATTCTTGTCATTTCAAGTTTATTAGAATTATCATTCAAAGAATGTTTGAGTGTATTGTTTCTGCTGCAGATTGAGAATCCACCTGATCCGCCGGACAATTATGAAGGTCGAAAATCTCCCTACGACAATGTGCAACCGGCACCTCGAAGACTACCACCTCGGAAACGACCCTCTACATTGCCGTTATTTATTGGCGAACATACTAACATCGATGATGTACTCGGTGATACAGCTATTCTGCGCCACAGTCCTGTTCTCTCCCGTGTTCGTAAACAAGAACGCGTTGAAGAGGGTGAGGGAAGAATGAATTTAGCGTTATTTAGTGATCGATGCTATTGTGCGTATCCAGTTTACATAGTATCAGTCGAATTATCCGATGTATCCAATAGAGCTCAACAAAGTGAATCCGGCTCAACAAAGTTGAATTTGTTGTGTAATATTTTCCCTTTTACAATTGGTGGACAGAAGAATGAAAATCGATATATTGTTGAAATAAAAATAAAAATAAAAATATCTGTGGAGAATTAAGATCTCTGTGAAAAATATGTATAAAGCAATTTGGAAAAATATATTTATAACACTTTTGTTAAATTTATATTTCAATATGCCTAAATAATAAGATTTAATTAGTTTAAACAATAAGATTTTTCAACTTTTTTATATTATTTCGAATTTATTAAGGTATAAATAATATAAAGTTTTATATACTACAGAAAAATGTATATTAGAAAGTATTTTAATATAAATATTGTACGTACTATTGCAGACTCTTCTGAAGACAGTTCGGAATGCGAAGAAATAGATGCAACTCAGGTGATTATTCATGATAGCACGCCAAAGACACCAGTGATACAACGAAGAAATCGGTATGTTTCATAAAGACACGTAAATATTAATTTGTCGGATATTTGACGAATTACATACATATCTATTATATGTACATACATATAATTTAACAGCTGCGCAAATCAATACGTTTAATGTTCTCTTTTCAGAGACGATAAGAGGATTCAACCCGATGGCTACATTCCGGTGAGTTTCATTATGCATTTTTCTCGCATGTTAACGTGTCAGTAGTTTTTAATGTAGCGAGATATCGTACATTGTGATATTTGCTATTATAATAATTGATGATTTATGTATAAGTAAGAAACGTAACAACAAATATAAAAATAAATATAAAACAATAACATTTAAAAATATAAACGGAATATCAGATCAAAAGAGCAAATTTATTGAAAATTTATTTAAGTTGTGTACCATATAATATTATATATTGTAATATGAATAATAAAATTAAAAATAATAATATTATGGAGTTTAATATTTTTTCTTTTTTAATTAAGCGTAATTAACGCTATTGTTTTGTTTTTCAAATAATTTTTAAAAATTTTTATTTATATAATTCAATCTTTGACATAAGTTTTTTTTAAACTGTAAAAAAAATATATAAAAATTTTTTGTAAATTCATTTAAATGAATAAGTATTTTCTTGGATAGGAATATATTTACTAATTATATTTATATAAATATATTTACGATTTTTGGCAGAGAAATGCAAAAACACGTTTTGCTTTTTTTAAATTATGCATTTGTATTTATTATTTCAATACTCTTGTTTTGGAGTGGATACTCTACAATCATACAAAAATGATGGATAGCTCAAGATGACGATATCCAAAAGGTCTCTAACAAAGGCCTACGAGAGGGCGGACGAGATCAAGAGGAGTGGAAATGCGCGCGACATTATTGTTTCTCGTGAGGGATGCACGAAGAGCTCCTTGCTACCCTCTTGCAATTTTTCATATTGTGCACGAAGTAGAACAAAGAAACCTTGCTTGCTCGAGTGCTTACACCATCCTTCGTATATTGCGTCTCAGTTGACAATTACTCACTATCTTATTGTTGCAATTTTTATTGACTTCAATTATATTAATTGTTGTCATAAATAAACATAATTATTACAGCTATTGAAAATTATTAAAAGTTATTTTTATAATATTTTCATCTTAGTAATATAATTTGTGCATATATTCAATTAATTCACAATTTGTATTACAATATAAAATTGATATAAGATTGATATAACATGGAATGCTACTACATATATATCCATCCGGACGAGACGGACATAATTGATATAAGATTGATATAACATAAATATACCTGATATATGAATTATATGTATATGTGTTTTATGTCCTCTCTTTCTTATATCAATTTTATTATTAAAATTAATATAGTTATACGTAATTTTTTCTTTGAGATTTTGAATTGTATAAGACACGGCTATTTATAAATTAAAAATATTCATTATCTTCTTAATTCGATACATACAAGTTTCTTTCATTTTAATGGCAACTAATTTAATTAATTACGCATACACACATACATATATCAAAATCTATTAAAGATGATCATTTTTTTATCGACATTATATATTCTAAATTGGTTTTGGCTTTTAAAGCGATTCCGCGATTTAATTGCATATTAATGAGCATTCTTTAATTGGAGATATAAAAGCGTTCATAACTAATTGATCACTTCGCTAAAAATTATGCAGACGTCACTTATATTTTTACGCTATTGTGCGAACTATTATAGTGAGTGGCACGATAGCATTAGCACCCTCCCGAACAATGAACTCCTCCATCACTTTTCTATGGGCTCAGTGTCCCCTTTTATGCCATTCGAGATTCCTATGGGGACTCGCAGCATGGGGACGCATTGCAGTATGCAGCTTAATGATATCTAAAACTTTATTTTTTTCCGTTTTTTCACATTTTTGCGTTGGCTGATTATTTTTTCAGCATATAATTTTCATCTCAGCTTGCTTGTCGTCAAATTATTATCTTTTACTTCCAATATTTCAAACAGTTTTTTTTTTCAATTTAATGATTATTAATAAAAAAATTTGTTACATATTTTAAATATTAAGGAATAATGCAAAAATTATATTTTAATTCATAGTAATTTTACATTTATTTGAAGTTTCAAATTTCAAAACTCTAATTAAAAGCTTTAATTTAAAATGTTGTTGTATCTTTAAAGAAAGATTATTTTAAAACAAAGTAACAGAATTAAAATAAAATTCTTTATTGTACTAATAAAAAATTAAAATAAAAGTTTAAAATACATACAAAGTGAGGAAAAATTATTAAATATTACTTTCTACTATTGCAACGTAAAACAAGATTAATCCCTTTTTTAAAACAAAAATAAGTGAATTAGAATAATCGCATTTGTTGCTATATTAATAAAAAATGTCAAAGGTTAAAAATGCATATTATACATTTTTCACAAAGAAAGGCAGGATAATAAACGCAAATAAAATTATTAATTAACATTGTTCACTACGATTGCTATTTAAAACATATCCCTTTGAAAACGGCTGCAGAGCAGTCATGCAATTGTCCTAAATAATTCCTTAATAATTTCATCGATAAGTGCGATATAAAAATCGTAAATTTGCTGTTCGTGAAGATTGTAAGATTCGAACGCCAGTGTTTCGGGGTGCGTGCCGCGCGCGAAGGAGAGAGGGGTACTTCGACCGCGCGGCGGCGGCACTGTCGGTCGACGGCGACAGGTGTCCGCGGCACGTTCAGTGTCGCGACGGCCGCTCTCGAGGTAAGGCACGCTGTTGCGCGCCGCGTGTGAACGTACCCGTTGTACACTCGCGTCGCGCCGCATCCGCACGTCTCCATTCTTTTTTCCCCTCCCGCCCGCGTGCCACGCAATTCGGCTGCTCGTGCACCGCGCCCGCCAGCCACGCGGTTTCCGGCACGCGTTTCCGCTTGTCTCGCTTCGGCGGCGGAAGTGCGCGTGTCAACCCCAAAAGGTGAGTTCTCTCTCGCTTCGCGCAGACTCCGTGCCGCGCGCGCTTTCATCTCGCGCAGCGCGGGCACCACGCTGTACCCACGCTAGCCTTTCGTTCTCGCGCCTCGAAGGACCTCTCTGCGGCTTGTGACAAAAGTCAAGTGGAATTCGCGAATGCCTTAATGCCGAAGTTTCGTTTGACGTACGTTCGAGGATCGAGATATGAGAGTAACGACGGGAGGCACGTAGGAACCCGATATTTCGAGAATTTTCAAATCACCGAACTGTTAAACGTCTACTTGATTTTACGAGGTTATGAGATATCGCAAGGAGATAACATAAATTTCAATCAATTACGTACGCGATGTTGTTTTCAGTAAATATATAATCCTTTAATTTATATATATTATCGAGAATAATTTTAAAAACTGGAGTCTGGATACACGTCTTGTCGAAAATCCAAGAGAGATGAGGATTTGATATCTTAATTAGAAGACTTAAGCAGGGATTACGAAAAGCAGATATTGAATTATTTAAATAAGAACATTGTAAATGATTTTACATAAGGGAAGAAAGCAAAGACATTTACTTTAACGTAGAGGAATACTCCATGTTTGACATGGAAGATCATTTGTTTTCATTATGAAGCGCGTGCTTCATATTTCGAAGCACGTACTTACACTTTACTTTTTGTCATGTTGTCACAACGTGTCGATAATTTGTTCGATAGAAATATTTACAGTATACATCAGTGGAAAGAATATTATGATTCGAAATAACAATGCAGAAATATAAATTTTTGTTTGGGACTTTTTAGTAATCGCAATATCTTGTAATATAAACCGATCGAAGCAACTAAAATTTGAGATCGATATTTCATCCTTGCAGAATTTTAGAGCACTTTAAGTTCACGCTCCTGTTTTCTTGTTATCTTTAAATTTACAAAATAAGAAATCATAAATAGAAATATAGAATAATAGATATATATAATAGAATAGATTATAAAAATGCTAATAATTTGATTTTCAGCTCTCGATGATTGAAGTAGTTATTACATTATTGCCCTTTTAGGAAAGAAAGCCTTAACTTCAAAGATGAAAACTTTTTAGGATGATTAAATTTAGTGTATTAACATATCAAATAATTTTATAACTTTAGAGCCTATTTATTATTATATGCCAATTCAATCTGAATGTAAAACTTTTCTGCTTCATTTGTTTGTTATTTGAGATGTTTTTCTTAGTTTTGAATTGTTACTTAATGTTATTTGTTAAAAGTATTTTGTGAGCAATTTAAAAGCATTAAGAGATAAGACTTTTTTATTGAAAAAAATTATTTCTTGTCTTAAAAATTATAATTTGAACAACTCAATTTTCAATTTTGGACAATTCAATTTTCAATTTTGAAGTAAAACTTTTTTCTTTAGTAGGGTAAGGTATATGTTAAAATTCCTTTATACCTGATGTATCAACAAACGCGATCTATCTAATCGAAATATTTTTGTGTAAATATCGCACAGTTGGTTTAGGAGTCTGAATCAGTAATTTTCTGGAATGTCACACGTCTCGACTGGTTCTGGCGCTCAACCGCTCCTGAAGGACGTTATTTATTTCGGATGTTAGTTAGCGCATACAGACGATAGGTCCGGTTCACGTTCGCTGCTCCGTCATGCTTTTTTTCAGTCGTTCACCTTTAGATCTGCCCTGTGTGAAATTTTCACCTCGTTGATGATATAAGTCATTTAAAAACAGACGCGTTATTGAATTCGAAATGTTGTTTATTATGTCCTGGCAAATTATGAACTTGATTAATAATTCATTCCATGACATTTCAATATTTTAATGCGATAGAATATTATAAAGTTAAAAAAAAATCGCGCAGACTATTGAAGATATTTTGAAACAAGGAGCGCTAAACATTTAGCGCTCCAAAATATATTATTCAGAGGTTAAAGTGATTTTTCAAAAATTCGGCGTTACGGAAATAGACATCCTAAGAATACGATATTCTGAAATACAATAAAACGTAATGTTCAAAAATATACCATATTACAACAACGTGTGCGTGACCAAGTGGTCCGAAATGCTATGAATAAAGGCTGAAACGCGATATTCCGATTTACTTGATTCTTGAGAAATGTAGTTAAAATTTACCGGAAGACGTGGCTGAAGAGAGAAATGTAGTTAAAATTTACCGGAAGACGTTCGAAATGCGGATTTGTTGATTCAGGCGAATTTGGGAATCCTCGCGACTTCGATCCCGCGTCGCGATCGCATCTCGATCGTGGATCTTTCGTCCACAACTGCGATTACATTCGTGGCATGGCGCAGACTCGTTTTCCCTTCTAACTCCCTCTTCTCTTCGATATATCCCCTTCTCTTTTCTCCTATCGTCTATTCTGTTTCTCTCCTTTCGTTCATCTCTCTACTCTTTTTCTTTTCTTTCTTTCTCTTTCTCTCTCTCTCTTTCTCCCTCTCTCTCACCCACTCTCTCTTTATCTGTGTCCTCTTTCCGTCTCTTTCTTTAAGCCGGTTCGAAGAAGGGTTGGCCCATTTGCAACTAAGAACAATGCGAGAGCAAAGATGACGAGACGGGTCGGCATACACTGATAATGACAGCTCGCGAATTCATTTTGCGCTTGGCGCCGATTCTCTTACAAGTCTGCGATGTCGCAAGGAAGTCTATGATGCGTGAATAAAGATTATGACGCATAGGTGCCGACTACATTTTTCATTTTCGCTGCTCGATTAGAAAGAATACAAAATATTGAATATGTTATAGTTCCAAGATAGTTTTTATCATATTTTTCTCTTTGTTGCATATTTTATTTAGTTGAAAAATATTAAGACATACGTATTATATAATATCTATATATTCTCAAATTTATCGATTCATGAAAATAGTAATAAGACTTTTAATCGAAACTTGCAATCGATATTATAAAAACATATTTTCTTTATATTAGTTGAAAAAAATTGTCGTACAATGCAATATTTTCCTGTTGGTAAGGATATATAATAACGTGATGGCATGCGAAAACCGGTATAGCGAAGCTTTTTTATAAGAAGCTGTTTCTTCTCGTGCACCCGGTACAATCGTGACACGTTGCAGCGGGGATATCGTAGTGTTAAGGGATTTAGATTTTTGAAGTTACGTTAACTACAAGCAAGTTACTACTACATCGAGTAGCTACAACATTCCGCTACATCGAACTTTAGGTAAAGTCTATACCAGCAGATGCTCAAGTATCGATACTTCGATACTCGTTTGTAGGGCGAAGCAATTTCCATTGTAATATGTTTCGTGAGAATATTATACTTATAAAGTTGCAAGTTATTCCAATTTCCATGTCGTACAAAAAAAATGTTAAATTTGTGAATATGTTGAAAGATTTATTTAAAATTCTACTTGAAAATGCTGAAGTGTAAAGGATTAAAACTAATAATTCTAACTATAATCATGTTGATCACGCGTAATACAATTTTCTTTATAAAATATAAACCTAAATTAAACAAAAATTATGAAATTGAAATGTTAATTCTGTGCCATTATAAATTAAAACTGTCGATATAAAATTAGTCTATATCTTCGATATAATTGGTTCAGTCAAACATGTATACATTTGGCATATGTGCGAGAGGAGGATACATAAATAACATGTAATAAATTAATTTTCTTAAATACGTGCGGAAGCCTTGAACGGAGGCACGAGAGCATTCCCACTGGTTTTCTGCTTTGAGTTAACAAATCGATAAGCGAGTGAAAGGAAACTCGAAGGTCAACGACCGTTTGAAAACGACGTGGACACCGGTTGCATTAACGATGATGACTGCAGTCCTAGATCGTTATAATCCTAACGTTGCTACTTTCACGGGTACTTTATGCGCGCTTTCTGTTGCGATTCCTACGTGCCTGAGAATCTTCCTGCGATTGGCAGATTGTTCGGAAAATGAAAGCGTAAGAACAGAAGCAGATGAGCTTGTTCATGGATCGATAGATATCCGATAATTCATCGCAATCTAATTTAAGGAAAGTAGAATAATAACACGGAAAATCAAAAAGCGCTGGTTAAATATTCATAGATATACTTCATTGAAAGTTTGTAATTAAGAATTTTTTTAATACAGAAATTTCCTTCATGCTCTCTTAAGTGTTTTTTATTCATTTTTTACATAGAAAAAATTCTTTACAACAATTTGGTTTTCAATATGCGTAAATTATTTAACTCTTGTTAGAAAAAGTCTGTACTTTCTAGTATCTATAGCAGTATAGATATTTTATCATGAAAGAAATAGAAATTTTGAAGAAAGTGATAATCTTTCTTCGAACAACTGTCATTCACGGAATAATGTGTTTCGAGGTCTCAGCAAGAACTAAAAGCAAGCGTAACCAGCAGCGAAGCAGGAGACAGAGAGTAAAGGAACGTTTTCTCGTTTCAGCCGACAGATCGAATCGAAATAAATCGGTGGTACGACAAACCGGTTCGCGCATCGCGTGAGTGCGCCACGGCGTGCGCACACGATCGTCGTGTGTAAGGGGGCCGGGGGGTGAATCTTATCTTTTTCGGGGGACGAAGAATTACGAACAATCCTGACTGTCCCGGTGCCGGGAGGAAATGTATCGCCAGATGTTTTTCACGTGCCAAGTGCAGTACCTCAACGACGTCGATCCGTTCAGTTATCCAACCCTCTATCCGGATGTTAACCCTCCCGATCACACCTTCAGCGCGACCTTGCCGCTAATCAACCAGCTTGCCGCTGTGCATCGACTTCTTCGGGCACCTCACAGGGTAAGTTATTAATATTTCCGACCTATATTATTTTACCGCTCTCCGGAGCTGAATTATACAAATGCTTGAGTCGTAATTGCGTTTTGCGTGCCAAAAGAGTTCATAACTATCTCTCTCCAGTTTTTAATGGGAGATTCTCGAAATATATCATATTGTACCAAAAAATACATATTCTTATGTATTGCAAAATTATAAAAATTGATACAATCGATTGATATCAATACTCGAATATCGTCATGTAAAATATATGTAAGATATATATAAAAAAGTTGCAAGGAAAAGGTTTGGTAGTATATCACGTTAGAAGTTGTTAGAAACAAAGAAATTAAATCTTATTAAGTTCGTAATTAGAATTGGAATTATTCCAATTTTAATTTTACATTTGCAGAAAATGTAATGTTTATTCTTGATCCCGCAACTTTTGGAACCAAATGTTTTAGGATAAAAGCTTTGCAAATTAATTAGTTTGCCCAGAGATTAATTCAACTACTTAGCATTAATGAGTTAAGTTTTTGTTCTATGAAACTTTTCACTTCTTCTTCTTTCTTATCTTATGATTACTTAATCAAGAATTTATTTAAGCGAATACGAAGATATTGTGAACGTAAATTTTACTATGAGTAAATTTATTAAGGAAAATGTATAAATTGTAATCAAAATGTTAATTATTTTTTTTACTCAAAACTTAAATAGTTTGCACATAATTTTATATAAGACTAGAAATTGTTCATAAGTCGCACATAATTTTGCATGCAATTTATTGCAACAAAGCATCTTCATAACGCTCGTGATTTAAAATCAGCAAGTGCGCGATATTCAGTACGTAATTAATTTTATTCGTCATAAATTGATTGCTTTCAAAATAACCACTCTCAAACTTACAAACGATGATTTTTCAGTATTTAAAAATTCGAAGATAAGAATTTGAAATAGGAAGGCAGGGAGGACAGTTTGTTATTACTAAGAATAATTATCTTTTGTACAATGGTATTTATCAAAATTTAGTTTTACCAATTTATTGATATCAGAACTGTGATAAAATTAATATTGGAGATTTAGAATTGGAGGATATAATACTGTTCCGTTAAATTTTGAAATTGCATATCCATGGCGTAATAAGATGTTAAAATTAGACGGAGATCTCATAGGAGCGTAGGAGTCACAGATCACGGCACGCGTCCTTTGTTTAGCTCCGTCATCGTTTTGTCTAGGACGATCCCTTCACGACTATTGTCCGTGAGTACAGTTAAATGCTACTGCATTGCCGTTTAAACCTCAGCCCTGGCTATCTTCCTGATTGTATATTCTGACCCAATTGTGCTGTCCTGCCGTAATGTGTTCCCAGAAGAGCTCTGGCAATGCAATTCTTCCGCATTTAAGACGCTCGTAAAATCTGCTTGGACGATTAAGATTCCCGAAAATATTCTTACCGCAGAGATTGATCATAATTTTGTTTTCTTGATCAGATTTTTATTTCTCTAGAAGAAAAAATTATTTTTAAAAAATTGATAAACAACTTTATATAAATATACATATAAAATTTATATACTTAATACTTATATGAATAAGAAATTAAATTATTTTATAATTGAAATAACTTAATATACATACGTATATATAATATTAAAGTAGAAAAAATGTTTGTCAAATGAAATGTTGTACATTTTCAGTTTAAAATTAGCTCAATTAAGAAGGATATATCGTATTTGTAAAAAGATTTATAAAAATCAAGTGTGCTGATGTCTACCAGCTATCAGTTATCGGCATTTCGACAAGTTACGTAATGACGGTCATCATTACGGAAGATTAACTGAATAATAGGCGTGTAACGAACCGACATGATATAGGTAGAGACCGTGTAACACTTTAATTCTCTCTTGCATCCTCTTCCTTGTATCTGAGGGTTCAAGCGACTCGTGAAATATTTGCCGGCCCTCTTCGGGCCCTTCTTCGGCAGACGTAACGGTACATCGCAAAGCATTACTCTCTCAAAGAAAGAATAAAAAGTTCGTTTACGACCTGGATATTATACTACCTATAGGTACCTTTCGCCGATGTACCGGTTATCTCGACGACAGTGGCGGATTCTAACTTCTTTCCTCGTCCTTTGGTTTTATCCTTCTGAACGGTGCGTCTGATCACTTTATCCAAGCATTTTTAACAGATTCGAGACGAAACGTATTCAATGTTGCTTAAATTTCAAAGTTTATTATGTTTCTATGTTATTAATATTAAACTATTTTGATAATTATAATAGCAGAATTTAGCCATATTTTTAAATATAATTTGAGAGCTACATAAAATTCAAAATTCATTTGTCACATTGCAAACCATCAATTGAAATTGAAATTCGAAATTTTAATATGTATACGTGTTAAAAACATTTTTCAACGTATATTTTTATTTATTAGATAATTTTGTTTTAATTTTTCAAAGAAATACTTCGTGATTATAATTTACTATTACACTTTTATCTTAGATAAGCGCTAAAAATTATCGTATTGTAATATTTTATGAAATATTATTTCTTTTTCTCACTCTCTGTCTTCTCTTTAAAATTTTTAATTTAATTATTATTAATACACAAATGTCCGCATGGAAAATGAAAAGATCAAATATTATCAGAAATATAAAAATATACCAAGTTTTAACACTTCACTTTAACGCATAACAAATATCGAAATTATACAAAATTATTTTCCTTTACCTTGCCCCACTTTTAGAGATGCGATTAATTTTACGGGCCATCGTCTTTCTGCTATTTCACTTAACGTCACGGAAGCACAGTGAAGTGCTCTGTTTTATGGGAAACGGAGCGCCCGCGTGGACGAAAACCGCGAACCGAGGCTGCTTCATTTTTTTTTCTTCCTCACTATTGAATGGTAATGGAGAGTTACGATTGCGATTTATGGGCGGCGTTACACTTCGGAGACTCTGAAATTTCGATTTTATGGCCGTGCGGCTTATCGCCCACTGCCGGCAATGGACTGCGAAGTGCACCGCCTCTGCCGTCGTCGTGCGATCGAATACCACAAAGAAAGAGACATAAATCAATAGAGATATGTTTTTTCAACGAGCTCTGAGAACAGCATCGTTGCAACCAAGCCTACCGAGAGATTATCCAAATTCAGTGTAACGTATCATCGATAACCAGTCCGCCGGTTAATATGACTGTAATGTGTACAGTGCAGAAAAATTATCATCTCGCTTGAGCTCGAAGCCGGTTCTTTCTACATAATATCTAGACATGCAAATTATTGAGCGTTAAAGTCAAACATCGTATAAACTAAATTATTTATAATACACAAGGCGATTTCTCCAAAACAAATTTACAACATGTACATAATACGTAATACGTATTCGTTTAGAATTACGAAATATCATGATTTATCATGAACATTATGTATCTGTATTTAAAATAATGATTATTCTCTCATAAATTATTTTGATAATATAAAATATCACTATATTCTTCTATAGATGAAGATAGAAGAGTAAATTAAGAGGAAATTATTAAATCGAAATATTAGAAATGAATGAGATAGAATATAAGAGAAAGTTTGACATATAATATATACGACAAAAAGTCGAGTCTGTTTTAGATTTTATTTGGACAATTCATGGAAGAAAGTTGCATTGTAGGATATGAGACAGAGAACTGTGAATAACTTTTCTAATGGTTCACTTTTTCTAGTTTTCCTATCGAAGTCCGAACTTGTACATATCCTAAAAAAGTTAGCTTATTGAAGAAGTAAACGAACAGAAATGCCGCATTTACCTTTTGCCATGAAGCATCGAGATTTTCAAGCTAACGAAAGAAAAGTAATTTGGCAAAATTGTATTTTCCATTCGTTCATTAAGTACATCTCTCAGATGAAATAAAGAATTGTAATTTACCAATGAGCTCGATGAAAATTTTGTGAGAGAGAACTTTATCAGTTTTTAAAGGAGAAATGGACAAATTGAGAAATGGACAAAAAATTGATTTTATCTGGAAAAAAATAATTATATAATATATACATATATATACAAAGACTAGTTAACATATATTTTATATGGATGATGCTTAAGGATTAATTCCGATGGAAGATTAAGGAAAGTTATCTCTATGGATTGCACGTTAGTGCATAAGATATAATCAATTCAAGAAGGCGTACTCTCTCCTGCCGATTTGAATTTATGTATCTGCAGGTATCTCCTATCGTTCCTGTAATGAATGAGTCACGCCTTTCCCGCGTTGTGAAGAAGTTTGCGATTTTCACTATACTTTACATGTATACGCTTTAAAAATTAATAAACGATTATTTCGAGAATAATATACAAATTGCATTTGGAAAGTCAAAATAAAAAATGAAATATTAATTTTATTTCGAATTTAAATTTATGATATTATAATAACTTATTTCAAATTAAATAATTAAAATATTTTAATATATTTTAAATTATTTTATCCTCTCATTTTAATGACGAAAGCTAATACGACTTCTATATTTTACGAAGAGCATACAGAAATTATTTAATATAATATGAACGTAATACGAATATTGTGAATAAATTAATTAATAACATATTATTATTATGTGTTATTAATAGATACTACTATTTAATATTTCCAACATTATGGAAGAGAAAAAAAGGGATAGATGACACTGTAAATTTTTATTCCGCTCGTTTATTCCTCGGATTTCGCAGCGTCTGACTAACTCGATTTTTGCGGTTTTGACACTGAATCATTCCACTCCATGCTTGGGACTTGAGAGTCATCTGATAGACGGTCCCTGGATGCCAACTCACCTACCTACCTACCTACCTATCTACCTACCTACCTACCTATCTCTCCAGCTCCAGTCAGCCGGCTCACGTAGTTATAGGCAAGTTGTACGGACCTCTTTGTTGCATTCCGCCACGAACGCTCGTGCATGACGACGACGCCGGCAGTGTCCAGTTTCATTCACGAGGGGCGCCGTAATTCCCGATGGAGCGCTGGAATTTGTTTCAGAGGTACTCCGTGTACACACGAAGGAACGAATTTATAATTCTACGGGCCGCGCCGCATGAGATGGTACACCCACGGCCGGGATGAGATCTCTGTGTGTGCGCGCATTCCCATCTTCCGGCTCGTGTCAAACGGCGGGCTAAAGACCAAATGTTCTTCGTGCGAAGATATCGCGTTTGACCTCTATTAAGCTATCCAAGCCAAATTATCAAAACGTAACAACAACTATATGAAAATAATTTGCTTATTTTTTGCTATTTTTTGCTTCCAAAAATAATTTTTTTGTTGTAATTTTTAAAAAGTTACGAGAGGCTGGATAGCTTAAGATTAAGCTATAGTGAAAATAGCGCATACATAAATCAAAGCAAAAAATGAATAATACTAAATTTTTTTGCTACTTTTTTGCTGTTTTTTGCTTTTAAAAATAATTTTTTTACTTCAATTTTTAAAAAGTTACGAGAGGCTGGATAGCTTAAGATTACGCTATAGTGAAAATAGCGCATACATAAATCAAAGCAAAAAATGAATAATACTAAATTTTTTTGCTACTTTTTTGCTGTTTTTTGCTTCTAAAAATAATTTTTTTACTTCAATTTTTAAAAAGTTACAAGGGGCTGGATAGCTTAAGATTAAGCCATAGTGAAAATAGTTTATACATAAGTCAAAGCAAAAAATGAACAATACTCAATTTTTTTGCTAATTTTTTGCTATTTTTTTATTTTAAAAATAATTTTTTTACTTCAATTTTTTAAAAGTTACAAGGGGTTAAATGACTTACGATTAAGGCCATACCAGGTCATTGTAAAGATAGCATATGTACATAAACCAAAGCAAAAATTAATACTCAATTTTTTTTGCTCAAACTTGTAAAAAAATATTAAAAATAAAATGCGTAGAGTAATGCTCAAGAGTAGTGTAAAAAATATTTAAAAAAATTAGTTGCTCGCATGGTTATGGCATCAAAATTTTTTTGAGTTATATGCCCTTAAGATATTCAAACATCTTGATATCCTGAATGTTTTGTTCGTGACAAAAGTTTGAAAAATTTATTTTTTATATATTATATTTATTTTATTATATTAACTTGTTTGGATAAAATGACGGTACAACTCTCGTTTAGAGGAGGCTCTTCTAATGACTTTGTCTCTATATTGAAAAAATTACCCTTTTTGCAATCTAAACGGGGGAGAAGGTGAGAAATTTATTAAAATAACTTTTTTAACTTTATGTTTATATTAATTAAATACATGACTTTGTGTATGTATACGTATATACATATATGCGTACATAGAAATAAAAATAACATGTAAATGTGTCAAATTCTAACTTAGAAGAATAAACATAAACATAATTATAATAAAAAATTATATTAAAATTATAATAAAAAACATAATTATAAAAAAATTATAAAAAGAATACTGCTTCTATTTCTTATAAAAAAGTATAGCTGGCATTATTTTTTGTTCTTTAATTTGACGAACATTTTTTTTTTTAGCAAGCCCATCAAATTCTTCCCAATTTCCATTGGGTCGTTGGCATATTGTTGTATAGTGCCCAATACCTTTGCCTACGGTGCCTGCATATCGTATAATTCCACATAATTGCCTTCTTTCATTTTCTTTATTTGTTATATATTTAGGTATTTCATCTATCGAGTAATTTTTTGAAGTGACGACATCTATTATTACTAAATCATCTGTAACATTACAAAAATAATGATCGTGTTAGATTATATAGATTAATTTTTATTTTTACATTTTATATATAATATAATTTGTTTACTTATTCTGCTGAATTCTCTCATTTTCATTTTTTGACAGGTATCGCATTTTCGTTTTCGTGAAAATGCTTCTTCTATTTCATTTATATCAATATTTTCTTTTTTTGATTGTATTTCTTTCATGAATAAAACCTCGTGTTGATATTTCGTTGCTTCATTACACTTTGTACAATAATCTACATATTCTACAGAATAAAAACTATTGCCAATAAATTTCAAAAACATTTCGCCTACATTGCATTCGCAGTCAACTATTATTTGCTCTAATCTTTCATTGTAAGCAACGACTTTTCCATAAGTAGCCATAAGTTTGGTTCTACATTCATAGGCTTTATTAGTAATTCCATGATTTAAAAGATACTTTATCATATCAATGAATTCATTTCCTTCAATGAAATTTATCTACAAAAAAAGATTTTAGTTCTTTTATGCTTTTATTCTATAAAAGTAAAAAATTGTTTACCTACCATTTTCTTGATAACCTCATCGTCTGTTCCAATTACAAATAACGTTTGTACTAAACTGTCAAATGGACAGGAATTTAATAAACTGTACGAAATTCCATCTATTTTATGCGCTGCTAAATGAATGGTTGAACAATGTTTAAATATGCCCACTTCAATAGCTTCAATAGCTTGCTTGTACTGCAGTTTTTGAGCAATACGATCTGTTTGGTGACCTAAATAGAGTGGCAACTGTTTCTTAGAGCCTGATTTATTTGAGATATCCTTTAATATATTTTTCTCATTTTCCTCGTTTTTTGAAATTTTAATTATTGGCGACGTATCTATTTCTGATTTTTCTTCTGTAATATTCTCTTTGTCGTCAATAAACATGCTGCAATTGTCATTAAAATCCGTTTTTGGAACTATAAGTTTTTTGATAATTTTTCCTTTCCAATTTTCTCTTTCTTGCAAATCCTGTGATTCACGTAAACTAATTTCATTTAATTTATATTGGTCTACTTCTGAATTAGAATCAGCCAAGAGCATTTCACCGAATAAATGTTCGATATGTTTTTGAACAAAACTGTCTATTCTTATAGTTTTATTTTTTATATCTTTAAAAACTATGTTTTTTATTTTATTTATTTCTCCTTCGCAACTTGCTGTAGATCCTCTCACGTTTCCACAATCTGTTTTAGTTTCCAATAATTTTGTCCATAATGGCAATAACAAAATATCTTTTTTAAAAATTTTTGTAAATCGAATGTTACGATAGGCATTTGGTCTATCAGTTTCGCTCTCGGATTCTTTTTCTAATTCATTTTCAATTACTTCGAGCCATTCTTTCCAATTATTATCTACTTCTGTTAGATGTGTTTTGTCCTCTGTAAAGTCATCCATACTATGTTCATCTTCCATGTTTATAATGTTTTCTATTTCGTCTTTAATTGTACCTAAACAAAATTATATTTACATATTTATATATCATTTATATTATATATATATATATATATATATATATATATGTATATATGTGTATGTGTATATATATATATATACCATTCGAATTATTGAGATTGTTATGCTTACCTGTTATGATAGATTTTAAATAATGTTCTCTTTTTTTTAATTTATTAATTTCTGTTTCATGTTGTGACAACGTTAATATTGCTTTTATTATTTTTCTCGCTTCTATTTCGTCTTTGCAGTTGCAAAGAGCGCCAATACACGAAGCATAAAAAGTTTTTAATATTTTTGTAGAGCTTTTCAATAAACGAGTATATTTTTTTATAAAATGTGCTCTGTCAATGCGTATGTAGCAACGAGGAGTATTATTTTTACATTTATTTGCATAATCATAGATATTATAACATCCATCAAATGTTCTCGCTACTGCGTGAAGAAGCGCCAAAGAATAGTCTACACATATATGTTTAGGTGCAGGAACTTTTAGTGACAACCATTCATTAAGCCAGTGTTGTATACTTGAGACTGAATGTTGTTCCGTGATCATTTGTGCAATTGGAAACTGTCCTTCTTCAACATTTACAACAATTAAATATAGTAAAATATAGGCAGTTTTTTTGCCATCGCATATCATAATTTCTCTAAATCGTGCTCCAGTCGCGTCAATATAAATTTCTAGATTATTCTTATATTTAGAAAAAAGCTTTTTATAAATCTGTACTTGTAGATTTACGCAGTAGTGGATATAAAATGGGTCAAGCCCTATATTTCCAATGCAATTGCTATATTTTGTCATATTTTTCATTATAACGAGTGCCTGTACAGGATTTGAATCTAAATAATCAGTGCAAACTTCTTCATTTTTTGCAACATGTAACACATTAGCAGATCGAATTAAAGGACATTTTGAATCTCCAGGTTGCATTAAATCTGCAGCTTGTGTCGCTCGATAAGTATAAACATTTGTTTTCACGATTTCGTTAACCATCGTTTTTCGAGCTTCTCCTCGTAAATATAATGGACCACATTTTTTAGTTTTTTTACCTTTTTTAAAATTACATAATAATATAACATTGTTACGGTCTCTTAATTCAAATTTTACATGAATGGTGCTACCACACCGACAATATCCTAAAAAATAATATATAATATAATATTATCAATTACGTAATAATATAATAATATTATCAATTATACATGGAAACTGCAAAAATAATTAAAAAGGAAAGTTTAGATAAATTTAGAAAATATAAAATATTTAAGATACATATTTGTAGTAAACGTAATTATTATAATTAAGCTTTATTAATAACACAAAATTAAAGATATTTTAAAATATACTTTACCATTAAGATATCCTCCATTTATGTTTAATGGTATGTAATGATTAATATAATTTATTGCACACGATTGCAACCGTCTTGTTTTCCAAAATAGCTTTGCAAAAAAATCTTGATAAAGACCTGATCTAAATATTAAATTTCTTCTGTAACTTGCTTTCTTATTTAGTTTACGTCCGGTTCTTTTTTGTAAACGTTCTTCAATTATCAAATCGAACTCTTCTTTCGAAACAGAAATTTCAAAAATATCAGTTTCGTCATCTGTTATTAAACTTTCTGATGACTTCTTCGATAACTCTAAACTGTCGTTAACTGATAACTCTAATGTCGAATTTATTTCTTTGTCCAATAAAATATTCTTAATATTATAAATATTATTACAAGCATATGTGTATAAAGAAAATGGGGCAATTGTTTCATTTATTTCTTTCGAAATGTTAACCCAAATCTTGCTGTCTTTACAACAGATTTGATCATTAATCACAATATCATTTTTATATTTTTTAAAAATGTCTGTTAAAAGTTCCACGTTAACTTTTTGAGGCCTTCCTCTCTTTTTTATCATTTTGATCAGTTCAACACCAGGTTCAACACCAAATACACAATATAAGTTTAATTTAGATTCTTGTTTAACACTGAAATCGAATTTACCAAAACTTCACGAGTTTACTACTGTTCAATACCCGGTATCGATGAATACTAATGAAGATATTTTCATGTCTTGCCACTTAGCTCTGTCAGCGAGCAGAAACGCCACTGAACTGAACAACGCACTACGCGGACTCAGTGATGCTATATAGCAACTAAAACAGCATCGAAACGATTTAACGTAAAAAAGAAAAAACATTTCCATGCGGAAATGCGGTATCTACCAAGGCGGTGCGGCGTTCGGCAACATCACTCGATTACCGCCGTGTATTATATCCTTATTCACCGAATGTTAAACAAGGATAAAATGATACATAAAGATACTCGAGTGATGTTTCCGATCGCAGCCCATGAAACGAAAATAAGAGAATTTCGGAAAATAAATAAATTACATTATATTATATATAAAAATAAACAGTAACATAATCTAATACAATCATTATTTTTGTAATGTTACAGATGATTTAGTAATAATAAATGTCGTCACTTCAAAAAATTACTCGATAGATGAAATACCTAAATATATAATAAATTAAGAAAATGAAAGAAAACAATTATGCGGAATTATACGATAAAAAAAGTTATTTTAATAAATTTCTCACCTTCTCCCCCGTTTAGATTGCGAAAAAAGTAATCTTTTCAATATAGAGACAAAGTCATTAGAAGAGCCTCCTCTAAACGAGAGTTGTACCGCCATTTTATCCAAACAAGTTAATATAATAAAATAAATATAATATATAAAAAATAAATTTTTCTAACTTATGTCACGAACAAAAAATTCAGGATATCAAGATGTTTGAATATCTTAAGGGCATATAACTCAAAAAAATTTTGATGCCATAACCATGCGAGCAACTAATTTTTTTAAATATTTTTTACACTACTCTTGAGCATTACTCTACGCATTTTATTTTTAATATTTTTTTACAAGTTTGAGCAAAAAAAATTGAGTATTAATTTTTGCTTTGGTTTATGTACATATGCTATCTTTACAATGACCTGGTATGGCTTTAATCGTAAGTCATTTAACCCCTTGTAACTTTTAAAAAATTGAAGTAAAAAAATTATTTTTAAAATAAAAAAATAGCAAAAAATTAGCAAAAAAATTGAGTATTATTCATTTTTTGCTTTGATTTATGTATGCGCTATTTTCACTATAGCTTAATCTTAAGCTATCCAGCCTCTTGTAACTTTTTAAAAATTGAAGTAAAAAAATTATTTTTAAAAGTAAAAAACAGCAAAAAAGTAGCAAAAAAATTTAGTATTATTCATTTTTTGCTTTGATTTATGTATGCGCTATTTTCACTATAGCTTAATCTTAAGCTATCCAGCCTCTCGTAACTTTTTAAAAATTACAGCAAAAAAATTATTTTTGGAAGCAAAAAATAGCAAAAAATAAGCAAATTATTTTCATATAGTTGTTGTTACGTTTTGATAATTTGGCTTGGATAGCTTAATAGAGGTTCGCGTTTGGATTAGATCGCAGATTAGATAGACTCTATGGAGTTAAAGACCACTTATCGAAATCGCGCTCACCAGCGGAGCGGTATTGCAAGTACCGGTTTTATCGACATTAAACGTCACGTCCTTCTTTCCTCTCTAAGTTTTATATTGGTTGTGTAATTAATATTTTAAACATAAGATATTTACAGTTTATCGCATTTTCTTTTCATTCTTTCACTATTTTTCAAATGTGAATATATAAAGGCGTAAAATTTAAAGAATTTTTTTCTTTATTTATTTTTAATTAAAGTTTGTCTCAACAGAATTTCCACATTAATCGTATTCTATGAATTACATTAATTCTACATATATTTATGTATATACACATATTATATATACATATATTATATATTCTGATTGACAAATATTAAGATTGCTTAATTGCAATAGGTCACAAATTTTTAATTTTATATTGAGATTTAAGAAATTCTTTTGATTTAATATACTCTTCTTTTTAAATATTGCTATTTCTTAAAAAAGCAAATCTCCACAGATTTACATTTCGAAACTTCATTTTCATAATTATCATAATCTTTAATTATAAGCAGTCTTGTAGTTTTCAATGTTATCTAATCATCCAAAAATAAGGCTACATTAATGCTAAGAAGAACGCATAATTTTCTTCTTTAATTAGTGTCTTTGCATTAATTCGATAAATTAAATTGAGATCGGCAAACTTCAGAAGCGGTCGAAAAAAATATCCTCGAGGCGATCTTACTTTAGACCGTTCATAAATATCGCCAAAAATCCTCGCGCCAGTGGCTAAAAAGATGGTGTCCAAGCGAGATCAGGACGAAAAAGAAGGAAAAGAAAAAGAAGCAGAAGGTCGGACGAAGACTGCCGGGTTGGGTTGGGACGAGGGAAGAGTTTCGCTCTTCGAGTGCAACGATCCGCGCGACCATCTCAGCGAGAAAGGCGTTACGGCATTATATTTTGGGAGTACAGAATTAATATTCATGAACCAAAGCGAGCGAGCGAGCGCAGCAAGGACGCCGCTTCGGTATGGCCATGCGGAGAGATGACGGACAGGTTACGATCGAAATAAACGCGGTCGCTGGACCGTTCCGAAAATGATTGCAAATTACAGATTTTCGTGCAGAGCAATCGTGTCGGGCGGTGTTCACATCGCCGTGGCTGCTTATGACCTTATTCGCGCGATGCTATACGGTATCTGGGGATCAATAACCTTTCTCGTGAGAGAACGAATACTTCCGGAAGGTATTACCCGAAACGATATAATGTATTTCGGATCGCTGCACTCGCAAAATCGCGTTATTAATCTGTCGATTCTGCCAATGCTTTTTACCAACTTCAAACTTAATAATGAATTTTTTCGATCACGAGCACAGTTTTGTCATATAACGCAACAATTGCATATTAGACATTTTTTTTATTATAGCTAAATGTACAAGGATTTTTACTTTTGCGATTATAACATACTCAATCGCCATGAAGCCATTTAAACAGTATAACAAAGAAATGTCTATTTAGAGACGAGGAAGTTAGAAATTAATCTAATTAAATTATTGGTTGATTTAATTGACAAGTCAATATATTATCTTCATTTGATCTGATATTATCTGTACGATCTCTCAAATATTATTTTATTAGAGAGAGAGAGAGAGAGAGAGAGAGAGAGAGAGAGAGAGAGAGAGAGAGAGAGAGAGAGAGAGAGAGAGAGAGATATGAAGGATCTACAGTTAAATACTAGAATTCGTAATGCAAACTAAGTTTCTAATCTGCGGTTTTCTAGAAGATCAATTCGAAATTCAAAGCTTTACGAAGCGCATGCTTTGGGTAAATCTGTTCAAAATATAATTTCATGTACATCCTAAAATATTTGTGTGTTGAAATTTTAAATCTGTGCACATCGATGAGCATTATATCCGAGAAGAATGTTATATCCAATTAGAAATACAATTTTGAAGGAACATGGTTACAGTAATCGCTTCATTTACTCTTTATATTTTCCACACGTTTTGCTTTACGTTCGTAAAGTCACTGCTTATGCAATTTCATCGAAACGCTGCACATTGCATACGCGTTACAATACTTTCCGGCAATAAAGTCGCTATTTCCGAATTTCACGGTTTCGCAAGCATTTTATGCGTGGTTGTGAGGCGGAGTTAACTTCTTCTTGATGTACCCCTTTGCGAAGCATTTCCGAGAGGCGCTGCTTACATTTCGGAGAGGAACGCGCCTCAAAAACATTTACATAATCGCTACGTAACGAAATTCCTGCACGAATCATTCGCGAGAGATCCGCGCTGCGCGAGAATAGCGTTAGCATTAATTATGTCTCTTATTGAAAGAAGCATGTAGTTAAGAATACAACTACTAATGAATAAGTAAAGTCAGGCTTATTTAAACATTTACACAAGTTGAAATTTGTATTTATACATATTTTATCTTAATTTAAAATTTTATATTTGAATCGATTTAATCTAAAAGGATAAATCCACTTTTTATTAATTTGAGAAATGTGAGTTTAATTATTTTTGTAATTGCACTAAATAGTTATCTAAAAATTTTTACCAATATACTTAAAGACCATAAGAAATCTGTATTCTTATATTATTGAAGAACAGAAAGAATCGCAAGATTGTTTTAGATTGCTCGACATGAAAAATCTATCGCTAAATAGAACTCGTAAAAATTTTTTACAGCCGTTATGGCTGAAAGTTTTGTCGTTCATGAACATTTTAAACATCATCTTTAATGGCGTACTTTACTTCGTGCTATACGCAAATTAGTTCAAGAAAAAGTAATGGCCGCATAAAAGTTTTCAATGATCTGTGAAACCTTGTCATCGGATCGCGCTATGGATATCAGCTGACGGTTATGAAACCTCTTTTCACGATCTTTCTTTTCTTATCTTTCTTTTGTACTCATGCGCAAAGTCCAGCGTGGGAATTTTCGATGATCCGCGAATTTTCCGAGAATCAAGGCCGTTACGGAATCTATTCCTGCAAAATAAGACCACCGCCTATTGTTCCATGAAGCGCGGTTTATGAGAATCTTGATTTCAACTTTATAGCTTTATCTTGAAAATTTGATGCAGCATTATTTCTGCGTTTATTTGTACTTATTAATTTAGAAAATCCATTTAATACGTGTATAATCGCGGATAATATCATCGTCATTTGTGTTTTAAACGTAAGTTAGGTACATATTAATTTTACAGCTTTATTTATTTAATTTCTAATTTATAGCAAAATGAATAGAATAGAGTGAAAGAGAGAGAGAGAGAGAAAGAGAGAGATTTATGATAATCTTTTATGTATTTATATATATATATATATATATATATATATGTATATTGGAACAATAACAACAATTGCTATAATTAAATTTTATATATTAGAGATATTATAATAGGACTTTAAAAATATCCTATAATAGATATATTTTATTAATTTCCAAATTAATGACAAAAAATAAAATACTGTCTATATCATATATGTAGTTTTTTGTTTCAACATGAATTAAGAAAATATTTTTGCATTTTATTTTATTTTCTAAATACTTTAGAATATTTTTGCATTGATTAGCTATACATATAATGGTATATGGGGAATGGGAAACAAATACTTGTGCCAGTTGGCAACGGGGAGATATCTTTATCGGCTATTTCTTCGATAACAATCGATACTGTATCATTCTATTCCCACGTTCGCCAGTTGCACTAGAACGATAAATTCGCGTGCCGTCGTGCGCTTCGGAACTCCACGACAATGCGGGCGAATCTCGTTGCAATTTTTCGTTATACGCGCCGTGTTACGATACTCGAGACGTCGTTTACAACGATAGAGTGAGATAGATCCCGAACGAATGGACTTCATATAACTGGTTTATGTCTCGAGGGCAAAGTTCTCTTCGCGAGCGTAAACGTAAGCGTACATAAAAGCGTGACATTCTCCCATATGCATACGTATCTACGTGAGCGTAACTTTATAAATGCAAAATTCAATTACGGAACGAAATATGACATCGTTATTCATTGTCTCGAAATGATACACACAGTATTTCCGTTCTCGTATCGATTAATTTGCAAGTAGATTACGAATGAGTGACTAGTATTGTTGCCACATTAAACAATATGAATTTTATAAATAAATTATTTATATTGTAAAAAAATTTATTGATAAATTGGTTTTACATTTTATTATTAGAAAAGTTTACTTTTTAAAAATATATATAATATTTATTTCAAATTAGGTTAAAAATTCTATATTAAATAAAGAATTTTTAAAATTCGTTAATAATAAGTAATTATAAAAAGAAGTAATAATTATGCATAGAAATAATAATGAATGTATTAATGTTCCAATTTAAATTTAAATGTTTTAATGGATATAAAGATCTACATCAAAACTTTAAATTAGAATTCTTCTTTTAAAAAACCTAATTTTTTAAAAATAATTAAATAATAATCTAAATTGTTAATAAAAAAGGACATTCACAAAATTCTTATACAATAATATAAGATGTATAAAGAAATGTGTATTTGAGATGTATATTTGTTAAAACAAGCAAACAAAATTTATATATGACAAATTAAATCATCAATATCATCATATATACATATATTTTAGTAAATCGTATGAGATATAACATTCAAGACATTATCGAGAAGTAGTAAACAGTGTAACATCGATAACAAGGTTACGATATTGACGTCAAGACTAATAAAATTTCTATCTTCTTAAACGGACTCCAGATGCACCGTGCCTCCGTCTTCATCGATTTAATTTCTTGAAACATTGGACGCGAAGGTCGTTTTATTAATCTGCCAATTGGACAGACTTAAAAAAAGCTCGACGGATTCAGTCGAGTCGAACAGTTTAATCGGATAATGGCGCGATAATTAAATGCATATTGACAGCGCGTTCTTTGCTTCATTCCACGTGTTTTTCTTACTAATGACAATGTAAAAAAAAACGCCTATTATATTTTGTAATGTTTTTACGTAAAATCATTTTGCAAACGATAGGCAAAAGAATAATTAAAAAATATATATAATGAAAGAATTAAGTAAAGAATTAAGATAATATCAGCAAAAAAGTTAAATTAAAATGTTATTTAAAATAAAATCTTATATTAACATAATATTTTTCTATTGTGAAGATAAGAAGATTCAAGATAGTTGAAGAATATATCTTTAAATTAAATTTTAGAAACATATTGGAACCAGATTCTTTCATAAAATAATTTTCAAAAAGTCAAGAAAAATATGGAGCACAAAAATTTTAAATTAGTGATTTCTGAGATACTTTTTGTCTATAAAAAAAAAAAGAAAAGCAAACACTCTGAAAAATACAATCCTACAGAAAATGGCTCATATAACGTGTGATATACATAAAGGACATTCTATTTTCCGAAATCACGAATATGTAACGCATATTTAAAACGCGACCAGCGGTTGTGTTTCCACATTGTACAATGAATTCTAATATTTTACTGCGCACAGTTTATCAACAAAAGCGATGATTATCTTCGCTAAAAAAGATAGGATATGGACAAAACGTATCTGTATGACTACCGCAGGATTTCACTTCTATATTATTCCATGTATTTTTGTAGTTTTCCTCATGCGTAAACATCATTTCTATCTGTATGCTGATCAAACAGCATCACCGATTTCAACTATAGATTTCGTTGCTGCATATTTTGGCCGTACAGGTTGTATTCGTGTATAGACAATGTTCCGAAACTATAGCTATTTCAAGGGCTTGTATGATCACATGTTTTTTTTATTATAATCGAACTGATGTTTGCTGAGCTGTAGGAAGGATTTAATTTTCTAAACATTTATTACTAAAGAGTTTTGATATTTGTATTCCAGTGGCTATCAGCACAATAATTCTGAGACATCCTGTATAACAAAAATTTGGAAATCGACACACATCGATATACATAATACGTTCGTACGGATAACATGTACGTTTTGAAATCGAGAAAATGGTTAGACGGCCGGAAAATATCGTCCTTCCTGTCTCCGGAAGAAAACTGGTTTGGATTTTGTATCGGAGATGCCCCGGATATACTACGGAAACGAAGGAGAAAGCCCGGAGCAATCTAATACGTCAAAATACTCGCCCATGTTCGTCGTGTCTTCTAGTCTTTTATGTAGGAAAGCTTTACAACAGAAATAAACCTTCCAGACTCGGTGATCGTTCTTTGTAACGGTGAAGTTCAAACGAAGACGAACATCCCTAACGAGAGTAAACTCAATTTCGGAACAACGCAACTGAACCTTCCTTAATGAGCGGAGTTTCATTAACTCAACGCATTGTAATCGTATATCGTCTTAAGCACTAGTTAGAAAACTATTTATAATTCCAATCAGAAACCTGCGAATTTCCAATTAGTGAATTTCGAGATGAGCCCGCAACGCGGATGCAATGAAATAGATTTAGTGCTCAAATAGAACAGAATAGTGTTCTCAGAAAATTTTCCCCAATCGACTTTTTTTCCCTGACAATTTTATTTTCCCGAAATGATCATCCTATTATAGACTTTCGCGACAAGTGTTCAGCTCGGAAAATATCTGTCATTTTGTGAAAGTTAATTCCGATCGGAATGTAACTGCGGTAATCTTCGCACTATAATTGGAGAAAACGAATATCGTTTATTTAAAAAAAACCCAGAACTCTTCACTTCCATATTTTCAACTGAATATATCGATTTATCGGACATTGTCACAAGGTGACAAATGAGGTTCTAAACTTGTCACAAATTTATTTTTTTCAGTGTTTAGTTTCTAAAAGAGTTCTTGACAGGGCAGCTATCGCGGACAAGATCGTGCTTCTTTCCGTCGAGAAATGTGAACAATGCACGGTGTATGTACATACATGTATATGTCATACGTATAGGTTCAAAGGTATTGATAACTTTGCCGCACCTGGCGTTCTCCTCGGTAAAAGAAAATCGTAAAGGAATAGACGGTCTTCTCTGAATTTTCAATTTTCTTTTATCGTTATTTCGAAAGAATAAAATTTTATTCATTTTTGGTGACGTTCATTGATGATCTTTCCGGTGTTATTTTATGTGAGTATTTATCCAGTATTTTTTCTCGAGGAAAATGATCGGAATTGTATGGATAAATTGCTCGCGTGATTATTTTATAAATTCATTTCTCTCTCGAGAAGAAGGTAGTTTCTTAAAGAAATATTGTTCATAATGCTATTTTTACCATACTCTATATTACTGTTGGCTGTCTCATCGTTCAAGAAATTTTAACGACACCTAGATAATATCGCGTGTTCTCAGTTTATACGTTGGCCAGGTCGTTACCTGTCCGGCAAAACACGAAGGTTTTGGAAGAGAATACAATCTAGTTTGCCTCTTCGCTCGCATGTTAAGTTGTCCGTGGTCGTAAGGTTAATAAATCCGCAATGCGCAATGAATTGCAGGAAAGCGACGAATATATGTATATATTTTCTTCTGTTTTTTACGTGGCATTTAAGCCATCTTACTTTTATTAAATCTTTCAAAATTTATACTATATTGTAAAAATCCTCTTTAGCGATGCGATTTGTATTTATTTATCTTTATTTGGACATTTTTTAAATTCAAATATGAGAATTAAATTTAAAAAAATTAACAAATCCATCTAAATTTCTAAATATAAATTATAAGTATGAAATTATATATATTATTATATCTAATTTGTAGAAGACGTGAAGAGAATTGAGAAAAAAAGCTATGAACATCTCAAGACGTTCCAAATTAAATAAATAATTTTCAGAAACATTTTGGATTGCATTCTGCTCACATTGCTACTTTATTATTATGTATATAATGTACATCGAATTACACGCGCTTAACGCAATATTTGTCTTGCCTGGGAGAATATTTAGCGAAGGTACGCGCTATATGTATATGAGGTCGGCTTTGAAGAAACGTGCTAGCGCCGAACGTCGCGAGCGAGCCAGGTCGTTAATCTGCGACTGCAATCTCATTTCTGTTAATTGGCTGATAGGCGCGCTCGATATGGACGATACGGCGTTCCACGCGGATATACCTGCACGTGGAAAGAGCTGAAGAAGGCGCCTGTGGAAAAAAAAGGACACGATGGGTACTTACAACGCACACGCGCGTGCTACAACCTTCCAGGGGGGCTTTTCAAGGGAGACACTCGTGTTCATCCTCGACTACGCGCGTCCACTCTATTCTCATTTCTTGTCTCTTCTCTCTGTTTTTGTTTCTCTTACCTCTCTTCTTCAGATCCTTCGTTTTTATCTCTGTCACGTCTTCGAGTTCTCTCGCTTGGTGCTTTTAATTTTCTACATCTACCTATTCTTTTCTTATGACAGCATCATTTTGTCACAGCCTCCTTCGCTTTTCTTTTTTTCTGTACCGTTATCCTGAGAACATATTTGGTCTTCACTTTATCATAGATTGATCAATCTTATATTGATATAAATTAATTGATATAAATTAATTATATTATAAAATACATGTGGTTAACGTTTCTTTGTGTGCAAGACTTATAATACTCTTGCACAGTTTATCTAAAGAAAATCTCCATTTTTATATGCAATAAATTATTAATAATTTTGATTTATACATATTACTATTAATAATTATTCATTACCGTTACATTTTAACAATAGAGTGATTATAATAGTTTTATGAATTATCTTTCTAAATGTGTTTTTTTATTTTCCGTACTTTCTATTGTATTGTTTTTAATATTAATTAACTTTTCCTGTTTATTGTTAGCAATTTAATTTTTACTTTTTCCTCGTGGAAATTGATTTTATTTTTCTTTTGTTTGCCTTTTCTCTTTCTGTATGATCCCGTCCATCTTCATGAGTGCTTTTAAATCCTATAAAGCTTCATGGGCTTATTTCACGAGAAAGCGCTGGGCCAAGTGCAAATTCGTGCAACTCGCACGTCTCGTTGACGACGAGTCCTTAAAAGATAATAAGGCAGTGCGACGTTAATAGCTTCCGCTATGAGAATCTGTATAAGGGAGTCTAAGCGTACAAGTGGATTTTGTTTGTCTGTCTAGTAAATTTTGAAAAATGCATCGCAAACAAGCCACGTGGGTCGGATACATATTAATAAAGTATTCAACGGGGGAAATATTAATAATATAACTGGGTGATACAAATAAAATGAAGATTATATTTAATAACATGTGTTTGCGAGGTATAAAAAGAATTAATATTATTATCTAATGAAAGAAATTTTTTATTCAAAAAATTTTTTAAATATTTTTCTTTAATTTAATCTAATATCAATTTATAAATAAAAATGCTGTCAAACAATAATTATGAAGAGAACAATCGAAATATTAGAAATGTCAAGCAATGAGGTTGAATTCATTGATATTCTTGTCACATATTGACGTACATTATAAAAAGAATAATGCAATAAGAAACGGAAGAAGTAATACATACAAAGTAGTTAATAACGTGCGTTCTTCGTGATACGAAATAATATTCTGATATCTGTTTTTTACAAGATGGGTTAGATGAAGTGAGGACAGATAGCGAAACTAGAAATACCAGCTTTCCATAAATCATATGCGTTTCTTTCTTTTATTTCGGCGTCGCGTCATACATGAGACCACCTCTAAAAAAAGAGACGAAAAAGCTAAAAAAAAAGCGATATAATTTTCCAGTATATTTCTACTTGCGAGTATGGTGAAGTGGAAGGAAACAAAAGCCGTCAGATGCTTGGTGTGCGATTTCGATGCGGGATTTTGCGCGGCTTAACAATCGATAGCATGCAGGCGGAACAATGTAATTTTTGCAGCCGTATATGCAGTTGCCCATTGAAGCACAAAAGTCCGATGTGAGTAGTGGCATGCTTTGTTTTTTCGATGAAACTGGAAACGAAATTTTTCGTCGACCATCGGCGTGAATCAAGACGAATGTTGTCCAATGTTATATTACACGTGAAACGATGGCGGTTTAAGCACGATGATTTACACAGGTGTGTAAATCGCGCGTGTAAAATTGGATATTTTAGTTGGAATATCTTCGATAACATACGCTACACATGTATTTTGCTAAGCAAGCACATGTAGAAAACTTAAGTCTGTGAAGTTGGCGCCTCAAAATGCAAATGTTTACAAAATCGATGTGGCATTTAATTGTCCATAATTTATCCACATTTGTCCATAATCGTTTGAAACTTAATTTTTTACATCCAAAATACGAGCAAGATGTGAGTAATAAATACTAATTTCTTCAAACATTAAAATTAACTCAAATAAAATGCATCTATCTCATATAAAATAATTATTAAAACTTGTGATAAATGATGCAGTATATATATATATTTATCGAATATGATCATCCTGTCAAGAAAACGGAAAATTCCGTTTCACGCATAATCAAATGAGAGAGAGCACATCGATGCTTGAAAATCTTGGCGATGTATATTTTTTTTAAGACAACTTGACCCACCTCGGGCTGACAAAGAGATGCGCAAACAGCTTCCTACTTCATAGCAACACCCAGCATCTCGAGCCGGCGGTACGCGTTTCAATTTGCTGATTTCCAAAGCTCCCCGGATCGAGCCGGCTGATCTCCGGAAAATTGGATACGTGATGGGACTTCGTGGGATTCGCGTAGGAGTTTACGAGCGATCCTTGAATCTTTACTGCTCGCTACAGCGAGTTTGTCCTGTTCCTCGAAATATACGTCTGCTCCTTTCCGAGCGTGCACGCTAGGTATTAAATCTAATCAGCTGACAAATTTTCGTGGTTTCCGGCACGAAAAACCGTCCCTCGTATTTCAATCTAACTCTCTTTAGATTATATCTAAAGAGTATACGTAAGATTCAAGGCACTAGATTATTATCCTTTTGTTTCTAAATAGTCCAATTATACGAAACAATCGCATAATTTGCTTTAGATATTTTTATATCTTGGAAAAAGGATATGACAAAATAAAATAATTTTTTGGTAATTTAAAAATTTTATTTAATGCGATAATAATGATTTGTATAAAAAATATTATTAGTCATCTATATTCTTCATTATAATTCCTATTTAATGCTTCTTATTAATTCAGGTTTAAATGCAATAATATATCTTTAATAATGTATTGTGTAGATAATTGTATTGTGAATTGATTTATATTTGGGTCACTCAGTTGGCGGCTTTTCTAATTAATTGGCTCAAAGCATCAAGAAATTTTAATCATTTTTTTTTCTTCTTTTTCTTATTTTCTTTCTTTTTTATTCTCTCTCTTTCTGTATTTATCTATTTTTCTCTTTCTCTCTCGTCGTGAGATTTATTCATGGCAATACCGAGTAGATATCTACGACCGGAGATGGCCTTTTATTTTTGCGCTCGACACATCGAGCATGTGAATTGTAAATGCTGCGTTAATGTCTGACTCGATATTTCCGGCTGGATATAAAAGTGTTACAAAGGTTTCTCAAATAAGAAACGGTTTCGGTAAATCACTCTAGATATTTGATAACCTGATCTGATCAGTAGAAAGGTGAACTCTAGTTGCGGAAGCGTGGATTCTATTACTTACTGACTGATTGTAAAGTGACCTATTTTCTGTCTTATCTATTTCCGGTTGGAATATCACTTTGGTCGTAATTACACGCGACGACATTTGATATCATAATTTAGAACCTGTATTTCTATATAGTTTAGTTTTAGCTATAGAATTTAAATTGATAATCATATGATTTGATTAAATAATTTATATTATACAAGTTACAAGTTAAATGAAGCTTTGTGCATATGTGTGAAAGAGACAGCCAGAGAGAGACAGAGAGACGGGGAAAAAGAAAGAGAGAGGTAGTTAAAGGAAGATGTTAATTGACATTTGGTTAATTTTGCAAAATAATAAATATTTCTAACAAATGTTATTTCGATAAATATTATGTATAATTCTTATATATGTATGTGTAAATCTTCACGAATATCCTGTACATGCATATGCGATGTACAATATCTATATATACATGTGAGATCGTGATGGTTGGATATCTACGAGTGAAGGAAGCCTTATTTCAGCGGCACGACGCGCGGCGCGCATCTGAATGCTGCTACAACATCCCCGTGCCTACGGGCATCTGTATTCCTATAGAAAGTCGCTATGAAATACTCCTTTGCGTCTTCTATACTGACTCCATGGATCATCCTCGGTTTCCGTTCGTATAAGAGAGCTCAACGCTCGCGCTCCTCCCCGTCGCATTTATCGTTGACTATCTGATGACATTGCAGGGACTGCCGATTTTTCACAGCAGATTTACAGAGATATGATACTGTGCGATATGCCATGTTTTTATTTTTTATCTTTAAAATGAATATTTACTTTATAGTCGAAGAAAAATTATTCATTGCTACAATGCAATTTCTCATTCTTGCTGACTATAAAGTTAAAGAAAAGATTTTACATAATCAAAAATATTCGATTCTTATAATTTTTCTTATAATTGTTATATCTATTTTATCTCTGTATTTTTATTGTCTGAGCGGTATTGTAATATAAATTGTTTTTCTCGAAATATTATTACTGATCATCTAGACATCTTTTTATGCACAAAATGTTAAAACATTTTTTAGCAAAAAATTTTATATGCAACTAAAACATTATGCCCTGCAATTATTAATGTAAATCAAAAATTTTCACATAGAGCAGATACAATTTATTTATCAACACAAAATTTATATCTTGCACGTTTTATCTAAAAAAATTTATACTATTAAGGTTTAATGTCATAAAATAAATTTTTAATGTTAATAACATTAAGAAAAATATAATAATATATTTTCATCTTTATCAGTATTTATGTTGGGGAAAGTTTATTGCTCAAAGTATACAAGTGGATCATTTTAGAGATCCTTAGAAAGATCTTTAAGATAGTTCTTAATCTTTCAGGATTAAATATCCTTTTCATGTCAATAAATAAGACTGTTCCCCAAGAGATATTTTATTCTACAAATATCTCGCTAAAAGATCGGATAAAATGTGACAATTCGTAATTTTGTCATATATTGCACATTGAATTTCTTTTTTATAAGCACAGAAATTTTTTTAATAACAGTTTGCAGAATTCTCAATGGTAAAGAAATTGCCCTTGATATCGCCGGTGGCCGATAGAATTAAACGCAAGCTGCCAAAACTTGAAATCAATTTCAATTTAAATCCGATTTAATTAAATCCCATCGATCGCGTGTCGAGGAGTCGTTATGGAAACGACGGATAGAGAACATTGAACTCTACGGATGTTTATACTTGGTGATATGAACACGAAGGAAAGAATTCTGCCTAACAGTTGAATCAATTAATTTTCAAGAATTTCTCTTTAGATTTAGAGAACTGCATTACATTAGTTTCGCTTACATTTTTTATACATTTACACGTACGTGGTCACACATTTTTAAAGTATCTGCATAATTTGTTGAAGACTTGAAGTTAAAGTCTTCATTTAAAGACTCAGACAATGAAAAGAGCAATGATATTTATATTTATATGCGACGCGGAATAAACTACAAGAGAGCATAGTTTTCATATCGAAAGCACATCAAATATGATGCAGTATGCAATTACGTATTAGTAGTCTCCTTATCCGGTCATCATTTCGTAACATTGGTGTCAGGTCAGATCGTGAATAACTTTCTCACACCCCGTATACACCGAGCCGGAACTAATTGCCGCTCGGGCGAGTAGCAGCTGGCGTCTGAAAGGAACTGGGTCGTTAGCCGTAGTTTAATGATGGCGAAGGACGAGGGCCTGGAGTATCTTGCGAAGGACGAACGTCGAGCGTCCTTTTATTCATTGGAGGACGACCCTCGAGCGAATCGATAATCCAACACGATAGGTCCGTCTGGCGAGGAGAGCGAGAAAGAAAGGGGGAAGGAGGATGCCGTTTTGCTCTCTCGCTCGAGCAAAACCGGCGACGAGAGAATCCGCGATCGGCCGATCGTTAAAGTCTCCTCCGAGCCGTGATGGGCGCTTGGGTGATTCGATCGGCCGGCATAATTCGCGATTCGATTCGTTGTCTTCTTGCTGCATCTGATACCGCCCGCGGTATCGAGGCCCGAATAGGAACAGATAGATGGGTAGACAGATGAGTATATTAATAATCTTAGGGTGCAATTACCCCGAGGACACTCGATATCATGATACAAAATAAGTCAGAATTTTGCATGTAATGCAATAAGATCATGCGAGATTATGTTTAATAATTAGTAATGCGACAGTTTGATAAAATTATTAATTCCTCGTTCTGCTTCGTTGAACAACTTTAAGTCCCTCTGAAATAATCAGAGATCGTAGAAAGCAGCATATTTTACAATTTAGTATACGACAAACATATAATATGTTTCATCAAGAGAAAATTTAAAGAAAAAATAAAGAGAGAAATTTATGCATTCTCTCACTAAGAGAGAACTTAATTTCGTCGTAAAATATGAAAAGAAGAGTGACATAAACTAATATATGTATATCTAATTTCAGCTAATATATCCACTTATCTATTTGAACTAAAAAACAACAATGAAATAATAAATATTGTCTAAAAGGTAATTACAAAAGCGGATCACATTTTAATACTTTATATCGTTGGATAAAAAAAATTGTTTTTTAAACGAAAATGCACGATTTTAAAAAATTTTTTTTTAAATTCAAGACTATTCAGAAAAGAATAAGCTGAAATGTGGACTTATGAAAAGTAGAAGGATTGAAATGGGGAAAGCGATTAATCTTTAAATCAACACGATCGAACGAACGTTTCGCGCCACGCGGGAGTCTCATAATTATTAACTTAAACAGCACCTCGGGCGCTCGATCGTTATTTTTTCTGAAGTGTCGGTCGCTTTTCTTTTTTTTCTCCCCCTTTCCTTCTTGTTGTTTTTCGTGACGAAATTGCGAGAGCCAGCCACGCGTGTTCGCAGAGATGATGAATTTGATACGCTCGCTCGCGCTCGTTCGACCGTAATTGCCGTCTCGAAACGGAACACTCGAGCGAGAAAGGAGGAGCGCCGGATAAGAGGCGGATAATCGCCGCGGTTGACAAGCGATATCGACGAATGCGACCTTGCCAACTTTTGCGATCAGATCGGCTTTAACCATAAACCTGGGACACTCCTCCTTCAAGTATTTAACGCAAACTGGAGAGTTAAGTACAAGTTATGATGAAATAGTGAAAGGGAAATGTACCCTTCGGGGTTTACACACACATGGATATGTGGATATAACAAAATTGGAAAATATCAAGTAGGAAATCATAGTATATAATCTCTGAAAAAGAAAAGATTTCTCGTGAATAAGATAAGCAGAAAGTACTTTTTTCAGCCATTTTACTAGTGAATCTGATACACATATAATCTGAAATACTGAATCTCTGAATTTGATATCCTGTACTATTTTCGATAAAATTATAGTCATACCGAGTGAGATACGAAAATGTAATGAACTGGAAATGTTTTCTAGCGAGAAGACATGTGCTAAAATCTTCCGTCTTTCCCATTTATATTCACAATCCTTTACGTACAATCATATTTAATACCATAAATCCATAAACAGCCGTATTTCACAATTTCCGCCTCTTTCGCCGAGAAGCTCCTTGCGACTAAGCCGTCTTGGAATTCGTGAAATCCAATCTCGCGAGCTGTTTTCGCGGCCTTGTCATCCACGATTTATGGCTTCTGCGAGCGATCTTCGACAGCTTTGCCCGAACTGAAATATTTATACGGCCTCGCGTTGCAAATGGTAAAATGCTACATTACGCAGATTGAAGATCGTGTACAGCGACACATTTTATCTCCGGAAAGATTGATTCATCTGCCTCGTCTATGACGATATGTTACATCCGGCTAATTAGAGATAACGAATGGTGAGGTTCAACTAACGGCGGTATTCACACGTCCCACGCGCTTTGATTCGAGATGTGGGTAGTTCTTTCTCTATTTGTTAGACAGCCTGTCGCGCTATTAAAGTGAATTATGGTACTCCATTTGACGAAAGACATAATTAATTCTAAAAAAATAATTCTAACGAAATAAAATTGTCCATAAGTAATAAATATCTTTCTCATTTGTAATAACTCACATTTATTCGAAATTACTTTTAGATGCTGTTAAATGTCAAGATTTTATTTCAAAAGAAACTTGATCTGAATTTGAATCAAATTATGATCGAGATTTCACGTTTAAAAATATCTCTATCTTGAAAATCTGTTAAATACTAATTCCTCAGTATTTTGACAAGATATCTGTTATTCCATCGAATATCGAGAAAATCTTACATAACCTTATTTCTTATGTTAATTTAAAATAAGTGAATTATAATTACTTGCAATTAGAAAATAAAAAGACATCTATATTTGTTCATTTAAATTCATTTTACTTCTTATAGACATTACATAATCTTAAGGCAAGTTGACATGGTATATTGTTTTTGTTTTTTATTATTATAATTGCAAATAATAATTATTATAATTCTATATTTTCACTCTTAGAATGTAATGAATTTTTTCTCTACTTTGATGATATCTTCATACCAATTAATCGACATAAATATATAGTTGCGAAGGCTGTTTACTACTACTAATAAAGTATTAACACAGACTTCAACGATGTGAAATGATGCTCTGCGTTATTCAAGCTGTTATCACGAAATGATTATTCCGTCGTTTCGTTTTACGATACTATCCGTCTTACAATTATCACACTACACCTTGCTTTTCGCGACCGCGTTACGAGACACCTTTGTGCGCATGTGAGTCTTTTGATTCTCACTTTATCTTATTTTCTTGGTCGAATAGCAACACAAAGCGAGCGCGTTGTAATTGTATCTCTCGTAATAACGGTTTTACCGTGTCGAGCACCTTCTAATTACCGCATTGTGTGTCGTGCAAATACAATATAATGAGCGAAATACCAAGCGTATTATAAACAGCGCAGATTGCTTCGCCATGTTGTCGTTTATAATCATATATGAAGATATATTATCCGTAGAGACTGGAGTTGGCGAAAAAGGAAGGAAAGCACCGCGGTTTTTTTTATTGCAGGCGACGTTTTTAATCGCATGGGAAATAGCTGCAGAACGATGACTTTTAATTTATTTAGAATAGGATACAGTAAGAATTTACTTTATACGTATCCGTTTCTCCATTTGTTTTAGCTTATTGTTAGAGATTAACTGTGTATTACTTTATAATTTTAATTCTTATCAAAATTATCTTCCATTACCGTGCAACAAGTAAAGCTTGCTTAACTAAAGCAAGTATTTCATGGTCATATAAAATTGCTTATAATTATATCTTATAATTACTAACTTTAAAACATTTCTTAAAAGTCATTCTCTCCAATTTGTATTCTATTATGTCATCGCTAAAAGGTTGTGTTCACATAAAAGGTTGTGTAACAATAGATTCAAGACATTGTAAGAAGAAAAGCAGACTTTGTTCTTGTTGCGCAGTTGAATTCTTCTTATTAAAGTCGGTAGACTTGTACCTACTTATGTCGAAGATGTGTAACTCTCAACCATACACATCATTTCTTTTATTTTACATTAGAAACTATCTGCAAATTTAACAATGCTTTAACATCTAACGTCGAACATCTTTAACTTCGCATTTATAAAAAAAAATCGCATTTGTTTGAGAATTCATTTCTGGTTTGTCCAATTTAAACCAAGCCTTATTAAAATCATAGGCTCTCTCATTGTTCTCTCATTTCGAAGCATCTCCTGTTTCGCACTCCAGAATTTCCCTATTGTACCGGCACAAAGTAGCTACAGTTAGGCGCATAGTTAGCCGCATACCATAACCCACGGTTCGTTGCGAATAGTCGAACCGCACATTACGTAAGGTCGGCTGTAACGATCCTGATAGGCACGGCTTACCTTGAACCGTATAGGCTTCTAAGGGTTTAAGGGTTAAACGTTCCTATGAGAATATGTGCATGATGATCCGACTCTCCTTTATTAATATTATCATGGATTTGTTGCTTTCGCAATGATATTATTACAATTTCATACTTGAAGCAATATTAATAAATTATATATATATATATTAATAAAAGCTATTATTTCACGATGTATGAGAATAATATAATATATCCTTATTTAGTACAAGAAAATTAAATTAATATTAATATTACTTTAATTACGTTGTCCATTTACTCAAGAGTACATTTATATTTATAATTTTCGTAATTAATGAGATAAAAACTGTTATATAAACAGATTTGTTGACAATTAGCGAACAACTGTAAAGTTAGGGGGAACGATTGTTAAATTGTAGCCATTAGAATCAAATAATTCGATGGAATGGCACGAAGAGATAAATTAGCGCGATAGCAGTAATTATATACCAATACTGTAACATCATGATTATTCTAGACTTGGAATTCGGCCTCGGTCTTAACGTCACGACGAATGTACAAAAGCTTATTTGCATTTCGTAGAGAAACGCTTGTCAAAACGCGTGTACACTCTATTCATGACATACATGTACTGCGTATTATGTTCATGTGTTATGAAATGATATCATCAAATGGAAGAAGTTTCACATGCAAATATTGCCTTCCCCCTTCTTTGTCGGGTTCATTTCAACTCTCTAATAGCTTTTTTCCATTAAAAAATTAATTATCGTGTGATACGGAGTTAATTGGTCATTAGATGCAAGATATTCCTCGCTAATGCTCTCACAAGATATGAAAATTATAATTTACTTTTCGCTTTACCGTAATGAGATAGAAAGAGAATTTCGGTAGTATTTCAATGTAAAAAAATTTCTGTACAGTGTTACATAAATCAGAATACCATGTCGATTTGGAACACAACTTACATGAAATATATTCCATCGTTTGCATACAAAAAATCAAGAAAGCGGTTCTCTCCTCGGCGTAAATTAGTCGCCCACACCGAAAGAACCCGAGTAATCGTTTTTTATCGGCGGGAGAGACGGAAATGCAAACGAAGAAAATCGACTGCGCGGCCGGGGTCACGCGACGAGTGCACGTGTCTCGTTGCATTGTCTCTCGGAATTGGGTCGTATGTTGAGTCGGTGGGTGCGAGCACCACGACGAAGGTAGGTTTCACCTCGGTATACCCGGCGGTTAATAACTTCCTCCCGCGAAGTCCTCCGGGTGCGATCACGCGCGATTCAATCAAATCGCAGTGAAAGCGCACGATTCCATTTATTAATGCGCGCACATACGTGGCGTCGTGCGCGGGAAGGTAACGGAGGTGGCATCGTGCCTCCGAAGATGAGAGGAAAGATTGTTTTACCAGATAAGGCAAGATATATAATATGTTGATTTCTTTAAATTGGAACGCCGCTTGGGTGTGCCGTGGCCGGAGCCGAGTACTTCGAAAAATAACGTAACTCCTTATCGTGCACGTACGCATTTATTTTTACATGTGGGTGTACGTGCGTTGCGGCGACGCGACGGGAGGAAACTCGTTGTTTCGAGATGCTATCGTCTTTGAGAAGAGATTTTAGAGCGACCACGGTGACGAGAACACGGTCCATTCGAAATACTCGTTATGTTCATCTCTTTGGTTTTTATCAGATTACGCTTTGATTATAGTTATATCAAAATATTATGTCGTAATGAAAAGATTCATATAAACATATGAAATTTATTATATTTT
Source organism: Tetramorium bicarinatum (assembly GCA_928718305.1). Lineage (NCBI taxonomy): Eukaryota > Metazoa > Arthropoda > Insecta > Hymenoptera > Formicidae > Tetramorium > Tetramorium bicarinatum. Next base: position 5,764,625 of record OV788324.1, on the reverse strand, counting down.
TAAAAATAAATTTAAATTGAATATTTAAAAAAATGTTATTATAGTTTTTAAATTTGTAATTCATCGAATAATACAATGATTTGTCAAAAATCTATTTTAAATTTTTGATAAGTATTGTAAAAAGTAATAATATTAAAACTGATATATAGACATTATAGTTTCTCATTAATATAATATTTAATTTTTATAAAACTTTAAATATTTTAATTATAATAGAAACTATGGAGAAAATATTTCAGTTACTAAATGTTTAATTACAAGCGTGCAAACATTACAATTATAAATGCATATTTAATTGATGGATTGTCATTATGGTTGATAGCTTTTCATACTTTTAGTCAGACTGATAGTAATAATACGATGCACAACTTGAAAATTACTTCCGTGATTATTTCCGTTACTGGTGTGAAATTATCTCTTTATTAAATAATTGTTAAATCTGCAATATAACTGAGATGTCGTCTCGTATCAAGATCTCTAGGTACTTATTTTCGCATTGAAGATGATTAAAGTGCTATCTGCATATCCATGCGCGCAAGACGCTTTTGTGTGCGTGTAGTACGCGTGTAATTACATCTTTTTGCCATTTCTTTGGCTTGCTTAGTTTGCACAGTAGCATGGCTGGCTTGTGTTAACGCGAGGCAATGAGCTGTCCAGGTAATTTAATCGCAAACTTCTTTTACACTCGTGAACGCGTAAAAGGTATTACATCATCCCATGCGGAAGATGTCACTAAATGCAGCTTTTACTTAATAAGTTGATAAACTTGGCATTGTATTCATAGTAACGCATTACAGCGTGAATTAAAGTTAATTAACAATGTCCTCGTATCACTGCTGTTACAGTGATTAATTTGACAGGTTTTAGCATTTTACGTTTTCTTTAACAGCTTACTTTTTTAACAACTTTAAAAAACTAATTTTCTTAATTTTTAAAAAATTAATTAAAATAAATTAATTAAACTGCTACTAAACGTTCCCGTTTCTTAAAAGTCATTAAAATTTTAGTGTAAAACTTAATTTTCAAAATATCTAATACTGACATTTAAAATATGAAAAAAATGATAATTTTTAATTTAGAGAAAATTAAATCTAAATTCTAGATTATTTAAAGTATATAATATTGAGATTTAATAAAATTATTTGTATACCATATGTTATATTATTAAAATAAATATTTCTCTAATTTTGTTTCTGATAGCTATACCTGAAAGAGTTTTGGTAGATAAGTTTCGTTTAGCTTACAATTAAAGAATGTTCTCTAAGGTAGCCGTGGTAGTGCAGCTTCAATGCTCAACAGCTGTTTAGCATAGAGTTCTCAAGCCCTCACATGAGAGTTTTGCGAAGCCTTTCAGATTCGCGTATCTGCGTTACGCGTTGTTTCCAACGTATAAAAACCCATCATAATCTGAAAGTGCATGAGATCGTGTGACACGTAACGTAAGAGGAACCGATCCGATTTTACGGCGCCAAACAAGGGCAAGAGGCGGATTTGCATCGAAATGGGCAAGAGATCTTACTTTCCAGCGCGACGGAAAAAGCGCGACTTTCTCACGCGGCAAATAAAACGACACGTTGCTCAGAGCGCAAAATGCAAAGGTCTCATTATTGGGTTATTGAGTCATCCTGGAGAATCTTCTGGTTCATTGCGTTAATCGAGCAACCGTGAAAATTGCTTCGAGAGCATCGAAGTAATTCTGTTCATGTAATCGTTAAAAAGAAATTGATTTTTTTTTAATTTCGAAGTGATAAAACTGTGCATTATGATTGCGCAAGAATTATCTTACATTAAATAAGATCACTTAGAAATTACAGCTACAATGATATATTATTGTTGTATACATCGCAATTACAACTGCGTTAGTAATTTCCATCAGAAGAGATGCTAACTTTCTACTAACGCAATTTAATATAACTCGAGTATTAAAGTTAGTACATTAAAGTTAGAAACTCCGAGATTATTATTGATGTAAACAGGCAGTTACATCATTATATTTCATACTTTGTTTATTGCAACCCGTTAATGTGCGTGAAATTTAGGTCAAGATATTTATCTGCGAGAAGAGGTGTATTTTTCTGCTACAGTGATTTACAAAGATATTATACCGAAGGAAATGCATGAAACCATCAATCCGTGCACTAGCAGTTGTATTTTCAAAAAAACAGCTATCGATACAAAAGAAAATTAATATATTTTTATTGGAACATATTTAAAACAAAATTGTTACGTAAACTGATCGTTAATAAAAACTGAAAAATCGCTAATTAAGATGCTTAAAGAAGAATGCTTAATTAATGGATATAACATTAATTGCAAAAACTAATCGGAAGGAATTTTTATTATATAATCTTATTTATAATTATTTCTTTAAATAACTGCTACACATGAAGATATTTAGCAGTTAATTAAATCACTACTACATAATTATTTTCAGTAAAATGCCGCGTAACGCGTTTTTGTGGTACAACTCGTTTTATCGAATAGATACTTTATAAGCATGAGATAGGAAAATACTTTCATACTTTTGCGGAAAGTGTCGAGATGATCGTTTCGAACGCGATGAATGGCCAGTCGGCGTGATATTCTCGCGAAGTTTAATTAATTCAATGCTTAAGGAACATGACTAAGTAACATTAAGTATGCGGAAATGTTCTCAGCTACTTTTTCTACTATTTCACCGCTGTCATGAAGCATGTCAGAGATAAAAAATAATTTCGAATTTTGCAAAATATTTTAAAATCGCTAGTTAAAATTTCCGCGTTGAATTAGAAAGTTACTCTTTCTTTAACTAATCTTTTACAGATTAGTTTTTTATTAGCAAGTTGGTATTATTATATTAGAATACGATTTCTCTGATAAGTACATGTTATAATGTTAAAATTCTGTTTATTTATAATTTAAATAATAATAGTTACAAAAATTCGGAAAATATCTTTTAAAATTATAAAAATTAATTGGACTTGTTGGAATCGAATAATTTTTTTTATTTTAAAGTTATGTATAAATATACACATTTTGTAAGCGAATAATTTTACAAAATTTGTAAATTTGTATAACATAGTGACAATGACCATTTTTTTATTGTACTTTATTCATAATTATAATTAAAAAGGAGAACAAAATTGGAGGAAAATTGTTTCGCTTTTATACATGTAAATGTAATAATTTCAATTTACTTTCTCTCTCTCTCTCTCTCTCTCTCTCTCTCTCTCTTTCTCCTTCTCCATGATTCCAACATGGGAATAGTTCCTCTGATTTGCAGAATGGTTCAATTATTTCAACTTAGGTAAGCCGTTTGTACCCTGTTCCCACGAAACTTTAACAGACCACAGTGATTAACGTAGCGTTTCGTAACAATTTCATCAGCGATTGGTTTGTATGGTTTTGACGTTTTAGCGGTGCAACTATTAATTGCTTTATTAAATGAAGTAGTAACTTCCGTATAGATGTAATTACTAGAAAGCGTTAGGGAAAGGTCAATTATTACTTTCCTTAAATTTGTTGAATAAAAGATGAAACTATTGTGCTAAATAAATCATTGCCAATGTTGATAGCGCTAAGCTGATTTATATATTAATAGTTGATATAAAATACATAAGTTTACAAAATGAAAGTTATAGAAATTTGAATACATGTACATGTTAGATAATGTAGAGATTACATATGGATATACATGTGTACGTTCTTTTTATATAATATTTTTTTTCAAATTAATAGTAATATCCAACTCGATTAATTACTAAACTTAACGCAAAAGATATTAAGATATTATGATTTATTTGATATAGAAATCGCGCGGGTCCATGAACTCGGTATCCTTGAAAAGTCTATAAAGAATCATCCGGATCTCAAGGACACTGACTCTTGAAAAACTTGGCGCTTTGGTTGGTCGGTCTGTTGCAGCTATATAAACATCTCATATGCCAACATCCGCTCAGAAAGCAGAGCGTCAAAAGCAGTTTTCCTGGAAGTAACTTTTGCTCTATCATTTTTTTCCTTCCGTTTTGCTAATTTTCTTTAATTATTTTAAAATAATAATTAATTTTCAAGAGATTCTAATAGATTCTAAAAAAATTGATATTTTTTATTTTAAAATATAATTTTTACTCATACCGATAGGCGTTGAAGACTGAATGAAATCGCTTTTTATTAAATTATTATATAAAATTTTTCACTGAACTGAAATAGAATAGAGTTTGCTAAGAAACAATTCAATTCTCTGTTTATCGTCGACCACATGTTCGTTCCGGTCTTTTTAACGCAAATTGAATGGAAGATTATCAGTTATATTAATAGCAAGAGATGCAATGCGTACTTTCCGCTATCATTCAGAGGATTACGAAACTGTAGCCACCGATGCGAAACCGGAGCTTACGAAACCGTACAGAACAACCAAATGCTCCGGGCTTCCCGAGTAAGCGCGATGATTTACAAATAGCGAGTACAATCTGAAGTAAACTGAAACGCGTGCGGGAGAAACCAGAGATGAACGGGTGGCCTCGTCGCGGTATATACGAGATGAAGTAAGAGATACGGCGGGGGGAGAGAAAGAAGCCCGGGGCCGAGGTGCGGTAGCCCTCGAGAGCGTGTTCTTTATCGTGCAAGAAGCTGTGAAATAGGAACAAAGGGGTTCTCCCGCAGCAAGTTCTCCACCGAATCGAAACACTCGAGTGAGAGCTGCCGGGAAGGGAAAAAGCTTTCTAACCGAGATTATTCGTATATTTCTTTATCTTTCTCTGCCTCGTCCTCGTCTCAAGTGCCACCTGTATTAAGGAGCGAGCCCTCGAGGACTCGGAATCGCGTTCGCATAGAGACCTTTATTTCCTTATTACAAGGGAATGTCAAGAAAGAGATTACTACGGTCTTAATGGAACCTGCTTACTTAACTGTTAACCGCTCGCACGTCGTTCTCACTTGATATCGCACATTTTAATTCTTTATCGTCAATTTTGATCTCCGTGTCGATGAAATGTGAAGTCCTTATTTTGCGGTTATCCAAACGCTGGAGTGTAACTCCGACAGCGTCACCATTAGCGTCGTGGAAAGATGTATATTCGCATAAATTCGCTAATATTCGGTTTTAAATTCGCCTTATTGCTTTCTTTTTCATAATACGTCACGTGCACGGAAATTTTAATACGAAATATATCGAATCGTGCGTCGAAACTGCATAAATTCACTTTCATTTTGATGCAGGGCGCTCGACAAGAGTGCCTCAATGGAACCTGTTTTGCTTCATGAATGATTGAACGTTGCCGAGAACTCGATTCGCCACATTGTCAATAAATCCTACAACGACTACGATTATTTTTCTGCGTCGTCTTGGGGAAGGTTAAAATTAGACGGCAGTTTGTTCACCTTCGAAAGGGCCAGCCCGTTTCGCGGGACGCGATTTCGCTATAGTCGATAAGAGGCTTGTCATGCTCGACTTGCCTCGGAACGCACATACGTGCACTTCACCTTTCGCGTAGGAAGCTGCCCGCTGTGAATTCTTCGTAGAGTGCGAATGGAATGCATTTAACTACTCACGAGCGACTTCTCGTGTGTTGCACGAACCTCGTTGTTGGGAAGAATCTCATTCAGTCGCGCTTAAACCATTTGGCCGTTACATACGCGATATGTATCTAATTGCTGGAGAGAGAGTGGCTCTAGTCGTAGTTATGGACAAGTTGGCATCAAACAGGATTAGATGGAGGAAAAGCTGACGTGTAATATTAACAAGTATTATCTATCGCAAACGTTCAATATCGTAACATTCGTATACATAATGATTTATAACGTTTTATATTTAAGATATTAATTATCCGATCATTGCCGACTAGTAAGAATTACATTTTATTTTAGACTCCCTGATTATTCTTGTCTCTATTATACTTGAAATTCTGAAGAAACAGATTTGACTCAATAAATAATTAAAATCGTATACAGCTCGAATGTAATTTTCCTCTTACATTCAGGCTTTGCTAAGAATAATTCTTTCTACTTTGGGATAAGTCTAGATAAAAGAATGCACATGGTGTTTGTATCTTTTCATAATTTGCATTATCTTCCACGCAAGCATAATAACCGCGGCGCTTTACACAGTTCCCATATAACTAAGTTAATGCCAGGCTCATTATCATTCAGATTCTTTCGTGGCTTTAATGGGAGCACTCATCGGTTCCTTCTCAATTTTTTTTGTGCCGCTAATTTCGCTCTTGATAATTTGAACAGGATTACTCACGGTGCATTTGCATGCCATTATCTGTTAGTTCCGGAACATTACATCGAAATAAGTTTTACTGAAAGAGAGAAAATATCTGTCTGATGACTTTAATTCTTTATGTTATAAAAACTTGTTTAATATATTTGTTTGTTCTGGATCTGTTTCTGTAATAGATGTCGCATAACTAGATAAACATAACATCGATAGATTTTGCCGTGGCTCCTAATTTTTTTCGTACAATATTTTATGTTACTCTCTAGAAGCAATCTTCGACATTTTACGTCGTCGTAGAGTTTTTATCGGAATGACACGGTTGTGCCATAATCAATGTCCCTGGTCGAACGAATGGACCGAAGAAAAGGCAAGCCGCCGCGGCGGTCGCGTTTGTCGGGTTTTAACGCAAGAAATCGCAAATGCGGTTACCTATAATCATCTGTAATCGCGGAAGGAAAGGAGAGAGTAAGATAGGGACGGCTGTTAGTACGACCGGTTACACTGCGATTGTCAGGTTCCTAGAAGGAATGCTTGTCTGTGTGGTCTTTCGTTCACACCATTCTTGCGCGATTCGATAAAACGACAATTTACGACGTCTAAGAAATGTTATTATTTCGTATAAATTTTATTAAAACCGGAGAAAAGAAAAGTAAAAATTTTTATATCGTCACACAAAATTATGATTAAATTTGGGAGAGTAAAGTTCGTGTTGAATTGGAAACAACGAGAAAAAAAAAAGCATTTTGATTTATATTATCAATCGCACTAGAAATTCATCTGAGCGTTATGAACGTTACAATCGTGATATAAATGAGTTATGTTGACATTTTATATTCATTATATTGTGTTACAGTTACAAGTATTTTTACATTGAGTGCTTTTGATTATAAATTTGATTATAAATTCCATTTTACTATTAGATATTACGAACATAATCAAAATTGAACACCGAAATATTTCTGAATTTCGACTAAGGTTTACCAAATGAATCACTAAAATTTTTTTTACCTTTAAAATATTTTATAAAATGTCCGTTTTGTCTCAAAGCTGACGTGTGTCAACATTTTATTTCAAACTTATTTCGAGTTGCTTCTTTAACTTGTCTTTACGTGAATAAATTTGCATGAATTCATTCTTGAGGTGTGCAATGTAAAGAGAAAAAAAGGAAGATAGTCGTGAAAGTTTCGCACAGTCGAGCAGAACGACTCTACCAGAACACGAATAGCGTTGCAGTTAATTGTCTCGCTGCTTCTCAGGTTTCGTTATTCTTGCCTCGCGATATTTCCGACATATCCTTAAAATCTATTTTTACCTTTAATTGAATTAATTAATAAGAATGACCCGAGCTCCCATGATTGCACGCTTTACACTTTGCAATACTCTCTCTCTCTCTCTCCCCCCTCTCTCTCTTATGTTAATGTATTTTAATTACTCTCACAATAAATGGCAGTACCTTCCTGTTTACGACATAATCTCCGTTGAAAGTTGACTTTATGCAGCGACTGTGAGAAATTATAGATCGCTGGATCGTTTGGTTTCAAAATTACTTCTGCAGTCCTACAGTATAATACTGTTTTTTACTTAATCAATTGAGATTTGATACTATTGCGTTTAAATTAATTCCGTTGTAGATAAATGAAGCTTTATTTTAATGAGCAGTTTTACTAATTTTTTGAAACTTTAAACCTTTCGTTTAAAGCCCAATTACAAAGCAGAAATTTCTTAACAGGCAATGCATTCACTATAAAGTGAATATATCGATAAATATAAAAATATTGCGTTTGTAATTAAATTGTGCTGGTGATTGATATTTTCCGCTTGTAATCAGTTCATAAATGCGAACGGATACTTTTAAATTTCGTCTTGTACGTAAACGAAATTCATAAGACTCCTAATCAGCGTTTCTCTCTCGGTTATGTATTAGCGTAAGGAGATTTGCTGTTGATAGAAACTTGGAGAAGAAAGACAAACGATAACAGGGAATTTGCGATTTGGCTCAATGGCAAACAATGTGATCCTACAAGCATATGCGAAAATCCTACGGGACAAATACATCGCAACGAGAGAATGTCTGTGAAAATACATTCGGAGAAAAGGGAAGCCCTATCCGACGAAGTGCAGAAATGACGTTTACATGTTCCTTGAACTGTTATGTCAACACGTACTGCTCGACTACTGCTTCCCGACTGCAAATAAAAAATCGCGTTTTTCCGTGTAAAGTGTCGTTCGCCATATTTATTGTGATTTACTAGGAAATCAAATTATGGATGAAAATATTATTTTAAAAATACTATTTCGTATTTTTTTATTTTATTATAATATTCTAATTGCATCTCAGGTGGTCTCATTAAACATTAAAATATAATTATATTAAATTCTTAATTTTTTTTACAAAAACTGCTTATTTATGAACAAATGTGAACAAATTGTGGATAATCGAAAGCCATATCAATTTTGTAAAAATTCGCATTTCGCAATGCCGACTTCATAGATCTCTGATAAATTGTTGCGTAAAGAACGAAGATTATGTTCGAAACTGATACCGAACGTATTATGCAATTGGCCGCGTACGATACGTCCCAGGGCAGTATGGAGCAAAATAAGATAGCAACTGCCGACATCTCACCACGTTCAGCGGGGTGCTTCGCCGACGGCGTACTATTTTAAAGCTGAGATTTTTAGAAATATAGGTCAACACAACGTATTCGCGCCGTCACTTCCAATCTCGCGTCGGCGTCGCGATGTCCTGGACAGTGCGTTGTACGACGCGATCATTTTCTCTTTCGTTTTTTATTTACTTTAAAGTGTGCTAACTTGAGACCTGCGTTCTTTTCGCAATATATGCCCGAGAATACATTTGAGCTTTAAGCTCAAACATTTCTCGTATTTTTCCTTTATTTTTATTCAATTTAAGTAGTGGAGCAGCTTGTAGAAGAAAACAGAATCGTTATTGCGTCTTCAAATATAAATCCCGAGTTAAATGTGCATTCCAAATTATTTATTGCTGTACCACAGGCGAATCAATATTACATCTTATTGATTAAAATTGTTGAGTAAAAATAATATTGATTTTATCTTATGAATTAAAAGAAAAACTATAATTGATTTTTTTTTCAAGTTTTAAGAATATAACAGAATTTATTTCGACCGTCAATTTCGTTTAACTATAGAATTAAATAAAAAAAAAATACATAAGTGTGATCTATTTATATTTACAAATATTGCAATAATTGGTTAGAAAAGTTACTAATTCTAATATAAATTCATTTTATTCCTAAACTAGGTTGCTTCTCGCGTAAACGAATAGCAGCTAATCTTTGAATAACTGTACCAGAAAGATATCAGAAAAAAATAGATTTGGCTCCAACATCTAGAACACCTATTGTTTGTTTGTAACTGCTCTCACTCTCGTCTCATTTTACGTAAACGTGCGTGTTCCCCGGCGTACTGTTATCCCTCGTTGGCAGCGTGCCGCGCTGGACCTGGCGGATCTTAATCTCGTGAAAGAAGGAAGCGACCTAAAAAAAGAATGCGCCGGAAGAAAGTCGTCGTTCTCATCGGGGTTACTTACCTCCGGCAATTTATCGCCAGTCGATTCGACTCGTTGAGCTATTAGGAGGGGACGCGTGATCACGCGGAATTTATGTCGGCCGCTGCGATCGTCCGGCTGTTACATTTTTACGGGCCTTCTCGGTGGCGGAGGTTTTAACAAGGTCGACAGCGGATCCGGGATCCGGAAAATTCGAGGTCTGTAAAGAATTTGATTTCATCGGGTCGCGAACTTCCTCTGGCACGAAGCTTCTTTGTCGGCTCCGCGATTCTTCGTTTCTTCATGCGCGACACGCGTCACATCGTCAAACCAGAGATACGCCAACTTGTTGCTTCTGCGAGCTCGGCGTTTTTTCATTACTGTGATTTCTTTTTGATAAACGTGCGTGAATGGTGGAATGGCAAATTTACAAAGATATGAGATAAGGCAGTAAAACGATCGGACTAACAGCAAGTAATCGTAGAATAATTGAATCTAGTATTAAATAAAGTTAAGCTCATTTACAGTTTTATTTTTTAATACTCTGTGGAAATAAATCAACAAGCAAAAAAATATTAAAGCTTCTATAATTATTTTTAGAAGAAACAAAAAATTTTATTATGCTATCTATTTTTTGTGCGTAATAATAAAGAATTATATTCATCGTATTCATGTTTTTTTAACTGTATGTATAGTTCTGATATTTTAAGATGATATATAAGCGAGGGGCTTATATTTGGTGAGAACTACCTGATTCTAAACCAAGCGATTATCATCATGTGCGTATGGGAACGGCATATGTGGACCAAGTGATCCGCAGATAAATTTAGCAGATTAGCCGCATTAGCCCGGATTGTTGACCCGTAATACTCCTACACGTGTATTGAACTTCTCCGAAAACCTTGATCTTTCAATGAAAGAAACCATTCATTCTGATTAGAATCCATTCATTGATCGCATCGTCAAATTGAACATGTGATATAAGAGAGACTTTTTTTCTTGTTTTTTCTAAATAACAAAAATATCTTTTATATTAATTATAACTTATTCAAAACCTATTCAATTTCTTAATTAAAAAATAAGAGAAATTTAAAAAACTAACAGAATTTTTATATATAATATTTTGTATTTACGCTGATTCTGTCAATTATATATAAATTTTTAGTGTCAATATAAATTATAATATGAAAATTAAACGAAAAACAGAAATAAAAATTATACATATACATACATGTATTGCATCAATGCTTAAATAAAAACATTAATATAACAATTTAAAAAATTGTTTATTTTTTTTACTTAATAATTACATCAAAATTAAAGTTTTTATAAGAACATTTTTCCGTGTTTTAATATAAAAATAACTAATACAATAGCATAAAATAACTACAAATAAAATAGGCATATAAAGAAGTAAAGTATAAAGTAGAGTATAAAATACAATAATATAAAAAATATTATGTATATATTCTTACGTATTTATCGTGAGAATTCATTTTATTACAAAGAATTTCAAGAGTTCTTTCTCTATTTATCGATACAATTTTCGCGCGTGCTTGCAGTAAAAGTTGCGCGCTCGTCGAAGAGTTTATGTTTTGCCGACTTCATTCCGCCGCGGATGCGGCTCTTGAATGGACGATGGTTACGCGAAAACCGGCTAACGATCGCCATTGGCGCGGTAATAATTTCCGCGGCGCGATTACTACCGCGGCCGGCCGCGTGCACGCAAAACAGACGCGTTTCTCAACGCATCTTTGCTACCTGTGTTGCAGCTCGATGACACGGCACTCCAGCTGTATAAGGGTGGCGATTATGGCGCTTACCTGGACCTCGAAGCTTCCATTAACGAGCAGCAGGAAGAGTTTGAAGGCTTTCACGAAGGTGAAAGGTAAGTGACGCCAATAATCTATATTACCAATAACCATGGACGTCCTTTTAAAAAAAATCGCTGAGTAACTTTATTATTATGGATCATATATACTATGAGGGAAATTAAAAAACGCAGCTCTCGCAGCTTGCGCTTATACATATTCTCGAAATTTTATTTTTACCCTCAGAAACTTTACGACTTTTTCCGAGGCACTTTAGATTTGCGGGACATGGAGACTTATTTTTGACTTTCCGACTAGAGAGGAATTTCCGCGTAATTTACTTCAACTACACATAATGATAAAGGCCATTTGTGCTTGCTTAATTGCACCCTAGGATAGTCGTTTTCTTCCATGCTACCTAAAGTTGGTCCTGTTGGGACAGACCTTGTGTCTTTACGAGCCCCTCGCGGTTGGACCCCGGATAATTACATAGTGGACAGCAGTAGAGCCATAGTGGACAGCAGTAGAACGTAGAGTCACCGGAATAATGAAGGATATTTAGATGGGAAGAGAATAGCGTGTGCGCTCCTCCGACACAATCGCAGAGGGGAGAATCGAGACACATCTTGAAAGAATGGCCAAGTGGCACTTTGAGTAGACTGCCTCTTGTTAAATGAAAACCTACCTCGAAGTAATGTGGCGAATACGTTGGGAAAAGTCGCGTAAAAAGCCTTTACAGACTCGAGTAATTAGCACGCCTAGTTTGTGATCGCCAAGTGCGCGTTGAACGGGGTAATTTTCTTCTAAATAGTGCATCCAATGTAAGGAATAGCCCGCTGACTGAATTTAAACGCAAGTCGTCGCGATAAAACAGAGGAATAGCTTGCGCTAAGCACGAGTCATTTTGCGAACGATCGTTAAAGTGTTTTCGTTTGCGGAGGAAAAGTTTTTAATTGAAACTACAACGGAATGCAATTTATTTGACTACACACGCACAGTTGTGGAGTAAATTTAAAAGAAAGTTACGCTTTACACCTTTCGTTAAATACATTAGTTTAAATATCGTACCGTCAAGTTCGCGACAATCACGTGTAGAGCAATCATTTAATGATTGTTTAATAATTTTAATTATTTAAATCGCTAGGAGCAGAATATAAAAATTGGAATTTATTTTTCCAGAGTATTATTCAGCAAAGTGGTCTTATTGCTGCTATCCAATCTCGATAATAAGCAATTAAAATCTCAAGTATGCGCTTGCGGGCGCATTTTTGTAGCGTCGCTTTAAAATATTCTGTTTGTGTACGTAAAGTGATGAGATATTCCACGCTGCAATACACGAGAAACCAGGCGCTGGTTTCCGCCGTTGAGAATGCACGGCGGCTGCAGCTGTATATTTGCGGTTTGCGTATCGAATTCACGTTAACGCCGTGAAGGCTAACCGTGCTCGTTGTGTATTAACGCAGGTAAGCCCCCTAGGGAGGGCGAGGCATGTACGGTGTTAAATTTAGTTCCCCTTTGAGAGCCTCGAGATCCGTGTCTTTTCGGTGACTTTCCATTCTGCTCGAACCTACGCAATTTCTCACCCACATTAAATATATGACGGCGAACAATGACGAGAAACGCGGAAGCGCGCTATTTTTGCTTTTATCTTTTTTTTTCCCACAAAGAGGTACCTTGCGATTTATTGAAAATTTATTTGTCTATTCTGTTTTGATCTAAAAAGATAAAATATGGCAAAATAAATTAGGAAAGAAAATAATTGTGCCAATAATTATTTTGAAGCTTTAACATTATTTTCTATATCATTGAATTATTAAATTCATACGAATTTTGCTTTTATCTTTTTTTTTCCCACAAAGAGATACCTTGCGATTTATTGAAAATTTATTTGTGTATTCTGTTTTGATCTAAAAAGATAAAATATGGTAAAATAAATTAGGAAAGAAAATAATTGTGCCAATAATTATTTTGAAGCTTTAACATTATTTTCTATATCATTGAATTATTAAATTCATACGAATTTCTAATAATCCTATCATACATTCTAACTCTAATTTTAACATTAGACATAGAAAAATTTTGTGTAATATTATAGTCATTGATGTCATTGATTTATGACATCAATGACTATACATTGATTTATTTCAAAACTGATGACAAGTCTTTCTTCATTTGTACCTCTTAATTTTAAATGATTATTAATTTTAGTCATAGGAAAAATGCTAGAAGATATTATAAAGCTCGCTTTGTATTATGTACATGACTACAATTACACATTATTTATTTCTAAAAAAAAAAACAATTTTAAATGCACGTTATCGAATATTTAAATTGAGATTTAAAATAAACTTTGGATCAGACTCAATCAACTTTCCTCGCTGCGTAGAGCGTTATATGCGATGCAATCGCATACATCGCAACCGTCATTTTCACGGCGATCAAAACTGAAATGGTCCCGTACATACGCATGTTGGAAACAAGATCGCTTCTCGTCCATTAATCGATGCTACGTCAGTATGCACTCAATGCATCGCCTTCGATCGGCTTGCATTTCGCCAGTCGTCGCGCGGTTCAAAGGCACACTCGCGCGAAACGTCGAACGTGGGACAGCTGAATGAGAGGAAAGGCGAGGGAGCAGGAGAATTGGAATGGCTCGGACACGATTTGGGGAGACGAGGTCGTGAGGGGGAAGGGGTGCGGGATGGGAGTTAAATAAATGTTTGCTCGCAGAGATACGCGTTCCAATATTTGAAACTCCGGAATTTCCGCGAACCGCAAAATGACATCATACGTTTACCGCACTCTCGTCCCTTTCTCCGCTTGTCCGTCTCACGTGTGGTTCGATTTTTCTTTCTCTCCGGCGTGCACACGTACGCGCGCGCGCCCCTAAGTTCATATAAGCTCTCGATACGCTTGTGCAGGGTGGAACTAAATGAAAACTGGCTTTTCCTGCTGTAAACATAATGTTGGCCATATCGAAGAAATTTATTGTTTAAATTATGGTTGATTTTAGTCGAATTTTATAGAGACAATTCAGGACTTCTAATTTATATCATTTACAATTATTTATCGCGTGCTGAGATAAAATAATAATAAATATAACTTTTTAAATTGTGATACATAAACATTATTTATTGTATTTCTAAATTATATATATTGTCTTATCATTAAGTTTAGATAAATTATTCATACATACGGTTAAGTGTAGTTGAGATGCGTTACATTGATTGATATTTTCTATCAATATTAAAATAGGATATATTACTAGCATTTAAAAAAGCAAGAAGAGAACATGTTGTGTGATCACAACATGTGTTCTGCCTTTTAATAAAAGATTTTATCTTTCTAAACTATCTTATGCAATAGAATACCTATCAAACTTTTTAAATCGGCGCAACAAATTGCTTGCAGAATTCTTTCGATGATAGATTTATAAAGACGACGATAAAATTTGAAGAAACTAAACAATTTAATATCTTTTTAAAATTTTTACGACTTTCTTTTATTTCTTTAAAAATTCACGCTTGTTGTTGATCGTTCCGCTGATTCGCGATCGCGGTAAAGTGCTAAATTATAGGGCCGTACCCAGCTGCGGTCTCCATGGCGAATCGCCTGTTATTACAATAGCAAGCGACGACGAGCAACTTTGTGCCACCCTTGTGACGATTGATTTAGATCACGAGAAAATCATCTACAAGAATTGTTTTCGCAACGATTATACTCGCGCAGTTATATAAGATACACGCAATAAAAATCGGTGAAATTAACGAAACGATAAGTGCAATAAGATAGTTTCCATACACTTGCCCAGATCCGGCATCTGCAGCCGCGTGAAAAAAATAATGTTGCACTCGGACGAACTTGTCAGGTAGATATATTTCGATCGAATTTATGTAACTTGTGAATGCAGAAAAAGGGGCAGATAGGAGGAAGGTAGCCAGCTTTCGCGTGGGTAATGAATCGTTTATCTTTGCGGTAATGCCTGGCAACTGTTCGCCCACGCGCATGAGATACCGCCGCATGCGTATTCGCGATATTTCTCACGCAGGCTGTTGCGCCTTGCGCGCTCGCGAAATTAATTTGCGTAGCTGCATCCTAGGCGGTCATCCGTGTCTCGCACATAAAGAGGCGGGAAGAGTTTCGTGCGATAATAAATTGAGGAGACCTCCGGAAGAATGATACGAGCAGCTTTTTTGAATGTTACATAAATCAATAAAATCGCTTGCTTGACGTAGTATTAAATCACAGTGATATTAAATTAATACAGCATTTTCCGTAACTAAATTGTAAACTATAATTAGCCGATGAGTATTGGAAGTACGTAGTGCTTCGTATCTGTTTAATCTTTTTTTTTTAAATTTTTTTAGTATGTTTTATATAGACAACTTTTCTTTATATCGCAAGCTTCTAACTAAGAAGATTGAAGAAGATAATTGGAGATGTACAAAGTATCCGAAAATGTCTTTTGAATTCCATTTAAAAGCCACTTAAGAAATTTAGTCCATTTTATTTTTATCTTCGTAGACAAGATAAAACAAGAATATGTTTTCCTTTGTGTTCAATCTGTGGAAAATGAAGCTTAGAGGCCTGTTTTTCCAAGGAAATTAATCAGCCACCGGAGAAAGTAGACGGTATTACCGGAACGTCGAAACTTATCTCTATTCCGTGCACGGTATACTTAACTGAAAGGCGGTCCCAATGGACCTTACCTAATAAACTTCGTGTCATCGCGTTTCCCTTACGCACCCTCTCATCCCCCTGGCCCTCCTTCCTTTCATCTCTCTCACTCTGTTTCTTTCTCTATCCTTCCACAGAATCTTATGTAACCTGTTTGAATGCGCGTAGGTACCCGGTATACCGGGTGTATATAATTATAATGGAAGGCATACATGTATATCTACGAATATAACAACTGAGGTAGGAAGAAGGCGCGCTATGAGAAGAGCTGGATAGTGGAGCGCAGAGTGTGGGGATAACAGAGAGAGAGAGAGAGAGAGAGAGAGAGAGAGAGAGAGAGAGAGAGAGAGAGACAGAGGATATAGGTACTCTCCCAAGGGTTCAATAACCAGGTACAATAAGTCGCTAAACGCTCGGTATAGACGTCGCGATGAGTAATCAGCTTCCTACGTATCGAACTCCAAGATCATTAAGGTGTATACACACATGTGTATATTTAAGCGAGGTACATCTTTCTTTTGAACGTTAATAAGTTCCAGCTGAATGCAAAGACCAATTTCTTTCTGCTCACCGGTGTCGTACATTGCCATTAAAATTTCGAACACTTTTTTTAATATCGTTAATATAATAATTGAAAGTTATTTCACAAAGATAACAAAGAATATATTTTCAACATTATTTCATAAATTTATAAGTAGCAAAAAAAAATTATACCCATTTTATCTCTGAAAACTGGAAAAAATTTTATATGACGCTTTTTGTCATGTAAAAAACTGTAAAAAGTTTTTGTATAATAAGATAATTGTATCTGATGCTGTTAGACACGTGGCAATAATACGATGCCATATGTGACAATTTGCATTGTCACCTTTGCTTGAGCTAACAGGTATTTTACATGACAACAGTGATCAGCCTTGCTGGAATCCTGCAATTCACCCGACCTGCAGTGCAAACTATGCTAATAAATCGCCTCATTAATGTCGTCACAGGCTAATGTGCGTCAAGCGAGCAGTGACATTAATGTTATAAACAGCGACAGCTAAGTAATGTATATTAGCTAGAATTGTGATTCAAATTAATATTAGGTAAATTAATCGTGATTATTACATCATTGAAATGATGTTGAGATTCTTTACTGATCATCATGCTATCAAACATTCCATGTTTTTTTCTATCCATTTTATACTCGAATTATTCTTTATGTTTGTTTCTTTCTTTTTGTTAATTTTAAATTATGTTTCTTTTTGTTAATTTTAAATTATGTTTCTTTAGTTATATTTGTCTTAATTACTTTAATTACATTTTAATTAATTTTTTATTTCTTTAGATATATCAATTAATCAATTAAAAATATGTAAATTCCAAATATTCAGAAATCATTTTTTTAAAATATTATCTTAGAAGTTTTCATAAATAATATGTCGTTATTTTTAAAGGTTATTAAAGCTATGGTTGGTGTTTAAAATCCAGTAGTGAAATAATAAGGGTTCTTCACGCGGTTTTTTGCAAGAATTTGCTTTCTTCAAAATTACATGCATCGGTGATTAAAATAATGAGCATGTATCATCCGTAGATTTCGAAAACCGGTGACTCACGTGTTCTGTGTTTAAGAATAGAGTTTGTGTTGCACACGCGATCGTTTAATTTGTCGTTGCACGCAAGATGGTTCGGGAATTGACGATAGATAACTTGCAATTCGTCGAAATGTTTGTGTTTGGTAATTCTTATTAAAACTTGTATTAATTACGCTTTTTAAAAAGAATCGCTTTCTAATTACATATTTAAAATTAAAGTTCTGCGCAAATCTTACCAGTTAATAATATATTCAATTCTTATTATAAGATCTGTCTCTTAACACAGTTTCACACGCGATATTTGGATGATACGCGATGGAGATATCTTTTAATAAAGAAAAGTGCAAGATCACTTGATCCCAAAAAGCAAAGACTTGCAGTTGGCGACCTGGCTCGGAATAAATCGTATAACTAGGTTTTGAGATCTATTCCCAGGATATTCGGCTGGGCATACTTCGCGACCGGCCGTTTTCTCGTTTTATAAATATCTGCACGAACCAGCGGTAACGTTTTAAGTGCGACTGAGCGACAATGAGTCAAGCATTATTATATAAATAAATATCACAAAAACATACATATTCATATAACTTGCAACGAAGCTTTGAAATGAGAGAGAAAGCAACAGTATAAAATTACAGTATAAAATTCTAATTTAAATATTGTTTATAAAAATTATTATTTTATATATATATATATATATATATATATATATATATATGCGCCGGATAGATTTTGCATAACGTAACTTACATAACTAGCTTTGTATGCACGCGAGAAATTTTCATAACGTCCTGATGAATGTAAAGTAATACCACGTTATTTTCCAAATTTTTCTTATTATCTTATGACCCTATAAACTAGTTGTTACATCTACTGTCTGGCGGCTCAGCGATTTCGCAACGCGGAATCACTGGCGCGTTCGCCGGAAGAAAGGCGATAGATTTATGGGAGAAATCCGTTCCAGGTCAGGGTTTCAAGCTGTTGTGCGCGTGATCTTCCGACATACGACGTATTCGTAAGAATGCTGTTAAATCTTACGTAAGATCGCGCGGCCAAGCTCGACCGTGAACGTTTAATTGCCATTCCGAGAAACACATTGCCCGAGATACCCAATTCAATTATCCGCCCGCAAATATTGCGCGGTGAACGAAAACGTCGCGAACCGACGAATCACGCCCAGTTTCTTTCTCACATTTGCAAACGCACGCGTCTATTACATTAAAGCTGCTTAAATTTCGATCGAAAGAAGGTTTGCGTGCTGAAAACATTGCTTACGGTATCAGTATTTCCCGTTCGATTTAGACTTATTGTATATACTTTAACTAGAATGGATTCTGACAAAATGAAACCAGCATTATGTTATTATATTGAGAGATTTTTTAAACAAGTATATATTTAATTGATACACTTAAAACTTCATTCTTTAAATACTTAATATTACTTAATATTATTGTTTATATAGTAAAAGATGCAAAAAATCATCTTTAAAATCAGTAATTGTTTTTATAAAAATTTGTATGAATTAAAAAAGTATAATTTAATTACGTTTTGAACTTATATTTAAAACTTTATGAATTCAATTTTTTTCACAGTCAATTTATAACAAAACAATATCTGTTTATAATTTAATTTCAAGCTAACAAATGAACGCTTTAAATTTAAATATGAGATTAAAAAGAATAATTTTATTTAGGAAAACAATTTGTTTTTTTTTCTTAATAATGGTTATAAAAGCAGCATGAAGTATCACAAAAGATTTCCGAGAGACCGTGCGGAATCGCGATTTTGCGATTGCAGCTTTTGCACGGCGGTATATATAGACGTCTGACCATATTTCAAGGACTTAATGCACTATCTTTCCAATCCAATACTTACAGCGCAAGCAAAGATTCTCAGACGGGAATCAAAATTCGCCAGCGTTGTATCACATTGCATCACACTCCACAGATTACATCGCGCTACTTTCTCTTTATTTTTCCACTTCCATAAAGGATTTTACCTGGTAAAAAATTCTCGATATAAATATGCATCTTTTTAAATATATCTAATATATCAACTCCTCCATAATTGCTTACAAACAGATGCTTGATCGAATCACATATAATAATTAAGTGTATGTAATTGATTTCGCAATATCATATTTATCATAATATCGTCTTCGCAATTGATGATACAAACGCACTTCAATGTAGATGACAGTTTCACTCATAAAAGTTCTAGTTATTGTCATTGAAAAATATATGGTTAAAACTATGTTTAGAAACTGTTCAAAGAAATTTGTTTTTATTTGCAATTTAATGAAAATAATTAGAAATATCGGAGATCGGAAAATATTTTTTCGATTAAGAAACACATCCTCGGAATTTCATGCGATTGCAGATAACTTAAAAAAAAAGTAGGACTAGAAACCCTTGCGGTCAACACATCAGCTTGCTTCAAGGCGCGCTTTAGGCAATATTTTAGAACACTTTAACTGCTCCCTTTACTGCCAGGGATAGAACTTCTGCCTGATGCTGTCTAAGCACTGCCTCGTAAATTCTATATTGTCCAGTCATCTGGCAAGTCGTAACTTATGCTCGTGCCCGCGTGATAGACTATGTTTTTAGAATCTTCCTTGTTAATCTGAATTTGTCTCATATTAAACACAATACAATTGAAACAATGAAATATATTCATATTACTTAAATCTATGCCTTGCTTTTTAATTTTATTTTTTATTTCTCACAATTATTTTTAGTGAGAAAATTTATTAAATAGTATTTAATGCACGAAATAATAGAATAATTTGTGCATTTCGGAAATAGAAATATATATACATCCGTATAAATGCATTTGTATTCTTATCTATAAAAACAGCCGAGTCATAAAAATTTATCGTGAACGCGCGTTTATAGCAATTCTTTTATTACATTTTTTTTTACCGGGGGCGAAAGAGACAAGTAAGCTAGGATAAGAAAGGAAAGCTGTAACAAGCTTAATCGCTCGTAAGCCCAAAGACTCAAAGCTCGAGGATTGGACATTACATCTGTGATCAGCTCGCACTATGTAAGCTCGAGAGCTTTCGGATTTAGGTACACTGCTGGAAACAAATGGTCTCCGGGATCAATGGCTCGCCACATCGGCCGGTAATTACGAGCTGTTACCACGCAAGGGACGAGAGGGAAGGTAGATCGTGGATCAGGCGTTGCCTCGTTACACAATTAAATTTACGATCGACTCGAACGCGATCGGACGTTGCCGGTAGCATGAGGGCGGATATAAATTGCGGAGCGCCGGTTTGAGTTATACCCGATTGGTGATGGTCGATTAAGGTCGACGACAGGAACTCGTATATTTCGTGCAAGGAACCCTTCCTTGTTGGACGCAACGAGAAAGATGCAAACAGATTGCACCTTTCTGGAGAGCATTTTCAAGCGAGAAGGAAGCAATTTAACATTTAGCTTTAAAAAAAATGCTTTAATAAAAAATTTTGTACAGAATAATATATTTTTAATATTACAGACAAATTTTAACAGTAAACTATATTATAGTAATTATAAATAAATAAAATAAGCATTTAATATAATAAATAAATTACTTTAAAATAATATTTAAAACGTAATAGTTTTAATTTTAGCATTTTTAGCATTTTGATTACAATTTAATGTCTTTTTTGTATACATTTGTGTATCAAAAGTTTGTTTATTAAAGATACATTTAATTGTAAAATGTTAAATTGTCTTTTGTAAGTAATTTATTTTTTAGAATATTGTCATTTTTATTTTTTTTATATATTATACAGTTTTTTTTTTTCTTTAAAACATTGTAAAAGCGGATTCGCCGGATGAGGTAAATTAAGAAGACGTAGAGCAAGTCATACTACGTGCAAAAATAAAGAAATGCCAACAGAGGAAATAAAAGTGACGGTGCGCACTGAGACTAACTATTCCGCGCGGTTAACTCAAATAAGGAAACTGTCTCACCGCAAACCGTAAGAAGTTCTGAAACTTTTCCAGAATTTCCTGGAAGGGAATCCTGTAGAACTCGATATACAGCACTGCGGCATTTTACGTGAGGCGTATCTGGTCGCAGCCGCGAGCAAAAGTGGTAGGAAGAAAAGTGCGACTCGCTCCATTCGCGATATCCTATTTTGAAACTTTGTCGCGTACTTACTGTCGCCAAATTTTGCTGGGTTTTTTCAATCAATTCCGAACTTTCTTCGAAAGTTAATGTATTTTACTGCGGATTGCATTATCAAATAACGTGCGAAGTTTGTAAGCACAAACTGGTACATAAATCTGTAAATATACACGTGATTTCGAAATATTTTAATTTTCATAAAGGAGGTTAAAAGAACTCTTAAAGGTATAAACTCTTAAAAAAATACAAATATAATAAATGAAATTTAACGAGTTGATGAATGTATCATTCTTTCAATTATATTTTAATATTCTCTCTATTTAAGATAAATTCTTTCAAATCAGTTTAATACAGAAAACTAGCAAAAATTGAAAATTTAATTGCGATGGATTTTTTAATGAGTACACATTTTTATACATGTATTTATACATACAAGTATATAAAGATGTACCCGTTAAATATTTTTATATAAATTTATATATACATACATATATCCTTTTTTCTATTTTCTATTTTCCCTTTATTAAGGAAAATAGTTCGTTTTCTTACTTCTTTATCTTTGAGAATTACAAGAAACAAGACATTATTGTTCTCCTATTCCCGTATCTTCATGCTCGTCTAAGCATTAACTAATTTCGTGATAGCCGAAAGGATACAGCTCACCCGCACTGCAGGCAAAACGCGACCGCGAATGCACGTAGGTGTATCGTTATACCATATTTGCGCAGCTGTTTACGCGCCGTCGTTGAGCGCACAGACTTGTCTCTGCGGCCGACATGTATTTCATGCGTGGTACATTCGGCAGGATAACTCCGAATTCGGTAGTTTGCGCATATTCATGGAATGCTCCGACGCATATCGCTCCGTGTTCCCGTTTCCCGTTGTGAGAAATATCCTATTGCATCGGTGTATCCATCTATATAGCTTATAAAATCTATGGAATCTATATTTTGCGTAACTCATTAATAAAGAGTTGTCATTATCGTTTTATATAAATTTCATGACTTTTTTACAATTATATATATGTATATACATGTAAGGTTTGAAAATTTTTTGAGTGTCTAACTGAGAAACAACAATATCAGTCTTTTTTAATGGAAAATTTATATGATAAGTAATTGGAAATAAAATCTTATTTAAAGAAAAGAGAAGCAGATAAATTTTCTAAAAGCTTTCTAATTGTGAAATAATTTACTAAAGATTTTTATTTTCAATCGAAATTGAGTAAACAACTTTCATTCCTTTGTTTCTCTTTCTCTCTCTTTCTCTGAAATTAAATTGAATAAATAATTTGAAAGCGTTCTTGAATTATGAAACATTTGTTTTCCTTCGTCTCGCTGTCTGCCGTCTGGATAGAAAATTATCGTGAACGTCAAACTTCTTTCTTATGTTGTATGTTATGTTGTAAGAAAGCTACTCTATTTCGATCTTTCCTATTCTACTTCTCTTTATTTTTAACCGTCTTCAATATCCGACTTACGTCAAGTCTTCTATTGGGACGTTTTTTTGAGGAGAAAATAGCAGCCACTCGTCTTTGTATGATCGTTCAATGAAATTTTACCGTCTATGTTCTCTACTTCAGAATAAAATATCTTCTAACATGAAGGAGGATGGACTTCAAGCAATTTTTACGAAAAATAGTCCGTTTCTGAGAACAACTGAAATAAAAATTTCTTTTCTTTACAATAACGCGTACTTATTGTTATTGAGTTGGAAAAAAAGTACTTTGAATAATATAATAAAAGGTTTTTATCAGAAAATGACTTAAAGACATTAAAATATTCCAAAATATTCTAGTAAGAGAGATATAATTTTAAAAATTATATATATAACTTGTTATTTATAAACTTTATATAATTTATATGCATATATATAATTTCATGTTAAATTTTAAATAATAAACATTAAACAATATTAGGCAATAAAATTCATTTAACTCAATCAACTTTATCTATGTTTCTATTTTTAGAAGGATATCTTAATAATATTTCTTTCTCTTTTGAAAAACAAGAAAAACATATAAATATTGCAATATATTGTAACAAAGTTATTTACAGTAACGGAATGCAACAATGTAGTTTAAGACAAAAACATAGGAAATAAAGGAAATCATTAACGTGAAGATATAATAAAATAATAAGATGTTTCTATCCAAAATATCCAGAAATTTTTATATTCTTTCGAAGCAATATTCTTCTGAATATTCAGAATATTCAATCATATACCGATATTCCGTCAGATTGTTTGCGTCAAGAATATTATGTTTGGCAATATTGGCAACGATGAACTCTTAGTTTTTCTTCGTTGAACTATATTTTTATCTTATCAAAGATCTCATATTGCATACAACTCTTATTATAGTTTCCCGCGAAATAACAAAGATTTATCTGCTTCTTTTTTCTTATCTTGGAAGAAAGAATAAAAAATGATGATCTTTCAAATTGTTTGCGATAAGTTTGTTTCGTATACAGGAGGAATAATGATATTTCTTTGTTTTCTTCTTTATTAGATCACATGTTTTCCTGTTTCCGTGAATTTGCCAAAAAAACTCGAACTTTTTCTTGCGATCTTGATTTTTATCCCTCTTTATAAGCGGTGGGAAAAAAAAGAAGAAGTCAAAGAAGGTGGAAATGAAGCGAATCTTGATCGCATCGATAGTAATATCGATACCTCGCACTTTGTAAGCGGGAATGTATTTTCATCTTGTTGATCGCGGTAGAAAATCTTCCATTTTGATCTCAATTTCGATCTTGTTCCCTGTGCCAAGAGGAAACGCGACTACTACTCCGTGAAACGCATCCGCTTGAGGTATCTTACATGCATCGTAAGTCATGTGCACTTGCGCGTTCATTTGCGTTTCCTTCGACTAAAATCTTAACATATTGCTAATAATTGCGAGAGTTTCCATACAATGAAGGAAAAAAAGGAGGATCTTTATGATGTGATGTATTGAAAGTTATGAAAACGACTTGGTCGTTTAAAATATGATGATAAAATATAATCGTTAAGCAATATTTATAAATATTTATTTCTTATCATGAAAAATAAAAATTATATAAATTAAGAGAAAAGCAAAATATGCAATATTTTTAGATTTGAGTTTTATAAAGATAATAATAGATCTCTTGTGTAAAAGATACTTTTATGAAAAAATTTATCCATGAAAAAAAGATAATCGATGAAAGAATGGATAACTCTATTACAACGCTCCGTTTCCGTTTTTTCTATCATCAAAAATTATCACGTATGTTCCTTTCGCCATTGTCGTTCACTAATCCAACAGAGTGATCCTTTTTTGTTAGAAAAGAATAGCTACGAAAAGACGAAACCGCAACGAACGGTCGTGCAAAGTAACGAGCGGTCTATATAGTCCTTGGTATATATATTTAATCCTAAGATTTACGTAAAGCCAAAGAGTTATGGCCAGACGAAGGTGGAATCTTACAGTAGAATTAAAAGACTTGCGGTTTACCGTAAATTCCATTACAATAGCGGAACCTTGTTCACATGTCTAGTGATGACATAAATTTTTTCTGTTTAAAACAAGTGTTAAAAATATCTATTACGTCTGTCCTCAATCTATCCTCATATTAATGAGGATTAAATGCAGATATGAATGCAATTATGTATTATTAACATTGATATATTAATCACATGTTTGAGAATTGATTTATATCTACGTGTAACTTATTGTTAGATATATTTTATGTCTATGGATATTTTATTTCAATTAATGTTGTTTCAAGTTACTGTATTTTGTTTTATTTTTATTAGTGATTTATAAGTATTTTCTCGTATTTCTCTTTGGTTTCTGAACTTCTCGCTTTTTCTTCGTCTTCTCGTTTACTAACTTTCAAAGAGAGTAAATTGTTTTGTAAAAAGAATTTTATTAATTAGATGGTCGCGAAATGAGGAGCTGAAACGTAAAATTGTGATAACTTGAGAAGTTATCACTGTCTTTTATGCCATTCGGTCAAAGGACGCTTCGCGATATTAAAGCAAATAAAATATTTACGGAGCGTCAATTTGCGTAATGTTTTACTCTTTACATCCATCTTAAATTTTTTTAATATTACGTCTAAAGTAAGCAATAAACCTTTGCCACGTAAGTTAAATGATACATGAATAATTAAATAATTTAAATAAAATAGGATGTTAAATAAAATAGAATGAATATTAGAAACATGCTTTTACTGTTGGAATTTTTTTCATAGCATTAAATTTTGGCGATAGTATTTCTTTGTTAAAGATAATTATTTGTTTTTCAATAATAACTGTAACTGTAGCAATATAAACACTTTCAAATTCATAGAAAAATTAATGAGAAAAATGTTATTTGAAAATTTTTTATTTACATTTTTTCAAATTATTAAAAGATTAAAGAAAATTCTATTAAATCAATAATGCAGGACTAAATAAATTGAATGAGATTTACTACAATTATTTTGTTTAATTGGATATACACATTAACTCATTAAAATATTTTGGATTTCCTATTTTGCATTAATTAATTTAAGTAATATATAATAGTATACAATTTTTGTTTAATTTTTGCAGTTTGTGGATTGTTATTTAATCTCAAACGATTAATTAATTTCTGTTATAGAATATAAAATCTGCTCCTTTGTTTAATTTTCGTCAAACGATATATTGAACAATAAATAAATTTGTTACAACATGATGAATAATTTCCTAGCTATTAAATTATGCTAAAGTACGTTGCTAATGGACTTTTTACATAGATTAATAATGTATTTTTAGTAGCATTGTATATTTATTTCGTGTACATTAAATATTGGACGGATCAAACGAGCAATTACGAGTATCTGCCAAAACAAATCCGAAACAGCGAATATAAATTGCGAAGAAATTTCTACATTGAACATACGCATTGTCGAAAAAAGAAACCGGACGCGTAACAATGTAACATAAAGCAATTAGCGAGTGTAGCTGCATACGCAAAAACACTCTCATTAAATTTCGGTGCGTCTGATCTCAGCTCCGTCCGTTATTTTCCGACACTATGCAGACAACGAGCGATTATATCCATCGCTTCGTTAAATTTATTATGATGAAACTTACACGCCGCATTATCTTGAAAAGCGACCCGCGCCTTTAATTCCGGTTACGCGCAATACGCGCCTGTTGCGAGTTTTAATTAAATGTGTCACGTTCGCGGGATCGTGCGACTGATCTTGCAGTTTAAGCGAGTTTCCTGGCTGAAAAAGAGAGTTCCCTTTTTATTCTACCCGCCGCTCCATTGCTCATCCTCTTTCCATTTCTCCGCTGTATTCCCGCGAGCGGAAATCCAACGCTTATTTTTTTATTCTTCAAGAAAGCTGATAAAAAGATTTTTCTTGAAAAATATTCTTGTTTTTATCGATTATAAGCTATCTCAAAAATCACTTTTTTTTTCGTGACTGTGAACAATTTTAAGTTGATTTGTTCTTAACAAAAATGTGAATGAAATTTCTTCTCCTATTATAATTATTTAATTGTCGATTAAAGTTAATTTTTCAACATTAAGTTTGACATTCAAATTCCATTAAAGTACTTGAAATTAAATGAGAATTAAAAAAAATTATTATCTATTTTTCTATGTGTATTTAGAAAGTTATTATTTAATTTATATTAAATAAAGTTTTACATTATTTATATTAAAATAAAATATTAAATAGTAAATACTTTCTATCGTTTATATTTAAGGATTATTTTTGAAAGAACTTATCTTGTTTAAACTGCAAGATTTTTAGTTGAGAATAAGCGTGCTATTACTGGAACGATCTGTATACGAAATACACTGTGCAGAATAATTTTTTTGTTGTTCGCCCCAGCATTCTCGTATCACTCCTTTATCTTTGTCTTGTTGCCTTAGTCTCTGTCTCCGTTTCTCCGTTTTTCGTTCGTACGCGCGTCGACTCACTGAATCTTGAATATCAAAATGCTCGGGTCGCTCTTTGCAATATAATACATAAGATTTTACATCTCGAGAAACTGATACAAAGTAGTCCAGATCTATCATAACATTTACAAAATTTTATGATAAGTTTGGGATTGTACAATTTGTTTTTAGCTTTCTTTATATCTCGATATGGTTAAAAGCCAGAGGACAACACTCGCTCATATTTTGTCAAGGAAACAAACTTTCCATTTAACAGTTTTTATAAATTCGGTTAAATATATTTTAATTTTAAATATTTAACTTTTTATAGTTTTTTTAATATTATTCTTGTTACAGTATTATTTTTGCAAGATTATTTTTTTGGCAGTATTATTTTTCCAATGATGATCGAAGGCACTCGAAAGTATTTCCGCGCATTAATATAGTGATAATGAATATACCGACTTTTGTAATATATCGATACTTACAAAAGCTTTTAAGAAAAATCTCGATATTCTAGTAATTCGCATTACACTGTCAAGTTATAAGCTGCTTTTTCTCTGTCCTTTCCAAGAATTCTTTCCATCTAATATTGTATATATATATATATATATATATATATATATATATATAAAACATTCTTTTTATAAAATTTAGAAAATTTGTTGGTAAAATATTTTAAAACATAGATTTAAAAATTTTTCTTATTATTTTTATTTTTTTATTTATTATTATCTTAATCAATAGAATATATATATTTGTAAGAAATTTATGTACTCATAAATCTGCAGTTATTGAATGATAGTAACAGAATTATGTAATTACGATTTAATTACTTATCGCTTTGTTAATACTCTTGTCGAAACGTACGCACATACAATCTATATTTTTTATTTTTTATCTTGAAAATTTATATAAAATTTCTAACGACAAGATTATAAACGGTTTTCTGTAATTTCATGGACTCATGTGATAGATCGCTGGTACACTAGATTTCTCGGTACAAATTAGATCATTAGTTCTGCCGTGGCTATCCAATCGGGATCTCGCGTCCTGCACTTTATTACTCGCGTCCCGACTCATTGATCTGGATTCGTGTATGGCGGTAACTGGTTACGAGATAATTTATCATTTTGCTGCGCATTGTGTCAGCAATATACCATTACCTTGAAACAAGATCAACCAATGTCATACTATGGCTGGGAAATAAAATGGAAGTAAAATCGATGTCCGTGCAATTTCAAGTGCATTTCACTTCAGTTTTGTTTCATACTCGAATATCAAATATTGGAGATAGAAAATGAAGAAATTATGATAAATGATTAGAAATACACGATTAAAAGTTTTGCGTGATAAAATTGCAAATTTTGTATATTTTGCAATTTTTAAATGCTAGATTGCTTATACATCCAAGCGAAGGTAATTTGGTTTCCGTTGCGAAATACTTCGTCTTTCCCTATCTTACCCGATTTGTTTATCTTCGAATAAACTTGCGCGCAAGTACCGTGCACGCAAATACTATCGGACGGCGATTTAAGTGGTCGGCGATGTTGTTCCCATGAGAGAATAAGAGGAAAAGGAGCTAGCGAGAGGAGCTGGCGATCGTGCCGGAAGTGAACGGGCAAGCCGGATCTTCGCGATCGATATCGGAGATCTTCAAGATAATTGGTAATTAAGCTCGCGAAAGGACTATACGCTTCGCCGATGGGTCATTAGGCTGACCTAACCAGCACAGTCAAGGGATTCTGGGAACACGGACCAACGACACGTCTTCATTAGCCTTTCATGAATGCCACTCGTATCACTCATCCTCTCTCTCTCTCTCTCTCTCTCTCTCTCCCTCCCTCTTCGGTTCTCGCTCCCCCTCTTTCTCTCGCTTAGGTAGAACTTCCTCTTGCTCTTGCCCCATGTGCGGTTCGCCAAAGCGCGTTTATGTTACGTGTGTGTTCAGGTACATCATCCCCATAGGGCAGTGTAACCACCGACCGGGCTGAGTCGCTTTTAGGGACATAACTACTCGAAATGTGATAATAATGGCGAAAGATCCTTATCAAATTATCCCAACAACGTAGCGTTGTTTCCAGGATTGCTAATAATTTTTGAGAGATGTTTCGACGGGATAATACAGTTCATCTCTATACCCTTGAGTGTATCACACTGGATACGTTGACCACAATGTGGTATCATGTTATATAGATTTATCTTTGATACTCAGTACGTTGATTACGTAGTGCTGATGCATATATTGCAATACGAAATGTGTAATGAAAATTTCACTGAGATAAATACACTTCTTTAATAGAAAATTATCTTTTTATATAATAGGAACTAACTAATTTTAATAAATATTTTACAGTCCCAATTATAATTTTTATTCTCGTGTTTATTCTTAGCTGTAAAACATCTGCATCTTTAAAAGTGTAATCGATGAAATATCATCGATACTATTGGTATCATATATTATGTCTCAAATTAAACAGATTACCGCCGTGTGTTTGACTACACGACAATGATCCAGACACTTTCGTGTCTACAAAACAGCTCTAATCGTATCAGCACTAGGTCGCAGCTGGATTGAATACGTCATTTGTCGCGAGAGGTTTCATTGACTTGTGTTCCACGCGCGGCGAGCTCTATGATACAGCTTTCTACATAATTACCCGTCTATAATCACACACTTTGATACGTCAGTTCGTCTCTGGATTCACGTCGGGTCGTGTGTGTTCACGCGAGCGAACGTTTGGTTGCGCCTCGATCAAACGGTGACATGCTCGCGTGCACGCACACCTCGCGCGTAGGCACGCACATGCATTAACGTGTTCGGGAATTCCTGTCGAACGCTATGGCCGTTTGTATCATCTGCTGTGCATCCGCATCATGGCACTCTCGCTGGATTAATCGCACAAACGGCTGGCCGGAGTAAGGGAGCGAAAAAGTAGGTATGTTTGCGGACTGTATACCACGATTTACATCGCATTGCGATAAGCCGAGCTCGTACGATGTTGCGAGCGCGTTGATGATTCTCGACTCCGAAATCAGTGACGAAGAGAAAATTGATGACTTTAAAGAAATGAAATTAATTAAAATACAATTATATCTGATTATATCCACACTGTAAACTCCTATGGGTTGCCACTGCTCCTACTTAATATTCGATTAATTTGACTAAAACAATGAGATGAAATTAGCAACATATTGAGTAATCTTTATCTATAATTTATCTAATTTAATTTCCATGTTAGTCAAAATTTTACTTTCCTTTTAGTCAAAATTAGTGAAATATTGAATAGGAACAGTGTTTTTTGATTGTAAATTGAGTATTGTAATTTGACACTACGAGTTTAACAGTGCAATATCATAAAAGTATCATGAGGCATATTAGGAACTTATGCACAGACTAAATTAAAAACTGATATCTGCCTCTATTATTTCTGTAAATTCTATCAGGTTTACTTCCTGAAAAGATATCTCGAATACCGAAAGAAACTTTTTTGATTAGAAGATAAGCATGAGGTTGATGATGCGGTGAACTTCGGCGAAATTTAAACGCTGGATGTATACTCTAGTTGGCATATCTTCCAAATCTTTTGAAACATTTCGATAACGGTTCCGCAATTGTATAAAATAGATTTAAGCGTTGCAAATGGAGCAATAGTTTTAAAAGATTAAAAAGAGGATTATCGGAGACCTTTCCGTGTAAATTCTTGAGCCTCGGTTCAATAACTCCATTGTTGGCGGCGTCGTAATATTTCCTGGATGCCGATCGATTCCGTTGTTCTGCACCAACGATACCCCGTAATGGCCAACG
Source organism: Tetramorium bicarinatum (assembly GCA_928718305.1). NCBI lineage: Eukaryota > Metazoa > Arthropoda > Insecta > Hymenoptera > Formicidae > Tetramorium > Tetramorium bicarinatum. The sequence goes on along the minus strand of OV788324.1, from coordinate 5,733,027 downwards.
TTTTACGGGAGAGCGTATGCATGCAGCCATCCACGAGCAGCCATCGGTATCTGGATAACTATATTATACGGCGTATACCGGCGCGGCGCGGAGAAAAGCGCATCGGCATAACGGTGCCATCAGCGGTACCTGCTCTTCGAAAAAGTTATCCTACGGGGGAGATCTTCCGAGCAGACGAGTGAGTGAGCTCTCGAAGTTGGTCAAAGGTCTTCCCAGATCGATATTAAGGATTACTATGTACATACAAACCAAGAGGCATACGTTAATAAGTACCTTTATCTTAACGCGTAATCTAATTACGCGAATAGGAACACATTTCCGTTTAGATTTTGTTACATGTAAGAGTGTCTTGCTTATCTCCCGCTCGCTTGCCGATCTACTTGACGAAGTAAACGAGTAAATTAATTGCTACGGCGAAATATATACATCCATCGATCTGACATCCATATCTAAATCCATGTATCTGGTTCTTTCGGAATTTTCTGCAAACGGAGTATTCTTTGTTTTAAATATTTGTGAAATTTAATTTATGAATTTCCTTTATATCATGATATGTAATAATACTATATCTAATGCAGATGTATCATTATGTATTTAAAAAAAATATTTCTTAAATCTTTAAGATTTTAAGATGTTTTTAATATTTGTTTATTTCAATATTTGTCTACATTGAATTTGTATTATTATTAATTGTTATATCTTTTTAATATATACGTGTCAATAAATATAGATATTAACATTTTAATTAATTTACACAATAATAAGAGTTAAAAAATTTTGAGAAAACCGATAACCTTCAATTATCTCTTCAATAAAGAAAAAGTAACTTTAAAACCGTGAAAATTTGCTTGGTCAACGTCCGAAACACAATCTATGTTTCAGTAGAACTACTTAAAAAAAAGATCTAGTTAATTAAATTGGCTCTGGCCGTACTTGCAGAAAGTTTTCAAAAATTTCTTAGAAAGTTTCAGAGGAACGAGGTATCCTGTGATAGTCGAGAGAATAACGTCGGTATAAATCGAACAAATGGAAGGTCGTCTTGTTTTCAAATGTTGGCAGGTAGTTTGAACTTTGGTTTGAAGTTGAACGAGTGGCGGATCCGCAGAAACGAAGTCTGAGTCCACTTGGAAGAATCTTCGCGGCCGTGTCTTCCTCTCTCCCTTTTCGCTCTCCTTTTCCTCCCTCGTCGACGATCCTCCCGTATCGTGACTCCCCGCGGCATGTTCCCACGCCAGCGTCTTCTGAGTCTTCACCAGCGTCGTGGATGATTACGATACCTACGCCCTCGCTCTCAAAGAGCTATCGTGCCCGAGCTCTCACCCGGGCTCTCTAGGCTAGGTCAGTACCGTAAACGTCTCACTTGTACGCTGACACGCATTCACAGGGCCACGTGTTCTCTACTCACGCCGCAGCCGAGATCAAGCAATAACCTGTGACACAAACCGATTGTTTATCGATATCGAAAGGCAATCACAACATTGCAATTCAATTGTGGCTGTATAAGAATGAAAATCTATTCCTCTAGCTTAGCTGCACTTTCTTGCAATTAGAATGAAGCAAGTATACACTGACGTTCCTTACAAAGAAAACAACAAGCCACAATGAATGTAAGTCTAATTGAAAAGAATAAGCCTAAACATTCGCAATTTGAAATTGCCATACAATTTCTAAGGATCGATAAATAAGAATGGACAAGAAATGATTCAGGTAGAAGGGTAACTTGTATGGATTCCTGGGATATATAAAGTAAATAAATTTATCTTATTATTGGCTTTATGGTATTATATAATAAATCAAAATAAGACGATTAGCGGAGCTTATTAAAAAAATTATTTAGAAGTCACAAAATTCTCTGGATTACGTACGAGCTCAATGTTAAGCGGATTAATTGTTGTCACGTGTTCATTTTTCTACACGTGATATTAGTGCAAACGTTGTTGTACATACGTAGGATGTGAATGACAAAAACTGACGAATATATCGATACATTTTATTGTGAATGACTTTTCAAACAGGAAGGCTTTAACAAGAAAGAATTGATTAATTTAAAAAAGATTTTATTTTTTGATATCAAATATTTTAATTTAAATAACTAAGCTGCTTATATTTTTAATAAAAAAGAATAAATTTTCATATTTATATTTTTATATATATTTATATTTCTAAAAATCTGACAGTTACAAATAATGCTGTAACTACTATATGTAATAGCGTAATTAACATATTACTTATATGTAACTTGATGTAAGATATAAGCAGAAAACTTACGATTCAAACGTTAAATTCAATAGTTTATGTAAATTTAAATACAAGAGTGATACATCAATGAGAACTCTGCGTGTAATAAAGGAGATAGCTCAACTCTAGTCGCCTTTGACGTAGTAAATGATGTTTGTCGATGTCAAAGCAGAGTAAACCTATTGACTTCCTCTACTCTGTGTCACTACAATCTGTGCTGTGTCTATAGTCAACTTGATTAATTACAACCTCATTTTCGCAAAACTCTCCTTTGTACGCATTTTAGGAATATTATGATATAAATACTATGTTCTCCGAAAAATTATTGCACGATAAAATTTTTAATTTATTCGTATAAATTTTAAAAATATTTTTATTAAGGGCTAATTTTTTAATATATATTTAGATTTTATATACTTTATTTTCTATTATATGCATTTTCCTTGTATCATTAAAGGAACTCTGAAAAATTATTAATGCACGATAAAGTTCTTAATTAATTTATACAAATTTTAGAAATATTTCAAAAATTCTCGTAATTTTTCAGTATATATTTAGAGATTATACATATATATTTATTTTTTATTATGTACGTTTTTTCTACATATTAAAATAAACTAAAAAAAGTGAATATATATATATATATATATAGGGGAAATCATAATCTCTGTAAGAGTGTTTTATATTCTTATCAACTACACTTGATCCTTTGTTGTTTCGATGTTTCGCGTTGCTGCAATCGTACGTGCCGATTGCACGTGCGTGCGTGCTCATTCGACCACCCGCGATCGTCGCTAAACACGATAATACCCACGTGTGCAAAGCGTCGTTTCCTTCTCGATTTGATAGCGATCTGGGCTTTCATTGCAAAGGAGCGGTTGCTGAAACCTTTCCAGAACGGCCTAGTGTTATTCGAGCCTCTTCCTGGAGCAAGTTAGGAAGGAATTCATGAATTCGCAGTAGATTTTATGGACGAGAATGAAATATATCGGGACGCACCGCGTACATCCGTTAATCGAGCTCATATTCTTAAGCGTGCACATTGAAACTAACTTTTCCGGTTTTCCGAAGCTTCTTCATAAAATAAAGATTACTTCAGGTACGCTGTTTTCTTAGATCTTATCTCTAGAGATGGTATATTTAACTTCTTACGATCTGAGAGCTAAAGTCAAGTGTGTTTTCGTCTATTAATATTAATTATATTATAAAAATTTAGAAACGTCGAGTGGCAAATAATATTAACAAAATATCATATTTTACATTTCCAAAACTTAAAATAGCTATTATTCGTCGGATGTTTTCCCCGTTTTAAATCCTGCAGATATAAATTCTATGCATTTGAAGGTATAAATTACGCATTTCCTGAAGAAGAAAACGCTCTTTGTTTCGCAATGAGTCCGATGCGGTCCATGGATATGGTCCACGAATCCAGCAAGTTGATTTATTTCATCTCTCTCCTTTGTCTCGAGCCGTTACCCTTCGAAGCCGCGTAACCGTGGACTTTTAAAGCCGATGGATACAAATTGGCGCACCGATTCTCATCTTCTCGGTCATCGTCGTCGTCGTCACCGCCGTCATCGTTGTCGTCCTCGTCGTTTCGCGTCCAGCACCGACGCCGCTGTCGAGAGAGACTGTCCCGTAAGTGGGCCACTCACCTGAATACTTTGTAGCAATCAAGACTTGCTCTTGAAGTATGGGACAGCGCGAGAGCGGAGGAAGGAGCGACAGGAGCAGGCGAACGGGGAGAGCGACCGGACAACGAGAAGAGGAACGGAGATAAGCCGAGAGAAAGACGGAGAAGGAGAAGACTCGTTGCTCCTTGTCCGTCACCGGTCAGTCGTTCTTCAGGGTGCTCACGGTGCGCTTCCTCGCGGCTTCTCTCGCGATCGATCGAAATCGCAGCGCGGCTCAGCGCGGCTCGAGGATGATTAGTTTGAGGGCAACTAGGCCGGGATCTCTTCGTCCTCCGCACTGTGGCAGGGAGTTTTGTCCCGTTTGCAGGTAACTTACGTAACTATTTCGGCTGACCGTTCCATTGCCTTTCAACAGTGAAACATTTTCATAGAATTATATTCATTTAGTTATTATCCACTACGTGGTTATATTTATCGTTGTGTTCGATTAGAAATTTAATTATGAATTGGTTTTTATCTCTAAAATAATTATTAGTGCGATTTAATGTAACGGTTTAAATATATTAAGTTAAGGTGACTGTTTTATTAATATTTCTTCTAAATCGGGAAATAACTTTCGAATATGTATAATCAAGCTTCAACGAAATTTAATTTATAGCTTATTTTGCATATGCCCATTATCGTTAGTAATTGATATAATCATAAATTACCGAGTCATGGTTCCCCCGTTATACCAATCGCGTGCCAATAAATGCAACGATAAAAATCACTTAGCCGAGCCGATCGATTAGCATTCTAGCGTGTTGCATGCTTCTAACCGCGCGTGTTTAGGGAATCTTTTAGGCCGATAAATTTCGCAACTTCGGTGGGCGCGCGTCGCGTAACCGGGACTAGCGTAACCGGCTATTAAACTTACACTTTAATGCGCGTTTCAACCGGGAAGAAGACGTAAGAGTCGGATGATCGATCGCTAAGTGGCGTGCACCATAAACGAGTGGGAAACTTCGGGACATGATACGTACGCGCCACGGAAAGGTCCGAAGGGAAGCGCACGAAACCGTGTCAAGAGCACGCCTCAGAAATAATTAGTTTGCCCATCATTAGAGAAAGATTTATCGAGGTGGTGCGCGGAGGTCTCGCGGCTTCCCACACTTCGTCTTCGTCTTCGTCTTCGACCGTAGCGCGAGATACGCTTGCGCGCGACTGCGGAGGAATCCATCGGATCAGCGACCCGATCGATTTGTAGTCGGGTAAAAGCCCTTGCCCGGTCTCTCGTCGGCCACCCTGTTGCTTTCATGAGTTGATCAGTTGTCGGAAATCTATTCCTTCCCACCCGAGCACGAGAGCGCTTATTATATAAGGAGAAAAACTTGGAACTGGCGCGCTCGCGTCAAACCAATTGTGACAAATCGCGTGACTTTATGCAAATTGGAAATACGATTGAATACAATTACCCATGGGAATTATATTGCTCCTCGCTGAATCAAGACTAGTCAGGCTTTCAAAAGGGGAATTTGTTAGCTCGTGTTTCGATAATAAGAGCACGCTGTTGCGTGCGGATTTATTTTCTTGTGCAATTTCAGAAATTTATAAAACAGTTTATAACATCTGACGCGCTTAATCTTTTCGCATTGACATGAGATGCAGCTTGCTGAGCAACTCACGAAGAAATGCCGAGTAAATGCCAAATTTGCGAAACCTGTATTCAATCGACAATATAATGATGATTCAGTCGCTGTCGCGAAATCTTCCGTCGGCTTGCCCATTCTCCTCGCCGCAACTCGAAGTGTGGCGTAATCATGGATCTGATTTATCTGAAAAAGAAAAATTCGCACTGACGAAAGGTGTACATGAGGCGGCACGGTTACGATTACACCGGCTAGTTGCAGCTCGTAAAGTAACGGCGCGAGGAAAGATCTCGTTGAGAACCTGAGAATTATTCTCTCCCCGATTAGTACTTAATACGTTTTCATAGTGGCTTCCGCAATCGTTATCCCCGTGATCTCGCATCATCAATCAGCCTCGCCAGCTACCGCGTGTTTCATGCCTGTCGACGACGATCACGCGTAAATCTGTAAGCAGCTAAGATATTTACATCGAAACACGACTCATTGCCGTTTCTTTCGATCATAAATAGGCAGAGATCAAGCCGAAATCAAGTGTTGCGTGTAATTGCATCTTGTAATCGCATTTGCTGCCTTCTGAAATCGAGTGATCAGTCTAAGAAAAAAAAGATCTCTTTGAATTTACAGGGAAAGATTAATTCGCGGAAAGTTAATTAAATATCAAATAGTATTAATCAATGCTCAGACGAGGCTTTCTTCTTTCCCTTCTCGTTTCCACTTGTATTTTCTAATTTAATTGGATTGAGGCTCGGGATACTATTTATCGAATTTTTATCTTCTACGACGTATTTCACGTGACAGGGTGTTCAATCTTCGCCACGGAATCGTCGACGTTTTTCATGTCACTCGTGGATTAGTCGGCAGTCTATTGCCGGTTGTCTTCTTCGGCCGTCAAAGTCTCCGAGAAACCAGATCGCCGCACGAAAGAAACATCGGCGACGGTCGATGAATAAATCGTGTGGCGACGATCGGTTTTTGCAACCGGCCAGCTCGCTTTTGTAGCTTGCTCGGCGGAAATCGCTTCGAATGTTTTAACGAAGTCGTCTTTACAACTTTCCGTCTCTTTACAGTCGCTTCTTCATGGTGTGGAGGATCTACAGTTCATATATTCGTTGATTGCTTACTAAAATTCCGATTTTATTAAAAACTTTATGATATATTACTATACCATATAGATATATATTATAAATCTTTTAGAAATAAAGATTGATTTATACATTTTATTATTACTTAATTAAAAATATCGATTTTTTTTTTAAACATCGGATTTTTAAAATTTATTTTCTGTTTTGATCACTTTTGATATTTATTAGTTTATCGTGCATTGTTAATATTTTATTTATTTATTAGTTATTATTAATATATTATTCTCTTTACCTACTATTATTTTGTGCATAGCGATTTTAACTTCCGATAATAATTACTCTCGGCGTATTGGTCAACAAATTTCACGCGGAGAAAAAACTCAAATTGATTTACAGACATGAAAGATTTAGAGAATTGATTTTTTTTCGTTCATTCCGACACGTTGTATATTGTTGCTCGAATACCAGGTCGACGTAACGGGAGCAGTACATAAATGTTCCTGTTCCTTCCTATTCTGGGCAGCAGGAAGAAGTGCTTGCTAGTGGTAGTGGCATTCATGAAGCTCTGGAGAGAAATAGCAGAGAAGATACATCGGAGAAGAGAGAGAGAATAGAGGAGAAATGAAGATGTGTAGAAAAAGAGAAAGCAAAAGATAGAAGGAGGGAGAGACAAAAACAGAGCAAAATAGGGAGAACAAATATAATTTATCACGATAATCTTTCAATTCCCATTAGAATAATAATGAATATAACACATAAACGTCGAAAGAATGCGAACTTTAAGATACTCAAAGAAATACCTAACGGCGAAAAGGTATGAAAAAGCCAGAGACTTCCCGTGAACAAACATGACGTGTGCATCAGGACTATGATTTTATACAATCTCTTTTGAATTCGCCTGCTATCGTTCAGCATCTGCTCTCGTTTCTCTCTCGCGAAAATATTCATACACGTGTCACGTGAACGACGCTGAAACCGGCCGCCTCCTTCGTCTTCGTCGTCATCGTTGCCGGCCTGTTCGTGCGCGCGAAAATATATTTCCTGAAGAATCGCGAGCTCGCTGTGGTTGCACCAGTTTTCATTCACGATGCCTCCGCCATACTTTCACGAAGTTAAACTGGTTTTCGCGAACGACCCACGTACAGATGTACACGCCGGTTCGCACATAGGCGTGTTTCAATGGCAAGTGCCGGTCGTCTCGCATTGACGATGTGCAAGATGTTTAATAATCCGTAGCGTTATTGAGAAGTGGATGATTTTTTGTTATCTTTTAAGCAATTACAGCGAAAGTTTGTTGCGCCTAAAGCTTTCTAAAAAATTTTATGACAAGAGAAACAGATGAAACTTTCAGATATAAATATGTGTTGAAACATTTTGTTTTAATATTTTCAACGTAAAATAAAGAAAACTCAATGTATTTTAGTAAAATTTTATTTTCTTAAAATTACTTTCAGTAACAAAGCTTTTACAATCGCATATTTAGCTCGAAAGTTTCCTCCTTTTAAGGTACAATGTAACATTATGTAAAGCTTACTCGTTTTTCGCTATGCAAACTATCGGACAAACCAATAAGCGTTACGTGAGTTGGCTCCAGTAGTAAATTCACGTTTTCTACGAACGTGGAGGGATGTAGGTTAACACGCTAACGTATCAGTCGAGACGATACCTCTCTCGCTTTCACTTGGCCCACAGGAGCTCTAGCCGGATGATTAATTACTCACGCGTATAAAGTTTCTTAATTATACTAGCCGCGAGCTGTCAGACACTTTATTTCGCCTTGTTGCGAACGCGGCTACTATGCATCGGGGCGTATATTGGCAGCTACGTCGAGGGGGTGAGAGTAAAAGTTGACGTGTAATGAGAAATAACAAGAATGTGTGTGGAAAATACACAAGCTTACGGCCATACCGCACATCTAGGGCTAAATGCGGCTATCTGAACATAATTAAACTGATCGTAACCAAGACTCGTAATTAATTAGATCTGAAATATATGTATGTAATAAGGTCCAAAAGAGCTTCCGGCCCAAGGATATGAAAAAAGGTAATAAAATAAAACTATCATTTATTTTTTTTAATATAATCACACTTTATTTTAATTTACATTAATTTTTCTATACCACTAAAAAATATTCTGAATTTTTATCCTTAAAATGATTTAACACTACAGAGAACATTTCTTTATTATCTACTTTTTATGGTCCTGATTTAGCTCCTAATGATTACTTTTTATTTTTTAAATTGAAATTTACTTTGTGGAAAGAAATGTATTAATGACAAAGAGTTGATTTTAGCAGTATTATCATTTTAAAGATGAAAATTTCAGAAAAATTTTTTAATTGTATAAAAAATTTAATACATCACTCCAAAAAATAAAATGAAAAACTGAAGTAAAGAGCAAGTGTGTCAAAAAATAAAAATAATTGTTTCATTTTATCATCTTTTTTTTATACATGAGTTTGAAAACTTTTAGATATTATTACTATAATATATTTAATCGACTGATATTGATTTGTATATCACATTTATTATGTTTACTTCGTTCTAGATATTATTAGTATAATATATTAAATCAACTGATGTTGATTTGTATATCACATTTATTATGTTTACTTCGTTTAATTTTACATTATTCATAATAGTTATATTATGTTAAACAATATTTTTTCTCATTGAGCTATATTTTCGTATAAAATTGTTCGAAGTGAATGTCAGTCCTCTCTCGATTTCTTTCTTTTAAAAGAAAGAAAACGAAATGATCTACCTTTTCCCATTTCCGAATTCAAACAAGCGTATGTTCTTCGTATCTGCCGGTACGATCTATAGAATTGATTCATCGATCGGGGGAATATCGGGGCAATGTTCTTTGTGAAGTGGTTGGAGAGGAATCTGGGGAAGATCTGGGACTTGATATGCGAGCAGGTATCTGCGACGAGATATGTTTCAGAGGATAAACGAGGTGACTTTCAGACAAATCCGTTGGTCTTTTTTTTCACGAAAATGGATGTTACGCTACGCAGGGCGGATACGACAGCCTTGAATTTTCGGAACGAAACGCACATTGAACGCGATGCAAATAAAACGCCCACGCATCAACGGCTACCTCGCAAACACGCTCGACGTGGCATCGTAAATATTTGAACGTCGAAGAGGGGCAAGCATCGACTTATCGGCGGATGTTGGCTATTTTCTGGGTGGCCGTTATTTTTCGCGATACAGTTTTTTGTTCGGAAAATCATATTTTTTCTGAATTACAGACACCAGAAATAAAAAAATCTATGATCGCCTTATATGTTAATAATTTAATATCGTGCGTTAGAAGAGATTTCAGATTAGAAGAGCATTTTTGAAATTTTAATATGAAAATTGTGACTAGATAATAATATTTTTTTTCTCTTTATATAAATATATATTTTGTTTTGATAGAAATTCAATATGTACGGATTAAAAGAATTTTCTAAAATTAACACACAATTAATAATTAATAATATGGTCCAGCAAAGAGTTTTTCTTAGTTTTATAAAATTTATTACTGGCTCAAGTAATTTCTATCTCAATTTATATACTGTCGCGAATTATACTAGTAGGTGAGATTTACACGTCGCACAGGATGTGTTAATCACCAATGTATGTATTCTTAGAAATACTCTTTATTTTTAAATTTAGATTTAAATTCCTTTTAAATTTTAAATCTCTTTTAATGATATTATCTTTTCTAACATGATATTAGACCACTAACGTGTTGCAATATTAATTCAAAACGTATGTAATCTCATTCAATGTAAATTACGCGGCGAAAAAAAATGTAAAACCGTTTTGACACTAATTGAGTTCAAGCTCCGGACTTGGAGCTAGAATTAACCTTCCATCCGTGAATAAAGAAACTACTCCATTATTACGAAAGTCTGTAATGAGAATGGCACGTCCTTAACCCGATTCCTACGAAAGCTGGGTGCAATTGAATTCTCGCCGGACGTGTGTTCCTTTACTGTGAAAACGGGACTCCCATTGTGAGGTAAAGACGTAGAACAGATATGTTTGTTTCCTCTGTGGCGGTGATGTTGCCAAGTATTTAATTCGAGTATTAACTTTGCAAACCGTCTTCTCTTCCTTCCGTCCTCTTTCCTTCTTTACTTTTCTATTTGTCCATCTATTTATCCATCTATCTATCTATTTCTATCTCTCGCACTCGAAGATCGCGCGTTTCCCAAGTGTGAAACACCGAAACTCTCTTAACATCCATCGGAACGTCTTAACCGGAGCTACACACCGAGCCCATAAAAGTACTTCGCGTTACACGAAGACTCGCTTGTCGTTTCTCACTGTCGTAAACACTGCCTTTCCGCACGAGCCACCGCGTTGCAGCCGCAAGAAAAGTCGGAATCTGTTAGCACCTTCAATGTTTCTCGAGGATTTTCTGCCTGTTATACCGCACCGAGGCACGATTTCTTATACTTCCGCAGTTACATCACACAACATGAGTTCAAGCTAAACCGTTATCTACATTTCCTTTCTCTATCTATATAGCCTGAGATGTAACATATAATATAATAGAATTGCTTATCTGTGTCAGTTAATCGTGATCGAGTTTGATTACGTTTTATCAGATAGGGCATCTCATACGATTTGCAATTTCTCGAGGATGTACTTTTTTTAATAAATTTAATTAACTTCTTTTTTGTTATGTAAATATAAATACAATTAAGTATTTAACATTAGATTTAACATTAGAAGCAACATTTCGGCGAATTAAGCGTCAGGAAATATAAGAGCTTAATAAAACCTTATTTTAAATTATTTTTAGAAAATTTTTTTTCTACTTATTAATAGAATTATATTTTAAATTCAAATTTAATTCACACAAAATATTGAATTCAAGAAACGTGAAAAATAATATTTTATTAAAATTTTATCTTAAATATAGTGTCAGCGAATTTTTTGGGGTACAATTCCTAAAATTTAAAGACAAAATTTGTTACATTATTATATACATATTTTGAGATTGTATACATTATTGCTACATAATTATGCGATAATATGTGTTACATATGTGATAATTCACACAATTATCTTATATGTAAATATAAATGTAATTAACTCTAATATTTATGAGAAGTAATATTGGCTACGTTCAGCAGAAGTGCTGAATTTGCAACTGTTGTAAAATTTATGAATCTGATTGGTGTATGCTTTTAGATTTAGCCAAGATTAGGAGCATATATCAATCAGCACGATTTTTACAACAGTTGCAAATGCAGCACTTCTGCTGAATGCAGCCATTGTATGATTCAGAATCTGTTAGTTAATAATTATTTATGCAAAATCACATATTTAATTATTCCATCTATAATTTTTGTTTGTGTTATACACGGGTTATTAGAAAACAATTTCTTTTATTTAACTTAAAGTATCTTATATATGTATATTTTACTCTGCTGGTATACTTGTAAGACTTTATACCATGCAGTATGCTTTTTGTCTTTGTCGTTGAAAGCAAACCTCTATAGAAGGTATTTATGACTTTAAATTAGATTTATTTAAGCTCCTTACTTCGTACAATGATTAACGAATCGTGCGAACGAGGGAAAATTATCTGTAGAGAAATTACTTTTAGGCAACATACAGGTCTTTGTGTTAAATTCGTCGTGAAATTAATGACTGAGTTGATGTAGGAGTTCCATTTGTCTTAAGAAGCACATTTCTTTTCAGAACTCGAACCGTCATCATAGAAAGTCCGAGGAACGTTAATGTATATAGTGGCCATTTATTCGTACGGTCGCGATGAGCTTTTCGAAATTACTTTTTGTTGCTACATCACGCAAGAATTAATATCCGAGAAATTAATAAAAAAAATCATCAAATGGATTAAAGACATTTTATTCTTCGAAAGATTATGCGATAAAGCATATACTATAAACTTCATATTAGTCGTTTCTTACACTTGTCCTGATCAAACTTATTTTATTTTTCTTATATTAAGTAATTAAATTCTATTGGAAAAATATTTTCACGCAGCTAGGAAATGAGAAAATCATTGTTAAAGTAAAATCTGTCTACAGTCCGATATGTTCATAAATTATTAATTAAATGTTAAAAATAATGAGTTTTACACTGATAGAATATAATTACGGAATTTGTTCTGGACAATGAAATCCAATCAGCTTTGTTTGAAATTTAATTGTAAAATGAAGGAATGTTAATAAAATGGAATTCATTGAAATCTGACAGAGAGCTCGTTCGCGTACAATTTCACAGTGAAAATATTTTGTTTTTAACATGTATATTCACTATTAATATCTATATATAATAGTAATTAGACATATTTATAATAGCAATCGAATAAGCAACTATTTAACTAACAATGCAAGATGCAAAGAATTAAACGATTCGCATGCGGCGCATGTGTGTATGTACTTTCCATCCTTACGCATATACTTTTTGACACTCATCACATGTTTGAGCGGTCTGTATGCACCGGAAGGAAGCGCAAGCGATCGAAGTGCAAGACGCCGGCTGTATGCGCCAGCACGCCGCCAAGAATAGCGCGACGTGGCGGTGTCGCCCGGGAATGCCTGGAATTGTCCGTGAGAGTATGAACGGACTGTCCATGGCAATGCCTATAGCAGGAGATATGGAAGGCCGAGTGACGAGGAGGACGCGAGGCTCAACAGGCGAAGCACGTTCCTCTCGTTCGTTCATGGAAAACAGTCTGGGATCGATACGTTTTTATCGAATAACCGCATCTGTTTTTAATACAGCTAATTCGAAATGTAAGAATAAATAACTGGATGAGTATCTAAGATACGCAGGAAATAACATATTATCTATGTATAATAAAAGCAAAGCTAGCACGACAGTTTTGCTAGGTAAATGTTTCGTAATTCTACTTAATTAACTATAAAATAATAAAGACAGTACAGCATGTGAGACATTTCAAATTATTTTGTTAGAATAATCGGGATATTAACAATCAAATTCAATGCTGTTAGCCGCAAATGTTTTAAATAAATGAAAAGAGTGGAAAAAAAGGGCGAGTCGTGAACGATAAAAAGTATGGATGCATAACGCACGGAAGAAAGATCTGTACATTTTATATCTCGCACATTAAACGCTTTTCATAATTAAATTTGCTCATATCCTCTGGGACGCTTTTTCCCCTCGTACATATTAAGCAAGTTAGGGCATATTAATTAAATCTACAGTTCTTTTCAAATTTAATTTTTTATTTCTTTGCAACTGATTCTATTTAAAAAAATATAATACATCTGCATGTGCGTGAAGAGATACTAATGCCCTAACGATTAAATCATTCAGCTTATGATTTTTGATATGTAACACGTGTGCACATGTGCTGAAAACTTATTAGACGAATGCATAGACAGGGAAGAAGGGGGGATTAGTAGACAGTAATTTATAGCGCGACGAGGATATCGATGAGCATGGATTACCGGCGGCGTGTGATTAATTGTCGCCGTATTAGTTACCGTTACAACGTGGCCGAACTCGATTAATTACCATGCCATCGCGTCGCCGTGCTTTATAAGCTGCCGGGTAAGCGCCTTTTTTACGCGCTGCGGAGGGTAACGTATGAGTGTGGATTAATTAACGATGAATATCGACATCGGGGCGACGTTGCGAAAAGTGGTTCCGCGGTTTGATTCGTTTAACGATAACGTCGGCCGTTTTCGCCGGCTGTCACGAAGCGTAAACGACTCGCAGTAATAAGTTTGATATTAATGTGCGTTATCAAGAGAGCGGACTTGGGGAATACTGAAGTTTCCCGGCGCGGTGGAATAGCACGCGAGAGACCCAGATAAGGACACAGCCAAGTTCTGCTTTATTCGGCCCATTTGTAATCTTTAGGGAGTTTGAATGACTTCGGAATTATCCGCGATCAAAACTTATCAATGTCATGGCTTTTCATTTCGTCTTTACCGCACAGTTTTAATGACGCATTTTAGAGCAAAAAGATATGAATGAACATTAATTATAACATGTGATATAATATAATAAGGTAATTATAAAGAAAATTACGAAATAATTATATTAATATTTTGCAGAAAGGAATTATCTCATTTTATTGTAGGAACAATATTGACCTAATTTTACGGTGCAATAATTAAGGACCTGAAGTATTACATGCAACTGTTACTCTGAGCAAAGAGAATTAAATATTTTTTCTGATAAGCATTTTAAATCTAAATATATAACAAATTTTTTTTATTCCATTATGTGTAAAAGTTACTTTCCGCGGGCTTATAGCTATTCTGTATATTCTGACGTATTAAATTATAAGATCTTTTCTTTTTTATTTTTCTGCTCAGAAGGGATTGCCTTTATTCCTTATTTTGCGGTTTTCATTCATCGAGCGCGAAGCGTAAAAAGCGGTCACTTTCAGATTCGTGCAAAACTTGTCCGCGGAATCTCATTGTCTACGCTCGCATTTGGCTAAAACCTTTTGAAAGCGAAAATCTCGTTTCCTCGATCTGCACTGCCAGGTTCTTAGTATTCCGAATTGGTTTCGCAGCAGTCGTAAAGAAAAAAGTCGCTACGGTAACGGACGGGCAAAAACAGAACGATCTGAAATTCGTTGTATCCGGTGTTCCTGTATGAGTTACAAGAATCGAAGATAAGGCTATAACGAAGCAAAGACTACGGTCATTTGTAATCGTTAGGAGTTTCGATGAATGAACGATCTGCGCGGCCGCGAGGCTTTTCCACCTAAGCGCTATGATCATTCACGGGATCGTTTCCTCTCTCTGGCCTCAAGCCGCGAACATATTGCTTTGGAGAAAATATCCTCGCTAAAATTAATCATATATTTCGTCTGAATCGTTCTGTCGACGATAATACGGCGGGATTGTTGTATTTTCTATGGCGAAATGTGTGTCCCGGGGACTGCACACGGCAAAATTGTTGAGATAATTAGTGAGTCAGAATACGCTCTAGAATAATGCCTCTCCAACCCCGCATACTTTGTAGTGCACCGTAGTCTTTCCCCGCCCCTGATTCTGCCGCGCGCCTCTTCGCTCTCACGAGTAACCGAGGTGGTTACCGCGATAGCAGTAGACTCGGCGAATCATCCGTCTGCAACAGAAACCCCGAGATATGTATCTCTCCACCTTGGCTAACAACCGGAGATTAACGAGTTGCTTTATCCGTCGACGTACACCCGTCCGCCGCGCGCCGTAGAGATACGAATTCTTTTCGCGGTCGTACGAAGCGGAGTAAGAATGGAGGATGGTATCATCTAGTTGGGAAGGAGTTCTTGGGACGGGCAGACAGCGTTAATCACACTTGCGAAAATAATACAGCTTCGTCGGGGGAAATGCAGCATCGCTATATTACGTGACGCGACCGTGCACTGATATAATTTTTGGGCTTAAAAATGGTTCGGAGATCATTTAATCGCCATTAAAATAATGATTATATATTTTATTATGATTATATATTTATAATGATTATATTATAATTTGTGACATAATACAAGGTCTGTGAACTTGTCACAATTTCTTCACATTTGTCCATAAATATCTTAGGAGTTCTCAAGATAAAACTGTTCAACTTTTGTATATTTTTAATTTTTTTTACACTGTAGATAAAAATGATTATTTATGGACAAACGTGGAGAAATTATGAACAATCAAATGCCATATCAATTTTGTAAAAACTTGCACTTTGGAGTGCCAACTTCAGAGATTTCATAATATATTTTATTCGTTTATATTGATGGATACTATTATTAAAATTCTTTTATGACTTTAAGCTCTATATATATATATATATATATAACAAATTATTACTTTTAAAAATTGCACCGAATCAAATTCAATCGAAGTTTCTCAATAAGCAATTGCAATTGCGGTTGACCATGAATTTGCACCGGTATCATGCTTGCGCGAATTCGAGTCATCTTAGTCGCCGTGGTCCTTCATGGTCGATCGATGATAATCTCAAATAAAAGAGTAAAAAGGGTACAGGTACCGAAGTGAATTGTTCGTTCTTGATATGCCCTAAAGGATCTCCTGTAAAATTGCATAATTATCAGAACGTATGCGTGTACTTATGTTAAATGAATTATGCGACACACATGAATAATTATCAGCAGATCTAATGGATTTGTTTCTCGTAATTCTGAATTATGTTAATGAACTATTTCAATGACCCGTGTCTGTATTGATTGATGAAATATTCACAAACGCAGCGCTGAATAGGTAAATACAAATTGCTCTCAGAAATAACTTGAAATTAAATTTTATTTTTATTTTTAGATAAAAATCACAATTAAAATCATAAATAAAATTATACTAATTATCTTAAATATATTTTTCACATACGTATTTTTTTATAAATTTGAAAGTGACATTGATAAAATTATACCCTAGTAGTGACAACTTAGTTATAACAAGTCAATTGAAATTTAATGAGTTTTATAAATTAAATTTCAGGAATATGAACAAATAACAAAATTTTATTTTTTTTATCAGAGAGAGAGAGAGAGAGAGGGAAATTTTGTAGGTAAAAAAATACGAGAAGTCTATACTTATTGTTAGGTTTAGACTTGAAAAATCTGTAATTCAAATCATTTGATCTAAATCGATATGATCGTATTTATTAAAGATGAATTTTTTATTTGACCATTTTAGAAATATTGCATTATTCAGTTTTCATGTTACCAGAGCCATAAAGCGGATTCTGTGGATGGTGCGCATTGCATTCTCTGTGTCTTTCTCTTTCTTCATCGGGAAATTCTCGTGCGCAGTAAGACGATACTCTCGTAGTGTATGTACTTCCCGCGTTGCAATTGTACATACATACGGTACAAAGAAAATGCGAAAAAAAAAAGAATCGTTTGCTCATGCGATCCGCTTTGTAATCGCTCCGACTCCGGTCGGTCCCCGTGTGTCTACATGGGAAACACGCCACCGTACCGCGATTCTTTATTCTCTTCTCCCGAAGTACAATAGTCTTCATAAACTCGAGTGTATTTTTTAAAAGTTAAATACTCTTACGCTGATAACATATTGCGATAGCGTAATTTCTGTTTCTAAAAAGTAAAGCAAATATAAAATTAGAATTGATTAAAAACTAACATTGTGTTTTCCGAGTCTCGCACGGTAATCATTTTATCAAAATAACATTGAAGTATAATGTTAATGATAAAAATCGAAGAAAGAAAATAATAAGAATGATAAAAATCTTTTTAAAAATACGTCAATAACTAATCAATTTTTCTTGGAAAAATTATTATCTAAAAATTCCTTTGAAAAAAATCAGTTTCCTTTAATGGATCAGTAATCCGTACAAAAGTGGATTAGTGGCAAGACACTTAGTTCTGCAGCCATTGATATGCATTCCCGTTATAATTGAAATTTCGATGAACATGGAATGGATTTACGAACGGTATTATAAATCCCCTCATCTCCTGTATGTACACGCATTCACAAACACACATTTGTACTGTCTGTGACAAGCGTGTGCCTGTCGACATTGTTGAAAACGAATATCATAACATGCGTATGTGCGTATATATGCGAATGTGCACCAGCACAGCGACCACTCAGCGTTTTGATCTCCCACCAGTTTCTATTGTGGCGAACGCGGCAACCAGGCAGCAAGAAGCCATCCTGGTACCAGCCCAGTCGTTGCTTAGACCCCGACTCCATCGAGAGTGCTCGTACCGTCTTCGACACGAGCTGGTAGTTTCTTAACGCGTTCGCGAGATCGAAAGTGAGATCGGGCTGAGTACCGTCGATTTCTGATTATTTCGGTGATATGATATTGCAACAACGTGATGCCGCCAAATTGGTAAATATTCTTTTACACGATTGATTCTATTACACGTTCTTGTAGCGCTTAAACAAGTGATTCCTTTATTGGTTATATATCTTTTTGCTATATAACGATTACATAAAGAATTTATTTAAATCTAATAAGATATCTGATGTCGTAAAATAAATGGTTTAGTATAATAATTCTTTTATGATAAAATTAACTTATATAAAATAGTTTAATTATGCACGAGAAGTATCAAATTAGACATTCTACATATTTTACATGCATAAGATTTTAAGTACTAAAAAAATACACGTTTTTAAAAAAGTAATGTTCTCTTTCGTGTTTACATGTAGCAGAAAATTATTTATATTTTATTTGATATTTATCTGGCAAAAGAAATAAACAGCAAATAGTAAACAGCAAATATGTTACAAGCATCGTACGTTATTTTCGTTTATATTTTTCATTTATTGATATTTTTTTTATTAAACATTATCAAGAATTGATATATAAATTTGGCTAGAGTAAAACATTTTTACGTAATAAAATAATTCTGACTTACATATGTATTGATGTATTGGCAGTGTTATTAATTAAAGTGAAATGAAGCAGTTTAGAAATGGCATCGAATGTGAATTCACTGTATTGTGGTTTAAAAATATAACTGGAATATCTGGGGAAATTTGAAGGAATTTTTCTCTCTTTGTAGACATATTATTCGTTTTCAAATACACATTTTTTAAAAAATAGACAGGCAGTTACTGCAAGTAGTAATTGCAGTAACTGCGTGTCTATTTTTTGAGAATTTAATTTTTATAATCATGTGAGCTCAATTTCAAAATGTACCTGGCACTATCATTTCTCGTCTCTCTTTAAAAAAAGGGACACTCGCGAAAGCATTTGCTTGAGGGTAATAACTAAAGGGAGAAATTTTTCTTCAGGCATCGTTGCTGGTTATGCAAAGAGCATGCTTGAGACGATTCGATGCCTCAGACGTGCATCTGCATCTGGGATGCAACAGGTGCAACGCGTTCGGGAATGCATTTGAATAATTGGGACGTACAAGCGCGCGAGAACTATCTCGCATTGCGTCAGAATATCTCGACAAGATCGATCATAGTGATTCAAGATGAATTTAGTTATGGCCGCACTCGATGCACCTTTCGCTAATGCAGCTTGATAGTTATTCTTCGTGTAATTCGTGAAAATTTTATCGCACGTTTAACTCTTTTAATAATTCTATTATAAAGAAAAGTTTATTATTTCAAAATCTATTCTAAGTCCTTGTAAAATTAAGGAAAAATGGCTTACAAATTTCATTGGCTATTAATTTGCTTTCTTTTAATATAATATGTTGTATCGATTCCCAATCCAGAATAATCATTGAATTATATTTGACCAGTTTATCGGTGACTGTTTTATTGTTGTTCAGTAATTTTATTGTAATTAATGTAGTATATAGACATATTACATAGATAATATTTATTATGTAGACATAATAAAATTTATTCAACGGCCTCGGTGTTATCTTAAAAGTTTCTAAAATATTTGATTATTAGGAAATTTAATCGTATATATATTCTCGCTACGATACATACATTATCCGATACTTATATTATCCGAATCGAAAAGTACAGCGATTTCTAAAAAAAAACTCATATTATCACATGTTACCATGTTTATCTCAGGAATATAACGGAAATAGCTGTTTTTTAATCGAGATATATCCAGCTGCATTTTAATGTACGATTTAATTGATACGGGATTTACAACTTTTGGTATTCGTGACATTCATCCTCTTATTTATAATCTCGTCAAGTTTCACATCTACATCAATCATTTAAAAATATTGCAGCGGGTCATATGTTTGATATATCGACACTTTTGATTTCACGATTCATACGGTTGTAAATCACATCAACATTTGCGTGTAAAGCTGTGACTTGCATCGTCCAATTTTATTTGATAAAATTTATAATATATATATGTTTTTACTTTTCTCCCGCATTTATTTATTATCTTTAGAAAGCTAATAGAATTTAATCTTGCTATTCTGAAAAATATCGATTATAGATGATTGATCCAGTTATAAATTACAATTCATGAGCAGGATTATAAGATATCTTAACTCTTCCCCTTAATTTCTGCGATTGTTAGAAAGTGAAGAATTTGATTTTATTAGATGAGTGAATAATTCACGTCTTTCTTGCACAGACGTATCTCTGAGATATCAACGGACTTTGATTCGAGTGTTATTACCAGCTGATCCCTCTTGCTCTGTATTTCTTGCACCTTGAACATTGCTACGATATTAATAATTCATTAGACCGCACATTAATGCTCCTAACGGCTCTTCGCATGATTGCATTCCCGGCTTTGATTCCACTATCAACCAGTCAGCAGATACATGTGATTTTATTTTACATAAATTAATTAAATCTGTATTTCTCTCTCATTTGAGTGTCGTTTTCATCTTAAAATAGATATAAATTTGACAATGAAAAAACAAATGACAATCCTTCTTATATGTTATGTGAACAGTCTAATGAACGAATAAGGGCATAATTATAATTATTGAAAATTTCATGTTATCTAATCTCAAAGAAACTTTCTATAAAGTAGGTATTATTTTTATCTCGAACTTTGCGCTTTATTTTTCTAAAATATAATTATGCTGTTCTTTTAAATCTTCTTCTCTATGATTGTTAGAATATCCTCCTAGATTCTAAGTGCTCTCCTCTCAAAAAAGGAGAGTCATGCAGTAAGCGGCAAGAGCCGGACGTAATCGAAGTTGTTGGCAGTACAACGTGACGCGTTGATTCCCTTGAAACGCACTCATGAATCTCGTTCACGATTCGATGACATTCCGCGGCGATTGTCGGCCCCTTGACTTTCACTCCCGCGCGTTTCGTTGATCGTTTGTGTCCGAGGCACGATCACGCGCCGTGACTCGGCCGTTATAGAAGGTGAGGGCAGGAAAGGAAGAGCGTGCCTCGTTTCCTTCGAGTTCATTGAATCCGTTCGAGTACTCCAACTTGCCCGTACTGCGCGCGGCGCACCGTACCGTCCTGGAAACGTGCCGTCACGCGAATCGATCGATCATCGATCACCCTCGATCGAACGCCAAGAGTGAGCTCGGCGTTGCGCAGTCCCTTCGCTCTTAATTCTTCTAAGATTATGAGGGATATATTATTTAATGCGTTTTTAATATGTTTTTGAATATCCCATTACAATCCGTATCACATTGAATCTCTGATCTATATTTGAAATATATTTCTTTGTCTTTAAATTTTAAGTTGGAAAACTACGAATTCACATGATATTAAGAATTGAAAATTTTTAGAGAATTAAATCTTCGGAATATAGATAATTTTAACTAGATGTTATTTCACAAAAGTTTGATATTAGAAAAATACATATATATTATACATATTATAAATATTTTTTATTATAACATTGACTGTTTTATTACAGATTGAAGGAGATACATTTTTGAAATTGATCTAAAATTAATTGTGTCATGTTTATAACTTAAAAGCGATCAAGGATCTTTACGTATACTATTATTAGCCGTTTAATAAGTATCCACTTAAAATCACATAAATCATCATTGAAGCATTTTCAATCACTAGTATACAAATTATACTATTAAGAAAAGATTAAAATGTATAACATAACATTTCCGAATAATTTAATACGTCTTTTTCTAATAATATTTCTAAATAATTTCTAAATAATATTGTTTGATAAAATTCATTACTTTTTAATGTAAGAGATGATAATTGAATAATAATTTCTATTTAGATGCCGATAAAAATCCAAAATAAAATTAATGAATTTTTAAAACAATTTAATAATGCATTGAAAGACTTCAAAAAATTAAATTTTTAAAATAAAGAAGCCAAATATGTAAATTCTCTTTTATCTATTTTTAATTATATTTACATAAATTTAATTTAATATTTAATTATATTAAAATGTATAACTTTGTAAAATAGAAAAATGCAGACTTAAATAATTTTTATCGACATAGAATTTTATCTTGAAAATAAAAAAAAATTTAATTTATTAAAGAGATTATAGAACTATGTTTTTTTTAATATCAGAATATTTCAATTTACATTTATACTTATTTCTCTCTAATGAATAAATCTAATAACTATTATTGTTGTTTAAAGGGCCATTTTACTGATTGTAAGTGCAATTTAATTCTTGCACGGTGTTTTTCGTCATAAATGCCAAGTTTTTCACGATTTTTGTTATGTTGGGGAATGCCATGGAATGCATTGCCTTAATTTAGACGTCGTTTCCATTAGACATGGTAATTCTCTCGTTCTCTCTCTCTCTTTCTCGAATGGCTAGAGGCGCTAATTAGCTGCGCGATCCCAGAAAGCTGCGAAAATCGCGCTCGCTCGCGAATGCTTGGCAACTTGCTTTGCCCGGTTTCAACTCGATTCACACGCGTAAGATGAGTCGCAGAACGTATGTCGCGACGTGTGCGCGTTTCCATATCCGTGTCGCCGCTTGCGGTTGCGTGTGTGCGTTCGATTTAAATACTGGCGGACCAATTAGAGGGGTTAATTCCTAAGTGATTTATGACTTCGACCGGGGGAGAGCGACCTGACCTTAAGCTTCGTCTCTAGTATCGTTACGCAATCGCCGACGAGCTTTATTTGTACAACCGTTAATCGACCAACACGCGCACACTTTACGCTCACCCTTTTCGTACATGACCTCGGAGGATATGCCGGAATATATTAGCTGCTTGGGTGCTTGTTAACAGCGGACGGGGCTTTATACCGAGGAGAAAATATCGACGTAGATTTTATACCTTACTTTAATCTATGTTTACATTAATAAATTGTCTAATGGAAGCGAAACTAAGTAAAGTTAATTTTTATTGAAATTACAACAATTGAATTTAGTAAATTAGATGTATAAATGAAATTGTATAATGCAAAATATAGCTTTTTATTTATATGATTAGAATTGAGTACGTCTCGTATTATATGATAATTAAAGTCGTTAAAGATTAAGATATATCGTGAGATAATAGATAAAAATAAATACACAATATATTCATATTTCTATCATATTTCTATATTTATTTCCTCGTCATTTTGAAATTTTGCCAAAAGTTAATATAAATTCTTGACAAATTATCGGAAAATTAGTCGAAAGTCTTTTTCCGCTAAATTACCTAATGATATTAATCGATTCAGCTAGTAGTGAAATTTAACTTTCTTCTCGCGAAGCAACTTTCGATTACATTTTGCAGCTGCGAGAGAGATACATTTCTGTTTTCAAAGTCGCGCCGGTGAGTCGTCTCTTTCTTGGCAACTCTTAACTGCGACTTTATTTCGTTATTCCGTCTTACATAATTTCGCGAGGGAGCGGCACTTGGTGTGCATTTGAAAATTTACTCGCGAGATAGCTTCGCATGTGCATCGCATCATTTCGCAATCGCTCCTCTAGCCGAGAGCTGAATCGAGATCACCCGAGCGAGAGTCATCAGAAGACGACGGGGTTACTCGATCCTCTCTCGTCCGCAGGATCGAGCATCTCGAGGTGTAACGAAGCGAAGAGGTCGCAGCGGGTTAATATTGGCCACATCGTTCTCATCTCAGGCGGATCCAGGTGGATCTCTATCATTAATCTTCATCGCAATCGACGAATTCCGCGTTGGCAATGGTACGATTGTTCGCCCTCCTCTCTCTTCTTTTAATCAATATATCCTGATTTTCATGTTTGTAAGATGGAACAATATATTTCAATTCTCGAAATAATTCAATTCTCACTACAGAGAGCAAATACTTTCGAATTTTTCTGACAGATATTATATTATCACGTACAATGTGTCCATTTATAAGTAATCTCTATCACACACTGTACGTTTATAGATTCTTATTTTCTTAATGTATAAAATTAAATTTTTAGATATCACTTTATTAGAATTATATATCTAAAGAAAAATTATATATAGGTTTGATATTTTCGCAAGCGCATGTTCACATCTTGTATAATATATTAATGAATTAATCCCCTGAATATTAATGGAAAATTAACACCAGTCAGCTCCCTGTTCGAGCAAACTTCTCATCACGAACGTCTTTAATTTTATACTCGATCGAGATGCAAGATTCCCCGGCTCGTTCGCTTCGTAACTTCGTGACGCACAAACTTCTGAATTAAAGAGCGCGTGGGTAAAAGGCGGAGTATCGATAACAGATATTGGAAACAACTTCGCCGGCTATCAGTGCGTCGTTCGCCAATTGAAAACTGTCGGCCGGGTAGAGTTATCGCATTTAAGACAGCGGCCATTTCGCCCTCCACCCTCTCGTCCGGGGAATCACGATTAATGCGCCATTAAGAGAGATTGGAAATCCTTTCGACCCCGGAGACTTTCGTCGCCCAATGGCACGGACGACAAAGTTCCCACAGGCGCTCGCGCCGTCCAGGATTTTGCATTCCATTTGCCGGGAACGTTACCCCGGGTTCGCTTTCGTTCTCCCGAGGGTGCACTTGCTGCTGGCAGACTAGCGGTAGCCACGTTGGAGGTAAATCGTATTTGCATGAGGGTTTCTCCAGCTCTCCTCAGGTAGATTTCGACGACCTCCCGCGCTCTATGACACCGTTCGTTGTTTCCTCGAGAAAGTTACGACGTCCATTTCGAGAAGGCACTTTAAATCGTGCGCTCTCTCGTATGCGAAAACATCGACAGTCACAGCATACTCCTCCGTCTGCAAGTAAATCATGTATACGTATATGAAAGTAAATTGATAAAATGAAATTCTAAATTTTCTTGAAATTTTAGAATATTTTAATTTGTTTGAAAGACAAAGATAAGATATAAGTTTTAAACTTTATATATTTAAAGTATGAATATTGTACATTTGTCTTGTTATTTGTTGTTAAATAATCTTTTTTTTTTTTCTTTAATTTCAAATCGGCGCTGACAAAACTGAAATTTTTGTTAAATTACAGGCGCTTGATCATTGCGACGTGACAATTGAATCGTAAGGCTTAAGGTGGCATTTACGACACCGAAGCATTTCGCTGCATATTTACCGTGGGATAATCGTTGTAAATTGCTATTGCACTCCTGCAGGAGGTATTATTGCGACTCGGTGGAAGCAAATGAAGGCAATTGAGTGTTTATAAGGAAACGGAACGCGCATACTCGGCTGATATTACTGGCATTGAACTTGGCCCCGTGTCTGAAACTTTTTAATTTATTCGTGCAACCTTTGCTTTTGGAGTTTGTTAACCCTTCGCGGTCGTTGCCATTGGAGCAACGTCGCGTTGCGGCGGCTGCTTGTTTTGCTGCCTGGTGATATATCATTCAGCGTGGTGCAGAATGTTCTCGAGCGAGCATTTTGCAATATTCAGAGTTGAAAGGGAGGAAAAAATCATGTCTTAGTCTCAGCGACATTTCAGCTAAATTTTAACATTGAGCAATAAAATATTTTAGCTTCTATGTTATTTGAGAACATTTCTACTATTGTATTTTTGAATCCTCCTCATACATGGCTGATATCTGTTTCTGTAATTTAATTTCTTAGAGGACTAATAACAGAATATCGTCATAAATCTTTCTATTTTGTGTTAATTCTTCTCACATATTTTATGATATCAAATCAGCACAATTTTATCTATGTTTTATATTAAAAGATTCTACCGTATTCTATAATTATATCACACTTATTATAAATTAAATTCCAAGTGAATCCATTAGATAAATTGGCTATGTTATTCTGATTATTCATTGAGTTAATATTTTAATCTACGTTTACCTTTTATAGTTTATGTTCGTTTAACTTATTTTCGTAATAACTTGTAACACGCAATACTTAATAATTTTATACTTATGTACGCAGTCTGCTGTTTTAATTATCATATTTGAACTTAAATGGGCAGAATTATAATTAAATATGTTTTACCATAACAAATCTTTTAGTTGCATTTATTCTTCTTTTATAATTATTTAGCTAAAGAATTTAATAATTAATTTAGATTTAATTGCTTTAAAACGTCTTTAATATCACTTAGATACCACATTTTAAATTTGTCCTATTGCACTCTATATTCATGCCCTTTGCTGGCATTCGAGAGAGGGGTCGCCTAACATACTGCTATGGGCCGCCATTATTCGTGGGAAATTCAGGGCGCGTAATCGCATTCTGACTCCCTCATTTAACGAGCGGAAACATTATTAACGAGCGTACACCCGACTTTTTTTTTACCTCGCGCACCATCGCCGCCACCACCGTCGCTATGCCGACGATTCTTCGTCGCCTCCTTTTTCCCCCCTCTTTTTCTGAAAGCCATTGTCTATACGGTCGTCGCGGTTTCTCAGCGACGTGGCGTGGGAAGGTTCGCAGGGCCTTAAAGTTCGCGCCGTTCAAGGTGAGGTGATACGCGCGGGGAAGCCGAGTTGCGCCGCTCTAACCCAATTTATGTATCGGGGCACGTTGTTGTGAGGCTGCATTTACACCAAAATCGATGAGCATTTCCTCTCGCGAATTGGTACGCTCGCAGAACTCCATTACAGTTGTCATATGATGAGTTCATTGCTACTTGACTATTCCACGGGGAACTCCTGGGACGCCCATGGAATAACCCTCTCCAGAAGTTTCCTATCCCGAAAGCCAATTAGCTTGTCTAGTTGTACAGCAATTAGAACAAAATTTATGCATAGTCGATACTGCGTGTCACGCAAAACTTTTGTAATTATAATATCTGTTCCTAATTTCCTTTTCTAAGTTTGTTATTTAATAATGTTGTATGAATTCAACTTTTCATCTGCACTGCAGTAATTAATAAAAGTGTTAAATATTAATACGCAATCATTTCTTACATATACTTTTTGAAAAAAATAATTCATGTCCCAATAAAGATTGTTTCCGTTTTGAGCGTCTTAATAAATAGAAATTAACATTGATTTGTGGCTGAGTTAAGCCATCAGTTATTTAAGAAACAAATGATCATAACTGCGTTACCAGGTTATCGTGTTATGTCAGAACAAAGACTACGTGTTACAATTGCAAATTTATAAATCTGGATTTGAGAACACGCGGCATACCGTAGGAACATATTTGTTAGGGTTCGCACACCGCGCACGCGGATTAAGGAGGACGCGCCGAGCCCTAATTAAGTAATTACCGAACGCGATTAATTCGCGGCTGTAACTAATTAGCATCCATCCGCGACGGGATGAATAATAGCGCGTTTCAGTGGGGCAATGGGCCTTTCTCGTCTCCTCCTTCACCTCCTATGTATCTTTAATTACATATTAATATGTAACCCGCGCAGCAATCAGCATTTCGACGCGCATACTAATCGGTCGGCATTGTTTGTTCTTTTTGTTGCAGCCGGAAGAACGCGATCATTCTCAGGACCCAACTGTCCGTGAGGGTTCACACCATCATAGGTGAGTACCACCATCGTAGATTTCTGATTTAAATCTCGCGACGGGCTCCCACGATCCACTTGGATGGATCATCCGTGCCGACCGCGCGCGCTGATTCCTCGACCCTTAACTGGCAGCGTCGGGTCGAGTCTTGTTCTAGTTACTCGGTCACTTGTTTCGGTTCACCGACAACGGCGACCTTCTACTAACTGTAGCGCTGATGCTGTGAAATATTGAGTTTTGATAATAATAATTAGATAAAGACGAAAGTATATACAGAATGAGATTAATTAACGTTAAGATATTTCATGCACAGGCATTTCAAATAATTTTGTTTTATCAATTAGTTTAATTTCGTTTAACTAAAAATATAACGATAATTATACATTAAATATATTGTAATTATATTTGTATTAAAATTAAATCAAATTTGAACAGCTTTTTTCCAAATTAATGGAATTAAATAATCAATACCTTCTTAACTATGTAATTTTATATAGAAATTTTATATAGAAATTTGTAATAAAATTTATTTAGAATTCGAATTTTTTAATATTAAAAATTAAAGAAGTATATAAAGAAACTATACTAAAGACATTCCCATTAAAAAATAAATTTTCTAAAATTTTGAAATTTATAAATGAAATGATTAAATATATATATTTTTTAATTTATGAACTCTTATAAATTATGCAAGTAACTTTCACATTATAATTTGTAACATTTTAATATCATTTTTATATGTAGAAGAATTTTATTTCAAAATATATTTCGCTAAATCGTTAGTTTCTAGTTATGAGGTCACTTGTTTCGGTTCACCAATAATAGCGATTTAACTGTAATAGTAACAATGCGACCAATCAATGCTTGTGGGTGAATAGTCACGCACATTTAATCATCATAGCACCAAGAGATCCAAATGTATAGGGACCGTATATCATTAATATGAATAACTTGTACTGATTGTGATACTGACATACGTTCAATCGATGACGTCTGATGGATAAACACATATATAGTTAATCACGTGTTTGTAGGAACATAATGTGTTTGTAGGAACGTATACATATCAATTGTACATGCAGAATTACTTGCAAAAATGTATAGCGTGACTAAAGATTGTCGTGCTTTTTAAATAAATTTTTTAATTAAGCTAAAAGCTAATATCTTTCTTAAAGCATTATGCAAATTTTTAAAAGCACAAAGGATAATCCGCAAATTCAGCTTCTAATATATATATATATATATATATATATATATATATATTTTTTATATTTTTTTATTGTAAAATATATTTTAAAAATACTTTTGAAGTACTTCTAATTTGCAATGTAGCATATAAAATATGTTTATATAATAAAAATGTAAGAGTAATCAAAAATTTATTAATTAAATTCTTATAGAAAATAATTTAAGCAAATTATTTTTATATTTCTATGACCATAATTATATTAAAATAGCAAATCTTTGTATTTTCGCATTTATTATAATAATTTTTTATAACTGTATTTTAAAACTGTGATTTAATATCTCTTTCTTAGAAATTTAAGTACTCTTTACGAAACTTCTTGTGATCTAAATTGTGCAAACAGTTATAGAAACAATGAATAACAAATGCATAATTAAATTTGGAATATATCTTTAAGCAGCAGAATATTATGTTTTTAAATATATACCGCAACATAATTATACAATGTCGCCAACAATGAGCTCTGTTGCCTGCTGATAATTAGCAAAGTAATGACTATGCCGTTGAGTGCGGAACCCTGTACCTGCGAAAATCAAGCTAATCCTTTATCGTGGCTCAGCGACCATCCATCACCGACTATGACAGACGGTACTTAATCACGCAATGTCGAATAAAAACTCCCTTCGTTCTACATTCTTTTTACCTGTAGCGTTACAAAAATTATTATTGAAATTACAATAGCGACAAATATACATACCTCTGCTTGATTCTTTCATCACCAAATAACTTTTGGTTTACAATTTAAAAATCTACCTGTGTATGTTTATATCTGTAAACTGTTTAATAAGTTACGAAAATATTTAAAGACTTTTCATTTCTTGGTAGAACTCTATTGTGAAAACATATTATTCAAAATATTTAAAAAATATATGTAATTGAAATGGCTTTAATTTAATAGTAAATATGTAGCATGAATATTGCAAGAATTTCTATAATAATGCGCTGAATCAATCAGTGCCTTCGATTTTTCTTCTTGAAAGTAAGTGCATTTTCTCAGCGATTACCTTGAACGTTCTTCTTGGCATAATGGAATGAATTGGAATATTACGAGAAAATTGAATCGTGCGATGAAAGAGATTTTCAGAACTACTGGAAGCGAATTTTATGCGCATTTTTACGCTAAATGCATGTTCAAGCGAATTTTTTCTGGATAAACGAGCGATGATTCAGTTTATCAATTTTTGCAAAAATAAAAAATGATTCTGTAAGGAACGTATTATTTTGTGATAAACTTGTTCTCATCAAATCTTATAAAGTCTGAATTACTATAATTATCAATATGCGATTTAATGACTCTCAGAGAAATAATGTCTGTAAGCTCATTTACATTTTTAAAACGGACTTTGATAAGTTTACTTATAGGTTTGCAATATTTTCACCAAACCAGCATAGTTATTCCTTTGCACAGATTAAAGGCATTATTAAATCACTTTAAAAGTATCGCATTAAAAATTTAACAAATATTTTGGACATTTTAGACATTTTAACAGCTTTTAAAATTTTTTATAACTTTTTCAAAATCTATTATTAGTTAAATTATTTCAATAAGATTTACATTTCAATTAATTTTATCATGATGTTTTGTGTCTAAAAACCACAATTATGTAATTATAAAAATATGCATGTTATATGCGACATGTAGATAATTAAGTTATTAATTATTTATCTGAATAAAATCTTGTTTTCTATATTGCATATTTGTATCCATTAACATTGTTACCTTATTTCTGTTAAAGTGAGGAACGTTTCTACAAGATGTTCAGACAAGCTTATTTGACTTGCTAACATCAGTTTCTTGAAAATAAGCAAAGGTTTTACTTGCGCCTTTTCGCCATGTAAATTATTCCTTACAAGATTGATTTAGCTGTCAGCGCTGTTTCTTGCCAGCAGATAGTTGCTATAATTGTTAACATTCTATTATACTAGTTTGTAGAACTGAGTCAGTTGTAATCAAGAGATTTTTTTTTATTGTTGTCTTATTACATCTTC
This sequence comes from Tetramorium bicarinatum, assembly GCA_928718305.1. NCBI lineage: Eukaryota > Metazoa > Arthropoda > Insecta > Hymenoptera > Formicidae > Tetramorium > Tetramorium bicarinatum. Next base: position 5,702,021 of record OV788324.1, on the reverse strand, counting down.
AAACGTAACAATATATCCATAGAAATTATATAGAATATTCAAAGAGTAACACAATTAATAAAATTTTTATGCAATTAGAAATTTTTTGATAAACGTTAAAACATCTTTTTCTTTTCTTATTTATTTTCCTACGTCTTTTTCTGCATCCTTCTTTTTTCTAGCTAAAAGCTAGAAGCTATGTTAACATATTTTATATATGTACATTGAATTTACTAAATAGAACTCTTGCTAAAATATTCTATGGATGTTGAATGCTACAAAGTACAAAATTTGCGATCATGTATGTCGAGTACACCTGCGGGCTCTGTGTCCTGGTTCATTGAACTCTGTGAAGGCGGTGGAGGAGATAATCGAAGGTACAGAATGAAAAAAAAAAGTTTCAAAAGGGCAGAGGGAGGAGCGGAAGCCAAAGTGGACCGTGCCGTTTTACATATTTTAACGGTTCTTCGTGTACCTCTGGCCCTCGTGAAATTCGTCTGCCTTTTTTCGTTTTGATCCTTCTTCTCTTCTTCCTCTTGTGTGACTTAACGTAGCTTTGAAAAGCGAGTAATGAAGATGATCCTATCTTGCAAGAATACATTGAATATTTTATTCTTACTTAAATACGTGCAAGCTATTTGAAATGACAAAAATATTTCAACAATCGACGAAAATAAGAAAAACTATTGCAAAATAAAGATTCTAAACAGGAAAATTAATAAAAAAATGTAATATTTGTTACGTTTGCATAACCAACATTTTAATTTAGAATATTTCTTATACTATTTTCTTATACATATTTAATATTATATAAATAGATATTTTTGCAATAAATAAATGTCTTATAATATATTTTTATGACAAAAGAGAAATATTAAACTAGATCTAAAAATAAGTGTTAAAATATTATTGTTATCACATTTTTAATACAATAATCACTAATAATATAATATAATTATATGATTAACAACGTAATCTCTTAAATGATGATGAAATTTGATAGACGATAAATGTGATAAATTACTTTTATTCTGATTATGTAAATAAATATGCGTTAAATATTAAAATAATAATATTGTTTATTTGAGGTTTTTGTTGAAAACATTATTGCGTTCCCTTTACTCTTCATTCATCCCCTTTCACCCTCATATCAATACGCGCGAAGTGTACTCATCATGCGGCGATGAAATACCGCGATGAATAATTCCGCTATTCTATTTTGCTCACAAACTAATCATACAAATATTCCGCGGCTGGCCGGTTAACCGGACGCATTACATAGCACGCGATGCGTGCCACGAGAGCACGTTTTCGCGTATCACGCGACACATGGATTCGGATTTCGCTCACGTCGAGCAATCTGGCAATAGTATTCGGTTGTTCACGAAATGGATTATATATTTTCATAAATTGTCATAGAATTTTCACAGAATTATAAATTCTCAATAAATTGATTTTTAATGTATTGACCATTATATGAAATTACTGATATTTATTTCTCCTAATTTATTTAAATAAATTTATTTAAATAATAAAGATAGTTTTCAATTTTCGCAACATTTACTGTGGAAATGTCATAAGTGTTAAATTTTGAACAGAAGTTATTAGATACCAAAATTACAGTTTTTAATACATACGTTACTATTATACATTGTTTATAAGATTTTGTTAAAATTGTTATTTTAGACTATTTTGGTTTAGACTAAAAATAATTTATATATATCTCATAATTAAAAGGATTTTTTATATACAATTTTTCATACATATAATTTTCTTCAAGATAAAAAACAAATCTGTGATGTGTTACAGAAATTAAATTCTTATTTAATATTCTTGATATTTATTTGTAGTAAACTTTTCTAATTTGGCTCTTCTTGTTATTCTCATATGAAAACAATGTTATGTGCCAATTGGCGTCGTCTAAATCACAACTAAAAATAACGTGATAATTATCTGTTATACGAAGTACTATGATATAATTCTCTATCATGTTACATTTCTTCTACATTAAATGTCACCGATTTCGTCTATTTATAATTGATCCAATTAGTACCATTAATTTTTTTTCTTAAAACTTGGACTTTAATGGAATTACTTTAGAATATACAATCGTACAATAGAATTATTTAAATTTAAAATATTATGTAATTATATTTTTTCGATAAAATGGATTTTTATGTTTCTAATATTAAATTTTTGCAAGCATATTCTGAAAATGCATACAGATGCTTCAAAATTTATTATTAATTTCTATCTTTTTATAATATGTCGTTGAATATTTTTAAGATAGTGAAGTAATTGAGAACAGATTTGCATACCTTTGAAAGAACTTAACACGAATACAAATATACATATTTAAAATGCATAAAACATTAATTACTCTTCCGCCAGACGCAAATAGGACTCTAATGCGGAAACAAGTTAGCAAATTATCTAGAATAGCACAAAATGATAAGCATTTAACGCTAAAACATTGATTGGAGTGAAAATTAAGCGAAAGAGGATCTATAGGCGACAATAGCGCATTACGGCGTAGTCAGCGAAGTTGCTTAGCAGCGAAAAGAAGATACCACGCGGAGACAGAGAGACGGAGCAAAAAGGGTCGAAGGGGGAGACGGAGACCCTTTGCTTATATGGTCACTGATTACGGAGGGACCAAGGGCCCCAGGGCCTTGGGACCGCTATTCTTAGAAGACGCGTCGCTCGCTCTTTCTCTCTCTTCCTCACCGTCATCCTTCTCCCCGACTCCTTCGCGTACCCTGCAGCGAACTCCTAATTACCTTTGCTTGCATATCTCCTCTCTTTCTCTTTCTCGCTCGTTTTTCCCGTCACTTCTCTCCCCGAACAATCTCTCTCCTGCATGCATTATGCATTTGGAGATCGCGTGATAGCCGTGGATTATGCGGTCGCACCGGGCCTTCGTTTCCGCGAAAGAAATCGCGAATTGGGTTCGCCGTGCCGCGAACCGTGACTTGGGCAGACGAAAAGGCGTGGTTACGTAAAAAATTGCAAACGAGATGTGGCCACGATGAACGAAGAGAGTCTTTATCTTTAAACGGTGCCGTTATTAAACACGTTCTGTATTTAAAAGTTTCAGTCCTTTGGACGGAAATTTAAAATTTTCGTTGCTCTCAATCTAAACAAGCAGTCTCGATGGTAAAAAGAGATCTAAAAATAGATAATGAAGGAGGAATAAATAAAAATGATCGATATTTTACATATTAGACGATTATATTTATTTTCAATCAAGCCGTATAGAAATGTGAGAAGGAGGAAAAAGAGAACAATGACAAATTGCGCTTATCAAAGAGCGTAGACAGAAATTGCATTTCGTATATAGCACTATGTCCAACTTTTCTCGCCCTGTTTCCAGTAAAATTTCTACTGCATATATTCGCAGTATATTGGCGTTTCCGCGCTTTTGCACGATAACACGTTCCACTAGACACATTCGTTTTTTCGTCGTCCTGACGACCTATCCGCGAACTTCCGCAGTAGAATCAGAAAATTCCGGTATGGCCGGCAAATTGAATTTGCCCTGCCGCACCGCCGATGAAATGGAATTCAATTATTAGTAATACGGTGAATCGGTGGGTCATGATTGGAAGAGAATCGCGCGCACAGAATGGCGAGAGAAAAATGGACGCGGAGAAGGAATGGAGATTTCGACCGGGAATTCAACATGCAAAATTGATGGGACTTAATTACGAGCCTGTGTTTAATTGCGCACCGGTGCTTACTCGGTTGTTTACCCGATAAATAAATCCATTCGAGAGAGAGAGAGAGAGAGAGAGAGCGGAGTCAAATGGTGAGCTTCTCAATGGGATCATGAATCCTCCCGAGAACGGAGGATATGTTGAATATCGCACGGCGGTATGTTGAATATGTAGGTGCCCGTACGCCTTGTTCATTATTGATTGCATGGGTCGCCGAGAAAATGTCATAAAAGCGCTGTTCGAGGAGACTTTGTGAAGTTTAATAATAGAGTTTACGTAATAAAATCTTTTGTTATTAGATAAAATTTATTGAAAGTGACGACAGATAAAATGCAATAATTTTGAAGTTTGACACATAATTTTAGGGATAATTTATAGAATAAAACAAAACTTTCTCTAAAATGTATTTTTGAAAGTTTTATTTTATTTTTCAGCATTTGAAATGTGTATATTTGGAAAATAGATTTTTGCGGAAAAACAGATTAATTCCTAATCTGAAAATAACATTAATTTCAACAATTACTTATCCGCTTAGGCACTTCATTAGTCCATCATAATGAATTTCTCCACTTACCGGGCTGGCATTGACACCGCACTTCATTAATCCTGTTGTTTTCGTTTGGTGATACCAAAATTAATCTCGGACGATGAAGGTTCCCCAGTCTCGCTCGGGGGCCGGATTCAATAATCTGACGGCAATTTATATCAAATTAGCGGTGCGCGCGTGCGCGGTCGCATGGAATTGCGGCGATGGAAGAGGCTATGGTAAACGCGGCCTCTTCATTACGGCCGCTTTAAGTACCGTGATCTGAAAATGGGGTCCTTTGCAGAAAGAGGGGCCCCGGACTCGCGCAACAATGCGCGCGAACGCGCCCACGACGACCGGCGCGCATGCGGTATTATTATAATAAATGGTTGCGTGTTGCTTGTCTGTTGCAGAAAAATTGCTGAACAGCGAGGGCCGCGAGCTGCGACGGGCTCTCTTCTCCCTCAAGCAGATTTTTCAGGTAGGTTTACAATTCGCGACGAGATAGAACGAGCGGGCCAGCGGGGTCGAAGCGCGAGAAGGCCGGGAAGAACGTATAGTAGACGCATGGTGGGATTGGGTGGGTGAGGAGAGCAATTGCGGGATATGCGACGAAATTGAGCTGATATTTTTGCGCAAAGTTACTTACTTGTCCGACGAGTAAATATTTGCATGGTGATTCGAGCGAATGCATCTTCTCCACTCTAGCGCAGTTTCTTTTTCCTTTTTGCAAGAAACTTGATCTGATCAAAAATAAAAAGTTTAATTAAATTATTAAATTGATTAAATATTTAAGAGCATAAATATATTGTATTTAAAACCTCATTTTTTTAATAACAATTTTCGTCAACTTATTTTTTTTTAATTCTGAAATAATATTTTATTTTCTTTGAAAGTAATTTTCTTTCATTGACATTACTTCTTTCGCCGAGAAAGATTACGATTCTGACATAAAAACTAGCGTCTAATTAGGGCACGTTTTGATTAATTTTTTTTGCTGAAATGCATTCAAATTTATTGTCTCTTCGATATTTAATTTATTTACGCGATGAACAATTTACTTATTTTCCCTTCCTTTCTCTCTTTTACCGTTCAAACTATTATTTGCACATTTCTTCTGTCATCCATAATTTTTAAGATTGCGATTATTGGAAATATTAAATTTTAATTTCGTCCTTGCAGTGGACGATAGACGGGGCGTTAATTAAATTTTGCCCGCATTTAATAATCCTATCGAGCCCCCTCCTCCTTCCGATTATTGCCACTGCGGGTTTCAATCTTCATCACGACCATGTATCCCTCATATTCTTGCACGTCCTTCGTTGTTAATCCGTACAGCTAATCGAATTTACCGTCGCACAAATCAATTGCACCGTCCTCCCCGTATCTAATCTAGTCGCAGGACGTCGTGTAACCATATATTTCATAATTACTTCCACGAGGCACCGGATAGCCTCGAATGCGAAACCTACCCCTTTGTCCTTCCCCTTTCGGGTAGTTTCAAGTTTCCCTTGGCGGCACAGAAATTGAGGAAACGCATCGGTACGAGTTCAATTTCGCTTCTTAATCCGTCGAGCTAATCGAGTCTATGTCGCGCCTAAGTCCCGTGTAAACTTCTACCGTCTCACCGGCTGGCGGGAGAGAGAGAGAGAGAGGTGGGAGAGACGGGTAACACGGCAGAATACCGAAGTATACCAGAGCGAGAACCAGAGAAGTCCAACTAGATCGCGAAAACGGCCATGGCGCCGGCGCCGCGGCGCCTTGGAAACGAGGGGGTTTAATCAAACTTCGTAGATTTTCCATTATGCCCGCGACTTTGCGCCCGAAGCGGCATAACTAATTCCATTTAACCCCGGCTACACGGTAGAGCGAGTTGGGCTTAGGTGGTAATGTAGAGGTAAATCACGCCGCCGTGACGTCGCTGTCAGGATCGGATATCAGTAGCTGTATTAGTTCTTCTTCTATGTTTCCTCCATAGTTTCTTCCAACTTGTCGGAAAGCTTGCCCGCGTGCATCCAGAAAAATGTATAAAACGTATGAATGTGCTATGAATCGAGAAATTGAAATTGGTCGAAGAACGATATATATAGAAATTGTTTCTGAAATCTGAATATTTAATAAATGAATTCTATTACATGAAGAAATATTTAATTAATAGCTCAGAATTATTAATTATTCTCGATCGATTTTAAAATTATTCCGAGTAATTACACGCGTAATATAATATTTAATAAATAATGTGATATTTTTTCAAGTTTTATATATTAAAAGCTTTCTGATATAATAAAGAAGCGTATTTAGCAGCAATAAATACATCCAAGCCTTTAGGGAAACACTTCTGCAAACTGTTCCTATTTAGAACATCAACATGGATTAACGTTGTCGTCTCGTTAAGTTGTAATCAAATTGACTTATCGCGAATTCCAATTTTCCAGGAGGACAAGGATCTGGTGCACGAGTTTGTGCAAAATGACGGACTTGCCTGCCTGATCAAAGTCAGCAGCGAAGCCGACCAGAATTACCAAAATTACATTTTACGAGGTGAGTACTTTATTCATTTATCATAAAATTGAAGGGTAACTGCGTCCCTAATACCCATCTCCAATTCAGTAAAGTCTAGACCTTTTCTCGCTTAAACCGCGTTCCCTTATTATCACAAAACTTTCACTTTCTTAAAGCAATTTGTGATTTTTTTATAAATGTAAATACCAAATGATTTTCAAGAAGTTGTTTATGAAAATTATATTTATTTTTAAGATTCAAATGTATTAAAAGTTGTGATATATATTTTTTCCTAGTTAAAAGAAGTATTTAGAAATACGTCTTTAGCTCTGTTAATAAGTAATTTATATTAGTTTCCCTTTAATATTCTTAATTAAAAACTTCTAGTAATTACCGACAATTATTTGTTATTTATTACCGATAATTATTTGTTATTTATTTTGATAGATCTCACAGAAAATTAGATGATAATTATGTTTATTTATTCTTTTTATAATTAATCGAGTTGCAGTGCCAATTATACATGTAATTATACAATATCGAAGCATTTTATCAATATATGTTATGAAGGCTAGAATAACTTGTATCTTGATGTCTTTAAATTTATGTAAATACTCTGTCTATTAATTACGATCTCTATAAAAATCCCCAATTAATTTTTACAATTTATAAATCCTATTGTGACGTGCCGTTAACGAGATTCAATAACAATAGCAAGAGATGATTGTTCCATAACTTCCGCAATAACAGTCAGTGCATCCAATTAGACGGCGGGAAAGTCGGTATCATAAACGGACCCGCAAATTGAGTTAAGAGAACGATACGACCTTGCCGAGGTACATGCACACCGAGATTTCATGGTAGATGTGGACGTGCTCCACGCGCTACCGCTTCGCCGCAAGTAACGATAAGATAATACCGGCGTAATGCAGCTAACGTTCAACGAGCGAGACACCAACGTCCTCGTCTTTGCTTTTCCAAGAAGGACGTTGGCGATATTGCCTGCTAGAAGTACAGCGAGAGGGAAGGTGACACCGTGCGTTAACACGCAGCGTTTACGAAAGCGTCGACACGTGGGAGCCGCGGTGGCTTGCAGCTACTCGTCAAACCGCGATGCGTCGCGAATTATGAATGGCGCTCATTGATCGTGCCTTTCGAGTGCGGCATCTTGGAACCGTGCTCAAGTACTTTGTAAACCGCCGGCTTGTGTGCGAGTGAGCATGCTAATTTCATGTTGTAATCTTATAGCGCATTCGTCGCGTCCGCCTCTGTATTAGAGGGGTCTGAAGCGAGGAATCTAATAACGCAATAGAAAAAGCGAGGAGAAAAAGATTTCAGATTTCGCAAACGCAATTTTGAGAAGTATATTTTAAGACAAGTAATATATTTTAAGACAATGGAATAAATTTATTCCATTCACATTTAGACATAATTTAAAAATCTTTCCTAATTATTGTTTTCTACTTTGATTGTTTAAAGCAGCTTATTAAATTTTTATATAATGTTTAAATTTACATTAGTTGCAGTTTTTATTACAGAAACCATTTAAATTAATTTATTTATTACAGAAACCATTTAAATTAATTTATATATAGTTGACAATTCTTTATTTTTATTATATTTTAATTTTTATTTTTATTATAATATTTAACTTAATTTTTATTATCTTATTGTTATCAGATACTTCAATTTGTCACTGTATTGTACAATTGTACAAATGCGCGTTGTTACATTTTGCAGTCCATTTAAAGATTATAATGCCCGACTGTAGTGCAACACAATAATATCCAATATTCTAATTATGCGCGATGCGTTATATATCTAGATTTCTAATTAGATTTCGCATCATAACTTACGTTCTATGTAATGATAACGGCTACATTTACGTTTATCAGTGAAACGTGCCGAAATCGCTTTACGATCATTATCATTGCCGGCATGCGTTGCTGATACGGAGCACACGATTCGCGCGAATGGCAGAATTTTGATGATGCTCTATCGATATACGTAAACAGTCTCATTTTCGTCGAGGTAAAAGCCTCGTTTATTCGATGGCACTATGCAGCTCCAAATTTGCATAAGTTAAATATTGATTATAACACATACGCGACAACAGGATTCAAAGACTGCTGATTTTCTATCAATATTATTTTTTATATTTTATACATAACATGTCTGATTCTAGTGAAAATTAAACATTGCATTCTCGCAAACAAGATCGATGCAGCTAGAATTGGATTTGGGATAGTTCGTCACGATATAATAACTTATACATTTGATTCGACAAACACTAATTGGATTTACGATTTAACGTCAATTAATTCGCAGTTGATTTACACGGTAAGTGACCTGGACTTCCGTGCGCGATTTTATTTTCAAGTTGCACGTAAACCACTGTGCAGCTATTACTCGACAAGGAGTGGGAAGGGGGATTTCGATTTTTTTCTCATTGTTTCTAATTAATCTCGGTCGAAATGGTTCTCTACCTGCGGTGCATGAATGCTCGCAGCAGCCTCCTTCTACATTTTTCGCGTATTTTTACACACCGAGCTTGCCATAATTTATTTAGGGCAGGCTGGGTGGAGCTCTCGTCGGAATATGCGTGTTTTAAACGATAAACGTGTACGCAAGCACATTTTTGACCGTAATATTATGCAGGATAAAATCTGAGTAAACCTACCGCGATCGGTGGAATTTGCCTGTTAAATTTCAATCGCGCCCGCCTGCGTTCGCGGCTCCGAGGACGAGCCGGAAAATCAGTTACGTAAACAACGAAGCATGGTGTAAAAAAATAGGTAACATCGTTTTGGACCGGGCCGAGATTGATGGGTTTCGCATCGGTTGCAACGACGGTTGTACTTTTATTTCTCGCTGCGCATCTACATCGGCAGAGAGGTCGTCGTTCCGACGTTTCCGTTTATATTTTTACGTTCCGGTAAAAATAGCGAGATGCCACTGTGCGAATTAAGAGGCAAGATTAATGGTTGTATATAATATCAACGGGAAGAGATACGTAAATCGAGGCGAGGAATGTCGATTAAGGCCGGGAAAATATTTAATGTAATTGGAAACATTGTTGCACGGAGATCTCATTTGACGTCGTAAAGCAAAGCACAGCCATCCGTTTGCATAAAAATAGACATCATCTACCTCCGCCAATCTCCTAAGGAATGCATGTTTAAACAGTAATTAAAAAGTGTTTAATATTTTACTTCTCTCTTTCGATGCCCCGAGAATCTTTTGAGCCTTTATGTTATCTGAGTGGCCATAAAATCCACTAGAGAGGTACATTTACGGACAACGGTTAAAGGCTCGTCTCTCTTTATACGCGATTGTCTGGAACAATTTCACCCTCCGTGTTTAATCTCGCAACTCGTTTGCATTCATGCAGCACTCGGCCAGGTGATGCTGTACGTCGACGGCATGAACGGGGTGATGGAACATGGGCAGACGGTGGAATGGTTGTATACGTTAATTGCTAGTCGTTTTCGGCTGGTGGTGAAGACGGCGCTGAAACTGCTGCTCGTGTTTGTGGAATACGTGGAAACAAACAGTCTACTGCTGGTCAGGGCTGTAAGGGCGGTCGATCAGGCCAGGGGCGTGGTACCGTGGATTAATGTGATGAAACTCCTGAAGGATTATGATGCCGCCGACACGGAGTTGCTTATATACGCCACGACTTTGATCAACAAGTGTTTGAACGGTATCCCCGATCAAGACACATACTACGATCAAGTGGATTGCCTCGAGGAGCAAGGAATGGAGGGCGTTATCCAGAGGTACATGTCGAAACAGGGCACAGATCTCGACCTACTCAGACAATTTCAAATCTACGAGGCGGTGCTGCATCACGAAGACGGCGACAGGGGTTCGCCTATACGCCAATTGGATGACAATATAAGGTAAGATGATATCGCAATTTATGGTTGAACATAATATTAGTAATAATAGCATAAAATGGGCGGATAGGCATAATAATTCTTAATGTCACTTAAAATTCCTCTATGATTTTCCTCTAAAAGTGGAATGTATGCTGAGATTCGAATCCTTTCGTTACTAATCATTTGCGTTAGCACTGAGTCATGCGTCAAGAACGTAATATGAATAAATTTTTTTTTTATTGGTATTTAAATTAATTAACATATAATTTTCTGAGATATTGTGAAGATGTGTAATCTAGAAGAAAGAGGAAAGATCTGATGTATACATTTAAATTCTTTTTAAACTCTATTTCATTTTACAATGATTTAATTAAAATACTTCTAATCTGATACTTCTGATTCATTGCGTAGGAAAACTTTACGAAACCGGAAGTCTCTTGTGGATTCTCACGAACGGCGAAAGTCTCGGAGGCATTCAACGGGTAACTCACCCTTATCTATGTCTTTGAATGCGCGGCTAAGCCCACGGCTAAATCATACTCTAGGTATGAGCACGTTGAACAACTCCTTGAATTCGAATCTACCAGATGATGACGACGAATCAAGTAGTTCTCAAAGCTCTCAGGGTCATCTGGGTGAAGTTCAGCTCAACGGCAGTTATAAAGAAAATAAAGGTAATCTTTTGAATTAAAATGTTTATATATGTAAAATATGGAAAGAAGCGCTTAATATAATTTTTTATTATCACCTAATACCTTAAATTTTTATGTTAGAAATAATAGAAATTTAAAAGAAAATTTGGAAAAACATTTTAGTATCTTGAGAAAAAACAAAGCAGTAGTATTAATAGATAGTATTATTTATAGACAAATATGTATAGACAAATGATGAATAATCGGAATCTGTATATCCATGTGTAGAAAAAAAATTACTTAGAGGTGCTATAATTTTTTATTTTTAATCTTTTTTCAAGATGGAGAAAGAAACGATTATTTGTGGACAAATATGAATAAAACTGACGGACAATCAAATGCCATATCAATTTTGTAAAAATTTACATTTTAGGATGCCACAGACCTAAATTTAACTTACATTTTAAGAAAATTGGTGTATATTTGCAATAACTTTAATTTGCATATAAAACGCGTTAAGATGTACATAAATCATTCGATTTAATGGAGAGAACATTGTTTCACGTGTTTCAGTGGATGTTGGTGTTACACCAGCGCTGAGACGGCGAAGAGAACGCGCGGAAAGACAGAGGAGCTTCATTAGAGAGCAACAAGAGGCTACTGCAAACATGAGAGCTTCGCTTGGTCACACCGATGATCAGGAAAGTGAGTACTCACGAATCGTTTAAAATGTTTGGGCATGAATATTTTTGATCATTTTTCATTCAAACATTATTTTATTTTTAATTTATTTTAATAAATCTTCAATTATATAAAAAATAATACGGTTTACTTTCAAGAAGAGAAATTTTATTATTGTAGTTTCACCTTTTACATATCCGTTTACAAATAAATAAGTTCTAAAAATATGTATGAGAATGTGCGTGCAGTTTTTTATAAGAAATATTCACTTTTTAAATTAGTTTTAAATTAGTTAAATTCACTTTTTAAATTGTTCTCGAAATGGACAAACTTGATGAAATACATTATTTGCTTACTCACTATTCGCATTTCTTTTTGAAATGATATGTATTGGGAAGATATTCTATCATTACAATAAATATTTTTAACCTTCTGTTATTAAAGGTCAGTTCGCAACAAACAGTCTGCGATATACGAACGGTACCTCATATGAGAGGAACGCTGATTCTCCTTCGAACAAGTTGTCCAGAACGAATAGCAGAAAAGACTTGACGCCCTTGATGAATGCCGCGAACAAGCTCGACTCGGAGGAGAAGAAGCCATGGTACGGCAAAAGTCCCAACGAAGGTGTCGAGTACAACGAGAGTAATCACGCCGACGAAGACGAAGATCGTCGAGTGGTTCTACAGCTTAAGAGGGAAGGAACCGTCAAGGATCTCACTCAGAAGTTGGCAGCACAGAATCTTATACCTAGCAGCCCTGTGGAAGAGAAAGTTTCTAGGTAATTTCGGAAAGAAAGATGTAGCCTTTGTTTCAAATGCATGCTGTTCGATTGATTTAACCTCTGCATTTTGCTCTTATATTTATATTAATGAAAACTTCGGAATACAAATTCTTTATTAACTGCATATAAGAAAACAAAAAAATCTTAAAATTATTCAGATTCTAAAAAACATTAACAAGTGAGTAAACAGGTGATATGAACAAACATAGATTTTTTTATTAATAGATAAATTATGTCTATTGTTATTTGTACAGCAAGCATTTCGAACTGTTAATTAATTAATTGTTAGTATATTCAGTTATTAATTGTTAATTTCTATTAATGCCTGTATTTCACCAAAAATTTTCTTTATTAAAGATGAAATATAAATATAAATGTGTTTGAATACAGAAATCGGTTTAACTTTTATGACAGCTAAATGTGGAAAATAACATATTAGGACAGCGAGAACTTGATAACTGTAATGATATTTGAAAGCTGAAAAAGTGAACATCGTACCTCAGTTGGAAATTCTATTAAATTAATTTTGTACAGAATATTGCAGAAGTAGAGCGTTTCATATAAGAGCTATTTCTTTGTCAGATATGAAACTTTCAAGAAATCGATAAATGACTCTATTTTTCTAATTTTATAAAAAAAAAATCTTTAAAAGTATCTTAAAATGGACAGTTGATAAGTAATATTACTATAAGTGTGTATGTTACTTTACATAATATCAACGTTATAATTAAATTTATTAGAGACAAAATTAAATGGAATATTTTCAAAAAAATGAAATCATACAGCAACACACTACACACACATTTAATTTCAATGATATCACTGGCGATAATTTGCCCAAATAATTCCCATTTTTGGATGTTATAAATGCATAAAAGTTTATATTGTCAAAAGTGTCAGAAATATAGATATTATTTCCGTGTTTAACATTAAAATTTTAAACCATTTAATTATATTGGCTTTAATTCGTTTATATAACAGACATTTAACATAATTAAAGTAATTCAGTAACTCAATAATACGACAATTAAATTCATAAATGTATCATCAGTGTTACTCGATAGCTCATTTAAATATATTTTTTGACTTTTATTTTATATTGTAATATACAATATTATTAGCGTTTATTATATCATTTTATCAATTTTTATAAAATATATAATCTTGTTAATTTTTATGCGTGCCTTTAGGATAGGAGATATGAGCGGATTAATCTCAAAGGCAAAGGAGGGTTTAGCGAAGTCAAAGTCAAAGGCGGACGTGCTGAAGTCACCGACCGGCGATAATTTACCGAAATTGCAAGAAACGAAGAAATCTGAGAACGAGCTGCACTGGGAGGAGCTGGTGAAGAAGCTGAAGAGACCGTTGGCCCTTTGCGACTTGGATTTCACCGATCTGAATTCCGAGGACGAGATCGACGTGCTGGGATCTGCCAACGTGACGAACGGAGTGCCACCACCGCCGCCGCCGATGGCACCGCCGATGTCATCGCTAAATGGAGATGTCATGGCACCACCGCCACCGCCGCTGGGGGCGAGATTGCCACCGCCGCTTCCTCAGGGTCCGCCGCTGCCGTTCGGTATCAGCTTGAAGATGTCGAGGCCGCTGCCGCTAGCCAGCGAGACCAGCAGCACTCCGAAGAGCTCGCCGTCGTTGCTCGCGAAAAAGAGCAAGAAGACAGTGAAACTGTTCTGGAAGGAAGTGCGGGACGACCCCAACATTCTCGCACGACTCGAAAAACACAAGATGATCTGGGACGAGCTGGCGCCCGTGGCCGTTGACACACAGAAGCTCGAACACCTTTTCGAGAGTCGCGCTAAGGATCTCATCACAAAGGTGAGTGGTCTCCACGTATGACTTCTTTTACGCGGATCGTGTCGTTTTCGTTATACGAGTGCAACGAACCGCGAATTTTACCGTTTCGAGCGGATGGCTGAAGGGAACGGCATAAAGAGCGAAGCTCGTTTAAATGGGATCTACCATCGGCTGCTTTTCGCAATGTACATTGTAGTTTCCTACGATATTCTACGAAATTTTTAACGAGATGAAAGTAGAAGCCATATTTCGCCGTTATATATTTATTTTTATTATATTTTCTTTAGGCGAGTTTTACTCGTTCAGATATAATACGGCATTTCCGACAAGGTAGATTAATTTCAAGAAATTCTCAAAGAAAGATTTTTGATAACATGTAAATGACGTATTAGAAAATTATTATTTGTTCTAGTTTCCAATCCACTTTTTACTTAGTTTCTTGTTATTCTTCTCATAGTATTAGCCATTTTGCGAAATTTTAATTCTGTACAAAAAGCAAATATTCAATTTTGATTTATGCAAGATTTTCACAAGGATCTTTTTACAAAATTAAAATTGCAATATGCACAAAGCATATACCTTGTCTAATCTTGTGTACATAAAGGGTGCTGTTGAACCAGCAAGCTGGGGGTTGCAACGCGTTTAAAGGGGATAACATCTTTCTGTCGCGTCTGTTTGACGCTTATAACTTTAATGCTCAAAATAAGAAGAAATTATCGTTTATTAATGTGAAATCTCGTAAATTAATATAGTTACGAAAGAAAAAAAAATTTATTTTTTATTCTATTTTTCTTTATTGACTATTAATGACGTAAAAAAAGCAATTACTTTCAAAATGATTATTTTACAAATATAAACAGCTTCTAGAACATTATAAACTGTAATACAAATATAAATTAATACATATATCCATTTTCACAAGATTCCTTTATCTTTCTCTTGTGATTAAATTTGTATAATTATTAAAAGGAACAATTTAATTTTATTATTTAACACAGTTTTAATTTATATTTTCAAATTAACTACTTTTGAATATTGGATTTTATTGAAACTAAAATATATTCAGTTATTTATAGCAATTTTATGCCCAAAGAGAAACGATAAAATATCTATATGTGGTTGAAACATTAACAGTATACGTTCCGTATACATACATAATTTATAAAACGATTTTACACGTACACGTATACACGCGCGCGCACGCCAGAAAATTACAAAAATTTCTCACTGGCATTGTGCCGAAGCATCGCAATCGAGTAGAGAATATCGTCGTTAATTACCGCAGTAATTACACGGCGCGGGTATATTGGTTTCCTCTCACCTGTATTTCGCGTCTGTGCGCAACTAAATCGCAGCAAGAGGTATTGCACGGCAGATAGACTGCGACTGGGTTGCGCGTATTTTTCGAGTGTTACTGAAAGCTGCCGCATTATTTCTCCGTTCCGGTTGTTTCCGACACCGGCTCTTTCTCGCCCTTTGAACCCGCTTAGCACACCGATAATTACAACCGACCTACGCTCATAAAAATACAACGCAAAAGTGAGCGTGTGCCAAGAAAATCGCGAATCTACCGGAGACGAAGTAAGGGTGTAAACCAAATGAAAAGGGAAACTCATCTTCGACACAAAAAAATGACGTTGTGCACAATTGCTTGCATTTATTTCATAACGTCGTAAATCAGAACCATGAATGCCGCATGTTTCCGGACTAATAGGAAAGTCGAAAAGATCGATGCACAAAGTGCGCCAGAAAGATAGTAATAATTGTACAGAAAGTAAGAAAATATCATATTAAAAATTTATGATGTAGCATTAAAAATTTTGTTGAACTTCTTATGTTTTAATCTTCCATTTTCATGTTTTTATTCTTGATTACTGATTTTTTGCGAATTTAAAAAATAATTTCTTTTCAATTCTACTGAAATGTGATATATAATTTGGCACAAAGGTAATTAGCAATATGCATTAAAATCATTGCCTTGATTTAATTCTTAAGTTTCTCTTAAAAAATGGAAATAAGCGATAAATTTGTTATTAAATTATTTTATACACGCAATTCTTATTTTATACATAACTTATGAATCTTATCTTTAACATAATTTTGTCTCTTCCCTCTCTTCTTAATATTTTTTAATAATTTTTAATATATAAATAACAAGGTAATAATATTCATATTTTTATCTTTCTTTTTCCACATAAATTTTGCTAAAATTTTGTTCGTCTATACGTTTATAAAAGCACAGAACAATACGTATTATCTCTTTTTTATTTTATATTATTTATTTTCAAAAATTTATTCATTTCAACTCTACATTTTTATAAAGAAAGATGTGAAATAAGAAAGTTTAGCAAACTTTGATTCGTATTAACTTTTACTCAGCTTTGTGCTCCGTCACGTATGTATGTAATTATCGAATAAGCGCTGTACAATGTCGGCTAATTTAATAACATGGTTAACCGTATCGCGTGAGGATAACGGTTATGATAACAATCATGAATAGCGATTATGACGGCGGTCGGATAGTAGTAGGGGTGATAGTGATGATGGTTTACTGCAATACGACTAATTTTCTTCTTATATTCTTGGCAATGTTGTTGGTGCTCGCACGAAAAAAAAATGAACGAAATGGCATGCTGGAATTTTACAGGAGGTGAGTCTTAATTCCTTAACTTTCGGCGTGGTTTTATTGATCGTTTAATATGAATGCATGCATTCGGAATGCATTTTCTCATGAGTGCTGGTGCGATCAATCTCATGCTGATAATAATGCACTAATTAATAGAAACTAAAGAAGGAGGAAGATTTCTTTCCTCAAAAAGACTTTTTTGTGTATATTCTGTAGGTTGCTGTTGTGTAAACCTTACTCGCGTTTATCATTTTATGAATATTTTTTACTGTATATCGATCAATTTATTAGGGATTATTAATAAGGGATGTTGCTTCTAACATTGTTGTAACAATAAATTATTGTATTAATAATTACAATCTTCGTTTTCGTTTTACTATAATTATATCAACTTTTAGTAGGACATACAAAACGTTTTGATTGAATTCTATGTTGTTTGTTCCGTTTAAAAAGCAGTGTACACGAGATTTTTATTCTATATTTTCCTCAATTCTTATGTCATTTTATTAAGCCAACTTATAATTCAAAAAAATTAAGTATATGTATATAAAATTGACACCAAAGTAACATATTCTTAATTTAACATTTATCTCGCTCAATATAAATTTATATTATTACTATGTAAAAATTATAATACATTTTATTTTCTGACATAAGTTTATTTGGAATATTATTTGGGATTTATTTGAGATATTTTCAAAATTACATCTGCTACATTATATTACATTACATTTTTTAAAATTTCTATTTATCTAAATGTTTGCGTAATTTATTCGCATTACATTATGCAGATATACTTTTTATAATAAAAGAGTTCAAATTTATGAAGAATAGTTTTATGATCTAATCGCGTAATAGTCATTGCGTCTATTGAAAATTATGTGGTGAATCGTCATCTGTAATCAAATAATTTCGATGGAAAATGTCCAACCGTCATCTATATACAAATATATCTTCACATGCAATCAAAGGAATGGCTACCTGTACCCCATTCTAGTGGCGTTTTCAATATATCCTGTCACTATATTTTCACGAATCTGAAACGTGTTCCAGTTTTGTAGTTTTTGATGTGTTTTTATAGCGGAGTATTTGCACGGTAAAAAATACTAATCGTATTGCAATAACTTCAAGTGCTACGAAGTGATAACGAAGAGAGTGTCGAGGTTGTATTACGTGCAAATGTTTCGATATAACCGAAAATTTTTCGTTTGTTGTTGGCAAGCAGAAGCAGCAGGAGATGAACAAGAACAAGGAGATTATTGTCCTGAATCATAAAAGATCGAACGCTATCAATATTGGTATGACGAAATTGCCGCCTCCGAGATCCATCAAGACTGCGATTTTAAAAATGGATGCTACCATTATGAACAGAGAGGGTATCGAGGTGAGAATATAAAACATATTTTTTTTTATTTTTTTGTATTCTATTGTTCAATCAAATTTACGAAAACGTTTAAAATAGAAAAATATTTCTTAAATTTTTGCATGCAATAGACTGAAAAGAAAAATGCGAGCATATACAATGCGTTTCTATAGTTTTGATATAATTCGATATTGGAATAAAATAAAAATGATTGAAAACTTATTATTATTGTAGTAATTAATAAATAAAAATCACTATTTCTCACTCTTTGTTTATTTAAAACATTTTCTACTTAACGTATATTTTTAATCGAGTTTTCAACCTTTTATTCGCATGATTCACATCGGTCCCGCTTTAATTTTCTAAATTTCTGTTGACAATCAACTTTGAATTTTATTTGAAATGCACTCATACATATATTCTAGTTTCCGAGTTTATTCTAATTTCTCTAATTTTGGATTGATTTTTTTTCTTCGTTCGTTTTCCTCCCGAAATCCTCCCAATAGAAACTTCTGACGATGCTACCCACGAAAGAAGAAAAGTCCAGGATACAAGAGGCGCAGGCCGCCAATCCTGACCTTCCTTTAGGATCGGCCGAACAATTCCTCCTGACTTTGACCTCAATCTCGGAATTGCCAGCTAGGCTCAAGCTGTGGGCGTTCAAACTAGACTTTGAAAACTCCGAAAAAGTAAGTCTTAATATCATATGATCTATTTTTTAACAAATATACACTTCAACAATAATCTTTTCTATATCCTAATTTTGAATTGTCGTTTATACATAAATTATTTTTATATAGCAGAATATATTAATTAGAATAATTAATTTTATATAGCAGCTAGCAGAATTTAATGCTTCTGTGTCAATAATTTCATAACTAAAAAAGATTTTTTAAATAAAATATATTTATTATTATTTGATCAAGAAAAATATGAAATTCGATTAAATTCAATCAACAATATATTATGATAAAAAATAGAAACTTATCAATAGAAGTAACATTTATAACTTCAACTCTTTCCAATGGATAGAATATAATTTCTTTTTTCCACTTTGAACAAAACTTAATTTATTAAAAGAAACACGCGAATAATATTGTGAATGTATAAACTGTATTTGAACATTTGATTTGAAGTAAATGTTGTATATCATCGGATACTAGTAATATATAATAATAATTAAATTGGCTTTTCTCATATTTCTTTTTTATTTCGTTCTTTTTGATTTCGCGCGCGGATTTCTCGTCGTTCAAGACGACGAGAAGGAATGTGAGCAATGTACGAGAGGCAGGTAGAAGAGCGTTCTTGGCGCATTTCTTCGACGGCAAAATGGCAAATTCCAATATTGTCCCCAAACTACGAGAGGTCACTTGACGACCTAACTTCCTTGGCATCGTTCGACTGTAGCTGAAGCGCGAAATAGTTCGCGCCGGGAAATCCGAATCTTTTTATGTCCACTTGTACGATCGGAATGTGATATATGCCACTTTTCAATTAAGCCGACAAATTCCAAAATGCATGCAAAAATATTAATAAAGTTAATAAAAACATTTTTGGAATTATTGTATAAATAAATAACGAAAAAGGTAAACATTGACTTTAAAATCGAAATGATCAAATTATGCCTTCGCTATTTTATTTTTGGATTATATGTATTCAATAGATTATAAAAATTTTTTCCATGTAACATACGCGTTGCAAAAATTTGTGTAAAAAAATTGTTCTCTTTTTATTTAAACAATAATCCCGATAACGATCTCTTCGAATTCCTGATACAACAATGAGATGCGTAGTTATGAAAATTGAAGAGGCGAGAAAATAAATCTGGGGTGATTTTTGTGATTTCCAGGAAATCGCGGATCCTTTGATGGATTTGAAACAGGGTATGGAGACTTTGCGAGTGAATAAAACGTTCCGTGGGATTCTGAGCACGCTCCTTTCGATCGGGATATTCCTCAACGGAAATGAGGTGGGTATTGAATGCCAGCCAAATGATATCCACTTAATCCGTCTGTCTCGCAAAGCGGTGAGAGATTCGTAGCAGTCCGAAATCTGACGATATCGATAATTTAGTTCTAACTGCCGGTCGGATGCTTTTCATACCGCTTGGCTGACTGCCATTTTTCCGAAAACAATCTCGGTTTAATATGGAGTTTTGCTGCAATCACGGCCCGCTATTTATCCTCGGAGCAGCGTCGGAATTTTCGAAAGTTTTGACGGAATATCCACTGTATTAAAAAAGTTCTAATGCATTTTCCTGTAGCTAGACTTGCATCAGATTAATTTCCGAGCGACGCAGTTATTTCGTAGAAAAATTTCTATGTCCGTATAATGTAGATACATAAATAAATCTAAATATTTACGAGCGTCAAAATGAGACGCGCGATTTTCTCGGCGAATGCGTCGTGTCACGATGTGAAGGCTTCATCCTTTTTCAGGTGAAGGGCTTTCAACTAGAATACCTCGTCAAAGTACCTGAAGTGAAGGATACGGTTCACAAGCACTCGCTGCTTCATCATCTTTGCCACATGGTGATGGAGAAGTTTCCGGATTCTACGGACCTGTATTCTGAGGTGAGAGTCAGTTAGTACGATCAAAAGCCGAGAAAACTTTACGCTTCGCTGTGATATCGCGATAGTATTGTGTATGAAATTGAGACTAAATTTATTTGTACGTGTCTCTATAACTTTTTCATTGCAATTTAATTTTATCCCATCGCATCAGTTTTGGAATCTATGTACAATAAAATCGTTTTTAAAAAAATCTTTTCGCTATTGACTCTGATTTATCTTATTGATACAGACAATGATAGCTTTAATTAATATTTCGTGCGTTTTTCAATGAGTATTTTTTTCATATTTCGTTGATGATAAGTTTTGACTAGATATCGAAGATTACTGAAAATAAAGAAAAGATCAGATATAAATTGAATTAAAACAAATTCGAAAATATAGAAATAAAACAGGAATAATTACATTTTTTATAATTTACATGAATATTATATTCCGATTATGAACATATTCTTTTGATATGATAAAGTTGTTTTTATTGAAAAGATAATATAAAAAAGTAAAACGAAGAAAGAGGCAATTACTTTTGTATTTCTCTCAAATAAATATTAAACTCCTCGTATATTTCTTGAAGACAATTGGAATAGCTTTCTCAGCACCGCCAACGCGGTTCTGCTTTCAGATTGGCGCGGTAACGAGAGCCTCGAAAATCGATTTCGACGAGCTGGCGGCGAACATCGCGAAACTCGAGAACGAGTGCAAAGCGTCTTGGGACCATCTCAAGCTCATTGCGAAGCACGATGGTTCTACGATGATGAAGGTCAAGTGAGTATAATTCCTTCCGAGTTTCTCAGCCCCCGAACCAATTTCCGAGATTTTCTCTTTCTCTCTCTCTCGTTCTATCCCCTCCTGCGAATCTTCCTGAGTGTTCGCGTTTAAGAAGTCCCGAGTGGCTTCGATAAATTCGGGATAGAGTCTTTTTTCAGTGAAACTGGCTGCTATCCAAGTGGAGCTTCCATTAATTACCGAATGAACATTTCCTCCCTCGAGTCTTTCCATCCGTTCTTTCTGCCGACAATCATTCGCACTGCACCTTGCATTCTCCTATAGATCTACGCTTTTTTTTATTTTTCGCGTCATTTTTAATTACTTTATCTTTTTCAAGTATTCTAGCAAAATTGATTATAGTCAGAGATATTTTTTTAACAACAAAGCGGCACACACATATGCAAACAATACACATATATTTTTAGTTTATATTTTATTTTAAAATTGAATTATTTTATTAGTATTATTGAAAGCTTTACTTTATATACTTCACAATTACTTGCTGAAATTTATTCTTTTCGAAAATACAGCGTTTCGTTTTTTGTATCGCAGAATGTCTGATTTCCTCGCCGATTGTGCCGAAAGGATAATCGTCTTAGACATCGTGCACAGACGTATCATAAATCGTTTCCGCAAATTCATTCTGTGGCTCGGTATACCATTGCACAGAGTACAAGACACAAAGCCAAACGAGTTTTGTAGGATTGTGTCTGAATTTGCTCTGGAGTACAGGACCACCAGGGAACGAGTGATACAGCAACTCGAGAAGAAAGCCAATCATCGAGAACGCAATAAGACCAGAGGAAAAATGATAACAGAGGTAAATCATTTTCGTTTTGTGTCTTTTATTGAAAACATCAAAGCGAAATTCATGGATTAAATTTATTTACTTATATCGGATTAAATTAGCCTACATTAATTAACGTGAAATGTTAATTAAATTTTTGTCTTTGCAATTTTGTGATATCAACAGATATAAAAAATTATCTTTCTGATATTGTTTATATTCGGATAAAGCTATTTAAACTATTTTTGCTTTTATAGTATATTACTCTCATAAAATTTTGCGCTCATCTTCCACAAGTTTACTATAAAATCTTGATGTTGTTCTTATTGCAGGTCGGCAAGTTTCGTACAAAGGAGGATCGAGCGGACGCGGAACTCAGACAACTACTTGGCAGTGACATTTCAGACGTCGAGAGTATCCATGGCACTTTATCATGGAGAAGACAGAAGAAAGACGGTAAGTTTTGTCAGATCTTTTTTCTAGATTTTCCTTCTTCCCATTTAGCGCGTATATTTTTATACTGGGTTTATTGTTTTTTTTTTGGCATAATAAATTTTGCCTAGTAAATAAGCAGAAAATAATATCTCTCGTTCTACACAATTAACAGCGATAAGCAATTTAAGTCGAAAATTGTTTGAAATGCAAGATGCTGCAAAACGTAAATGTTTCATGTTTTCTGAAATATTTAACAATCCATTATGTTCCATTACATAATATAATGTAATAAAATCAGTAGTACGCGCAGAGACAAAATCATTTAAATTTATCTCTATGTTACGAATACGAATGACACGATTTATGATAGATCAATTTCTTTTTTAATAGATAATTGATTTTTAAATATAGGATCATTGATACACATTACATTTGCCTGCTTTACAGATTATTTAGTTTATATGAAATAAATTGCAGAAATTTTATACTTTTTTCATAAAATCCTTGTATTAAAATTATTAAATTAAATTTTTCGTTATTAAAAATTAATAAAAACATAAGACTATATAAACATCCGAGATAGTTTTTTAATTAATTGTCCAATTTTATTTTAATGTAAATTTAATTTTAATCTTTATTGGCAATATATTTGATATTAAAAATTTGTTGAAAGTTCATACTAATATATTATTAAATTATTATGGAGAAAAAAATCATTAAAAATTTTGTGCATGATTTACAGCCAAAAAAGCATGATTTCTTAATATTATATGCTTAGATATATAAGAAAAAATATACATATGTGTGTATATTAATGCGTATTCATGAATCACGTAAGAAACGCAAGTTGAACATTTTCGCTTTCACGATCGAGATTTTATCGCACACACCGCGAGCGATCACGACGTAACATGACTGCAGTTTTCCAGTCTCTATTTAGCTTCGCTTTTAACTCGCGCGAAAATAACGCACTCTAAAAAAACGGCCGCGTCGGCCGCTCCACCGCGGATAAGAACAAAGTGCGAGAATTTCTCTTCATCTCCGTAATGTTCCAGCTCGGTGGTGGCGGCGACGCGCGCGAGATAAATGTCGCCCTTAAGCAGCGGCTCTTGCAGGCAAGATTTAAGGATAGCACCGGGTCATTTGACGACATTACCGGAAAACGAGAAGTAAATGCCGTCGCCGTCTTTGTGATTATACGGCGCATTCGCGGACACAGTTTTCTTTCTCTTTCCCCCCACCCCTGCCCCCACCCACCCCCGTTCTTCAGCTGAACGTGAAACTTACCGGACGCGCATAAGTCCCCGTTCGTTATCTTTATTGCCTCCGCGCGGGGACTTATTCGGACAAGTTTCTCTTTTATGCGACTCGGAATTTTCCTGCCCGAAATTCGCGATGATGTTCGAGATTGCGTATATCTGCGCCGTATCGTTAAGCCGTAAATGCAACTTAGCTGTAGCATTATCATTCAGTTGAGAGAAGCGTCCAGGTAGGATGTCTTCGACGCCGGTGTTGCTTCATAAATTCCGTATTCATGAGAGAAAAATTTCAACTTGAGTGGAATTTTGTTTTACTCACTCTTTATTGCGCTTTACGCGCGCTACATAAGACGGTAACTTTGCCTCAAGAGGGCAGAATGTAAAAGTAGTTAACTTCCAAGGGGAATATTCGAAGCGACGTGGATATTATTCGAGTCGGCGCGAAGAAGTATCGCGTAAATAACGGCTTCTAAGAAATTTATTCCTAGAATTTGTTCGAAAAGAATTCTATTGGACTCGATGTTATAAGTTTTATCGTAATATTGTTCACAAACTTGTTATCTTCCGTGGTTTCTTCTTGCCAATTTTCTTCCCAGAAAGTCTCTACCAAGTCTTGCTATTGTATTTATTATTTATGAATATATATTCAATGAATTAGAAAGTTAGTATTTCTTTTGCTTTAAGAAGAATATTTCAAATTGGTCTACTTCCAAAGTTAACTGCTGCTAGAATTTAAATCTTTGTAATTATTTTCAACAAGTATAATAATCGAGGAATAATATTAAATGTAACATTTGATAGAGATCCATCATGTTCAATTACAGATTGAAGAAATTCACAAAATTGGTACGCTTATAAATATACACGTTTTTATCTTAATTGTAGATCACTGAAAGCTCTATTTATTCTGCATAACTCAGCATCTTCTTTGATTGAACATTCGAAATATTGTGATTCTGTTCTGTCGCGATAAATACTACAATAGAATAATTCGATATTGGATTTAGCATGCTTCGAGTATCCATTCGTTCAGAGTAACGAAGATTCATTGTTACGTATGATCAGAACCCGCGGCAAAGCCATCCTGGGAGAAATATCCAACAGGAAACGACTGACATATCCTGGATCTCGTAAGACTATATTACATTGTAACCACGGATCACCACTTTCCCAGGGAAAACGTGGAATTTTTATTCCCGCTCTCGCAGAGGGGGGTACACGGAGGATTGGGCCGACTCAAGGAACAAGGGGTTGGTGCCTATCCAGCTCGTAAACCCAACCACGTGCATTACCGTGGCTGCGGCCATCATAACTTTTCTCCCCTTTATTCTCGTGTATGCTCCGACATAAAGTATCTAAACGTCCCGTCTAAGTCGTGCTGGCATTTCCAGCTGGATATGACGGCCCTCCAGTTCAACAGCTGGAAAAACCTCGCGAGTTGTGTGACAGGGATCGCGGGGGATGATGATTTATCTCGACGATTTACTGAATAGTATGACAATATTATAAACAAGTTATTTGATTACATAGATACAATAACAATTGTTGTAATTGCTAACTTTATTCTTATTTTCATATTATTTTTTTATAACACTTTGATAATTTATTGTTATAAAGCAATGAAATTAAATTTCTTGAACTTTTCTGAATGAAAAATATTGCAAAAACTCATACATTTAAAAAAATTACAATTATAATATTTTAAAATTGAAATGTTATCGAAGCTATAAATAAATAATGAATATAAGACGGTGATATTTTATACTATTCAATCATTATTGAGTGCAAGTTTTATATACCTTTGTTTGGCCGAATTTCTTAATGACTAATATTAAAATAATTATCATAATGTTTTCTTAATTTATTTTTAACTGAAAATCTATCGTGTAATTCGAATTGCACACATAACGAATTAAATTGGACGTAGCATTTATATCAGGATTTGCAGATCAGATCAGTGAGCAGAAAGCCATTTGAAAACGTTTAACATTCCTTATGGTCTAGCAACCACGAAAATGAATTGTCTAGATTGATCACGATCGTCAAAGAACGCGTAATAAGCGAGACTTAAGGATCTCTTCCTTCCTCTTTTCGTTTCGCCCATGAAAATTCTATTACCACCCTCTCATCCCCTTTCTACTTCGTCTCTTTTTCCACAGTTCTTGTATCGAAAGTGTACGGAACTGCCTCCACGATAGCTTTTCTGGAACGAGTTTGAAAGAAGCTCTGGAAGAAATTCTGTGTATTTGACAGTTTTGAAGTTTCTGCCCTGCGGACTGAATGTGGTGATTGTAAGAAATGAAATAGTGAGACGATGTGGA
Source organism: Tetramorium bicarinatum (assembly GCA_928718305.1). NCBI lineage: Eukaryota > Metazoa > Arthropoda > Insecta > Hymenoptera > Formicidae > Tetramorium > Tetramorium bicarinatum. The sequence continues at coordinate 5,675,376 of OV788324.1, read as the reverse complement.
AGAGGAATCTTGTAGATACGTGATTTCGTACAAAGGATTGTCTTTGATTAAACACATTTTCCTTTTTAAGCTTTATTTCCCCATGAATAAATGAAAAAATTTATCTTGCAGCCGAAATTGTGTGCTTAGTTAAGAATAATAATTAATAATTAAAATTAATAATAATGCATCGACAATTTGCATCGTCAAAATAATTGCATCTTCAAGATAATCTTGTTTTTTCCAAAATAAATTTCTGAAAATGCGTAAAAAATTTAATAATTTATAAATAGAAAAAAGATTTGTTGTTTAAATTAATGAATTGATTATGAATTTATATTTAATCGTCTCTTATGACTAAACTGCTAACATATGTGACTTGTAATTTTGAGAAATAATGAGGCGATATATAGTTTGCTATACTGTAGATAAAGCAATCACAAAAAAATTTTTTAAATGTATTCATAGAGTAGCAATCAATTTTGTCATGTTTCAGGACGTATAATTCCACTGGGCCCGGTACTCAGAGATGAAAGCACTAACGGTAACTTGGCTGATGGCGTTGACGAACTATTGGAATCTCTGGTGAAAACCGCGACAAAAACGCCAGCCACTAGAACCACGCCACGCGAACGCAAGAGGACCAGACACGCCGATCGTAAGTCTTGTAAGTGTGATCCCAGCACCATGCACCCAGATTCTCCTCTCCTGTCTTTATCGATCGGTCTCTGGTTACGAAATTGATCTATCAGTCGTTAACAAATTCCTGACGACATATCTATATAGACGCAATGTAAAATATTTCATCGCAAAATTAGCGTCTGTTAATTTTTAAATGTAATACATTATATAATAAATCGAAGCATAATAATTAAAACTTTCGAAAGAAATGAATCATTACTCAAGATGCTTACAATATTACTTGTAAAAATGGTGTTATCGCACATTGTTGTTTATTCTGATATGTTAATTGTCATTTTATAATAGCATATTATTTTAATGATATAAAATAAAATAAAAGAGAGAAAGAGAAAAGTAGAAAATATATTTCACTATATAATGGAACAAAACGAAAATTTATAAGTAGTGTAAAAATTTGCCGTTAAAGATTTATTGGTAACAGAAGGTACTGGGCGCTAACCACAGAATTTTCCAATAACTTCCAACGCTACGAGGGCCTTGAATTATTCGGTGTGAAGTATACATTATTGATAACGGTTGGTCCACAGATAGAGCTATGAGGCCACCAGAGTCGATCGATAAACGAGAAGTTTGGAGATGTCGGCGTTGACGCCCTAGATCGAACATGCGATCGTATGCGTGTCGTCGGTCTATCTTATACTTTCCATGCACTTTATTAGCACCGCAACCTATCTCTACTTTAATATCAGCGCTCAATTTATCTATCTCATCTGCTGTTATTATAACTGATCGAAGTTTCATAACATAGATCTTGTAACATATGATTTGGCATAAGATGACTCTGACGGTGCTTTCAAAGATATGGAAACATGCTAAAATCATAATAAATGATAATAACATGTAATTGTAGACAACATAGAATATAATAAGAAAAGATATATATATAATATAAAAATTTCAGGTACATATTTTTTAATAATTTTGAAAGTTTTTCCACTTTTTAAAATCTTAAATTTTGAAAGAATATTTTTACTCAAAATATAGTTAAAGAATACGATGGAGATTATATATTAAATTTTTTAAATGTTTTTGATAATTTAAATAATATATAACAAATAATTTAATTTAGCTTGTTAAAATAAAATAAAATCCACTTGAAGAAACTTAAAAGTGAAATTTGTTAACTATTAGAAATTAATTATAGTTAAAATTTTTTAATTTTAAATTTCACAAAACGCTATATAAATTGTAGAATACGGGCAATGTATAAATTTTTTATGTAATTTTTACCAATCATAAAAGAGATTTTACTGGAAATTACATTAGCGAGAGTAGAATTCACGTGCGAACATGATTGGAAATCTGGTAACGGAAAATCTGAGTAGCAGTCTGATCGATATAACGTAACGCGGCATAATGCCCGGTAGATTGTGGCGTTCTTCCATTTCTGTTTTGCCAGCTCAGTGATCGATCTTAGTAGGATGTTAAAATAATCCTTCACTGGATCGATAGCACGTAAATCTCGCCGTAATCCGATCACCGAGTGCGTTGGCCGATCTTTTCTCTCGCGATACTTATGATAAGCCTGTTCAGTACGCGTCCGAGCGCATCGAGCACGTACCCTCGTTTCATTATTATTGAGAAGAAAAACGGCGTATTCAGCCTGAAGCGATTTATACTTCGGTAACTATAAATAATTTCCTGCAATAGAAATTTTTCGAGTTTCTCAGCATTATGCAGCATTGTATCGATTACTATATGATTCAAAGTTTTAAATTTTAACAAGCTAGTATTAGAAATGAAAATTCTTTATTACTGTTACAATTTTGAAGAGCTCGGTGCTTTAAATTGATTATTGAAGATATTGTATTTCATAAAATACAGCCTGCCAGCATAAAATGTAATAAATTTAATAATGCACAAAGTTTGACAAATTGAATACTAACTAAAAGGGATAACACTTCGTCGTTACGACAGCATGTTCGACCTGTTAATGACTTCCCAAAAGTACTTCTCGGGGATGGAGAATCTATCCTGCTTTCTTTCCTTCCGTCTTATCCCGATCCATTCCTCGTTCAATTATCCCTCTCTGATCAAATCATGGAATCTACGGTGATGGTCTTTACTTTGCCTTCATGTTCAATGATTCACGGAGTGGAACTAGAAACTATTCTGACACAACTTAGGCACGCTCTGATAACTCTACTCCAATTAAGATTAGCGGCAACGCTTGCTAACGGGGTGGCCTAGCGTCTTCTTGCGTCTCTTTTCTTTTTGTTCGACAGTGAAGCGATCGCGCACCCGGGAGAACAACACCACGCCGGACGGGTATCAACCCTGATGGGCCAGGGTTCTCGTGATCTCTGCGATTAAGGTTCGGTGCTTTTCAGGTCTCTTCTTTACGGCCCTCATCTTTTTATCTAGCATGATTATCTGCATGATCTTTTTTGTCTCACATATTGTTTTCTAACGTTTTAGTTTACTAATACACTGATTCTGCGGCACGTTTATTAGAAAAATTGTTATTTATTAATACGCGAATGACGAGATTGGTTCTTAACGAAATATTTCGATCCAATTTAAAGATTTAATTTCCAAGTACATACATATTATTTATTATTATTATTATTTCTTATTTAATATCTTAATGGAAATCCTGCAAAACAGTTACAATTGCGTATATAATATTTAATTTTATTTGATTGTCTTATTAGTTTATCTTTCTCTACAATCATTAAGAAGAAATTAAAATGGACTCTAATGATATTATGATTATTACTGAAAGTTCAATATAAATAATATCTTGATCTTGATTTTAATCTCATCTTGGATTAAATTAGAAAAAATAGCAATTATAAGAAAATATTTATTAAAATTATTACTTTTAACAAGCAATTGACTACGTAAATATATCTTGTAAGTTTCTATCAAATCGATAATCGTATAATAGTTGTTTTCTCTATGAAAAGCATTAGGGGATATATACTATGATTTCTCGCGGAAAGCCAAATGCTATTCGGAAACTTTGGGACTTTGCTTTTGGATAACCGAATACGTTAGGATCGCGTGCGCCTTGAACTTCATACAGTCTCTATAATATGCATAAGTGAAGCTAAATTGCGCTCGTTTGAGAGGGCAGGAGGGGTAAGTAAAAAGTTTACTTTCTAAATGGAGCCGGGGGTGTCTAAGTTTCTCGACTTAATAGAGACTTACGCAACATAAGTGTCCCTCTTGCATACGAACTTCTGACGCCTGGTATAAACCCACAGCGCTTTTCATCTATTAGCATTTAAAGCTCGATACGAATGTTCTTGCCGCACTTGTATGCATATATGGATACATGCATATTTATAACTCTGTATAATTCTTAGGAATTTTGATTACGTTTTATCGAAATGGAAACTTATATGAAAATCGATATGCAATCTTGATCCACCTTATATACAGTGTCTCAAAACTGTTGCTCAAGTAGGAAAACGTGATTGATTGATAGTCATGAAAGAATAAATATAGAATAAAATTGAGGAAAAATTTAAGTAAACTATAGTCTTGGATTATTTGTGATTTATTTTGTGTGAATTATCTTAAAACTGATTCTAGTAATAAAAATTATTCAAATTGATTTTTGAAATGTTTTAGAGGATGCTGATAAAAGAAGTAGAGATAGAGTATAGATAGATAAAGTCATTGAAAGAAAAAATGATGATGTTTCTTAAATGTACTATAAAAAGGTGCTTAATTTAAATTTATTGAAAGCGATGGATAAATGAATTGATTTTTGATTGCCCTTAAGATGTTGAACCTTCTTGGCATTATGTGAAGAACCTTGCTGGTTGACCTGCAAGAGACGCCTGCTTTCACTAGGGCATCCGCATCGATTCGTCCAACACCGTGGTTCCGTAACGAAATTATTGATGTGCCACGCTTGGACTGGCGTCGAATGATTTATCGATGTGCGATCGTTTGAGCATAAACTATGAGTTTGATTACCATGCTAACGTCACGTCGAACCTAAACCGGCAATCTGTGGTTTGATATTTCGATACTATAGTAATTGTCCGACGTGTCGCCAGAAAGAGCATTAAAATTGAAGAGAAAAATTATAATTATAATTTTCAGAATTACATTTTAAATAATTTGCTAATAAAAAATTATTTTTCTAAACATTTATCAAAATATATATGCATATAATATTCTCTCTTTCAATTTAAATATATTCCCGTATTCATTAAATCTTAATATTTAATATTTAATGTTAAATTAAATTAAATTAAATTTATATTATATTGAGAAATTTAATATATATTTAATTAAATTTAATATGTGTTCAAGTTAACATTTGTCGATTCAGAAAATATTAAAATCACAATAATTTCATTATGAAGCTGAAAGTCCGAATACCACGATAATAAAGTATTACTATGAAAATTTATTATATGCATGCGATATTTATCTACAAACATTTTAGAAACAATGTAATTGTTAAATATATTTATAATATTTTTACACAATTTTGTTCTTACTCGTACAATATATCTTTTCCAATGACTAATTGTTGTGACAATCTAGCATCTGACAATCTGTTACGATATAATAATAATATTTAATATTATATTATACATTATATACATAATCGCATTTATTAATACAATGGGAGCTCTCGCTGTCATTACAAATTCATGCAAAATCTGGGAAAGATATCTGGTCACAACGAAATCGGTTTACATTCCATTAACAACACGTTAACAGCACGGCGCGTAGGTTGCTTGCTCCGTGTGTGCCACCCGTGCGCCACATGTAACAGCAAATAATCGGCCTGCGGACTTCATGTTTGTAAAGTCGCCAGAGCACGAGCGATTTAACTGAACAACATTAAATTGAAACGCCACACTGCATGAAACTCTATCGATTCGCAACGATGAACAACAGGAAAAAAAAACATAAAAAATTACTACCACCGTTTATATATGGTCGTTTCTATAGAGAAATTAAAATTTAAGACAGCAGATTAACAGCTCGGAAGTAATAAAAGGCAAAAATGTTTTACATGTATGAATATTTTAATAATTCATGCGAAAATTGCTGCTCGCAATGAAATACATATGTGAATTTCAATAGTGACATTTGCTCCATTTACAACCTACATGATCTCACAAAAAATTATTAATTTATAAATGTTTCTTTTAAACTTGTCGGAAAAACATTTTAATTATGCTAATTTCTGATTACGACAAACATAAGTTTCTGCACTTAAAGTGTCATTACTTCTAGCCATAAGAAAAAGGATTATATGTATACGGATTTCTTTTTTTTACCCATTTGCTCTCCGTGTCTGTGTGAGTGTAAATGCGTTTATCCTCGCATTATCGCGAGGATAACGAGAAGGATCAAAGGAAAAGCGGGCAATTATTAAACGAAGAAAATATTCATACACTGTTTTAGTAGTTTGTGATTATATCGAGAGTCCTTTGTTACACGATATTAGATCAAAGAGGCTAATATTATCGATATCGAGGGTCCTCTGATAGTATTATTATCTCCGAGTAGGTACTTCGAAGCACGTTCGTTGCGGTCGTTCGCGTTATCGATTCCATGTTTGCAAACCGTAATGAAACCGTAATTACCGAACAATGTGCTAATTTGTCATTGACTTTAATAAGCAGGATTAATTGTACAGTGACTATTGAGTGCAAAATAGTTAAAATTGTTGACCTTCTTATACATTACAATCTCTTTTATATATTTTTAATTTTTATTTAATTGTATTTCTTCAAGTATACTTAAAAAATGAAAATAAACAAAAAATTAAACAATGATTCAGTTACTATAATTAATTTTAAATTGAATTAAGGGAACAAGTCTATTTTCCTTATGATTTAAAATTTGTACGAGTAGTTTATAAATTTAAATTTTACTGAAAATATACGGAATTGTTTTTCTACTTTCCTGATTGAATTTCTATGTGATTTTAACGATAGTATCTTAAAAAATTTTTTGCCAAAGTAAACTTTTGCATTTTATATAAAATCGCAGTCTTATGTGTGTGTGTATATTTCAATAAATTTTTTAAATAAATATACTTAATTTTATTTAACTTCTACTTCGACTTAAAAACGAAATTATGCAAATATCGCCCCCATAACATTACGCGAATAAGTCAGTATTACTTTTAAGGCAGGGGAGAGAGAGAAAAGAATTTCGAATCGATCGCTGTAATTTCCTAAATCCACCGCCGGCTTTCTAGCTGTATTCCGAACAGTTTGTTTACTATTGGATATATCGGCAAACCATCACGTCGACTAATCTCCACACAAAGCAGCAAATTAACTCCCAGTTAATTATTTACGTTATCGAAATAGTGCGACATATGTAACAGAATTCCGATATACACATGGGTACATTGATACTGCTATTAATATCTCACCCGATTATGTCAGTATTTCTATTGACGCATGAAACAGTAAAACTAACATGTTTTAATTATTAATTGTCAATTTTCCTTTATCTGTTTGCTGAACGTGAAGCAATTTTGCGATGTATTTATTTTCCTCGTACAACGATCGCTGCAATTGCTGATGGCTGAATTAATCGAAGTTTAAAAGTTTCAATGCGAGATTAAGTAAGGCTTGACAGATACTTACAGTAATTATTAATTTATTAATTAAAAATTCCTGAATTTAATATAATTTTACGTCAGAGTAATGAAAGAAAACTATTAGCATAGAAAATATTAATTCAGCATTTTACAGGCAATGGATTAACATAAAATTATCACATAATATCGATGAAATTTTATCATGATTATTATTCAATTATTTTTTCTTTTTTTTCACAGCATGTTCCTTGTCTCAACAGTATGATTTATTATTTCTTGTATTAAGTACAATAATAATTTCAAATATTTAAACTTTTGCACTTACTTTGGAAAACTTGGCAAAATGTAAAAGAATTTTGATCTGTTTTAATAGATTAACAAAATCATTTGTACATATAAAAATATTCTGAAAAATAGTTTATATATTATTGCGTAAGAAAGGTGAAAGAAATGTGAGTCAATGCGATTGATTTAAAAAGCACACATTATTTTATGTTGGCTTACAACGAAATAAAGATTATTATCGGCGCAAGCCACTATGTTTTGTGCTTTTTTTGCAGTGCGTAGAACGCTGAAGAACGGTCTCTCGGAAGAGGAGAAGAAACACATCGCCGCCTACATCAAGGGCTATTGACTGTGATAATACTCGAAGGCCACGACATGCTCTCACGAAACGTAACGAAGAAAGAGCGAGACGCCGATATTGCGAAAGGGTGGAAGTTCGGCGAAGACGTTTCGATCTCCGTCATAGATCTTTGACTATAGGATCCTGTTCTCCCCTATCATCAGGACTTTCTGAGATCGGATGGCATGACGATCGACTCTAGGACACGGTGCTGACGTTCGCCGATATTCGCGTGAGCCCTCTATTTGCACTTCGCGTGTGCACCTGTTGACTTGTTAAGATACGGGATGATAAGTATGAGTAAAAGTTGAAAAAAAAAAAAACTATAACTTTGTCGCGAATTAGACAAGTATTAATCGGTGATGTAGACTTAAGCGAACGGTCAAGTGTAACGGTCAAGTGTAATGTAACATGTTCGCGTACGAGAAAGAATATCTCGCACGCGTATTAGGAATTATTATATAGGAATTTCCCGATAGAGCGATTTTTTTTCTTATGTAGGCCCTTCTGTAAACATTTTTTTTGTTTTACAAAATTTTTCTTGTTCCATATAGAAATTTCTGAAAATTTTTCGAGACGCGGCTACGTAGGAGTTCGTTTATGTTTTCTTTTGTCTCTTTGAAAGTTATTATGTGCATTATTTACGTATATTATATACATTTTACGTATCGGGCTCGATACTCCTCGATTCATTCGAATCACGGACGACAGGGTCGACTCCGACAATCATAAATGTAACAGCATGTGCCTCGACGAATTTTTATAATCGATCGATTTTTAAGACCGAGTAATCGACGCTTTTACTCGAGTCGATCTATTTACAACGAAGAAACAGCCATTTTGCATACGAAGTAAATATATTCTAGAACGATTCCTGTCGAATAGCAAATATATCGATATATACCGGACGACATAAATTTGTCTAGCAACTTAATTATTTTAATCATCATTTTATTATTGCGTTTCGTAGAAACGCATAATCGCAATCATTGTAACTTTCTGTGAAAATGATTCTTTAAATAAAAGGAGAAGCAATTATAAAAATAGATATGAGTATGCGATACTTTTTTCTCCTTCAAAATATTTCTTTTTTTCACAAAAAGACAAGAAAATTTAATCCTTTCCGGACTTTAGAAATATATTTTCTATAATGCAAAAGGTAAGTAACTTTATATTAAATATATATGCACTCAATCAAGTATGAAATAATGAAGGATAAATAATTAAAATTAGATAATTGTAATAGAGAATTTATAAAAAAAAAATATCTAGGTACTCTCAAATCCCAGAATTTGAGTTCTATTCTTCAGTTCTTCTCTGCACGAAAAATAAATGATTAATAGAAACATTAATTTTGTAAGCAATAATTATTTTATTTATATGTTTCTAAATACTTTAAATAACCATAAATAAACTAATAAATAAAAGTAATTAATATTTTTAAAAACCATTTGGAAAAAAACGAAATGAAGCGAAACGAAACGAAAGATCTGAAAAGTGTCATGTATCATGTACGAAACATTTATTGTGGTACAAAAAAATTATACACTTAGATATATTTTATTGTACTTCCACGAAATATTTTATTGCGTTTACAACTGCTGCGAATAAACTTTCAGGCAGGGATGAAATTGAAAGAGGTAGTTATATAACAAACTGTGCTCGAGACACACGATTTATTATTAACCATCATCCAACTTTAACAACATACAATATAATGTAGTAATAAAAACGTATCAGTTAAAATGTAATAATGCGACGATAGGGGGATGCTCGCGTAAGAGCGACCATATTCATCTCCACTACGCATCCTCGGGATATTTCCTCATCCTCTTTTTCTTCGTCATCCTCTTCTTGTCTCCTACGTGAATATCGCGCGCGCGCGCGACTCTCGAGCAAGGGATCGTTATGACAAGGGACAGATTGGTGGAAGCTTTGAGAGTAGGGCAGAATGGGTGTGATTTTCAGCACCGTATGTTGATGCCTTTTAATGCTAACATTTATAATCATGTAGAAAAAACATTCTTTCTGTCACACCTTCATCTCGCTCTATCATCACAAGCTCTCTTTCTCTTTATATTTTTATATAATATATATGTGTATATGTATATAGCGCGAAACATACACAGCCTCTCACTTCACGCCACTACAGTGCAATCATTCGAGCAGACATTCGTGTATTTTTTTTCTTTGTTATATCGTATTAAAATGTACAATGACGTCGTTGCGCCTGGAATGTTTCCTGTTTAGGAATATCCGCGAAAATTTCGCTACGGATCTCTTCGTAGAACTCTGCAAACTTTCAGAGAGATTGAGAATAACAAAAAAAAGGAAACGGAACATTCATATTAATTATTTAAAGATCATCGGTTTGATATATATCTTTTATGATTTTCCAGGCAACGAGAAGTTTATGTTTCATCAGAAATTTTATTTGATAAAAAAATCATAATTCTGCTCAACGTAAACTAACTATAGAAATTAAAACCTGCAGAAATAATTGTGTTGTCATAAAGTTTTTTAAAACGAGATTATATGATAAAATATCATAAAACAAGCACACTATTGAGCGGCAAGGATTGTAGATCTTCCTAGCAAGATGTGCTAGGATAAAAAATAGTCAGATGGCGAATACGCCGAAAATCAGTCGAGATTCCTCCTGCAGATTCTCGAGTAATTGTGCATTTAAGATAGCTCATGGGGGGGAGGGGGTGTAATCATGGTTCATATTTCGAACGAGTGGAATCGCATCCTTTGGAATATCCAGATTAAAAAATTAAGAAATCTCTTGAAGCTATACTTAGGATTATCGAATAGTTCTCAAAACTTCCAGAGACGTGTTTCCGAGTTCCTTTTTTTTTTTTAGAAAACGGCTTTACTTTACGGATTTTCGTTGTTAATCAAATGTCCACCTACTCCTGCAAGTTTCCTGCGATCAAGGACACGAATGCGACTCGACGAGCCAGAGATTCCCGAAGATCGTATCTCTCTGACGCTGGTGTCAGTGGTGCTGTATCAGAAGAGTTTGCTGGTAAATTCGCTCGATCTCGCGAGTTCGAGCAGGCGTATACACGGCACGATCGATCAGTGGATCCTTCGGGAATGCCCGAGAGGGGACTCGAAGAGGTGATTTTATACAGAGGTGAACACGTGGTGGCGCGGGGCGCGTCGATGTCGTCGGCGATTGAGTCGACGACGACGTCGACAACGGGCGCTCGGAGATGCGATGATGAGGGACGAAGACTTCAGAGCTCATCATGCTTCGGCCCACTGAACTCGTCGTGAGAGATGAAGCCGTTCTTGTCCTTATCCTCATGCTGAAAGATCTCCTCCACGAGCTTATCGTGATCGGCCAGCATTTTCTTCACGTCTTCATTTTCACTAGCGCCAGCTTGCTCGGCTTCTATCACCTGTTTCCGCAAGTAATCGCTCACCTGTAAACAAAAAAATCGACCATGGACCGATTAATTAAAATAGATGCGAAAGTAGCGTGACTGTCCGCAGAGTATAAATTTATGGGTCAACGAAATTAATATTGTTAAATTTTTTATTCGGCGCAAGTTTTAAATGGATTACGATTATTATCCATATTTTGTAATATGCACATTAATTCGCTGTAAATTATTCCTGCGACGCAAAATGTTATAATCTTCTTTTGTCCATTACTATATAAAAATTTATTTCTGATTTTTTTTTATATGAAAATAATTTTAGCTTTTAATTATCGAGATTTTATTAATAGGCATTACATGACCAAGACAATTTTGTGATTTTTTTAAAAATAGGTTTTTAGTTATGTATGATTCTATCCAAAAGTGTTTAAAATAAAAATCAATTTCATTAATATTGTATTACTTTCGGTCGTGCTTACAAAAACAAATTGCTTGTGTAACGAGATGTTTATAGCACTATTTTTCTACGACCAGCACCATTAAATGGCCCAAATAAAAACTTAAAGTGATCTTGCCATTGCTCTCACCTCCTCGCGGGACAATTGGTTGTCTTTGTCGGCATCGATTTCCTTAAAGACGTTGGCGGTTGGGGGCGAATCGCTAATATTCATGAGCTCGACTTCAAACGTAAGAGTAGCACCTGAAATCAACAATGGCCTTTCATGTTAATAGCTTGTATAACGTACATAAATTATAAAAATGTAAGTGAAATAAAAATAATGAATTTTTTTCTGAGAAGATAATTTATAATTAATATTAAATATTAGGGATCTTTATCAATTAAAGTATTAGATTCATATTGTTAATGTAAATGTTGAGATTTTGATTGTGAGATTATCGTTTCAAAATTAAATAAGCATAAGTTTTGAAAAATAATATATTTTCTCTTAAAAATCTTTTTTCAAACATTATATTCATTTGCTTTGTTAAAATTAAAATCATTTTATAATACCGAAATATTTTTTAACATCTTAAATGATTTAAGACACGAAAGCATGTTTGATACAAATTTGGATGCAAGAAGAGCTCCATTTCGAGAGGTTTATCTATTTGCTGCAAATACGATTAATCTCGATTTGGCAAATACTCGTAAATCATTTTTAGAACTCATCAATCTGCTGTCAGACACAAAGCTTTTTACGCGTTTTTGCGGATGTATGTAAAGAATATATAGACTCTATATATACATACACAAAGTAAAGTGACAAATCGACAAGTGTGTCTACATTTGCAAAGACATAAAAAAACAAACTAATAATATAAGTTTCAATTCAATTCAGTAAGTTTTTGCGGATGTATGTAAAGAATATATATACTCTATATATACATATACAAAGTAAAGTGACAAATCGACAAGTATGTCTACATTTGCAAAGACATAAAAAACAAGCTAATAATATAAGTGCCAATTTAATTCAGTCTAATTATAAAATTAATAGAGATAAAAAAAGAAAGAAAATAACAAAAATTCTTAGGAAAGAAAATTAAAATGTAATTAAATGATTATTATTAACTATGTTATAAATTTAAATATCTGCTACTGTACTTTCTTGTTATTTCTCTCTGAAATAGCTCTGTGGCTGGTATTCATAGTCAGTTCTTATTTCAAGATCGTCTCAAGTAATGTCTTAAGATGCTAATACGGCTCTGTGACTAGTTTAGAACCACATAAGACTGTACTTAAGATGATCTTCAATATAAGAACTGACTATAAATACCGGCCTATGTAAAATTAGCATTGTTTAAAATAATTTCTTGCCATTAATTCAATATTGTGGAGAAGTCAAACTTTTTTTGGACATAGTACAAGTCTATTTTAAAATATTGTTCCTTCTCTCTCCTTCCTATGGTTTTACTTATTTATAAAATCTCTTTGTTATAATTAATATATTATTAGTCCAATTTTGCTTTTTATATTATTTTTTACACTGAGCTTATAGTATTTTACACAAACTAGAGACATCGAGAAATAACTTATTCAAAAATTTTAATGAAAAAGAAAAGAAACTTAATGAAGCATGTAGTAAGTAATTAAAATAATGTTCTAAAATGGACACTTTCTATTACATAGTTTCTTTTACCAAAGTTCAACAGTTCGGACAATTATAGCAATTGTGATACAGTACAATATAAATAATTCTCGGTGAAGTTCTCGATATTTAAAAATAGTAATATAGCATAAAATACAATGTAAAATTTAGAATTGGACAAACCTAAAATTAACCATACCCAGACATCCAGACGTTAATAATAATGCATATAGAAATTCGATCGCCAATACTGGTGTCTATAGATATCCGAAATAACAATGACCAGTAAATTCGACCGGGGAGGGGCTAACGAAGTGTTCGGCGCGAGAGAGAATGCATACGCGCGCCCGGCACGTCCAGCCATTAATTATGGATGGTCCCGTCGCGATTAAGCTGGCCCTAATGAAATATGGCGCTTAATTATTCACTACTTAAACGAGTGAAATTAATACGGCGAATAATAATGCGCCGCCCGGTGTAACAGCTACTGTCGCCGTGGAAATTGAACGTGAGAAATGGAGAGGGATGATGGGAATATTCCAATCCTCGCGTTTCCCTCTAGTCTTCTTTATCATCGTATTCTGTGAGGAAAGACATCTCGATGGCAATAATTCGCCAAATAGTTCAAAAACGTGAGGAAAATTTGTGACGTACATGTACGTATGTATGTGTAATTAACTGACACGTAACAACTGTGATTGCAAATTACAGGATTACAGAATTACATTTGTATAATTGTGTTGTTATTTATGACATTTAGGGGTACATTGATTTTTCCCCGTTTTTTATGCAAATACATTTCTTATACATAAATAAATGTATTTAGTTATTAATTAAATATTATAAAATGTTTCAATATTTCTACGGCGAAGTATTAGTCAAAAAATGATTATACTATAATTATTAATAAAATCGTTAATTATGAATTTGCAAAACTGTCATAATTCAACCAGTTGAAATGCGAATCGATTTTAAATAAACCCGTAGAGAAATCGTGTATTTAAAAAATAATTGAAAAATAAACAGAGAGACTAACAGACGATTTATTCGCGCGCGAGGGCCCTGCGAAAGAGGCGAATCGTTCATCATTGTTGATCCCGCCGATGCCGAAAGCCAGGCAACGATGCTCAATTTAATGGTTGATGCTTTATTGGATTTCCGTGCAATTGCATTTTTGACTTCGATTCTGCTACTAACGACTACCCTTGTATCGACCTGTCCAGTACTGTTCATTGCCCCTCCCTCTCCGCCGACTCTTCGCTAATCCTTTCGCGCGCGTAAAAATGGTCCCACGTGTAATTTGAAAAATGCCACGTCAGCGTGACGCCTTTTAATCGCAACGTACTATTGCAGTCCAGTTGATTGTCGAATATACACCTATTGGCGCATGTTTCGATTGGCAGAAGAGTTTGGAACAATTGGAGAGAAGCATTGCCTCACGAGTATAGAAGAGTGGCAAAATTACACAACCTATTATTAATTTGTGGATACTTACTTTATCAATTTGTGGCAAATTGAAAAAATGTTTAGTGAAACATTAATTCCTGGTTACTCACGTACAAAATAATATACTACTCTCAAAACATACATTGTATATAAATAATTATTTCATTATAAAAAGATAAAAAGAAGGAAATAACGAAAAGTTATCATCGTACCACCAGGAATAACATTTCCAGCACCCTTGTCGCCGTATCCAAGCTCAGGTGGTATCGTCAGTTTCCTCCTCTCGCCTACGCACATATCCAGAAGACCTTGATCCCAACCTTTAATAACTTGTCCTACACCAAGTTGGAAAGTAAACGGTTGATCTCTATCCAAACTGCAACAAGAAAAAAGAACAATCTCACTTTAAATTATATTATAAAATGTCAACTTAAAATATATTTCTTTGAACAGATGGATTTCTTTTTATATCTCAAGATGCAAGGAATATACAAATATTGCTTATTAAATTATTGTGTGTATGTCTATACATTTATTTATACTTTATCTTCAATCGCGATGCATCGGCACATTCCTATAAAACATTTTGTGAAAATAGATCAGCAAACTAGAGTATGTGAGAAAATATTTTTTTATATAATAGAAATATTTTGCCTCTATGTGAATACATATCATTATGTCTGCTTTAAAAAAATACTATGAATTCCTTCTTCTTCAAGTACAGCGGAACGCGCTCAGTCTTTACTCGCATTACATCGCGCCAACTACAGTAAACTTCCTCATTTCAAAGCGAGGCACCAAAACGTTTGTTGTAACGAGTTTCACGACGATTTATTCATGTCGAGAGTTAAAAGCGACACGGTGGCGTAAGGAGAGGAGCGACTAATTGGAAAACGCGCGGAACAATCAAGTCCCATTTCGCTGCACCGCGAACTTTCGTCAAGAATTTACTATTGTGCGCACGTCGAATGCAATTCGCATGACTATGCTCGATATTTCGCTCTAAATCTAAGGGTTAGATCGTTACTGGAAATGTCAATTTGTCGATTTGAAAAACGCAGAGAGAAAGAATGAGAAAGAAGAAAGGAAAAATAAAGGGATAGAGAGAGAGAGAGAGAGAGAGAGAGAGAGAGAGAGAATGAGTTAGAGACAAAAGGAGAGAAAAGGGGAAACAGACAGTGTTATCCTGAGAGCGATCATTCCCAGTGCGAAAACCGACGATTTCCCGTATCAGGGGAATATTGCGGCAACTATTGAGGCAAAACCGACGCTACGCATCATTCGCTGGGTCTCGTTCGAGGCATCTCGACATGGACGGTTATGATTAAAGAGCACGACGTCGGCGCACATGTAAGCTGAAGGTAACATTCGGCAGCATGTAACCAGATGCAATCATGCGGAAATTCCTGTGCACGAGTATAAACTCAAAAAATACAATGTAAAAATGTAGTGTGATAATATTTAAAAATTAAAAATACATGTATGTACATGAATATATAAATTAAGTAAACCTTAAGGAAAACAAGAAATAAAGAGAGAATACAAAATTGGACAGTTAAAGTAATTTCGTAGGCAATTTAAACAATTACACGTATATAAAAAGTTTTTTACTTTTTTTTTAATATAATGTACCGATATACTGTATTTTTCTAATATATACATATATGTATATGTTGCAATGAATTATATTTACAATTTTTCTGGAGTATTTAATAGAGAAACGCAAAATATGTAAAGAAATCGAAAAGGGAAAGAATTTCTCATTGTAGATAAACATATTTTTCATGAAATATTTTTATGTTAAAAATATGAAAATTATACATAGTTAAAAAAGATTTTCTGTCTACACTTTTTAAATATAATTTTCATCCACTTATACCTATGATAAAATAAGCTCGTACTGCGTGGAGATTATATTGAAAAATAAAAAAGACAGAAAATTTCCTTTCATTCGTTTTCATTCCATGTAATAATCTCGCTTCGGGATAAACACGAAGAATGAACGAAAAGCATTACATTTTCTGACTAAACTGTAGCTGTAATGTAACTCTCTTATTGCGGTTCTTTTTTGTATTTTGAAATTATTTGAAAAGAAAGGTAATCACATTTTAAGATCTACATAACACATAATCCTACAGAGAGACATATCCATAAAGAAAGAGAGAGAGAAAGAGAAAATTCCTTTAATATTATTAATATTTATTATTATTTCCATTATCGCCGATTATCTCGAGTTGCTAGAGATATTTAAGTACAATTCGACCTTTTATTTTCGTGTTCCTAAACTTTATTTCCATATGACTCAATTTCACTTTATCAAGATTCACGTTAACTGCGAGTGGGAAAAGCGATATTGAGTATCGTGGGCGCAATATCATCGGACCGATCATTTTTCCCGCCGTCCTGAGTGCAGATGATATAGTCAATTTCCAGCGTTATTGGTTTTCGGCTACCTTGCTACGAAGGCAAGTCTCTACCCATGAGGGCAGATTACTTTTTCAGTGGCTCGCCATATTAATAAATAACACACTTTTCTGCGGCATTCGTCGCTATAATACGTATCTGTTATAATTTTACTAATAATATTTATATTCTTATTTTGTAACAAAAATCCAATTTTACCTATCTCGTATTTATGTAAAAAGCAAAATTTATCATCCTCCATCTCATCCAGCCTCTTATTAATGCATTTCATACATATTTATACATGTACACATACGTGGGGGTTGTATGATCATAATCAGTATTTTTATTCCACATTGACAATAGTTTCACATTGACTCTATCGAAAAATATTTTCTGGCTCTTCTATCCCGGATTTGCGATATTGCAGAACAGCACGATAGTTTTTCCAACACATATAAAAGTGATACCAGCCTGATGCATTATCGGCTTTCGGACGATATATGACATTTTCAAAAGAAAACATAAATATTTTATCACGAGAGTAGTCAATGTCATTTTTCTTGAAAAGACAATACTAAATGTTTTCTTATTCTGACACTAGTTATTCGTTTTGATAGAAGGAGAGAAAGAGAGAGAGATGTAATTTACGAGAAATGTAATTTTATGTAATTTACAAATTACAATATGTAATAATTAAAGATCAATTTTTAGACAAAAATGTATCTCTAAAATAGTTAAAATACTTTTATAAATATATTCTAAAATAATTTAAATACTTTTAAAATACTTAATAAAGTGAAATGCAATATACTTTTTAAATACTCGAGAGAATTTCAATAATCAGGATTCATTTCTCCCTAAACTATCGATTAACTTTTGAAAATCATAATGATATAAGCTATAGATATTTCCAGTTCGCCTCATTAATAAATAATAACTATACAATTATAATTACTGACTATATAATTATGTTACTGGATACGCCATTAATGCGTCCGTACCATTATATTAAAAGTAGCATCAAATTATTCATGTTATACAAATTATGTATGTAGCATTCAGCATAACTCAAATGCCAATACGAAACATGATCACTGCGTTTCCATGTCTTTTGTTCAACTGATTGTTAATACAACGTATTGATAATAAAATTGAAATTGTGTAGACATGAAAATCAAACATAACTCTCAATCGGTAGAAATATTGCTTATTTAACCATATCGAGGCGGTTTTCATTTCACAAGCAATTAAATTGAATGTTACGTATATTGACTATATCTGAATGAGCCAAGGCAATTAAAAACATATTTGACAGAAACAAATATTATTCTTCGATAAATAATTTTCGAACATTTACGAAACTTCTCTCGACAAAACAGGAATTTTAATTATCCTCTTATATCTTTAAAATTTAATTCATAAAAGATTTAATTTTTAGCAAAAGTATTTCTGTAATGCTTTTCTAAAAATATCTTTTTATTTAAAAATTTCAATATAGACTATGAAATATAGAATTATCAGAAAATCAATATATATTTAAACTCTTTGAAATGATATAAAACTGGAAATTTTACAAAAAATCTAGGAAAGATAACTTTATGTAAAGTGATGATTCTTGATTATTTCAATCTTGACATTTCTTTATTCTAATAAGATTCTAATTCTAATAATGTGATATCAATCTGTGTTTATGTAATTATTTTATTAACAGAACCTATTTTATGACTCCGCGACATAGATTCTCGTGTAGACAAATTAAAATGGCTCGTAATATAAAAGTCCATAAATCGATCATTTCCGAGATTTAAATACTTTTTATCGACTAAGTTTTAAGTTAATTATTGGAAAACTAAAAATTTTCTCATAATTTTATAATTTTCGTACACATTTTTATACATATGTTAAGTTCACAAAATTGTTTAAAGAAATAACAAAACTTTGAAAAATATATATTGTTCTGCATGTACACTGATTGTACAGCATTCAATTCAGAGAAATTATAACGAAAGTATAATTTCAAAAATTATTAAAAAGTGGAAAAATTAAAAGTGCATTCAATTTCCAAACAGATTCAATTAACTTCTAGTATGTATTTTTTACATACTTGGCATAACTCATTGTTAGTATTTTTTTTAGGTTTTCGGATACTTTCTGTCAAATATTCAATAAGTTAAATATAAATTCAATAGATGGCACAAAGGTTGGTTAAACAAATTACAAATTACGCGAGTATGGTTTACATCAGAAATAAGGATAGAGGATAAGAAAACCGAAAAAAGGCAGAACACGTCTGAGTTCTGGACGTACGGCGAATAGACATTCTCGTGAAATGTCACGAGCGCACAAGGAATAACGCTCGAGCGCGAAGAAGAGAAACAAAGAAATCAAGAAGGAAAGAGGAACGCCAGGAGAAGACGAAACAATTGCTCTGGGACTTCTGGCCACTGAGAGATAAAAAATTTCGAAGGACCGAATCCCGTTGTCATCCTTCTTCCAACATTCTTCTGCTCGCGCTTCGTGAACTTTCTCTATGTTCTATATTGCGGTAAGGTCCTTAAATATTCAAACGATACTCCTCCGAGAGTCGCTTGTACGTACGTTAATACGTATTACGTAAAACAGACATGTAAGCTGTATCAAAAATAAATATTAGTAAGCGCGATTAAATGTAATTGAAAAATTATGACTGTCTTTGTTTCTGTCTTGAAAAATTTTGCAAACACATATAAAAATAATTATTTTATTATAATTGTTAGAGATCACAATTACGCGCGAAGAACATAATGTCCACTAATATTTTATTAAATTAATTAACTATTTATTATTATTTTGTTGCAAGAACTAAGTAAATTGGATTTCTAGAAGAACTAACAAAACAAAAGTAGAAATAAAAGACGGACAGAAAAAACGAAATAAAATAAGCAATGGCTGCGACAGGAATGGAAGACGGAATATTTTTTTGTCAGGAACGAAAAGAAGAGAAGAAGACGAGGGCGCGAAAAACTAGTTAGCTTTCCTCCGATGGCATTTGCATACACTTGTTCGCAGGTGGAGCGAGGCGTTCTCTGAAAACATAAATCGTACTATACACGGGGATACCGACGGGGGATGAAAGAGAAAGTGACAGACAGAGAGAAAAAGGAGAGAAGAGTCGGAGGAAAGGATATAGTCTAAGCCACAGAGAGTCAGAAATAATGTATAGACGATGAGGGACAAAACTAGCCGGAAGATAGAGGGAAAAAAAAGCCGGCAAAAAGAATCGCTGTCAAAGAATATCGCCTCTCGCCCGCATTTCTCGTTAACATATCAAAAGGCCGTGGGGATATTTAAATTTATTCCTCCCTGGTAGCGCAGCACCTTGGCGCGGTTTTACGTATCGGGGCCGCGCTGTACGGGCGTGCGACGCGCGGCTACGTATTCACGGGAAACGGAAAGAGAGGGGTTCTCCTCTTTTGAGCTTTTCATAAGGTCCGCCCGGACGAAAGCTCGTGAAATCCATTCTTATCCCTGTCTCTGCGATTGCAAAGTGCTTCTCACCGATACCCGAGTTCGTCATTGTCCACCGAACTGATAGAGTGCACGCGAAGAGGGTTTATTTTTTAAGGCGGCCGCAGCAAGAGTCCCGATTGTTCTTTGAGATGTCATGCCGTCTGCAGAGATATGTCTGCTTATTGTACCATAGTACATATATTCTTCAATAATATATTTAATATATTTAATATATTTTACATATTCAATCTAGCACTGTATACTTTTAGTAAAAAATTACAGATCTTAACATAACAGTACACACATTTAAATTTCATTTTTTTTTATAAAAATGTAGTAACGTGTTATATTTCTTCGCATTTTTTTTATATGTTCAACGTTAGTTATTTTAGTAACCGAGTATATTTTTCCTTCCAACTGAAAAGAAGAAATATAACTGAGAAAGATTTTATTTTTTAATCTTATATAAAGAAATAATGAAAAAATTGATGATAATAGAAATTTTTAAATTTATTCTTCTCGTGTGTTTAAATAGAAAAGTTCCTGTAAAGGTATGTACAAGTATATATATCTTAAAGTAATCGCGCAGATTTTGTATAAAGTATTACGTGTAATATCTTATTTATAAGCCATTGTTAGTTGCATCACTTTTAGTGATCACTTATGCGACTTACTTAAAAAACATCGTCATTATGTTGGAAGAAACGAGCAACAACGTAAAAATTCATTACACCATTAAGTGTCGACCCTGGCTGGGTTTGACTTGGATATCCGCAAGTGCTTCCGACATCGTTTAAGCTTCTTCTTCACATCATAGAAATTGCAATTTACGAAAGATCGTTTTCATATGTATCAAGTTCTATCAAGCTGTGCTATTCAAAGAAAAAATACATTAAACCGCTATGTTTTATTCATAAAAGCTGTTATATTGTTTTTTTTCATATACAATTCCTCCCTCTCTAAATATAATTATAATCTTACTATAACATATAAACTGATATAAATCACAGGGAAAAATATTGCAGAATTTGATAGTTACAAAATTTCTGTACAAAAATTTTAATCCTTTTAATAGTGCTTGTACGATAGAAATAAAATAAAATTACAAGCGAATGGCTATTACTTTCGTAATTTTAACAATAATTTTAGTAAAAATGTGGCATGTATGTATAAATTCTAGAAGAGACCGTAAAATTCCTCTTCCTGTTGAGAACTATTTTTCACGATGAAAAAGTGGAACAAGATGAAACCGAAATTTGCATATTACACTTCGTCATAGCAGAGGATAGTAAGTAAAATATGCGCAACTTAATTAAGCTTTCAATAACCAAGCTAAAATAATTCGTTCTCGCACACCTGCTACTCATTGCCTCCCTGTCTTTTCCTGACATATTTGATTTATTACTTGATTTGTCCTCCAGAGAGATATGGGAAATTCATTTATAAATTGTTTAGCGCTACACAAAGTCATTAATATTTTTAAGTCTAGCCATCAGACCAAAGGAAGTTATTAAACCATGGTTTTCGTTGATACTTGATACTTGTAACAGAAATATGTTTCTCTCGCGAATAACAGAATACATTTTACATCCGCGTAGGAATAATGCTCGAGTCCATTTATTACAAAGCGCACATTTCTTTTACGTCCAGCGTCCGTACGTTATAAACTTTTTATTGTACCGCCATCAATTTGAAGTATCCGCGATATCGATCTATCTTGACGTGGGTACAATACAGATTGAGATAATCCATGTTGTCTGTCTTTCTCTCTCCATTTCTGAAACGAAATCTTGCGTATCCATATTTTTCTTCGTTGTCATTTATCGAAGACATTTGCGATACACACGTGTCTAAAAAATTAATTTCTTTTACTTTTAAATTAGTATCTCATCAGAACAATAACATAAAGAAATATTAGAACATATGTATACAATAATTGTATTAAATAGCAAAAAATATAATATAGCAAGAAATATTCAAAAAGATACACTTTAAAGAGTTTATAATAATGTATTTTAATAATAAAGTAAAGTATGCAAGAATTATTTTTTAATTTTTTCTCTGCATTGACTGTTTCGAATTGATATATTAACGCCAAAAGTGAAATTTAAGTATTTCTGCCAATTAAAAGATACGTATCTCACATTTCAATTGTGCCTAAACATCTGCAAAGTGTTATTCAAGTCTGAGGCGGATACCTGAAAATTTTCTCGATGATAGATATTTAAAATGTTTTAAACGATAATATCCTGGACGATAATATCCTGTTTGTAATACTTATGAATGGCTATCACAAATCCAAAGGATTAAGGATTGGGAAGTAACAGATTTATTCGTCTTTTCACGTGGCTTCTGGTTGACCCGCGTAATGCAAGGGAATTTCGCATAAACAACCTGATAAAGCGTCGCCGTCGCTGCGCAACGTTAAATGCAGATTAGCGTAACGCGCGAAAAAGTGAAAACGTTGCTCCGAGACGGCGACGCCGGGATCGGGTCCCATCAAGGGCTCGTGGGATAAGTAAGAAGGGCCATTTTTCAGTGGCGGCGCCTTATCCGGGACACGACGACACCGTGTAATACCGCGGCGGCGGCTTATATGCATTCATAAGATATTCATAAGACCCCGGCGCCTCAATTCTCGCAGGGCGACAAAGGGCGGCTCGACGGCCGTTCTCGGTCCTCGAGGATAAAGGATCAGAAATAGGTGCGCGGAGGCGGCCAGCGGAGACGATCCTCCACCTTTCGCGCTCCACCTCCCCGTAAACGTCCCTTAAAACGGTCCGAAGTTCCGCGAACTGCGTCACAGGAAATTACTACCAACTTTCGCACAGATTGAAAAAGTTTTTCGAAAAGCGTTCCGATTGTTAAGACGCGACGCTCACGTTTCCCGCGTGGCACATTGGCGCGACCGGGAAAACCGCCACGTTTGAACTTTTATCGTGACTCCCGTCGCCGTCCCCTTATTGTCGCCGTTCGCGCGGTCGCGCAACGACGAAGTTACACCGAATTAAGTGACGTCCTCCGTTGAGCTACCAATAAAGTTTTATACTCATTAGGAGACTTTTCTTTTTCCCTGTCGGCGGGATCTTTGTATCGAAATGTCGGACGATCTTCATCTCGTTTCTCGCGACTTTCTAACCGGTTTATTTTTCCCCGTTTCCGTTAAGAAGTGTTTTCAGCCCGGTCACACGACAACGGCATCCCTCGAGATGGCGTAAAATTGTCTTAGCGGTTGAGGCGCGTCTTGTTGCAAAGTTTTCTTTCTCGAAGTTATTATCGCGCGCATAGTATCTCATACAATGTAAAAGTCGTATAGCGGGTTAAGATTTGCGGTATTATTCGAAGTTAATCTTCTTATTATGCTATTATACTTCCAGCTCTTCTTCCACTTTATGCTTCTTAGCAGCTTATGAAACGAGAGAAAATTCAGCAAAAGCTTAAGCTTTTATAGTCTACTATAACTGGAAAGTAATAAGTATGACATTTTTTTCATTTTACAGTAATATAAAAAAATTATACTTGTTAAATCATTATAATTTGTACAAGTTTTAGATTTATTTGCTAAATTTAAAACTGTACGTTGTATATTATATATAGATTGTGTTACAATTTCTGTGTATATTAATCCTAATCTTAATATTTTTATGTCTTTTTAATAATACAATCTTTCTCTGTTTCAACTTCTTAATTATTTAAATATATTTAAATTTTTAGCATTTTAATAAATATAAAATTTAATGAGATTCATAAATTATTTTACAAAGATATGATTAAAATTTCAAACGTAACCTTTTATTTCAAAATTCACTTATTAAAACATATAAAGTGAAAATGTTATACATTATTTCCTATTTTTTTATTTTTTTATTCTTTTTCGTTCTTTTTGTAATATATAATAATTATTTTTTTGCGAAAAAATAATAATAATGTACGCCTAGTATTTAAACATTTTAATTTATCGTTATATTTTTCCCTATTATTCCGTTCATGTCATCTATCGTTAAAGGAAACATGCGTTTTGGATTCATTGACCACTAATCGCGATCTAAAAGCGAGCACACAATGGCTGTGAGAGAAATATTAACGGGTTAAATAGGAGGCGTGTCTTCCTTAACGCTCTAGTCGTTGCACCTGCAGTAGCGCAGGGACAATGTCGTACCTTGCTGTAAATTTCGCGTGCTCGTCTGGTGGGGTGGCTTAATGCAGATTTAGGTAGGTTCCTAGCGCGCGCATGCGGCTTTCACATCCCATAGACTTAGGCTAATTAATTTATAGACTGCGCCCTTATCTGTTGCTGGGGCCTACTATGCAGCCGCTGCTGCTAGAGTAGTGGGCGTCAGCGAGTTGCCCTAAGTGCGCCGGCAGGGAAACCAGTTACCATAGATCCGCGGCGATAACGCGTTCTTCCCTCTTCGCCAACCCTCCGAAGTCTCCTACGAGACTTCGGCTGAAAGTTAGACGGGAAGGGGAGTCGACTCGCGCGTCTGGGAATCGCAAATGACTTCCGTGCGGTCGGTCCAGTTTGAGCAGCCATCTCGTCTTTACTCGAGATTACAGACATCCTTGCCGAGACAATCCGTAAATATTCGCGCTATGAGCTTTATGCCTGAAAAATTGTCTTCTTCTCAGACAAAGCTTATGACATGAATGTACTGTAAGAAGATCAGCGCTTATTTAAACGCATAATATCATTGCAATTATTTAATATTTAAAATAATATCAAAAGTATTTCTTTGTGTACTTAAAAAATAGAAACAATTAAATTCTGAGAAGAGAAGAGATCATTTCTTCTACCTATCACCTTATATCTTCTTTCTCAATCATCGATCTAATTTAAAAAGTTGTATTGATATCAATAGCAGTAAACAAACTAACATAAAATTTTTCATTTAAAATGAAATATTATGACAAATGGAACGATTAATATATCCGTTTATATAATAGATACTTTTTATTGATATATGAAGTAGAGAGTTATCGAGATAAATGGTATCTTCTCCATGTTTGCGTCAGAAAATTGCTGCACGCTTCAGTGCGTCGGTCGAATCTCGATCGTCAATAAAAAAAAAATATCATTTGTCGACGCATCGGCGTGTCATCGTGCAAGAATGCTGACGCTGTCGTCGACGGTGTGTCGCGAACCGTAGATGGTGGAGCTCGTTAGATCAGTCGAGCACCCTGTGAACGCTGTTAATTGCATCGCGCCGGTGAACGTGCACGCACCGATTTAGTTTATCGCTCAGCTTGCCTAGCGTTATAGCTAGAGACGAGGCTGAGCGAGAACGAGGGCGACGAGACGACGACGGATACCGCGCGTTGTATGAGTGCGAAACTGTGTACATGGTAGGAAGCAATCAAATTTCCCCGGGAAATCTTTGTGGCGACGTGGTAGAATAGAATTGTGGATAAACTCAGGCATTCAGGCTGGCGGTCGCGAAAGCTTTTATACGTCGCAGGAAATGCATTATAGCTAGCGACGAAAAGTCGGCGGACGGTCACTGATGGAAATTGGCTTTTTAATTGGCAATGTGTGTCCGGATGTTTTTCATAGAATTTAGTCTATCTCGTAGGGACCCTGCATAGAGACAGAGAAATCGCGTTATAGGTGGAAGTAGAATATGTGAAATTTTTCGACAATTCGAGCACGAGGGTCTCTCGTGAGATGTACTTAAATGTACATTTCTATTATTTATTTTAAAAATATTTTAAATTAGAAGGGTGCATTTTAATCCGAGTATAAGATAATTTTTACAATATTTGTAATATTTGGAATAGCATTGCGACGATTCTACGTGGTTCTGAATATAGCGTCGAAATAAATTATTTATTACGTTATCACATATTCTCGTGATGAAAGTAAATTCGAGACTTAAGATAAACCCGATTTAAATGTCAGTCGGTGGTGATCGTGGTGGCCCCGAAAATAGGATGCAGACAGGCCGTGGCGTCGCGGTAGAGGTAACAGTAGATAGCATTGCATATTTCATGCTGCACAGTACGTAACGTGATGCACGCCCCGCATGGGAAATCCTAACGGGGCCGCATGTCCGAGTTCTACGTTGCGCAAACTAGAGTAAAGCTCGTCCATGGAAAACGGTGTCACGGAACCGAGACAAATTCATTTCGTCGTGCGTTGGCACCCTAGGTTCATCCATTTTCTTCCGCATCAGGATGACAGCGTAGATTTCGTTACATTAATCGTATAACCCGCAATTTATCGAAAATACCTGAACCAAATACCTTCTTATAATTTTGTACAGGCAAATAAAAATTTAAGATTCACGTATTACGTCTCATTAAGCGTCTGTGCTATAATTTATGTATATGCCAGTATATATTATAATCTTAATTTAGCGTTAGTAAAACGTAATATTAACTATCACTATTCATAACTATCACTATTCATTTACATAAAACAAATAAAGTTATTAAAAGACTATTAAATTCCTAACACAAATTACCTAAAACGCAAGCTTTTCAAAAGCAACAGTAAAATAAGTTTGGCAAAGTGTGTAATGGAATATTGAAGATTAACAAAGATTTCAATCTTGCGTTCTGATTATCCTTCACTACAGTGAAACTGAAGAGTTCATTGTTGTTAAATTGACTGGAACGTTTTTGTGATTTTCCGCGTATTTTTATTCCAGGTCTATGTCCTTTCATTTTCGCTTAATTGGCTTTTCGGGCAGAGTTTTTGTAAAAATAAAGAATTAAAGCAGTTTAATTCTAATTCGATAAATTCGATTTAAGATATAGAGAATAATTCCCGATTATGCTTTTTTATTATTCCTATTATTGGCAGTAATCGAAGAGTTGAAAATGACGTTACAAAAATTTACGTTACACATGTGTCTCGAAACTTTCTTCTAACTGAATTAACTTGGAATTCGTCTAATTAAATATGATCTTACGTCTATCAACTTAATAGTTAGCTTCTGGTGCTAGTGAAACCTGAGTTCCGGTGAAATCTTTCTAAAAATGGGAAGGCAATTCAATTTTACGAGATCGGAAACATCGTGCGAGTGTAGCACCAAGGATATCCGGCTGTAGCAACATCAGATCAGCGTTGTGGAGAAGAAGAAGGTAATGGATTTCTGAAAACTTTATCCCTTTAGGGATAAGGACTAAAGCGGACTTTGCGTCCGCTAGGGAATATGAAGTTTCGAATCGCGGAATTAGCGGGTCTCTAATAGGTCTCGCTGAAAGTCTCGCATAAGGCTACCGAAAGTTTTCTGTTCTAATGGACAAAAGAACTTTCCTCTACTTGATCGAACAGCCGGGACTTAAGAAGAACTTGGGAAAAGACTACTTGCGAAACCGACCGAAAGTTTTTAGATATTGCAAGTCACAAGCTGACGGAACAAAAATTCAAAATTGGAATGTGACTGTAGATCTTACTGTTACTATTTATTAATGCTATAGTTCTTAAGTTTTATATTTGTATCTTGTCAGAAAATGATATAATAACAAAAGAGTAAAATAATAATTTAATTTTCCTGATACACCTTGCGAGATAAAAAATAAATAACGTATAGATTAAAAAGATAATAGTTTCTTTATTTTAAAATTACATTTATATATACAATACAAGTAAAAATACAAGTCCATTAAATAATATCTCAAAATTTTAATCTGTAAATAATATTGTTTTTCCAAATATTGAAAGTTATGTTTCATTAATGGATTTTTCGATAGATAGACAAAAATTTCGCCGAAAATGCTAAAAATGCAAAAAATTCAGATTGTATCATTTATAAATAAATAGATTTGGTGATATATGAAACGTATATCACTCTTGTAAAATATAGAGGGGCGATGTGGAAAAGATAGATGAAAAGTTGTCGATGGAAAATGCACGTGCTACTAAAAAAAAAAAAAGTTACGCGAGTCGACTGTAGAACGAGAAAAATGTCCGCATGGATGACAATGACAGCGATTGTACGTCCGGTGAAAAATCGACTAGATTGTTATTTCACAACGTCGCGGAAGGTATTCTACTAGATAGTAAACGGGTCAAGTCTATTCTACCTAGCGACTGCTAGTGACAGGCTAATTACTGAAAGCATGAGTATTTTTATTGATACAGCCACCGGCGCTGTATCTGACATATCCGGGTATAAAAGCGGAAAATTAATTTGTATATACAATGGCGCGCGCGTTCCACGTTTGTGTAAGATTACCTCCGCATGCGGATATGTCCTACACATATAATTCAGTTTATAGTTTATTTTAGTCATTTTCGTTTGATTAAATTCATTGTCAATTTACTGGAATCTTTTAAATATCCTAACAATTGACCAGAAACCCGCCGCTAAACCGATTTTTTAATTAACAAATAAATATTTATTTTTTTTAAAAAAACGTTAAAATATCGCTTTATCGAAATGGTGCCTTTTGCAATAAAGCTCGAAATCATTTAAATGTTATTTCAAAAACGATAATATAAGCATGTGACTGCACATTTTTCACCAGGTTTAAATGTTATATTCATATATTTTCAAATGTTCACGACTGTTGGTGAATATCGCGCTGATTCCGGCGATTTTTTCCACACAACGACACAGCGGTGCAATTTTACAAAGCTAACGGAGCGACGCAATTTCAACGTCCGCTGGCCACCATGATTTTCTCCTCTCTGCCACCTCGTCATTAAATTTATATTTGCCCGAGTTGACCGGGACGAGAAACGAACGGATGGCAAACGACCGTCGTTTTCGCGAATAAAATGGGGATCCGATGTGGAATCAGTTTGCCTCGTGCGATGGACATTACTGCCTCTCTCGCTCGAGGGCCACACTGCGACCGCATAAAACCGCAGAGATTCGCATCATGCGGTCCCACTTTGCCTCTGTTATCTCACGATGGAAATACTAGGTTTTTTTTTAAGGAAGACGCCGCGTGCCATTTATGTGTTAAACACACTTAACTAGATCGTTATTTTTAATAAATCTGCACTGTTTTCGGTCAAGTAAAATAGTTTGTATAAAATACATTCAACTCCAGAAATTTAAATAATATTAAATAAAAAATGTTAATAAATATACTTGCACAAATTACATTATGTTAAAATAAAAATTTTTTACAATAAAGAAGTAATTTTTTATTCAAGTAATATCTTATATTAATTTTGACTTTTTGTCACACATAAATCATGTAATTCATAATAAAATTCTAAATTTTGTAAAGTTACAAATTATCTTATGACTAATGTAACTATCATAAACTGATATAAATTAATTTATAGTAACATCAAGGAAGAAAAATATGTTAAAAATTTTGTGTATATGCTCCCAAATGTAATTAAAAATAATGTAATATATTTAAAATGCACCGTGAATGCAACAGAGCAGACAAAAAGTTTTTGAGTCTCTTGCAGAGATTTGCATCATGTGCTTCGGTCTGCGTTTTAGTATCTCGCGACGGAAATATAATTTTTGATAAGACCCACGTTTCTACATCGTGCCTAGCTTGCAGAAGTTAATTTCCTTCACAATTAAAATTCCGTTTTTGTGTTTAGCATAACGGAGAACTACTGATAGCAAAGTAGGATTATAAAAATTAGGCAAATTATCTAACATGTGTGTGTGTGTATGCATAAATATAAATAATATTATTACTGCAATCAAAGAGCATTTTAATTAAAAGTTTTTAAATATAATAAATAACTTAACGATCCATAAAAGCTCGAAAGGAATGTTCGCTTGTAAAAAAATAAAATAAAAAGTTTTGCAAATTAATTAGATTTGTGACATCTATTGTCGATTTGTTTTCTTTGGTAAAAATACATTTTGTTCCAAATGTCTATATAATATACTGTTAGTTTTGTATTTCCTGTGGCTGAAAGCACGCTATCATCAAACCCTATCGGATTTCCTTTCGACGCTGCATCGTACAACCGCATTCATTACAAAGTGCATCGTAGCGAGACGTGCCATTGAAAAAGGCAGAGATAAAAAAAACCTCGGTATCGTTGGCCGGTGCTTTTTTTTAATGCTAGCACGTAAAGTTTCCATTAGGCGCATTATTATTACGTTCGACAAAAGTCCACGTTTCCCGTTTGCAGTTTTTCTGGCTTGCAGCATCCAGCCGTCGGTAGACGCCGCTATTTATAATCCGGAAAACGACGCCGTTACGCTCTCGCGCGTCCGATGAAAAGTGAAATTTATGCATGCGTGTACATCGAATACTCCATAACTCGTAATAACATCGCATGAAAAAAAACAAGTTTTGTTTAACAAAACCTTTATACCAATGATTTTTATTGCATTCGACGATAGCGATCATAAAAGATAGTTAGATTAAAATTTATCGTTGAGAAGATATTAAAGTTTACTGCCAGCTCTAAAGGATTGATACGTCACGTTAATAATAATTTTGTGGCTTATTAAAAGTTGTTTTTATCATTAGTTTTCTCCTGTATTTTGTTATGAATGAATGTAACTTTTTACACATTATTTATATTGCTGGCTAGAAAGAGAATGTAATATTTGCAGTAAAATTTATTGTAATGTCATTGTTTACATTTGTAATATAAAACAATGGCATTTTATTATTGAATAAATTCATACATTCTATAGACGTTGATTAAACAGATATAAATATTTTTGAAAATTAAATAAAATTATTAATTGGGCTAACAATCAAGCTCATCAAGCAAATCGCGGGTATGCAGCTCGATAAATACATTATAACGAACATGTAAAAGTAAAGGGTGATTAATGATGATTTGCAAAGTTATTTTATTCAATAAACATAGTTATGATTATCATCAACTTAATCAATAAACATTTTTCCATAACATTTCTCGTAATTTAATGAATTTAATAAATTTCTTTTTTCTCTTTCTCTCTCTCTGATGTAATATGATATCTATAAGCTTCGAGAGAGAGAGAGAGAGAGAGAGAGAGAGAGAGAGAGATAATAATTAATTTATTATTAAAACAATTTTACCATCAAAATGTAACGATTAAAGAATTTATGCAAATATTTTAATAGAGAAAATTTTAGATATAGAATTTCGAATATTCTTATTAAATATTAATCCTTTCTTTTATTAAATAATACTATTTAAAAATAATAAAATTCAAAAAAAATCTACATCGATAGGTGAAACAGAAATAAATCACATAATAAAAAAGTTTAGGATCCTTCATCAATTTTACATATCAAGGTTCAAAAGCTATTCGTTACTCAAATTCAATCTTTCTTATTTGACCGACGTCGATGATATTTCTTCGATATGGCTTAATGCGCTTCTCCGTGACTTCTCACATACGTACGTCTGGAACAATGGCGAGGCATAATTTAAGCGGGGAAAAATGATATTCCGCAGACGTCGTAAGTCAACGTAAACCATGGAGAACGCGGGGCGTAATTTCGTGCGGTAAATCTGCGACGCTCGTAAATCGCTTTATGGAAACTCCGCCCATCTGCGCACGAAATCTCCACATCCTTAAAGACGCTCCGATATAAATGCTTGGGCGATGCAGTCGACTCCCACTGTGACATGCAGCAATAATAAATTCATCATGGTTGTTTATAACCGCGAGTAGAATGAGAGCAGAGTTTAGAATGAGGAATTGGAAGCTTGTAACCCGCATATCACCTGTATAGTAAAAATATTTGTCATTTTTTCTTTCAAATAAACAATTGCATATGAAAACATAAAAATATTCAAAATAATTTAATACATTATGTTGGTAAAAGTATACATGATATCTATCTTCATGTGATTAGCAAATTAATATCATGATACAAAGTAATAAAAAACGTTACTCAATTCTTCAGTTTTAATTGTATTTTTTATTTTCTAGTAAGGTTTCGGCGGCGATCAGGAAGATTAATTCATTCGCGAATCTGTGGGAATCAGGTTAATGAAATAGTTTCATCATTTCGCGGGATACCGCGACCGATCGTAAGATATGACAGCCGGGAAAAGAATTATCCTGCAAAAAGGACAAGGCTTGTTTCTTGCTCGTCAGTCTGTAGAACAGTGCAGCTGGCGCATATGAAATTTCCATATTCACGCCCGGGGAAAAGTGGCGTTGCTTCGTTCTCGAAGGGATGAAGCGAGCGATGGCGAGGCATTTGCAATTCCCGAGAATTCGCGCGGAATATCTTGCGGAGCAGGCGGCGGGTACGATGCAACCCTATGAAATCCCGTGTCTCGCTCATGCATGAGACGCGCGGATGTAAGACAGCGGGACGTAGCGCAGCTGCATCTGCTGTAGTCTCCACGATGGCAATAATCGCAGGGAAATCGTTGGTATTCATTCCTCTGCCTATCTGTCTTTCTCTTTCTCTCTCTCTCTCTCTCTCTCTCTCTCTCTCTCTCTCTCTCTCTCAGTACGTGCATCAGGAAACGATTAATTTTGCATGTTATGTTTGGCGTATCTCCGGAATTTACCCAGTTCTATATGAGGCAAACATGACGATTTTCTCATCGAGTTGATTACGTCAATATCTGACAAATATTAGAGAGGAAACAATAATCAATGGTTTTTGAGATGTATAACCGGATATAGTATATTATTATATTATTATCACAATAGAATTTATAATAAAATAGAATAGAGAATAAATATTATACATATATATTATCATTTATTCTTAAATAATCAATAGATTAAAATTAATTTGTGCAATTTCATGATGAGAAAAGCATTAAACCAATAATTAATATATAATCATCAATTTTTCGTACGTATTATTTCAAATAATTTCTTAAAAAAGTAAAAAATTATGTACTTTATATCAATATTTAATCAATTAAAAGCATTTAACAAAGCTCATTTCATTAAGTAAACGTCCCGCACGCGTGATATAAGTAATGCATGATAACGAGAACCCTTGAACCCTTCGCTAATGAATCGAAGTTAGCATTACGCAACGTGTAACAACTTGCATATATTATCTCAGATCATTAGACATCAAAATATCGTCCACGGTTATCTTCATGGAAGTTCAAGTACTTAGGTCTGGAGCCTCATTATACAGTAACCGTATCTTCGTCCGCTGAAATGAGAAATACGTTATCCAAGAGCTCGCGAGGACCGTTAATTAGAACAGGGTAATAAGGGATATTAAGATTTCATACGTCCCCTAGGACACCGAGAGGCTTTGAGAAACGACCCTTAAGTTACTCAGCCGGCTTTCTGCGACACTAAGTTGCTCGCTGCATATCTAGCAGTTGCAAAGCCATAAAGGTGCCAGAAAATTGTCACTCGAGAAAAAAACAGCAGCATTTGACACTGATATATAGTCTGTTTTTATGTAAATATATTCTGATGTTTTTCCTAGATCGTCATAATGGATATAGTCAGAAATTTTGTACGTCAGTGTGTATGTGAATGTGTATTTTGCACTGAAATTTTGTTTATATTTGTCTTAACAAAGAGAACTTGAAGTTCAAGTAGACAATAATGCTGGAAGCTGTTAATACATTTTCTCTTTAACTTTCATGAACTTATTATAATTAAAATAAAATCGAAGATAATTTTCTGCAATATTAATATTTGCATACTATTGCTTTGTACATTTTTAATATGTTTTGCTTTTCTATCGTTGAAAATAACAGCTTTAATGTGTCCCAATTTTCGTAATTAAAAAGTCGATATGCGACAGATTCCGTTAATCAAGTTAAATGTAAATTAGATGAATCAATAGAACATTCAGTAATTTATCGACAATGGCTACGAACTGTATTGACATTTCTACATATTAATAATTTTTTCATTGAATAATGTTTTTTTTCTTTATTTTAAAATATCGCTTTAATTATCTTTTCAGCACAATATGTTATTGCGCCAACAAATCATAATATCTGAAAATATATATTTAAAAGCACATCTTATAATATTCATTGAACTAACAATTAATGTTATAAAATAAATTGTCGATTGTACTATTGAACAATTAAATATTCCATTATGAATAATAAATGGTACCTGTCTGATCTCAAAAACACAAAAATGCTAAATATTTGGAATTAAATTAGAGAACATATATGTATATCATCATTCTCTTTTGTTCTAAATTCATTGAATATCTATTTTAACTTTATTACGAGAGAGAAGTCTAGAATATTAATTTTATTTGCAATTTAAGGAAAAACGATTTTCTAATGTAATTACTTCGCATAACTTGGTAGGTTTAGATGAAACAAACTTATTTCTTTTGCGAGTTAATTGCAAATATATCGACAAATATAAATTAAATAACAGTTTCATCATCAACATAAATAAGATTTAATTACTGTACTAATTATGTTATTATAGATATGCTACGTAAAATAAACCGCCGTAATGTATTTTTTCTTTATAAACACGTATATTTTTTAAGTCAGAATATACGTTTAAAATTTTCATTATTGTAGTAATAATTAACATAAATAATAAATTAAACTTATATACGATTGAATTTCAGAAGTGATTTTAGAGAAGAAATTGTTTCCAACAGGTAAACTCATGTGTTTAAACAGAGAATCCGATATTTGAGGGATTTTGTTTGCTTCCAACACCTCCTAGACGAACACAATGTTAATGCCTGCTAATGAGTTACTCCGGGGAATAGCATTTGCTTAGTAATTCCCGCAAACATCGGAATTACAACCTGTCAACAACCGTATTCGCGACACTCTCAATATTCACTGTTACGACGTTGCTTCTACCACGACTGATATTTTCTAAGATAGTGCCCCGATACCTTTCCCAATCGATTGGTTATCCTCTTCAATCTATATTCAATTTAACTTCTCTTCTGTCTGTCAACTTATCATTCTTGTCGGCGTGTCATAAAAAAAGTGATTTAACATATTTTAAAATTACTTTAAGAAATGAAATTAAAAATGAATATCTTTCATATTCTAGAACGCAAATTTTCTCGGATGTTTAATAAGTTACAAATAAGATTTTGTCGATAAAATGGAGAGAACTCTACTTACAAAGATAATTTTCAGGTCAAAGAAAAATGTATTAATAAAAAAAAAAATTATGAGAAAAAATAGAAGATAAAACGACTTTACGTGCTTAATAGGCAGGGATTATTTATGATAGCGACATTTGAAAAAATTCAATCAAAATGTATTGCTTGAAAACATTTCGAGTTTATATTAATATAGATTGACACATCGACCTAAAATTGGCACAGGAGGAAAGAGAAAATGTTGCACGATGATATCGCGATTTAATACGCAATCCAATTTAATCTTCTACATCACTGATTTTGCGTCTTGACGACATCATATCTAAAAGTTGGCGAGCTGAAAATTATCGCATTACCACGCCTTAATCATAGCTCCTGCCTCTACTACTTACTGAAGGATAAGATAAGTACAAGAAGAGAGAAAGAGAGAGAGAGAGAGAGAGAGAGAGAGAGAGAGAGAGAGACACAGAGACAGGAGAGTCTCACAGCTCCGTTAATTAGCAAGGAAATAATTTCTCGGTCATTAAACCAACCTGCCGCCTTCGCGCAAAAGGAGGTGCGAAGAGGTGAATTGTCTACGAGAAGACAATGGTACGCATCGTTCACTCTGATATATAGCGCGGTAGAATCTATGATGGTAATCTCTCAAGGTAAATCGATTTCTCTTAATATCAATTCATCTACACGCCGTGTTAGATTATTAATTACATGTTTAATAAATAATGAGATATTCTTCGTTTCGAAACATTCTTTTCTTAATAAAATCAAAATATCTCTATTTAAAATTAAAGAAGAAAATTTTACAAAATTAATGCAAAAATAAAATTAATTTACAATGTGAGATAAAGAATTTAATTGTTAAAATTATCTTTTTATTTGAAAGCAAATTTTATTATAAGACTTTTAATTTTTATTTATTAAAGTATTCAATATTAAAAATTGTGAAATAATATTTGATTGGATTTAATAGAGGGAAAATTAATTCAATTTCAACGATAACAAGAAAGGAATATTATATCGAGTAGTAAATGTGCTAATGAGTGAATATTTCATACATACAAATATAAGACTGTGTGATCAATACAAACTAAAAGGTATACAATAACGCCGTATATTCACAATCATTTCACAAGTCATTAATAAATTATTGCACGTTATCGATATAATATGAATTTTAATTTATAATACGAAGTATCTGCTACTGTTGGTAAAAGATTAGATCCGGCATATATGTACACTGTTGTTGACTAAATGTTGGCAGAAATGTAGGAAAGTTAACAAAATGGCAACAAATGACAAAATAATAGCAAAAATCAAGCAGATATTGATATTTGCTACATTATTTGACTCAGATTAGCGAGAAATAGAGCAAAATCTGAGTTTGACAAATTTCGCTCGATTTCCGCCAACCTGCTGTCAGATTATACCAGCAAACTTTGTCGACAAAACACGAATTGCGAATACATTGATTGATATCAATTTGCTATGAATTTTTTACGTTCTGCAGACAGTTTATTTATAGGAAATGCATAGTTAATACAATTTAATATATTTTTAAAAATTAACTTTTATTACTACATCA
Organism: Tetramorium bicarinatum; assembly: GCA_928718305.1. Lineage (NCBI taxonomy): Eukaryota > Metazoa > Arthropoda > Insecta > Hymenoptera > Formicidae > Tetramorium > Tetramorium bicarinatum. The sequence goes on along the minus strand of OV788324.1, from coordinate 5,638,208 downwards.
TTTACTACATCATAAAATATTTTTGAATTTAGTATTAAAATAAAAATTTCTTATATTACTTTTCTTATATTTCTTATATTTCTTATATTAAAATAAAAATTTCTTATATATAATTTTAAATTAATATATATTTTATCACCTTAACAAAGAATAGAATATCCTTTATATCATGATATCAGAAAATTAAAATTTATTTTAATTAGGTTTTAGTTAATTCATTTTTTAAGCAAAATTTTATCTGTCACTGTTTATTAAAGGATTCCATATCTTATATATGAATTATTAATATAAAATAATATTTGTAATAATCTAGATAGCTAAATCCATCAAAAACAGATTGTACGAAGTATCTGCTACTGTTGTTTTATTTTAATTTTCTAAATAAAATTTTATAAACGTACTTTAAAATATGCTTTCGCATTTCGTTTTCGTGGCAAATGCCACAGTTCGTATATTTTAGTTAAATTTTCACGACGGAGACATTTCTGCCATTCACGAAAACGTTGCATGAAGCATGCCTAACTTCGATTACTTAGTCAATTTGACTAAACTTCGCAAATCCCAAGAGCGAGCAATTTCTAAAGAGTTTGAGAAAGAAGTTGCTTCGAGACCGACATACCTTTTGCCTACTTTTCTTTCCTCCATCGAAAATTGCGCTCCATAACTGTTGCGGAAAGTTGAAAAGAAGATGTGGATATAGCTAAGTTCTATTGACGCTTTCAAAGAATACATTTCGATCTAGCATTATTATTCCGTAATTACTTGCATGCATATGCAATACATTGCATCAAATATTCACCGTTTAAAGAACAAGCAGTTGTAAAAGTAATTCCAATCTTTTATTTTCTCTTTTATATTCGATGTTATTGTTAATGGCGCTGTCTTGTGGCAGTTTAAAATTCAAGTTTAAAAATAAAGTAAAAATTTGTGTGATTGGGAAATGTTTTGCCGCTTCGTAACGATTACTTTTCCGTCCAGCTTTTTCGCGAACAAAAATAACGTTGCGACGAGAAATTAATGCAATTCTCTAGAGATTAATTGCTGTTCGCCACCGTCCTTGCAGCTTCTTTTATGCGTCTGCAGTCGTCACAATATTATTTGCAATCGTCAAATGCATATTTCTACAACATGACATTATCGACAATTGAGTTAAAATACAAGTTTCATTAATCAATAACTTCGCAGTCTAAAATCATTAACATTCAAGAACATTGTCCAAAACTTTGTAACCTCATTTTTTATCAAATATTCATTATTTCTCGATAACTTAGTGTAAATATCTCTGGTTTCTTTCTTTATAATATTTATTTTATAACAATGCTAGAATTATCATTGATATATTATTTTACTCTAAATAGGGGAATTATACGGCAGAATATTTTGCAGAGAATTATGCATTGTAACTTGCAAAATATGATCGCGCACCTGGAACCGGTAGCAATAACAACGTCATTGATGAACGTACGGTAGATAATTAAACGATAAACGTAATAAATAGTCGTATGCGATAAGATCAGGCTGGCGATACGGTTTATTGTGCGTATTGTGTCGCAAATACGGTTACGCACGCGAACGACCCGGCGCTCTTTCATTCACCGTAACGGCAATGTCCTTTTATTAAACCTAAAGTATTTAATTAAATAGCATCCGCGTGCTCGGCTCGTAGCAATATAGCAGTATAGTAATTGCATAAGAGACGAGGAGTTGCCAGCGATTAAACAGAATAGTTGGCTGCGCCGCATGCCAACTCCCAGACATTGTGGTGCGATAAACTGCAAGTCAGAACTGCGGCCTCACAGATCGATTATATTTGCTGGTGAATATCGGATTGCCTGCTCGCGCAATTAATTTCGGTTCGATGGGAGTTGGTATATCGCCCGGAGCTTGCAACGTGTCAGCCAAGAATCGTTAACCTCGAACTAATTTCTAGGCAGCCATATAACAATCAACCGTCATGTATTAAGATCAATATACACGTCAATATACAATATAAATAAAGTGATTAAAATATATTATTATAAAACTATTACATTTTTACTATACTGAAAACTTTATTATAAAACATATAATGTTAAATTCAAAGAAAGGAATTGGAATTAAATGTCAAATACAATTAATGATGAAAATCCATAAGTTACAAAAAAAAGTCTAAACTATAGTCTTTTCGATGTTTCAAACTTTTAAATACTATGCTACTAAATAAAGATTAGATTAAATGAATATGAAATAGATTAACGCGCGAAAGTAAAATTAATATAATCAATATGTTGTTAATTATATTATTATATACATAAAATATATAATAATATATAATAATATATATAATTCTGAATATGAAATTAATTAAAGTATTTAAATCAATTATATCATAATTTTAAACAAACAATACGGAATATTCCATATGAAAAAAGTAACATTTTATTCGTGCGTGATAAATATAGAAATGTTGATTTAATCTTATAGTTTTAGAGAATATTTGTTCAAATAAAGGATATAAAGTTTTAGAACAAATATATCTGTACAGTTTTCAAAATGCTAAGTACTTATAACATAATCAATGCGCGCTTATTGTATGTCTGCAGTAACAGCAGGAAAAAATGTCATATATCCCTAAATATGATTATATATGTTTACTAGACGTGTTACAAGTACAGCTGTTAGTTTAACTTTTTTTTGCACTTTTGACAAATTTTCATGTCTATAAACTAATAAAAACATTTTAAAATTATCATAATATGATTTATAATAAATAGATAAATAAATTTTAATATCGTAGTTGTAATAACTTATATTCTTATATAAAAAACGGGAAAATATTTCTATCAAAGATATTAAGTTATTCTTGAAAAGACAAAAATCGCGATAATAAGAGCTATCGTATATATTACAGAAAAATTGTGTGGCGAGTCAGTTAAAAAGTAAAAATAACGAAGCTGATTTTCTGTTAACCTACATTTCACTTAAAAATAAATGATTCTTTTCAATTTAACATTAACTATGTCTCTTTTTGTGCGAATTACCAGCAACGTATTCTGCATTAAGTAGACAATTAATGAAATTACAAATGTAATATAATATTTCGTCTGCAAAAGTATCAACATTGAAATAGCTCCCGATATTTAATCATGAGCAGTGATATTTTAGTTTACTTTAGCAAATACTTGTAAGATTGGAATTGAATCAAGATTAGCGACAGTATTTTTTGCATTGTTTGTTATAATTGAATTAAGGAATATTTCTATGATTTTTGTTTGAGTTTTAAAATATTTATTTTATTAACCTATATTTTAGATATGATTTCTATGTACAACAGAAAAGATTTGAAATATTAATTTTTTACTTAATTGCATTTAGTCAATCCACAAATTTTAGCGATAAATAAAGATATGTACTCATTTATTTTTACATAAATTTCATTTTTTACTACTAAGAAGAAGATTTTCATTAATTAAATAATAATAAAATTAAATCGTTAGAAATGTTAAAAATAAAACAGGTCCTTTCATATCTGACAATCATATTTTTCCTAAGAGAAAAATTCCTTTTTTGAACGTGTCAAACTAAATTATTCAAAGAATTTGCGAATGAGAGAGATAATTTAAGAATTCTTATACGACGATATCTTATATATAATACCTATAATATTTTCTGAAAAAGAAGATCGCGCTGCAAACTTTCAACAGATACACGTATTCGCCACATTTCCTGGCGTGCTGAACACACCGGTTTAATTTCAAATGCCGCAATCAAGCAAAGTTATCGATGGTCACGCGATCGCCAAGTTCGGTTGTAAACACGTAAACAGTTTCTTTCTATTTATTCTCATCAGCGTCCGATAACCGACGCTGTTGCATCGACGCAACCCTAAGGGCAGCAATCCAAGCTCGTCGACGCGTTCATAAAACAATTTGTGAGCCTTTCCACGGCTCGTTGGCTCCTTCCTAGACTTTCTTCCGTGCACCCTTCCACCGCCATGCATCCATTTTCGCAACTTCTTTCCCGTAACTTTTATCCCGCATCTCTCAAAACTCCAAAGCATCCCCCTCCCCCCTCGATCCACTTCCCATCCGCGTATTCTTTGAGAAAAGAATTTTCTCATCGCGAGATTAATCGTTGGTCGAGCTCATCCGCTAGCTAGATGATGAAGATCGGGTCTTTCCCTCCTTTGAGACCGGAGGCCGACCTGAGGAACCAGCTGAGCGTAACAAGCCGCTTCCGCCGTGCAGTCGTCCATCTTGCCGCGAAACGTGAAACTGAAGCACGGCACGCCTCGCCAATGTACGTAAGGTTCTCGAACCGTTTTATTTCCTTCTGTGAAATAATTTGTTCGACAGAGCACGGAGCACGTTGATATGCTTGAATAAATATTAAATATAATTCAAAGCTTTCTTATAAAGCGTTCTTACAAGAGAAGCTTAATCTTATATCTTATAACTTCATACGGACAGTGTTCAATTTCTCTCAAAATTTCTATCAAAATATAATTTTTACTTCTATTTTTTAGTTTATTCCGTGGCTTGCATTTCCAGATGATCGTTTCAATTCAAATAAAATATATAATTCCATTGAATAATATATGCTTTTATAAATGTTTGTTTAAATATCGGACTGTATTGTTACGAATTATTAATTAAATCGTTGAATTTCATCAGCCTATTAAGGTATTGATAAATTAAACTCTTTTTTTAACAGCAACAGATGTTTGAAAAAGTTTGCTCATCGCTATCGGACAGAGATAAAAATTATTCCAATTTGACAGTTGGTTAAGCCATTCAATCATATTCTACCAGATTGTCGATTTGATACTGTCGTGATAGCAAAGCCACATATTCGAAAGCTAAACATTGCAGATACGAGCTCTCGTAACTGACAGCCGTCGAAACAACATGCTATGTCTAATACACGGCGAAAATTTATGACAGAAAGCTTTTATGCACCCTTTGTCAGTACTCGTTTTCCACGCAGCTTTCCTTCACCTATAATAATCCCGTTTACGTCTTTTGCCGCTCTTGAAAACTCTGCCGAAGGCGATACCAGTCATCCACAATCGCGGCTTTTGTTGCGACCATAAACGTCCTCCCCCTTGTTATCTCGCGTTTAGTAACATTGAATAATTTTACTTTTTGTTTTACTCCTGTATCCGTTATCCCTCATCTATAAATTTAACTGCCTGTTAGAATATTTAAATAATCGGAAATAATAATTAACGCTCTCAAAAATGGACGAATACTTTTCGAATGAAGATAGATTTATTAATAATTTCCAGTCTATATCTCTCTAGTTATACATTTTCAAATAAATAAATAAAATCAAATTATATTATATAAAATTTAGATTAAATAAAAGCAATAAAAGTGATGCAGTTGCGTAAGTTACGAATATTTTTATCTTTAACTAATTGTAAGTACAGTAATCATATTTCTTATATTTTATTATTGAGAATCCTTCTTAATGAAAAATTTATAAAGCCTTTCCGTCTGCTTCTTAAGAAAGACATGTTATTTATTCTCACAATATCTTGAAATGTATTGTTGCCTCTTTTCCGCGATGCTGATTGGATCTCTTGCTTGACTTACTTCGGATTATAAGAGTAGTTGTCTTTGATTAAATTTTGACAGTTGTTAAATAAATTGGTTATCAAATGTAAATTAAATAGATAAGTGATGGAAAAACACAAAAAATGAAAAAATAAAATATAAAAGTGAATAAATGGCGCGCGCAGCGAGCGCTTGTGTTGTTTAGTAAAATAAAAAATTTTAAAGCAATGTTAAACATATGAAATAACGGATAATAGAATCGTGTGAAATCGTGTTAAATATTTGTTAATAATCATTAAGAAAGATTTAAATATATATCTAAATTCTTGATTTTCAGAATTCAAAGAGTTATTTCCTGTGTGTTCTGCATCTGATCATTACGGATTCGATGCAGCTATAATGTACAATACACAAGCGTAACAAGTTCAGGTTATCGAACGAACGCTATTACGAAACTTTATCGTCTGATATATAACTTTTCCATCGATCGATATGTGTGTATGGTTCGCACCATTTCATCTCGTGTTTATACACAGCCGAGATGAAGTATCTCATCATCGAAACGTCAACGAGCACTAAATGTGTCATATGTTTTTACACAACAGAAGCTTGTTACGAGAAACACATCAGAAACAATTAATTAAAGAATTTAGTATGAAAATATCATGTACATAAAATACAATTAAATAAAAAAATTAAGATAAACACGCACAATGTAAATGTTTTAAAATCTAAAATATAACAAAATAAAAGAATTAAAAATGCCAAATGCCATAATTAAATTAAAGATATAATTAAGATATAAACAAGATTAATAAGAATAAATTATACGTTTAAAAATGTATAAATAGTAACATTGAAAGTTATAATTGTATGTTAATTATAAATGAGTAATTGTAATTCTTAGTATTGAAAAGATTGGAAATACTTCTTACAAAATAAAAAACTGTCTTCTAAAGTTTAGAATAAAAGACAACAGATTTTGAACAGAAAAGTAATCGGAATGAAATAAATATAATGTTTTTTCAATCAAATTAAAAATCTAAAAATATGTGCAACAAACGCAAATATTACCTGCTGTAATGTGTGTCATTAAATTGAATAAATTCCGAATAGAAGTGTATGCGCTAATGGTATAAACATTATACTCTACCGCAAAATAGTAGCATCTACACGATATGATAATACAAAACATTACGTTGTTGATACTAACGATGTTAGCGAATTTCGCTCTAGTTCTACTACTTGGCTAATTGTATAAATTAAACATACATACATATCAGTGTGGCGAAGTTGCAGTTCAAATAGCGATTAAAGTTGCAACGTGCTTACCTGCAAATAAAAGTAATAGAAATTAGTGAAATATATATTTAAACTTTTAACTGTTACAACTTTTCATATAAAATATATCAGAAATGCATTCTGTGTGTTTAGACGAAATCAAATCCTATTATACTGATAAGAAAACTGGATGTTTAAATTTTTGTTTGTATAATTCTAAGCGATTTTTCATGTTAAAAGCTATTTTGCTAGTTTCGATATATTGTATGCACACACGTAAATTGAAAAAATAACGAGCGATGATTACAAATGTGTCACGGGCTAATGCGGATTAATTATATCATACAAATGCATTCAAATTGGCAAATTATTGCTTAAATAATATCTTGCCACGGCATATAACAATTGCATTACATTGAATATCGGTGTAATGAGTGTCGCCACGTGCCATTCTTCATCGCGCATCGCGGTGGGAAATATTAATCGGTCGTTTGCCGATTGGAACAAAAGGCGGCGGCGCCGCGGTTATCCGCGCTATCGACATCGGCGTAATACGCGCCTAATATGGATATTACGAACAGCAGTAACCATACCAACGATCGACCTTACGAGTTTAGTGCGCATTAAATCACATATTAAATCATGCGCGTCTATACTGTACGCACGATATGGCGTGGCGTGGAAGGGTGGATGATACGAATGAAGTATCACGTTGTTGGTAACAACAGAGCACTTAATCCTGCACACGTGAGAGGACATTTCGCAGCGGAGCGTATCGATGACGAGGATTTCTCGGAGGCAATGGCTGGCTGGTCGCAGAGGTGTGCCATTTCGCAAACTGCACTTGTATATACCGTAAATTAGCGTGCGAGAAAATAGCGAGATAATAGCAAATGACGAGAATATTATATGACAAGGATAATCGATAATAAAAAAAATATACATATTTAATTATGTATCTTTTAATTACATATTTTCTTGAAGTCAAGGTGAGAATATATTTCTATGATAAAAATTAAAAACCAAGCTTTTATTTCTTTTTTTTTAAATATATTTTAAATACTTTATATATAAAGTAATATTCTACACTGTTTCAATTTAAAGTTTAACTTTATTTAATTACGAGTAATAACTATAAATTATTAAAATTAAATTTTAAATAAAGCTGAAGAACTTATTTGTAGGAAAATAACATAAACATGTATATGGAAAATAATCAAAATATGCAGCTGCTTATTAATTAATATAATATAATTATTATTTCTGTTAAAAAGTAACTATAAATTTGTGTGTTAGCGTAATGATTTCAATCGTACGATAAGTCAGTGAAGCTTAAGAAAATGCTACGATTCTTTGTTTAATGAAACATTTTACTTTGTTCTCAGTTTAATTAAAAGATAATACTAGGAACCATTTACGTGTACTACTACGTTTTTGTTTACTAATTATTTTACTAAGCAAACTATATACGGAAAATTAATGCAAAGTTTTTGTAGAAAATAACTATTTTTATATAAATTATAAATGGAAACTTGGAGAGATTCAACACATTATTTTTAATATTTTATAAAGAAAAACTTTTTTAATCTCTATAATACTTTTTAAATCCTTTTTCCAAAAATTAATAATAATTCCAGTAATTTCTAATACTCAGAATTTTTAATTGCATAGATATCTTTACATATATTTTTGTATAATATTATACATATATATTTTTAAAGATTATTTCATTTTTTTTACAAAGCTAGTAACATCTTCGAGAATTATTTCCATCTAAAGTTTTCTTAATTAAAAAACCGGGAAAATAATTTTCATTATAAAGTTGATATTAAAGTTCCCCTATGAGATCAAATTAGCATCCTAAACGATACTCAAATTGCAATAGCTGATGATAACGTAAAAATAAAATCTGTGAAGCAAAAAAAGGACACTAATGCATCACGTATAATTGAACGTACGAATATCGTGAACTAATCGTCCGATTTCAGGTACCTAAATTCGTTCGTTAAATTAGCCGGCCTGATACTCGTTAGGGGTTACGGCTTCGTTAGCGACCTTTTACCTCACGCTCTAAACTTCGATCGAGTTATTAACGGGGGTAGAGATATACCGAGCGGGAAACCTGTAATCACTTTCGTGGCAGACTTTAAGCTTTCAGACACGATCGCCTGTTATCCCGTCAATTTAACCCATCTCGCAACGTGATTTGGGACGTTTCGTGGCGAGAGCCTGCGCTCTTATTTTCTCCGCTTCTGGATAATTTTGAAAGGGAAGCGAGAACGCTGTGAAACATATATTATGTCATGAGCAAATGATACTTCGTTCCGAGATCAATAGTACAGATTTTAAATGTGAGACAAGAAAATAATCAACGTCACGAGCAACGTCAATCGCGTCCTTGTGTTCTAAGTATCGTGTAGATGATATAATCAATTCTCACCAAGGCTTAATGAATATGAAGTTGTAGAATCTTAAAACATCTTTAAAGAAGAAGTGAAACAGCATTTTGTGCCACAGATAAGCAATGTCAATTTTATTTCTTAATTATTATAAGAATAAATATAATATTTATTTCTTCCTATGTAGATATTTTCTAATTTCTTTTATATAATATAAAGCATTAACAAATTGAATAAACCCTCGAAATCTATCGCGGCAGTTTCGCCAGCATACGTCAGGCAGACGTTCTCGCGATAATACAGCAACCATGGACGAGGTAGCCGGCGTGAAGAATTACGGCCAGTAATCCAGATTAATCCGGGGCAATTCTTTTTATCGGCAACAACATTTCTCCTCGGCCAACTGCATCGCTGCGCGACGGCGGCGTAGCTGCGCTCGCCGGTGCATTCGCTGCAGCTTACGAGAGATATATGGAGCCGCATGTGGGTGGTTCACGTACCATCGTATACTACAGTAAGGGAATCGGCGCGCGAACCGGACCGAGATAATATAATATGCAGCCCGACACGGTTTGCCCACCGAGATGCAGCGTATTCGAGTGTGAGTGCGATCAGCAATAGATCTGTCGAGACTGTACGAATGCCGGTCTGGAATACGAATCAAGATGGGCACTGCTGCACCAACCGGATGAACCGATGCTGCGGTATACGGCGGAATCTATGACGGGTTTTTACGTCGAAAGGAAATGCACGAAAATTTTATTACGAAATATATTGCAGAGGGGTGAAGGCACGATCGAAAGCTTCTTCTTTTTTTTTCTCTCTTTCCCTTTTTCATAATTTTCTTATAAAATAAATATATATTTATTGTGCATTATTGTAAATGTGTTGATGCTGAACGGAGCATTGTAGTGAAACTTTCATCGTCGCAAGTAGAATCATGAAATGTAACTTAACAGCTCATTAGACGCGTTCCTCGAAAGAAATGTATTAATCACCCGAGACATGCATCGTAAAATGAAAAAGAGAAATTAAGACTGAAGAAAGCAGACTCTGTTCATGTCTTCCTCCAAACCTTTGACATTAGCCTTGATTGCATGGCATTACCGAACCCGGAACTACCGCTCTGGAATCACGCAAAAAATGTGAAAGTGTAACGTAGAACGCGGATGCCCGCTACGAAACATCCAACGTTTTCGTCATTCAAATTCGACGTCGTAAAAGTGGATGATAGTCGTGAAGCCTCAAAGAAAGTAGCTGTACATTTAACCAGTCATCAGGAAGATCTGTATTAAAGCGTTCCAGATAGGTAAAGATACTTTCTCTCTTGAAAATGATATTTTGAAACGTCTTTGGAAAACTTACGATATATTCCATCCGAAAGTTAGCGACACATAAGAACGAGAAGTACAAGAATTGAATAATTAAGACCAACGATAATAGTAAAACAATATTGACTTTTATCTAATAATTGCAATAACTTCCAACAAAAATTGTTGTATTAATTGTTTCCCGGGAGTCTTTACCGCGGGAAGAAAGAAAGTTTCTTCCTTTCTCAGGCAGAAAGTTCAGGTTGTAAAACGACACACGAGCGAAGAGAGACGTTTCGCGCACCAATTCCCAAGACGTCACATTTTTAATTAAACAACGTCGTCGGGCGACAGTCGAGCGTGATAACGAGCCCGCTCGATCCACGGTTTCCATTTTCGTCTTCCTCGATTCATCAGGAATTCCGATCCCACCGGAAGCTCAAAGTTTCCTCGCAGATAGCATCGTGAGAGTTACGGCTCGAGCTGCAAGTGGAAGGATCGTCGTCATCGTCGTCGTCGACACGTCCGGACCATCTAACTAGGGGAAAATCCTCGCGTTGGTGAAGATAACGGGGTGAAGGCGAGGTGGTCGTGTTTACTGACTGTAAACCAACTGACTTCCGGCACTTCCGGATAAGCGACCATGTAAACACGCGATATAACAGGTGAGCTGTATCGTCGACGTAACGTGTTCGCAGGTAGACATCGACGAGTTTGCGTTTCATACGCACGTGCGAGACCGACGATGAAACGAGAAACGAGAATGGAACCAACGTAAATTACGGAGCACGAGAAGGCGCAGGGCCTCATGAAATAATATACGAGAACTTTGAGATGCGCCTGCTTCACGAGTGATTATTTTATGAAGAAATTTCGCCGCGTTGGAAATGACATTCGCTTGTGGTGCCACTTTCCGATGGAACCGTAAGATTTTCTTATTTAAAAATAAAATCTGTTTGTCGGACGAGGGAAAATTAAGCTGTACTGAATAACTAAACGATACTGCGATTTAGTTTCATATTCTTGTACACAAATAATGCACTAAAATTAATTTATTAAATATGTAGTTACATTTATAAAAATTGTTTAACTCTTTTCATTGTTTTAATGTGCTTTAATTTAATTTTGAAAACTTTTTCATCTAAAATTAGGAGGTACTGATATGCAGGCAGAATTGACTATGAGTGTTTTTGCTTTTTGTATAATGCAAATTTTTATGTGGAAACGTTTTGTTACGAGATTTATATAATATTTAAAAGTTACAGAAAGAAGATTGCAACAATATTGGACTCATAACAAATATAATATAGTCTTACTCGTTTATATTGATGCTTTAAAACGCTCAGATTTCCACGATACGAAGAAAATATAATATTTACGTTCTACCATCGCCGCGCATAATATTTCTATTATTTTTAAATGAAAGAAGCAGTTCGTATTTTTTTTTATATACATTTCGTTAAATTTAATATGATGATTTTCTATGTTTATTTCACTAACGTAAAACTGTCTGTCTCTGTGGTAAATGCGAAAATGTAAAAAACTTTTCGTGGAAATTATGTCAGTTTTGCAACTTCTATGGCTAACGTACAATGTACAGTGCATAATAATATATTTATATCGCCAAGAAATATCATTATTTGAATTTTTTTTAAAGTTCTTAAAAATAGTAATCTTCTTTTTGGCTGACAAAACATAACGACAGTGAATAGTATTTTAATACTAATGAGTCTGATATTTTGACACTTATCTTTCTTTCTCGAAATAAGTTTTGCAAGTTCATATATTCTTGCCTTATTAATGAATTCGTGTATAAATTTAAACTTGGATGGTTCTGTCTCTAATATAATTAAAACCTGAAATTTCTTTCTCTAAAATCTTTCTATAAAATCTAACATTTTGACTCCTGCTGAATTGCTGTAAATCGCTTGTACCTCTTTAGCAAACACGTAAAAACCAACTCAAATGTAAATCCTAAATTGAATAACACAAGTGTCACATCTAAAATGGTATCATACATAACCCGAGTAAAACTCTCCAGAACTTTCAAGCTACATTTGAACTGCATTTGCAAACAGCCACCGAATCAACTTGTCGTTTACGTTTTCACTTCGCCAGACAGCTCGCACAAGACTGTCGAAAATCGTCGACGGTAAATATTTGAAGTGCTTGCTGCGCCGGGCTTAAATTTCGAGAGAGGCTTAAAGAGAAGGGTCGGGCTGCCTCTTTGCAAGGCTCGTTAATTATTTCGTGCGAGTTCTGAAGTCACCCAGAGAAGCCTACTCCGTAGCAGGCTTAGTGGATGGGTCTCAATTGGGTTGCAGAGACGGCAGTAGAAAGGTCGCATACATCCCAAAATACGATTTAGAAGGAAGCAAACTACGAAAATGCGTGATAAATGTATCAAATAAATGAATATTCTAATAAGTAAATACACGTGATACGTAATATATAATCATTAAAAAATTTCCAAAGTAAACAAATTTTTAAGCACGTATGGATTTAAATATGTGGAATATTTTTTCAGTATTATGCGTTTCGCGAAGTGAGTAAAGCGCGTATTTTATTGCAGAAGCACGGAGAGTTCTACGATCGATTCTGGTCGGTGAAACTCGAAAAAAAACGCATGAAATAAAGCAAAACGATGTTACATATAAACGAATCACGACAGCGACGGCGAATCATGCATCGCATCAGAAAGTTGAATTTTGCGGCGCACTTTTTGACACGTCAGCGATCAAAGAACCCTGTCAATGATTTTTCTGCTTACTCGCGTTTTAGTGTGTCATTTGCTTGCGTTTGTGTTATTTCGTGTTATAACGCAAATTAATCGATAGTGAGCTGATTTCAGCGAATATTTTGAAAGCACACTATGCGTTTATAAATCATTTTAAAATCATATTGACAAAAAGCGTGATAAAATAGAACAGAATATATTTCGCATTTAAAAATTTGAAAATTAATAATTTGATAACAAAATAGAAATGTAATTTTAAATTGACCAGCCTTAATATTTTGAAATATCAAGTAAAAAATTTTTAAGATTAAATTAATCACACACAAAGCAAAATACACGGCTAATGCAAAAAAATTATTTTTTTATTAAAATCTTTTTGTTAATTTAAAGTTATCGGAATATAATTTTACTTTATAATGATCTGTTATTATATCTTCATTGTAATATAAAGAAAAAGGAGATATTAAATAAAACAAATTAAATTAAATTAAAGAATAAATTAAAGCAACGATTTAAATAAAGAATTATTTGCTCAAAGTGATCAAAAAGATATAAAAGTTATTACTCTTCAACTGAAAATATTATTCTTTATATCAATGTAGTTATATAACAACTCGATGTGCGATTTGCTTTTCACAAATATAAAGCTATTTTGGTTTCAAATGCTTTATATCGCACATTAGTGTTACCGGGAGAATAATTCTTCATTTTAGCCGTCATCCGATACGATGTTACTTCGTCACACGGGGGATTAATAAATCTTTCTACAAGTTTCGCATATATCATCGACACATATATTAGACATACTTAGACAAGACACGAAAGGATCGATGAGTTGCAGAAAATTGCGTTATAGGCTATCCAGGTCGGAAGGCTGATATCCCATGGGGGCAAACTCAGCGGGTCCGGGCTATTTTTCCTTCCTTAGTCTGAACTGGCGTTATCCTGACGTCGACTCCTTGCCCCTACCGTCGCATCGATCTATATCCACTCTCTGTCCTTTACTACCTGCTGCCCTTGCATCCCGAACCTTTCTCCTAATTCCCTCTTGTCCGCTCATTGTTCCTCACTTCGACACCGTGAGCGTGAAAAATTGCGGCGGAAGCTCAGTGAGATGAAGAATATTCCAAGTTTTTCATAACGCGTTCGTATGATTTTCTTGCAGAACGTATATAGTGAGCAAGATAGTTGGAACCGATTCATCTTAATTAAAATGAATAAATTGCCTACGATTAAATTGCATTTTTAACTTAGACGAGATAGCGGGGGAAAATAAAAAAAGAAATGGTAATAATCCATAGAGATTAAATTCAAGACGATCAATATCACTATATGGTATAAAAATAAAGAAAATCAAATGTGTATATGGCATAAAAATCGAATATTTATTTTTCTGTTTTTAAATTATCACAGAACAATTTTACTATTTTAATCCGTAAATAACATTAAATAAAGTATTTTTTGTATACGATTAAAAAAGATATATGTATTTTAAGAAATATCGCTAAACTAATATTTTAAATTACTTTAAACTGTAATTATATGCATTTCTATTTGGTTCGCTTTATTAAAATCTCATTTCATATAATTACAATAATTATATTATGAAGGATAAATGCAATTTTATTCTTTAACGATCAATGTAAATATATGAGTGCTCTAACCATTTAAATAATTTTATAAATTAATAAAATGTAATATATTAACATTTAATCAATATTTCTCTTGTATCGAAAACACTCTATAAAGATGATATTATTTTTCTAGCTTGATTTTTACATATAATGTGTTTTTCTACGAGGTAAGCTTTTCTGAGTTTCATTGTCATAAATATATTCGCGTAATCAGTTGTAATGCAATGTGTTTGGTTCTTCATTCAAGAAACAAAGGACTTCCTCAGTTAATTGATTGACTGCGAAAATCTTCAAGTTTAATCTTATTACATTTGAAAAGCCGACATAGTGTTTATACTTTGAATAGATATACAAACCACAATTGTGTTAATAATACGCATATTTCCAATAGAGAAGAGGACTGATTTTCTTCGTTTCTATATAATTAGTTCAACTTTTAAAATATCTTATAGTTAATTTTATACTTGCGAAATGTCTTTTGCTTTTGTCAAGTTCTTTTATATATTTTACTTACAATTTGTATTTTTTAATCCTTATTATTTTTTAATAATTAATAATTAATTTTTAATTATTAAGCTAAGGAAGACTAAGTATAGTCGAAACATTCAAAATGTTTCTTCTACCATTGGATAATAAACTATAGTTTAATTTAAAGATAACATCCTTTTGGCCTTTGACTTTTCTATATTGTTTTACATATAACGAGTATGACTTATTTATTATTATAATTATAATTTCTCTTAATGAATATTCCAAATGTCTAGGAAAAAACTCGTTTCTTTGACCGAATTACCTAATCGACTCGATAGTTATTCCATTGTTATAGCCAGCTCATCGCAAATCGATTATCGAAGAATTCCTCACGCGACCACAGTTTAACTAGAGAAGTAAACGGAGAAGAACGGATTTTCCTGAGAAACAACTTGATCAAACGAGGAATTATCCTTTTGTCTCGTGTTAATGGTAAAATCGAAGAGCTTTTTTTATTTCTAGCTTTCTTTATAGAAAAAAATAATTTTATTTAGATTATATCAAAATAATAGTTATTCCATTAATCCACTTCTGCGGAAGAAATAAATATTAAAATTTTCTCATATTTCAAATAATTATGTAATATTGACAATGCTTATTAATTATTAAAGAACATACATAATTGGAATTAACATAGAATTGATATTCCGGAAATTGTAATTAACATACAGTAATGTACGGTTTTTATTTTTTGTGTAAATTTTATATTTAAATTGTTAAGAATAAATAAAGCATAATTTATATTGTTTATAGAAAATTGAATTCAATTTTCACAGCAGGAACAATTTATATTAGTAATTACAAATATTAACCAACTAATAAAGTATTAATTATAATTTTTAATATTTTTTAAATTAAAACAATTTTAAATTTTATTTGATTATATAGTTTGATTAATAAGACGTAACTACAATTTTTTAAATTTCTTCTTAAAATAATGTTCGATAATAAAATTCGATATATTATTAAAGTTGTACAACTGTTAATACATTATTAATATCTTTTTTTATACAATTAATCTTTATTATTCAGTATATATATATATATATATAATTATCATAGAAAACTTGAAATTTTTTTAGTAATAAATTTTGGAAACAAATTAATCAACACAGGTAAAGAATATAATAATAATAAAACGAATTATAATTACAGATCTGCACACAAAAAGCTAAATAGACGACGTTATATTCGGAAAGGAAATAGATTGTTTTTGGAGTGCGGAGAGAAGTGGCTGTATCTCTCATGTAATCATCCCTGTGACTGAAAAAGCTTCCTAGGCGGAGTAGAGGAGGCTGCAGGGTGATGAGGTCACGTTGTATCTCGAGTTTGGTTCACGCGCTGCATACCAAGAATCTCGAGCATCTATATCTTTGCGTTGCAGAAATGCTGCCTTTCGCACCTCTATGTTTCTTTATGTGTCTGGTGTAAATTTCGGCGAGGCATGCTTTCGCATACCGTTGTTAATATGTACTATGTCTGAATTATTATACATGCTTCCGAATCAAAGATCATAATCAAAGATTGTTGTTTACAATTAATAATTTTAAAATAATATAAAACAATTGTCACAAAATAAATCAATCACTTAACCATAAATAAGTTTGTTAATATTCGCAAAATAATTGAAATAAATTTCAGGCAATACTTAAGCATTGTCCAATAATATTTTTAAATTAAGCTTATCATATGTTCTGTTTTGATTAGTGTTTCGCAAATGGTACATGAATTGAAAATCATCGTCGCAGGGGACAACCCTCCTTCGATTACTGTCACACTGTGCTTGCACACGGTCGGAACATTCAGTCTTGCGTACTAATGAAGACAGATTACATCCCTTCTTCGAAACCGCGATTCAAGTGCGTTAATATATCAATACCTTTCTGCAACGGGGACTATCACGATGAATAAATTATGTTCCAATCTAGGCATCAAGACATCGTCTTGGCTCTTAGCAAACTGATATATTGCTTTGTCCAACTGAGTTACCCAGGTATGTAGAACAGCAAGTCATGATAATATCAAAGTGACCTCAAATGATGTCAAAATGACAAAAAAATGATTAAATTATGATTGAAAGGTGACTTTTGTAATCATTTAATAATCATTTTCTCGTCATTTTGACGTCACTTTGACATTATCATGACTTCCTGTTCTACTTGGGTAGTTGGATTCTCGCAAATCCCTAGAACAAGCAAGATTAGGTCATAGAAAATGGAACAGGATGTAAATTGGCGTCGAGAGACACGAGAGAATGAAAATATGCTCAGTCGTCTCGAAATACAGTCGACTTGTTGAATAACGAAGCTTACAGTTCGGTTTATAAAGAGAGAAACAATGCGGTTTAATTGAAAGCCGTATTCCTTGTACGTGCGCAGCCCATTTTGGCTGGTTCCTTCCTAAGCATCCACGTGCCATCTCTTTCTTGGAGCGTTTAAAATTTATGCGATTCCACCGGTGCGATATACGCGCGGCCACGCGAAGGGTCAAGTGATTTGTGAGACGCCCTCGGAGCCCTGTACCGCGCCGCGAAGGCATTAAGACTTATTTCCGTTGTCCCGGCCCGGGAAAAGTGTTTTAAAATTGCACGAGTCACTTAAGCGTGTTGGAGGATTTACATCGACTCCCCCACAGGAATTTCGCATATGCTACACTATACTTTTTCGTTGTTTTGCATGAACGATGCGGTTAAGAGTTTCGGACATTAACTCTATGTGTGTATAAAATAGGACATGCATTTATATATGAATTATTAATATCAATATAGAGATTATGTAAGATAGACGGGAAACAAGGGAAAGCATCGTGACGGAATAGCAGCATAAACCTTGATCGTAGAACAAATTATAAAGATATATTTTTTAATATCGAAACCATTCTTAAATTTATAATTGCCAGTATTTTAAAACCTTGAACTCAGAAATTTGCCAAAGTTTCGCGGAATTTATTAGAATATAAATACTAAATACAAATAATTTTTTTATACAGCCATTTTTATCTGCTAAAAATGAAATGCTTTATAAAATTTATTTTTTGGATAATGTCTTTCAACAAATGTTAGAAATCAGAAGTATATTATTGTAATTTTGATAAAAATTATAAATAATTAATTTCGTTTAAACGAAATTTTGGATTTCACACTTTCTAAATATTTTTGTTCTCGTTTTGTTTTTAATTTGTTAATTTTTTTTTTATTAAGAACCAATAATTAAGAAATTCTATTTTCGCAGAAATACAAATTTAGATTATTTTTTATCTTTCAAATAATATGTAATTCCAGTACTTGAAATTTTAATCAGTTAAAATTAAATAATGTTAATTAATCACTAATAATAAATTAATTCTTAATTTCATTAGATTATATCTTCATGTTCATTTCTTTTTTGTAGTTCAATGTAATTTCACTATGCAAAAGCGGATGTGTCGTTATGCTAATCGTGCGTTCGATCGTCGTGCAGTACAAGGTACTCTAATCGAAAACACCCTCGAAACGTGGTACAGCCGGTTTATTACGTTCCCGTTAACTTAATTAATTGACTTACGCCGCGGCGTCAAGTGTACGTTAATTAATGAACGCGCGTAATTAATCAAAGTCGCTGTTGCGGCTTGCGCGACAAATGAGTTACTGTATTGGACGCTTAAAAATACAACCCCGTATACCACAGATGGTAAACGATTATTGCGTAAACCAGTAGGAATATTATATGTCCTGAGGAAATAAAGTCGCAGTAATTAAAAATGTTATTACGTCTCTAAAGTGGATTTTATACAGAATATTCCGAAAGTTGACAAATTTTCAATATGAAATTTCAAGCGAACGACATTTCGTATTTATTCTTTTATTATAATATATGATATGAAACTATGATATTTCAATATTTTTAAAGCCCTTTTTATCAGAACGCTTTTTTTTCTACAAAAAATATCTCTTTTGTAAGAAATACATACACAAGTTAATTAAACTATATTTTATTGAATCTGTATTTCAATAAACATTTAATCATTCAGAATTTTTAGATATTAGTTTTTGAAAAAATTTTTAAAATTTATTGATAAAATTTTAAAATATTTTATAGATAGAATAGTTTTGTTCTTTGTATTTTTATTCATAAGTGTATTACAAATCCGTAATTTAACATATACGCAATGCAAATAAAAAATATCATACCGAAACGTTATATTCATAATGCATCTTATTCGTATTTGAGTAATTATTTTTATAGAAATGATAACCTGACAAAAAAATCTAGACTCTGCCACACACACACACACACACAACATTGCGCTTTGAAGCCATACTGCACGTTAAATTTCAATTAACTCAAATATCAATTAATTTATGTATATATATTCGGGAACAGAGTTTAATTTCATACAAAAGCAAACACGCGAGATCGAGCTGGAAACTGCACCGAGTCGGAAAACAGCATCAAACCATCTGGCGCAACAGGAAAATTTCTTGCCAATTAAACAATACACGTCCACAAGATAATTACTTTAGGATCATATGTCTTCATCAATTGAGATTCAAAAAATAAGAACATGTAATAAAAAGTACTCCAAAATTAAGGAAACAAACAAGTATAAATTGTAGAAAAAGAAGTAAGATATAAATCTCATAAATATTTTATGTTTTACTTGCGTGAAATTAATAATAACATTATTTTAAAAATTAATTATATTTTTAAAATAGTAAGAAATTATATACTTATGAAGAGTTTATGTGATTTACTACACACACGCACACATACACATTTAGCACTTTAAGATATGTAGACACGCAGCAAACAAGAAAACAATTCCTTCTTAAGTTCATCGACTTTACATGTTAAATTACAATGCGTTAAACTATAATGCGATCTCATAATAAATCGGCTAATTTATGTTTTATACATTTTTCATCAAGAGCCCTTTGTGTACGCAGTGGAGAAACATGAATAAAATGCGCTCCAGTTCACCCTCGTTTTACGGTATCTAGAAGTAGCTATCCTTTTAGATAAGTTTTCCCGCAAGGAAAAACATTTACTACCGGTAACCGTATTACCTCAGTGTCCTTCTTCGTTTTCCCTCATTCCTCTTCCTACATTTTCTTCTTTCGGGTTGCCCTTCGGAAAAAAGAGCGAGATAGGTTGGCATTGATTAAATCTTGCACAAGGAAACGGGATAGTTTCATCTTGTTTTCCATTTAACCAACAGGCCTTACGTTTTAGTGAAAAATTAATTATTGCTGCCATTAAAGATAATGTCGATTTATATATTCGAGAAGAGTTTCGATTTCTTCGATAGTTTAATGCTTAGGACTTTTTTATATATTCGGCATCGAGACATGTTTCAATCTCAAATTAAAAGTCTATGTTTTTACAAGAATAATAATTACATAATTCCTCTCGTCTCAATTCTGTGAAAATTCTTCCCTAAATAATATTCTTTTGTAAATATATTTTCCTAAATTTTATTGCTTCTAGCACATATATGAATAGCTTCATTCTTTACTACGTTCT
This sequence comes from Tetramorium bicarinatum, assembly GCA_928718305.1. NCBI lineage: Eukaryota > Metazoa > Arthropoda > Insecta > Hymenoptera > Formicidae > Tetramorium > Tetramorium bicarinatum. The sequence goes on along the minus strand of OV788324.1, from coordinate 5,617,278 downwards.
ATCAAAGAATACGTTTTTTCTTCATTTAATCCAGTAAAGTCGGTTTAGGTATTCTCGTGCCCACCATAAATCTTTCTTTCGTTGAGCAAAAGACCCGACGATTGACTGGCGACATCAGTCGCCGTCGTATATCAATTATTAAAGGCTATTCGTTCGCTTCCGTCGAGAGGATAGCAGACACCCTTCGGCAATCGCCTCGGAAGCCATCTCGATCCGCCTCGAGTCAATTCCTGCGGGACCGAAATTGAGTCACACGTCCGAATGAAAGATTCAACGACGAATACTACAAATCGACTGAAACGTAGTAAATAGACGAGAGGAAAGGTGTTCGTGAATGAAAAAGAACTTTAAATTATTTGATATAGTAAGGAAAAAGATGTTAGATGTTATTTGTTGGTACTTTTTCAACAAAGAAAAATGTTGTCTCCCTATCTCGATCTAAATTCCATTTTGAATATCTTTCTTAGAAATACTATTCTGTAAAAACTTGTAACTTTTTAAAAGGGCATTTCTATGGCAAGAAGCATTTTATGTATCATCCGATTACGACTTTATTTCTTTATTAATTTAATTGTCTAAGCATTAATCAGTTTATAACATATAATACGTAAATCTTTTATTTTATAGTTTTGTGAAATAATTGAGAATATGTATAATTGTGTATACGATAAGGAAATTGATAGAAAAAAAACAAAGAAAAAAAGAGCAGGTGTTGATGTTTTAATAATAAATATTTTTGAAGTAATTCAACTCGGCAATGCGAAAGCAGGTGCGGAGCAGTTTGAGAAATAAAAGAAAGCAGAAAAATGAGATGAACAAAAGAACGATTATCGGGTGAGATATTGCATACAATACATGCATGTAGTATACATATGTACATACACTATCGTGGGTAGATACTTTCTGTTTATGAGACGAGCTCTCTGAATCTCTTTACATTCTCACTATCGAAGCTGCGCCGAGTATTTTCTGATACCGTTAATAACAAAAAAGCACTTCAGTCGCAGCTGCATCGGCATCGATGAATTGGGTATTATATATTTACAGCTCCCGTTTATGCTACAGAGAAAGCTAGATATCTACTTTTCGCGTATTGAATTATAAACGATTTCTGCATTTCGAACATATCTTATTGTGTGAGGCATCAGGTTGAAGCTTATTGCTCTCAAATTCAACACGTTTTTAAAATAAAATGACAGTGTGCCATGCATGTATGTATGTATATGTATATATACATATATGTATATTATATCTAAGAAATAATTACACATGTTTTATCAATTATGCATTGCTTTATTGCACTTTTGAAATAAAAATTAATTTAAGATTTTATTATTTAGCAAAGAAATTGTACTGTATTTTTCGAGCATTGTATTTAAATTCTTAATAATTGTTTGAATAAATAAGTATCGTTTATCGTACGCAATTCCAATATAAATATTACTTTCTTGTTATTAAAGTTATTATATTAATATTATAACTAAATAAAAGCAGCAATTACTAATCGATAAGTAATGAGTAAAACGTTGAAACTGCAGATTAAAATGTGATACATCCATTAACAATGCGAAAAAACAGGAAACGAAAATATGTCAAATGCGAGAGAGAATGAAACAGATATATCGCAGATTGCAGTTTAATACAACGTTTACGCCACATGAAATGCATATAGCGATGAAAATCTATTATATGTTATATGTATTGTAATATCATATCTGCATTTTCGACCATAAATTGCCTCTTAAAGCTGGCATTATATTATTGTAATTTAAATAACGAATATAATTATAACTCTTTCAATGTGGCAGGCTCGATAAAATACATTGATAATAAAATTCGATAATTGCTATTTTGCTAAATTCGATAGACTGCTTAGTTGATTGACACTTTAATAAACTCCATGGATTAAAATATGATTCTTTATGCTACGCCTGTGCACAATGTTTAAATCAACATCGTAATGTTAAATATATATATATATATATATATATATATATATATATATATGTATACATATGTGTGTGTGTGTGTGTGTGTGTGTGTGTGTGTGTGTGTGTACGTTTATACGAAGTAATATAATATCATTTTATTTTAAACAATAGTACGTCTTGATTCGCCTAAGAAAGTTACATTTAATTTCTTTGATATGGAATAAATTATTAATTCGTTTAATGACATAATATTAACTTATATAATAAAATGTTTTGCGTATAAAATTTGAAAAATATTTATAAAATATTTATTATCTTTGCTGTTATCTTAATTTCCCACCTAGAGAGTTTAAAGTCGCGATTATTCAAAAATTTGCTTTGCTTAAAAATTTATTTCCTTTCTAAATGAATATTAACTCGTACTTTACATTTGTCAAGAACAAAATGTGATCGCGTTCAATATTGTCTATTTTTTCAGAGAAAAAGTTTATGACTGTCAACGTGGGCAGTTCGGAGTCATTAGAACATAAATGTAAAATAATGATCCTTTGTATGGCGATACGGCAGTTCGACAATCGGTTCTTGCTGGAGAAACGCGTGAACGAAGATAACGAGCGACAGGCTGACGGCCGGCTCTGTCCACGTTGTAAGCGACGTTAAGGCCCGATAACGTTATCGTACCTTGCTTCGTCGTTATCGCGCCCCGGAGGCGCTGCCCTCGCGAGCTAACTTCTAAGGCAATCAACCTTCGCAGGCTTTCGCTGCGCACGCAAACTACTATGCAGCCCTTCGAAAGCCGTTGCTCCGATGGCCGGAGTAATTATAATGGTCATTTTGCAATTGCAACTTTGCTCATTTAAGTAGATAATCTCTCTGCGAATTGTCGTGCTCACGCCGTTGTATAATTAGAATATCCTAATTACAGTGTTTACACTTATCTAACGAATGATTTATATAATCCGCCAAACTTGTTAAAAAGTTTATAGATGGTTCTAATTTAATATTTAGTGCTTCAGGTTATAAATACTGTGCATAGTGTAGTAAAGATAGGCAGTAGCAACGTAGCCTAACCAATATGATAATTTACAATCTCGTATGTATAACGAACTATTCATTCGCGTTCTTGTATCGTTTCTTAAGGATCGTTAAAGAAATGCCGCAACAATATGTATACGGGTTTCTAATCATGCTAGCTCTAGTGAAAGCGCATAAATGCAGCTCGCGGATGCGAACATCAGCATTGCAAGCGACTCGCTTGAATTTACTCCGTATATGCAAACTGCATATAAATGCAGCCTACTACATGTATGCATATTAAGTGTACACGCTATATTAGAAACATACCGAACCGTGCGCAGCCAGAATATCACATGACAGAAGATTGCAAAATACATTTCCGTGAACTTCCCGATAATTTCGATTTTAAACTAAATTATATTTGTTTTTTATTAAACAATATATGTATAAGTTAAATCTATATTAGGAAACATAAATCATTCTTCCCGTCTACTCATCTATGCAAAAAAAGATTATAATTATAATACAAATTTATTTTCATTTACTATTTAACAGAATTGCTTTTATTTCTGTTTATATTTGTAGATAAGAAATAGATTATACATATAACATTATAACATTTTCAAATATATGATTTAAAAAAAGAGAAAATTAATTCTATATGAAATATAAAATATATATTAAATGTATATTTTTTTATTCCCATTAAAGTAGTAAAATATTTTATAAAGCTTTTACTGCAAATAGTCTCTTCCTTATTTTAAAAAGCTAAAATATGTAATTTAAATTTGTATTAACTTTACACAGTAAGAAAAGTTATTCTGTGTAAAAGTTGTTCCTAGTATTAAGAAAAAGCCAACCGCAAGAACTTAATTGTTTTTATTCTTTCCTTCTCTATCGTAAAGTTAATCCGACGATAACTTCGATTGAACTGGAAGTCACGTAAAAGCAATTTGGAGCATCCTCATTCATCAGTTACGTTGATCACGATGTTGACACCACGAGACTCGCAAGCAAGCAACTGCCTGTATTTCATAGCTCTACGTGTCGTACGCATCGTTACAGCGATCCCACAACTGATCGATACTCGAAGCTACCGATTCGCGAAACCAAAGGACTCGCAGAAAGTTTGTTCATTGCCTACGAAACTTTCGTCGTTACACAACAAGTAGAATAGCGCACAGTGCCCGTTTAGAATTATACTTTAGTAGTGGCATTGAATAATAAATTATTTGTCGTGCTAATGTTTACAGTCGTACAGTATTCGTTTTTTGTTCAGGTAGACTTTTAATCAGTGGCGTTAATTAAAAGTGCACGCTTTGTAGTACAACCATTTATAGGATATAAAAGCGAATTATTTTCTGAAAAAGATTTATTCTTTTTCACTGGCAACAACGATTTATTCTCGTTTTTCATAAAATTTGTGTTTATATTTGTCTCAACAATTTCATTTAAAAGTCAATTAACAAATTACTTAAAGGCAGTTATAGTAAATTAATAGTTTATAATAGTAATGCTCTTATTGTCAAGTAAACGTCGAAGTTAATGTATTTCAGAATTTATATATTTTTATACAAAGAAGCAAAAATATATTAAAAAACATAAACTATGTAGCTTTAATGTATGTGCTAAATTCGACGTGTGTTCTTGTTATCGCGAATTGCATGATGTAGTAATATAATATTAAAAGCAAAGTTGTTATTCTTGAAACTGCAAAGATTACTGATACGCTTGATAGCGTTATCATATACTTCTTGCACGACCAAAAATATAAAACGCACATAAATCATTTAATCTTCATTTTTTAGAGATATGTAGATTTGCACAAGTTTTTTAAATGTAACACAACGAACGCGTTAAATTAAACAACTGTTTAAATACAAATTTAAATACAAAAATTTTAATATGGAGAATACACGTTAAAACATAATTTTATTTAAAATATAAACAAAGAGAGCATTTATTATTATAATACACAAATGTACAAATTAGTGAATAAAATTTGCAATCTTAATTAATGTATCATTACATTAAAACTAAAATTAAACGAGAAAAACGTTAAAATATAATGTTAATTTTTTTTGTAACGTATAATGAAATACTTAGAAAATAGCATGAGAGAGTGATAAATGATTAGAATGACAGATTGATTAGATGATAAAATAATTAGAATGATAAATAATTAGGATTTAAAAATAAACTAATATGTTAACAAAAATTATTATTTTATCAATTATATTATAACTATAATATACATATATTTGCACAAATACTTATCTAACAATAAGCAATAATTAAAAATTGAATTACAAATAAAAATAATGCTTGAAAAACATAAAAAGCTTGTTCACAAATAAATTGTTTATTGATAAATATTTTTAATGTTTGAATTATAATTTGTCTTTTAAAAAATGCTGATTATCAATTGTGATAATGAGCACGCACAATTTCCTCATTCGCGTGCGTTGCAAAAGAAGTTTCTGTAATCCCGGAAGCCCGCATGCTCGTGTTTTTTAAGATGCCACAATACTTTTAACGTCAATCTAGCTGCACGAATCGCAAATAGAAATTGAAAATTCAATTTCATGTCGTTTGCATTTTATTCACAACGACAAATTTAAATGTCTCTGTTCTATTTACCAAATACATATACCTACAAATCTTTTTTGTCTGTATTCTTAATGTATATAACATTCTTTTTACATCTGGATAAAAATAGGCTATTGGTCTGTTACATAGAAATGTATTTCAAAAGACATTCCAATAATCGGATTTTCGATAGACTTTGCGTTAATTGTATTACAATATACGTATATGTTAATATAATGCAAACTTTTCCATATATCATAAATTTGATTTTCAAAAAACCAAATACTATTTCTAAGTTTAAAAATAATTTATACATTGTTAGAATTATTTCAATCTTTCATTTTTAATTTGCAAAATCTCTTTCCTTAATTTAAAGCCAATGTGAATTGTTTTTACTTTCGTTTTAACTGTAATGAATAATCTTGAAACATAATTGATATTATATTTTAATCTATCTTTATTTTTTGTGAAAACTAAAATCTTAACTAAACTGAAATTAAATAGTATTAATAAAATCAACCCTTAAAAAAATAATAACAGAATATTACATTCATCACAAATAAATTCATTTTCTTTTAGTTTCTTAAAATTATAAAATATTTAAATAATTTATTGCCGTACTGAACTTTTCTCATTTCTCAATCTTAGATTTGCAATCAATCGATTCAAACGTACTTCATAATAAATGTGTTTCTTTTCTCGATAATATTAGCGGTGATCCACATAGAGATTCTTTCGAAGCATGTGACGCAAAGAAAAAAGGATTCGATACGAGACGAAGTAGACAGAATTTGTGTGGGAACGTCGTAAAGTGCATTAAAGTCTCGTCGGGATGTTCCGGGTGCAAAACTTACTCGAGCAAGGACCTCGGTTCGTGTCCGCGGAGATGGATTCGATGGAAAACTTCGGCACTACTGAATCCGCCTTGAGGGCAAACTAGACTCGTGCCAAATGGAGTCAACGTTTTCGCTAACGTGCTTCGCTTTCTCGCGGTACGGAGGCGGCACGAATGGAAGAGGATAATGGGAGTTGAACGGAATGCGAGGCGATAAACAGGTGATTGCGATGCTCCTCGACAAGAAACAGTCGAATCGACGTGCAGTGTCGGTAAATGGAGGTAATTCTCGATAGACTAGCGGTTTAACGTCATGCCTGATACACAACTCCGATACCCGTTCCCATCTTTCGTTGCTGTGAAATTCGCTTTATCGAAATTAAATAAAAATTATGATTTTTTTTCAATGATTTAATAGCGGTAGAGTCTTAATGGATGTTTCACAATCTGTTTTATATTATGTTTAATTAAAAGATTTTTAAATACACACACCAGAAGTTAAATAAAAATTTATTTAATTAAAGATAACACTTAATTAAAAAATTTTTTAATACTCAATATAAATAAAAATATTAAAATCTGTCATGGATTGTAAATTAATCATTTTAATTTGTGATTTTTATGATTTTCTCGAGAAAATATATGTAATAAAATGAAATAATAATAGTAATACGTTTAATAGAATTAATTATTCAACTATAATTAATATAATAATTAAAATATTAATATAATAATTTTAATATTCGAAAAATTAAACATGGAAAGAATGTTAAAAATATAAGAAAGAAAATAGTTTTTAAGTTTACTTTACGTTTTTCTCTCTTTCATGTTGTGTACTTAACAGTAAGTTTTCCAGATGCAAGTTGTCCGACATACGTACGATTAACGGTATCCATAACGGACTACGAAACAATTTGGTCACTGGAAAGAGGTCAGCTCAACGTCCCCCGTCCATTACAAGCGTCTGTTACGTTAAGTATCCACCAAATTGTTCGCTTGGCGATAAATACGAAAGAACTAGTCCACGGGAAAATGATAAATTTCGTTGTAGACAGAATATCTGCTGATACACTAATGCGACATAAGGATATCGGAGTTCATTTATCTGAGAGAAGGATATGGATACTCGATCGAGAGAAGTTTTCCAGTCTTGCGCGCCGTTGAATTGATTGAGTTGCGAACTCGATAGTTTCATTAACGAGGACTTTGCGCGAAATCGGTAATGAATCCCGTCAGCGAGTAGGTCGATATTACGTTGCGTTACGTTTATCGTTCGGAACTAAACGGTATTATGCCGTATTAAACATTATGAATTGGAATATAATTATAATAACGTACACGTATACATATATGCCCATTGTATTATCTTTCGGCACGAAATATCACGGTACGTGGAAACGTGAGTCACGCCGAAATATTAATCGCCTACGTATCAGAAAATATTTAACGACGTACTGTAATATAATTACAATATTCTAGTGTGGAGAATGTTTGTACAAATTTATAGAAAGATCACAATACGCCGTAAACCACGATTAACGAAGCATGTCAATGTGCATTATTCATTATCGTTCTATACGCATTTGTTCATCGTTGCGCATTGTTAATATCGTTTTGGATATTAATGCGCGTCGTAAGAAAAGGGAAAAACGAAAGGAAAATTAAAGTCCTATTTTGTGCATGAGGTAACTCGGGAACGGTCAGTTGATAAAGCAACAGGCACCGCAATAGCCAGCATATTGGAAAAATGCAGTTAACTGATTTAATTGAGATTGTGTATGTATGTGGTGCGAGTCCCTGGCGATATAGCAATCGCATTATCTTTTCGTCAAATTGCATTAAAAATAAATTGAAAAGTAACGTTAGTCTTTTATTAGTTTTTAATCGTTTTATCAAGTTTAATTATCGTTCCAATTATTCCTAGAGATTATTCTTATCCGTTAGTGCGATAACACCATTAAATCAATGACCTATTATATCTTAAGAGATAAATTATGCTACACAAATCTCTAGTCAACTAATAAATATTTGCTTACGAACATCTTTTAATCGAAAATCCTTTAATCAACTACAAAGAATGTTACGTCTACGATAATCGTTATGTAAGAGGTGACGTAAGATAAGACTGACTCTTCATCCGTTCAGCTATTGCACAAAATGTGAAACATAATTGATTCGTCGAATCATAATTAATTTATTATAATAACTATCCTAAACTGGATATTTCGCATTTAAATGCTCATTTTAAAAATGTCATGTAAATAATAAACGCGTTCCATGTGTAAGAACATAAACTCGATTATATAAAAGAATAAAAACTTATTACGTCCATATTTCGACCGTATTATTTATCTACATCAAGAACGGATCTTTACTATATACGGTAGAATCAAAAGCGATCTGATCGATCGATAATTTAGAGCGAACTGTCATTCCGAGATATATAAGCAGTTAATCGTGCAGAGGAGATCGCGAGACGCATATATCGTACCGAATATAGGCAGCTCTCGTGCCAAATCCGATTTCGAGCACAATCGACGTGGCTAAAGAAAGTTCAAGAGGTAGGTTATCGGCGAGAGTAATCGCACCAGATATTGACAAATCACTTTTAAACCAGATTATCGTGCCAGTTTTTATGCGTCCGTTAAATCTTCAAGGTAGAGAAAAAGAGACCTTTTTTATAATACAAAGAAAAAGATATTTTTGTTAAAAGCACGTTTTTTTTAAACGTTCTTTTCTCACAAAAATAGCGCAAATTGCGAAATTCCATCTTGATAAGTTTATATGACGATCGATCGTTTGACACTGGATACAAGCTGTATATTTCAATTATTCGCATTTTAAATCTACCTACATTCCGCGCGAGTATTACTTTGCCACTATTGTTATATTGACTGTACGTTTCTATGTGAAAGCAAGGATTTCAAAGTAGCTTAGAACAGAGTTTATGCTCTTCCCATTATATGTTAAAAAGTTACTTTCGAACGGCGAGAGTCTCACTTGGAACGGTATGCTCGTCATCTTCGTGTCCTCCAATGACATACGTCCACGTTGGAAATTTCAACCGGAGGTATCGCGCTATCTCTCTTTTCCCTTCTCTTTGCACAACTGTTGACGTCATCAGCGGCTACGTTATTTTGTACAATCGAAACCGCTTTCATCTTAGTTTTGAACATCTTCGCATTTCTATTGTAAGCTGTTCGTGCTATTTTTTATTCACGCTATTACTATATCAAATTTAAAATATTTTAAATAAGTTAAATCTAAAAAAGTTCTTGTTTTAAATCTAGAATCTAGAATTAATTCTTAATTCTTTTATCTAAAGGTATTATATGTACATATATATGAAAACTGATAATAGTATGTATCATTTAATAGATTTCTATTATCGTTATTATTTTAAAAGTGTACATTTTTTTAAAACTTCATAATTTCAACCATTAAGTTTACATATTAAATAAATCAAGTAAGACGGAATCTTCTTTCATTTGTTATTCATGTTCTCTATCTCTAATCAGTTTTCGAAGAAACCAGATAAAAAAATATTTGATATAATATTGTAGGACTTTTAATTTTAGATCAAGGTTGGCTTACATCTGTTTTATAATTGTCTGAATCGAGTCAGGCGATACCTGTTGGATATGTCCTTCTATACTTATTATGTTAATAATCGCGAAAACAACAGTCGCCTCCGTGCGATAAAAGAGAAAAGAGAGCTGACAATGAGATTATCATACATTGAATTAGTTACATATCTTGTCTGAAACCTCATTTGTTGCATTATAATTATATTTATACATATATATAAAATACTAATAAATACTACATACAAAAATGTTCCACAAATATCAAGCTAGATTAATTTAATTGTTATAGTTGTTCGATTATTTTTATCGGTACAGTTATAAATTTTTTTATTGTGTAATCCACCAAAGTTTTTTGCTAATTTTTACAATTTATAAAGAAATTGCAATTTTTTCTATAGTTGTTAAATAATTTAATTCGAGAGTTTCACGACTTTTCTTAATCAAGAACCTGAATCAATGCTTTCATTGATAACGTTACATTAGTAATTAAAATTCCAATTATAATGTCGGAGTATATTATATCACGCTAAATTAATTTATTGTAACTTTCATAAGAATTTATTTGTATTTTTTCAAGAATGCATGATAGCAACAGCTTCTCCTTTCCATCTTTTCTTCAGTTCACTTTTGTCCTATTTTTGTAATTGCCACGATAAACGTTATTTCAATTAAAAATTTATTTCACATTCGTTCAATGTAAGAATCAACTGCAAATAATTTGCCAAAGTATCAAACTTGAAAATATTAGATACACGAAACAGAATATTATACAATATAGAATACTACGCTGACACCAGGAAAATTTATCGTATCTCTCAAAGACATTAAACTAGTTCTTGTCACTAATGCATGACATCATCGCGTTCTGACAGAAACGCAGATGGTTCTCCACTGACTCTGTTGACGCAACCTCCACTACCAGCGCAATTTAACAGGCAGACTTCATAATCGACAAAATCGCCTGATCTCGCACATCCTCTACACACGATCACCAACAAATGCGTCGAGTCTATTCGCGTTCCCTAGCCCTTGTCCGGCTTTTTCGCGTGCCGTCACTGACCTTGAATCAAACTTGCTGCCGTCCTGGAGCGTGCCGGTATAGTGCATGGTCAGCTGGTCGCCCTTCTTCGACCTGACGTCGCATACTTCGGGCATGTACATCTTGTCCACCTTGAGACCGCTCTCAGCATTGTCGGCTCTGCTGAGAGCCACAACCGCCACCACGAGGAGGAGAACGTAACGGCACATCGCAAGCACGGCACTCGCGCTGCTCGGCGTACTGGGGACCATGTTCATCAGCCGACGGACGCTCGTGAGCAACTGAGTTCTCGCGGCGTTCTCTACAGCCAGCGAGCCACCTTCGGGATCCCCGCTCGTCCCACCGTCCCAGAGCGACGGCGCCGTAGTCAGGACGGAGACCAGGCCAGCGAGGACCAGAGGAGGACGGAGAGCCCGATGCCGCCACATTGCGCCGTCTCATTGGCCCCACGGAATATGTAGGTCTCTCTACCTCGGGAAAGTCCTTTCCTCTCTCTCTGCCGCCTCTCGCGGCCGCTCGCGATTTCTCGCTCGGCCCTACTCGCTCGTCCCGTCCTCGTCGGTCGCATCGCGCGCCCGGCACTCCTGTCTCTCCCCAGCCGCCTGCTCCACATCTCCGTCTTCTTCACGGTCGTATCCCGGAGTCGCGCGTCTTGCTCCGACCTGATTCTCTTCCCGCTTTCTCCCGCGCCGCCACGTTGCACACCGCGCCACGTCCTTTCCGCGCTTACGTGCCCGATATCTACGTCCTTCTTCCGCGTGCCACGGTGGCGGTATCACGGTGTCTGCGGCTTGCTCCGCGCTCGATGTACCTTTCTCACTCGCCTATCAGGTCGGGTGTTCATCCCTTTAGTCCCGTCTTCCGCACCTCCTCGCATCGCTGCGCCTTTCCCTTTTTTTTCCCCTCCTCCCTTCTTCTCGCCCTTTCCCTCTTTCTTCTGCGGTTACCGATACAAAGAATACGAGGCGACTTGCGCTCTGATTTTGACGAGACTCCTGCAGGTGCGTTGCGCGCAATGCAAGTTCAATGAAGAAAATGTATCGTTCCCGTGAATCAAATTAAGGAATAAACTTTATCCGGAAGAAATGTTATTTTGCCGACATAACGGAACCCGTTAGAAGCACGATGAAAACTTGGCGGAAATCCGTTGCTAGGTAAATCATTTTACAAATTATCCCGAAGTACGACGTAAGCTGTCTAAATGAAGAAAAATTCCTTTCATGCCCAAGTCGAAATTTTTTAAATTACCGTGCAACGCGACGGCTAAAAGTTTCGTATTGCGATCGCGTAATATTCAGCGGCGTAGTATTAACTGAATAATTCTATCTGATAATTAATTAAATGTCAAATTCGAGCCTTTTTTAACAAAAATGCAGTATATCGATGCGAAGGAGAAACTTGGAAATGCGAACACAATTCAGCAATGATAAAGGACAAATATGTGAAAATACATTTCATTTTCATCCCCCGGGATTTCGTTCGATTTTGCTCACTTCGTCAAGCGGAGTTATCCTCGATTTTTCCGGCTTCTCCCTTCGGTTTGTTCTCATCGCGCTTCTTCAACGCGCAATCCTTGCCTCTCACACATCGTCCCACGTATCCACCTATCGCTCTTTAATTTCGTTCACCGTCTCTCGGCCGCAGCACCTCGTGTTACATGTCATCCTGATCTCGTCGTTTATCACCGATGTCATCGCGCCACCGCTGCGAGGCGCATCCGAGCGTTGCAATGCGTTTCCTTCCTACGCGGAGGAGGATTTCGCGATCGTTTCGCGAAGCGTATGGATGTCATCCTGGTCAAACTGGATGGCCATTATATTTTCTTTTTCACGAGCCCCAGGCTTAAATGTCTCGCTCGTAGTTGGAATATTAAACTACTGAGTTTTTAATCGGTTACGGTCACCGGCTCGAAAAACCCACTCGCTTACGTGCGAACAGAATTCATCTCTCGATGAATTATTTATAGGATATTTTACGTATTGGTATGTAAATGCGGCTGGCCGAGATATGTACATCGAATTCGCTAACTGCTACAGTGGAATTTCCAGATAGCATTTGAATAGTGATACTCAATCGATTAAGGTTCGCTTCCGACTGAAATGGAATTTTACGAAATGAAATTTATGTGTATGATATGGACACAGACAAATATAGAAATAAAATCGCAATGAAAATGGAATAATTATTACGCCATCAGATTATACGAGCTATTATTGTATTAGCTAGAGCGTAGAGTGCGTTTGAATCAATTATGTATTCTATAAATCTCAAATTAATTGATCTATTAATTTCTAATTATGTTAAAATTAAGATTAATTACAATTAACTTTTATAATTATTACATATGTAAAGTATATATTTATTTTGCGAGAAAGTACATGCACAGAGATGTAATTATAATATGTGACACATGTATTCGATTGACATCGTTTAAAAAAATTATTTCGCGAAGTTATAAAAATTTTTTATTTAGTTTCTTTATGAAATAATAAACCAGAATTTAATATTTTTATTTCACATTGTTTAAATTTAAAAATTTGTTATTATGTATTTTTTTAATTTTGTCATATTTTATTCTTTTTACATCAGAGATTGTTAATAATATGTATATTTTAATATTGCAGATTCTTGCATATACATTTTTATTTAAAAGAAAGATTGACTACCGTGCCCTCTAATCTATTTTAATAAAGATTTTTCTATAACTATTTTATTCTAAAACATAATGTATAGTTCACAATTTGTATGTCATTGAAATCAGCATAAAATTTCGGCTCCTATCTCCTCTATTGTCTGCTTTCATCCTATTCTTATGTAGCTATGAAGTATATCTCACGTATAATGCATGGTGTGTTGCACATACGTAAAATACATGGACAACGTTCTTATACGAACTTTCATAAGCTTGAAAGAGTACAAGCACCTTTCATATGTGCTCCGTAACCTTATTTTGTCAAACATAAATTTAAAAGAAAAAAAACCAAATTTGTATTTTAACAATAATAGCAATTGAAAATATTATTCAATTAATTCTAACAGTTTGAAATCTATACACACGTCTTTCAAAATACGAAAGTTCTCTATCTCGATTTTGTAGTTGATATATTTTGGAGATAAGACGATGTTAGCTGCAAAAATATATTTGCCTGTACGGTTTTATGCTTTGACAGGAGATAAGGAAACTCGTATGCTCGTTTCGCGACGACGACGACGACGACGATGTGGTGATGTGCAGCGAAAGGTGAAAAGTCAAGCGCCCTGTATACACACTCGTTATATATCGAGCGCGACAAACCACTCACGTTAGAGTTTGCATCTTAAAGAATGTTGGCTCAAAATCACAGTGAACTCTTTGACTCCGACCTTGCCGTGACGCAATAGTTCGAATTATTTCTTCATGCAAACAAATTATAAGATTTATAACGGCATTGATTTGCTCAATTTGGAGCGAGAAATTAAATTTAGAATAATATCATTTGCACAAATCGATTATTGTGTACGTTTGACGATAATAATTAAAATGCTACACAAAATAAAATTTCAAAAAAATTGATTACATAATCATTATTTTAATCTCAATAGTAAAATATAAAATATCTCAACATTTTTTTAGATTCTTTATTAATTATTTTAAAATATTTATAATTTATTTTAATTTATTACATATATCTCCTATTTCTTTTAGTTATTTCTATTTTAGTTAATTTTAGTTATTTAGTTATTTAGTTATTTAGTTTATTTAGTTAATTTTAATTATTATATATAACTCCTATCTCTTTAAATAAATACATATTTTTAAATCTTTTATACAAAAAATATATAATTTATAATTTGATATGCAAAATAAAGTCCCGAAGGAATCGATTGTATAATAATTATTTCAGTTTCAACACTAGGACATAAAATATTTTATATGAAATTTCTTATTTATTATTTAAAATTTTTATATATACTCCACTTTGGGATACTATTATTTTTAATTTTTTAAACTACATACATTTTTCATTTTTCTATAAAAAAAGGAAAGAAAATTTATTTGATACTATTTTAATAACAGATCGTGTACCAAAAATGTTTCTAAATTCAAAGCTCACAAAATTTTATATAAAATCGACCTAGAATTTTAATTCAGTTAAGATGTATTATATATATTCTCAACAAAGAACAATTATTTCTCAAAATCAATAGACTCAAGCGCAAATGCGGTAGGAAGTTCCAACAGCTCGTATAACGACGCTTCCAACTAATCCTCGCTCTGGCTGCTTAACGCATGGAAATTAATAATGAGACAGAATGGAAATCCTAGAGCGATAAGCCCAGGATCTACATAACTCCATGTGGATTATGCAGCAACGCGCAGCCACCAACCCGTATTGAACGAACGATCGAGGAACAAACACAGAATCGGTTCATTTAATCCATGATCGCAGCAGCTGTCTAACTCCCGAAATAATCAGAAATGAAGTTTTCTGGAACGCGTTACTTGAAGACTTTCTAAATATTTTAACGTGTAAAAATAATCTTATCTCTTTAGGATGAATAATTTTGAAAATAATTATTCTTCAAAATGAATCTCGGTTCATTTTTAACAATGATAAAATTAACATTTATTGTTATTAAAAACTTAGTTATATGGAAATCTCTTTTTATTAGATTTTACAATTTTATATTATACATCGGCATTCTTTCCTTTTCGCAGAAAAAGTTGAATTTGAAAAATTTTATTTAAAGTATAACATAAATTTTATTTAAAAAATTTACAATATTTATGCTATTAATAAACAATTATTTTAGCAAAATAATTAATTTCAGTTTTCCGGTTATAATTAGTTGTGAATATAAATTTTACTTTTGTTGTGTTTATACAAAATGCGTATTGTAAAAATATAATACATACTAATATATTGCAAACAAAATATAAATCAAATTGAATATTAAACATTTTTTGGCATTTTATTAGCCGACTGTAGTATTCTCGTAAAATAGTTGCACGCCTTTAGCTTTAATGAAATTGTCGAAATGCACAAAGAGAGAAAAAGGAAGAAAAATATTTCATACTATTCGTATGCTTCGTTAACTAATACAATAATTCAGAATTTATTGCGTGCACTTTCTTTTCGTACGTGCACAATTTCTCGCGTGGCTGTTTAGGCAGCTTATTCTCAGAGATGTTCGGCGATGGTCATCGACGAATAGTAATTGCTCGCAGGCGGTCGTACCTAGTTACTTGAGAACCGAAACGTAGTTTAAACAACCCGTAACACGATACGAATTTGCAGTCCAATGTCTTCGTATTCGTGTCACGTCTATATTGCCGCGCGATAGTACAGTCCGCAGTACGATTTACTCCGGAATCGGTTGTCGAACCTCTCGAGAGAATTGCAAAATGATTCTTTGCCCGTCTATATTTCCAAATTTACTACTTTTTTATGTAAATACGGACGCATAACGAAATGATACTCAAGAAAACACAATAATATTTTTCAACGATCCGTTTCATACATTGCAGTTTTATTTTAAAAACTCAGTCATGTTATTTTTATTATTTAAAATATTATATTAATTATATTTCAACAAAAAAATGACAATGGAATACGTAAAATAATCATATCAGAAGAATAACTATACCAGAAAAAGATACTTTGAAAAATAAAAAGATATCTAAGTCTTGTTAAATATACAAAAGTATTTTTAAGAAATATATTTAATTATTATAATAACAATTAAAATATTTTAATTAGATATTTAATTTATTAAAGTATATATTATAGATAATAAAGAGCTGTTAAGTAAACGTTTAGAAATTTTTTTGTTACTTCGAACACTTTCAAAATATTAAATTCTTTATACATTATCTTGTAAGTATCTGAGAATAATACTCTTTGAAACATTCCACGCTTTATATTTCAAAAGAAAAATATCATAAAACATTGTGATATTGTAATATAAGTTATACTTTCATAGCAAATATTTTGCAACAACGTTATTTGTTTCTGTTAGAACTAATCAATCAACAAACTTGATAGAAAAGTATGAGTAGACTGATACAATTAGAAATAATATTAACTATTTTTTGTTAATGTAGATATTTGTAATTAATTAAAAAGAAAGTCATAAATGCGTAAAAATATTTGTAAAATGTTTTCTCAAAAAGAAGAATGTACTCTCATTGGCATCTGCGCGCCGGTTACTCCATGCTTTAAATATCACCGACTTTTTCGTAGTTTCCGACAACTGATCTACAACTGTAGAGTAGGATCGCGCCTTCGAGACGGTGAAGCAGTAGCAGAATTCGAATCTCACGGCACACAGCATTTAAGCGGCAAACAGTCGGAGCTTAATAGCGGCTCGTTTCCATCGGGAAACCGGCAGCCGGTTGAACGCGTGCAGTTTCGACAGGCAAGCTTGAAAGCGCGAGCGCGCGTAACGCGAGCTTCAGCCAGTTCGAATGCCGGAGATAGCTAAACTGTTTCCCAGGCTCGCGGGCCGGCCTGGGTTAAGGGAAACAGAGCCGACCGTGGTATTCCCATGAGATAGTTTCACGATGAGTTCCGATGTGCGTTGTGCGACTGAAACTCGCACGTCGTGCGGTCGCGACACCGCTTCGAAGATGGCAATTTGCGTCGACGATAGTTTCGAAACGGGCCAACTTTGCTTTATAATAATTTGTTCTTGTTTCTTTAATTTTACGATTTCAAGAACATCTGGAATAAAGACTCGAAAACTTGTTTTTTCGTTGGAAGTCCGTAACGAGATTTCGCAAGATAATAGTCTTGCAAATTCTTCGTTAGTATTCACCGTTAGTAAAAACTAATTTTCGATTCTACAAACAGCCATTTTCGCTGCCATTGTAATTTCCAAAATTTCTTTCCAAATATTCGTTTTATTTTTACTAAGGTACGCTTTCGTTTTCCTGTTCTATTTTCCATTGAATTCTCGTTCAATTCTCGTTCCTAAAAATATTTTATTATGCAAACGAATCTGCGCAAATACTTTAATTTAGTTTAGAGATATTTTTTCAAACAAGCTATTTCAACATTTCATAAATTTTTAATTTAGAGCAAGATAAATTATTTATTGTTAGTATAATTAAAAGCATCGTTTCAAAATAAGTTGTTATACCAAAATTATTTATATAATAAAAATACTCAGTTATATGTATTCTTTTTTATCGAAAAAAAGTATCAGATGCCGTTCCCATATTGGAATATTATCTAATGTTCAAATTCAGGCCTAATTGATGCAGCTCAAATGTCTTTCTAATCATATATGAATTACTTAATGTCGAGGCAAATTGAGATAATTACCACGAAAGGGAAACTTCCATGTTAGCGTTATCTTGCTATTCCCTCATTTCAATTCCGTGGAGACGCTTGGATATTCATGGAAATTGAATTTGTAATACGACCGCTACACTGTCACGGGTTACCGAGTGAACGTGCTATCGATATCATTCCTACGATGGATTAGTCGAACTTGAGAAAGGAGCGCTCACGAAATTGATTATCAAGCTCTGTCTTTATCGGATCGAATTACATAGTCGGATCATCTCGGACCGTAGCGTTCGGGCAACCTCTACTTAGCGATATATTCAGGTGTCCATAATTCCATAATTATGTGACGAAAATTACATTCAATGTTCATCGCGAATCTTGAGAGAGGTCGGAGCCTGCGAAACACTTGGCGTGGCTCTCCGCGCTAATCTATTTCGATCGCTAATTTTGACAGTTAATTTTAGAAAGCCCAACCGGCAGTAATGGGGTCTGCGGCGTGGAACAAGCTTCTCGTCCGTTATCGATAATGTCGACGGCGGCACGGCTGTATACCGGATGTGAGAGATTGCTTGTGTATCAGGGGCACGTTTGAAATTTCAGGGGAAAGAGACGAATCGCGGCTGGCATCTCTTCCTCGAAACTCCGAACTTGATCTCATATTCGCTCACGCTGGTTTGCGGTTGCTTGTTCCCCGAGAAATCTTAAGTTCTCACATTGTTTATGTAATTATGCATCTTCGAAACGCATACTGAGATTATTAATTCTCAAAACTTTATATCGCGTTCATCTTATAGTATTATTAAATATAATCGTTCATTAACATTTTGCGATCATCCTAAAATATTTTTATATTTATATTTTATATTTATTAATTTATTTATTATATTTATTAAATATTGAGACAAATAATATTTTCCAATATATTTAACCTATACTTTTGTAATAAATATATATTTAACAATTATCTAAATGTTTAACTTAATTATTGTCTATATAAAATGTATGCGATTGATAGAATATAAAATTAATAGATTTTACATGTATAACAGAATATTACGTAAGTTTGTTATTTAAAATTAATAGAGAATATTAAATAGCTTGGTATTATGTTTGCAGATTCAATTTATGAGACTTTATGAAAAGATTCGAGTCTAAAACTTTCCTAATTGACTTCCGTAATAGTTAGTTGTTTCCATGCTGCTTCATAAAACAAATTATCACGTCACAGTTGATATCTATCTTGAAATATATGCCACTTTGTGTATCACTATTTTATTGTACCCGAAATTTCACAATATCAGCGATATGATGAAATCCGAGTTCGAGATACAAGCGAATATCTCGTAATTAGACGCTGAACTCCCGCAATCAAATGTCCCATCAAAACGTAGACGTGTACACCGGCGATGCACGGTAAATCTGCGCGATTAAAATCCTTCTGGACCGTGTAGATTGGCACTCAATTTTGTTGGGTTTGACCGGACTGCGTAATGAAGTTTGTGGTAAAGGCAGCCTACCGATTGCTGCTGATGTGCAACGCGAGCGGTGGCTTCGATGCACCGCGAAACGAAATATCACCGACGAGACGACGAACCGAGCGTGCCACGCCGATTATTCTGCGGTCTTAGAATAAGCGAATACGAAACAAGGTCACTTCTCTAGCGGTTTGATACACATATATATACATATGTACATATACATACATCCATACATACATATATATAAATATATTATATATATTTTTCCCACTATTAGTACTCTGTTTGAAATACCTAATAAAATAATTTTTAAACTTTGTGGATTGTGAATCTTAAACTTTCAAAATAATCATGTTTTTGCAAAAGATAAAATATGTATATGTACATATGCATATCTGCTGTCAGTCATTCTTCCATTCTTCTTCCTTGTAATTAATCACAACAGATGCATGTGAAAATAAACGATGCGCAATTGCATGTACAATGTTAACCCCGCGTTAATTACTGAGAAAGTAGATAGTAATTTAAGATAACTAGATGCGCAGAATTCTAATAAGCAGAGATATCGTATAACATTGAAATCCGCGTTTGTTGTAGCATATGGCAAAAATGTTTCAGCGAGGAAAGATAAAATAATGGAAAACACAAATGAAAATAATACAGTTTTGCAAAATATTTTACATTATTAAAAATATTAAAGCGTTTTTAATATTTAAATAAATTAATATTTTGTATAGTAATTCTAATTTGCATATAGACGGTAGAACTAATATACAGATCTAATAAGAAAAAATTCTTTCTTTTTAGATTAAAAAAATACAATTTAAATCTGTAAATTAATAATAAAAATTTTTTACTTTTTAAGGTATTATTAAAGCCTATTAATTTTCATATTTGCAATCTATATACTATACACAATGCCATATTTTATTCCTTTGAAATATACTTGTAATTGTATATTGATTTGACATAGATAATTTCTAATTTACACATGAAATCAAAAAACTAACTCACGTAATCCTATTGGGTATAAATAAAAATAATAATGCGTTTAATTTGTAAATCACTAAATATTATAAGATGTCTTATTGCGTTAAATATTATAATTTTCTCAAATTTTACGAACTCACATGATTTAAAACAATAAATGAATATAAATATTTTTCAAGTAGAAATACATTTATTGAAAATATATAAAAATTTTTTCTAATATCTTATAAACATATTTACTTCTTTTTTATTATCGTTAAAATATATGTATAATAATTTCTTATTATTGATATTATACATAATATATTAATAAAGATATTTACATTAGAGAGTATTCTTTGCCGTTAGACTTTTAAAATATCGCGGAAATTTTTGTAATAATTTATACTTTCCTACTCATAATCTGGCGCACCATATTAAATTGCCGTGCAATTTTCTCTCGTGTTAATATTCAACATTGCTCTGTCATGGAACATCAAAAGGTCGGAAAATTGTCTCTTTATGAAAATTTTGGACGTTCACGTGTACATAATAAAAGCTCGAGAAAGATATATGCAGATTGCATGTAACATAAAGTTCAATGAGATTTTCGCATTTCGCATCACTATTACATTTTGCACTTATCTTTTCGTATCATGAAACGATTTATGTTCAATTCGTTAAATCGATAAAATAAAAGTCAGAAAAGGAAAAATACATAACTGTAAACTTGTTTTATAGGAAGCAGATTATAAGCTTGAGTGATGTGCCCGCGATGTACAGAGAAAGTTTTGCTAAGGTCAACTTTCTCCGATCTGAAAGATTCTTCGACAATGAAATCGTATGACAAGTAGCAACGCGTAATAATTTTTTGTTCAAACTTTTATATTGATTTTTTTTAGAAATGTATGAGGCATAAAATCTCTGTAACTACTACTAGTTATAATTAAAGTTTTCAAAAATAAATAAAATATCAAAATTTACATGAAAAAAAAAGAGAGAAATGTAATAGATTGTAATGCAAACTTTTTTTATATAAATGTAAAAATTATCTTATAAATTACAAAAACACGTCTAAAGTAAATAATGCAGGGCTTGAAATAGAGTACATGAAAAATGCGTACGCGCGCGTGTATTATATCATGTATTTTATATCATATCACAAATTGTAACCATATACCCCTATCATTTTATCCTGTATATAAAGTCCTTTAGTGTTAAAAGAGAGGAAGTTAATTAACCACTTTACAGTCAAGTTATTTTAAGCTTAAGAACCTTGTTGGGTCAGCTTTCTTTGTGTACGTAAAAAATTCTAATTAACTTCCTGCATGGAAGTCAGCATTATTTATATTTTAAGTCCACTAGCAAACACACACAGATGTATGCAAAACCTTGCAAGAGCATAACATAAAAGTAAAATATTTTTAGATAAAATAATAATAAACACTAAAAATAGTATCAGTATTAATAAACTTTGATTAGCATTAATATTGCTACAGATGTATGAGTACCTTTATAATAACCGTAAGATTAATTATTCTCACATGCAAGAAATATGAATGGATAACAAACTCTAATTTAAAACTCTTTTCAGCATCTGTGAAAAGAGCGATGTGAAAAGTCATAGGAAACTATAAAAATGATCGTATTTTTCGAACCATGTCAATTAATATTCGTATGCATCACATTTCATTAATTAACGTCCGTCGGAAAGAGATCGATCGAGCAGAGAGTTGACGCATTTAATTAGCGACGGCTATACATGTATGAAACGTCCCCGTCGCGATTTATTCAGCAAGTACTTGGCATCACGTGCACATGTTCGTGTATTCCCTCACATGTTATCATTTATTTTTATGTTCTCTAATCGCAATGTATTCCACTTAGGAGATATTCTCTTCGTGACTTCACTGTATTTAAAATAATTTAAATAAATTTGTGCTCTCTTTCTTCTTTAAAACTATATTTCGAAATAATTTAAAACAATAAATTCTAATATTAATTTAAAATCAAGAATTTTTGACTTTTCGAAATGATTCAAAAAAGATCTTTCATAAGTCAACGTGCGTGCGTGAGTTGTATGTGTAATTAAGTTAGCTATAATAAAAGAAAATTTTCTGTTTAATAAAAATATAAAAAGATTTTTAACAAATTTGTAGAGTAAGTGTAAGTTAATATGATTTATAAGAAGAAGTGCCTCATTAGTTGGTCATTGCTCCGCGCATTAAATACATGTTCCATTGCAATTTTATGCGTTTTTTTCTTTCTGCCCTTATGAATGTAGAAGATAATCAACACTTGTGAAGAGAGTAAAAGGTAACAGCAAAAGGTAATTATGTGGCTGCGGAAAACGCACGAAAGCAGCTCTAAAATATTATTCGGACAAATAATATCTCCGGATGCACGCTCTGGAGCGAAGCAAATATTTACGCGCGATATGAAATGCAAATTTTCAACGCGACTCAGCACGACAGTCGTTTAAAAAAATAGCTGCATCGTATTTATTGTGAAAGCGAAACGTTAGCAAGAGAAACTATGATTGAACGTTCACATCGGCCATATTAAATGATGCAATCTATTGCTATTTCTTACATCATTATTTATATCATCAGTGATGATTCATCGTATAGGTGCAGTTAAAATAAATGTATATCACATCAAGAGCGGAATGCATATTAGGCGAATAAAATTAAAAATCCCACGGTAGCGTCTGCATAGCATTAAAAGCGGCATTAAGAAAAAGTGAGAATGCGAGCCTTTAACTTTTACGACGCTCGTTCACATTAGGCGTACTACCCGAAGACACGAAAATGCAATTTTCTGCATTTGCAAAAAACCACTGAGCTATCTCCGGCGACAACGAAATCACTTTAACGAACTCGCGCGAAAGCGTAGAGTAAAACTGTGGTTAACGTGTGAGGAAATCTAATCATGCGACAAAGTCGAACTGCCTTGTCTTCAATTTCTTTGTCTTCGCGATAACACATCGTACATATTGTGGAACAATTCGAAAAGATAAGTCGCATTAGTTCTTTACTTTGCTGCGATATGTTTAACTATGTACAATAGACTTGCAATGTCATAGTGAGCAGTACAGCAGAGATTAACATTAGCATCAATTAACTAGTCAACCTTGTTCAAGGCGCCATGAGAATTTCTCACGTGTACACACATTTCTGTATGAAACAGTGAGATTTTTCTGTCCGATACTTTCAAGGATCAACGAACTGTAGATAAACAGCGATATTTTATGTAATGCACACACACTTTGCCTAAATTATAGACTAAAAAAAGAAGACAAGAGTAAAAAATAAACTCAAAAATTAAACGTGAATCAAGTCTTTGAAATCATACTTTCTGCCATTACATTATTTTTCACACATATGTAACATTTAGAAAATATTTTTAGTTTTGGTTTTGCTGTATTTAACATGTCATGAAAGTTAATAAAGACTGATGCAGAGTTTCGGGACGAATTTAGCACGATGTCATCCAAATAAAATGATCTTTTCTTCCGCAACAAATATCGTAAAGTAGAAACGGATATCGCAAAACACACCATTTGATATTAATAAGTATCTTTGGACGAAGAATTATAAGTTGGACAACCTTCCGTTTTTATCACTATATGTTCCGCAATTAGGGTTTCATGCTTTCACGCGCATGGAAAGTGTAATCAATGTGTTTAATATGTAACGCACTCTTCCATTTCACACAACATTCGATTATATGCCAATCGCGTTTGTCGAGTCATTAAACCTGCACATCGACAAATACTTGTTGTTAACGCAGCATTATCTTAACGTTGCCTGTATACGTGAATTATTGCGCTGCATAGTAAACGAAGTTAGCCAATTTATGTAATTAATTAGTCACTTCAGGCTGATTTTACCGATTACCAGCGTCGGTTAGGTCAAAAGAACACGTAGGCAAAATCCGTTTGTGAAGCCCGCGTTCGACTATTGTCTTAAATGGAGTCCAAATGAATGAGGTGAAAGAGATAGAATAGTAATGCCGCAAATTTGCATTGTAACTAAATGGCGCGATTAAACGAAGGTAGCTGAGAAACAAGATTTTATTAGCAAATTTTTATGTTAGAAATTTAATTTGGAAAGTTTATTTATTTTAAAACGCATGGAGACAACAGCTGTTGTCATCGATATTTAAAACTTACGTAAAAACTGGATGTTTTAATTTATTTAAAAATATCCTTTTATTAAAAAGAAGTATAATAAAACTACTATTAATAAAAAATGTATAATAGTGTGTTCCTTTTTGTAAATATAATATATTTTGTCTGGTATGTTTTAATAATAAAAATATGAAAATGGAAAGCCATAAATTTTACTTTGTATTTGAAACACTGGGCGCGAATGTGAAAAATTTACTGATCCGCGTCATAGTAATCTAAATTTTTTCCATATAATTTCACGGAGCACCGGTATCGGCGATCTCTCTCAGAATACGTGCCTGTACCCAGAAAGAGCACTGTGTGCCACGTGGCCAATTTTCTTCCGACAATATTGACCTTTCCGACGCTTCAGTGGAGGGACAAAAATTTCTGCAGATTTCGTGCTATCGCCGCCAGTCGAAACGGGACAGGATATACCCGATGAGTGCGCTAATCCACAACGTTTGACGTGGAGACTCGATTTCGCTGCGGAATTATCGAGAGCATTGAAAGCTTTAAGCCCCCCCGGACGAGATTCCGGAAAATTCGAGATTTATATTCTCCACGCGTCGGCTGCTGTGGAAAAAGGAAAAGTCTTTTAAATGTCGACCGCGCATTGATCCGTTTCTACGTTTTCACGAAACGGGAGAAAAAAATTCGTTACAGCGGGTGCGATCTTCCGTTAAAATACTTTAAATGTTACTTAACCGTTTTTACATTTTGTGTATAATTATTCCTCATGTTCGACTAGAAAGAAATTTTGAATTCTATTCAATAGAATTTGGACGAATTATAACAGAATTACAAATATAACAGGTACAAGTACATTAACACTTAACTAAAGAATTAAATAATTAATAAAAAAATACTATTTAATTATGTATTTTTTAATGTGAAAGAATGAATAAATTGAGAAAATCCAAACGATAGCCAATAAAATAATTTTAAGTTGCCTTAATTCCAAATAAATTACCCAGAACATAACGTATATTTAAGGCTTCGAGAGAAATTTATTTTGGCACGGAAGTGTGACCCCGACAAAAAACACTCCATACATCCTAGGTTTCGAATCCTCTCGTTTTCTTTCGTCTCCGAGGTAGAAATATGACGGCAAAACGTTGAGCACATTGCCTCTCTATACATATCCCTTACGTAGTTTGCCTTGTTCAGGAAGTCGAGTGTGCATCACGAGATCGAGTATCATTAAATCTTTAATCGCTTTCACGTCTCCTCTCCCCGTTTCCTTATTTTTCTCTCTCTTACTCTCCCTCTCTCGCTCCAACGGTGAGAGTAGCGGTGAAAGCCGAGCGCATCGCAAAAGTTCGAAAGCTTCCTCGGATGACGTCGCTACTTTCAATCGCTGCCGCGAGTATAGACGATCGTTGGCGCCTCGTGCGAGAAACACGGATCAATGAAAAATGATCCTAAAGAGCGAAAGCTGATCTCCTATCGCGATAGACAGGTAAGGAGCAATTTGATCATCTCAAGTTAAATCGGAGATATTAAACTAATTGAGAGTTCAGTAATATTGACCCGAGCTACCAAGTCATTACAACAAAAAGGTATTGCTAATTTGATCGTTTGGTATTAAGTGCTTAACGATTTCAACGTAGTAATTATTATTGCTACTTTGCGGTAAATATTTTAATTAATTTTATTTTGTAGGTTGACAGTCATCGATTACAAGAACAATCAAATTAATAACTGATATTTTTGTGCAATAATAATTGTTATCAGTAAATAAAACCTCTCTCTCAAGTAAAATTGATCTTTAAAGTAAAATTGAATATTTTACTAACTCATTACAAAAATATATAATACAAGAATATAAGTGACATATCACTCAGAAAGAGTTGCATTATTCATATGTTTTTTTATTACATATATAAAAAATCAATCAAGTAACAATAAAAATAATAAAATTATTTAATAATAAAATAATAAAGGAACTTTTAATTCAATTCAGCTTTTAAAAATATATAATAATTTTGTATTAATATGCTTTATCTCAAATTTAGAATATCTGGCATTCTATAATTTCTCTATATGTATAATTCGTATTGCTCATTAAATGATATTATTACTCTCATTATTAAACGCGTAATTGCATAATCTACAAAAATTTGAATCGATAAAGTCAAAATCCTTTTTAATAATTAGAATTACAAATTATTATAAACAAATTCATTATGTAAGTTAATAGTGCACCTAGTGTTCGACTTTTTAACATATTTTTGTAAAGTTCGCAATCTGCAAATTTACTGTAATTATCGATTTAATACAAGTTTACCATCTACTTTTTCGTCATAAATAATCTCAAGTAAGCTATACACGTCGATTATATGTCCTATATATAATCCGTTTGTAAATTGATTCGGCGTGTTTAATATCGGCAATCAATGTTAATCTGCTTAAACGCGGAATATGTTTTCCGATAATAGCACATTCTACTAATTAATACCGTTCGTAATTAGTAGATTACTTGCTATACGCGTGAAACATATAATCCTGCGAATACCTGCACAATATTGCAATAGTTAATGAATCGGAAATGATGAATGGAACATTTCTCAAAGTCCCTAAATAGAATTGAAAAATTAAGAGACATGAGTTATTTTTCTATGTGTGTGAGAGTGCGAGAAAAAAAAATAGTAATTTCTCAATATCTCTCGTTAATTCTTTTTATATAAACTCTACATACTTAAATATTATTGAAATAATTTACATTTCTTATACGTTTAATATTTATATGATAATTATTATACGCATTCATTAGCTACTGAAAATTTATAGGCAATATCTGTTCAAATTAAGTCAAAATTCAAGTTGCAATGTAAACTTTTACGAGTAAAGTTAACTTTTCAACTTGCTCGAGCATATCACGTGTGCGCATATACGCGTATGCAATAGAAGCATATTACTGTTTTTAATTGGTTTCCCTAATTGCTAGAAGTTTAAAGCAAATGATACTCGGGACACCGGAAAATATGAAGATTTACAGAACTAATTGGGACTCTCTGTAAATTCTCGTGATCAAAACAACAGAAAGAGAAAGATAACGAGTCGGAGTGTGCATCGATGTTAACAAGCCTCCTAAATTGAATTGTTATTAAATATTGTTTTTTCTACATCGTTGACCGTGAAACGCGAGCGCGATGATGCTACTTTAATAATTTGATTAGGTGCATGTTTATTATTCTTAAAATGAAAAATCTATAAATGAAATAACTCTCGCAAGTGTTGTATCTCGCAACAGTATCTTTATACACAAAATAATATTTTCCACTGCATTTTGAAACCAAATTGCTGCCTGCAAAAGAATAAAATTAAAATAGAATTTTACTGATTAAATAAAATTTTCAGTAACCTATATTGCATACTGCGCACGTTATTCCACTTCAAATGAGTCGCTTCAACAAGTATTCGTGTATATGAGAAAGATATACAAATTTATCGAGAAGAAAAACAATGTAACTAAATCTGAATTAATAATGAAACATTATTGTACATATAAAACAGCAACGATTGAATTAAATATAACCAAAAAAGAATAAATCACAAAATGTTTTATTATCTCACAGAATAAAAGAAACAATTTAATCGAGATGTAAATTTATAATTAACTTTGCTATTATTTCTTTAATAAAATCGTTCAACCTAATTTTTTTCTTATTATTTAATTTTCATTGTTTAAGACTCAGTATCGAGAAACAAAGTGCCGAAATTAAATTTATTTGCAAAAAATAGATTAAAATGTACTTCCATCTTTTTTTCTATTTGAAGTGCCTATATTTCAAATATAGCTAATTAAAGTATTCATCGATGGTTGCATGGAAATACAATTTCCATGATTACTCGTTACACAAATGTGTGCACGAATCTTCTCATATAACGATCCAAACATGGACTTCTAAGGCTATGTAGAAGTAAAGAGGATGAGAGGGAAAGAGAAGAGCAGCTGGATTAAAGTGTGCCTGATCAAATTGCAAGCTTATCATTTGAATGTCCATCAAATTCGCATCAGTTGGCCCATCGATCCAGACACGGCTTAACGTAGAGACAATGAAATTTTGAATGTTTCCAACTCAAATGCGAATACTAACGCTTAATTCTGATTATGGTTCTGGAGCAAAGCTGATATTATCCGACATATTAATTTTAATGCTATCAGTTATATCTCGTATTAGAAATCTGTTTACTATGTGTCGCAATCATGAGACGGTAATTATACAAATCAATGCGTAAAAATTCATAACATAAATATTAAATTTTGTAAAAATATTCTTCTAATAATATTTAACGTTAATCAATATAATCGTTGTGTGAAAATTATATCTGTAAAATAATAACATGATATTGACTTATTTTTAATAATTATTTTTAATGATTTTAATATTTGCGTAAAAATATTGACATTTGATATGAACATTTCGATTATACGTGATTTTCTTCTGCAACAATAATTTAGTTATAAAAATGGTCAAAAATAATAAAAAAGTCACGAATAAAAAAATATAAAAAATAGAGAAGCCATATAAACTGAAATTACATAATATAATAACGATTAAACTAACATCGTTATTCTATACATATTTTAGCCGTTGATTTACTCATGTAATCTTTCTTAATATCTTTCTTATTGTCCAAATTAAAATTCTTTTATTTAACATAAGTTATAATTTTTTTGTTAAATAATTTACAGTATCGTTGAAAAATAATGTTTTATTTAAATTATTCTTTTTTATTTTTACATATTAAAATATTTATATAACTATTTCTGTATTATTCTTTTAAAAATATAATATTTAAATATATATTTTTAAATTGTACTGTACAATAGATGAATTTAAAAATTCTGTTATAAAAAAACATGCCATTTAACAACAAAATTTTATAAAAATGTTATTGCATCTTTGTCAGTTACAGTTATAATCAATATACAGTAAGTGTTACTTAGAGATCGTTACGAGATCTTAATATATCGCAGCGGTAACTAAATCATTTGTCGATACTCCAATGCAGCTTTAATTACTGTTCGAGACTCAAAAGAATGTATAAAATGCACATGTAATGAGAGCATACTTAATCAACCGATAAAAAAAACAAAAAAGATTACAACTGACATTAATTATAGAGAAACGACTATTGTTATTATCGTTTTTGCGCTCCAGCATTCATAATCGAAATTAAAAGAATATGTTCGAAATCACATAATAGTTGCGTAATCTAAAATTTTATTAAAATTTCTACTGTTTATCATCGTCAATATCGTTAATTTGAAATATATTCACATATTTACATATCGCGTTGGATATGTTTAATTTCACTCTTTTTGTTATTTTTATTATCAATAAAATTATCTTAAGATTAAAATATATATAATTTTGTATTTTGATGTAAAATTCGATTGTTTTAATCATTTTTAGCATTTTATTTGTTTCTAAAAGTTCACATATTGGTAAATTCCATTTAGTTCGTTGAACAAGATTCAATGAATAAAGTAAAACAAAATTGAAAAAGAACTATGAAATGATTCTGCGC